>OU452186.1:914604-2164604 GCA_911728515.1 Peribatodes rhomboidaria | reverse complement strand
GATGAAACGAGCGAGGCGTGCGTCGTGGGTGCAGCAGTAGGAGGAGAGGGAGGGGAGCACGCCTTTCCCCCGAGGGGGCTGGCAGAGGTGTACAACACCCACACTTCACCGGACGATATTCAGTCCCTAATGTGACAGGGGGCGAGTCTGTCGCCATACACCGGGTTCCAGTCATGTAGCAGATGACATACAATACGCACATATGTTCACACAGCGAACAAATTGGTGCGTGCCGTCAGCTGGGTTTGAACCCGCTCCCTCTGGCTTGAGAGGCGGGCCTTCTCCGGCCAGGCTAGGCATAGCTTCATGAAATAAATTTCTCCATATTCACGTGCAAGTGAACAGCTCTGAGACAGGGAAACGCTGGAATCAAGTCACGATGGCAGCAATGAGGAGTTTTCGCTGATTATCGCATGATTATCCCTGACCTTGTAACGCGATCATTTTCTTATGCATCTTGTGGTATTCCGAATCCTTCCCGGGCGCAGTGAAAGTCGTGCCAGAGTTCTTCTCGGCGCGCTGGTGCAGAAACTGAGCGAATAACGTCTTTGACAGTATTAGCACCTGGAAATAATCCATACTAATATCACAAAATCGAAAGTAACTCTGCCTGTTTGTAAGCTTTTCACGGCTAAACGCCTGAACAGATCTTGATGAAATTTGACAATTAATTACAGTGTATCACGAGGAAGGTTTTTCGATACTATTTTTATACTACTATACGAACAAATTCTGCACGACAGCGATTGAAACTTTCCATAAACTTATATTAGCTTGAACCGACAGCAGGAGTTTACCATAATGACTAGTTTGGATTCACCCTCTGATAGGCGTCCATCTCATTACTAGTAGTCGTTATTGTTTAGTTCGCAGTGCCAGGCTCGCCAGCTGTCTCTTTTTTAGTAGTTGTGCTTTGGTGCGTCGGAGCAGGATGCACTGCATTACTGTACTCACCTTCTGATAAACGTTCATCTCATCGCTCGTGAGCGTGACGAGACGCGAGTGTTCAGTACGCGACGGCAGACTCGCTAGCTGTCCCTTTTCTTGAAGCTGCACCTTGGTGCGTCGGAGCAGGATGCACTGCATTATGATGTTAAGACGTTCCTGGCCGCCTTGCGACTTGTTATCGATCCACTTCTTCCACATCTGCGATCCAACACAAAAATAGAAAATTACAAATCTGTAACATACTAAGAGATCAATGACCGGCAATATATTGTCGAACAGCTGATTTTATGACATTTGGTTGAGGGTCAATGAACTCTATTAATACAAAATCATTATATTTCGCAATTTCAGAACCAAAGTAAAGTGGAGCAGTGTAGAAGTCGTAGAGTTCACATATGTAATTATATGTGAATCATGTACGAGTATGTAACTGGGTATGGTGGCCGCGAAACGAAAAGTGAACACCAGGGGCCCTAGACAAGTTGCAATCGCTTCCAAGCGATTCTGTATCTAGAATCACTAGCGCTCAAAGATCAGCTGCTGATTGGACGGAATACGAGCTTTAAAAATGTCACGTGATCATATTGTGAACTCGTCCAATCAGCAGCTAGCGTTCGAGCGTTTATTCTAGGAACAGAATCGCATGGAAGCGTCTGCAACTTGTCTAGAACTACCGGCTCCGGTGGTCCGAAGGTCGTTTAGCTGTGTTTTTGGTAGGAATGCAGTGAATGAGACTGACACGAGTACCATATGATGATGATATGAGGATAAGATGGTGCGCTGAAGAGGAGAGCAGAGAGGAGGAAACAGGAGTGTATGAAAATGTGGATGACGAAATGATGAAACAATGACCCAATATTTTTAGATGTAAATCAATTGTGCGTTGTACTGACCTGCAGGTCATCTAAGGGCGAGAGGCGGAGGAACTTGAGCAGCGCGAACAGGTCGAGGTCCTTGTTCTGCACCGGCGTGCCCGTGAGGCACCAGCGCCGCGCCGCGCGCAGCGCGCACACGGCGCCCGACGTGGCGCCCTTGTGGTTGCGCACGATGTGCGCCTCGTCCAGGATCACGCGCCGCCACTGCACGCGCATCAGCACGCCGTTCTGGGGAACAGACGAGGGTCTACTAGTGTTCTGTGTCGCGGATGCGACCCGCGTGCGGCTCGCGGGGAGTTCTGACAGCAGGGTGTAACAATGTGAAGTGCGACGGTGTGTTGAGCCGTTGAGCTTCGTTGAGCGGCGTCGTGGTGCAGCAGACGTACCTTGTCGCTGTCTCTCTGCAGTATGTTGTAGGTGGTAGCGACCATGTCGTACGTACCTTGTCGCTGTCTCTCTGCAGTATGTTGTAGGTGGTAGCGACCATGTCGTACGTACCTTGTCGCTGTCTCTCTGCAGTATGTTGTAGGTGGTAGCGACCATGTCGTACGTACCTTGTCGCTGTCTCTCTGCAGTATGTTGTAGGTGGTAGCGACCATGTCGTACGTACCTTGTCGCTGTCTCTCTGCAGTATGTTGTAGGTGGTAGCGACCATGTCGTACGTACCTTGTCGCTGTCTCTCTGCAGTATGTTGTAGGTGGTAGCGACCATGTCGTACGTACCTTGTCGCTGTCTCTCTGCAGTATGTTGTAGGTGGTAGCGACCATGTCGTACGGCGCGAGCCGGTGCGGCTGCGTGGCGCGCGTGGCACCGTGGTGCAGGCAGACACGCAGCGCGTGCGCAGTGCAGTGCTTCGTCACCTCGCTCGCCCACTGCTGCAGGAGCGACGCTGGGCACACGACTAGTGTGCCGCCGCGGACCACTGGGAGAGACGAAAGTAATCGAATGTCTTTATTCAATTCGATACCCAATTGAAAGATACCTTTATGAACGTCACAGAAATGATTCTATCACCTTGTTCCTAAAAAGAGCCACTATTAGTTACGCATGTGACGGAAGCTTGGGAGAGGTCACAGGATGCCATTGGTGTCTTTTATGATCTTTCTAAAGCGTTTGATTGTGTAGAACACCATACCTTGATCCGTAAATTATACCACTACGGAATTAGTGGAATCGCTCTAGCTCTTGTCGAGTCATATTTAACTGATAGCCAACAAAAAGTTGGAATTAATGGCGTCACGTCTTCCGGATCTATTACAATGGGAGTACAACAAGGTTCTATCTTAGGCCCGTTCTTATTTTTAGCGTATATAAATGATTTGCCGTATATGGTTAAGGACCTTGCAGACATTGTTCTATTCGCTGATGATACTTCTCTTATTTTTTTAAACAGATAGGAAAGATAGTGAGCTTGTGCACGTGAACAACGTACTGACTATAATTTGACTATGATTTATGACAAGATGGTTCGCTGCGAATAATTTGTCACTAAATGCAAAAAAACTAAGTGTTTAAAGTTTTCCATGCCTAATGTTAGATATATAGAACCAAACGTAGTGCTTAAGGACGATAAACTTAACATAGACTAGGCGACGGTTTTCCTAGGTATAAGTATTGATTCCAAACTGCAATGGGGTCCACATATTAATGCTCTGTCTGGGAGACTTAGTTCTGCTGCTTATGCGGTTCGTAAGATTAGGCAACTGACGGATATAACTACAGCTCGGACGGATGTAACTACAGCTCGGATGGTTTACTTTGCTTACTTCCACTGCATTATATCATACTAGCTGCGCCCCGCGGTTTCACCCGCGGTTAAAAAGTGTTATTCTAGACTATAATCTATCTCTGTGCCAAATTTCATCCAGATCTGTTTAGCCGTTCTGGCGTGAAAGAGGAACAAACATCCATCCATCCATTCTTACAAACGTTTATAAAATTAGTAAGATGGCATTTTGCTGTAGGGTTCAGCTGCTCATGTACAGGCCTTTTTATTTTGCAAAAGCGAGCGGTCCGCACTATCTACGAGATGGGTCCCCGTGAATCTGAAGTGAAAATTAAGAGATTTATTTAAAGAAGTAAATATTTTAACTTTACCTTCTTTGTATATCTTTGAAACTACTATGTACGTTCGTAAAAATCTACATACATTTAAATTGAGCTGTGACTATCATAATAATAACACTAGAAATAAGGATAGGATAGCTGTACCGAGATTTAGACTGACTAAGTCAAATAAGTTATTTTAAGCCACCGCGTTCGTTTTTATAATGAAAAAAAATCCCGAAAAATATAACAGGCCTTACTAAAATTCAAATCACATGTAAAAACTACTTTAATGAAAAGAGGATATTATAAGGTTAACAATTATTTAGAAGACAAAGATGTCTGGAGCCTTACACTTCCGCCAAGTAGCCACTATTACACAGATATCACCTGGTTGTGAGCAAAAATTTGTGAGACAAATATTTATTTATTGGTAATAACTCACGTTTTTCCCGGGCGTCCTCGTGAGGGTCTTCTCCGTGCTCGATCTTGCCCTCCTTGTCGCTCGCGATGAGAGATATCATGGTGATCGTCTTGCCCAGGCCCATGTCGTCCGCTGCACAGTACAAAATAGACCCAGATATTACAAACACGAATTAAGGGATACTAACAACAAAGTAAAGCAACAGTTCTATTTTTACCCGACTGTACAGTATAGTGTGTATAGTACCGAGTATCCCGGAGGCAGGTTTCTGTGTCTCGCGCCACTGCAGCCAGGCCAGCGCGTGTCGCTGGTACGGCATGAGAGTGGAGCGCAGCAGTATAGTGTGTACAGTACCGAGTATCCCGGAGGCAGGTTTCTGTGTCTCGCGCCACTGCAGCCAGGCCAGCGCGTGTCGCTGGTACGGCATGAGAGTGGAGCGCAGCAGTATAGTGTGTACAGTACCGAGTATCCCGGAGGCAGGTTTCTGTGTCTCGCGCCACTGCAGCCAGGCCAGCGCGTGTCGCTGGTACGGCATGAGAGTGGAGCGCAGCAGGCGCGGCGCCGCGGCCAGGGAGCCCTCGTCGGGCCGCGAGCCCAGGGACGCGTGCAGCTCGCTCAGTCGGTCCAGGATGAGGCTGCGCTCGGCCATGTGCGTGGCCATGGCTGGGGACGACAATTATTGACATTAACAACAAAGAAATAAAGTTTACAGTGAGGATGCAAGGAGGAGTGAAGTGTGCTAGCTTTGAACAAAATGTTTGAGAAATGTTATCGGCCGCAGCCTTTCTTTGGGTCTAGTCGTTGAGCTGTTGGAGACGCATGTCGTACAATGTCCGCATCCAGTTACTATGTTTGTTTGTTTGGTTAGCGGGGCATATTCTGCACTAAGCTACTTGATTAGGCTATTGTGCCTGAATTTCAATTCTTATCCCTTCCTCTCACTCCAACCAGCCCAGGTGCTCCCAGAAAGTTAGCAGCCTTTTCAGACTGTCGCAAGCCTCTGGGAACGACGATGGGGATTGAAGTATCCGAGCCCGGTGATCAGCCACGCTCCTGCACTACACAAGCACGTGCCGTGGCATTTCCTCTGCTTCCATGCATCCTCTGCACAGAGGGCTGTCTGTCACACTTATGTTAAACAGGTGTTTGCTTAGAGAACAGTGACCAGTTAGAGTATCTATAGCCTTACGAATTTTGTCCCTATTTCGTCGGATGAGGTTGCGTGCGAATCTTTAATATGCCTGCAGCTCTCAGCATTTGTCCATTCTGTAAAGTTGGTCTCTTCAGATTTGTTACGCAGCCATATCTTTGTCTGGGCCTGGAGTATAGGCATTAGTGGTTCCGGTCCATACACTTTTCTGATCTCCTTCTGGTCAGTTCATCTGCTGCGTCGTCGTTACCTGGTGAGTTACTGTGCTCTTCTATCCATTGCAGAGTTACTTTATTGGATATACTTTACAATGGATTGGAGTGCATTGTGACTCTCCATAATAAGAGCAGAATTAATGGTGCTGTTTTGTAGACCTTGCAGTACACATGCATAGTCTGAGATACTCTTTATATCAAGGTCTCCAAAATCTCTGGTTGGAATTGACTGTGCTGCTCTGGTGATGCCACAGCATTCTGCTTGGAAAATTGTGTTTAGTTTGTCTAAAGTGGTCAATATTTTGATGTTTAAGTCATACGAGAAGACGTCCGCTCCGGTCCCATGTGCGGTTTTGGACCCAGTTGTATATACCCTGACTTTTTTGATACCAGAGCTACCTTTTGTTTCTGCATTAAGTCGGATAGTGTATCTTCTATCGAAGACATGTTGACATGGTATCCTGTCCATGGGCGCCTCAAGGAGTGGTATTTCTTTTAGGATCCAATTCAAGGATTCTGAGTGTGTTGTTACTGTGTCTTGTTTCCATAGCCAGTTGGGTTTTATTCTTAAGGCGGCTGCTCTAGCCTTCTCCTGAATGACCAGATGTAGAGGTCTCAGATTCAGATGGTACTCAAGCGCAGTTAATGAAGTGGTTCTCATGCATCCAGTGACTGCTACGCTCGCAAGGCGTTGTAGGCTCTGGAGTTTCGATTTCACGGTGGTCAATTGTGTTGTGGGCCACCATACAACCGATCCGCAGGTTAGAGATGGTCTGATTTACTGACGGGTACAGACACAGAGTGATTTTTGGATTTAGATCTCAGTTTTTAATAAATATTCTTCTACGCTGATAATGTTTTCTATAGGGCTCGCCCAATCCAATTTGTTGTCAAGGATCACGCCCGTTAACACCAGTTAAAAAGTAAGGCCAGTTATGTAAGGCCATGTCTTTGGTAATATACAGAGATTTTTATCTTCACAATAGTAGCTAATCTCATGATTTGCCGAGGAATTACTAAAACGAACCATCATTATGATATGGTTTCCTGACGATGTTACAATGCACCAGCAACTCTAGCTCATCATAAGGATTCAAATTCAACTGTAATTGCTCAGCTGCTTGAGAATTGAGCAATCTTTGCAAAGTCAAAATTTCACATTTCACACAAATAGGCTAGATACAAAAAGTTCTTAGATTGGTACAATACAATACAATATCACTTTATTGCAATAATATATATTTATTCGGCAGTACAAGAAAGAAAAGGGTAGATGGTGTACATAAATCTAAATATTTCGTCGATTTTTATAATATTTCGTATTCCCCCACAGGAATCTCACCTTGTTTCCCGAACATCCTAGGCTGTACAGCAGCACTGGCCTTCTGTATGTCATCCCAGGACAGACCCGCATCGAAGCCATCTTTGGCGATGTCTGCTGCAGTGGGCTGATCTGTTAAAGATTTACATGTTGAATTACTATCTGAGCTCGCGATTTTACGTAAGACTAGGAAGACTTGCTACATTAAAAAAAATTACATAGACTAGTTGTAATCCGCGACTTCGTTCCCGTTTATTCAGAAAAAAAGTCCGAAAATCTTCGTTGTGTTATTTTGTAAATAATTATCAAATTTCATCAATATCCGTTTAGCCGTGAAATGCCTACAAACCGACAGACAGACAGAGTTACTTTCGATTTTAAAATATTAGTATAGATGTGACTTGTGGATAAACAAAATATTACCAGAAACCCTAAAGAACGTATGGATGAACTGCGTGAAATACGAGATGCACGAGAAGGGTGTGAATTCCGAGATGACGAGTGATAGAAACGAATGATGGAAACTTACATACTGTACCGACCACACTTGATTTTGTTAAGGGTAGAAGAAATACGAAGATTACAAGATTTACAGAAAATATATAAATAATAATAATAATAATAATAATGGGTATATCAGTAGTGGACATTAAGAAATCGATAAAGGAGCGCTTCTTTTGTCGCTTGACAAAAGTACTTAATAGTCTTTTGTCGGGCGGCAATAAAATGCGTGCCTTTAACGGTTGGGTGATGCCACTACTGATATACTCCTTTGGCATACTTAGGTGGACTCAGACTGAGCTGGACGCCCTGGATAGAAGGGTCCGTCAACTGCTCACAACACACCGCATGCTACACCCACGGTCGTCTGTTATGAGACTGTACATTCCGCGGAAGTGGGGAGGTCGTGGCATGTTAAATGCCAAGAACCTCCACAACCGCGAAGTGTACAGGCTCCGGAGTTTTTTCCGCAACAACGACTGTGGGATGCATTGCGATGTTGTAGCAGTTGACAAGGGCCTGACGCCGCTCTCCTTGGCAAACGAGAACTGGCGCCAACCATCGGTGCTGAGCACCGAGGACCGCAAGAACGTATGGAAGGGCAAGGAGCTGCATGGGAGGTTCTATCGGGCCTTAACAGGGCCCGATGTAGACCTCCTAGCGTCGGTGAACTGGCTACGCTTCGGTGACCTATTTGGGGAAACCGAGGGTTTTGCCTGTGCGATTGCTGATGAAGTTATCAAGACGAACAACTATCGGAAATATATCCTGAAGGACGGTACGGTCGACATTTGTCGGGCATGCCACCGTCCCGGAGAGTCACTCAGGCATATCATTTCCGGTTGTTCGCATCTTGCTAACGGTGAGTACTTGCACAGGCACAACCAAGTAGCCAGGATCATCCACCAGCAACTTGCCCTTCAATACGGTCTTGTCGAGTCCGAGGTGCCGTACTATAAGTACGCACCAGCGTCAGTTCTCGAGAATGGCCGTGCTTTGCTCTACTGGGACCGCTCTATCATCACGGACAGGACTATTGTTGCCAATAAGCCTGATATCGTGCTGGTCGACCGGTCCCAGCGCCGGGCAGTGCTCGTCGACATCACCATCCCACATGACGAGAACCTCGTGAAGGCCGAGAAGGACAAACTCAGCAAGTACCTTGACTTGGCTCACGAGGTAACCGCCATGTGGGATGTTGACTCGACGATCATTGTCCCGATAGTCGTCACGGTGAACGGTCTCATAGCGAAGAGCCTCGACCAACATCTCAAGAGGCTCTCGTTAGACGGTTGGATCAAGGGCCAGATACAAAAGGCAGTGATCCTAGACACGTGCCGTATTGTCAGGAGGTTCCTCACTCTGCAGCCCTAACCACCGGTAGCTTGGGCCTCGCCCCGCTGCTGGCGGCACCCTAGTTTTTAAGTTTTTTATAGTATTTGTTTTTTATATTCATTTATTGTAAAAAACTTAGAAATTAAGAAGACAAATAAATATCTTGATAATAATAATAATAATAAATACGGGACACTTCCACACACGGTCGCCTGACCCCAAACTAAGCAAAGCTTGTACTATGGCTGCCAGGGACTGATATAAATACTTAGATAATTTTAAATACATACTTAAATAGATATTAACAGGATAGATATTAACACCCAGACATAGAACAAACACAAATGTTCATCACATAAATGTTTGCCCTAAGTGGGAATCGAACCCACGCCCCCAAGCTCAGAAGGCAGGTTCACTACCAACTGAGCCACCGAGGCAGTCAAAGGTAAAAGTCGAGGTATTTTGATAGAGATTAGTTTTTCAATTAATTTCGACACTAACCCACTTTCTAAATAATGCCGTATAATAGCCATACAGAGCCGGAATAGCTATACAGTGTTTTGTCATTTTCTTACTTTTACATTTTAAACTCGGTCGAAAAAGACTAAACTGTGTAATTATTCCGATACCATAGGCTATACAACGTTTATTAGTTAAGGCCCGGTATTACACGAAATCAACGAAACCAAGTACATATTTGTTTGCGCCTTGTTTGATATGAAGAATTGAAATGATCAGGTGCCAAAAATACAGCTGGTAAAAAAACAATCAAAAACAGTTTAACCGGAGTAGAATTTTTAAAAACCTTCACATTTTGGAAAAAAATTTAAAAAAAAACATCTTTTTAAAAAAACTGTATGAGCGTAGTTCTTTAAATTTTTAGCGATTACAACACTTTTTTTTTTCGATTATTAAATAGCCAGATTAGTTTTCTAAAGTTTGACTATACTAATAAAAACGGCAACAAAAATATTTCTAGACACCCATCTCATTTTACCATTAAATATGATTCACGATTTTCAACTCTAAATGAAGCAGCTTAAGTAAACGTGTGTGTGGGTAGATAACTGTGGTATGGCCGTCTTAAGGGTGTAAGTATATGAAAATAGTTGAATACCCAATACTCAAATATTTATTGCACATATTAATTATGCAGTCATGCAGGTCTTATAAACATGTAAGGAGTAAGTAGACACAATCATACATATAACCCTGCTAGGGTATGGCAATAACTATATTTGAAAACTGAAGTTAGATATGTTTGCTGAAATATGTATTTGCATGTTTTATTTCAGCGGTCGGCAACCTTTTGGCAGGCTAGGGCCGCACAGTGCCAAAATAAGTGGCGGGCCGCACTTGTTTAAAAATGTTACTATAGGTTTCTTTATACATATTTTACCTTATGTATCTATTTATTTATGTAGGTATTATTTGATCTCTAGAATTAATGTTTATCTGTCTCTGGCAGCTATAGTAAAAGCCTTGCTTTGTTTGGAGCCAGACTATCGTATGAACCCGATTTTTTTTTCAAAACACTTCAGGGCCGCAAGGAGGGAGGCCGAGGGCCGCATGTGGCCCGCGGGCCGCGGGTTGCCGACCGCTGTTTTACTTGGTACTAGCTGTGCCCCGCGATTTCACCCGCTTATACTATAATCTATATTTGTCCCAAATTTCATCCAGATCTGTTCAGCCGTTCTGGCGTAAAAGAGTAACAAGCATCCATCCATCCATTCTTACAAACTTTCGCGTTTATAATATTAAAAGTAGGATCAATATAATGTGTTGTGTCCTTGTTACCTGGTTCGACCACCATGTTAGCGACCCTGTCTCCCTGGCGGCGCACCTCGCCCTCCAGCGCGCTGTGTCGAGCCAACAGCCTGGAGCCCCTGTCCGGCAGAGAGTCCAGGTCCATTTCTTCTAGCAGCATCTGTGAACAAAGGTCACATTAGAACATTACAAACAATTACAAACAATTACAAATTAAAATATTTTTTGGGGCTTCGGGCTTGGTACAGCAAAATGTAAGCATACAAGTGAAACGAGAGTGGGTGGAGAAAAAAGTGGGACAGAAGTTGAGGTATAGGACCACAGGGACCACACGTACTCTATAATGGAGGGGGGATAGAAGGGCAGACTGCTTTAGTCATTCCCTTCTTTGAATCTCTGGCCTTGGCTTAGTAGGCAGTTAGGTACCACATTGCAAAACGAGCCGTGCGGGTTTTAGGATTTTGAAATTGTGAAATTTTGGGTTCGATCTCCTCTGCCCTGCGCTTCCGCGGTCCCTAAGACAGAAGCATTATAAACACGAAGTCACAGCAAATATTCAACAGTAAATCCTTACCCGCACACTGGAGAGGTCCTCCCTCAGCCTCGCGAGCTTGTCAAGCTCGTTCTGCTTGACATGTTTCTTGACGTACACAACCTGCCCGGGTCGACTCGGGGCAAGATGTTGCTTCATCGATGGGGGGACGGGGTGGTCATCGCTCGGAGATTTCACCTGTTGGATGAAGATTATTTTAATGTAGTATTTTTTAACCTATCTTACTTAATTTTATAAATGTGAAAGTGAGTTTTTTTGTCACACAACGGAATTCTCCATAATGTCAGTGGCACGAGTACGGAGAAGGACACAAGGAACCTATCATCCCGAAAAAGTTAACGGTTGCTGTCGAACCGCGGGGCGCATCTAGTCAGTCGTAATAGATATTTATAATATGCATGCATTTCTAAACAGTTTTATAGATTAATCTCTTGAAACATTGTTCATCCATACCTATTTATTTATGAACCTGAAATAGTTCCGAGCATCAGTAAAAACTTTCTGTAAAACTTTAGTGTTTCAAGTTGCAAATCGTGAAAAGGAACCAACGGATATGGTCTGGGATCTTGAAAAATGAGATGCTGCACTTGTGCCAATGTTCCCATTGTTCCATGTAGCAATAATTAACGTACTTTCGTTTTCTACGACTACACTTAATAATTTTTATGAAAATCTCTCAAACAGATTGATAGCCATTTCAATCAAACCTACCTATTTTACAATTAACAAAACTTACTGGTTTAGGGATTTTCTTCGACATTTCAAGCACAACCACTAATCAAGCTTTAAATTACACAAAAATAGCACTCAACCACAAGTATGCATTGGCATATCGTACGTCGTAACTGACAATAAATGATTCAAATTCAAATGTCAGCAAATTCTTTTTAGAACTACCCTCATTTAAAGTTTTGGCCATAATCCAAAACAACGAGGTCTAGCATTGTGCAAACACATAATGACATCATCGTTATCCGTCTCTATCGAACTTGTTGTGAATTACTTATTTCGGTCCTGCTTAAGCATCGATTGACCACACTAATACGTGTTTCTGAACGCTATACTGGCGGAGTATATGGTTTTGGTTAAGGATTGTGTTGCAAACTCTGGTTGTAAGATTAATAATGTTTCCGACGCGAACACGGCATAATTCAGAGGGTAACCATTAAACCATAGCAAATTGTTAAATAAACTTCGCCGGGCGATATTCAGTCATTCAATATCTAATAACTAGTACCATGTTACTTACAATATTAAGGCGAAAGTGTGCGTTTGTTTGTTACTTCTTCACACTCAAATAGATAGAGGGATTTAGATAAAATTTAGTGTAGTGGTACCATATACCCTGGATTAACGTAGGCTGCTTTTTACTTGCTGATCTTACCGCGCTAGATAATAAATATTGTAAAGGCGAAAGTCTGCGTGTATGTTTATTATTATTTCACGCTCAAACGGATCAACGGATTTGGATGAAACTATGAACGGAGATAGTTTATGCGTCTCTGATGATTATCAACACATGGACTATATACTTTTTCATTGCGGTAAACACCATAAGGCCTCGCTTGTAATTCTTAACCTTGTCCTACTAATATTATAAACGAAAATTTGTAGAAATGGATGGATGTTTGTTACTCTTTCACGCCAGAACGGCTGAACAGATCTGGATGAAATTTGGCACAGAGATAGATTATAGTCTAGAATATCAAATAGGATATAATAGCACTTTTTGAACGCTGATGAAACCGCGGGGCGCAGCTAGTATAATTCATAACTTCAAAAAAAACAAATTCATTTACATACCTCGTCCTCGTCGTCACTGCTAAGCGCGATGATCTCCGGCTTCGAATCAATGATGGTCACATCATCATCATTGTTGACCGCATCCTGCCTTGTCAACAGACTTGCAGAACTATTTAGCACCTTATCCTTAACATCATTAGGCTTAACATTGCCTAAATCTACCTCCCCAGCATTGACTCTAGGCATCTCTTCAGGCATGACAGTCAAATCCATATAATCAGTCACTTTCTTACTAGAATTCAAAGCTTTGGACTTTCTTGCTTCAGTTTTTCTAGTAGATGTGTTTGTAATATCTTGTAAGGGGCTTGAGAAAGGAGAACATGATATTCTCGAGTCGTTTGAAAGTATGGATATTTGATCATTGTCATCATTAGAAGTTTTGACAGGTTTATTTTCGGTGTTTGAAGATTTTTCTAGAGATTTGTGTATCATGATTTCTGGTAGGTCATCGTCAGATGTTTTATCTGGTGTCTTGTGTGTGTTAGATTTGGAATCTAGGTTTTGTAAGTCATCATAGCTGCCTGCTATGCTTTCTGCCGTTTTTCGCGAACTCTAAAAGTGACATAATAATATTAATTTATTTGCGCTTACAAATGTTGTAAAGATATTAGTAAAATATAAAAGAAAAATTATTACAATTAATTTAAGATTCTTCATCTTAATCCTAATTTCTACTTATATTAGAAAGGTGAAAGTTTGTGTGTATGTTGGTTTGTTTGTTACTTTTTCATGCTAAAATGGACCCACAGATTTTGATGAAATTTGGTATGAAGAGAGCTAATAAGAGAAGATAATAAGAGAACAGCGATGATAGCCTATTTGGAAAAGGCCCCGCTCTCAAGCCAGAGGGAGCGGGTTCAAACCCAGCCGACGGCACGCACCAATTTGTTCATTGTGTGAACAAATGTGCGAATTGTATGTCATCTGCTACATGATTGGAGCCCGGTGTCACATTTGGGACTGAATATCGTCTGGCGAAGTGTGGGTGTTGTATACACCTCTGCCAGCCCCCTTGGGGGAATGGCGTGACGATATGTTTAAGAGAGCTAATATCTGGATTAACACACAGGCTACTTTTTAACTGCAGCTAACACTGCAGGGCACAGCGACTTATAATTAATTTAAGTTGTTGCAAGGTGGTTACTTACAGAATCGGATTGTATGTAGTCCGAATCGTCACTGTCATTGTCCTTAGGTATCACGCCCATGATACTCATGCGTGTCGCTCGCGACATCACCATCAGGTCTTCATCAGGGCCGTCGTCTTCATCATCATCGTTTTCCTGACCCGTATTGTTGTTGCTACAATAAGCATGATCACTTTTGTCACTATCATTAGATATGTCACTTTTTGTTGGTCCTTTTGAAATTATTTTATCGTCATCACTTTCATCACTATTGATCACCAACTTCTTGTGTTGGTTAGTGATATCAATGTTGGTTTGTGGTTCATTTACGTCATTTTCATCATCGCCACTACTTTCATCACTGATTAAAGCAAGATTCTTGGATTTGCTATTTGTTTTAGTATCAGTAATATTCTTAGTTGGATCATCATCAATTTCGTCACTGCTTTCATCACTGCTGATTATCAACTTCTTGTATTTCTTTTTGATATCAGTATGAGGCTCAGTAGGATTACCAACATCATTATCATCATTTTCGTAATCATCGTCACTTTCATCATCATCATCACTTCCGTCATCATCATCACTTTCGTCATCATCATCACTTTCGTCATCATCATCATCGCCATCACAGCTTTCATCACACTCCATACTTTTATCTACATTGGTTTTAGAACTATTGCTTTGTATTTTCAGAGGAGTTTCTTTAAGACATTTTTGTTTATTACTCTTCCTTTGTTCAATGATTATTGAGTTGTCCGTGTCAGAATCTTGGAATAGCATTCGTCTCTTGGTTCTTTGTAAGATGAGGGACCCGTTGTGGTTGGTAGGTTTCTGGAGAGGCGTTGGTCGTCGCTTGGGCACCAGTTCTGGTGAATACTCTGCTGTAAAAATTTAATCTGGTTTACTAGTAAGCGGTTTTCGGTATTTCACCGATGAATACTGAGTTCTGTCTATTGTCACACTATCACACTTTTAAAATAAATGTGAAAGTTTGGGTAGATGATTGTAACTAAATCTAGCCAGAACAACTGTATGGCTCTGGATGAAATTTGACTTAGCTTTAAAACTTGAAATTCAAGATAGATTATTAAATAGCAAATAGACTACTTTTAAATTGCGAATAGCACTGTGGGGGGAAACTAGTTTTAAATAGTATGTTGTAATTATGTGGGTGTGTGTTAAGAAATAATAAATGATAATTCAGAATTCTCAAGTGTTTTTTTTTAGTTTTCCCTATCTGTCCATTATGTAATTTTTTTGCGGGAAATATGTTTGCAATTGAATTTTGACAACAATGACCATTAAATTACAAAGTAAGCAATTGAGTTAATTAAAAATCAACAATCTTACCTTCCTCTTCATCAGAAGACGACACAACTACTTTACTTTGAGATTCGGAAGGTTTTCTTAAACTGCCTCTCCTACTCCCATCTGTGAATATTTTTGAAAAGAATTTAACACATATTATTAAAATATTGATGTTGTTATAGCATGTAATGAGAAGTATAAAGAGAAACTGCTGTCTTCTGCTGCTTAGTGAAGTAACAGAAGAATGAAACTATTACATGCATCGAAATAATATAAGGAAGAAGCCGCACAAGTTTAATTTTCACAGTGCATGGACCCAATATAACTACAAGTAAATGGATACTACACAGCTAAGTCAACAGTATTATGTAATGTGCATCAACTACAGAAATCAAGATAGAGAGATGTACAAGAGGCTAGTGAGAGTGAGAAAACAACAATTATCACTGTTGCGACTGATTGCGTTTGTTGTGACTACAGTGAATTGTGTGTAGCATCTAATTTATGTGGTCCATTTTTAGGTTCTTGTACAGTATCTTCCTTAAATATGATCGAAGATTCTATGTAAAGAAATCTACTGACCATCTTCACTGCTAGAAATAACATGACCTCTAGCGGTTCTTCTAAGTCTGGCTAGGGAATCGGATGCATTTTCAGCTGTTTTATACTCCTTACTGTCATCTAAAACAATTTTTAAGATGAAATAGCAGTATATAATAATGGTTTTAAGTAAACTCTTTATTATTGGTAATGGTTCCCTAAGTAGCTCTTGAGACGTAAGTTTTTCTTACCATTTGAAAAAGATTCGTCAGATTCTGCAACAAAAGCTGTGCGATTCTTCTTTTTTACAGAATATGGTACACTTTGTAGTACCAAACTATCGTCAATAATTTCGCCATCCGAGCCGCTCTGGGCTTCCGTTTTATCTCGGTATTCAAAAAATGAGTTGTCCATCATTTATGGCTTTAAAATAATTAATAGTAATATTTTCAAACTGAATATTTGATTATCTTTAGTTTTAAATAATAACCCGTGTTTACAAATTCAAAACAAACCGAAAGTGAAGTTTTTTTTTCTAATTCAGAAACAAAATCACACAGAAAAAAATCCATTGGACGGTATGCATGGTGTAGTTCTTTCTCTGTCATACTAGTTGATACTAGTATCGGTGTCACTTATCCATGCTTCAAATCTAATTTTGAAACAGCACCACTTAAAAAAAAAGATAAAAAGATGTATGTCAAAGTCAAACGCTGTCAACAGTCAAAATTAAAGGCCCAAGCAAGCTGTCATGTCCTGACATATCAACATTAAATGCGGATACTACACACTCGATAAATATCGCGATATTTGTTGCGTTTGTCGAGTAAAATAGAAGGATGCTACACATTCAATAAAATCACCAGTGACATTGACAGTGCTGCTAGATCAAAATACCCTTTCAGCGCTAAAAGCGATTCAAAAAGTGCAAAATTTTATAGAATTAGCGTGAAGCGCTGAATCTAGTGCAGAAATTGCTAAAATAGCAGCACTGGTTGGTACTGACTCAGGATCTCGATAAATATCGACTCAGAGACTAGGCGCTCGATTTTAATCGCACGATCTAAGATAAAAATCGTGGATTTCCACATTTTTAGAAATCCCACGATCAGTATCACGATCCGTTGATACACTATTCTACACAATCGAATAATCGATCAATTTCGTGATCTTGCAAATATCGGAATATTTATCGAGCGTGTAGCATTCGTCATTTACGTAGAAAAGTTATCAAGTCAACACAACAAATAGTATTTTTCTGTTTTAAAATATAGGTACTGAATGTTAAAAACTGTCCTATTTTCTTTCATTTTGTTCAAATTGTTGCTTTTTATATTTCCTCTCCTTATAGATACGGAACTACTCTACGCAAGATGACTGAAGTTCAATTACAGGAATTTAAACTAGAACCAGACTCAGAACTTCGTTTTGAAGTCGAATCCAAGAACGAAAAAGTAGTTTTAGAGGTAACAAAAACACAAATTAGTTTAAAAATCTTATTTATCGACATTTACGTTTGTAAAACTTAGTTTTTCTTAGATAAGTTTGAGGTTATGAATGAAGGTATATTGCAGGTGAAAAATGGTTACGCGGAGCTATTTGGCACCGAGCTGGTGAAAGGGAAGCCCTACGAGTTCCACACGGGTGCTAAGGTGGCGGTGTTCACGTGGCACGGATGCACCGTCGAGCTGAGAGGGAAAACAGAAGTCAGCTATGTGGCTAAGGAAACCCCAATGGTAACAGCTGTTCTATCAAATTTACAATATTTCGACAGGCGAAATAAATCACTAAAACATTACAAATGCAATGCTTAACTCATGATTTGCAGTTTGGAACCTCTCATTACCTACTTATTCAGAATCCTTAATAATTATATTATATAATATTCTGCATGTTTCATACTGAAAAAATATTGTAACTAGGTAGCAATGTAATAAATAGACAGTCCTGTCTGGCTTCATCATCAACTGACCGAGTAATTTCCACCTACAAGTAAAATTTCACAATATTGATACATTTTGTCATTGTCTTAATATGTCATTGGCTTAATATGCATTATTATCTTGTAAGTATTATAATATATATTATATAGTATAAATATTGATACATTTTGTCATTGTCTTTATGTGTCATTGGCTTAATATGCATTATTATCTTGTAAGTTACAATTTCGTCTTTTCTACAGTTACAACTACTTTATAGATTTCTCAATTTTCATGAAATATTACTGCAGTTAATACAACCTACTAGCTGCAGCCTGCGCAAAGTGCCCAACAGTGTCGCCCGCTGTTAAAAAGCCTGTTTGTCAATCCAGGGTAAAAGCTACCTTCATACCAAATTTCATCATAATTCATCCACCAATTTGTGGGTGAAGAAGTAACAAACACTTACAAACTTTTGCCTTTATAAGTAATATACAGGGTTATCAGGAAAAGGCGTACTAAGCTGAAAGGGGGTCAACCGTGAAACCAAGAAAAAAATAACAACTGTTCCATACATTTTGTTGACAATCAATGAACTTTTTGAATAAAACAGCAGATTTTTTTTCACAAGATTTTGGGTTGGCTCCATTATAAAAGTTGTTCATAATAATGATTACAATGACCCCCTTCTGGCTTAGTAAACCCTATACCAATAACCCTGTATACATTGGCTTAATTTGATGTGAATAAAACTACAGTTTTCTATTTGCACTGAGTCTAAGCATTACAATTCAGAAGGTTCTTAATACTGCTGATCTATCTATTGTTCTGACTAGCAGATTTCTTAAAAATTGTAACCATTCCAGGTGGTCTACTTAAATGTGCATGCAGCACTGGAGCAGCAGAGAGTTGCAGCGGAACAGGACGGCACACGAGGCCCCGTCACCATGGTGGTGGGCCCCGGCGACGTCGGCAAGTCTACTCTGACGAGGCTGCTGCTGAACTACGCCGTCAGAATGGCCAGGAGGCCGATATTTGTTGACTTGGATGTGGGCCAAGGGCAGATCAGTGTGCCGGGGACTATTGGTATGTAGTTCTCTTCTTATGTACTTAATTTCGTATTCTAAAGACACTTGGAGTTATTCTAATTTCTTAAACCAGTTTGCAATGCTGTCATATACTGTCAGGATGAGGAATAGGTAAGGGGAGTAGGGGAGTGTAGTTTCCAATTCAGTAAGACTAGATTTGCTTGTCTTTCCCCAAAGTGAAGAAGTGAAAGCGAGCAAAACATCTTTGCTACAGCTTTGACAAAAATGCTTTTGCATGTCTGAATTCTGTCTGGATCTCTCTCTTCATTTACAGGTCGCATTTCTTAACCGATTGTCTTGAAATTTTGTGAGTAAGTAGAGTAGTCAATAATTATGTAAATAGATTTTAATTGAGTCTCAAAGTCGAATCGAGAATTTTTATTGTTGAATTTTTCAAAATATCCCTGACAATTTGAAAATGTTCTAAAACTGACTCTGCAAAAAGTCAGTACTGAAATTTAATTTTCGAACCTGCTAACAAAATTTCACGAGAATCGGTTTGAGGAATGCGTTCTATAGAGGAGGACAGATGGTCGGTCTACAGCTCAAAGATCCACTATCTTATAAGGCATGCACCAGTATTTATCAAAATAAATCCACACTCCTTGCCAACGTAAACCAATACCTAAAGAAAGCTCAACAAAGTCTTCTTTCCCAGGAGCCCTGCTAGTCGAGCGGCCAGCGTCAATAGAGGAAGGATTCAGTCAACAAGCCCCTCTAGTGTACCACTTCGGGCACAAGGAACCGGGGACCAACCTCGAACTGTACAACACCATCGTGACGAGGCTGGCTGAAGTCATCACTGAAAGATGCGAGAGCAATAAGAAAGGTAAAGGAATTAAGCTTTGTAGCACCACAGCACGATATTATTTCCTCACTGGAAAACTAGATGGCGCTAGCATCGAATTAGCACGCGCACGCGTTTTGTTCGCGACATCTATATGCCTCGCCGCGTGTTGTTAGATGTTCCTTCACCGATTGGAAATTCGACTGCAAGGCATTGCTTCCACCTCATGGGACGATAACCTGAACGCTCTAATTAAAACTACGTTCCCCCTACTACTAGTTACGTTCCCCCCTAACAATTGGCGCTTCCACCCCGTTGGGACGTCATTTGTACGGCGGCCTGTAGGCGAGCTTCTCTGTCGCCAATATTGTGCGTACTTACTTACTTAGCAATAAATTTGGTCACGAATTCCTGGCTGCTTACGTCACGACTCCTCACCCCTCCCTTCACAGCTTATTAAAATTATTATTTGAAAATGGGTAAACCGTATTAGCATTATAAGGGTGCAGCGACCACTTTACACTAACTTTGCATTGGCTAAAGGATTTCTTTTGCCATTTCGTCTAGAAGGAAACGACAAGCGAAGAGTGCAAGTACAGCCTCTAAAGTTATCTACAGAGTGACAAATTGAAATTTCAAATATTTTATGACTTTCGCACTTATCTAATTATTCTTAAATAACTAAGAATTTCCCTTGTAACATGAATTAATTTAAAAGCTAATGATGTAGACAACCTCCCTATGCAAAGGGATTTTTGGTTTGCTTTGTCTATCAATTAAATAAATCAGTCAAAAGTGACCCCATACAAATGCGGATATTTTTCATAGCTCTAATTTCGTTTGAGGACGTTTTTTTAAAAAAAAAACAAGAACACGGAAGGAGATACGAGTATAGTGCGTTTAATTGTACATATGCTAAATTTCATCGCAATCTGACGGGTAGTTTTTAAGAAATTCGACAAGCGCGTTTGTATGGAAAATTCAGAGCGACGGGTTTATTTCTTTGTAAGATTATGCTTAGTGTTGTACATGTTAAAACCTATTTTAGCTAAAATAACTATACTTACTGCATCTCATTCTCACAGATATGAAGAGCCACATAAAAGATGAAGACAAAAGATGACATGTCAGTAAACTAAAGACATTAGAGTATCAGGGCTTATACCAGGTTGTGCAGACGCTGACGCTGCGCGAAAGCGAACCGTATCGCAGCGCAGTAAGATTTATGGTCGCGCAGCGGTGGCAGCTGAAAATTATCTCAATGAGCAGTCTTAGATAACTGAAATCTAACTGGTTATAAATTAAGGGTCTTCTTTAATGTCTCTTATATTTTATCTCAGATCAACCTAGAGAATGAGATGGCGCACGGCGTATGATCTAAGTGAAGCCAAAAACCATCCAAAAACTACGCTACTGTCGTATAGGTACACAACACTTACACATTGACGCAAAAAAAACTACGCGACTCGCTTGGTCATTCTTACCTCGACATTATGTACATTGGTTTATGGTATAATTTCGTGTACTTAAATAAACATAGTGGATTAGAAAAGTGTGGCCAGGACTACATTTTGAGGTTTTTTTTGCTGTGCAGTTCTGCTGTGCAGTTTTTTTACAAGTAAATTTAAAAAAAGCCGCAACATACTCTTCAAATATGTGCATATAAACTCTTATAAATATGTGCAGTTTTAGATTATTAAAAATCTACTAAGGTTGTATATTGGAACGGAAATGGCTAACGTATAGTTTGGGAATTAATATTAGTTTTCGTGCAATTGTAAATGTTTTTCATGGCAAGCACACACATTGAAAAAGAAGTGGCTTCAGCGAGATATAACGCAGTGTTCCATCTTTTCCTCTAGATTGATCTGAGTATTTTATTTGATTTATATTACAGCGTCAGCATCGGGAGTCATCATAAACACGTGCGGCTGGATCAAAGGAGCCGGGTACAAAACTTTAACACACGCTGCACAAGCGTTTGAGGTAATACGAACAATATGTTAATGTTTAGAAGTGTGTAATGATGGTGTTTGTTGATCTACATTAATTTTAAAACATATCGTCACGCCTTTCCCCCGAAGGGGCTGGCAGAGGTGTAATACAACACCCACACTTCGCCGGACGATATTCAGTCCCAAATGTGACAGGGGCGAGCCTGTCGCCATACACCGGGCTCCAGTCATGCAGATGACATTATTAAATAAGTTAATAAGTTTAATAAGTTACTATTTAATAAGTTTTATCATTATTTTTCTCTTGTTGTTTTGTTATCTGTGGTGTAAACAATAAAGAGTTTATCTATCTATATCTATTCATACAATGAACAAATAGGTGCGTGCTGTCGGCTGGGCTCGAACCCACTCCCTCTGGCTTGAGAGGCGATCCTTCTCCAACTAGGCTATCATCGCTCCTTAAAAAAATTAATTTGAATTAAATGTAGTGCAATAATATTCCAGGTGGACGTAATCCTAGTGCTAGACAACGAACGTCTGTACAACGAGTTGAAGCGCGACATGCCGAAGTTCGTGAAGGTGGTGTACCTGCCCAAGAGCGGAGGAGTAGTGGAGCGGTCGGGCGGGCAGCGCGCGGAGGCTCGCGACGCGCGCATCCGGGAGTACTTCTACGGGCGGCGGACGCCGTACTACCCGCACTCCTTCGATGTCAAGTACTCCGATTTGAAGATCTATAAGGTACAGGGGGGCTATTCTTTTTACAACAGACTAGGCATGCGTTTGACATCTCCCTTCCTGTACAACAAAATTTGCCCTGACGATCTCGCTCTTAACTTTTTCCAATGCAAGCTAAAAGTAATTGATATTCTAAAGAACTTTGATTACGACAATACAGAGAATCTCTTTACTACCCCATTATTATTTGATTGCTACCTGACTACTGAAAGTTTTTAAAATTTAGTTTAGGTAACTATATTTTACATGTAATATTATGCATCTGTTCATATAGGTAGCATACAAATATATTTTATTTATTTAAGATCATTACATCGACATACACATATCGATCTCTCGCCCACACACACGCACACACACACACACACACACACCATCTGTTTTACCATGCACATAACAAACTTAGGTTTATTAATGCGAGTAGCCACTGGCTACCGAAACACAGTTTTCACTAGTTCGGAGTCAGTGGATTCACATCATATGTTGTACTTATTGTTCGTGCCAAAATAAAAATATTTGATTTGATTTGAACTGACTCGCCTGATGGGAAGCGTCGACGTGATCGAAAGTGTAACGCGCTTGCCTAGGAGATACCTATTTACTTTACTCTCAAACACCTCCGGATTGTATTTAGGTGGAAAGACAGACGCAGGCAACGAGTTCCACACCTCTGCTGTCTTTCAAGAAAAGTTGACTTGAAACGCTTAGTGCGTTTTGGCGGAATTTCCACCATAAGAGGGTGTCTCTTACTGGTGTGCCTGGTACAATTATAAAAGAACGGTTATGGCTGGAGCTGAATAATGGGTTATCTGTCTGCTACCTGCGAATTCGCTCGCGTTTACTCAGAAAATTTTATGCAAAAACCTTCCCGGTGATAAACTGTACTTAATTGTCAGATTATCTTTAAATGAGCAATTCTTGTATAAATATAATTGGAATCTCGGAATCGGCTCCAACGATTTTCATACAATTTAGTAAATAGAGGGTTTCGGGGGCTATAAATCGATCTAGCTAGGAATCATTTTTAGAAAATGTCATTTTATTCGTGTTTTATCGATAATCAAATTAAACATAACAATTGACAAAATATATTGACAAAATGTTTTAATAAACTACTACGAGATGGTATCTTTCCTGACACGTTAAAAGTAGCTAAAGTCACTCCTATCTACAAATCAGGACCAAAAACAGATCCTGGTAACTACCGGCCTATCTCTGTATTGCCAGTACTGTCAAAAATACTTGAAAAGGTTCTCCATACTCGATTAGAAAAATATTTAGACTCTAATAATTTAATTTCCGACCGGCAATATGGCTTTAGACCCAAAAGTAACACATTAACGGCTACCATCGATCTTGTTACTAAAATAAAACACAATATTGATAAAAAAAATATAGTACTAGGTATTTTCATCGATTTAAAAAAAGCATTTGATACTGTGAGCCACAAATTACTTTTAAAAAAATTAGAATCCATTGGTCTTACGGACAAGGCATTACAAATGTTTCAATCATATCTCACAAACAGATCACAAATAGTTAAAACTGACGACAACACTCAAAGTGACGCACTACCAATAACGTGTGGAGTCCCTCAAGGCTCAATCGTAGGTCCTTTGCTGTTTATTTTCTACATTAACAACATACACGACTTGGGTCTGAACGGTCATATCACCCTGTACGCGGACGACACCCTGTTTGTTCTATTTTGGTTCATCTATACATGATTTGATTTCACAAGCCCAAGACGATCTGAACACCCTATATAATTGGTTTCAATACAACTTACTTACTATTAATATCTCCAAAACTTGCTACCTGCTATTTAAAGCCAAAAATAAACCGATACCCCCACATCCCCCACTAAAAATTAATAATATACCCCTCCAACAAAAAACACATGAAAAATACCTGGGATTGTACATGGACACCCAATTAACATGGAATCCCCACATAGAAAATATAAAAAATAAACTAACAGCACTCCGCGGTGCACTTTGTAACGTTGCTCGATGCATTCCACGTAGGTTACGATTTACAATTTACAATGCCCTAGTAATACCACATCTATCTTATCTGATCGAAATCTGGGGGTGTGCCGCAAAAACAAGGCTAGACAAACTACAACGTTTACAAAACAAAATTATTAAAACTCTCTTTAACTACCACTATTTAACACCAACACAACAAATATTCGAAGAAACTAAAATAATGAATTTGAAAAAACTATACAAATATAATATATGCATTTTTATACAAAAAACTCTAAATAAAAACATTCACACAAACTTATCATTCACCAAGCGAAAAAATGTTGTTGACCATTGTACTCGGCGAGCTAGCTACCTCGTCATACCCAGGCATCGAACAAAATATGGCAAAACAATGCTAACTAATGAAGGAGCGCGGCTTTTTAACAAACTACTCTCTCATATAAAAAATGTAAACTCATTTCACGCATTTAAGAAAAAATTAGCTCGACATATTATGGAAGACAGATCCCTATCTTGAATAAGGAAATGCGTGAAATGAGTTTGAAACCTTAAGAATTTTTAAATTTTAATTTTATACTATTATAAATAAATATGTTTATAATACTTTAAGGATGCGACTACGAACGCTAAGCTATACTTAACTAAACCATGTTATCACATAAGCGACAAATTGTCTTTGTTGATAATAAAGTCTTTAAACCTAAACCTAACATAAACTTGGAAGAAAAATAACAAAAAGGAGGCGTTTGAGTAGTCTCAACTGAAAAAATATGACTCTTCCTGACATCTATTGGCGAATAATAATACTATTTTTTGTGAGCAACTAATTGCTTTAACGACACAACAGCAGATGGCGTTGTTAAGTAACACGAAGTCAATGAGTGTTTGCTTTGAGGTTAGACTAAAATCAATTGTTTATTTTACAAAAAACACAATATAAAAAAAAAAATACCGAGCTAAGCTCGGCCATCCAGGTACTATAAAATAAAATAGAAAAGATTCGTTCAGCCGTTTAGCCGTAAAAAGCCTACAAACAGACAGACTGAGTTACTCTCTATTTTATAGTGTAACTAGCTGCGCTCCGCGGTTTCACTCGCGGTCCCACAGGAACCGTTAATTTTTTCGGGATAAAAAGTACCCAATGTCCTTTTCTATAACCCAGATAACATGTATGCAAAATTTCATGCTATCGGTTGAGTAGTTAGGGCATGAAAGCGTTACAAACAAACTCACTTTCGCATTTCTAATATTAGTTAGGATACTAGCCGCTTCTCGGTTAACAGGAACTGTTGACCTTAACGGGCTGAAAGGTACCCTATGTAATTTTCTGCGTACGCACAAATACGAGATTAATGACGTCATTGCTACACGCAAAGCTTGCTTGAATATGGCACCCACGCAGCTCAACGTTATTCACGCGGTACACGAAAATGTGCGTCTGTTCCACAAGGCGTGCGATTAAAAACTGCGCTGGGCTACAATTGTACAATTGTTAGTTAAAAATTATGCATAGCGTGTGCTGCAGTGGAACCGTAAACCCACTTTCTTAAACAAACGAACCCAAGCAACTAAAATGTGCGGCGTGGCCGTACATCGTGTGCCGCAGTGAGCCAGAGGCTTAATTCAGATCTATTGAGGATAAAAGTCAAGGATGTTGTAAACACGCATGTCCCCAGGTGGGCGCGCCGTCGCTGCCCGACTCGTGCATGCCGCTGGGCATGCGCGCGGAGGACGCGCTCACGAAGCTGGTGGCCGTGTGGCCCTCGCCCGCGCTGCACCACCGCCTGCTGGCCGTCAGCTTCGCGGCCGGCCCTGACGACGACGCGCTGCACTCCAACCTGGCCGGCTTCGTCTGCGTGTGAGTACACACTCATTAGTGTGAGTACACACTACTCACTAGTGTGCCCTCGCCCGCGCTGCACCACCGCCTGCTGGCCGTCAGCTTCGCGGCCGGCCCTGACGACGACGCGCTGCACTCCAACCTGGCCGGCTTCGTCTGCGTGTGAGTACACACTCACTAGTGTGAGTACACACTACTCACTAGTGTGAGTGCACACTACTCACTAGTGTGGGCCTGCCCTTAAACTAACGTCACTTTTTTTATTTTATTCGGAAAACATAGTGTTATGTACCAAGATTACTAATAACTTTCACCAGAATAGAAGGTGGATATAACCACCTTTGGTTCCAGTACCACTATCTGAAACCTTGTGTAGTTTGACCAGCCATAAAGTTACTGTAAAGTAAAATAAAGTAGAGAGTACGCAGGCCCGAGCCTGCAGGCACCTACATTTTCACTTGATACAGTATCTGCTACTTTGCTACACGGCCAAGTGAGTGAGTACTCTGCAATATCTTTTTTTTTTGTTTAGAATAGGTCGGCGTTTGCCCACCAACTCGCCTGATGTTAAGCGACGTTGTGGTCTAAGATGGAGCACGACGACCTATAAGGTACTTATTCACTCTAGCCTTGAAGTTTACTAGAGTGAAGAATCTCAATTCTAAGTAGTAGTAAGAATAAATACTCTGAAATATGCTTAGTCGCTAACGCTATCAATCTATACCGAGCGTAATCTATGTTCAGTGTGTTGACCGACCACCATTCCCCGGCAGCACGGCGGTGGACCCCGAGGCGCAGAAGCTGACGATCCTGTCCCCGCAGCCGCGGCCGCTGCCCAACACCGTGCTGCTGCTGTCCGACATGCAGTACATGGACAACCACTAGTCTTACATACAATGACCCCTTCGTTGCCGTCCTAAGGAAAAATACCGTGGATTTGTTATGAGAAATAATATGTCTGGTGCAACGTTCTTTTTCATTTTTGTTGAATAATATTATGAGTGTGAACGTATATAGTACAGTAATATATTTAGTGTAACTCATGTGTAACATTAAGCAGCGTTTCCACTAGCGATGTGCGAGGCTGCGTAGCGAGGGATGTGGAACAATAGAATCGCTATGTTATTGCCCTGCATTATCACGAAATCACCAAAAACAAGTATTTTGTTTGCGCCTAGTTAGATATGAAGAATTGTGATGAGCACACCCAAAAAAAATTAGCCGGTAGAAAAAATAACCAAAAAAACTTTTATCAAATCAATTAAATTATAATTTTATAAATCATACTGATTTAAGAAAAGAAATTACAAAAAGTATTTTCTTAAAAAAACTGTTAAGTGTAGTGGTATAAAAGTGGTGCAAATACAACACTTTTTTAAAATTAAGTAACCAAATTAGTTCTCTAAAAGTTTATTGAGTAACTTATTTTTATTTGGGATTAGCTGCGCCCCGCGGATAAAAATTATCCTATGTGCTATTCTAGACTATAATCTATCTCTGTGCCAAATTTCATCCAGATCTGTTCAGCCGTTTGGGCGTGAAAGAGTAACAAACATCCATCCATCCACTCTTACAAACTTGTGCGTTTATAATATTAGTAGGATCTTATTACGATTAATATCAACAAAACCGGAAAGAAAAGGTAATTCTAGGCGCCGATCTCATATCACCATCGAATATGAAATACGATTTTGAACTCTAAATGAAGCGGCTTAGGTGAACGTACGACGGGTGGAAAATCGTGGTAGACCGCGCTGAGTTTGTCAGAATCAGAAATATTTTAAACCATAATTAACATTCAGTGTCACTGGCAAGTCATTTTACAAAAATATCTTAAAATTAGGTAAATAGTTAAAAATAAAAAGTAGCATACTCGTAATTGTTCGCTTATAAAGAAACTTGTTCTATTGATTCCTAACAAACACATCCCTAGCTACGCATCCTCTGACATTTCTGGTGGAAACGCAGACTAATAGGCCTACCATACAATTTCCCCATGATCTAAAAAAACGTCTAGCATTCAGCAAACACGTAATGACGTCATTGTCATCCGTCTCTTTCGGACTTGTTGCAAATGACTTATTTCGGTCTTGCTTAAGCATCGTTTGACGTCATTACGTGTTGCTGAATGCTGTACATGGCGTAGTGTATTATACTATGAATTTCTCCACACTTTTAATTACTCCGGCTAGACTTTAACACGGAACTCCTAGCGTGTGGTTAGTAAAACTGTACACCGCGACAACGACCGTGATTTCTAATTATCTAGGCAAGGCCAGCCTGCGCGTACTTGTTTGTGCGTCTGGTTGGCGCTCAGTGGCAGTCAGAGAGCCGGGCCTGCCCAGTTCAAAGTGTGGGGAAGACGTGAACGACTTCGACAAGAATGAGGCCTGCGCGTTCTTAACTGAGCCGATCGTTACGTTACCACACGGCTTATTAAGTACGCACAGTTCAAAGTGTGGGAAAATTGGAGTGTATGGTAGGCCTATTAACCCTTTTTAGACAAATTACATGCTTACGGTACTTTTCGCTTTGACAGCATTATGATTATATTTTCAAAATCATTACAAGGTCGAGTCCAAAGAGATTTTGATATTACCGAAATGTATGCAATGTAAACCGTGTACTCGAGTACTGAGATATAATTATTATTGTATCATTTAAATGTGATCTTTAAAGATAATTGAAAAAGACTGTAAATAGGAATTAATGTTTAGTTTTAATAAAGTACGTGACTTTATACACAGCTCGTTTTCATTACTGTTTTGCAATATTATTTTGACCCATGTTTACTCAAGCTATGATAGGCTAGTTGGAGAGGGCCCGCCAAGCCAGAGGGAGCGGGTTTGTGCCCAGCCGACGGCTAGCACAAATTTGTTTGTGTGATCATATGTGCGTATTAAATGTCATCTGCTACATGACTGGAGCCCGGTGTATGGCGACAGGCTTTCCCCCTGTCACATTTGGGACTGAACATCGTCCGGCGAAGTGTGGGTGTTGTATTACAATTCTGCCAGCCCCAAGGGCAAAGCGTGACGATATGTATGTGTATGTTTACTCTGAGCGAGCGAAGTGTCTCTGCTTCAGCTTGGACAAAAATGTAAAGAATTTCGATTGTCCGAATTTGGCCTGTATTCCTGTCCGGATCTCTGTCTTCCTCTACAAGTCATATTTCTTGACCGTTTCTCTTAAAATTTGTAAGTAGGTTCAAAAAAATTTAACGTTTTTTCAAATACTTTTTTTTTAAGATTAATTAAGATTTTTTTTTATTTTTAAAAACTAAAAAAAAAATACACATCTCCGCACGAGAATCGGTTGAGGAATGCGACCGGGGGGGCTATTCCTGCGCGTGAGATGAGATGAGATTTTATGTTGGTCACTCTCACACCTATGACGTTTCGAACGAGAGCAGCAAGGACGAAAAAAAGTGAGATGAAAATCTTAAATCTCCGAATAGGGCCACTGTAGCCCTATTCGGAGATTTGAGATTTCATCTGGAGGAAATATTTCTTTCTCCGCTTATAGAGCCACTGCTAGTTTACCCATTTATTGTCGACAACTGGTTGTAAAAAACATAAAACAGTTGGTTATGTGTATAACGATTGGTTGGTTGGTTGGTTGGCGGTTGAAAAAGAAGTCAAGACAAAATGTGCTACCAAAAACTTTTGAACTAAGCAAATTGAGCCGTCTTTGGAGTGTCCGAATAGCGCGTACTGCACAATCATTCGGAAACGTTTCCGATCGAATTCCACATAAGTCAAAATCAATCTCAGTCTGTTTTTATAAATTTTGGAATCAATTTTAGGTAGGATTTTTAGGGGCTCGAATAATTTGAGTTCCATTCTTGGAAACGTTTTCGAATGATTGTGAATACCTGTGGCCCTATTCGGAGATTTGAGATTTTCGTCTCACCTTTTTTCGTCCTTGTTGCTCTCGATTGAAACGTCGTAGGTGTGAGAGTGACCAAGATAAAATCTCATCTCATCTCACGCGCAGGAATAGCCCCCCTGTGCTGTACACCGTTTGCGGTGTATCGCTTACTAACTTATTGAGTAATCGCATTTGGTTTGCTACAGTATGCCGCTCCCTCAACATTGTGTCCGTAATTTCTCATACTCGTAGAATAAATAAATAAAAAATATAGGTAAATAGAATTCAATAGTTGCCTCAACGTCTCAGAGCGTGACTCAAGAGTCAGCCGCTCAGTTAGCTTAGTCAGACCGAAGCCAAAACTAAAATGTTTTTTTTTTCAAATAAATATTCGGCACATTTTGCACACACGGCCATCTGACGCCAAACTAAGCAAAGCTTGTACTATGGCTGCCAGAGACTGTTATAAATACATACATAAATATATTTTGTTAAATACATACATCTATAGATTTAACACCCAGACATCGACCAAACAGAAATGTTCATTACTTGAATGTTAGTCCTAGGTGGGAAACGAACCCACGCCCTCCAGCACAGAAGGCAGGTTCACTACCAACTGAGGCACCGAGGCAGTCAAAAACCAAATTTAAATGTTGGTTGGTTTTTCCTCTCCCTTTTCCTTAAGAAATTTTACAAGGGTAAATGAAAAATTTTTTTGAATGTTTAAAATTTTATTTAGCGTATTCAAAATATATTTGTACAGTATGAGATAAAATCTTGCCAATTGATAGTTACTATTTTAATAATATTTGTACTTAAGCGAAGCTTCTGTTTTCTGTTACATTATTAAATAGGGGGTTTTACACTAGTCTCGTTTTCAGAGATTATTCATTAGATCATTCGTCCGATTATGTTTTACCATTCTTCAAATTAAGTAACTAAAATAATTAGCATCTCGTTTCATTATAAGTAATAATAGAGTAAGGAAAGAATAGCAACATTATAAAATGCCAAAAGTTGAGATTTTGGCATTTTATATTTCTCAACTTTTGGTTCACTCACAGCTGAACTGAATTGGATTTAGATGAAATTTACTGTATCTCTACAGTAAATTTCATCTAAATCCCTAGCATGTACCCTGGCATGAGCGTACCTAGGCTTTTAGGGGTGGGGCAGAAATAAATGTAAGTACCTCCTTTTTTTACTTGAAAAATCTACATTTTAATCAGGGTTCAGGGTTAGGCAGATGCCCCACCGTGCCCCATCGTGGGTACGCCCATGTACACTGGTATCGTACATAAGGTTTCCCCTATTTACATTCAAGACCCTAGATTTTATTTTGTTAAAATACAGTGTAAAAATACATTTAAACCCCCTACTTAGTTCACTAAATATAATTATATTAATTATTGGACACTATTAAATATTATTGCTTTATGGCACTAAATACAATATCAAAAAATAACAGAATAGAACTAATAAAATCATTTAAATATATAAACAAGCCCAGCTTTCACACAGCGCATTTAGATGCTTTACAAAAATAAATTAACAATCTTCCAAATAAAGAAAAAGAGATCAAAGAATTTAGAATTTATTACTTATGTCTTTTATATCTGTCTCCACATGAATCAGAAAACCTCTGAGAGGCCTACATTAAAATAGACTAGATAGAAATAAATAATGTAGAATATAGCAGTGACGGAGCCAGGAATGAGGTTTGGTGCTCGATAGCCGAGGGTAGGATTTATCAAAGTAAACGCGAAACCACTAACAAAACATACATTTAAGACGATTAGGCATCATGCCTTAATTTTGGGAGGAGGCCTTGAACCCCTTAACACTCTCCTGGATCCGCTCCACTACTGAAATGTAGTTTGTTTCTGTTTTTACTAGACCAACTGTAAACAAAGATGGCGGACGAGTAGCCAATGAAACTGACTAACGAGGACATTTAGAGCTGTGATTGGTCACACGAGACGCCATGCTTGTTTACATAGCATGACATCTAATAACAAAGTGTTTACATTTTAGTTTTTAATAGATTTCATGCAGTCTTTTGTATTTCTATTTATTTTAAATCATAGCTGCGACTTAACATTACAAAAATTAAAATGCCTGTTCATAAAAAAATAAACCACCTTATAAACCGTCCATGTCTAAATATGTCGTTTTTGGAATAACAAATGATTTGACAATTTCTCAAATATATACAAAATACCAGATTTCGGGACGTTGACAAATATCTCAACTTGTACTAAAACTGTACGGTTGATAGCTTTTTAGTGATCGCATAGATTACTAAAAAGCTACTGTGGATTTCATGTGTTTCAAGCAGCTGGCATTGATATAATAACATTAGCCAGTAAATATCTTTGCAATTTTGACGAAAATAGGTTTATCGGGCGTTTTAATTTTTATAAACAAGGATAACAGAATTAGATAAGTTCTTATCGCGTTTAAACGCGGTCTTTGGGTTCGTATTCAATCACTTGCTTACTTAAAACTAAATTATAAAATAAACGTAGTTTAATATTCGAGAAAAATTGGTTGTTAGCTGTCTTCCTAGAATTGAAGATGAAAGGTGAAGGGTGTTCGCTGAAACTCGTGTGGTCGTCAGTAGCTGCGTTCGTCGCCTGTCGCGCGGGGAAAAAACTGTTACACGCGCGCGTCAATTAGCGCTGCTCTCATACTATTTTTCAAGAGAGACACGCGAGCGGACGTAGGCACGATTTTAGCGGGCCTAAGGGACTAGTCACATTTAGAATTAGAAGAGTGACAAATGCGCTCGTTACGGCGCTTCTAGACGTGTCATTTTTTACTGCCGTACTGGCCTGGTAATATTGTCGTCATACATTTCTAGCTCGGCTGATGATGGCCAGGCTAGTCTGCATTATTGTCGGACCAGTATTGCAGTTAAAAAATATGCAATAACGTATGAAAATATACGCAACAGATCATTTCAAACGTTTACAGCGCGGTGTGCGCTTGGTATGCGCCGTTGTTAATAACTTCATGATTTTTTGCAAAAAAGCGCGTCAGTATTTAATAGTCTCTAATAACATCAATACACGCTAAACCTGCTTTTGATTCCGATCGCTGTCAAAGATAAATCGCGATGCAATCAAAACAAAGCTGGTACGTCTAGTATGCATAAACATTTTGATATTCTAGATCAGCAGTCGGCAACTTGCGGCCCACCGGCCTCCTTGCGGCCCGCGAGTGTATTGAAATAAAAAAACAAAAAAATCGGGACATTTCGCACACACGGTCGTCTGACCCCAAACTAAGCAAAGCTTATACTATAGCTTATATACATAAGGACAAAAATTTTAGAGATACGGATAATATCTACATAAATTGATGCCTGTAGTAAAATTATTGAACAAGTTTACTGCTTCGGTGGCTCAGTTGGTAGTGAACCTACCTTCTGAGCTTGGGTTGGTTCCCACCTAGGGCAAACATTTATGCGGTGAACATTTCTGTTTGTTCTATGTCTGGGTGTTAATATCTATTTAAGTATGTATTTAAAAACATCTAAGTATGTATATCAGTCTCTGGCAGCCATAGTACAAGCTTTGCTTAGTTTGGGGTCAGGCGACCGTGTGTGGAAGTGTCCCGAATTTATTTAAATATTTATTTAAGTGCGGCCCGTCTCTTGCTTATTTTGTCACTATGCGGCCATCGCCTGCCAAAAGGTTGGCGACCGCTGTTCTAGTTCAAAAGCCGAAAAATAAAATAGTATTCTAAAATGGACGGTAACTTGATTCATCATACAAATATTATAAACACGAAAGTTTGTGAGCGAGTCTGTCTGTGTTACTTCTATACGCTGAAACGCCTCAACAGATCTGGCTGAAATTTGAAAATATGAGATAACTTATTCTGGATTAACATATAGAGTACTTTTTATCCATAAAAAACGTTCCTGTAAGTTACCTATCTGTGGCTAGAATTGAAATTTAATTGAACGAATGAAAATGATGAACGTTGAATGTATTTATCATATGGATTCGAATGCTTTAGAAGTATGTAATAAGCAAGTGCTACTAAGGTGACTATCACACTACGCGCCACTCCCCGGCGACGGAGCGCGGGAACGCGTGTCTATTTAGTACCTTATCCATGTTGGTCATCATGTTGGTCCACACGTTTGCCACTTCCAGCAAACTTCAAACCTCTACCAACGCTTGGACAAACTAAGTGAGCCAAACATCAGTATCCACAAGCTTGCGAGTGCGTTGATGTGTTTAAAAACCGACATGGCTTGCAAACCTTTGCACATACATACGAGTACATATCGTTACGCTTTTTCCCCGAAGGAGCTGGCAGAGGTGTAATACAACAGCCACACTTGCTCAGACGATATTCAGTCCCAAATGTGACAGGGGGCGAGCCTGTCGCCATACAATGGGCTTCAGTCATGTAGCAGACCTTTGCAAGCCAAGCTAAACACCCTATCTACTTTGAAGTTGTAGAAGTTTGGTGAGGTTTGGCAAACGTGTGGACCCAGCATTAGTATAAAATACACGAGATTCAACACTGACGACTCTCCACGCGGGAGATGTGACACGTCTACAGCACCGTCATGTGTCGCTGAGGAGTGACTATCGCCTACAATGAATTATAAAACGTTTATACTAAAAGCCTAAATTCAAACAAGGCTAAAAATATTATACTATTAATTATTTTTTTGGTTTCAAAAAATCTGCTAAAATTATAAAATCGTTTTAAATTGGGCCAACGTGCAATAAATAAGTAATTGATAAATAATATATAGTAGAATAATAATAAATATTTTTTTTACAATACTTTGGCGTGTATAACCACAGGTGTGACATATATCGACTAGAAGTTCTAAATTCACTAAAGTTATTTATATAATGTAAATAATTCAGCATATAGGTACGCCTAGTTTTAAGTACATAAGATTTCATAATATTTGCGGCTTTTATGTTGCATCCACACATCGACCGAGTTGGTCACAAGATCTCGAATAAGCGAATAAGATTTTGCGGCGGCCTGTGTGTGGAAGCGGCATATTGTATAAGAAATAAGGCAGCACGCACAATATACAATATAATAATATATGCAGTAAAAATAAAAAAAAAAATGTGCTGCTTGAAACAAAACAGCAGTAATCGTGTCTCCTCACTCATATCAGCAGTATTGTGTGGTTGTGTGAGCGAGATGACATGAATAACTCTGCTTCTGTAGATTCGTTTATTGAATAGATCAAGTCAAGTTATAATCAGAATCGTGTTTATTTTGACCTTTTGATCTTATTTTTAACCCCCGACGCGAAAACAACGGGGTGTTATAAGTTTGACGTATCTGTGTGTGTGTGTGTGTGTTTATGTGTCTGTAACATCGTAGCTCCCGAACGGATGAACCTATTTTAATTATTTTTTTTGTTGAAAGGTGAATTAGTCGGGAGTGTTCTTAAGAGCGTTTAACCGGCGTTATTGCTATCTCGCTCGCACAATTCAGCGTTTTTTGAAAATAAATAATGGCTGAGGTGGCAATTGAAAAATGTTGCCTGATAACTATTTAGTTTATAATATAACGGTTATTTAAAACCAATTTTAGCTTTCATACCTTTTTCTTAGACGGAGAAAAAGATCATCAATTTTTTTTTTGTTTTTAATATTCGATCTCTCCGTCCAGTTGATAGGTATAGAAACTAAAATTAGTTTAAAATAACCGTTATATTATAAACTAAATAGTTATCAGGCAACATTTTTCAATTGCCTACTCAGCCATTATTTATTTTCAAAAACGTTGAATTGTGCGAGCGAGATAGCAATAACGCCGGTTAAAAGCTCAACTATGTTTGATGAAAATCAGTGTCGGAGACTTTTTAAATTTTCAATTTAAACTTGTAAATGACAAAACGATGCAGAATCCGATGTTTAGCTGAAATTTGCTAATTCTTAAAAATAATTAGTGAGAAGTGTGAATGAAAACGCGAGATATTAGAAAGAGAGCATTCTATCGCTCAGAATAACGTAATAAACGTTTTTTTTAATAAAGTGAATAAAATAGTGCTGATAATAAAAAAATATTTTTTTACTTTTTCAAATATAGTTTTTTAGTAAAATGATGTGGTTCCTGTGTTTATTATCTAGTAATACATACTTTTAATTTAAAAAGGTGTGCCCAACCTTTTCTTGTCCTAAGAGCGCTCCTAGACGGGCTATATTTTTACTGCAATTCTGGCCCGGCAATATTGCGATAATATTTTGAGTGTGGCCCAGACATTTATTCATATATATTTTTAGCATAGCTGATGATGGTCGGGCTACAATAGGCAATATTGCCAGTATTGCTGTGAAAATATGGCTCGTTAAGCAGCGCCTGCCCTAATCGCTTAGAGTGGATGTGTGCAATATTCTGGTCGTGCTTAGTCGATTTATATGTAGGGTCAACTCGGGCAATTGCGTCTTTCGAGAATTACTGATAAACACTTCACAAATTAGGTGCCACCTACATCTTTTTTCTAGGTATCTTTTGTTGCAATAATCTGTACAAGACGGCGTTTTTTGCCTAATTTGTGAAGGACTTGTCAGTAATTCTCGAAAGACGCAATTGCCTCAAAGACGCATTTACCCCAGTTGACCCTAGTTTAGTGTGGGCATATGTCAGCCTATTTTGTCTGTGGCAATAGGATTAGCATCTTCGGTCATCGAGGGCACTACACTTACAATATCCTAAAAAAGGCAAATACTTCGTTGCAAGTTGCTAGCGCAAAATGTCATTACAACCCAGCCTAGAACGACGTATATTCTAATTTAATACTTTCGATTTTTTTCTTGCCAAAATATTTACCATCTTACTAATGACCGTTGCATAGCCTCGGAATAGATATTAAGTTGTCTGGAGTCTTCCACTTCCGCCAAGTAGCCACTAGTACATAGATATGTTACCTAGTTGAAAGCCAAAATTTGTGAGACAGTTATCTAATTAGTTTTTGAAAAAAATAATGACCCTCAGTTTCTTGCCTGTTCTTCTGAGTAGAGGCTCTTTTTCCGAACAAGGCGGTCGAGTCTATTATAAAACTTTGACGTTCATAACTGTATCTTTGATAGCCAAATCGAATAAAAACATTTTGACATTGATTTTAGTGTTTAAAAGAAAGAAAGAAGGAAGAAATAAGTTTATTTGTGACCAATTATTTAAAACCACTGCGACAAAAGTACCACTGTTTTGTCTTTTTCGATGGAGTTAAAAATGTAAAAGAAAGAAATAATAAAACACTGTATAACTACTCAGAGGCTATACAACGTTTAATAGTATTGGGGTAAATCTAAGTCAAAAGCATAAGGCGTGGAGTGAAAATACATTTGTAATTTGTGATTAAGCATTGTTTGTGAGTTCATGGTTTTGGAAACTACTTCATTTAAAAGAGGATTACTTATAAATGACAAGATGAATCAGAGGCGGGCTTTCCCTGCGTTGCGCCGAGCCTACACCCGACATTAGGGATAGATTTTAATTTCACTTCTCTTGCTCAAAAAATCCGTCATTGTAGCGTACTAGAGCGAAGATAAAATAGCATATTTCGCTCTAGGAGAAAAAGTTTTTTTTCTGAAAATGGAACTAAAACCGGCGACCCCTTTGGTATGAATGCGCGTATTAAGAAGAATTTAAAAAAAAGACATTTGCGCGAAATCTTTAGTTTTTTATCAAATTACTTAAATTTTATTAAATTGAATTTTTGACCGAATTTATTTTTAATATTGGATATTGGATATTGGATTTGGTTATTTATTTTCTCGCAATCGAAGTTAAATGTAGAGATTTACACACGGGGTTAAAACCCATTATAACTCGGTATCTACTTACTTCCTCACTCGTCTCCCTAAAGCTCGGGAGTAAGACTACCTCGTTTAAATGTCACTTTAGCACCTTATTACAATCTACTATTACCAAACGACGGAAAAATTCACTGAACTGAACAGGAAACTTAGCAAAAGAAATGAGGTCCGGCGTAGGACACGGATTATCTAGATTAAACTTGTACGTACGTACAGAGCCTAGTCCGCCTCTGAAGTTGATTGTTAATTATTGAGTGGAATTAAAATCTTAGCATCAATCACAGTTTTAAGCAGACAAATCTATTCAGTGCTTGAAAAAATCTGTCTGAATAAAAGTGTGCCTAATTCTAATATCGCGTGAGTCTAAAATGCATATTGCAGTTTTCCGTATCACTAATGCACTAAAATAGTAGTGGAAGTAAATTTTTTGATGAACGATAAAAACTGCTTGATTTTGTTCCAAAATACAGGTTACAGAATTTTTGAACACATTTTTAAGATCTTAAAACGTTACACTATTTTCTAACCTACTGCATTGTCTGACAGTATTTTTAATCATAATGTGACCGTTCGCCACAGTGACCCTTACTATGACATAGCGTACTCTACCTTGACCTGGCGTACTCTACATTGACCTGGCGTACTCTACCTTGACCTGGCGTACTTTACCACTATAGTTTGGCGTACTATACCACGATAACTGGGCGTAATCTACCGATGACTTGACGTAATTTAATTTTATGACTTAGCGTCTTTAATTACAACCTGATATTCTTTATTGCTATGAACCTGGCATATGTCAGTGACCTGACTTTTTATTATGACCTGGCGTACTATACTATTTTATGGCGTACTTCATTACTAAGGCTTGGCGTACATTTACTAATTAACCTAACGCACTTTCCTATAAAATATAGTGCAACGCGTACTCTCTTCTGAATTGGCGTACTCGTACGCCATGACCTGGCGTACTGTTCAGTGACCTAACGTATTCTGCCTCAATGATCTAGGGTTCTGCCTGTCCTGACGTCATCATCATCAGCATGTGCATCAGCAATCGCCGCGACATTCGCACTCATCCTATCATCAGCTATTATCAATTAAATACCGTTTAAGGAGACACGCATTACACTTTATCGGTCAGCAGCAGCATCCCCAGTAGAAATCAAACCCTACATATTGGTCCTTCGAGCCGGATATTGGTCCTTCGAAAAACGAACGAATCAGCAACCTGTGATATACAGTGAACATGTGATCGTGTAGTAGTGTTTTGTACTCTTCTTATCATGCCGGGGAGTGCTATGGATCTAGATCATCTCTAGCTCATAGCCTATGCATCAGTTTATTGCTATGACCTTGCGTACTACATTCTAAACTGACGTTTTTTATTGCTATGTCTTGGCAAACTTTCCCAAGATCTTACAAACTATTACTGATCTGGCGTCCTTTACCGCAGTGACTTCGATGACTTGTCTTACTTTTACCGTGTTTCTGGCGTCCTTTTTCATAGTGACTTGGCGTACTTTACGGCGATGACTTAGTGTGCTTTTACCCTCAAGTTTCTGGAGTCTGTTCCCAAGATGACATGGCGTACTTTTACGACAGTTCTGGCGCCCTTGACCGCTATGACCTGGCATACTTGAGCGCCAGGTTGTGAGGTTTCTCCTGCTGGAGAGACTCCTTCAGCACGACGTCCGAGTTGGAGAAGACCGGGAGAGAAGGCTCGTTGGAGTCGTGGCCCGAGTTGGAAGACTCTTCGGGCTCCGAGCGGCTTTGTGAGTCGACGGACGGCCTGGAACGAATTATAGTGGCGTTATGTTTATTTACAGGTTGGAGTTGGCAGGAAGAATGGAGGAGAATGGGATAGTCAGTTTGGCTTAGGTGAAAGAGTTTCTTGTGATTATATATATGTATAACCAACATAACATAACAAACACTACAATCTACGATCTACTTGTAATGATGCATTGTTACCCGTAACGATGCAATAATACCTGCAACTAGATGTTGTTGGCTAAACCTAGATGTTGTTACCTTGCAACTATGTGTCGTTACCTGTACTTCCTGGTGTTGACGGGCTGCAGCGCGGCGAGGTGGTGCAGCAGCGTGTGTCGCGGCGCGTCGGTGCTGAGTCTGTGCGCGGGGAGGTCCACACAGAACGGGTTGCGAGTGTCTCCTAGGAACGGCATCTGCCAGTTCTCGATCTTCAGCAGCAGGAGCAGCACGTCTTCAAGGTCCGCCTCGCTGCAACAACACGTAAGAATATTGTGATTGTCAGTAAGCAAATTAAGGATACCTAAGGGTAGAAACTGTGTTAAGTAAAACTTGGAGCTAGTTGAATCTAATTGAAGATGTCATCAGATATCGAAAACTGTCTTGTGACGGGATCGTTCCGTACCTATCGTTACACGGAACCCAATAATTACTGGGGTCTGAGGCAAAACGATAAGTAAAAATATTGAAACACACTCTGTTCCTTTCCTCCATTTTTCCGTGACAATAGAACAATGTCACAAAATAAATGTGATCTTTTGGCAAGAAACTGTGCCAAAAGATCACATTTTTTTTTATTTACCATAGTAAATAAATATGCAAACAACGTCAAAAAAGTAAGCAAGTAATTTGATGGTGAACAGTGACTGTCTCCTATGGATACCTGTAACAAAGGAGGCCATACTCCCACACTGTCCGCCTTTGCCGTTCCTTCTTACCACGTACTTACAGATTGAGGCCTTCCCTCAAAGCTCTTCCGTCGAGGTACAACATGGAGTGTTTTCAAAATGGTGTCTACAATTTATTACCAGGTTGGCAACACATCAAAAGCCTCGCTAGTATTGCAGGTGTCTATAGGCGGCGGTTACCGTTTACCATCAGGCCAACTGCTTGTTTGCCACTCTTCTTATTAAAAAGAGGCATCAATTCTCCTTTTTCCTCTACAACATCTATCTAAATAGGTACATGCAAAAATGTGTACAATACCTGGCCGACTTTAGGAACAGCGTGAAGTGTTCGTTTATTTCGCCATCGTTTGATAGAATCTGATCGTCTTCTTCGTGATTAGAGAGGGTCTGTGTATTACACCTGGCCAAGCGAAAAGGGGCCTTTTGAACGTCGTGGCTCAAACGAGGTCATGGCTCAGACAAGATTATGGCTCGAATAAGGTGATGGTAAACAAGATGATGGATCTCATGAGGTGGTGGCTCAAGTCATGTGAAAGCCTAAACAAGGTGATGGCTCAGACAAGACGATGATTCAAACAAAGTGATGGCTCAAGCATGGTGTTGGATCCAACAAAATGATGACTTTTACAAGGTGATGGTTCAAACAAGGTGATGGATTCAACAAGATGATGACTCTGACAAACTGATGGCTCAAGCATGGTGATGGATCCAACAAGATGATGACTCTGACAAGGTGATGGTTCAAACAAGGTGATGGCTCGGACAAGATGATGGCTCAAACAAAGTGATGGCTCTAGCATGGTGATGGATCCAACAAGATAATAACTCTGACAAGGTGATGGCTCGAACAAGGTGATGGGTCAGCCAAGCTGATGGCTCAGGCTCATGCGGTCGGAAGATACAAAGCATTCGATAATTCGTATACATTGAAGCCTTAGAGTTTCTAGGCTGTCAATAGGCCTCCGAAATGACCTGGTGGTTGCTGTTATAGCTGTGGTCTACAATTTCACGGATAAAGTTTATAAGGGTTAAGCTCCGGAATTTTTAGTCTCATTTTAAAAATTCTATTACCTACTAATTGAAAGCTCCATAATAAATTAATGCGATAGGGATGACGCGCGAGGAAAGTCGCGAGCAGATGAGCTAGTCAATTATAAAGAGCACATACCTAGCGGAGTAGAGGAACTGCGCGAAGTTGATGTTGGACACGCAGCCGTCCTTGTCTTCGCTGTCAGTGTAGAGGTCCGTCTCGCGGTAGTACATGTACAGGAAGTCGTTCAGCTGCTTGGCTATGACGGCGCAGCGGTCCTTGTCGCACATCTTAGCTGCAGGACCCTAAATTTTCAAATATTTGAGTAGGACATATATTGGATTTTAACTGTGCCTGACGGTTTCGCCCACGGTCCCGCAGGAACGTAAATTTATGAGAGATGAAAGGTATTCTATTTCATACCTCTGATAATGTGTATGAAAAATATTAATAAATATAATGTATGATGATCAATTGAGTAGACTCAACGTCATCATAAAATTTTGTCAATAAATTTTGCGGTGTGAAAGCGAAACAAACGAACAATCGAATTCAGGTTTACATTTATACAAATAAATAACTCATTCGATAGATTCTTTCTGTTTACACTGTCTAACTATAATTATACTTGAAATGAAAAGCAAAAAATGAATTAAGGTCATCGTCCATAACTCGTAGCAACATCTTCGTGGATCTAAGAATTTAAGCTCAGCATTTAAATACAACTACTATTTATATGGTTCCGTGACCCTGGTTCCGTGTACTTTACAATATAACAGCAATTTATTTACAAAAACACAAGACAATAGAAGTAGTCATAAAAAGTAAGCAAAATTGTCTATGTGAAAAGTAGTACATGAAAAAAGTAGTTGATTCAATTGCAAATGATGTGCTTGAAAATGCTTTCATCGAAAGTTATGTTTTTAAAGCTGTGTGACAGAATGAGCTAAAAGCGATGGGTTCAAATCCTCGAGTGTGACAAAATATAAAAATTCCAGCGTGGCGCGCGAAAACCAACCTTCGACAATTAGAATACAATAACACTTAACTATAAAAAAAAAAAAACATAAGAGATAGACACAAAAAGCTAGATATAAGTGAAGCTAGATACATCACAGTAGCTGTCCATGCTTTTTAGAAACCAAAGCACAAGCGGCATGCTTATACCATGTCACCTTTACATTATAAGGCATGCGGAGAGACGAGGAGGCTCGCTTGAGGAACTTCAACACCAGGCCCGCGTGCGCGACCGCCAGCTCGTTGTTGGGGGACGAGACCCGCTTGAGCACGTGGGTCAGGTACAGGCCGAATGCGCGACGACCCTCGCCCATACTGTTCGGAAAGTTACATTGAGACAAACAAATCAAAACACGTGGAAATTGAATCTAGTACCTAAGTTTACAAAGTTTACAAAGTTAGTCCTAAGTTTATAAAGTTACTTTTTTTTTTTTTAATGTAGAATAGGTCGACGTTTGACCACCAACTCGCCTGATGTTAAGCGACGTTGTGGTCTAAGATGGAGCACAACGACCTATTAGGTACTTATTCACTCTAGCCTTGAAGTTTTGAAGAGTGAAGAAGTACAAAGACGGCAGTTGAGTGCGGCGCTACAAGTGCGCTACTGCTCAGACCCGTCTTCGGAACGGTTACACCGGACTACATCCCGAAACACGACTAGGTCATTTCACGGCATGGCTTGGTCCGGTGGGTGGTAACTAGCCACGGCCGAAGCCTCCCACCAGAAAGTTACTAAAGTTTACAAATAAGTATCCAAAGTTTCTGGACATGTTTGATAAGTGTTTGACTCGGGTTTGATTTTCGGTTGAGATGTTTGAATGAGTTGAATGAGTAACCCGATAAGCTACTGATGGTCACAATCAATTACCGATTAAGGTCACTTCATGCGTGATGTTTCTTAATTATTTTTTTTGTTCTAATAACCTACCTAGCCATTTTTTAATTATTTCATTTCATATTTTTTGCACTTATTAAATGTTTTTTTAGCTCGACTCCGCATAATAGGTTTTTAATTACTTTCGCTTTATATCTTTAACGACAGTTTTTGCAACTACAGTAGGACGCCGATAATCCGAACGACGACTTTTAGAATCGCCAATTATCCGAATGGGTCCTAAGCGTAATAAGAGTTGAATATCTGCTTTGGGTCAGGGTGTTAGTTGTTTGTGTGTTCCATGGTATACCCGACGCAGGATAGCCTAGCAAGTGTAAAGCGTTATTTATGACTAGCCTTATGATCAGTTGTGGAGCTGGTAGAACTTCCGCATCGCAAGATTGGATTGGATAAAAGAACGAGATTCAGCCTAGTCCGAAGCATATCGAAAATTATTGCCAAACAGGTCCAGCCATTGCCAAGTGATGTGCTTAATTAGCTATTATATAATATCGTACGTGAGCCTCATCCCGTCGGCGAGCTGCCTCTTGACTAGTTCCTTGGCGCGGCGCGAGTCGAGGCGCGGCGCGGCCGGCGCCTCGCCCAGAGAGATGGCCGGCGCGGTCGACGTTATCGTCACAGCCTCGTAACGCTGCAACCTAGAGGAGAGAAAGAGGAGTATTTATTATTAATTATAATATATTTTAGAACTGATTTGTGAGCAAAACCAACCAGCTACATGCTTTAGTTCAAACCGAATGAAACTAGATGGCGCTTTTCGCAATTATCCACATTTTGATGGCCTCACCGACTGCACTACAGTATAGATACCTCTGCGGCGTGTCGGTGATGCTGGTGGCCACGGTGGCGTGCTGGAAGTGAGGCAGCACGTGCGAGTGCACCAGCAGGTTGTAGTTGTGAGCCACCACCTGGTACGGGATGTTGTTGTTGAGGGACGTCGAGCAGACCGGGATGCCGGACACTGGGTCTGGGGAGGTCAAGAACGTGGTAATGTAACGGTAGCCATGTCCTACCAAATGATAAGTATTTAATTTGTGGTTTTTCGTTTGTATTTTTTTGGTGTGCAATAAGGTCCCATCTATGGAGGGTACCTAACCTGGTGTTTGATTGATTGCGCAACCGAGCACACACCAGGTGAGGTATCTTTCAGACCGCTGAATACATTCTGTTGGTAACGCGACTGGGTGCCGCCACCATGGTGTCCTAGTGCAAAAGCGGTGACCGCGGACAGAACACACCTAGCTTCACACTTGACTCACAGCGAGACTCACCTAGGTACTGCGAGTACTTCTGCCACGAGTTCTGGCTGGGGAATATCCGCACGAAGCCCCCGCGGCGCGCGTACTGCGCTCGCACAGCACGCACGAGGCGAAGCTCCTCGCCGGTGAGGGCGGGCAGGGCGCCCCCGCCCCCGCCCCCGCCCCCGCCCCCGGCAGGCGCGGGGGCGGGGGGCGAGGTGCTCTTGCGCGTTATCATGTTCTCGGCCGAGTGGACGCGGCGGCACTGGACAAACAAATATACGGATTAATTATCAATCCACAGTTATGCACAATATATTTATTTTTCAAGGAAAACAGATGGCTGCTATTTAATACCGTGGATAGAAGATAAATATTAAGACATAAGCAAAAGTTTTCACTTATTAAAACTTACATACTTTACTTATGAGAAAAAATCTTCTAGAACTATAATTAGATTAAACCTCATCCAAATACTGACACTGCAGTCACCATCAGCAGCAAAGAATTTGAAAATTTTGAAACTGGCCACTTACTTTTATTCGAAAATCGCTAGTTAAAATAAAAGCTAAATATTAACAAGAAACCCTGACAGTGTGACTTGGATATGACTTCTCCTTTCTTCAGACACACGAGCGTGAGCCTGCAGCTAGCAGACTTGGCTCGCGCGTCTAACAGACTGTAGCACGCTAGGCTGGAATACTTTTTATTAACCTAGAGAAAATCCTTTATGGATTGCAACACCACCCTGGAAGCGGGCAGAGTGAACATGTGGGTACCCACCACTGGCCTACCCACTAAAAGTCTTAGGATGTCCGACCTCGGCTAAATGCCTGGCCTATAGGGAAGCTTTCACAAGCTTCCACGGCTCCGACAGCTGGAACACCTACGACACTCCTACGTGACTATGGTACTATGAATCTGACACGGCTCCTACGTGACTATGGTACTATGAAGTCAGTCAAAGTCAAAATGTTTTTATAGAATTTGGGTATCAATACTTGTGAACGTCAAAGATTTATAATAGCCTCAACCGCCTTGTTCGGAAAAAGAGCCACTACCCAGAAGAACAGGTAAGAAACTGAAGGCTAGTAAGAGAAACTGTAAGCCAGAATTCGTGACACTCTTCACACTGACTGACTGACTCACAAATTTTGGCTTACAACTAGGTTATAATCATATAATATCTAAGTACTAGTGGCTTCTTGGCGGAAGTGGAAGGCTCCAAACATCTTTGTCTTCTAAATAATTTTTAACTTTATAATATCCTCTGACTACGGGGAAGCTCTCGCAAGCTTCCGCGACTCCGACAGCTGGAACACCTTTTTTTTTGTTGACGGGGGGAAATCTTCAAAAAGATGCCTAGATGTATTGGGGTGCATCCGGGTGGGTATTGACCCACTAAAACCCCCTCGGTGACCATCCACTATGCATAGCATGAGGGCACCGGGATCTCCATAGGGCCGCCGCTGCAGCTGGAACACCTGCGCCAGGGCTACAGAGTGAACGTGATGAGCTAAAGAGCAGGCCTCCCTCAAATATAACTTACAATTACGTAAATGGCATCTTGACTTGCAGTGATTGTTCTAGGACTTTCAGTGCAAAGATAGGCTACATAAGCCATGTGAGAGCACACCATCAAGGCTCACAATTTACCTAGCAGAAGCAATAGTCGCCGTGGCCGGAATCGGCTAGGAAGACATCATCATCATCATCATCACGACGTGACTCACCGCGCCGATCCTCATCTTGAGCGAGGCGTTGTGGTGCGGCGCGTCGGCCCCCGCGGCCCCGGCGGGCACGGCGGGCAGCCCCACCAGCGTCAGCGTGTCCGCCAGCAGCGCCGACTTCACGCGCGCGTCCAGCGGACTGTCGCACGCCAGGCTGCGCCCGGGACATGACATACATACATACATACACCGTTTTTACTATACTTAACTGTATAGAATCGATGATTATTATTGATTGCAAATAGGTAACATTTGTATTATGGAAAAACCTGGTATTAAAGATTTAAGTTCATGAATTTATATTTGTTTATAAATAATTTGTATTGAATTGTTCAGCTAAGGTGTCATTATGATATTAGGCCGATTTGCTTCTATGTAATTTTTTGCTAGTAGGACGTTATGCTAATATGTCGTTTTTCTTTTAGGATGTTCTGCTATTAGGGCGTTCTGCTTATATTATGTCCTTTCGATACGAACACCTCGGTACATTGGAAACTGGTCCAGGCGCCCGCAGGGGGGGGGGGGGGGGGGGGTGAAGACCGGCGTCCACGCCAGTGCTCAATAAATAAATAAATATTCGGGGACATTATTGCACACACGGTTGACCCCAAACCAAGTAAAGCTTGTACTATGGCTGTCAGAGACTGATAAACATACTTAGATATTCTTAAATACATACTAAAAACAAACACAAATGTTTGCCCTAGATGGGAATCGAACCCACGCCCCCAAACTGAGAAGGCAGGTTCACTACCAACTGAGCCACCGAGGCAGTCAGTAAACTGTCTTGAGTAGAATCGTATTTTTTTATTCACCGGCGTTCCACGTTACTATTACAATTTTTATGTTTTTTGATATTTAATAGATTCGTTCGTACCTTGGCGATAAATTTATTTCAAGTAGCCAAGGTTTCAGCATGTCGTCGATAAGGATGTCGTAGCCGAATAATTCTGAAACAATTTATATCGAAGTTGAAAAATTGAAAAACATACTTTTAAAAAAAAAAAAGAAATATAATTTGTATAAAACCCCGGTCAGCCGGTCAATGTACTTTTGTCTCAATCCACAATTAGGCCCCATTTGGTCAATGAACTGTTCCCTAAACCTAGTTCTAGGAGAAGCCACTGGCTCCCGACTCATAGTCTCTGACTAGACCAGGAGCCTCTAGAATTTAAATTGTATTTTTTCACATGTTTTTTATACCCAAATAAACATATAATCTCACATATAATATCTATATGTCTGGTGCAGAAGGCAACGGGAAACCACTGCACTAGTTCCCACGAGAGTCACAATGGATTTAAGGAATAGCGATGTAGATCTGTTGAGCGATCCGGCTGACGCCCGGCGCCACCAAACCGGGGATGGTGGTGTGAAATGTGCTACCGGCCATGTGATTGTGTCAGATCAGGCAACACATGGAAACTATGTTACTGATAAACGGAAATCAGTTAGAGAGCCTCACTACCTTGGCACCTGGAATGTACGCGGGCTAAACCAACCTGGAAAGCTTCAGATAGTTGAGAGTGAAATGAAAAGGAAGGGAATCACTATACTCGGACTCAGTGAAACACACTGGAGAAATTCTGGATACTTCTCGACCCAGTCTAATAAAGTTTACTTCTCAGGACCTGAAAATAAGAGTTCCAGAGGCGTTGCATTCATGGTACCACTAAGCTTAGACAAATACGTCAGCGGTTATAAACCGATTAACGACCGAATAATCGCAATCAAAGTTAACACAACTCCCTGTAAACTGAACATCATTCAGGTATATGCGCCTACCGCCCAATCCAGCGAGGACGATATAGAGAGCTTCTACAGCGCCTTGGCAAAATCTCTCCAAGAAATACCAAAAAAAGAGATAACAGTGGTTTTAGGTGATTTTAACGCCAAAATCGGCAAAACAGACAGTGACGAACATCTGCGACGGGTAATCGGGAGGTATGGAATCGGTAACAGAAACGAGAGAGGCGAACGGATGCTTCAATTCTGTTGTGAAGAAAATCTGACCGTGACCAACACCTGTTTTAAAAAACATATACGGCGATTATATACTTGGATTTCTCCTGGCGACTGTTTTCGAAACCAGATAGACTATATCCTCATTCGGAGTCGATGGAAATCGTCTGTCCTGAACACTACGACATGCCCTGGGGCGGACTGTGGCTCTGATCACCAACTCTTAGTCACCACAATCCGACTTCGGTTGAGAAAGCTCCACAAGCTAGAACGCACACTGAACATGCGCCATGTTGACCTACAAGCCTTCAGACAAGCAATTAAACATAAAATACCTGAATGTTTTTTAAATGACACCACTGACCCTGACATCACTTGGAAGGCTTTACAGAGGATTGTTGTGCAAACTGCAAAAGAGAACATGCTCCCCAAAACTACCATGAAGCCTTTTATATCTGCGGAAACGGCTGACTTTATTCTTCGCAGACGTGAGTTGAAGGGAAAAGGTCTAATCCTACAAGAGAACAAGAGGTTATATGACCAACTCAGCACAGAGGTTCAGAAAAGATGTCGCAGGGACTATAACCAACACATCAATAACATCTGTGCTGATCTCGAACATAATTCTGCGAGGAATGAAACTAGAGATCTTTTCCGCAAGGTCAAAGAGCTTACTACTAAATCTCGTAATACGAGAACCTGCGCGATCGCAGATGAAGTAGGTAACATACTGACTGAAAAGGATCAGGTTCTGGAACGCTGGAAACAGTACTGCGCCACACTTTATGACACTGGTCAACCTATCACATACCGCGCGCAGATAGACGTATCACCACAGGAACCCGAAATTCTGCAGTCGGAGGTCGTACATGCCATTGGATGCCTCAAGGACAGAAAATCTCCCGGTAAATATGGAATTCCCGCCGAGTTACTTAAAAACCTAGATCCCAAACGTGTGAAGCAGATTTTAAGCATCTGCAATTCCATCTGGAAGACCAGGAGATGGCCTGAGGAATGGACAGAGTCCGTTTTTGTGCCACTTTATAAAAAAGGCTCTACCAAAGACTGCAGCAACTACAGGACTTTAGCACTTATTCCACATGTCAGCAAGATACTGCTGTACATAATACACAATAGGCTGAAACACTTTCTCGATCCACAAATTCCTGAGGAACAAGCAGGGTTCGTTAAAGGCAAAGGAACGCGGGAACAAATCCTGAACGTTCGCCAAATCATAGAGAAAAGTCGGGAATTTAACAGTCCTGTGTTAATGTGTTTCATTGACTATACTAAGGCCTTTGATTGTGTGCAGTGGGATAAGTTGTGGGAGGTGCTAAAGGACATGGGTGTGCCTCAGCATCTTGTTGACTTGATCCGATGCCTCTACATCAGCAACCGCTCTTTCGTCAGAATAGACACCGACTGTTCAAATGTGTTCTCCATCAAGAAAGGCGTTAGACAGGGATGCATCCTTTCACCCTTACTCTTCAATGTATACGGAGAGTATATAATTCGGAAAACTCTTGAGGGCTGGGAAGGGGGGTTTGCTGTTGGTGGAAAGCGCATCTCCAATCTGCGCTACGCTGACGATACTGTTCTCACTGCTACAACATATGACGACATGAAGGAGATATTGCATAGATTGGAGATGGAGAGTGGCAAGTTGGGTCTTGCAATAAATAAACAGAAAACTAGCTTAAAAAGCTATCGGGCGCCTACATCATCCAAGGCATAGAAGTTGTGGATAGCTTCATTTATCTGGGGTCTATTATTAATGCTGAAGGCAGCTGCGTCCCAGAAATAAAACGACGGATAGCTATGGCTAAAGATGCTATGACACACTTGCAGAATATCTGGAAAAATCGTGGCATAAGTTATAAAACCAAAGCCCGTTTAGTCAGAGCATTAGTTTTCCCCATTTTCTTATATGGAGCTGAGACATGGACAATCCGAGCAAGGGAAAGACAGCGGGTAGACGCATTCGAAATGTGGTGCTGGAGGCGGATGCTCCGAATACCATGGACAGCCAAACGCACAAATGTGTCTATCCTTTCCCAACTCGATATCAAGACCAGATTGTCTACAGTATGCCTACAGCGTATTTTAACCTATTTCGGTCACTTAATGCGAAAGGGAGATAGAAGTCTCGAAAAACTGGTCATTGTTGGCAATACCGAAGGGAAAAGAGCACGAGGCCGGTCGCCAACACGATGGTCTGACCAAGTGAAAGAAGCGACGTCGTCAAGCAAATTCCAGCAGGTGGTGATGGCAACTTTGGACCGGAATCGATGGAGGCAGATTGTCCGCTTAAAGGGGTCCAGTGACCACGATCCTCAGTAATGAGGGAACGATTAAAGAAGAAGAAGAAACATATAATTGTTTACGTTTGTATACATTTAAGACAAATGTTGAAATCAAATTTTTGAAAAAAAATATCCCTAAGTGTTTTGCCTATTCTTCTGGGTAGAAGGTTTTCTTCTAAACAGATAGAGTCCTTGTTAAAAATTCAACTTTCTTAAGTGTGTCTTTGATAATCAATTAAAAAAGGACATTTTTGACTTTGTCTTTGACTTTGAATGATGTTTTGTGGCCCCAGTAAGACGGAATTGGAAAGGTCAATGAACTCTTCCCTTAGTATAAGTAGCTAGTAGGGTTAATTGGTACAAATGCGTCTGTGAGGCAATTGCGTCTTTCAATAATTATTCACAAACCCTTCACAAATTAGACAACTAACGCCATCTAGTACAGATTATTGTATGTAAAGACAAAAAATGATGTAGGTGGTGCCTAATTTGTGAAGGGTTTGTCAGTAATTCTCGATAGACGCAATTGCCCTACAGACGCATTTGTACCGGTTGACCATTTATGTATAATCTGTGCCTCAACCCATCTGAACCGACCTACAGCGCAGTGATCTCACCGAAGCAGTTGAAGAAGTTGGGCACGAAGACCCTGGCGGCGGCGGCGATGGTCTGCGCGGAGGAGAGGATGCTCTTCACCACCAGGTCCTCGATGCCCGCCATCAGCGCCGTCGTGTTGCGCCCCGACTTGCGCAGGTGCCGGAGCAGCGCCGACAGGGTCCACTTGTGCCCGATGTTGCCCGCGTTCGGGTCGTCGCATCTGGACAATGGATGAAACAAAAATAGTAAAAAGGCGAAGGAACAACGCAGAGTCCACTTGTGATCTTTCTAAAGCGTTTGATTGTGTAGAACACCGCACATTGATTCGTAAATTACACCACTACGGAATTCGTGGAATCGCTCTAGATCTTTTCGAGTCATATTTAACTGATAGACAACAAAAAATTAGAATGTATGGCGTCACATTTTCCGGATCTTTAGTTACAATGGGAGTACCACAAGGTTCTATCTTAGGCCCGTTTTTATTTTTAGCGTATATAAATGATTTGCCGTATATGGTTAAGGACCTTACAGACATAGTTCTATTCGCTGATGATACTTCTCTTATTTTTAGAACAGATAGGAAAGATAGTGAGCTTGTGCATGTGAACAACGTACTGACTATTATTTCGAGATGGTTCGCTGCAAACAATTTATTACTTAATGCAAAAAAAAACAAGTATTAAAAGATTGCCATGCCCAATGTTAGACATCTTGGTAGAGGTTTTACTAACTGAGCTTGATAGTGTTTATTTTACTATGTTACATAATTATTGTGGTCATTGTAAATTCATTGGGGCAGGACTTTAGACAAGGCCTTTGCAAGTTTGGGTATTGAGGTAGTGGGTGGCACAAGACCGGAGAAGATAGCGCTGTAAAAACAGACCTACTACAAGCAAAGAGTGAAATGCTCCACTCACTGCCGCGTGTAGGTTATTGCTGATGATGAATTCGATGTTGTATTCGCATCTAACCAAAGTCACTAATCAAAAGTTTAAATCATTAAATCAAGCAAACAAATTGCGAGTAGAAGTGAAACAAATCCTAAAACCAAAAACTCACTTGATATAATCCGTGTGGTACTTGTTGATGCTGTAGTTGCAGAGGTGCATGCACGGGTTCCAGAGGTTCTTGTTCGTCGTGTCGTATTTGACGGTCGCGAACCTGACGAGGCCCTCTTCGTAGAGGTAGATGAGGAGAGGGTCTATAGACGTCACGCACACATACAGACGGAGGTCACACTTGTGGCCGCCGATGAGGAGAGGTTTGTCGATGTACTTGGCTACGACAACGCTCTCAGCTTTGGGGATCTGTTCTGGCTGGAAGAATATAACAAGGATTCATTAAAGTCCGATAAAAGTTGTAACGCGACGCGACACTACGAACACCCGAACCGACGTTGCGTCGGGGGTCGTAGTGTGGTTCTAATAACTGGTGAAAGTTGAATAAATAGATAAATCAGCTTTAAGTTGCTAGTGTCAACAAACAATAATAATAATAAGGACTGCCTCGGTGGCTCAGTTGGTAGGGAACCAGCTTTTTGAGCTTAGGGGCGTGACTTCGATTCCCACCTAGGGCAAACATTGGTGTGATGAACATTGGTGTTTGTTCTATGTTCTATCTCTGTTTGTTCTTTATGTGTGTATGTATATTAGTTTCTGGTAGCCATAGTACAAGCTTTGCTTTGTTGGGGGTCAGACGACCGTGTGTGCAAAAATGTCCTGATTTTTTTATTACTAGCTGCGCCCTGCGGTTTCACCCGCGGTTAAAAAAAAATTGGTTGTCTGTAAAGTCGGTTTACTGACGATAGTTGAACGTGACAACGTGCTCACTCAAGTAGGAGAGAGACGGATGTCGAACGCTGCCGAACGCAAAGGCCGATTGTGCTTCTTTGTCGCTCGTTCCGCGCTCTCGCTTACACTACAAGCCTTATATGGAACGCCTCAGAGCGAAGTAACGCCGCATTTTTTCGTGCGTGCAGCCGGCTCTATCGAATTATAAGACGTTGTCACGTCAAAAGTAACCTATGTGCTATTCTAGACTATAATCTATTTCTGTGCCAAATTTCATCCAGATCTGTTCAGCCGTTCTGGCGTGAAAGAGTAACAAACATCCATCCATCCATCCATTCTCACAAACTTACAGTATTAACAATGTAGATCCCCCGTCCGCGACTGGATGCTGCCGGCTTCACGATCCACGGGCCCTTGGTCCTGTAGTGAGTCGAGCATAGCTCCTTGAACTCGGTCGGCATGAGGAAGGTGGTGGGGATGAAGTCGAAGTGCTTTAGGCCGCGGAAGTACTGCATCTTCTCTATGTTCTTGAACAGCTTATCCTTTCTAGTCAGCTCGTATGACCTGTGGACGAGGGTACGAGGGATGTGAAATGCGGTGTGATCATTTATCGTTGGGTTCCAATGATGGATGGGTCTGGTCTAAGGTTTAGGGCTCGGTACGAAGTTACTTAGCATAAAAAAGAGAAAGACCTAAAAAAGGCAGTGAATGACAATGATGATGAAGAAATTACTTATTTACTTAATGAAGAGTTCCTAACGAGTCACACTAGATGGTGATAGTGTAAGCGAGAAAAAACAGACCATAAAACGTTAAATAAGCTGCTTGAGAACTAGTTAAAATTCTTACAACAATTAAACCTGAGACAATGACTAGGGCCAGCACCAGGATCTCGTTGATCAAAACATGTCCAAAACTAATCGATCTATTAACTAAAAGACAGAAAAGTCTCACCTAGGGAAGTGACAGACCCTCTGATAAGGTTGTAGGTATTGGAACTCATCGCATTTTGGATGGTGATCGATCCACATCAAGGTGAAGTCTGAAGAGCCCGGTTCGACCTCCGTGAGGCCGTGCGCCTCGAGCAGAACTTTGAGCAGCCTAGCGGACAACCACAACAAGCCTCAATAATGAGAACTCACCTATCCTGTACACGGCTACATATTGTAACTTGAACGATCTTCGATCTCAACCTTTTGAAGTTTGTTTGAAATTAAAACAATAAGACCGACTGAATAAGGGTAATAGCCTCACCCAGGGAAATGGTTGACCTTTAAGTAAACCATTCACACTCATCCACCAATAAACGTGTATTACGTTACACACGTTACGTTACGTAACGTGTGTAACGTATTAGATTTGTCGCTGGCGATGAATCTGCTTGTGAATGGTATCGGCAAGCGGCTCGCGGACCAATCCGCCGCTCGCCATTGAAGAAGCCAGCGCCGAGCCGAGCCCTCGCCGCCTAGCGCGCCTGAAGCTCCAGTAGTGTGTGGACGATGACGGATTTGTCCACCAATTCGTACGGCTCGTGGCTCGTATAATGAATGGCAGGCTTTAGAAATGGCAACAGATGTTTCAGGAGGTCTAGTTTGACAGGGGGATCTGAACACAGCACCGTGCGTTCCGAGAAGTCGGCGGACGACGGAAGGGCCTATTAAACAACCAAAAAACTTTGAAACTCACCTACCAAAGTTAGTTTTACTGGGGGGTCTGAACTGAACTGTAATGCCTGGTAATAACTCCTCCTTTAAACAGCCTCAAGAAGACTGTAAAATAGATTGGACCTAAAAAACACTACAAAAGGAAACTCACCTAGGAAAGTGGTTGACTCTTTGGTACTGCGAGAGGGCTCTCAGAACGTCGGGCTTGGGATGGAGGCCCGACCACAATAGGTTGCAATCCTTGGACTCTAGCGACGTTTCTATGAGACCGTGAGCTTGCAGCAGCCGATTGAGGAGCTTGGTTTCCGTGTTCACCAATTTATACGTGATTTTGAGTACTCGAGCTGGCATGTGGTTGCTATCTAATACCTAAAATCAAAAGATATAGTCATCTTCTCGTCTCACTTTGAATCACTATGTACATGAATGTAAAGCACTAGCTGCACTCCGCGGTGTTAGTAATATAAGCCCCCTTAGCAACAAACGTTGTATTGCCTCGGAATTGTTACACAGTCTTTTTAACCGGCTTCCAAAAAGGAGGAGATTCTCAATTCGAATGTATGTATTTTTTTGTATGTATGTTATGCGATTACTCCGCAAATTATGAGTTTGATAGATCAGACTTTAAAGGTTTTTAAAATCAACATAAGTCTAAAAATTGTTTACAAATGACGAATTACACGATAGAAAGTCGGTTTTTTTATTTTATTTATTCCAAATTTATTTCCTTTTTTTTCCACTTTCTTCCATTTATTTCCACGTACTCCAAAAATTTAAAAGAAACAAAAACACAAAACACGGTCTTACTATTCCGAGGCAATACAACGTTTATTGCTAAGGGGTGTGTAAATACGTGTGTTAATCCAGCACTTGTGCCCCTCCGTACAAAATTTCATCAAAATTGATCCAGCCGTTTGAGCGTAAAGAAGTAACAAACACACACTTACAAACTTTTTCGCCTTTATAATATTAGTGTGATAAATACCTTAATACTATCGATGTCTTTGACCATGAGATGTTCTGAATCGTCACTATCGGGTGCTGGTGCTGCTGGTCCCTGGGCCAAGTTCTTTTTCTTCTTGCCTTTGCTTTTCTTGGCTTTCTTCTCTTCTTTGTGATGGTGATTATGATTGTGTTCTGTTAATAATAAGAGGGTACTTACAAAATATATTTTTTCATATTTCATCCTTATTTTTTATTCTGCTGGGTACAACATTGTACAGGCTTTGATAAATAAATGATTTGTCTAGATAGGCTGAAAAAACATTGCATGGGCCAAAAAAAATAATAGCCAACTGTTAGGTTCTAAATATATGACGCAACCCTAGTAAAAGACGAACCTGTGTGCAATATAAAAAAGTTGGCCTGTTACTTTGCGTTCACACGTTACAAACGGTCCGGAACTCTCTCTAGACATATAAGTGCTCATAGAGTACAGGGTCTTGCTTAATATATATTTTTTTTTTACTAAATTTGTCTCGTTAAATATGTTGAGTACCTTTTTGAGGAGGTGGATCTTCAGGCGGTTTGATGTTTGCTGTCGTGTTCTCGATGTTCAGGTGCTTCTTCAGGGTTATCTTGCTCAAGTCGTTGAGTACATCCTCGATGTCCCTCTTGTGTTCCGCCACTTCGTGTCCCTGCTCCTCAACAGAGGACACCTCAGGTATCTGCGCGTCACTCACATGCCTCACGACGTACGCCTGCCCCGACATCTTGGTTCCCGTCCCAAACGTCTCCATCACATCGTGCATTATGGTCTTTGGCCTAACGTTGCTAAAGTTGTGTGGATCCGAGACCAGTCTCTTAGCCATGCTCTTAGCCTTGTTGAGTAGAATAGTGGTCCCCGTATTTTGTCCTGTAGTCTTCGTGGTGGATTCCATGGAGGGGGTCCGGGATGCAAGTACGCAGGATCTGAAGACCAGCACGGTCCCTTTAGACCCGATTGGCCCGCCAGTGATCCAGTCCGCAATGGAGCCCTCGCCATCCTTGTCCTTTTGATCGTCGTCATTTTTTCGCATGCTGTCTTCGACTTCTGTCACAGTGTTTTGAAGGCCGGAAGTAGACGGATTCGAAGTTTCTGATAATACATGTGGACTGAAAAGAAACAACACGTTAGATAATCTTATTAATTCACGTAAGAGAATAAGCGATTGAAGCAGCGAGAAAAAATACAGACCAAGATGAATGGCTGAACATCTATGATCAATTTCTGTCACCTTCCTTCCTTGTCAATTTCAAGCTGTTCACGCCAATTCTCGCTGTAGAAATCTTTAGGTGAAAGGCATTGTGAAGAGTTACAAGAATCATAACGTGATATCCAAAAGTAGGCCTGCAAACTGTATCGAATCGCTGAAAGTCAAAGCTTGTACCATCAGTGAAAAACAGCGTGGATGATGGAATCATTCAGCGGCTATTTTCGCATAGCTTGCGTGTATCCATAGTGCTCCTTTATCTCGTCTAATGGATCTAAATCTAAACCAATTGACCTCGAACCAAATATTAGGTTTCTACAAGCCTGGCAAATAGGGCATAGCAAGCTAACTATGCATTACACATGAAGCAGCATATGGCCGGTGAATAGTTCGATTGTGTCGTGCCTTTTATGGAAGCCAATGGGTATGGAACTGATTCGTTCAACAATGTTGCGACCTTGTCGGGTTACTTACCACATGGAAAAGTATTTTGTTTCGAAGCACACATTGTTTACGATATTTTACTATGGAGACTAGCTACTATTCAACGAGCTGTTCCATGGCACAATATTGTACAGGACAGTGAAGGTGGCGACTTTAATTAAAGTAACGAATTTGGGTCTCAGAGCCAACCTAATCAGTTTATGTGGCAAGGCCTTGTTAAACTTAAACAAAAATCTAACCTTTTAATTTTTTTTTAAGTAAGTCCGAGATTAATATCAACCGATCAACAAACAGATAAACTTGGCATCTTCGTGCAGACATTGATTAAACTCGTTAAAATGCAACATTAACAGAGAAATGACATCATAAAAGCATGCATAATCAAAAATAACGACCGCAAAGCCGAACATGCGATGCTTACCATTCCGCTCACTTTACAACCGTACCGTTACGTAGAAACTACTACCTAAGCTGTGCTTTCGGTAAAGCACCCCAGAAACAGGGGAACCCATGAAAACGATATTAAATCACTATCAGTGTGAACGTGTAGTGTTCCTTCGTGACCTGGAGGCGACTACTTCACAACTATTAAAGGGATTGAACGATGGTTGTGTTCGAAACCGTATTACCATTCGGTGTCATAGACACGCAAATGCTAATATCACTGAAACGCTTAGCCAGAACGAACCCTATATTTATGCACATAGCGATCAAAAGCATTTGTCTAGACAGGGCTTAGCACGATATAAAATGGAAGCAGTAAATTAAGTTCAGCCAACGCTAACAGCACACGCACGACCACGAAATTGCCACCATTAAACTGTGAAATCAGTCAAGAATAAACGCATTTGTATGTAAATTGAAGGAAGCAATGGATTTGAAATCTGTCTTCTATTTTAGAGTTTATCTGCCACAGGAGTTTAAGGGAACAAGGACGATGGATGAATAATTGAACATGATCAAGTAATGGGCCTGAGGCCTTTATTTTCAAGGGGCTTCTGGGCCCCTTAAAGGGCCAGGTTTTAGAACCTAAGACTTGAAACTTTAGGTCTTTTAGGCTAATTTGGATTAGTATTAATTAAACGGTCCCATGGCATTACAGGTATGTTAGATCAGGTTTGTTTCGAGTTATAATTAGTATGGATCTCGTTTAATAATATCAAAAAATACCATATCATGTTAAATAAAAGTTATAGCATTCAGAGAGTTTCAATACTCTAAAAAGAAAAATAGGTACTTGATCAAGTAACATTACTAAAAGAAAAACAAAAAACCCGACTGCAAAATGTTGTACCCTATGTCACTTCCACTATGAAGATGATTCAAATGACACTTCACATGTCGAAATCCATCAAGCTGTTTAAGTTGTAGGGCGTGCCAAAGAAACCTCATACGTACATACCCACATACATGCATACATACATACACTCGAAAAACATAACCTTCCTTCTTGCGCAGTCGGGTAAAAAAACAAAGTTGATGTACTGTAAATACTATCCCCAAAATTCAACTTTCCTTAGTAGTAAACTTACTAGCAAGTGGTTGTTTTATAAGGTTGTTACTATGATGGTTAAAGTTCGTGTTTCTTCAAAGTTTAAAGTTTTGGAAGTAAGTTCAAGGTAGAGGTAAAAGGTGTGATATTAATCAAATTATTACAACACCAAGAAATCAGTACAAATGGAAATGACGTCTGGTTAGTTTTTAGTTAACTAACTAGGTATTTAGACATTCAGCTAAATGACTAGAGCCCGGTAAATGGCGACGTGCTCGCCTCCTTTTATATTTGGGACTGAATATCGTCCGGCGAAGTGCGAGTGTTATATTACACCTCTGCCAGCCCCTTCGGAGGAAAGGCGTGACGATATGTAGGATAAAGTTAGATGAAAGCAAAAGTGAATATGTTTGTAATGCTTTCGCGCCGTAACTCCTCAACTAATCCTTTAAATTTCACGTAACGTTATCAGAGGTACAGAATAGGATATAAGTATACCTATATATATAAAAATAAGCAGTTCCTGTAGGATCGCGGGTGAAACCGCGGGGCGCAACTAGTACAATATACTTTTTATGTACGGATTTAGTTAAGCTAAAATCCTACTTCCTACTAATATTATAAACACGAAAGTTTGTAAGAATGGATGGATGGATGGATGTTTGTTACTCTTTCATGCCAGAACGGCTGAACAGATCTGGATGAAATTTTGCACAAAGATAGATTTTAGTCTAGAATAGCACATAGGATACTTTTTAACCGCGGGTGAAACCGCGGGCGCAGCTAGTGATAAATATAACAAGCAAAGCTTAAACACCGACTTCCCGTCCTCCATGTAAACAATTTTTAGACTTTTGTTGATATTTTAAAAACAGCTTGACGAATTTTGATAAAATTTAAATGGGACCACCTCTAAAGTATGATCTACCAAACAAAAAAAGATTCATTAAAATCGATTCATACTCGTAATTGGCGTCGTAATTACTCAAAACAAGCAACATACAGACGAATTGACAACCTCCTCCTTTTTTGGAGTCGGTTAAAAAAAGTTATTATGACTAACGACTTATTTATATACATACATGATCAAACAGTAAATACTTACCTAGGTGCTGAAAACTAATTATTTCGCACCAACTTAACTATTAAGGTAAGTAATTTAAATTCAAACTCGTTTAAACTATTTATAGCTATACTAGCTGTCACCCCGCGACTTCGTTCGCGTTTAATTAGCAATAAATTAAAATTGCGACTATAATTTGAGATTTAAACTATCCTATCTCTCAAGTTGGATCGAACTGCACATGGTGTGCGAATTTTATTATAATCGGTTAAGTGGTTTAGGAGTTCATTGAGGACAAACATTGTGACACGAGATTTATATATATTAAGATTAAGATAGATTAACCAGTGAAGCGAAAATAAACAGTTGCAACCGCGGTAATTGAATTAATTCATACAATGGCATCAGTGGCCATGACTTACGCGGAAACTATTGATTAACCTGTGTCGACTTCATAGTGAGTGTTGCCTAATCTGTGAGAATGCTGTAGTAACTGTTATTATACTGTGACCGTGATCGCCAGTTTTTTGACAAAACAAACAACAACAATCGTTATTGTTGTGCTAAGGTTGTTGCAATCACTTGGGTGTCTGCGTGTGTTGGTGCCATTATTTTTGTTGTTAATTTTTTTAGTAGCCAGGCAATTACAAAGTTTAATTTTTTAAGAATGGCCCGGAGCTCGAGTCATGTCATACAAACGTACTAGACTAATGATTAAAAATTACTCGACCAATTTCGAAGACTTGGTAGGGAGGTTATATGTACTAACTACCTCTGTACCTAATAACCCAAACTCAGGTAACTTTATATTTTTAAAATGGAAGTATGAACTTCTAGAATGATAATGCAAGAACTGGCGCAAGAAAGAGGAGGCCTATGTCCAGAAGTAGGTCGAAGCCGGCTGATAATGATGATGAAATCATGTGAACAGTAACAAAGACACCGCAAATAATGTGATCCTACTTTTTATCCTTAATAGTTTCCTTACTAAAGGTGAAAGTTTGTGTGCGTTCTTCGCGTTCAAACGGGTGGACATTTTTTTTTATTAATTAATAGGCTTGCGTTTGGGCGCCAACATCCTTGATGAAAAGCAGTGATGCGCCCTACGATGGAGCACGCTTGCCTAGAAGAAACCGATTCACTCAAGACTTGAAGACACCCAGATTATAAGTGTCAGGGAACACACACTCTGGCAGAGTATTCCACACTCTAGAGGTCCAAATAAGAAATAAGGAACCAAAGCGTTTCGAAATTTAATAGGTCGTGTTGTAGGTACGAGTATGTCGTTGTTGGATGAAATTTGATACAGAGGTAGCCTAAAATTATATACCCCTGTTTTAACCGCGGGTGCTGACTAAATACCAAATTCTGGATTTCACTATAGCCATATCGGCATCAGCATGGCACTCGCCTTCAAATCAACGCCGAGCTCGTCTCGTGACTCAATTGCATGAAAGAAAGTGAAAAACGGTCGTAAAATTGAAAGCCTGCCTTCCGAAGCGCCTGACATACTAGTACAGTGTAACGAAACAATTGTGAATTTGTGACCCAATTTTCAACCGCGAGGCCCCTTTAAAGAAACAAATAACAAGGCCACATAAAAACAACTCGAATAACAATACAATTACCGCGTTTTAACTAAATTCTTTACATGTTAGTAGGCAGACAGCCTACACAAATAGGTAGGTAGGTATATCAGCAATAGACAGCTACCAGCGCAACCAAAAACATACATTACACTATAGGCATTTAGGTCTTTTGACAAATGGAGATACTTTGCGCTTTCGTGAATATTCGACCCTTCCGCATTTTGCGACTAAACCTAACTTTTCCTATCACATAGGACTGTCGGACCGGACTAGTGCCCGTTTTCACCAACAATCCCTAGGTTTTAGGGAACACCTTAGCCCAGATAGGTGACATTTAGAACCGATTTGGTTTTTACCAAGGTTTATGGGATACTACTACTACAGCAATAATAGCCTAGTTGGAGAAGGCCCGCCTCTCAATCCAGAGGGAGCGGGTTTAACCCAGCCGACGCGGACGGCACGCACCAATCTGTTCATTGTGTTTACATATGTGCGTATTGTACATATGTCATCTGCTACATGACTGGAGCCCGGTGTTTGGCGACAGGCTCGCCCCCTGTCACATTTGGGACTGAATATCGTCCGGCGAAATGTGGGTGTTGTATGCCAGCCCCCTCGGGGGAAAGGCGTGACGATATGTTATGCTAGGGATACTTACGCGCTAAGAGAGGACCTTAATTTTAACGGTCGGAATGTCGGGCCCTTATCAAATCCCTAGCAACGGGACACTTCAGTTTTGACAAACTGCTATTGTCTGCTAATTAAAATTTGTGCACAGGAAGATGTTTTAAGGGATTTCTTGGAAAATATTGATGGTTTAGAATATATAGAACTAATGACAAATACTAGATTACTAGCATGTTTGCTATGGAAACAGTTTTGAAGATGACCTTCCGCAAAGTAACGCCTGATAGAATCAACTGTCGGACTATGTTATCGGACTTGGTCCTGAATTCATGATCCTTGTTCTCCGTTAATATCTCTCTCGCCCACCAAATCGAGTTTCACATGAATAAAAGACGAACTACGCAATCAGGATAAGTAGAGGTAATATCCATTAATCACTCAACATTCGGCCTCACGTGAATAAAGAAAAAAATATAAGTTTTTCGGCCTGTAGAGCTTTGATTAGATAGATATACATACATACATACAGGTTTCAAGTCTCATTAATATATCAATCATGCCGCTACGCTGCTGTAGTGGCACCGCATATTAAAAATAATCAAATACATATAACATCATTGGAATCTAAGCCTTTTCATTTCGCAATAACGTTGATGACATTTGCTTAACTATTTTTAGCACATTTAGACGTCATGAAACCGACGCGATCACAGAGCGACTGACAGCAATTACAGCAAAACAAGGCTTACACTTGATCTAAGCCATGATCCAAAAAAAAGCAAGGTCTAGCATTCAGCAAACACATTATGACGTCATCGTCATCAGTCTCTTTCGAACTTGTTGTAAATTAATTATTTCGGACTTGCTTAAGCATCGATTGACGTTACTACGTGTTTCTGAATGCAATACATGGAGGAGTATATTAATGTACTGTTACGAGCGGGGTTGGATAAAAGGAATGAAACGTCGATGTATCCGAAGATTCACTTTATTCACCAGTTACACAAACACAAACACTGTTACACTACACTAGATACTTGCACTATAGCACTCTGAACACTACTCGTACAATCACACACAATTAGCACTTCGAACGCTTAATCAAAACTGACTCCCGAGTTGTCGGTCGTCCGCGTATTTATACAATTTTAAGATATCCAGAGCATTCGATTTAACAATAGCGCAAACACACAAAAAGTTGTTTATCACGCGGAGCCACGCGTTCAATCTAGAACATTCGGATTCAAATAAACACCCCATTATGAAATAGATAAAAACATCATAAAAACGGTGCACAATAATTGCTTTCCAGAAAGATTTCTTTTGTTCCGGATTTAACAATGGAACGCGCGGCTCGAGCGGCTACTATTGTCTAATCTGCGTTACCTATCGGTAGTTGTAAACAACATTGCCACAGATTAGCGTATAGTTTCCGCGACTGGCGTAGCACTACCCCCTCCTAAGACATGCTCGTCCCGAGCATCGTTAGTCCCGTGATATCGCGCCAGTCGATCAACGTGGACAATCTTAGGTGCGCCTCGCTGACCCTTCTGTATGCGATATGTGACGTCGTTGATTTTGGTCACCACACGGTATGGTCCATCCCATTTGGGTTGCAGCTTTGGAGATTTCCCTTTCTTGCGTACAGGATTATGAAGCCATACTAGCGATCCTTCATCAAACCCAGGGTCGTTGAACTTCCTGTCATATCGAGTCTTCATCTTTTCCGATGCTTGTTGGCCAGAATTTCTAACAAGTTCGTAGATGTCGTTCATCTTATTCCGTAGATCCCTGGCGTACTCGTTTATGGGTTGTGGCGAGTCTGGTGGAATGCCGGTTATTAAATCCGCAGGCAGCCGCAACTCTCTTCCAAAGTTTGCAAAGGCTGGAGTGACGTTTGTGCTCTCGTGAACAGCACTACGATACGACAATAAAAATGGTTGGATGTGCTTGTCCCAATCTCGTTGGTTATTTTCGACCACTTTGGCTAGATGGGTCACAAGAGTGCGGTTATATCGTTCCACCATTCCGTCGGACTGTGGATGGTATGACGTAGTCCTTGTTTTGTGAGCACCCATCACTTGACACACCTCCTTAAACAGTTGAGATTCAAAATTTCTTCCCTGATCGCTGTGAATTTCCAGTGGTACTCCAAAACGGCAGAACACTTCATGCACTAATTTGTCGGCTATTGTAGGAGCCTCTTGATTCGGAATTGCAAACACTTCTGGCCACTTGGTAAAATAGTCCATAACCACCACGAAGTACTTGTTTCCGTTATCAGTAACAGGAAATGGACCCGCCACGTCTAATGCTATCCGTTCCCACGGTGCTCCGACATTATACAGCTTCAATGCACCTCTGCTACGGGTGTGTGGGCCTTTCACTGCAGCACAACTTGTACATTTCCGTACCCAGTCTTCTACGTCATCTCTGCAATTTATCCAGTAAAACCGTTCTCGTATCTTTAGCAGCGTCCGTTTTACTCCCAGATGTCCTCCTGAGTATCCATGGTAAAGATGTAAAACGTCAGGCACCTTGGCTTTAGGCACAATCATTTGTAGATGACATCGATTGCCTCGTGTATTTTCCCATTTACGGCACAATACTCCTTCATGGATAAGAAGACTGTCCCATTGTGCCCAATAACTCTTCGTCGTTATGCTCATGCCAGCCACATCACTCCAATTTGGCTTAGAGGCATCAGACTCCATCCACTCGAAAATTGGCTTTATGTCCGTGTCATCTTGTTGTGCTATCTGGAGGGTTTGCTTCCATTCATCACTAAGATCTGTTTTGAGCATCCTGACGGGTACAATTTCCTTAGACTCTTGCTTTAGACAATGCTTACAGTCTTCCGGGCAAGGCCTTCTAGACAATGCGTCCGCGTTACCATGTGCCCTGCCACTGCGATGCTCCGCTGTAAAATCAAACTCCTGCAGCTGCTCAATCCATCTTGCTACTTGTCCTTCAGGGTCCTTGAATTGAAGCAACCAAGTTAATGCAGCGTGATCGGTCCTCAGACGGAATTTTCTTCCCAGCAGGTATTTGCTAAAATGCCGCAAAGTCTTCACTACTGCCAGCAGTTCTCTTCTTGTCACGCAGTAATTCCTTTCTGGTTTGGATAAGGATTTGCTGTAGTAAGCTATCACAACCTCTTGATCTCCTTTTCGTTGTGATAGTACGCCGCCTATACCAATATTACTGGCATCGGTGTCAACGATGAATTCATTCTCGGTGTCTGGGAATCCAAGGATTGGTGTTTCACACAGATGCTTCTTCAGTTCTCGGAAAGCGGTGTCGCAGTCTTCATCCCAGTGGAAGATTCGTTTTTCTTCAGTTAGTCTATGCAACGGTTTTGCTATATCAGAGAAGCCTTTCACAAATCGTCGGTAGTAGGAGCATAGACCCAAAAATGATCTGATTTCCTTTTTGTCTTTTGGAACCGGCCAATCCTTGACCGCGCTGATTTTCTCTGGATCTGTCCGCACACCATCTTCAGAAACTACATGGCCCAAAAAGTTAACTCGTCGTTTGAAGAATGAGCATTTCTTTGGGCTCAACTTAAGGTTGGCTGCACGGATTTTCGTCAACACTAGTTCCAGGTTTCTGAGGTGGTCTTCAAAGGTTTTTCCCACAATTATGATGTCATCCAAATAGACCAGGCAAGCGTCTCCAATCAACCCTGCAAGCACTAGCTCCATTAATCTTTCAAAAGTTGCAGGGGCATTGCACAATCCGAATGGCATGACATTGAATTGCCAAAGCCCTTTTCCCGTAGAAAATGCGGTTTTCTCTTTATCTTTGGGATCAATTTCCACTTGCCAGTAACCACTTTTCAAGTCCAAAGTTGTGAACCACTTCATTCCCGTCAGCGTATCCAATGTGTCATCAATTCTGGGCAGAGGGTAACTGTCTTTCTTAGTTACATCATTAAGTCGTCGGTAGTCCACACAAAACCGCATACTGCCATCTTTCTTTTTGACTAGCACCACAGGAGAACACCATGGACTGGATGAGGGCTCGATGATCTCGTTCTTCGCCATATCTTCAACCATGGTCTCCACTTCCTTTTCCTTGGCAACTGGTATTCTTCGTGGCCGCTGGCGTATCGGTTGCTGGTCGCCTGTATTTATCGTGTGCTTAACTAGGCCGGTTTTCCCATTGTCCGCATCGGTCGAAGCAAATATATCGGCGTAATTTTGTAACATCTTCCTTGCCATTAAACGCTCCTTCCCAGTAAGATCTTTACAATCTTCTAAAAGTGTAGACACGTCGTAATTCTCACGAGGTATACTTTTGCTCGGTAGTTCTTGACATCCGCGCATCCAATCTACTTCCTCGCAAGTGCCCATTACGGTTCCACCTTTTATGAGATGCTCCTCATTACTGGGATTTAATACACGCACTACGCCAGTATTAGTTGTCCTCACTAGAGTCCGTGCCACTATCCATGGATGATTATTTTCCAATTGTTCAATTAGCACACATCGTCGTTGGTGTCTTAGCTTTGGTGGTAGTCTCACTACCACAATGGTTTCCGACTTCGGTGGAAGGATAGTCCTCCTCAGACAGTACACTTTTCCTGCTGTAGCCCCTTCCATAAAGATCTCTTCTGATCTACACTTTAAGATTCCTTGGTTGACATCGATCTCACAATGATGTTCTCGCATAAAGTCGAGTCCCAGAATGCAATCATCGACTATATCAGCCACAATAACTTTGTGTTGGTAAGTCTCTTCACCCAGCTTCAATGCCACTGATTCTTCGCCTCGGACGGGTATGTGCTGACCGGTCGCTGTTAGGAGTTGAACTTTGTTGCAGCCCCGAAAATCCTGAAGATAACGTTTAGCAAATCGGGAACTGATCACTGTTCGAGATGCTCCAGTATCCAAAGTCAACCTGCAGGGTGTTCCGTTAATTTCACCTTTGATGATGAGGCTATTTCCATCTTGAACTTGTGAGATCGAAATCTTCGGGGCCTTTAAAGAATCAGCCAGGACCCGCCTCTTGGTCCTGGCGTCTATTCGTTTTCCTTGCTGCTGTGACACATCGTTATCCACTTGTTCCTCAACTTGACAATAGTCCTTCCTTTGTCGTAGCTCCGTACAGTTGCGTGATAGATGGCCTCTTTCTTCGCAGTTGTAGCATCTAGGGCTTAACCAGGAACGATTTTGGAATGATTCGCTCACTTCCCTGATGCGTTTGGTTTCTCCCATTAAATTTCTTACAGCTTCTACTTCTAAAGCGTGAGCTAAAGCGTCCTTGAGAGATTTGTGATGTCGAAGCTGTACTGTTACCCTCACTTCACTGTCACGTATTCCATCGGCGAATGCTTCAACCAGCTGTTCTTCGTTGGGTATAGGTGAAGACTTGTGAGCCTTTCTAAATAATTTTTCTATCTCCAGAGCCCACTCTTGCAGATTTTCTCGACAGCCTTGAACTCTGTTCTTCATTTGTGCTCGAAACACATGCTCTAGGTGTTCGTCTCCGTAACGACTTTCCAAAGTTTCTAGAAGCTTCTCATAGGTGACGTCCTTGCCTAGTGCTTCAAGCACAGTCAAAGCCTGGTCGCGGAGGCTTACTGTAAGAGCAGTCATGGCTTGCTTCTTATTCCATCCATTGGCCTCGACTATGGCATCAAATTGGATCTTATAGGCTGACCACGAAGAACTTCCGTCGAAAGGTGTCACCTTGAATCCATGTGTTGCAGGTGCAGGAAACACAGGAGCTGCTATTCCATCACCCGACTTGAGAACATTTAAAGATTTTCTTACGTCAGCAATCTGTGTCTCAGCTTCGAAGATGCGGGTTGCGTGGTCCTTAACAGTGACGTCAAGCTCTTTCACGGTGGTTTCATTCTGGTCAACTTTGTCCTTTAATTCTTTAAATTCAGTCTTCAATGATGTCCGCAGGCTAGTCATCTCGTCTTTTAGCTGAAGACTGTTTTGAGAACTTTCTTCCTTTCCTTCCTTCAGCTGGCGAGTAATCTCTTGTAGTTGACGAGCGTTCTCTTCTTCTCGACGACGAGCATTTTCCTCCATATTCTGAAACATTGTCATCAAGGCAGCCATATCGAATGAAGTTGGTGCCGCAGCTGCTACTGAAGCCGCTCCCAAATTCTCTGATGGATCGCCGGTTGCTGGTTCATTCACATCAACCAATAACGAGTCGTTTCCGAACCGCCTCTGGTCAACGTCTTCCTGTCGCCGTGTCTGATCCTCTAGCCGGCGTGCCTCTTCTTGTCGGCGTTGGCTCCTGGTGGGAAGCGAATCGTCGTCGTGCGGAGTTATCGGCATTTTCCTTTTATCCCACTTCTGACACCAAATGTTACGAGCGGGGTTGGATAAAAGGAATGAAACGTCGATGTATCCGAAGATTCACTTTATTCACCAGTTACACAAACACAAACACTGTTACACTACACTAGATACTTGCACTATAGCACTCTGAACACTACTCGTACAATCACACACAATTAGCACTTCGAACGCTTAATCAAAACTGACTCCCGAGTTGTCGGTCGTCCGCGTATTTATACAATTTTAAGATATCCAGAGCATTCGATTTAACAATAGCGCAAACACACAAAAAGTTGTTTATCACGCGGAGCCACGCGTTCAATCTAGAACATTCGGATTCAAATAAACACCCCATTATGAAATAGATAAAAACATCATAAAAACGGTGCACAATAATTGCTTTCCAGAAAGATTTCTTTTGTTCCGGATTTAACAATGGAACGCGCGGCTCGAGCGGCTACTATTGTCTAATCTGCGTTACCTATCGGTAGTTGTAAACAACATTGCCACAGATTAGCGTATAGTTTCCGCGACTGGCGTAGCAGTACCATGATTTAAGCCTAGTTTTTAGGGCGCCATTTTTCGTATAGAGACTTGATACCTATGTCTGATCTAAGCTGTAAAGAGATTAATGTTTGGGCTATTCTTAATACGGTGTGAGATTCAATCTCACCATTTTTCGTTTTTGTTGCTCTCGTTTGAATAGTCATAGGTGTGAGAGTGACCAAGATAAAATATTAGGTCCTTACGTATGAAATTGGCGTTTTGTACGGGAGGAATAAAAAGTCGTTTTTTTTTTGGAAAATATATTTAATTAATCAAAGTATGCACCGTTGTTATCTATGCACTTTTGCCATCTTATGGGTAGTTCATTGATTCCTTTACTATAAAAACCATGGGGGCGAGAATCAATAAACTCTTTGAAGGCGGTTTGGACTGCTGCATCGGAGTGGAATTTTTTTCCTTGTAAGAAGTTGTCCAAATTCCGGAAGAAATGGTAATCTGTTGGAGCAAGGTCCGGGGAGTACGGTGGATGTCGCAGACATTCCAATTGTAGCTCAGCTAACTTAGTGGTTGTTTGTTATGCAGTGTGTGGTCTTGCGTTGTCGTGAAGCAGCAGTGGCCTAGAGCGATTGACCAATCTCGGTTGTTTAACAGCTAGTTCTTCCTTCATGGTTTGCAGTTGCTGACAATAGATATCTGCCGTAATCGTTTGGCCAGATTTAAGAAAGCTGTAGTGAACGACACCGGCGCTAGTCCACCAAACACTTACAAGTAACTTTTTCTGAGTCAATTTTCGTTTAGGGCAGGATTTGGCTGGGTCTCCAGGGTTCAGCCATTGCGATGAGCGCTTTCGATTATCGTACAATATCCACTTATCATCACAAGTAATGATTCGATTTAAAATCCCTTCATTATTGTGTCGGTTGAGCAAAGTAACACAACAGGCGACCCGTGTTTGCAAGTTCGATTCACTCAATTCATGAGGTACCCATCGTTCGAGTTTTTTTACTTTCCCGATTTGCTTCAAGTGGATTAATACCTACAGTTTTGTCACTTACCCCGAAGCTTGCTGCTATCTCTGAAGTGCTTTGTGATGGATCCGCTTCCACAATAGCCTTTAATTCTTCGTTTTTCACTTTGATCTCCGGCCGTCCACGGGGTTGGTTCTTAAGGTCGAAATTTCCAGAACGAAAACGTTGAAACCAAAAACGTACCATGCTATCTTTAGCGACACCAGCGCCGTACACATCATTAATTCTTCGAGCTGTTTCTGCAGCACTGGTGCCACGGTAGAACTCGTACTCGTAAATATACCGATATTTCATGTTTTCCATAGCGCGGTAATAAGCGACGCCAAAGAAAAAATAATGAGGAAAATAACAAATGAATGACTGTATTCCAAAGAAAAAAAAACCAGCTAAATGAATTTATTAATTTGAATTTCGAATTCTTAACCAAAGAGGAGATATTTCAGATCAAATTGATCAGTACGACAAAACGCCAATTTCATACGTAAGGACCTAATATAATCTCATCTCACGCGTAGGAATAGCCCCCCTGGGTAGAGTTATTTGCAGTGACGTCATAACGGCTAGCTGACCTAATGCCATAGATCCAACGCATGGAAGTTATTTTCGGCTGTTTTCTTATATCGTGATGAAAGAGTTGATAACAGTGGCGGATCTAGGATTTTGGTCTGGGGCTTGACTTAGGTGAAAGTAAACTTTATCAAGGTAGGTACGATTTGGGTTTTGGTTTGACTTAGTTGAGGATAACCTTTATCAAGGGTAGGTTAACGCAAGCACTAAAAAACAGACGTTTTCGACTAATATAAAGAGCTAATTAGATACTTTGTAGAGGGGGGCTTGAGCCCCTTGCCCTGGATCCGCTAATGCGTTCTAGTGCCACGCATTTACTCTCGCTCTGTCTGTTTCTATTCCCCCTCCCCACGAGCGTTAAACGTTTAACGCAACCTTGTTGGAAGTCGCATTAGAAGTTTTACTTCAATAATGTACTTTCGTAGGTAGAGTCGATCCTGGCGTTGAGCAATGACAGTCGCTTGAATAGAATAGAATAGGTTTATTTTATTGTCATAAAGTCACACTCATAATAAATCATTTATGAGTAAAACATCGTTATTTTATAACGATTTACAATGTATTATGAATGCTCCTGTCATGTACTCGTCATTTTACATACAATGGTTTTATGTGTTGGTACAACATTTTACATCTAATAATTATTAGTTCATTTTTAATAATAAGTACTTATTACTATAATTCATCTTATAAGATGACTTTTGATAACTTTTGACTTTAAGATGATTTTTATGACTGTTAGAAGCCTTTAAACAGCTTCTATTTTATTTTTTTATTTATAAATAAAAAATAAAAAATTGATGTCATTATAATTTCATGTCTTTTCTTTAGATTTCGGACATTTTCATGAGACCATTAAGGGACTATGATGTTTTTTATTTATTACTTAATAGAATTGCGTTTCGCCGCCAACATGCCTGATGATAAGCAGTGATGCGGCCTACGATGGAGCACGCTTGCCTAGAAGAAACCGATTCACTCGAGACTTGAAGACACCCAGATTATAAGTGTCAGGGAACACACACTCTAGCAGAGTATTCCACACTATTATATGATTGTTATTACGCCTACATTTTCGTTGTAGGATAGTGCGGGTGACATTAGACTAATCGTTCCTTTTCACACTTAAAAGTTGCCGCGATTTAACAAATCATAACTTAAAACAGCAGTAAAAAAAACTTTAGCAGCGCCCTAAATAACATATCGTCACGCGTCCCCCGAGGGGGCTGGCAGAGGTGGCAGAGGTACTACAACACCCACATTTCGCCGGACGATATTCAGTCCCAAATGTGACAGGGGGCGAGCCTGTCGCCATACACCGGGCTCCAGTCTTGTAGCAGATGACATACAATACGCACATATGCTCACACAATGAACAAATTGGTGCGTGCCGTCGGCTGGATTTGAACCCGCTACCTCTGGCTTGAGAGGCGGGCCTTCTCCAACTAGGCTATCATCGCTTCAATAATTATCACTATAATAAAATACGGAATCAGCACTTACTGTATTAAATTAAGCAATAAAAAAATTACCGCCTAATGCTACAGTGAATCATTATAAATGCATAAGTGAGGTTGTTTGTCTGTCACGCTTTCACGCTTAACGACTCAAGCGATAATCATGAAATTTTGCATATATGTATGTATGTTGTCAGAGGTATAGTAAAGGAATTAGGGTAGGCTTTTACCCCGAGAAAATTAACATTTCCTGTACGACCGTGGGTCAAACCGCGGGGCATAGCTAGTATAGTTACAAAATCACTTTCCGATAACATACTCGCACTTAAGAGTCCGGCGACCTCTTTAGACTAACTTCGCATTGGCGGCGTAAGGTTTTCCATAGCAATTTCGTCTAGAAGAAGATGACGAGCGAAGAGAGCAAGTAAAGATACTGACGAGCTTTTAAAGTTACCTACAGAGTGACAAAGTGGGATTTAATTTTTTTTGTGACTTTTGCATTTCTCTAATCATTCTTAAATAACTAAGAATGTCCCTTGTATTATGGATTCATTTGAAAGCTAATGACGTAGACAACCTCCCTATGTAAAGGTATTTTTGATTTGCTCTGTCTATCTATTGAATCAATCAGTCAAACTTTACAAATGCGGATATTTTTCATAGCTCTATTTTAGTTTGAGAACGTTTTTAAAAAACCAAGAACATAGGGGCGAAGATATTGTTAATTTAATTGTACATGCTCAATTTCATCATAATGTGACAAATGGTTTTCAAGAAATTTGAGAATTTTTTGTATGGAAATTTCAGAGCGTCGCGGGCCTCTTAAAAATAACATTTTAGAAACCACCGAATATCATAGCCACATACAGATATATTATACATTATCACACCCTCTGTTTGCGTCGTCGGCTAAGGCTCGGTCATACCACGATTATCTACCTACACATACGTTTACTTAAGATGCTTCATTTAGAGTTGAAAATCGTATATCATATTTGATGGTAAAATGAGATCGGCGCCTAGAATTACATACATTTCTTTGACGTTTTTATTGGTATTAATCGTAATAACAAACACAAATAAGAATAATCTAAAAAAAATGTGGTGTAATCGCTGAAAATTTAGAAAACTACGTTCAAACACTTTTTTTTAATAAGATACTTTTTGGATTTTTTTGAGACCACTAGATTCTGCCCGCGGCTTCGCCCGCGTGGCTTACAGAAAATGTATGACGTTTTTAACTTCAGAAATATAAATATTATAAGCGGTCACACTCGCTCTCAATTGAAAACACAAACTGACAATATCCCAAGCAGAGCAATATGGACGAAGTTCTTTAGTTAACTAAACTATCTCTGGAATGAGAAAAGTAGGAGTAGTATCAACAGTGGAGTATGGTATCAACAGAACTTAAAGCGTGTGTGAAAAGATAAAATTAGAAGACAACCGAAAGTAGATAATTGACAATTAGTAATGTTTACAACCAAAACCTATTTTTTTTTCTTTTTTAGTAAAACCAGGCTGCTCCATGAGCTTACTCTGTAGCAGGCCACGTATAACTAACCGTGAGAAAAGCATTTTAGTCAATTATGAGTTTGGCTTGAGATTTATTTATGGTCATGGCAAAGCAGACTTTGAGGGTAAACTGCACTCTTTTATTTCGAAGGGGTATAGTTCGGTTGTGTTAGAGATATTAGAGGAATCCTCAGCATAAACACAGACTCATTCGGAAACTACACCAGTCAGTGTGCTGGCAGACCTTTAGTTAAGACCTTCGAAGCAAAGACAACCCGTAGTAGGTTTTGTCTTCCTAATACTAAAGCAGCTTTTTCTATTGACTTCGTCTATTTTTGCTAAATACTGCTTCTAAGATCAGACAGACATAATCATAAATTTCATCTCCTAGCTCATCTACCTGATCTTTATTGACACAAAATCTCTTCACTTGCCGTTTGTAATCTTCTGACAGGCTTGGACTTAATTCTTGTATTTTTCCCTTACTGATTAAGTAGGTTTGAAATTTGATAGAATGTCGGAAATATAGTTCACATATTTTACACGGAGATTCATATGAAAATTCAATGATAGCTTCGTATTTAATGTCATCTGCTACATGACTGGAGCCCGGTGTATGGCGACAGGCTCGCCATTTATTACACTTCGGGCTGAATATCATCCGACGTAGTGAGGGTGTTGTAATATTCCTCTTAGGGGGAAAGGTGTGACGATATGTTATTTACACAAGGCTGCTTCCTATAAGATAGAATCCCAATATTTGTCGTCCAACAGCTAGCCACGTGTCATGAAAGCTAATTGAAAGTTTGAATGAAAAACGCCGTTGACAGGGAAATCGTCGTAGGATGACAGGTCCCTAATCTTGTGCCGAAGTGAGAGAAGATGGTACTTAAAACTCGGTTTCCCCTTCTTCTATTTTTTTTTTCCATGCAAAGCACGAAAAGGTCTTCGGAATATAAAATAGTTTAGGGAAAATCCTCTGTGTTACATAATTAAAATAATCACGCCAAAGTAGCAAGAACTCGGTCGTAACACTCTCATCACGGAACCGTAAAATGATTAAAAACCCCGATACATGAAAAAATACAGATACCTAAAGAATCTAGGTATTGCTTAAATCCTCGAAAACCTGGAAGTGAAAAATGTAGACCAAAAACATATTAGAAGACAAAATTAAAAAAAAAACAATTAAGTACAGAAAATTGCATACACAAATGGTTCCCCACATGACTATATTGCAAGGGTTTCTTTTTGCAATCCCTCTTTCAGACCCCAACTACCTACAATACCTACATACCCTTTTTTATACACATTGTACCTACTATACGTAGTCTAGATCTGTACCAAATTTCAAGCCGCTAGCTATTAAAAATTCTAAGATAATCAGCTCACAGACATACAGACAGACATACTCCTTACAACATTTTAGTACGGAACCCTAAGAATAATAACAGCGTCGTTTGTAGTTGGTTAATGCTAACTTGCTCAGCAAAGTTTTCAGAGTTAAAAGAAGCGCTATTAGACTCTGTTGGTGGATGATGATGATGATGATTTTGGAAAAACTGTGATACACGTGTCTCATGATTTTAATAGAAGAGTATTTGTACTTACGTGTTTGTCAGTCAGTCAGTCAGTCAGGACTTTGAATTTTATATATATAGATAAGAATAATAAAAATAAATAAAATAAATTCGGGACACTTCCACACACGGTCGCCTGACCACAAACTAAGCAAAGCATGTACTATGGCTGCCAGAGACCGATATACATACTTAGACATTTTTAAATACATACTTAAATAGATATTAACACCCAGACATAGAACAAACACAAATGTTCATCACATAAATGTTTGCCCTAGGTGGGAATCGAAGGTGGGAATATTTTCAAAATTCTACTTCGGTTAAACTGATTTTGGTTGATTTTTCTATCAGCTGTATTTTTTTGCACCTGATCATCACAATTCTTCACCAAACTGACGCAAACAAAATAATTGTTTTCATTGATTTTGTGTTATACCGAGCCTTAACAAATAGCACTACAGAAAGATAGGCCAGAATAGTTTCACCACTCATGACGTCATTATCTATTCTAATTCTGTGACATGAAGATGAAGCCTTATGAAACGACCGAAAAGGAGCGAACAACGGAAAGTGCGAATAATTGGACAGATACAAAAGGTCGACGACATAATCAATACTCAATGAGATTAGGATGGCGACGAGAAATGCGGGTAGGGATATCTTGGCGAAGTCTATGTAGTTCTTAGGCATACTTGTAACGGAAGTAGTTAATCCTAAAATAGTAAAAAACATCCTTGAAAATCTTTGAGAAGACTTGGTAATTTTTTGTCCAGCCCATACCATCTACGTTTCAACCTACTCTTTGAAAATATTTAAAAATAAAAATAGGATGTAAGTAATTAGGTGGCAAAGAATTATCCCTATTATTTATTACCCGACTGCGCAAGAAGGAGGGTTATGTTTTCGAGTGCATGTATATTTGAGGTTTCTTTGGCACGACCTATATATATTTGGCCTAAACAGCTTGGTGGATTTCAACATGTGAGGTGTCATTTGAATCGTCTTGATAGTGGAAGTGGCTTATGGTACAAATTTTTGAAACCGGATTTTTTGTTTTTCTTTTAATAATGTTACTTGTTACATAATATTATTCTCCCGTTCTTATTAACGTTGTGTACCCTCGGAATAGTTATACAGTAATTTGTCTTGTTCTTTCTCATAAATTTCAAACTGAAAATCGAAAGACAAAACACTATACAACGACTGTTTATACTGTATACTTTCGAGGATATAACATAACATATCGTCACGTCTTTCCCCCGAGGGGGCTGGCAGAGGTGCAATACAACACCCACACTTCGCCGGACGATATTCAGTCCCAAATGTGACAGGGGGCGAGCCTGTCGCCATACACCGGGCTCCAGTCATAAAGCAGACGACATACAATACGCACATATGCTCACACAATAAACAAATTGGTGCGTGCCGTCGGCTGGGTTCGAACCCGCTCCCTCTGGCTTGAGAGGCGGGCCTTCTCCCAACTAGGCTGTCATCGCTTTTTTCGAGGATATACTCGTACATACAACGTATATAAAGAGGATTATGATTTCTATGCGAATATTAAACTCATGAATCAACCTTGGAAGTTCCACTGTTGGCCTAAAAACGATTTTTTTAATTTTCCAGCAGAGAGCAAAGGATTAATGAGAGATTTAAAAGCTCAGGGTAATTTTAGCAGACCCTCGCTTTGCAACAGGAATATTTTAAAAACATTTCACCAACTTCGCAACGCAAATGCCGACCTTGGCAACAAAGCTGATCAAGTATTCCGCTCACCACTGTGCTATCCCAATTCGTACGCGGGAGGATGTCTGGAGAAATTACAAAAAACAATTTGTTGAACTCTTGAATGGGCGAAATAGAGTTCAAATTAATAAGAATATGGCAGTCTTTAATATTTTTACGACAGGCATTTCCATATGTGTTTGGATATAAAAGCGGGGTGTTATAGTGTGTCTGCTGGGTTTTAATTTTTAATGAGTCAATTCATAGACATATAAGGAGTCAAGTATTAAGAGTCCGGCGACCACTTTAGACTAACTTCGCATTGGCTTAAAGTTTTCCATAACCATTTCGTCTAGAAGATGACGAGCGAAGAGAGCAAATAAAGATAGTCACGAGCCTTTAAAGTTACCTACAGAGTAACAAAGTGTTTTTTTTTTATGACTTTTGCACTTCTCTAATCATTCTTAAATAACTAAGAATGTCTCTTGTATTATGGGTTCATTTGAAAGCTAATGATGTAGACGACCTCCCTATGGAAAGGGATTTTTGATTTGCTTTGTTCTATCTATTGAATATATCAGTCAGAAATCACCCCTTACTACTGCGGAATTTTTTCATAGCTCTATTTTAGCTTGAGAACGTTTTTTAAAAAAACCAAGAACATAGGGGCGGAGATATTGCTAATTTAATTGTACACGCTAAATTTCATCATAATCTGAGAAACGGCTTTCAAGAAATTTGAGAAGCGCGTTTGTATGGAAATTTCTGAGCGTCGCGGCCCTCTTAACGTAGAAATTTGGTTATTCATAGAAGGCGACAATCACACACACACACTCTTTTATAAATTGTATACATTGTCGTTTAGCACTCTATGATATATGTTTTATTATTTTTGTAACGAAATAAGATATAAGTCAACGAACAACTAATAGAGATCATCCTTTGAGATACAGTATTTACTAGTTCCGAGGGCAGGGTTATTATTAGTATACTTACTTGTATACTTACTTATAATAGTATTACTTACTTGTATATTGCAGTTCTATGTTCCAAAACCAAATCGATGTAAGTAGGTACTTTTAATATTGTAATTTTTAGCTCTAATTTTATGAACAAAAAATTTGCTTGTATTTTTTTTAACAGGTACACAAGAAATAGGCGAAGAAATGGTGGACCAATACTTGAAGCATCAATCCTGACTTCTGAATCTTTGCTTGGAATTTCAGCAAAGATTCAGTCAATCAGTCAGTCAGATTGATGCTCAAGATGCCCAACTGCTTGAACTAAAGATCCTAAGAAAAGAAACGGTAGAGCACAACCAAGGTTTGATGATTAAAGTAATTTTCATATCAAACACAGAAAAATGTATAATAATGTGATTAAATAATTTTTTTAGCATCACGACAGTAGATGACTACAACACTTTTTAGTATATTTTAGTTTGTCAACAAGTTCTTTTTTTTTTTTAAATACCAAGCAATAGCTCTTGTACTATTTCAATTGCGTTTCTACTAAGCTAGAGCCTTGCCGACTGTTAACCTACTCGTATGCAGAAATTATGAAATACTACTAATTCGAGAACCCTAAAAAGAGACCTAGCTTCCAGCCAGTCTCGGACAACTGATAGGCATCCGAGAGCACAATAAAAACGGGAAATGGTGGTTTCCCCGACAACGTGCTATCGATTCTTTCTGCTACACGTGAGGGGGACACCCTAGCCCCTACCTACCCTCATCTACCCTTCTTGGCGATAAGGGCGGCGCACGGCATCGCCTCGGGATTTTTTATTACCCTTGTAATATTGGAACAGGGTTAATTCTTATAATAGGGACGATTTCCGGGAATTTTCTTTGAACGACTATCGCATGGCATAAAGCACTTGAAACTTTCGAGTCAATTGTTGAAGAAAAATCAACTTTAATCGAATACAATAGGGAGAGGGCGAAGGAAATAAAAGGAGACACCGTTCAAATGTTCTTGGGGTTTGTTAACTCCTAAATCCACATTAAAAGATGAAAGGTACTTATTTATGGTTTATCGCCGCTGCTATTAATATGTAATTTATTAATTTAGAGCTTCCGATACATTTTTCATGACATTTCGATCGTTTCCACGTAGATAAGCAATTATGGCGTTATCGATTGTCGTGGGGACGCACAGGTTGATAAATGTGGGTAGACGGGAAATTGATAGGGTAGTTTAGTAGGTAGGTAATCAACAAGTACGATACACTGTATTTTTACCCGACTGCGCAAATAGGGGTTATGCATTTTTTTTACGTAGAATAGGTCGGCGTTTGACCACCAACTCGCCTGATGTTAAGCGACGTTGTGGTTTAAGATGGAATACGACGACCTATAAGGTACTTATTCACTCTAGCCTTGAAGTTTTGTAGAGTGAAGGAGTACAAAGACGGCATATTTGCATATACAGACACATATTTGACGGCATATTTTGTATTTGACTGTACCAGTATGCTTTATGGCAAATAGTATACAATTAGAGGCTCTGTGAGCTAAAGATTTCGCGAGTCTGTCTTTGCATATTTCGAAATGGCTGATACAATAATATGTTTATTTTTAAGTTTTCAAACGGTAAAACGAGACCCTATTACTAAGACTCCGCTGTCCATCTGTCACCAGGCTGTATCTCATGCACCATGATTGTTAGACCAGTTGACATTTTCACAGATGATGTATTTCTGTTGCCGCTATAACAACAAATACTAAAAAACATAATAAAATAGATATTTAAAGGGCTCCCATACAACAGACATGTTTTTTTTGCGGATTTATAGATAATTAGCTGCGCCCCGCGGTTTCACCCGCGGTCCCACAGGAACGGTTAATTTTTTCGGCTTAAAAAGTACCCTATGTCCTTTCCTGTACTCCAGACCAGACAACGAGTACGCAAAATTTCAAGACGATCGGTTGAGTTGTTGAGACGTCAAAGCGTTGCAAACAAACTCACTTTCGCATTTATGTTATTAGTTAGGATAGTAGGGAACCCTTCGTGCGCAAGTCCGACTCGCACTTGGCCGGTTTTTTTAATATTCGTTTTGCTCCATTATTTTCTCCTAGTTCCTTAACGGTTCCACTAGGTGCGCTTTATTGAAATGTATTTGTTTTAATTTTCAAAACGAATGGTCACACCAAGACGTTAGACGTTTAACGAGTGACTGCAGACCAAAGTCACTGTAAAATTAGACCTGCCAATGGTGTGGAAGGAAAGCTAATTCAAGCTATATTTGACGTTGAACTTGGGCCGGAAATAGAACTGCAACTAAACGGTGAGTGCGAGATTGGCGACTTGTGGTGACTAATTACTGTTTGCAGTCGTTGGTAGAGCTCGCTGGTTGATTGAGCTGAAACTTTTGTTGCTCCATTGTTCTGAATCAATAATTGTCCTTAAAAAAACTTTAGCTAATTTTAGCTATCCGATTCTGTGAAGGCCACGTAAATCAATAATAAACGTATTGATTGACAAGGTGTAAACGAAACTATGTATAACTAAAGAGTTATACAAAGCTACAAAACGAATGAGAGAGCGACGCTAGACAACATAACGTATGGTCACGCTTTCCCCTGAATGGGCTGGCAGAGGTGTATTGCAACACCCACACTTCGCCGGACGATATTCAGTTCCAAACGTGACAGAAGGGGAGCCTGTCGCCATATACCGCTCTAGTTGTGCAGCAAAAGACAAAATTCGCACATAATGAACAAATTGGTGCGTATACCTTCGCCTGGCTCGTACCCTGTTCAACGAGGCCAGTTCTCTAGCAATCGTAAGGTCCCACAAACACATATGGATAGACCTATCCTCCAAAAACGTGCATCTGAAGCCTATCAATCAATGACAGAAAAGACACCGCTTTTGAACAGACACGTCCTCCCACCACGTCGTCCACGTGTGGTCGTCGTAAGGTTTATTTAACCTTAATTATTATTATTTTTCTTTAGCACACACCACCGTCCATGCTTAATCGTAATGTTTTTATTCCATCCAAAGGTTGTCTGGAAGAGATCGCTCTTAAGCGATAAGACCGCCCATTGCGCCTTTATTTTTGAGTGTTTAGTTTAGATTTATTTGTATTTGGTGTCAATAAAGAGTTTTTGTATTGTATTGTATTGTATTGTCCTCCCTTGATATTTTAGTCAAACATTCGACAAGCGATCTCACCACCATCCTTACACCCCATGGTTGTAGATACACCCACGGGGCGTATTCCGTGCCTTCAGCCATAACTCCGGATGCAAGCACCGATAGCACGATGCAAGCCCATCGACGTCCATCAAACGACATGCACACGCCATGTCGATGCCAAAGAATACTTCGAACTGGGTTACGTACATAAATCAAGACGTAGAGGGATTAAGAGGGCCGCGACGCTCTGAAATTTTCATACAAACGCGTTCCTCAAATTTCCTGAGAACTATTTGTCAGATTATGATGAAATTTAGCATGTACAATTAAATTAACAATATCTTCACCCCTATGTTCTTGGTTTTTTTAAAAAACGTTCTCAAGCGAAAATAGAACTATGAAAAATATCCGCGTTTTTAAGGGGTCACTTTTGACTGATTTATTCAATAGGTAGACAAAGCAAATCCAAAACTCCATTACATAGGGAGGTTGTCTACATCATTAGCTGTTAAATGAATCCATAATACAAGGGAAATTCTTAGTTATTTAAGAATTATTCCAGAAGTGCAAAAGTCATAAAAAAATTAAATTGCACTTTGTCACTCTGTAGGTAATTTTAGAGGCTTGTCAGTATCATTACTCGCTCTCTTTCGCTCGTCTTCTTCTAGACGAAATGGCTATAGAATACCTTAAGATAATGCGAAGTTAGTCTAAAGTGGTCGCCGGACTCTTAAATAGTTGTTACGGTAAGCCGGCTTTAAGCAAACATTGAGCAAGCTTGCTGTGTGAAGGAAAGTACGGCGTTTTTTAGAATCTTTGCAGAAAGAAATTCTTGATGATTATAGCAAGATTTATAAGATCGAAGTTTATAACAAATCAATTCAAATCATTTTTATTACACAAAATAAATAAAGGTTAATAATTAAAGTGGTTTAAAAAAAATTAACATAACGTATATATTGTCACGCCTTTCCTTCGAGGGGGCTGGCAGAGGTTTAATACAACACCCACACTTCGCCGGACGATAATCAGTCCCTAATGTGACAGGGGGTGAACCTGTCGCCATTCACCGGGCTCCAGTCAGGTAGCAGATGACATACAATACGTACATATGTTCACACAATGAACAAATTGGTGCGTGCCGTCAGCTGGGTTCGAACCCGCTCCCTCTTGCTTGAGAGGCGGTCCTTCTCCAACTAGGCTATCATCGCTTCAATATAATTACAATACAAAAAAAACAGTAACGAAAACCAATAGATTTGAGAATAGCATTGTGGATATGTCGCAGCCAACTAGCTTAATTAGCCATTCAATTAACAGCCTAGCCTGTTTACTAAACGGCGCCGTTCAGCTAGCTTTCTAAATGATATTCGGCCATTCAATCAAACGGCTAGGCAAAATGACTTGGGTTGACAACGTTGATTACTTGCCTAGCTCAGTCGTTTAAGTAGATAGATAGATAAACACTTTATTGTTCACACCAGAAATAACAAAAACAAAAGAACAGAAAAATCTTAAACTGTAGTGCAACAACTGGCGGCCTTATCACTAAGAGCGATCTCTTCCAGGCAACCTTAGGATGGAGAGGATACTTATGAAAGAGTATGGGACATGGGTGTGCAAAAATTAAAAAAAATTAGAAATAAGTAATAAGTAGGCGAGGTTTCGGGTTGTTGCACTGACATAAAAAGGAAAGATTAAAAAACCGACTTCCTGTCATCCATGTAAACTATTTTTAGATTATTTTAAAAACTGCTTGACAGTTTTCGATAATATGTTTATCGGACCACCTCTAAAGTATGATCTACCAAACAATAAAAGAATCATTAAAATCGAATCACAATTGCCAAAGTAATCGCGTAACAAACATACAAAAAAAACATACAGTCGAATTATTATATAATATTAATTATATAATAATTCGATTATATATATATATTCGAATAAAATATATATATATTCGAATATTATATTATATTAATTATTAAACAACACATATAGTCGAATTGGGAACAGCTCCTCCTTTTTGGAAGTCGGTGAAAAAATTTCGCTCTCCCTATCTCAGCAAGATAGCTGCTATAAATACATAGAGAAGACGACTGAGTATCCTAATCCTAACTAATATTATAAATGCGAAAGTGAGTTTGTTCGTTTCTTTGTTTATTACGCTTTCACGTCTCAACTACTCAACCGATCTTTGTAAAATTTTGCATACACTTGTCAGGGGTACAGAAAAGGACATAGGGTACTTATGTCCTTACAAATAAATACATTTCTTGTGGAAACGCGGGTAAAACTGCAGGGCGCAGCTAGTTTATAATAATAATCAGATTTGTGCAACAGACAATGATCAGATCATCGAAAACTGAATTAAATTTTTGATTTTGACTGCCTCGGTGGCTCAGTTGGTAGTGAACCTGCCTTCTGAGCTAGGGGGCGTGGGTTCGATTCCCACCTAGGGCAAACATTTGTGTTTGTTCTATGTCTGGTGTTAAATATCTATAAATGTATACATGTATTTAAAAATATCAGTCAGTCGTATATCAGTCTCTGGCAGCCATAGTACAAGCTTTGCTTAGTTTGGGGTCAGGCGACCGTGTGTGGAAATAAAATTTAAAAAAATAAATAAAATTGAATGCATTGAGCTTCAGGGTCTGGACTACAGAGTAAGTATAACTTCTCCAGATTCCAGTTTGTCAGCATCAGAGCAGTAAAATGCAAATGTTGGAAATAGTTTTATTACGTATAAGAAGCGAATTTCAACAATCCCAAATTTGATGGTAATAACATTTTGGAACATAAAAACTGTTGAGAAGCTGAATATTTTTGTTTTTTTTTTCAATGCAGATGCAGATAATTATAATGTGCTTTGATTTTAATGTGATGATTTAGTTACTACATAAAATTATAATTAGAGATTTTTTTTAATATGCTAAGTATACCTATATAAATATGCTTTAAAATGAAAAGTGTTAAATGGGTATTATATTAATGACGATGGACTTAGTAAGTGGATAAGTAGGTATGCTGCGTAAAATAAAAAAAATGTAGAGAAATACAGTAAAAAATAAAGTAGGTGTTAGTTGTTACAAATCACTAGCAGCGTAACAATGTTTATAATTGCCAGCTGGTCTGTTAATTAAAATACTGTTTGAATAATGTATTTCTGTATTGCTTAGTGACATCAATGTGTACTGATGTCATGACTACACAGCAAAGTGCTGGTTTGACCAAGGCTGTTACACCGAAAAGTTGTAATACATTATCAGAAACCTTCAGGTTATTTCAAAAAAAGTACAAAAAAATTATGTCCCCAATTTAGAGCAATATGGTGCGAGAGACTTTATCAAGATTATGATGTACTAATCGTGATATTTTATTAGCAAAATAGCTGATTCGTCAGACATAAAACGAAGACGACCACTAAAACAGTGCAGACGCGAATTTCTAAAATAATCCAAGTTACTCACACAAAAATCTTCCCCATCATGCAGAAAGTTGAACACGTGCGAGCTCGCAACTGAGTCACCGGTATCGATGTAAATAAACAACGCTGCACGCGACAGCGAGAGTGACACGTCCGCCACGGCCGGGTGCCGACGAACGACTGACTTCGCTGGAGCGGAGTGACTGGCTTGATGTTCTACAGCTGTTCGAGGCGAGGGGGAAAATCGTGGGGGCTTAGGGCTTGGGGAGGTTCGTAAATGAGACCACGCGAAACTGATGACAGGTGAAATTGTTCCAACAGCTGTTACTAACTTATTCGTTTGATTTGGAAGATTCTTGGTTCTTCGGTGGGGATAAATCATTTCTAAAAGATAAGAATATAGGAAAAGCTGACTCTAATGCTGCGTTCAGACGTGCGGCTAGGCAAGCAGCCAGGCGTGCATCCCAATATGCAGCCATTTAACCATTTAGCCATTATAATGCAAGCCATTGCAAGCTCTCCGCGAACGACCGAGCGCGTGTAACAGCCGGCCCGATCGGCGGCATTCACGAGCACAAGCACGGGCGCGAGCCAATGACTATGAAACCTGGCGCGAGCACAAGCAGCCTGTTCACATGCTTGCGCCCGTGCCCGCGCCCGTTATTCGTTTTGAACGCGAGCGTCTTAACGCAGCATAAAAGTGAAAATCGCCATCGCAACTGATTCAGAAGAGTCTTTAAAACTTTAGCAGAATAGTTTTGAAGATGATGAAGATCTGCTGCGAACTGGAAGTACCTAGGTTTTGGCGATGGAAGGCCGGAAAAGAAAGCATGTTGGAAGTAGCGATTGGGTAGGGCTAAGACTCACAAGAGTCGTAGAGCAACAAATAACACAAGTAAGTAGGTAAGTAAAAAAAACCCTTGACACAGATTTTTATCAACACCAATTTTCATCATACATACATAGCTAAGAACACTCCCGACTAATTCACCTATCTAACAAAAAAAAAAAAGATCAAAATCGGTTTAGCCGTTCGGGAGCTGCGATGCCACAGACACACACACACACACACACACACACACACACACACACACACACACACACACACAAACAGGCTCAAATTTATAACACCCAGTCGTTTTTGCTTCGAGGGTTAAAAATAAGAACGCGAACTCTCGCTAGGTATCTATATTGATCACAGTTCTGAAAACCACGTCCTTCATTCATGCGACTATTTTTCATCCCAATGTCTTAAGGGTCCCGCAACGCTCTGAAATTTCCATACAAACGCGCTTGTCAAATTTCGTGGAAACCATTCGTCGGATTATGATGAAATTTAGCATGTACAATGAAATTAACTACCTATATCTCCGCCCCTATGTTCTTGGTTTTTTTTAACAAAACGTCTTCAAGAGAAAATAGAGCTATGGAAAACATCCGCATTTGTAAGGGGTCACTTTTAACTGAGTTATTCAATAGATAAACTACTCAAATCAAAAATCCCTTTACATAGGGAGGTTATCTACATCATTAGCTTTTAAACGAATCCATAATACAAGGGAAATTCTTAGTTAATTAAGAATGATTACAGAAGTGCAAAGTCATAAAAAAATTGAAATTGCACTTTGTCACTCTGTAAGTAACTTTAGAGGCTCGTCAATATCATTACTTGCTCTCTTCGCTCGTCATCTTCTTCTAGACGAAATGGCAATGGAAAATCTTAAGCCAATGCGAAGTTAGTCTAAAGTGGTCGCCGGACTCTTAAGAATCCGGAGCCTATCGAATTGTCCATACAAACTTCTGTGGAACAGAGACGGCAATATCTAGGTACGTTTTTGCAGTCGCCTCGAATCGAAGTTGCTGCTTCATTCCGCCGACTTCAAAGTCCTTTCCATTTCACAAATTGCTTACGAATGGACAGTAAACAAGTCAGGGACACACAAGTCGTACAGTTTACGTCGCCTGACCGACACAATGGTACAGTCGCACATTTGTCAGGGATCCGCGGTTCACTGCACACAGGTGACTAATACCTGGGGTTAGGGTTGCCTTCGCCCTGGAAGATATTCTGAACAAGTAACATTATTAGAAGAAAAGAAAAAAAACCGACTGCAATATGTACTCAAAATGTTATAGGTATCCTATGTCACTTCTACTATAAAGACGATTCAAATGACACCTCACATGTTGAAATCCATCAAGCTGTTTAGGCTGTAGGGCGTGCCAAAGAAACCTCATACATACAAATATACATACATATGTACATACACTCGAAAAACATAACCTTTCTTCTTGCGCAGTCAGATAAAAACAGCCTTTATTTCTAAACGCTCTAAGGTCGCTTCGAAACAGAAGGTCTATCAAGGAAAATGAGGTTAGTTTATTTTTTAACCGACTCCAAAGATGAGGTTCTCAATTCGACTGTACGTTTTTTTTGTTTGTATGTATGTTACCCGATGGAAATATCGGGTATAGTATCCATTTATAGATCGATTTTTATGATTCTTTCTTTGCTAAGTAGACAATACTTGAAAGGTGGTTCCTTGCAAATTTAATAGAAATCGGTCGTTTTATAATACATATCAACAAAAGTCTGCATTCTTTTTACAAAATCCTATTTGGATAACGAGAAGTCGGTTTTTTGAAGCTTTGCTTTCATTTAGACATTAGATTTAGTTTTTTTGAATTTCAAGTCTCGCGTGAATCGGCTGATGACGAAGAAATCCTATAGGCATTAAGCGCAATCCTATAGGTATTAAAGGTTTGCGTTTGACCACCATTTCGCCTAGTGTGTGCATTGCTGCGTCATTGATGCGGTCTCCGATGGAGCATGATAGCCTAAGGCGGATATCACACTGCCGCCCGGCACATGCCGCTGCGGTGTGCAGAGCAAAGGAATTCGCATGGCTCTTCTCCGCAAAGAGATGCGGTGTCAGTGTGTTATACCCTGCTGTTTTTAACCCCCAACCCTAAAACGACGGGGTGTTATAAGTTTGACGTGTTTGTGCGTGTGTGTGTATGTGTGTGTGTATGTGTGTGTGTATGTGTGTGTGTCTGTGTGTGTGGCATCGTAACTGTCGAGCGGACGAACCGATTTTGATTTGTTTGAAAGGTGAAGTTTGGTTATGCAATGATTCAGGCAATTCTTATATTTAGTGCAAGTCCCATAGGACTTAGAGCGAATTAAGAAACAAAGAAGTCAATCGCGTATGATGATGATGTGTGCTCTCACATGGCTTATGTAGTCTATCTTTGCAGTGAACTCCAAGAACACTCACTGCAAGTCCAGATGCAGGTGCAATCGCGTTTAACATGTATTTCTGCAGGATCCAGATTTTTTTTTCCTTTATTTTTTATGGACATTTAGACCACAGGTCTACGTCAGCCCCATCGTATTTAAAGCAATAGGATAGGTATTCCTTAAAAACTCGACGATTGGTAGCCCTAACCGCGACCTACCCTATTGGCCTACGATTGTCGATCGATTTCATTCTGGTTCACTATTGTTACCAATGAAATGGGTGTCAAGGGTGTGAAAAGAATTTTCCAATGTGTGAATCATATTCGTTTGTGGCATTGGGCACGTCGCCTTGAACATTTGATTGTTTTTTTTTTAATTTACTGATTGATTACGCATTATTATTAGGTAGCTTTTACACGGGCTATATTATACTGCAATACTGTGGCCCTATTCAGATTTGAGATTTTCATCTCATCTTTTTTCGTCTTTGTTGCTCTCGTTTGAAACGTCATAGGTGTGAGAGTGACCAAGATAAAATCTCATCTCATCTCACGCGCAGGAATAGCCCCCCTGGGACCCTATTCGGAGATTTGAGATTCTCATCTCACCATTTTGCGTCCTTGTTGCTCTAGTTTGAAACGTCATAGGTGTGAGAGTGACCAAGATAAAATCTCATCTCATCTCACGCGCAGGAATAGCCCCCCTGGTCCAGCAATATTTTGATGTGGTTCCGAAATATTTTGAGTGTGGCCCAGACATTTATTCAAACATTTCTAGCAGTTCCTGCAGGATAGCGTAAGAAATTGCAGCCGATTGCAGCTAGTTTTAATAGTAGATTTTTATACAAGGGGTTAAAATGACCCATATAGATATACGAGATAGTTTAACTCTCGAGCTTTAGCGAGGGAGCAAATAGAAATCGAGTTATAATGGGTTTTTAGCCCCGCGTGTTACATTCTACTCTTCAGTTCGATTGCAGTTCAGCTGTTCAAAGTTCAAAAATAAAATAATCCAATCCAATTTTAATAATAAATTATGGTCATCAATTAATTTGTGCTAAGATTTTTTTTTATTTAGTCTTTATATAGTCGCGACGCAATACGCGCATTCTAACGAAGAGGACACCGCTTTTAGTTCCATTTAAAAAAAAACTTTTTCCCCCAGAGCGAAATATGCTATTTTTCTTAGCTCTGGTGTGCTATAATGATGGACTTTTTTGAACAAGAGAAGTGAAAAATATGTTTGTAGATGAGTGAATGCAAAGTGTAAATTATGGCTGAATCATTATTTATTGTTGCACTGAATTCATATAGCATAGCACTAGGTATGTGTAAAAGCTTAGTGAGGGCCTGAAATAGTGTAGGTATTTAAATAAGTGATGATTGATCATAAAATAGTAGAAAATATAAAATAAATAAAATAGTAAGTTGTAATAAAATAGAAATACTACCTTGAAACCCAAAAATAACTTTCAAATCTTTATATTGCCAACAATTTCATGCACATTAATTTTAGCACTTGGAAAGTGAGTTTACATAAGTATGTATAATGTAATGCACCTACTTAGATATAGGTACATATTTACTTTTATGTAACCAAAAATATATCGAAGATTAAATAATTGTTTAAGTATCCACATAGGTACTTTCAACCGGATTTGCAATATTGTATTGTTAACTACACATGTATAAGGCATGTTTACAAAAAAAAAATTGTTATTGTTTGTTTTTGGGTTTCAAGTGTAGAATAATATACATAAATCATTAAATATAATAAAGATAGAATAAATAAGAACCTTGTGTGTGGACGGTTCTGGTTGCATTTTGTGTGTACTTTTGGAATATCATTGGAAGATAGTTTTGGACTAGGCCAGTCCTCGTCTTCCGGGTCCATTGTACTATGTCAAAAATTAAATACTTATTTTAACACAGATAATAAATAAATATTAAATAAAGCTTGAGAAGATAGGCTTAAAGATATTTTGATATTAAGTACCTAAAGTATTATATCTAGCTATATATGTGAAAGTGAGTACCTTGATTTTCACCTCCTTGACTGTTTATAATATTATTGACCTAATTTTTTTTTAAATAGCATCAATTAAATTATAAAGTACAAAATAATGTTGTAAAATGCCGCTAATTTTTGCATAATTTATTTAGGTATTGAACTAAAAATTTATCAACTTGGAAATAAGTATTTTAGAAAATATCAATTGGGTTTAGGTAGGTACTTGAAAGCTTAATTAAATATACAGAAGCCCAAAGCCAAATCACATACACACCGCGTACAATGTACTGTAATTACATCGCAGCATTCAGAAATCGATAGCAATGCGGTAGTTTCTATACCTATCACAACAAAAATATTCGCCACAAAAGGCATTTCTGCAGTATGTAAAATTAAGGTTAGGGTACTTACGACTATCGGAATTATTGGATTTTCCGGTGTTATAACGGCGGAACTAAACTCTAAATAACACGAAAAAATTTACATGTCTATTTTTTACGAGATTTTTGTAAATTTTGCTACCTACTTTGACAAATTCACTAAAATTTTGACATAATATTTTAATCATTCTTTCATGTTTCAAATTTTCGCACGCACGCGCCATTCGCCATCAGCTGTCAGCAGTGCTGCCAGAACAAAATTTTCTGAAACCGAATGGCAGGGAGCAGAAAACATCTCGCGCGCGAAAATAGGTTTTTGCGTGTGAGCATTGACTTCGTTAATAACAAATCAGCCGGCACGACTGAATCGTTCAGACAAGTGGTAGCATGGACCTTCAAATTGTCGACTAGAAATAATTCGATAAAATAACCGATTTTTGTTAAATGGCAACTGAGGATTTCAAGTTTCCAAACGTCAAAGTCAATTTTACTTGTTGAACTGTCAATGTCAAAGTCATAAGATATCAATTTTTTTTTCCTGATTTTGGCCTAGCACGTCTTCTACACAAAGAATTTGTAATCATGTATGTTTACTTTCGGGGTTCATAATCTAAAGTCGATCTATGAATAAAGAAACTATAAAACTAAAAAAATCGAGAAAACAATTGGCTGCAAAACAGATTTTTTTAACGGACTGCAAAAAAGGAGAAGTTGTTCTTGTACTTAGGTTTTTTATGTATGAAGCAATCATTCCCCAAAATTTTTAACGAGTAGTTATGGTCAAATGTTTTTAAATTTCGACAAAAGTCTAAAAATTGCTTCGTTTAGTTTAAGTCCATGCTTCCAAGAAGTTAGTGTCGCACCCGGCGACCAACTTCGTTATCGTTCCACCAACCTGCATTGGACAAAGGGTGGACATAACTTTCATAATTTAGGTCAAAAAGTTAACCTTCCTCTATTCATGTCGATTTAAGCTGCTGCATAAACGACAGCTTTACAAATGTTGTCATCCCTTTCTTACTTAATGAACATAATAGAGACCCAGATATTTTATCTAAGTCCAAAAGAATCAACACCGTAATATTTAATGGGTGTCAAAACACAGACGCGCAATTTCCTTCCACAATGTGTACGGTTTAAAACAAATCGCACAAAACAGCGCTGAACACTTCGAAAAACACGGAAAAAACTTCGTTTTATAATAACGTTTATGTTAATCCGTGGTTTAACCCTAGTAGGTATTATAATTAAACCATGTTTTGGAATAAGACCAGTGGCCCTATTCCGAGATTTGAGATTTTCATCTCACCTTTTTTCGTCCTTGTTCCAGGGGGGCTATTCATGCGCGTGAGATGAGATGAGATTTTATCTTGGTCACTCTCACACCTATGACGTTTCAAACGAGAGCAACAAGGACGAAAAAAAGTGAGATGAAAATCTCAAATCTCCGAATTGGGCCCCAGGCATGTTTCCGCGGATCAGCATTTTCATTCCATCAACTACAGTTACTTCTTTGGTACAATTTACGCAACCGCGCAATCATAAACATTTACTTAGATTTATAGTAGACTAGTTGCGCCCCGCGGTTAAAAAGTATCCTATGTGCTATTCTAGACTATAATCTATCTCTGCGCCAAATTTCATCCAAATCTGTTTGGCCGTTCTGGCGTGAAAGAGTAACAAACATCCATCCATCCATTCTTACAAACTTTCGCGTTTATAATATTAGTAGGATTAAATTAACTTTTCTTACTCATTTCAACCGTCAACTACTAACTTTCAACGTTTATAGGACACTCCACTACACACTCACTACAGTCCACAATGTATTTATGGAAGGAAATTACAAATAAAATACAACAATAATTTCAGTCAAATGAAAAAGCTAGGTATGGTATTTTAAATAAAATTATAAAAACACAAAAATTATTTAATAACTTTATTAATTTCACCAGTAAAATCGGTTATTTTAGATTTAAATTTCTTACAATACAAAATACAGCAATCCTAAGCATAGTAGGAGAGGTTGGCCTTCTTCTTGGCCTGGACCTCCAGAATGGCGTCCATGAAGTCTTCATGCGTGACGGCGGAGGCGGAGCGGCGGAGCGCGATCATGCCGGCCTCCACGCACACAGCCTTGCACTGCGCGCCGTTGAAGTCGTCTGTTGAACGAGAAAGTTCCTCGAAGTTCACGTCGGGACTTACGTTCATCTTACTAGAAAGAAAGAACACAACGCATGGTTATTGAACAGTCGAGTAAATCCATACTAATGCTATAAAATCGAAAGTTACTCTATCTGTCTGTTTGTACGCTTTTCACAGCTAAGCTGATCTTGATGGAATTTGGTACGGAAGTATCCATACCAAATTTCAATAAAATTGGTTCAGCCGTTCTAGCGTGAAGGAGTAACAAACATACACGCCTACACACACACAATGGCAGTGCGCTCGAGTGCTCAGTTACTAGAGTCGTGGCGACGTCGAAGCGGTGTCGATGCGGGGGCGCACGCTCCAGCTTCGATTTTGTTTCATGTTTTATGAATATGAATGTTAGAAAGAAGCAGAGACGCCCGCGCCTCGACTCCAGTTAGTGAAAGCAAACACCGATGCCGCCGCAACCCCGCCTCGTGTCCCGAGTGGTCTACGCGCCTTCAACCATAGGTACATGGGTTTCGTGTCTCATTATGAATTATGTAATATTATTATTATGTACACATAATTGAATTTAAGCCCTATTCCGCAATAACTTTAATGATATTTACTAAAATGTTTTAGAACATTAAAGGTTATCACTCATTAAGAGTGACTCGTGACTACCTCGACCAGTGGTCAACTGTCAGTCCACGGGTGGATGTCGCATGGTCAACCAGTGAAGCTCGCGTCGTCAAGAATTTCCAAGTAGTCAGCGATAGTCACTTGTCATCGTTTCTTGCCTGTTCATCTGAGTAGTGGCTCTTTTTCCGAACAAGACGGTAGAGTCTATTAAAAAACTTTGACGTTCATGATTGTATTGAATAAAAACATTTTGAGTTTGACTGGGTGGTCGCCGTCCGCGCGTTGATAGCTAACGTCGAGGCGATCCGGAGTTGATGTAGTGAGCGCATATCCATAGAAGTTCACATAAAGAATACCTTCGCAAGAGGCGAGGCGGTGCGTGTCGGGTCCCGGGTGGCTTTAATGATTGACAACCTTTAGGCGTCGTGACACCAACACGATCACAGAGAAACAAAGCTTGCACTTGATCTAAACCTAGTTTTCGAGGTGCCACTTTTCGTAGTGAGACTTTCGTATTGAGACTTGACAATGTATACCTATCTGTTTGAAGCGACGCGTCAAAGAGAATGATAGATATTTTGCATGCCCCAGGTACAATAATAGCTCTTACCGTGAGTGAATCTGCATGATCCTAGCCCGGGCTTCCTCGTTGGGATGGGGAAATTCGATCTTGCGGTCAAGTCGACCAGAGCGGAGCAGCGCCGGGTCCAGGATGTCTACTCGGTTGGTGGCTGCGATCACCTGGAAACAAAGTTTTTGATTATATAGTGACAATGATATATAATAATAATAATACATTCGGGACACTTCCACACATAGTCGCCTGACCCCAAACTAAGCAAAGCTTGTACTAAGGCTGCCAGAGACTGATATACATACTTAGATATTTTTAAATACATACATAAATAGATATTAACACCCAGACATAAATAGAACAAACACAAATGTTCATCACATAAATGTTTGCCCTAGGTGGGAATCGAACCCACGCCCCCAAGCTCAGAAGGCTGAATGATCATGAATGATATAGATTATAACAAATATTTAGATTATATAGTGGCTCTGTGAGCTGAGAAGAGGAAGACCTGGACAGACAGACTCCAGACATACGAAAGCAAGCAACTGAAGCTGAAGCTTAGATAGACGCTTCACTCATTAATGCTTGCTTGGTCTATTATACTAGCAGGGCCCGGCGGTGTCGTCTCCGGTTAAAAAGTAGCCTATTTGCTATTTAAGACTATTAAGATCTATGTGCTATTATATTAATCTATGTGCCAAATTTCATCCAGATTCATATAGTAGTTTTGCTGTGAAATTATGCCAGCAATTTTTGAGTTAATTTGTTACTAACATACAAAAGTACAAATCTATCCTCTTTGTAATATTAGTTTAGATGTAGGATAGATACTTGTAATGTGTGGTATAACGTAAGCTAGAAATTTGGTAGTGTTGTCGTTTAATGTTAAGGTTGAAAACTCAAACACTCATTTACGTAACTTATCCAATGAGTGGCATAATGAAAAGGGCATTAATTGGGTCAAGAGCCCATTTTCTGAGTTGTACATTTCCTAAAGCAGGATTAGTAGCAGTAGGAATAGCAGCTATTGGTGTTTGTTTGTTGTAACCTAGCAAGAGTATAATTGAAACAGTAAAAAAAAACAAAAATATTATAAGACCCAAATCAGAGAGTATGCAGGAGAGAGATTTCACTTAGGGAGATAGCCCACGACGACTTTCTAAAGTAATTTGCGAACGCGCGTCCGCATTGCCAGTTTTGCGCGTTTGGTCGCGTTTTGCAACGCGACACTTGTAACTGCTGTATCGCGTCAGTCGCGTTGCAAACCGTAATTTTTCCCTTTGTCTATATTTCTTTCTCTGACACGAATAAGGGGTATAATAATATTGTATATGACTAGTTACATTTTCTTTTGTTCGTTTCGTTTTTGATACATAATATGTTCATTTATTCTATACTTACTTAAATTTTAATTGTATTTCATTACTTTTATAAATTGTATAATTGCCGTTTAGCACTCTATGATATATGTATTATTTTTTTTTGTAACAAACTAAGATTTATGTAAACAAACAACTGCCCTCTGAGATACAGTTTTTACTAGTTCCGAGGGCAGGGTTAATAATATTAGTGTACTTAGTAGGTACTTTTAATATTGTAATTTTTTGAACAATAAAGTTATTTGTTATTTGTAAACGCGCGGCTGTAGCGATGCAACCACAAAACAAAAGAAAAACCGCTAGTTGTGCTGCATGTAGGCGATGGTACATAGGAGTAGGAGGCTAGGAGTAGATTAAACTAGTTAATTTAGCAGGGACTTGGGCAATTGTTATATTCAGTGCAAGTGGCCATTAGTCCCTTGACATTGGGTTCTGGGTTTTCTTTCTAACCTTAATATCAGAAGTAGAGCTGAATCCGTCCAGCTGGTTCAGCAGTTCCAACATAGTTCTCTGCACCTCCCTGTCTCCAGCCTTCTCAGAGTCGAAGCGCTTGGTACCAATGGCATCCAACTCATCAATGAAGATTATGGCCGGGGCCTTCTCTTTGGCCAGGGCGAAGGCGTCACGAACCAACTTGGCACCATCACCTGAAAGTCACAATTTTTTACCATTAAGACAGTTGTAAGAAAATACATCACAATTTTATTAGATTTGGAAATTATTTAAATACGGAGGCTAGGTAAGACTCCATAACTTTGTTTATGCAAGCTAGAGGCTCATTCTCAGTGGTCATTACACAGGACAGATGATGACTTAGTTAACAACCACTGAGAATGAGCCTTACTTGATACTATTGGTACTAAGGCTTAATTTACTGCAAATACTAACCAATAAACATTTGCACAAGCTGAGGTCCAGCCAGCTTTAAGAAGGTAGACTTAGTCTGTGCGGCGCAAGCTCTTGCCAGTAGAGTCTTGCCAGTACCGGGAGGGCCATAGAGTAAGACTCCTTTGGGTGGGTGGATGCCGAGGTTGACAAACTTCTCCTTATGTGTCATGGGGAGTACGACCGCTTCAATCAGCTCCTGGAATTTGAGGGAAAAAGATAAAGAAAGAGGGAAGACGAGAAAAGTGGACCCTGTTTGGGTGTAAAGAAGCTCTTTGTTTTATGCAACACTGTTGACATACTAACCTGAATTTGCTTGTCAAGACCACCAATATCTGAGTACTGTTCTGTAGGCCTCTCATCGACCTCCATCGCTTTAACTCTAGCGTCATACTCAGCTGGCAGCGTCTCCAGAATCAAATACGAATCTTTGTTCACTCCCACCAAGTCTCCTGGTTTTAGTTTCTCAGCATCTACGAGTCCAATGACTGGCAAAAAGTATGTTTGACGCGTCGACGTCTTGATCACCGCGCATTTGCCTTTACGTTGCGAATCTAAGTCCACTACAGCACCGTCTTCTTCTTCTTCTTGAGGGTCTACGTCAAGGAGTTCGATGACGTTTGACACAAGGTAAGGCAGGGTTTTGTTCACTTTGATCTTTTCTGTGTTTTCTTTGATTTTCTCGTTCTGTGCTTGAAGCTCGTGGGAGATCCTCATCACCTCGCTTTTCATGATCTTGATTTCATTGTCGAGCAATCTCGTGCGACTGATGATTTCGTCGGTCGGCATTCGGAGAACTTCTTCGCTAAGCGCTTCCTCTCCATCTTCCCAGATGGACTGGTCTTCGAGGGTTGTGGTCATTGTTTTCTAATTTACTAATTGTGGAGTAAATAACAATATATCGACAGAAAATAGAGGATTTTAGATTTCAAACAATACACAAATAGAAATCATCCGAATTGAATTGTCATTGCAACTTGGGGTTGCCTTTACAATTAATCCGTTTTGTGCTAAAATAAAATGTGCCAAAAGCAAATACAGAAAAAACCGGACCGGCTATAGCCAAAAGAATGGTGCTATGGCCTGTCGTACTCACAAGGTTAAAAAAATACGTGTTTGACATTTGTCTTACTGCAATAGATTGACATTGACAGTTTGGATTTGGCACTTTGACAGCAGGTTGTTGGTGTGGCGAATTTCGAAATTTATATTCAGTTTTGCTGAAAATAATTTTGGAAATACTTATTTTACCATTAATTTTGTGGTGATATTGATAAACAGACATGGCTTTTTCAATGTTCCTTCGTAATTCAGGTAGGTAGTTATTACTTCAGATATTATTTCAGCGTTACATAATAGTTGTTGATAAACTCGGTAGCTCATCTATCTTTATGCTACTAAGTTTTTACAATATAATGCTTATTTAACGTAGCATGTACAAATAGATGACAACGGCCATAAAAAGTAAAGGGGATTACTTTTTATTGATAAAATGTAGTTTATAGAAAGTAAACAAACGAGAGGTTATGTTCGGCTATACTTACAATAGTCACAATACATCACACCTATGATACCTACAGCTGTTCCTCTGTTTGATTATTAATATCCTGTGTTCTGCTGTAAGAATCTCCTAGAATAATAAATATTCGAACCACTTACTCAGTACTTCCGCAGTTAAAGGATAACACTGCCTACCTACATTTTATATTCACTACAAATATCTTACTAGTAGATTCAGGTACAGGTAATGCTCTTGCCTGGTGGTAACTGGCAATAAACCATAACAAAATTATAAAATTGTTCATGCAAGTTTAAAAAAAAAATGTTTTTACAAAAAATCAGTTTTACAAGCTCAGAAATATTATTGTCTTTACGAAAAAGTGTTCCTGAAGAAATAACAAGCCAGAGGGTGTGAGTTCGATCCCAGCTGAAGGCATGCTTTTGTTAATTTGTGTGTTTTTAATGTTCTATTTTACTAGAACCCGGTGTATAGCAATAGGCTCTCCCCCTGTCACATTTGGGACTGAATATTATCCAGCAAAGTAATTGAAGCTTAATACACCTCTACCAGCCCCCTTGAAAAGGGCAGACAGAAGAAATGCAAGGTTTGGAAAGACATGGAAATATGTTATGTTTTTGTTATCTTCTTTTTCAGCATGCACCAACCGTGCATTCAGCCAGCAGGTGATGAGGCTGGCAACACAGTCTCTCACACAGCACAGCGCTGCCTGTAGCTTGCCTATCAGCATCAGCAATCTCACTCTGAAGAACACTAATACACCTCTTATGAATGCTGTATGTATTAAAACATGTTTCCCTTTGTGAGATATAATTTTGTGGGGCGGTTGGAGATGCCATTCTGGATTCTGTGAACACCAATCTGGTTTTTGGGATAAGCTTTAAGTTACATACTTATTTTTGTCTGTGCTATTCAGGGTCTGGGTGTTAATAGCCGTCGTGTAAGTTTCATGGCATCTCTGACACAGGGAAACCTAGTGAGAGAAAGTACTTATGAATGAGAAACATTATTTATTTGTTTGCTTAGCAGGGCATTTTCCACACTTGCATGGCAACTTGATTGGGCCATTGTGCATGAACAATATTTATTTGTTTCTCAAAGTGTCTTTTGTAATGTTCCAGGTTCGTCCACTCCGCACGTCTACTGTTAGCTTGGCTGATCCCCTGATGCCTCATAACGAGAAGGCCCATGATCATTCAAAGCTGTGGGTGATTGAGAGGGTCACTTCGGCGGCGCTCGTCCCGCTCATACCTCTTGCGCTCGCATTTCCCAACAAGATACTGGATACTACGTTAGCTATCCTCATCACTGCCCATACTTTCTGGTATGTATTTCGCCTCAGCATTTTTTTTAAATCGAGTTTTATTTTAAACCAAGTTCCGTGTTTCAATGCAGTTGTTTGCTTTAAAATATTGAACTTGCTTATGATAAAAAAATGGCGATTCATAGGGTTTGCTATAACTTGCGTGGATGTTCGCTCGCGGGTTTGTATGCGCACGTGTGATGGGTGTTAACACGAGCGAGAAGGACGTCGCGTACGTTTGCGCAGAGTGACAGCCTCTACGCAAACGTAGGCGATGGACGTCTGCACTAGTTTTAGACCTGAAATATATTGGCCGAGCTTAAGACGAGGATGCGCTTGGCGCAGACAAGGCGTAGGCAACGCGGCGCAGGCACGCCGTATCACAGTTTTCACGCCCGAACCATGTCCGCGCCGTATCCTTGCCTTACGTACGGCCTGTATATTGCAGGTCTTAGAGGACGACGCTAAGCCAGAAGTTCATTTGCTGACGTCTACAACATTAGTTGCATACTTTAACGGTCCCACCCGCCGTATTGGGATATTTTTCCGTATCCCAATACGGAAAAATATTGGAAATGATATTGAAGTTTTTCCTAAAAATATCACAGAGATACAATCACAAACTTTGCAGATTACAGTTTGGCATTGACAGACGCTTCCCAGTATCTTCTCATTTGATAAAACAAAACCGTAAATGAAAATAATTTCATTTATTTATTGAATGACAGGCGAGCAGCATTGAGCTGATGACCCTATCACACTGCATTGAAATTAAATTGTCCAAATTCACTCAAACTCAAATGTTCATGTTCACACTCAAATGTTCTCCACAGACGGTAGGTAAATCCCCTTACAGTAGGTAAATCCTTTCCCATCACTCTCCCATCCCCATAACCCCTCCCTTTCCCTCCAGGGGCCTAGAAGCCATAATGGTGGAGTATGTCCGAGTGCTACTCTTCGGGACCCTCATTCCCAAGATAGCCATGTTAATAGTATACATTTGCACCGCCGTCATGCTGGGCGGAATGTACTTCGTCATATTCAACGATATCGGGCTGGCTCGCGCCTTCTGGCGGATCTGGTTGAATATGAGGAAACAGATGCCGCTGAAGATGGTTAAGAAATGCTCCACGGACGCGGATGACGAATAAGTTAGGTTAGACTTTTTGAAACTAGATCAATGTAGGTAATCTAGTTAGTTAAGGGACTTTCTGGGATAGGGGCGTTTCGCGTTTTGAAATGGGGGCGTTTTTGCAGCTTAACGAAAATAATTTAAGTATATTTACTGCTAAAAACTAAATAGAAAAATTGGTTGTCTGTAAAGTTGGTTTACGGACGACAGTTTATCGTGACAACGTCATGCATAACAAAACATTGATAAAATCTTCTCCTCGGGCGCATATGCCAATCGAGTGGAAGAGAGATAGATGATGCGCAAGCTGAACGCTCAAACTGATCTTGCCTTTCGGTCGCTCGTGTAGCGCTCTCGTTCCGATCGATCAAACGTAACGGGACAATGAGTCATCCTTTTTCGTGCGTGCTGCCGGCGTTCATCGATTTAGACGTTGTCACGTCAAAAACAAGCTTTCTACCGTTTTCCTGACTCCATCACGGGAACGGGTCCGAACTATAGGATTATAGTTTTGTCATCCTTCCTACGAGTACAATATATACGAGTACGATAATTTAATTTCGAGAAGTCATAGTAATTTATTGAAAACAAAATATTACATGTACTTAGCAGTATGTTTGCGTAGTATTTTGATTTGGATAGTTTTGAAGCAGTACTTTTATTTTACCTACAAATCTATTCAGTTTAGGATGAGAAAGTATTAGAAAGTGGTTTCTTAATTATTAACCTAAATTCAATTAAGTGGCAGGATTGAGGGAGGGAAGGGAGTGAGGTGTTAATAAAAAATAGTGTCGGATTTTTGTAATACAATGAAATTACCACTTTGTACAGTTTTATCATGAACCATTTTTATTATTTCTTATACTTACACTAGTGTTTTTATGCCTTGACTTAGTTAGACACAGTACTTTGCTTATTATTAGTTAACGGTTTAGGCGTTGCATTAAGTACACCAAGTTGACTTTTGAAGAAGAACTTCCGCAAACTAACGCCTGATTCTAACTAATTCCTATCTTATTTCCAGGGGCTTAGAAGCGATAGCAGTGGACTACGTTCGCGCGAGTATTGTCGGGCCGGTCATCCCAAAAATCGCCATCGGGCTAGTGTACGCGCTGTCCATCGCGACCCTGGGGGGCTTGTTCTACGTCATCAGCCACGATATCGGGATCGCTAACACTGTGCGAGCGGTGTGGGCGATTAAACCCGAGCAGAGCGCATAGATACCTTACTTTACTAGATTGTCTCGGACAGGGATGGGGAACCAATGGCACGCGACAACATTCTTTTAGACATGTCATAACAAGGATGGGGAATCACCGGCACGCGACAACATTTTTTAGACATGCCACCAATCGAAAAAGTTTGGATTTTATTTGGAAATGTTAGCATGACTGCACGTCTTAAGGCGTCTTAGGACATGTCTTAGGTCTTAGGGCATCATTAAACATTTTGAAAAATGACACGTTAATCCATAAAGGTTCGCCATCGCTGGTCTAGGTCCCTGGAGCTGTCGAAACTTCACCCACTGACGCTATACGAAAGCAAAAGGTCGTCAAGGATTTAGCGTAGTCAGGACTTTGTTGAAGAGGGCAAGAAAGATAAAAACATAATATTCCGCCTTGCACTCGATAATGATAACAATCAAAATAATGGGATTATTCTGTGGTAAAACTATTGTGGAAATTAGTTTTTGTTTAGTGCAAGTTCAGTCAAAGTCAAAGTCAAAATGTTTTTATTCAATTTGGGTATCAAAGATACACTTATGAACGTCAGTTCATACTCAACGGCTCAAGACCTAGTGCGAGTGAAATTTTGACAAGTCCAGGGACCCTTTAAATTTTCTAAGATTGGTCTCGATTTAACTGTACCATCTCCTAAACATATCTTAATGTGACAGCTCTTAAATTATTGCCTTCCCTTTCTCAAACATAGAAATGAAAGAGATGCAAGATTAGACTTGTCAGATAAAAGCTTGAGGACATTGACCGAGTTTCCTCGCTACTAGCCGGCGAATTTACAATCTGCTAGAAAACTTACTTAGTGTAATTATATTATTAGCTTAACTTGCAGCTTGTAAATAATATACGAAAAAGTTGAAAGTCGGCTTACTTTAGTTGCTACTCGCTGGCTTTTAAAACCGCATGCTAAAACGACGCTCAGTCAAGAATGCGGCCCTTAGGCTTGTAAACTAGTCGTGTATCATCATAGTTGCTAGTTAACTAGCTTGTTGGCTACTGAGCGAGTGGAAAGTAGAGTGTGTTAATTGCACATTGCTTACTTGCCGGCTTTTAAACTCGCTGACTTTTAAATTCGCTGACTTTTAAATTCGCTGACTTTTGAACTAGCCGACTTTTAAACTCGCCGACTTTTAAACTCGCTGACATTTAAACTCGCTGACTTTTAAACTCGCCGACAGTAGCGAATCCACAAGCTCAATTTAATCGAACCTTAAGTTTAGTAAGTGGTACAGTATCGATAGGTTGTCGTATTGTAAAAACAGACTAGCGCATACTGTTATATTGTTTCTTGTTACCTATTTATGCCTACCAGGGAAGCGATTTAGTTTCACGATAAACATCTTTAGTTAAACTCTTATAGTAACCCCCTTAGGGCATTGCATAAGCTCGAAGTTAACGGCGCAGAGGTTCGAGTTAAAAGCTAATCTTGAGTTAAGACAATACTAGAGTGAGATTTGTAACATTTTAACTCTTGAGTTTGTTAGGCGATGGGAGCCTAGTTGGGAGAAGGCCCGCCTCTCAAGCCAGAGGGAGCGGTTAAAACCCAGCCGACGGCACGCACCAATTTGTTCATTGTGTGAACATATGTGCGTATTGTATGTCATCTGCTACATGACTGGAGCCCGGTGTATGGCGACAGGCTCGCCCCCTGTCACATTTGGGACTGAATATCGTCCGGCGAAGTGTGGATGTTGTATTACACCTCTGCCAACCCCCTCGGGGGAATGGCGTGACGATGTGTGTTTAATAACCCTGCGTTTAAGAACTAAACTCCATGTCTTCTGCAAGTGGGCCCTAATATACGTATGTGTAGTCTCAGAATAGTTAGGTGTTTTGTCTTTTTCGATCGAGTCGCAAATTAAAAAAAAAAAGACAAAACACTGAATTACTATTCCGAGGCGATACAAAGTTTTTGCAAAGGGGATATTGTTAAAACTTTTATACATCTTTGGTTACACTTATACATCGTTAGTTAAAATCTTATACACCTTTCGATAAATCTCCGTGGCAACACGAAAAATTGACAATAAAGTACTTAAGCACAGTTAATTTGCGAAATTGCGTTCTTTTTGGATCTTTGTAGTATTATTTTACGGCAAAAATGTCATTTAGTTTCGAATGGAGTTGTGAAACGATGTATTATTATTTATTTTTAGGTAGTAATAAATGAATAGTTGAATTATTAGTCTTATTATTTACCAAGCCAGAGGAAGCGGGTTTCATCCCAGCCGACGGCACGCACCAATTTGTTTATTGTGTGAAACTTATGTGCGTATTGTATGTCATCTGCTACATGACTGGAGAACGGTGTATGGCGACAGGCTCGCTCCCTGTCACATTTGGGACTGAATATCGTCCGGCGACGTGTGGGTGTTGCCCAGCCCCTTCGGGGGAAAGGCGTAACGATATGTTATGTTGGCTCCCGCCAAGCCAAGCCGACCTCGACAAGCACCGGAGGGACTGGTTAATTATAGCTCAAGATAGAGAAAAATGTAGAGGGTAGGGACAACACAGGCTCATAATAATAGTCGCAAGTAGCCGTGCCCTGTGGTTGGAAGTTCTCCTTTTCTGTTCCTCTGAAAACGTCAAAATTTCGGCAGTTTCACATATCCCTACTGGTAGAGAAGAATGTTTTTTTTCCATCTATTACTACTAGGAGGGCAACGTGGTATTTTACTCCCACGTATTTCTACTATGATCATGTACAAATAGGATGAAAAATCAAAAGAAAAAAATTAAAAAGGAATTATTAGGTTTATTTTATTAAAAAGGTTTTGAATTTAATATTTGGTCTAACTCACAGATCTAGGGGGCTATTCTTGCGCGTGAGATGAGATGAGATTTTATCTTGGTCACTCTCACACCTATGACGTTTCAAATGAGAGCAACAAGGACGATAAAATGTGAGATGAGAATTTCAAATCTCCGAATAGGGTCCCAGGGATGTAACAAGAGACTTCGCTGATTTGCGAAGCAAAAAAAAACTTAGGTCTGGTCTAACTAGTCTAATAAGAAATCAGTAGCAGGTATATTTCATGATTGTCGGTTGGGTAGTAGCAAACAGATAATATACAAAACATAAACAACGAATAAACTCACTTTCGCATTAATAATATTAGTCACAATAATATTAGGTAGAATTAAGAATTAAAGATCAAGAATCTAAGATTAAAGAAATAGTTTGTTTAGGGGCACAGAATAAACATAGTAGAATAAGCTCTAGAACTTTAAAAAATATTTTAAAAGTTCTTCCGATAGAAAGCTACACAAACAAAGAGTACAGGCTATAAACCGTAAGAAAACCTGCGGGCAGATAGCTAGTTACTAAATAAAACACATTTCTATGTGAAACAACGAAATCGTAATCGTCTTTTGTCATTTAATACTATAAAATTATTATTTACTAATTTACAAAAGTAATATCATTTTTGTTATGTCCAAGTAAATAATAAAACTAACAATAAATTACTGTATTCATAACAAATTGCATAAAATTATACAAAAAAAAAACAATTCGAGGTAATTATATTACATGTACCAAAAGTACCTACTTTTAAATTGCATGATACATAATACGGTCAATAGCCACTTGCACTTTTATAAAAATTGCCTAAGTCTTTGGTTAACTAGTTTAATCTAAGCTAGCTCCTCCTAATTCCTAGCCGTTCCCTAAGAGAATCTTAACTGTATGTGCCCGATAAGCGAATATTTCGCTAGTAGTTAAAACTAGTTAAGCAAAGACTTAGGCAATTCTTATATTTAGAGCCACTTGCACTAAATATAAGAATTGCCTAATTTGCCATCAGTATCTTTTAAAATGTCTAATGCTGCGTACAGACCAAAGCCAACGATAAGCTGCATCTCGTTTTATTTTATTGGAACGAAACGGGACGCAGCACATTCTTTGGCATTCGTTGGCTTGGTGTGTACCTAGTATAAGACCAAAGTACAAAGGTGATGTTTATACCTGTCTATGTTTGACAGCTATTGTCATATGTCAACAACAACAATAGACGGTAGAACAAATACTCGCCATGTTTAATTTTGTTGAACATAGGTCACTAAAATGTGCCCTGACAATTACTTATTTAGACTATAGTTCACCAACACTCGACAAGCAGATTACATTTTTGACCAACCTTTTTCGACAACTACTCATCGAGTTAATTGTAAAAAAAAGAGCTAAAAATAAACGTCCGGTCAAAGCGCGAGTCATTAGATACTTCTCATCATTCAATATATTTAAAACGCGAGAAAACACACCCCGGCAAGGCTAGCACGGGTTAACAAAGCACGGGTGTGACAAAGCTAGTATACGGATACGTTTGTCTCATTCTCGCGGGTGAAAAACGGTGAAAAGACATTTTGTCTCCGGCCCGTGCTGGCCTTGTTGGTGGGACTATTTACACGTTCCACTAAATAGTTGTCAAAAATAGTTGCTTAAAAAATAAACGGCTTGTCAAGTGTTGGTTAACGGTAGTCTATAACCACTTTAAACAACAGAATACTCCCTATTACATGGATATAAACAAACAGCGATCCGGCAACCAATAAATCAATTAAAAAAAAAACTGTGACGTTCATAAGTGTATCTTTGATACCCAAATTGAATAATAACATTTTGACTTGACTTTGGGAGCTCTTATTGGTCAAAAATAATATTTATGTCTTTACAGTCTTTTCATAAATGTCTAAAAAAATACTGTATGTACATTCTCGAATATTTTTTTATTTTCCAAATAATATAATACCGTTTTACGTACTTGAAATCAACGATACTTTTTGTACATCGTTATTTTTTGTGCCCGTCTTATTTTTGTATCTTATTTCAAAAACAGTAAAAATCATTGTGTACCTGTAGGTATTTATTTCATCTATCTATAATCATAACTTTATAAACAAAGAAAAACAAGATGAAAATATATATAATATTTCTCTCTTTCTCTCTCGTATGTTAGACGATGGACTTGATGAAGAAAACTTTATAAACATAAGAAAAACAAGATGAAAATATATATTTCTCTCTTTCTCTCTCGTATGTTAGAAGATGGTCTACCGCCTTTTTGTTTAAAATAATTGCTTATCATATTTGTAATTTTTGACACTTGAAGTACATAAGTACTAAAAGGGACATCACTTGAGTGAATGGTTCATTTTTAGGGTTCTTTACCCAAAGGGTAAAACGGGACCCTATTACTAAGACTCCGTCCGTCCGTAACCAGGCTGTATCATGAACCGTGATAGTTAGCAGTTGAAATTTTCACAGATGATTAATTTCTGTAGCCGCTATTACAACACATACTAAAGTAAGCGTAGTAACTATTATGTAATCTATGGCGCGAATGAGAGTTTCAAAATGCAACATCGTTGGATCTTTTCATTAATAATAAATTAATTTCGCACTTTTATTTCATTTTGGAGAAAATGAACGGAAAATGAAGCGTCTGATATCACATAAAGTTTTAAAAAACATGTTGATTTAAACAAGCAAGCAGTTAGACACTACCCCCTTTGCAATAAACGTCGTATAGCCTCTGAATAGTTAATCAGTGTTTTGTCTTTTTCTTTCTTTTCAATTTAGCACTCGATCGAAAAAGACAAAACATTGGTTAACTATTACGAGGCTGTACAATGTTTATTGCTAATTGAATCCGTACGTCCATTGAGTGATGGCTATATCTAAGATAACATATCTCATTCATATAATATTCATTTATCAATTCTATTAAAATAAATTCTATAGGTTAATAAATATATATTTTTTTTTAACATCGTTCTATCTATACGTTTGACAACAGATTCGCCTGATGAGAAGCGTCGACGTGAGCGAAGGTGTTATACGTTTGCCTAGGAAATACCTATTCAATTATCTCTTGAACGTCATTGTATTACACAGGGTTATAGGTAACTCACCGAAAACCTCTTACGGATTCATTGTACTCATCAATATGAACAACTTTTACTATAAGGCAAACTCTGATATCGCGAAAAAAAATCAGCTCTTCCATACATTTTGTCTCAGGCCAATGAAGTTTTTGTATGGAATAGCTGTTTTTTTTTCATGATTTCAGGATTGGCTTCGTATTAAAAGTTGTTCATATTGATGAGTACAATGAACCCTTGAGCGATTTTTGGTTAGTTACCTATAACTCTGTTTATAAATATATATAAATAGTGTATAGTCTACTATCACGTCCTGACGTGGTTGTTGTGGAATATATCGAGCGCCTCCCACTGCTTGGTGTGCAGCAGGATGTGAGGGCGGCGCGTGCGCATGTACTCCACCGCTTCTGACGGCGTCCAGCCGTTCTTCTGAAATGAGGGTAGGATAACATGAGTTAGATTTATAGTAGATAGTTTAACACTAGATGACTTTTATTTCTACCAAATTAAATATTCTGCTTTGAATTTAAAATGCGAGGGAACTAAAAATAAACAAGTATAAATTAAAATAAATAAAAGCCCCCGACACCGATTTTCATCAAAGAGAGAATACTCCCGGCTAGTTCACCTTTCAAACAAAAACCATTATTGTTTTATATATTTTTTCTAATTGTGATTGTATTCTGTTTTGTGTGCTTAAATAAATAAATAAATAAAAAAAAAAAAATCATAATCGGTTTATCCGTTCGGGAGCTACGATGCCACAGACAGACACAAACACACACACACACGCACACACAGATACGTCAAACTTATAATACCCCGTCGTGTTTGGCTCGGGGGTTAAAAAATAAGGGTCTAACGGTCGGGAAATTGTCACCCAACTACGTCACTCGTCATCGTCTCTCTCGACCTTGTAAATTACTTAATTCTGTCTTGCTTCTGCATCGATTGACGTAATGCACGCGCACTCACTCAACTTATTTTTGTTTCGGATCGGTATACCTGGCGGAGTCTTATAATTATCATACTATGTTCTATCCGAGCCAGGCTAAAGTCGTCTGACAACCTAAACAAATAAGTGTCAAGGAGAACAAACCAATCTGAATGTGTCAACTGCTGAAAAGGCGAATTTGTAAAATCGAATCGCTTTTGTAAGTCAATTGAAGGTAAGATCGCGCTTAATGATCTTCTACTACTGCAACCGTCAAAAAGCTTTCTAGCGAGGCTTGAGTGTGATAAAAACTGACGGTCGTTTGACCCCGGACTTAGCAAAGCTTGTACTGTGTCTGTTAGAAACTGATAAACAAACATACCTATTTTTAAAAACATACTTCAGCAGATAATTAACTCCCAGACACATAGAATAAACACAAATGCCCCAAGCACAGAAAGAAGTTTCACCAACAACTGAGCCAATAAACTGAGATGATCTCCAAGTAAACCGGACCTACGCTGCACCCAGCGGCTTCCCGCGACCCTAACCTGCAGCTCCAGCAAAGGTGTGTCGACTCTTTTTATTGAGACAGACGTATGCATACACATAGCCTTGTCACGTTCTCGCATGACAAAAAGGACGAGTAAAATTTTGTCGCGCGCGCATGTTAGGGGTGCAGATTGTCGGTCCACCTTGTGGGAGGTCTTCCCACGCTGGGTCTTCCAGTTCGTTGTCTGGTCGAATAAACTGAGATCAACGAGATTGATGTACTGCGTACTAGAGGAGTTGATCAACACATTACGCAATTTAATGAAGTGGGGAGCCTGCCCACTGTGTGTGGGTTTGTTGCAGCGTTGACTACTGAATTGCCAATTTACGTCCGTCCAGGTTCACACTTTGATTCCAATAAATTAGCGCCGCTCCGTACACGACCACACTGCACACGTGTAGAGACCACACAATTTGTGTGACACAAATGCAAGATGCAAGGATTTCAGGGCACTGGAGTGGACCGAAGTTTGGGGCGGATGATGAAATCTAGTACGTAGTACATAAATATCGATGAGTGTGTGGCGGAGCACATGAAGTTGGCTGGAGCATACGACGCGCACGACGCTCGACGGCTCGCGGCGGAATGAAGGCCGCAGGCAGCAGCCGCGTTTATTTATGTTAAGTTTGATTTTTAGTTTTCAGATTTTTGTATTAGAAATAGGTTTAAATAAATAACTAGTTTTAGTAATAGGATCCTTAAGTAAGTACATAGCTAAGTTGTTATTATTATTATTAATAGTTTTAGGTAAGATAGTATATATATAAGGAAACTGCAGGCATAAACTCAGATCGCAGTAACCACTCTTTCACTTGACTCCATCACCCCAAGCTCCCAACAAGTGAGATAAGGACAGTCAGGATGTGGTAAGAAGGCTGTGTCAGTCAGTCACCATCATGAGGTAGCAGCCGACGAGCGTGGCGCTGCGCGTGCGGCCCGCCTTGCAGTGCACGTACACGCCGCCGCGCGCCGCCGCGCGCCCGGGCACGCCGCGGAGCTTGCCCTCCGCCGGGAGGAACCTGCGCAACACCTATGTTATACTACTAGCTGCGCCCCGCGGGTTCACTCGCGGTTAAAATGTATCCTATGTGCTATTCTAGGCTGGATTCAATTTGGCACAGAGATAGATTATAGCCTAGAATAGCACATAGGATACTTTTTAACCGCGGGTGAAACCGCGGGGCGCAGCTGGTTTCAATTTAGCGGACCGAAAGTATTTATTTATTTATTTTATTTTATTTTTTTCGGAAAACATACAGTGTTATGTACCAAGATTACTAATGAATGAAATAGACACCATTTGTCAGTTTTCGCATATTGAAACAATTTTTTTTTGTTATTCTCATGAGAGAAGAGAAACATTATTATTACACTAAAAATACACACAGAAATACACAGTGAGAGAAGAGAAACATTATTATTACACTAAAAATACACACAGAAATACACAGTCAGGGAGACACACAAAACCAGTTGTTAGCTATCTTTTGTCTAATTGAGTTCAGGGATGTGTTGAACAGGTCAAAGTCGGGAAAGTCGACCAGTTTGTTTACGGAGTTAGATGCTCTTAAAAAGAAAGAGTTTCGCCTGTATTTAGTCATACTACGGGGTACATGTAAGCATTTAGGATGTCTTGTAGCTATTCTAGGGACGTTTAAATTTATTTTAGAGAGGAGATGTGGAGAGTCAACATGACTTTGCGCTATTTTAGATAAAAATAAGATATCAGCTATTTTTCGTCTCTCACGAAGTGGTAGCATGTGATGTGTCCTGCATCTCGCCTCATAATCATTGTCATATTTTCTGCACTTGTATTGGAGGTATCTAACAAATCTACGCTGTATGCCACTTATGTTCCAACCTCAGCTTCTTTATGTTCCAACCCAATCTACATAATTACTGGTCCAATTTTTATTAAACTTTCTAAGTATGGGGTAAATTTTAGTATATGTAAACAAATAAACAGAAGCGATGATAGCCTAGTTGAAGAAGGCTCGCCTCTCACAGGAGAAAAGATGGGACAATGCGTTATTTGGACAGAAACGTCCCCCCTGCAAGTCTAGCATGCGCAACGCGACAACGGTATGTCGACTCTTCTTATCGAGACGGACGTATGTTCACATATAGCCTTGTCACGTTCTCACACGAGAAAAAGAAAAATGCTCACGACAAAATCCTTCATCCTAGGCCTGCTGGATCCGCTACTGAAGATAGGTATATATGCTTACCTGTTGATAAATGTGACGCCCTCATAAAGCTTGTCTTGGTCGGGAGCTTCGAAGATGTCTGTGGTAGCCAGCTGCAGGAACTCTACGCCGCTCGCGCGCCATTTCTAAAAACACATTATTATAACAGTAAGATAAAAAATCGGCCAAGTGCTACTCGAACTCGCGCACGAAGGGTTCCGTACATTATCTATAAAAACGGTAAAAACATCATGTCTGTTGTATAGGAATACAACCTTAAATCCCTTAAACCCTTAAATATTTGTTTTATTATAATTTCATTATTTATTTTGTAAGTGAATACATATACGAGTATATATAGCTAAAGATTCTGAAAATATTTGAAGCGTCTACCTGTTGCCGTTATGAACATCGAGCAAAAACGAGCAAAAAAAATCACGTTTGTTGTATAGGAGCCTTCTTAAATACTTATTTTATTCTGTTTTTCAGTATTTATTGTTATAACGACAACAGAAATACATCATCTGTTAAAAATTTCAACTTTCTAACTATCACGGTTCATGAGATACAGCCTGGTGACAGACAGACGGACAGATAGACGAATGGACAGCCGAGTCTTAGTAATAGGGTCCCGTTTTACTCTTTGGGTTCGGAACCCAAAAAAAAGTTGAAATCAAATAACTAATTGGTGAGAAATTACCAACCTGCTATTTGTTTTAGTTGAAGCGAATAAAACTAGATGGCGCTTTTCATAATTCCTGACAACCAGAATGGCTTGCGAATGCGTGCGGTCCGCGCACCCACAAAAATACTAGTTATTTTACAAGAAAGTTTGTGGCTGTGTATTTGTTACTTTTTACGCTGAAATGGCTCAATGGATTTAAATGAAAATGCGATGGGTTGTTTTAAACATTTGGTCGGGCCGGCATCGGTACAGGCGGGCGGCAAAACCGAATATAAGTATTCTGTAGATAAATATTCGGCAAAAAAGCCGCCCGGCTTAACCACACATATACATTCGGGTAAGCTAAGCCGAGCATCAATAGCTCGGCTTTATTGGGTAAAGCCTGGCGGTAGAATCGAGTAGGTATATGTAGTTATTTTAACTCTCAATTGATATTCTACCTATTCTACTATTCAAACATTTTTTTTAAATAAATATTGATGACAGATACGCATATGTACGTTTGTTAGATATTAGAATTACAAAGGAGTTTGTTCAAAGCCACGTGAGCTGATGAACTGCAGATATTGAGTATAAAGACTTATTGTATGAGTTTTTACTTTAGTAACAGCATTATCATTGTAATTAGACGTTATTATGTTACAGATATTAACAGTTATTATTCCTAAGTCATAATAGAAAAGTAGAATTGTAGGTTACACTGGTCTGAATCTGCAATCTTCAGACAAAATCAGCGTCAGGCAGTTGGGGTCTGACAACCATGTTTGCAAAAATGTCCTGAATATTTTTTTAATCACCTAAATTGGTTTTTGTTTTAAATTACTTTTTTCTTTTCTTCTACATAACATACATATCGTCACGCCTTTCCTCCGAAGGGGCTGGCAGAGGTGTAATACAACAGCCACACTTCGACGGACGATATTCAGCCTCAAACGTGACGGGGCGAGCCGGTCGAAATACACCGGACTCCAGTCATGCAGCAGATGACATACAATACGCACATATGCTCACATAATGAACAAATTGGTGCGTGCCGTCGGCTGGGTTCGAACCCGCTCCCTCTGGCTTGAGAGGCAGGCCTTCTCCAACTAGGCTGTCATCGCTTTTCTTCTAACCTTCTCCTTAACGACTAATGGCCACTAGCACTAAATATAAGAATTCCCTAAGCCCTTGCTTAGCTAGTTTAATCTACTCCTAGCTAGCTCCTAAGTTTTTTTAAACCTTAAGCCATTCCTATAGAGAATCATTTTTTTTTTTACGGCCCGTTAAGCGAATATTTCGCTACGAGAACTTTAGAAAAAGTTAAGCAAGGCAATTCTTATATTTAGTGCTAGTGGCCATAACCTTATTTAGAGATTTGACTTATCAGTTTTTTTAATAAGCAAATCAAATTAACCTCCAACTTGAACTGTATTTACTCCGTGAGACAGTTTAACGCCTTCATTGTTATTTAGCCAGCACATTTCGTTGTTCTATGTTCAGTGTACAGGGTGTTACTAAAACCCTGTTGTATGCGCGAGGTGCGCATCCAGTATAGATAGATAGATAGATAAACTCTTTATTGTTCACACCACAGATAACAAAAATAACAAGAGAAAAATTATGATAAAACTTATTAAATAGTGTAACAACTGGCGGCCTTATCACTAAAAGCGATCTCTTCCAGGCAACCTTAGGATGGAGAGGATACGACAAATGAGTATGGGACAGGGTGTGCAAAAATAACAAAAATAAACATAAGATTGATACAAAGAAACAACAAAACATCGAGTATTATACCTATACACCTACATAAACTATTTAAATAAAACTTACATAAAATTACATCATACTAATATTATACATTCTAGTACTTAAAATACCTATAGTTAATAAAATATACTAAATATTACATACATATATCACTATATATATATATATCACTATATAATGAAATATTGACTCCAAAAATGATGAACACACATCGCGCTCCGCCCTCAAGCGTGAATGCAGCCACTAATCGCCTCGGTTTTATTCGTGCCGCTACTTTCGTAGAATAAAAGCCGCCAACATATGATACAGATTTGTTTACATTTGCTTAAATTTCCTTCTTTCCTTGCGTTCTTTAGAGTCCGGCGACCACTTTAGACTAATTTCGCATTGGCTTCAGGTTTTCTATAGCCATTTCGTCTAGAAGAAGACTACGAGCGAAGAGAGCAAGTAATGATACTGATGAGCCTCTAAAGTTACCTACAGAGTGACAAAGTGCAATTTCAATTTTTTTTCATGACTTTTGCACTTCTGTAATCATTCTAAAAAATACCTAAGAATTTCCCTTGTATTATAGATTTATTTAACAGCTAATGATGTAGACAACCTCCCTATGTTATGACATTATTATGCTATTATATGCTGACGACTTAAAACTATATAGGGAAATACGAACGGTAGAGGACTGCTCAAAATTGCAGAGCGATATAGATAGGATCTATCAATGGGGCGCAGAAAACAAAATGGAGTTCAACTTTTCCAAGTGCTCCCAAATGACCTTTGGCCGAATGCAACGCCCAACTGAATTTCACTATAGGATTGGTAAAAATGTAATATCACGTGTTCCATCAATGAAGGATCTGGGAGTGACTTTTGACCGCGAGCTTACATTCAACAGTCATATCACAATGGTGACTAAAGAGTCATATCAACGACTAGGTTTTGTACTTCGAAATTCTAAAGATTTTAACAATATCGAAGTTATAAAGCTTATATTCAGTGCCTTAGTTCGAAGCAAACTGGAAGCCAGTGCATGTGTGTGGCACCCGCACGAGGATAAGTACACCTTAATGTTGGAAAAGATTCAGAAGGCTTTCCTCAGGTATATTTACAAGCGTAGGTATGGATACTACCCCTACATGTATCCAACGGAGTTCTTGCACGGCACTTTGGGTTACAATTCTCTGCAAGTTAGAAGAGCCTACGACCAACTTGGGACAATGTGCAAGATTCTGGGGGGCAAAATTGACGCTCCGGACTTGAATGAACAGCTGTGTCGTCTTTATGTCCCCGACAACTACCTTCGCTGCCGGAAGCATAAGCTGTTTTCTGTCCCGAGGTGTAGAACTGTCGCTCACAAGATGTCTCCGATACCGCGATCCCTTGCTGCGCTAAATTCACTATTGGACGCCCAACCACAAAGTGACGTATTGGCGGGCGCATGGACTGACGTTTTGAGACAATGTTTGAGGGCATAGCATCCCAAAAACAATCTAGCATTTATAGATAATTATTTTTTTACATTTTATAACATTTTGACATATTGATATTTTGACTTCCATTATTTTGACATTATTATTATTTTCATGTTGACAATTTTTAGGTACTTATGTTATATTTTATTTTATTTGCTTTTTATTACCTTGACATGTTTTATTTTTATTTGATGTGATTAATTGATTTTTGGTTTATTTTGAATTTATTGTAAATAGTTATTATCATTAGCGTAAGTCGGGTAACTGGTGCTAGTTGAATAAATAAATAAATAAATAAATGACATTTTTGATTTACTTTGTCTATCTATTGAATAAAACAGTCGAAAGTGACCCCTTACAAATGCGGATATTTTTCATAGCTCTATTTTCATACCATGAATATCTATAAGTGTGTGTATATGCCCTGCAACTATACAACATGCTGTATAAGCACACAAGAGTGTGATTAGGTACTTATGTAGAGTAAATAAGTCCTTATGTAATTACGTACCTATGTAATTAGTGCCTTTGTGACGCTATTTGCTTATTAAGGTGACGCATCGGCCCAAAGTTCACGTGCCCTATTCTGGGACTATCGAGATTGTATTCGTCACTGGCGTATTTTCTAAGTTACCTTTTTGACAGCTCTTGTATTATTGGCATCCTTTTTAACCGACTTAAAAAAGGAGGTTTTCAATTCGAATATTTTTTTTTGTTTTTATGTTATGCGATGACTCCGCCAATTATGAATCGATTTTAATGCTTCTTTTTTTTTTGGTAGATCGTACCTTAGAGGTTGTCCCATTTAAATTTTACTAAAGTCGGTCAAGCAGTCAAAATATCAACAAAATTACTAACATTATTTACATTTACATGGATGACGGGAAGTCGTTTTTTAAGCGTTGCTTTTTATATTATTTTAGGTATCAACGTGTAATGAGATGTATATTAGTCGTATTGAATTAATTATGTGAGTGATACGAGTACAACAGGATTTGATGCCATTGTTTCTTTTCCAGTATGTATAGATATTTTTTTCTTTTTGTTTGACGCCTATTTAGTAATTTTTCAATATTTTATTTAAATTCAATTTTAGTATTTGTATATTTTTAATTAATAATATTTTTTTCGCTCTTATGTCCTATGCATGCCGTCTCCATTTATAATTATTGTGACCTTTTTTTTAAGTAATATTTTATTGAATTTAGTAATGTTAACACAAACTAAACACAATGTTAAGGGACAAATAAATAAATAAATAATAAATAGATAATTACGTCATGCTAGCTGCGCCCCGCGGTTTCACCTGCGGTCCCAAAGGAATCGTAATTTTTTTCGAAATAAAAATTACCCATATCCTTTTCTGTGCCACGGAAAACATGTATGCAAAATTTCGTAATGATCAGATGCGTAATTAAGGCGTAAAAGTGTAAACATATAAATGTATAAACACGTAGGGTACCTTTCATGCCGAAAAAATTAACGTTTCCTGTGAGACTACAGGTGAAACCGCGGGCTACACCTATGGTATAATTATAATTATAGAAAAGCAGTGATTTAGGCACGGCAGCTGTCTTGCTCGCTCGTGACAAAATAGAAATGAAAGATAGAATGTATTTTTGATAAATTTGCCTCTATTTTGAAAACAGTTTTACAAAGTATTTAGAATAAATTTCATGTTGATATTTATAATGAGTGCTCACTGTTCAGAGAAACGTAACCACGTAAACACGTAAAATACTACGTGTTTACGTTTCTCTGAGCAGTCATTTTAAGTATTTACATAAAAAATATTCTAAATAAAATTATTCTAAATAATAAGTAAATACTAAATAAATTCGGGACATTTCCACACACGGTGGCTTGGCCCCAATATTAATTAACACCCAGATAATAATAGATATTTAACACCCAGACATAGAACAAACACAAATATTCACCACATTAATGTTTGCGCTAGGTGGGAATCGAACCCACACCCCCAAGCTCAGAGGGCAGGTTCACTACCAACTGAGAAAATTAACGCGACGCGCAGATTTGGCCATGGCTTTTGTTAACAATAAAATTGAGTCACATTGCGACTAAGAAATATGTATACAGGGATAAATATATTAAACAATAACAAAACCGCAAAAGTTTTTCTGTAACTTTGTGTGATTACAAGTATGCTAATTTTCCCTATGATGTGAACTAAGTTTTTGCCTTATTCTGGGACGATAGAGATATATTCCTCACTGGCGTATTTTCTAAACTACATTTTCTTAATAGCTCTTGTATTATTGACATCTTTTTTTAGCGACTTCAAAAAAGAAAGATTGTGCTCTAAATGGATGTAGTACTCGGCAGTAGGTGAAAAATTGTTAATGTTGATGATATATTCAAATTAAATTCAAATCCTATAGTATGAATATATTAACACTATAACTAAATAGGGCTTCTATGAATGAGTCATTCATTAAACTTGTTTAAAAAGACAAAGGGGCCTCAAGACCTTCATAGAATACATAATAGGGTAAATAATAGACTCACCTCAGCATCATTTGAAAATAATTTGAGCTCATATGTTTCGTTCATTGATACAACACCTTTGATGTTTTCCTCTTCTGTTAACTGAAATTTATTTAAAGAAAAACATTAATCGTAACACCATTTCAGTTGGCAGAGGTCGGTTTACTACTTACTGTATTTGTGTCTGGCATTTTTTGACTGACATTTCAAAGCTATGTGCAACACAAAGTTTAAATGATTAAGTAATAATTTTTTTTTTCCTTGAGAAACTTCACACTGAGAGTTATCAAAGCCATATAATTACTTAGAGGGAGTTCTTTAAAGTATTTCAGTTAGTTTTAGTAGTGTAGGTGTTTAATTAGTTAACTCAAAAAAAAAATAATTAAAATAACTTCAATCAAGCCACATAACCTTAAACAATTCAAATTGATTTTTGAACCGGAATTATACAGACTATGAATAAAAGATTTACTCAACACCTTCTTGAACACATCTATAACTCATAAACACCATCAAACAATATAATTTAATTCAATAAACACTTTTAAAACCCGTTTTAAAAATGGTATGATTCTATTTGATCAGTGACCAATTGACCCACTAAATTCACCTGTTTCGTCATGCTGCGGAAAGGAAGAGCACCCAGGATGACTGTATCATCCATTCTGTCGTACCAGCGCCGGCTGGTGACCCTTTCCATCAGCACATTGTAGAGTAATGTGGGGTAGAAGGTAACCCTGGCGAACATCGCGGTGCCCTGCGAAATAAGACTGTCGTTACACACAGACTACCCGGGCTGCCGTGCACAACATCGCGAGCCTGAACAGCGACGCTAGAAGCCGTACCATGGTGAAAGCTGTAGGTGGTGGGGATTGAATAATTTCTTGAGGATCCTCCTCCGCCGTGCCACTTGTTTGCATTGCTGTCGTTTTAAAATATAAATTTGGTTGTTGTCAAAGTCATAGGTGACATCTAGTGTTGACAGATATACAAAAATGCTATAGATGCGTTCATATTTTAAGATATATTTTTTTTTTGTTAAAGAAAGAAATCCTTCTAATATTATAAACGCGAAAGTTTGTAAGAATGGATGGATGGATGGATGGATGGATGTTTGTTACTCTTATACGCCAGAACGGCTGAACAGATTTGGATGAAATTTGTCACAGAGATAGATTATAGTTTAGAATAACACATAGGATACTTTTTAACCGCGGGTGAAACCGCAGGGCGCAGCTAGTAAGATTTTTTTTTGTTTATTTCACTTTTTCAAAGACTGATTAAAAAAAAACCATTGAAACCGCGGTTTTAAAATGTAGCCATTTTTTATAACGCCTGAATTAATGTTTAAATAATTGCTACACGATTTAAAGAAGGCGCTTTCTTAATTCTGTTGCTCAGGCTTAGAACATCTTAGAATAGGGAAAGAGGGTTCTCTTTCCTTAGCTTCTTTTCTAAACTCGGTTTCGCTCCGGTGTCTTCTAATATTTGATGGGCAGGGCTGAGGATCCTGTCTGTTGACTATATTCTAAAGGTATCATTTCGCGCCGGATCGCAGACGGCAGCAGCAGACAACGACACTTTGGTTTGTATAATTTTGTATGAGATGCGTTCCGCAGTGGCCAGTGAGTGACATTAAGCTAGCGGCGGCGTGCGGAATGATACCTTAAGAGACCGGCAACCTAGACTAACTTCGCATTGGCTTAAGGTATTCTATCGCCATTTCGTCTAGAAGAAGAAGACAAGTGAAGAGAGCGAGTAATGATACTGACGAGCCTCTAAACTTACCTACAGAGTGACAAAGTGCAATTTATTTATTTTTTATGTCTTTTGCACTACTGTAATCATTCTTAAGTAATTAAGAATTTCCCTTGTATTATTGATTCATTTAAGAGCTAATGATGTAGACTACCTCCCTATGTAATGGAATTTTTGATTTGCTTTGTCTACCTATTGAATAAATCAGTCAAAAGTGACCCCTTATAATGCGGATATTTTTCATAGCTCTATTTTCGCTTGAGAACGTTTTTAAAAAAAACCAAGAACATAGGGGCGAAGATATTGTTAATTTAATTGTACATGCTAAATTTCATCATAATCTGACAAACGGTTTTCAAGAAATTTGAGTAGTGCGTTTGTATGGAAATTTCAGAGCGTCGCGGCCCTCTTAACTTGGGAGAGCAGAGGATGTTCCTCACCTTCTGGTAGAGTGTGACCGAAATTCCCCGAAGTGAGGGTATGCCACATGTTAGCTCTCTAATTTTAAAGTTTGCTGAATTTAACATAAACCCCCGTGACGTTGGCATATTTGAAAGTGGCTATTGAGATAAAAGTACTACGTACAATAGAATTTGTTCCAAACAACAAACGTCACGCATCTTGATGACATCGGGCCTTGCCCGCCGTGGACTGATTTTGATTGTGTTTTGATAGGTATTTGTACAGGGTATAATAAGAGACTGGCATAATAAAAAAAAAATGTATTTATTGCCAAAACCTATGACTTAATAACACATTAAAGAAAACTATAAGTACCTACTTAAATCATTACATCGACACTGAGTATAATGATAAAATTGCTTTGGCAATTGGAGTAGGTATAATCAGTGCTGACTTAATGTCCTGATAATAAATAAGATTTAAAAAACTTCTTCTCGTCACATCGAAATAGTGATAGAACTTTTTTTTTCGACTACTTTAGAACGCTGGTCACTTTCACCAGTTGGTTAGTAGGTTTATTTTTTTTTACGTACCTACTTACTCATTTTTGCTTTCACGTAACTAAACTTTGTTTTGTGATAAGGGGAAATAGGGTCAACTGAGGCAAAAGCGTCTGTGGGGCAATTGCGTCTTTCGAGAACTACTGACAAACCCTTCACAAATTAGGCAACTAACGCCATCTTGTACAGATCATTGCAACTAAAGATAGAAAAAAAGATGAAATAATTATTAATAATAATTTGTGAAAGGCTAATTTGTGAAAGGTTTGTCAGTAATTCTCGAAAGACGCAATCGCCCCACAGACGCATTTGCCCCAGTTGACCCTATGTTCATTATTAGCAAAGGACGTTAGGTACGTCTTTTACTAATGATAAACATTTACCTAAAACTATGCTTAGGCTATCCTGAATAGATAGGATACTACATATATGACTATGATAATAACATATACCTATTCGAGATTTTAACCCTACATGTATCATAGTACCTAGCTTACTATCACCTATAATTAGTAAGTATGCAAAACGAAAGTGGCAATAACCAACTTCCCTCAAAAACGAACAGAATTTAGCTTGTTAGACCTACGTAGGTTAAGCTATGACCTGCAATTTTTCAACTGCATTACTATTTAAATTGGCAAGTAAATTCAACTGCTTCGACCTCTAATATTTCAAAGGGTTGTTTTTTACGCATCCAGCTTTATTAATTCACTGGACGGCCCTCTTTCAAAACTTGAAAGAGATATCATCAGCTTGATGTATCGACGCCATTCGTAACCGCAGCAGGGGGCCGCGCGCCATACGACATTCCAAGTTCAAATTAAATTAAAAACATAGTAAAAACTAAAACAACGTGTTTCCGTTCCGTGCGTTCGGTATTCAAATTCGGGAGATTCGATCTGCGCTAATTTGTCTATGACTAGATGCACGAAAAAGGTGTTAAAAAAAGAGAAATAAATTACGTAATGAGGTTGACTGTGCTGTTTCGGTGCGCTTCTGAAATTAGTGAGGGGCATGTTACTTAGAATATTAGTGAGGGGCGGTTTTTAAAAATAGTTGATAAAAAAGTTGATAATTTAATTTGGAAGGTTAATGAGACACATTTGTTAACTGCTTGCTTGTGTTCGATAATGAGTAAGATTGAGTAATTCTCGGATAGCTACACGCGATAATTTAGATGCCTTTTCTCGTTGTAGGTAAACTTTATTTTATAATACTCTTAAATATAAATAAAACATTTTCTATCGTTACATTAATAACAGGTGTAACTTGTCACTAAGTAGATAAGTATGTAGGTAATGAAAAATATATCATGGCTACATTACATACAAGGGATGGCTTAAGGGCCTTAAGGCAAACACTGTTGAAAATATTTACCAAAGTTGAGTGTAAAAGTGTGCTGTATGTATGTATGTCTCAGATCAACCTAGAGAATAAGATGGAGCACGGCGTATGATCTAAGTGAAGCCAAAAACCATTGAAAAACTATGCTACTGTCGTATATTTACACAACATGCACACATTGACGCAAAAAACTACGCTACTCGCTTGGCCATTCTTACCTCGACATTATCTGCATTGGTTTATGGTATAATTTCGTGTATTTATATATGCATAGTGCTTTATAAAAGTGTGGTCAGGACAACATTTTGATGTTCTTTTAAAAAACTGTGCAGTTTTTTTACAAGTCAATTTTGAAAAACCCGTAACATTAAACTCTTACAAATATGTGCAGTTTTATAATATTAAATCTACTAAGGTTGTATATTGGAACGAAAATGGCTAACGTAGAGTTAAGGAATTAATTTTAGTTTTCGTGCAATTGTAAATGTTTTTCATGGCAACATTACCACGGGCACACATTAATAAAGAAGTGGCTTCAGCGAGATATAACGCAGTGTTCCATCTTTTCCTCTAGGTTTATCTGAGATGTGTGTTTGCAATTTCTTTTCTTCAACGTTTAAACTGCTAAGACGATTTTACTGGAATTGAGATAGCTCAAACCAAGGATAGGCTGTGTAAACCCATAGGTATTCCGGTGAAATTACGAGATCCTGTAGGATAACAAGTGAGACCACGGGGCGTTGCTAGTGATGAATAAATGTTTGCGCAAATTGTGACGCGTGCGCAGCTTGCAACGCACCTGCGGGCCTCGATGCCATTAGTCTTTTTAATTACTTTACAGCTTAGTTACCTTATTGCAGAAATAGTTAGGTACCTAAATAGAAAATAGAATTAAAGGCTATTTTTCCTATTAATAAAAAAAAAAAAAAAAAATGTTTTGTAAAATTGTTTTTGCAGAATCGTCACAAGTACCTTCGACTGATCACAATTATAATTTCAAAAATTTTAAAAACTCTCGACACCGATTTTCATCAGACATAACTAAGAACACTCCCGATTAATTCACCTTTCAAAAAAAAACCAACGAAATCGTTCCGTCCGTTCCGGAACTACGATGCCACACACACACACACACACACACACACACACACACACACACACACACACACACACACTCACACACACTCACACACAAACACACACACACACACTCGCAAACACGCATTTCAAACATAGAACACCTCGTCATTTTTGCGTCGGGGCTTTAAAATCAAACCAATAATCAAAAGCTAACGGTTCGTAAAACTCAAGCCGCCATATTGAATTTAAAAAGGACGTAAATCTTTTTTACATCAATTTGTCAGCACAGGGCGTTCCGTTCGGTAATTGGCGGGCCACAGATGATAAAAATGCCATTGTTTATATTAAATGTAAACAAAGAACGCCCAACGGACATTGTTGTTCATTTTAAATAATCACTGCGATAAGTTTGTTGTTAATTAGGGCACTCAATTGATTTTTTACGGTAGTTGGTAAGTTGGATTTAAAAGTTAAATGTTGGAGAATACTTAATAATGATTTGATTTGTGTTTTGATATACAAATCAAATTATTATTAGGTATTTAGGTTAAGTTTATATAGGGTCAGCGCCATATTTGCTAAAAATAATCTAAAAAGAGAATGAATTGAGAACAATGAATGAACTTTTCAAAAGAAATTTGTTTTTGCTGAAATTTTACATGGCCATTATGAATTCATAGAGATTTACGATCTATTTGTTGAAATTTGATTGCTTAAATACTTACTTTGTTGCCATCAAATGGTGTTATTAAATTAATTTTTCTGCCTTAAAATTTTCGGTGAACTTTGGCATATTCCTGCTTAAAAAAACACTTAACATTTTACAAATAAAAAAATACATTTATTTTTTGGTCAATTCAAAATAGATTTATTAGATATGTTGCAAGATCATGACGCAGCGTCGCACGCCTCAAAAGGATAGCCGTCGGATACCGTACCGAATTTGCATCTCCTATACAAGGACAAACTGTTCCTTTTACAAAAATATTTTAAATTAGGAACGAGATATCTGAAGGCGACATCTATGCAGCGTCACCAGTAAATTACATGGAAACTGGAGCGTCGCACTCATTGTATGCAGATGCGGGAGGACTGCAGACGCAACGGATTTGCATCAACTCGCAACATACTTGCAAATAGCATACATACCTGCCGACACACCTAATTATACCCTGTAAAAGGAGGATAGGAAGAAAAGGTGCTCGTAACACGGTTAGTTCCTTTTACAGTCGATAGGGGATTGTAACATGCAATACTTAAGTAATAAATTGCTTGCTAACTACGAACACGTTTTCGAAAGTCTTCAAAGTTGGCTTACAGGTTTAACCGATAGGCATACTTAGATAGAGATCTTTCACTCGTATACCTCGCATTTTCCATGCGCTTCAAAATATTATTCAATTTAATTTATTTATGAGCAGGTGTCAGAACTTACTACATGGACGTCGTTATCCGATATCATTTTCAATAATAGAAACAATAGCCTCGCTGGCCATTGTTCACACTACAATAGCGTCGCTCATTACTCAGGCGCTCGTTAGCTGGCAACACTAACTTTATCAGCCCCCCACGTCAAATATCTACCGATCTCAAACTAAATCTTTCTGAGACACAATCGAGTTAAAATAAAAGCAAAATTCAAGACAAGACTGCCAGTAGCCAGATGCGTATCGAAACTCGAAATTCGAACGCGAATCGACGATGATATGACGTTTCCCGCGTTCCTTTTTCGAAATGCCCGCGAATTGTCAACCGTGGCATAGACAACGAGCGCATTTGAATGCTCGATTTGAATATAAAGGTCGGCATTCACGTGTCGCCGCCATACATCTACCGAAGAGGTTTTAAGTCTTCCGAGCGCTTTTCGGACACAAATAAGCTTCTGACTGTTCGACAAGCATGCATAATGTGTTATGGTAGCACGATTTCCATGTTTCAGGGTTCTTATTCTCAAATTTCGCCCTAACGGCTAGCGTTAGATTTTCATCAATAGCTTTGTCAAAATTAGTTGTTTGTATTACCTACACTAAATGTGATAGGAAATAGGTAGGTAGCTGCCTGTGGGAAGTGTAATATTGCAGTTTACTGTTTATTAGACAGGCGTTGAAAGCTGGGTTATTTCGCGGCAACTCGAACGATTTGCGAACGTGTAAATTGTTCACTACGTTCGTTCCTCACTCAACCCCGTTCCTCCGTTTTAAATGACGACCTCAAATGCCGCATTAAGATAATCATTTAGAATATTTTACAGCGTGTAAACGTCGATATTACGGATATTAAGCGGGCAGACACCCACGACAGACCGTACCCGCCGCCGCCATATTTCATTTGGCCACAATTACAAGCATTAAACGGGGCGCAACTCTTTGATATGTTTCTTTTTATTTATTGTAGCGAACTTATTAGGATACTGTGGCATTAATGATGACAGATGAGGCGGGGTATGCCGCATTATACCGCTCCGTGGCAGGTATCCGACGCGATGAGTGAGTTGGTCCTAGCTCGTTGTTGCTACTCCTCCACATGTGTGCAAACGTCCAAGTATGAACCACATTTTATCTCTCTTATGATTAATAAACACTGACAAAAAAAATTAGATGCTATCGCGAACAGATTTTGTCGAACGCCTGTCATTCGAGCAGGAGCACGAGGGAGTAAATATTTTCGCACGTTTTTTTTTCGAAAATTGAAACTTAGGTACTTACTTGTGAAAAGTTACTTTTTATTTTATTTTAATTTTATTTTATTTGTTTTTATTTTAAATTTTTTGGTGTCCAATAAGGATATATTATCTTGAATTGTGTAGTGAGTATGTTTCAAAAGTTTAAAGTGTTGAAGGCATATATTTATGCATACAAAGTTAAAATGCACATACGCACGCAGTCATGTGGAGGACAGACATAATAAGAATAAATAACTAAATTATTTAATAACAGAACCCACCTAATTGCCGCATATGTAAAGGTGCAGCTAAATAGATACGCGTAAGTAATGTAAATGCTAAGAGAATGTTTTATTCAAATGTAATGGTTAGATAATGCTAGCAGACCGACAAACTTATCTATCCAGGTGGCTAAATGATGGAACTATAACTTTTTGTACGAACGCACTATAGTTTTGAAGACAAAACTCAACAGTGGCTCCACACATACAACTCAAGGTAGAATAGTCGTACATAAACGTCCTTAGATAATACGTAATACTACTTCAACGTACAGAAACTTATTACTTACTATAAGTTATGCTAAGCGCTGAAAGACTAAAATTGATGTGTTGGCCCTACAACCTTTAAAAGGCAAAGGGTGAGTTGTGCAGCAAAGAGTGAAGTGAAATAGTATTTAAAAAAAAAGTAAGTTTACTTAGTTAATTGAATCACAATCACGCGTTACTTTGCGGAAGTTCATCTTTAAAACTGTTTATTTATCAAATCTCTAGCGTATTACCGCTTTATAGCTGAAAAAACAGCAGCACAACACAAATTCTATTTTCACCAAATGAAATTTAAATTCGTTTAAATGAGAAAAGCAATCTCTTACAGATAATCATTGGGAAAAATTAAAAATTACCTATGTAAAAGTTAATTTTTAATTTGTTCTAAAAACACGTTATTGGAATACGGAACTAAAAAATCTTTCGGACATACGAATTATAGCTGAGTTACAAGAGAACCTTTGATCGTGCAAACCTGTGCAAACCATGTGCAAACTGTCAAATAATTCCTTTTTTAACGCATTCTGTATTCAAAAATAAACAAAACACGACGACTTCCCAGCTATTTAAATTAAGAAATAAATACGAACGCAAATGCGGCGTTGTTTATTTAGCTTGAAAAAGGATAGATGTCTGAGCGAAACATGAAAGAATTCAATTCAAATTGCCGCCATTGTTGTCTGCGAACGGTTAGTTTACATTTTTTAAACCACGACTTATCTACGGTGATGAACGGCTTGGGAGCTGGAATACGGACGTCGATTAATTATAGCCTAAATCGTGGTGATATGGACAATCTGTCAGTTTGTCAGTGTGGCATTTGGAGGGTAGTTTGTCAAAATATTAGCATTTGTCTATGAATTTTATGTGTGTGCTGTTAAACCAAACGACGGACTTTCGCTTAATGACTGCCTCGGTGGCTCAGTTGGGAGTGAACCTGCCTTCTGAGCTTGGGGGCGTGGGAACGATTCCCAGCTAGGGCAAACATTTACGTGATGAACATTTGTGTTTGTTAAAAGTCTAGGTGTTAATATCTCTCTAAGTATGTATTTAAAATATATTTGTATGTATATCAGTCTCTCTGGCAGCTATAGTACAAGCTTTGCTTAGTTTGGGGTCAGGCGACCGTGTGTGAAAATGTCTCATTTTTTTTTTATTATTTTTTTTTATTTATGTGTTTTTAAAGTATTAATGATTAATGCAATAAAATTGTTTATTTCGATAACATGATACTTTTTTGTTGTAGATACATAGATTAAATATAAATTATGTTAGCTGGCAATACTGCGCAACGCAAATTTCCCGCCATTGTTACGTAGTGATATTTCTGAGGCAGAAATTGGTACTTAACTACCTATCTTTTATAATATTCAATCATCTAGCCCTACTACGGACGTGGTCGCAGCAGTTCAACTGGCGCGTCCCGTAGTTTCACCTGAGATTTCCATCTTTTCATGAAGGTTTCAAGATGAAAAATGCTTTCTCATAACGCACCCTTCGTAAAGCTATTTATTCAAACTTGCTAACTGATATAAATAGAGAATAGAGAAACTGAAATATATAGATAACCTATAGAGTTACTTTCGCATATTTTATATTATGTAGGTATGTATGTAGTGCGAAGTAGTATGATCTGTTGGCACCACTGTCTGGTCTATGTCCATCACTCAAGTCACAACACATCAGCGAGGTCGTAAGAATGAGATTATTGTCGTAGTTTTTTAATTCGGCTCCCAGTCGGGATGAGTAATCGTCCGTCGTCCGTCGATTCGATAGTTTGACAGTCGATTTGACAGTTTGACTAATGCTCAGTGTGTTTAGCGCGGGCTTGACGTCTGAATGAGGCGGAATTAAGGGGTGTTGACGGTCGATTGATGAGAGTTGTGCGCCGTTTGTCAGTTTTTTATGAGCTTCCGTCAAAGAGGAAGGTCCTGCGAGGAACCAATTTGATATGACATGCGATGACAAACACCGTAAATTATTATTTAAATTTGAATGAAGTCAGACGAAGAATGTGGGTAGATATTTTGAAAGCTCTATTAATTGGTTTTAACGCCTACCGCCTAAGAAGTTTTCAATATCCGAAGTAGGTACCTACTTATCTAGTTGTGTACCTATGACTAATCCTGGGAGAGTAGATATTCGATATTTTATGCAAAACACGTGAATTATACATGCAGGCGGAACTTCCGATAGAAAATAACAATCTACCTAAAATGAAGTGCAATGCAGTAGCCAATAGCTATGGCGCATCGCATGCCTAGAGAGGTACTTATTATTGTATATTTAACTAGATTTACGTACCCTTAAAATACTCTTACTGCTACTTAGTAATACAACAATGCTATGTTTATGGATACCATTGGTTTTTGAGTATGTTGGTACATTGTTTCAAAAACAAGGCTGGCGACCCAATGTAACCCGAGATGCCAGCCACGATGTCGACATGAAACATGCCAGCGTTATGATGCCAGATAACACAAGAATTGAGACGTCTCTGCTTCGACACCAAGAATGCTGACTGGCCGAATGTAACGAGCTTTGCCGAGCGCACCATATAAAAAACCCTTATGTCAATGTCCTAAAGCTTAAAAAGATATTGACGAGCGATAAATTGTCTATGGTCGTGGTCCGATCGGTTGGTTCGATTACGGAGCGGCAAAGGTATCTGTAGAGCTGGCCATTTATAGAAACTAAAACCTTTCAAGGGTGTCTGTTAGATTTATTTAGAAAATATGTCAGTGGCTCCCCCATTGGAGTCCATATAATAAGTTGGTCGGGCTTCAAGATGGGTTATCAGGAATATTCAAAGGTTGGTATGTCAACTCCGATGGTTTGTTTGGTCAAGGTGACGGGATATGGGTGTTTTTAGATGTTTTATGTTGATTAGGTGGGAATAATGACTTTTAATATTTTTTTAGGTTGTGGTAAAAATAGTCGTTCAATTATTTCAATGATTCAAGTAATCAAGTTGCCGAAAATGACAAAAGATGGCATAGCGAGCGCAGCGGTGCTATTCACAATCATTCGGAAACGTTTCCGATCGAATCCCAAAAATTTCAAACTCAAATTGTTCGAATCTCAGTCTTCTTTTATACATTTTGGAATAGGGAATCAACTATAAATCCGATCGGAAGAATGAATCACGTTTAAAAACTTATTAATATAGACTGAGATTCGAATAATTTAGGTTTAATTTTTTTTAAATCCGAACGGAAACGTTTCCGAATGGTTGTGAATAGCCCTGCAGAAAAAACTTAAAGTAAGTACAGTTCTCACTAAAAGTATCATAGACATCAAAAAGATCCTCGAAGAACAAGAAGTCAAAACATCGTTTTTCGTGGCGGGCCTCGCTTTGGACAGTCTTGATTTTAAACATACTTATGTAATAATGTATGATAGAAATACTCTTTTGACTTTACCCACACGCAATTTGACACCCTTGACAGTTAGTTGTCTAGACCTTACTTTTCTTTTTCCTTTTTTTTTGGCTTCGTGTGAATTTGCCGTTTCGCATTTGCCATATAAGCCTTATTTTTACGTAGCGCAATCTAACGACAGAATAAATAAAAAACGATCACTTTACACGCATCGCTTCCTATTTCCTATCATTTTTGTACTTTTACTTATTCTGCGGTGCTAGGTACTAATTACAAAGGGTATTGCTGTTAGTGTCACAGGTGAACAGCAGTTGGTAGCAGTGCTGGGCTGGGCACTGCGCTTGCACGCGAGGTGATGGATGCACGAAGGCGGTAATTGTAGTGCTAATGGTTAGAAATGGGGCTACAATCGGAAAATGGTGTATTGGAAAGCTTTGTTGTAGAGTACTGTAGACTTGATTGCAGTGAGACTTTTTTGTAATCGTTAAAAGGATTGCGTTTGGCCGCCATCGCGCCTGATGTTAAGCTATGATTTTGGACGTTAAACGTTTGCGCAGTAGAGTTAGTACTAGATTGGATAGTTAAGTAGGTACTTAAACTTTTTTCGTTTTCGTTCTACATATATTTCAATAGAGCGGCTCTAGCGAAAATGTTAAACTTGAAACGTGAAATGACCTAGTCGTGTTTCGGGATGTAGCCCGGTGTAACCGTTCCGAAGACGGGCCTGAGCAGTAGCGCACTTGTAGCGCCTCACTCAACTGCCGTCTTTGTACTTCTTCACTCTACAAAAATTCAAGGCTAGAGTGCATATGTACCTTATAGGTCGTCGTGCTCCATCTTAGACCACAACGTCGCTTAACATCAGGCGAGTTGGTGGCCAAACGCCGACCTTTTCTACATAAAAAAAAAACTTCTTAGTTTAAAGTATGGAGCCAGATGTGTGGAGAAAAAAGTTTACGCTGAATATCAAAACTTATTATAAGCCCTCAACTTAACTGGGTACATTTTGTTACCTACTAAAGTGTACCCTCACGCGCATGATGTAAGTGACTTTTACTGTGTGTGTAAGAGGCCTAATCCTAACCGAAAGAAGCATGTTAATGCATAGCTAGGTATACTATTAATTATGTAGTCGCAATAACATACAACTTGTTTACCAGAAAATGTATGTTAGTTTTGCTGGCTCACAGAATTAAAACAAGTATGTCTAGTTAAATTGTTTTTTCTTTAATAGAGTTTGTAAAAGAGTATAAACAATTAACTAGCTGCCCACAATAAAATACGAAAACTCCTTAAATATTTAATTCTATGTGAATGCGGAGATTCGCGTAGTTTGCGTTTAAACTTGTCTGTTATCTAATTGCATTTCCTCGCCATTACCGCCGTTATTTCTTCATCTACAAACTCGGATGACGTAATTAATTCGATATTTCGACACATTCGTTTCAGTTGGCACGCTTACCGACCGCCATGTTTGTTGACAAAGCGCGCGAAATTATCCAGATTTCGCGCGCACTCTCCCAACGCAGTTTGTTTATAAACTTTGCTAAATCCGAGCTAATCTTTGAAATACCTGCCAGAAGTGTGTTTTTATTTGAATTTAGGCTGTATTTCTTTGCATTAAGGATTATAAAAAGCCGGATTACAAGTTTCCAGCGTTGTTTCAGCTATGTTTACTTTTCCCGCGTAAACTTACGTTTGAACGTACGGATGCGATCCGCGGCGCGCTTTTACGCTGTTTGTTTTGATATTAATTTAGAAATGCCACAGTTATTGTTATATTAATGTGTTTATGGGTTCTAAAAGAGCTGTTAGGTTACTGAGATTGATGCTATAATGCGAGCACTTAGATGAAATGGATCACAGTTGGCGTGGGTCGGGATTACGCTTACAATAATAACATTTACTATTCTGCTGAAGTAGTTTAGATTTTCAGATAAAACACTATACGATTCTAAGAAAATTTACTGTTAGGTACAGTTTGAATTTCAGATTTTTGTATCGTGATTTCACTAAAAAACAAAAGCATAACTTCTAGAGACATAATAATAACGCTCTCTGGCCACCTAAAACAATTTAAGAAAAAGAAAACGTATTCCAAATTCGACCTACAACAAAACAACTTGACCCGTAGTTTTTTTTTTTTTTTCAAAATGAGGCAAAGGCAAAGCTGGCATTAATCCGTCGGCATGAAAGGGCAACGCTGGGTACGCAGTAGGGGGCTGGCAGGTGTGCCGCGAGAAAAAAAGTTAAAATGGACAAGAGCGAATCGAACTGGATGGTAGGAAATTATTTTAATGATTGTAATTATTGTACCTAACAACTGACAATGAAAGAAAAGTAAGGAAAAAACGCACAAGTAAATATTCTAAAGATCAAGCTCAGCTAAATTAGATTTAGGGTCAACTGGGTCAAATACGTCTGTGGGGCAATTGCGTCTTTCGAGAATTACTAACAAACCCTACACAAATTAGGCATCTTATTTTTATCTTTAGTTGCAATAATCTGTACAAAATAGCGTTAGTTGTCTAATTTGTGAAGGGTTTGTTAGTAATTCTCGAAAAACGCAATTTTTCTCACAGACGCATTTGCCCTAGTTGACCCTATTTATTCTAGAGTTAGGTATGAAGTAGATAGTTTTACGTGGTTTAATTTAGAGTCATGTGTAGTTTAAAATTGAATGCGTTACTTTTACATAGTTTTAAACAAACAACTTTTTTATTTAAACAATTTAAGTACCTCCTACGTACTCGTATATAGTCATATCTTAGTGAGTACTTTTAGTGGCAAAAAACTTGACTTTGAAGCATCTACTTAAACGCTTTCGCAATGTCATCGTCAAGCCTTTCCCCCAAGAGGGCAGGCAGAGGTGTAATACTACACCCACACTTCGCCGGACAATATCAATACAATATACTTAGATGTATAAATAAATAATAAATAAATATTTGGGACACTTGAACACACGGTCGTCTGACCCCAAACTAAGCAAAGCTTGTACTATGGCGGCCAGAGACTGATATACATACTTATATACTTTATAATACTTACTTACTTTACTTTATATATTTTTAATACTTACTTAGAATACAATTTAAGTAACTAAAAACAAACATTAAAAAAGTGCAATGGGCGCTTTTTTCTATATCTTCCAGACAACCTTTGAATTTTGAATTTGAATTTGAATTTGAACCTTTGGGTGAAATAAAATAAGTTACAACTTACCACGGATCCCTAAAAAGGGTGATGCGGGCGCCCCCTACCGCGTAAGGGCGGAACCAATCGCTCGGTCGCGGGCTCCGTGTCATGATTATTTCTTACATTTGGTGCGATGGGAATTATTATATCCACTTATAGGATTATGATAGGTGTGGGCTGGCAAAAATATACAGCGTGTCTTTGAACGACTGACATATTCTAGGATATCATTGCAATAGTCATTGTGACCACCATTTGACTGCCTCGGTGGCTCAGTTGGTAGTGAACCTGCCTTCTGAGCTTGGGGGCGTGGGTTCGATTCCCACCTAGGGCAAACATTTATGTGATGAACATTTATGTTTGTTCTATGTCTGGGTGTTGATATGTATTTAAGTATGTATTTAAAAATACATATCTAAGTATGTATATCAGTCTCTGGCAGCCATAGTACAAGCTTTGCTTAGTTTGGGGTCAGGCGACCGTGTGTCGAAGTGTCAAAAAAAAAAAACAAACAAACTAATTGGCCCCATAGTAAAAGTTGGTCATAATGATGAGAATGTTAATGATTAGAATGATAATTATCTTGAAAATGTCCATCGTATAAAGATACATTATAAGGCTCCGGCGACCACTTTAGACTAACTTCCCATTGCCTCTAAAGTTACCTACCTACAGAGTGACAAAGTGCAATTTCAATATTTTTTATGACTTTTGCACTTCCCTTATCATTCTTAAATAGCTAAGAATGTCCCTTGTATTATGGATTAATATAAAAGCTAATGATGTAGATGACATATGATTTAGAAAATGTAGAGTGTCGCGGAACCCTTAAATGTAGTGTAGGTATAGGTAGGTACTTACTTACATTGTAAAAACTTAGATTTATTGATATTTATTAAAATCTTGTCTTCACTTGTAATAATGATTTATGCAAACCACGCAAAAAGATTAAAAAAAATGCTTAAAATGGTTTTCAGGAAATTCTAAAAAGGAGATAGAAATTTTTTGTTAGGATTTTGGCCTATTTGGGAAAGTTGCTTTATGAAGAGATATAATACTAGTAAAAGAATAATGAAATATAAAATTTAAAAAAATGTTACAAGACAAATAGACAAATATTTATTTGTAGCAAGAAACATACAATAACAAAATAAAAATTACACAATTATAAAAAAAAAGAAAGTTTGTTTGTTTTGTTTTCAGACAAGTTTTATAATTATTTTATTATTACCCAGTTGCGTCCTGCAGCGTTGCCTGTGGTCGAAAAGTAGCCTTTTCTATTTTCCTTTTTTTGTAGTCTATATGCTATTTCAAATTATAATCTATCCATGTGCCAAATTTCATTCAGATCCGTTCAGGTGTTCTGGCGCGATTCACTAACTAATATCTGTTCAAACTTTCGTATTTATAATATTAGATTACTAGTGGAGTTTTTGCCGGGAACCGAAAAGATGATGTCGTGATTTTGTATTAATTTTCACAACTTGAGATTCTTCGAGTGTTAAAGTGTAATCATGGTGGGTTATTAACGTTTACCGGTTCGTCAACGTGCACGAGTGTGGGCAAATGATACGATCATTGCGAAACGCGTCTTTTTGTGTTCTCTGCAAAACTTCACTTAAAGTTTCAGTAAAGTATCCATAACTTTACTGGAATGAGGAAAGGGGAGGGATCATCATCTTCATCATCATCTCATCATCTGTGAAAACGAATGATTAGTACCTACTTGACACTGGCAGATGCATATGACGTGCGACGCAAAATTCCCCTAAATGGGGGAGAATGAAAGAAGATAATATTAGTGTGAACTGTGTGAAGTAAGATGATTTCTACTATTCTAAAATTCTCTATTTTAATACACACCTATTTTCAAGTTCTCCATTTTATTATTATTTTTTTAGACTTTTTAATCGTTGCTATATTGAAAGAAACTTTTACTTTAATCATTATGTATGTACTTATATAATAGCACATACATGCGTTTTTATAAATTAAAAATTACAAAAACGCAAACCTAATTAGTAGATAAGAAAACAATTTTAATGATACAAGAATCTCGTGCAGAATCTCAATAAATATAATTGTCATTCAAAACTGCGCGAGCTTAAAACAATTCACGGCTTCCATTGCTGCTCTACAAAGGTAAAGCTTAATTACACGGTTGTTAAAGCAAGCAATGGTTAGCGCATGATATGTGAATGTGTTTTGCGAAACGCGTTGGTGCGTATGTGTCGTCGACCGGAGGAGCCTTGACCTAGGCAGTGAAAGTACGATTTATTGAACTAGCTGTTGCCCGCGACTTTGTTCGTTTGAAAATTCTTATAATGGCGTAAATTGTAAATACAGTATTTAGTGTCTATCATTGATATACATATTCGGGACACTTGAACACACGGTCGTTTGACCCCAAACTAAGCAAAAGTTTGTACTATGGCGGTCAGAGACTGATATACATACTTATTTACTTTTAAATACATACTTAAATAGATACATAGAACAAACACAAATATTCATTACATGAATGTTAGGTGGGAATTGAACCCACGCCCTCTAGCTCAGAAGGCAGGTTAACTACCGACTGAGCTACCGAGGCAGTCACCGACTGATAGATGCATTAACTCCGTTTAAATTTTATCAAGATCTGTTCAGTCGTGAATGAGCAAATAGACAGACAAAGAGACAGACAAAAAGACAGAGCTAATTTCGCTTTTACAATATTAGTATGGATTGTAAGATGATACGCTTCGAATCAGTTGCTTTAACTAGTCTATGAGATGATTTCGTTTCACCAAGTAAATCATAACTTAAAAAATTGGTATGTTTACCTATGAAAGACGTTTGGCGAATGCTGCAGATCAATAATAAACAAATATTAGGTATTAATACTTTTTTATCTTATCTAAAAAACAACAATTACACAATAGTCAACAACGATTGCAAACAACAGCAACAACAATCAACAACATTATTGTACACACAATAAATTATCACAATTAACCAACTGTAGTCAAAACTGGTGGAAATACATCTCCATCAGATCTACATTAGTCTTATTATTTGTATTTTTATTTACATAGGGTAACCCTGGTCACTGACAGTGACATTTAAGCGAGGAGCTCGCAGAGCGGGCTTTTATCGCTTCGGAATTCGAATTTAGTGCTTGCCTCCTTTGTGGTGGTAGATGTGTTTGTAGACCGGTACGTGGACGGGGTAGGGTTTGGGGATTGGGACCTCGACCTTCTTTTCGACCTCGACGGGGTAGGGCTTCTCGACCTCATAGGGGACGGGCTTCTCTACCGTGTAAGGCACTGGTTTCTCAATGATATGGGGTACGACCTGCAAACAACAAAAATACAACAAATTAAAACTTGGACAGAACAGTGCATACTTTCCAATGTACCTAGTTTCATTTGAAACCCAGTTCCTCTAGGTGAATCGTTTCTTTTTCGGTCATTCAGTATTAGATGAGTTGTTGGTCAAACGCCGATCCTATCAAAAGTAACACTGGCACAACGTAAAGCATGTGGTTTGTTAAAACAAAAAAAACAACATTGAAATCAGAACATCCGATTAATTTGACGCAATCTTTTATCTGTCACAAATGTCAAAGAACGCGTTTGTTTTTTTTTGCGCACGCTCCGCTGGTCGTACTTTTACTTTCGATGTGGCCAGTTGCATTATATAATAATCGGTGCAGTGGCATGGATGGCGTATTATGTCATGACAGCACTTAAAGTACAATGGCATTGATACGAGATTTGATACAATTGTTTCTCTAATTGCTTGCCTTTTTTTCATCTGTTTCTTTTTCGTAATTGCGGTGTGCTCTGTTTAGTAATTACGGGTAAATATGGTTTCAAGTTGTCAGAACATAATTCAGAATGAATAAACTATTAAAATAGACTTGAGTCGAATTACTCGTATTTCTTTCAAATTAAACAAAAACGAATCCATTATCAACAATTAAATAATTATCAACAAAAACCAAATTTCTTTTTAAAACAACCTATTTTTTCAAAGCCTTTTTGTGTAGGTCACAAACACTAAAAACGTTTGCTTATTGCAACTACAATATTGCAAGTCTTAAGTCGTTAAGGAATCAAATATTTGTTCTCAAAAAAGCTATGGAGTTGCATGGCCTCTCAAATTTTACACGAAGAATTATATGTTTAATAAAGTAAAGGAAGGTATACCTATAGCCAAAGTAGTACATATATGGCACATGACAACAAATTAGTCGCAACTAACTGACCAGAATTGTCCAAAGACATCCATTACGGAAGTTCTGTCCGTCTATAAAATGTTACCATCTCCTTGGCTCCTTCTCTCTACAATCACCATTCACTTTTGCCTCTCACATCTTTAGAACCGGAAAGTGGTTTGATCAATCAAATTATTATAATCATAATAGGAGACATAATACTTGTTTTATTAATATTCTCATCATTATTTTTACTGGATGAAGATGCTAAAATTCGAAGAAGACTGTAGAGTTTAGGTTCATTTTTTTGAAAAGATTATAAAGTTGAGCTCATGAGGTTTAATTGGTAAGGTATCGTAGATCTAGAAGTTTATGTTTTTATCATGGAAATCGATTGCTTGGTAAATCATAAGAAAGTTCCAGATGTGAAAAAAATGTTCCAGAAAACGTTCAAGGGTTCTTCATGAGAGAAGAGAGTTCGTCTGCGATATAAGTCAAGTACTTAGTAGGGTAGAAGGATCAGCATTACTGTGGTAAGATGTGCAAAACTACCTTGGCCAGGATCAAAGCTAAAGCCAAGAAAAACATAATTTAACTGTCATATGCGCAGACGTTGTAATTTCTTAGATATTATAAGCCTTCTCAAATAGACTTGGATCTTTGTTTTTCTATCGACTTGGGAGTCGTAGAAGTAGAAGTAGCTACATAACCTTGTTCGAACACTGGCAGGATACATTATAGTAGACCCGTTGGACTCTAGTGACGTAGAACACTACAAGGTTTCTGTATGGGGTACTAATTCAGTTAAAATGATTTTTGTCTGAAGCATGGGAGGAAGTTTTCCTTGTAAATAGGGAAGTGGATAGGCTGCTCTACCTACTGTAAATAGTGTGATGAAAACAGGATAAAGCCTTTCCATTCTCTGATAGGGGTTTAATACCACTACCATCTCTGCGTAGAATCATATCGATCTCTTTTCGAATGGTTCAGTTCAAGTGCTTTTTGTCTGCTTCTCGGGAAACCTTGTAAATAGGAACGTGGATATTGTATGGGTTGCACTATTATGATGCGGCCAGGATAGGACAGTTTTAGTGGTTTTCATCTGATTCCTCGGGAAGGCTTACCTTGTAGACAGGGACGTGGATAGGCTGCTCTACCGTGACGTGGACAGGGTAGGGCTGCGGTATCGGGATCTTGACGTACTGCGGCACGGAGACCGCCACCGGGTGCGGGATCGGGACTCCGATCTTCTTCACCACCGTCACGTGGTAGGGCTTCGTGTGCTCCGAGTGGGAGTGGCCTTCGGGCTCCCATTCATCGGAGGGGCGCGCTGATGCAAACGCTGCTAGGAGGAGCACGGCGGCTGTTTTCTGGAATCAAGTTGAAAACGATTAATTTAACTAAACGGTTTTAGTCTGAAAAAGGATAAAGAAGCCGTGACAGGCTAAAAATCACTGGTGGAAAGACCTCGACGCGATCTTGACAGAATGAAACTTGGAACCCTATTCTTACGAGATATTCCTAGATCTTTTTACTTTGTAACCGGGATTTCGGATTCGGATAGAATAAAGTATCACATAGTAAAATCAAATCAAATTTAGTTTTAAATCAAATCATCAGATAAAAAAAAAAATTGAATGATAACGTTGAATTGAATATTTTAGCTCAAAATTTACTTCTAATCAATTAAAAGAAGCATCGTGATTTAACTTTGTTTTTATTTATCTGTGTTGTGTTTATTAAAAATAGTTAACGGATGCTACTAGTGAATGGCAAACGTAATTGGAATCCTTTCACTGCAAGATGAAAGAGGAAGTGAACATAATAATTATGACATAACGCAATGTGTGCCATGATATTCATTTTGATGCACTTTTAATGTACTATTTTGCATAATATTTAGGCCGCGTGATTGTTTTTTTGGTACATTCTTTGAATACGGCCGTTTTTGCGTTAAAATAACGTTCCACATTCAATTTAACTTTTGTTTGACACATTTTAAACCATAGACAACTTTTGTGTTCCACTTTCGGTTTTTTTGGCAAAGGCAGCGTTCCACATTCAGCTTTTTCACTTCCGATGATTGCAAAACTTCCGATTACATCACTGCACTTTTAAATTATAAAAAACTTACAAAAGCGATCATGTTGAACGGTTTAGTTGGTTCGTTGGATGTCTTTGAGGGGACTGTTGCCTTCTTAGATCCCCACGACCGTTTTATACTTGGTGAAATGTGTAGCACCTTTCCATTCTCTGATAGGGGCTCTGTACCATGACCGTCGCTGCTTAGAATCATATCGATGTCCTTTCGAATTGTTCGGCATACATTGCTGCGTTTGAATCAGCATGTTATTAATGCTGTCATTAAAAACGGCAATGATTCGTGTGCATTTAAGATTATTAAGGTGTTGTGATAGCATAGTAGGTAGTGCAATTGTACTACAGAGTAACGAGTTTTGTTTTCGGGCCTCAGACATGTGTAGGATTTTTTTTCCTTTTTATTTTATAGCAAAGTAATAATTGGCGATAGAAAGTGGACCGATTTATATAAAGCTTGAATGCAATAAAATGCTAATATAAGAAAGATGAGCTTTTATCCATTACATAAGATTATGCAAAATTATTTTCACACGCAAACAATTGGATGCTTTGCGTTTTACAAAAATATTTAAAAAACATGTCAGTATAATTTTCAGTTCATTTAATACTAAGCCTCGTTAAGCTCAGAATAAAATAATTAAAATACAAAGTAGGTACATGTGTTTACTCTGTAGCACTAGCGTGCACTCGAAATTATGTGAATCGTAGTTCTGATACGTCGCACAAGCGTTATTCATCCATCCATTCGTCGCGCTCACGTTGCACTCGTAACAAATAGTAGTTGTAAATGTAGACAATTTTTTCTTAGGATTATAATAAACATATGTAAACCATTTATGACTTTAAAAATGATCACTAGGTACATACAAATCACACTATCGCATTATTATTATTAAGGTTCACGCCAGACCGGCTGAACGGATCTGGATAAAACACAGCACAGAAATGGCAAGCAAGTCCAATGTAATAACCCTTAATAATAAAATAATATAATAATAGCCTTTAATCAGACCTCACAATATAGTCCGGTCATTTTAGACAATTGAAATAAAGAAAATTCCGACAGAGCCAAATCTTCGTAGAGACCTTAGGTTTACCACAAGGAATAAAGTGTCAAAAGTCCCCATCAGTCCCATGTGAGCTTAGGGACTTATTCGGGGTCCAATGTCAAAATTTTAGGTTTTTTGGATTTTTCTCGAAAACAGCAAGTTTTATCGAAAAAGTACCTTAGAGCAAAGTTGTAGATCTTAAAGTTTTCTATAAAAATGGTCCCTATCATTTTTTCTCTAAGACCCACTATTTCCCAGATATTGCGCTTGTAAGAATCATGTTCTACATAGTATGCACGCATATGCCACGTATATACATATTTAGGTACTCAAGCAAGCAAAAATGCCTACTCGTGTCTCTTTTATGTAAACATTATACTATTCTAAGAAAATTTACTCTAAAATGACCGCCGGTCCCTTACCGAATCCCCTCTACTTGAATAACATCTGGCCTTGAAAAACATCTGCCTATTCTTTTGTCCATGTGGTGTCGTATTAAAATTCAGTATTAAAATTATTTGAAAAAAATGATTTGATTGACTGCGCAAAAGTGTTTACAGAAATTAATTCTTCACCTCAAATACTAATTACTAAAGGAATTCGGTTTCTTCTTGCGGTTTATGGAGCTCCAAAAAAAAAAATGATTGCATAGATACGTATAGATATTTAACATTAATAAAAAATACACGAAACAAAAAGCAAGTACAGCTATCTTGTCTTCCTCCAACATCGGCATCTGCTACTCAACATTTGTTTCGAGTATACTATCAAGTTCAGACATGGCAAGGCAATGAACCGAACCCTGAAGACTGGGGTTGGAAATTGATAAATAATACTTTGGAACCGATTCGATCTCTACTGCCCCTTGCTCCGGAAAAACTTCTTAACACTATTTTTTGCAATTGCAAGAAAGGTTGTAGTGCCAAATGTGGCTGTAAAAAAGTAGGGTTGCAGTGTTCTCCAGCGTGTACCAATTGCCAAGGTGTCTCTTGCTCAAATGTTCAATTAAATACAAGAGAGGAAGATTCATGTGATTTTGATGAAGAGACAACTGATTCATCTTCATTTGAACAATTTCTAAGCGTTCGTCGACAGGAAGGAGAAGAAGAAGAACAAGAAGAAATTGAAGAAAACATGATTGTTGAAGTTGAATATGAAGAGTATGAGTCAGATTAAAGTCATAAAAAAAAGTTAGAACGACAGTAACCCATATCAATAATCTTCATACTATTAAATAATTATTGTTCCGGAAAATAACGTCATAAAGGTTTGTGGAATAGGCCTACCGGGGATACCACGTAAAAAAAAAACGCGCCGAGTACACTTGTTTGATTACAATTACACACTAACGTGATTCTTACAAGCGCAATATCTGGGAAATAGTGGATCTTAGAGAAAAAATTATAGGGACCATTTTTATAGAAAACTTTAAGATCTACAACTTTGCCCTAAAGTACTTTTTCGATAAAACTTGCTGTTTTCGAGAAAAATCCAAAAAACCTAAAATTTTGACTTTGGATCCCGAATAAGTCCCTAAGCTCACATGGGACTGATGGGGATTTTTGACACTTTATTCCTTGTGGTAAACCTAAGGTATCTACGAAGATTTGGCTCTGTCGGAATTTTCTTTATTTGATCACTATTTTTATGTCTAAAATGACCGGACTAATATAATATAACATAGTTTTATCATTTTATTTTGCTTGACACCCATGTTTGTTTGCCATTTCACGGCAAAGGCCTCCTCCAACTGTCTCCATTTTACTCTTTCGTTGGCTGTTGTTGTCCAACTGCTGCCTGCCTTTAACTCATCTACCCAAGTCCTGGGTGGTCTGCCACGATTTCGTCTCCTATGTCTCGTGAACCAATACATGACAGCTTTTGAACGCTTCTCTTCCTCTGATTGATCTTAGATTAGATTTTTAGATTTCTTTGGATACTTCCACACACGGTCGCCTGACCCCAAACTAAGCAAAGCTTGTACTATGGCTGCCAGGGACTATACATACTTATATACTTTTAAATACATACTTAAATCCATATTAACACCCAGACATAGAACAAACACAAATGTTCATCACATAAATGTTTGAAGGTGGGAATCGAACCCACGCCCCCAACCTCAGAAGGCACTCACTACCAACTGAGCCAACGAGGCAGTCTGATCTGATCTGTCAATAACCCTTACTTAGTCTAAAATTAAAAGTAACTCTATCTGTCTGGCATTTCACGGCTAAACGGCTTAAGAGTCCGGCGACCTAACTAACGGATTGGCTTAAGAGGGCCGCGAGGCTCTGAAATTTCCATACAAACGCGCTACTCAAATTTCTTGAAAACCATTTGTCAGATTATGATGAAATTTAGCATGTACAATTAAATTAACAATATCTCCGCCCCTCTTGATTTTTTTAAAAAACGTTTTTTTGGGTAACAGCTAGTAGTAATAGAGATACAATCCACTGTGAATAACACAACACTTATGACCACTTGCACCAAATATAAGAAATGCCTAAGTCCTTGTTTAATTAATACTTGTCATATAAAAGTACTCGCTGCGTCCCGCGGTTTTACCCGATGTTAGTAGTAGCCTATGTGGTAATTCAGGGTATAAGCTACCTGCATGTCAAATTTCATCAAAGTCCGTCCACTCGTTTGAGCGTGAAGAAGTAACAAATAAACACAATTACACACATGACACACTTACATACTTTTAGTGTGACGTGATTAGTGTGATTAGTTAGAATTCTTTCCCTTATAGCCGTGTTGGCCGAGTGGGATGGAACGCGTCTTTCGATCCGGGGTTCGTGAGTTCGATCCTGCACCAATGAACTTATCTCTCATATAAAGGTTTATGTGCATTTTAATTATGACACGTGCTCTTACGGTGAAGGAAAACGTCATGAGGAAACCGACATGTCCTAGAAGAATAATTCGAAATACATGTGACATCTACCAGCCCGCACTGAGCCAGCGTGGTGTTTTTTTTTTATGATTGAATGGGCCTACGTTTGACCACAACACACCTGATGGAAAGTGAGGATGCGATCTAAGATGGAGCACGCTTGACCATGAGGTGCATATTCACTCTTGTCTCAAGACAAGAGTGAATATGCAGAAGTCTCCTGGTTCTCTTCAAAGAGAACCAGGTTGTATCCATTGCTGGGGAACACCGAGGCAGGAAGCCTCAATAGCTCAATCAGTCTCCACGTAGGGTAGGTCGGTGTCTCTGCAGTGGGACGTAAAAGACTGTAATCATGACTCTTTCCTCTTTACTAGTAAGTATATCCTTTACTATCCTAAGAAAAGAAAGAGAGGTAGACCTGTAGCTAGGGAAGACGACATCAAAAAAACAGCTGGCCCCAACTGGATTCAAGTAGGTCAATCTAGAGAGGACTGGCTATCTTTGGAGGAGGCCTTCACCCACAGAGGAATTCTTACAGAATGAAGAACCATAGTATAATAGTATAGGATTAAGGAAAAACTAACGCAAGTAAATATAGGAACCAAACTTAATTACTAACAAAACTAATAATTGTATAAAAGTAAACTTAATCGAATCTAACTTATTGTTTTATAAGCTGTAAGAAATAAAAGGCTTTTTATTTAATATTATTAGATCCTTTCTTGATAACTCTGTAGATTTTGGGCTTAAGTCGAAGCGGGTCATTGAAGTCATCAATATGAACGACTTTTACTAAAGACCAAGCTCTGAATAAAAAAAAACAGGTGCTCCATACATTTTGTCGACGATCATTGAACTTTTTAATTGGAACAGCAGATTTTTCTCGCGAGTTCAAGGGACCCTCTGCATACAATACAATATTACTTTATTGCACACCAAAAACTACATGAAAATCTTAAAAACTAAAATACATTTTTCGGCAGTACAAGGTAAGCTACATCCTTTCCTGATATCCCTCGAATACATATTAAGTATAATATCCTACTTAATATTATACGTGAAGTTTGTAAGAATGGATGGGTGGATGGATGTTTGTTACTCTTTCACGCCAGAGCGGCTGAACAGATCTGGATGAAATTTGGCACTGAGATAGATTATAGTCTAGAATAGCACATAGGATACTTTTTAACAGCTGGTGAAACCGCAGGGCGCGCAGCTAGTCCTCTATATAATATAATCGACAAATAATTTACAATTGTATTGTTATTTTGTATATTGTATACTCTAAGCTCCCAGTTCAGTTAAGCCATGCCTGGCCTTCAAGCGGCCTAGTAGCTAGCCTTAGAGTCAATGTTAGAGACTACTACTCTACTCAGCTATTTATACTTACTTATTACCCCCTTACTAATAAACGTTGTTTATCTTTGGAATTAGTTGGAATAGTTATGTCTTATTTAAAAAAAAATGAACTAGATCGAAATAGACATAAAAAAACACACAGTCGAGTTTAAAACCTACTTTTCCAAAATGTCGAAAATGTTTTTTTTTTAAAATCAAATCTGCGCAATTTTGAAAAATTCCAGCAACTGACTCGACAAAAAATTCTGTATACCGAACCTGCTCACAAAATTTCACGAGAATCGGTTGGGGAATGCGACCTGGAGAGGAGGACAGACACCAGCCGCGAGGTCTCCAGCTCACAGAGTCACTTGTTAGTAAGTATAGATGAGATGAGATGAGAATTTATCTTGGTCACTCTCACACGTTTGAAATGAGAGCAACAAGGATGAAAAAAGGTGAGATGAACATCTCAAATCTCCGAATAGGGCCACAGTTGTCTATTGCCTGTCTTTGAAGAGAAATGGAGACCAATTGAAGGAATTAAATAATGTTACTTGACATGGTTTTCTTCAGTAGGTAGAGGCTGTGTAGAGTAAGTCCTCTTTCACTGGTCGCAGTGTTGCCAGGTGCGTAATTACCTTAACTTACCTTTTTATTATTTGTATAAAAATGTAAGTCCGTTATTAGCTGTAAGTTTATCTGTAAATTTATTTTATGTTTTATTGAGAGCTGTGGATTTTGTTAGAATAAATACAATTTATATATTTTTTTTTTCTAATATCTTATTACATTTTGCCAACGGTCAATTAACGTTTCGTTTGGAACAGCTGATTCTTATTTTGCGATTCCAGTGTTGGTTCCATTGTAAAAGTGGTTTGTTATGATGTAGAATTAGCCTTTGGAATTTTGATAGTATATTAAAGGTACATAACATAAAAATATGTTTACTACCTCTAGTACTACTAGATACATTGCACACCAAAAATAAAACAAGTAAACTAAAAATTAAACCTCCGAAAAATTTACCTTTCAAACAAAAAAAATATATATAGGTAACCAAAATCGGTTCATCGGAAGTTACAATGCCACAGACACACATATACAGACCCACAGAGACACGTCAAACTTATAGCAACCCCTCGTTTTTGCATCAAGGGTTTAAAAATTAGTAAAATTAAATCTCATTTTCGTAGTTACGGTAATAATCGTCTAACTCCAAAACTCTGAGCCCTAATTGACCGAGCGCACCGAGCTCTTAAAGTTAACTGACATGTACTCGTAAGCCAGTACACTAGAAGAGTCCAAAATAAGGTTGAATTATTAGAAGAAGAAAAAAAAGTTTATTTGTGTGTGACCACTACATTTAAAATTAAAAACATTAAGGCAATTGTACAATCTACAAGGTCACAAATCTTACGACTTGCAGACTTGCAGATTAGATACGAATCTTTGGTTATACTTTATAAAACTTATTTGGGTACCTAACCGATTTAATGACAGATTTAGCAAGGTTGTGTGGAAGTTCTGCGATGTGGTAACACAGAAGGCGCGCGCTGCGCTGTCGCAATGAAATGCATCGCAAAAAACATGCGTCCGAGCGTCGGTGCCACAAGTGAAAGGTAACTAGCGATTATTAGCGTTATTCAATTTAATTCAAAATTTTTTTTCAAACGAGGTGTGTGTTGGTCGAGTAATTTTTGCAACTTTGACGTTCATAAGCGTAAGTTTGATACTGAAGGCGGCGTTGAGCAGAGCGGTGCATAATTGATTAAAAGGTTACATAACACTCATTACAGCCACCCGGCTGACATGCATAGCCTCGCCTCGTGCGTTTAGGTATTTTTTATATGAACTTCTCTGGATATGCGCTCACTTTATTGACTCCAGGTCTCCTCGGCGTAAGCTTTCAACGCGCGGACGGCGGCCCTCTCGGTGACCACGCGCCGCCCACGAGTGGTTCACGCAAGGACAAGTGACAATCGCTGAAAGACTACTTGGAAATTCGTTGGCAACGCGAGGTTCACTGGTTTACCACGCGGCGTCCACCCGTGGGTCACCCGTTGATCACCAGCTGACCACCTTCCAGGCAATCCCATCCCGTCCATTAAAAACTTAGTACTATAGTATTTAAGTACTATTGTAATTATTTTATGTTTTTAATAAAGAGTTGTTGTTGTTGACCCCAAGTCGTTCACGATAACATGTAAAATGCTCAAAATATCTGCTTACCTTCAGTAGAAGTATTGTGATTGGTTAAATATGCACCGATCCGCTCAGCTCCGCCTCAGCGAGAACACAGCCTTAAGGTGCGTTTCCACTATAGCAGAAACGAGCGGAGCGCAATTTAGAAGTGCATGAAGTGGCCAATGAACGTCAGTTTTTATGACACAACGTCGTGCCTTGCATCATACATCGTGCATGACATCGTGTCGTGAATTTTTACCAATCTACCTTGTAGATTTCCACGACACGGCACCGCGTCATAACATAACATCGCAACGGGCCATGATGTGATGTTACATCGTGTGTTTGTGGCTCTCAAAAAGTAACTCTACGATCGCTTCATTTACACAGCGAAATGATCTTATTGGTTGAAGTTTTCCTCGTGCACCACTCATCTTTTTCGCACATCTCCGGTGATTATGCTGCCCAAGCCCTATTTCTCGACGCATACGATGAGATCTGGTCACTTTCACTCCTATGGCTTTTAAAACGAGAGAGACCGAGAGAGAGAGAAAGATCCGAAAATATCCCGAAATGTATAGGGCGAAGTGTAAGTAAGAAAAAATGAGGGTTAAAATGTATCTCATTTTTCCTCTTACACTTCGCCCCATTCTTACATTTCGAGATATTTTCGGATCTTTCTCTCCCTTTTTACCATAAAGCAATTGGGTATTTTTTCTTTTGTTTCTCCAGCGTTCTACAAGTAAAAAGGAAGAAGGAAAAACGCGTTCATGTTTCGCCTTGGACCGTCTACGATCGCTGAGGCCCTCTCGATGTCGGCGGCGCAGACACGCCATCTTCCGGAGACTGCCTTCCGCGTGTTGCATCGCATACCCACCTATAGGTATGACTACTTATGTCGTAAAGGTGAAATTGTACCTACATACCGTCCTCGACGATTAAACCATAAACGTTCCGTTTCCACCATCGTTATGCCAGGGTTAAGTGGAACAGCTATGCTAAAAAGGGTCACGATTCCAGATGAGAATGATGGGATGATGGGGGATGAGCGTTTCGTTTCTACCATCGTTATACGAGGGTTAGGCAGAACTGCTATGCTAAGCCAAAACGGGGTCACGATTAAACCATGAACGTTCCGTTTCCACAATCGCTATAAGAGTGTTGGTCAGAACTGCTATGTTAAGCCAGTAGGGGGTCATGTTAATCAAGGAAACGAGAGCAGACTTTAATTTTTTTTTCCTACTGATCACCTCCAGCGTCTCTCTGGCGGCTCTTCTAACATCTTTCTTAGGTAGACATGAACCTCCTTTATTTATTTTTCCCGTAGGACATTGGTCAAATGCTCTGAAAAAAAAGAGGAAGACGAACATTATTATAGACGAGGAAGGGACGCAGCAAGTAAAATATCAGGTCCTCTAGTCTTGACAAGCAAGATGTTTTTGGCTACTTTCACTCCTATGACGTTTGACGATATTTCAACTAACGAATTTAACAAACATAATTTAATGAAATCTACTAAAAAACTTTATACAATTTGATATATGAAGCTAATTCAATAAGGAATTTTTTTAATTTTTTTAATTTAATTAATTTAATTAATTTTTTTAATTTTTTTATGACAATTTTTTGCATACTATTTTTTTTTCTATAATAAAGTGGTCCTCCTCTGCCCTAACTTGCAGCGCCCGACAGGGCCCGTTGTGACTTTTGTGCCTTTTTGTTTAAGACCTATGCACACTGTACGGTTATGCAATAAAAATCTGAATCTGAATCTAAATCTGAATCTGGAATTTATAACAGAAATAATTTTATGAAATTTTGACTTTTACAGAGCAACTAGTAAACAATGAGTTTATGAGTTAAGAAAGGACCGAGTAAAAATGAAAGACATTAAAAGTAAAACAAATTTCAAGAATGCATCCAACTTACAAACAACTGAAGTGCAGATGGGCAGGACATGTGATCAGAGAGAAAACGGAGAAATTGACAAGACTTACGCAGTAGAACCTCGATAAGTTAAAAATTAAGGGAGACGTTAAACAATTTGAGTTTTCTAGGTTTTTACTTAATAAGGGTTAAAGTCAAGGAGTTTTTATTTTAATATTTTACTTACAGAGGTCCATTTATTTATAGATACCTTCTTTTTTTTTTTTTTTTTCACCTTGGGAAAATCCTTTATGGATACCTCGAACGGCCCCGGGTGCGGGCACAGAGTGGTTACGTGGGAATCCCGCCACTGACGGCCTACCCACTAAAAACCCAAGGGTGTTCCACCTCGGCGCAATATGTCGGGGCAATGGGTACGCTTTCGGAATCCTCCGCAGCCCCGACAGCGCCAGCCCCTTCGGGCACCACCCCGAGCTTGCGCTCTCTCCCTCTCGATGACGATGTGTCGGACACCAGACACATCGTCATCATCCACCTCCTCGGGGACCAATTTTGCCCGTGCGCGCCAGCCAGCACCCGTGCCTAGGCGCCCATGGTCCCCATGCGACGGGTCTGATGAGGCAACGATACACCGACACGCCTCTTCCTCTGCGGCCCCACCGCGTCCGCCATCAAAACGGTGGCGACCCCGCTTGGGCCGCGGAAGGTAGGGAAAGTGGCAACGACACACCAACAGTCCTCTCCCGCCGCGGCCCCCAGCCTTCGGTTGCAGTGTTGCACATGCGATACTGCACCCCGCCTCAGTTGTGGGTCTGCTCAAACAGACCCACACCCTACTTAGGCCGCTTCCATGTGGGCTTTGGAGCTAAAAGCCCCAAGAAGCGGCCCCACCTCGGATTCCTCTTGGCTTCACCGTAGTTGCCGAAGCCACGGCTACTGAGCCCCCCCGCCACGACAAGGCGGGAACCCTCGGGGGAGAGAGATAGATAACCTAAACCTAACCGTTTATTTATAGAGTTAATTATAGAGATAGACGAGCTAGGTTACATGCAAATCAAATGTAATTCTTTTTTTGTTTCAAACACTTTCTACATCAATTTTTATTATCAAGTGTTTACAGCTTTCCTTGCTTCGCTGATAGATATAATCGTAGGTGGGTCTTGTGGCTCGTCATTTAAATCTTCGTCTTTATCATCGCTCTTAACACCTTGAATAACGGTATCCGTTATGTCTTCTTCTGTTACCATTCCCGCTGTGGCTAGAGATACTCCCGGAACGATGGCTACAAGCTAATCCTACTAACATTATAAACGCGAAAGTTTGTAAGAATGGACGGATGGATGGATGTTTGTTACTCTTTCACGCCAGAACGGCTGAACAGTTGGCTGGTTGAAATTTGGCACAGAGATAGATTATAGTCTAGAATAGCACATAGGACCTTAGGACTTACCATAGGACTTTTTAACCTCGGGTGAAACCGCGGGGCGCTGCTAGTGATACATATAAGTTACTGTACTTGAGACCTTAGTGTATTGTTTACATTTGAAGCCATTTGGTAAACATGTGTAAGCAATAACAATGGTCTACAGGGAACTTTTTTTGTTTGCAAAATCATTTCAAATGACTAATTGATAGATGATTACAAAGGTCGTCGTCTTACAACTTTGAGTTGCTGAGGTGCGATGCCCAAATTATTCGTTTAAGTTATAGAGGGTTCGTATTTTAAGTAAAAGAGGTTTTGGACTCCAAGGGGAAAGGAACACATTTTTTTATGAATTTATAGAGGTTATCGGAGGTTTAAGTTATCGAGGTTCTACTGTAGTAGATTGGTACCCTTGACAGAGCAAAAGGAACAGAGGCAGACCGACCAAGAAATGGAAGGACGATTTCAGAAAAACAGCGGGTCTTATCTGGACTCGTACAGCAAAGGACAGAACAGAATTGAAATCTTTAGAGGAGACCTTTGTTGGAAGACAAGCTGTACCAGATTAATTACTGTTTGCTGAAACATATTTAAGAATGTGAATTAGTACAACAAATTTCAGGCTTTTACGTTAATTTATATTCTAACATAGCATGTCAATGTAGAGCAGCAATTAAAGGCTTAAATTAGATTAAGGAAGCATGCTTAACATAAGACTACGGGATCGATGGACAACTTCAAAAATAAGGAAAAGAACAAAAGTCAGTGACGTGTTACAAAAAATAAGAAAACTTAAATGAAAATGGACTGGACATATAATGAGGACTAAGAAAGAAAAATGAACTAAGGATGTAATAGAATGGTATCCGAGGAACGGGAAAAGACAACGAGGAGGCCAATTCAAAAGATGGGAGGATGATTTACCAAAAGGATGGAGAAGGTCTGCCAAGGATAGAGAGACGTGGAAACAATTGGGGGAGGCCTATGTCGACAGACAACCTGACCAAACCGGTTGCTAGTAAATTATTATTGTTTGCTATTTAAATTTCATTTAAGAATAGTATTGTTTGATAAGAATAGCATTTAAGTTAAAAAGGTCAGCGAATAAAGGCTTTTATTATTATTATTATATTTTATTATTAGATTTCATCATTCATAAACAAAGTTTCATCCACTTTAGTGTACTCCTTGCACCTTGCATTGGTGTGGTCCTGACACGCGTGCAGTGTGGTTGTGTACGGAGCGTTCCTAACTTACTGAAATCAAAGTGTGAACCTGGGGGCCTATTCCTACAAGTGAGATGAGATGAGATTTTATCTTGGTCACTCTCACACCTATGACTATCAAACGAGAGCAACAAGAACGAAAAATGGTGAGATTGAATCTCACTCATTAAGAATAGCCCTACTGGACGGATGTAAAAGCAGTTCAGTAGTCATCACTGCAGCAAACCTGCGTCAGCCCACGATGGGCAGGCCTCGGTAACATTTTTTTCTTGGATCAGCTCCTCTATTAGGTAGTACACTAATCTCGTTGATTATTATGAATCTCGGCACAGAGATAGCTGGAACACCGCGTATTCAACCGCGGGGCTAGTTTTAGGTCGTAGCCCTGCGATATTATACACTAGCTGTTACCCGCGACTTCGTTCGTGTTCATTCAGAAAATAGTATCCAAAACCCTTCTTCGTGATATACCTACTGTAACTAATTATCAAACTACATCAAGATCGTCATCTGACTTCCGCCATATAGGTTATTGAGGCAGACATCCCATCGATATGTCGTCAGTTTTAATAAAGCCCGCTAGAAGCGCTTTCAAAACTCCTTCCTAATCAGAACTGCCAAGGAGTGGAACGCACTTCCTGCCTCGGTGTTCCCCAGCAATGGATACAACCTGGGTCTCTTCAAGAAAAGAGTGAATAGGCACCTCATGGGCAAGCGTGCTCCATCTTAGACCGCATCGTCACTTTCCATCAGGTGTGTTGTGGTCAAACGTGGGCCCATTCAATCATAAAAAAAAAATCTGTTCAGCCGTTTAGCCTTGAAGAGCCTACAAACAGACAGACAGACACAGTTACTTTCGATTTAAAAATCGTGTGGATTTTAAAGTCTAAAGTAACTGTCTTTCTGTCTGTCTGTTTGCAGGGTTTTTTATAGGGCAGTTACCCACTGTTCTACGATTTTGTAACAAGATCAAGACTAAAACAATGTAGTAGTATAGAACAAGTAGGAAAAATTTCCGGCTAAATGGCTGAACGGATCTTAATGAAATTTGATAATTAGTTACAGGAGGAAGGTTTATCACGAGGAAGGTTTTTAGATACTTTTTTCTAAATAAACGCGAAAGAAGTCGCGGGTAACAGCTAGTATACTAGTATAGAAGTATACCTAGATAGATACAACGCCGACATACTTCCGCACTAATATTTTATTTTCTCTTACTTGTGCTCGTCGTAAACCTTCAGTTGGTTCAACCAACAATAAGGCCACAGCCGCGATGGTAAATACAACCAATTAAAATTTTATTTTCTCCGTTGAACATTTCCTCTCCTAAACATACAGGCATATATAATTATATCCTCCAAGATACAGGCCTAGAGTTTAGTTCGGGACTCACTGTCAAGTGTCAACCTTTAGTTCAGTTCTAGTTGATTTAGTTAATCCTATTTTAGGTCAACTTGTCTGTATATACTTTTCTTTTTTAATAAATAAATTTTAAATTTGATTTTTGAATAATGAACTGCGATGAATAGATGCTTACTCGTGTAGATATAAATGTAAATAAATTAGTACCTAATAATTAGTTTACATAAGGTCAATAATTTATAGAAGGTAGTAGTTGTAAGGTTAGGAAGTTTTTTTTTTAAGGTAGGTAGTTTAGTTTGCATAAAGAATTGTAGCGTGTAGCGATAAGGGTATTGATACAAACTATAAAGTTTTTGAATACTTTGTGTCTTAAAATGTATATATTTTACGAAATAAATAAATAAATAAAAAAATATATTGAAATTTGAAACGAATTGAAAGCATAATAAGTATTTTCAGTAATACTTTGTAATATTTATTTATCTTACAAATACCACGCAATTTGATAAACCGTGTATAATTCACAATGCATTCTGATAAGAAACGTAACATTTAAAACCAATAAAAAATAAGTTAGGAAGATATTTCTATTTTTCGATTCGTATCAAATCGAATTTATAGATAACTGTTGCCCCGGAGTTCGTCCAGTGAAATTAACATGCATCATTGCATTCATGATAAGGAACTAGAAGCGAATCAAAAAGGTATAATCATCAGACGTTTGTATTTATTTGATTCGTTTCATATCAGCATTTTAGATCGTGTCTACATGTTTGCGCTGTTTGCTGTGGAAACGTTAGTTCCGTTCCCAGCGGCTCTATCTCTATATATACAGGGACCAGGCTAAAAATTTGGTGGAGGCGTCAGGTGTTTAGAATGCTGGCCTTTATTTCTGCCACAAATTGAACATTGTGCTATCCAGCGTGGCAATGCTGCTAGCATTCTTGACTTATTTCCATCTGACAACAAGGTTGTTGGGGACATGTGAACGGTACGCACTTGGTGACTTGATTTGCTCTACAATGCGAAGAAAAGTTAGTGAATGGTCTTTCGGGCCACAGGCCGGAGAAGCCCAGACACTGTTACGTCTATTAGGATGCATGGGATCGAATTGAACAGAGTTCAATAGTTTAAATATCTTGAACATCTGGAGACCTGGTGCTGGACCTGAGAGATGATTCTGATATACTGCCGTTTTTTTCTTAATTTCAGGGTTGGTCCCATAGTAAAAGTTGGTCGTCATGATGAGTATCGGTATCCTAGAATATATCCATCATTTAAAGATACATCCTACTAATATTATAAACGCGAAAGTTTGTAAGAATGGATGGATGGATGGATGGATGGATGGATGGATGGGTGGATGTTTGTTACTTTTTCACGCCAGAACGGCTGAACAGATCTGGATGAAATTTGGCACAGAGATAGATTATAGTTTAGAATAGCAGATAGGGTACTTTTAACCGCGGGTGAAACCGCGGGGCGCAGCTTGTCCGATATAATAGTATGCTTCGATACCACACAACGTGTATGAAAAGTTTCGTTCACAGCTTTTCGCGGCTACCAGTGTCTTTTCCGGTTACTTTATATACAACGGCTTTATGGGCAGCTCCGGACTTCTGCATCGGTTTACGCAGGTTTAAGTAAGGTTCCAGTCTACTGGGACATTTTGGCATTTGTTTGTTCGACGATAACTTGAGTATCGTTGATCCGATCTCCATAAAATTTTGCTGGCAAGTAGTTCATGCAAATACATTTTTTTAGTTCTAATATGAGCGAAATCAGGTGAGAAGTTATGGAGATATTGTATGTCATTTGCTACATGACTGGAGCCCGGTGTATGGCTACAGGCTCGCCCCCTGTCACATTTGGGACTGAATATCGTCCGGCGAAATGTGGGTATTGTATAACACCTCTGCCAGCCCCTTCGGGGGAAAGGCGTGACGATGTGTATGTATGTATGTAATAAATTGTTATCTTAGCCGTCTGAGTTAAGATTAAGATTCTTACAGCCCTAAAGATGACACCTTTTCGCCTTACGAGAGTACTCCTCCAGCGTGGACCCAAGGTCCGGAGGCAGCTCTCCTAAGAACCTTATCAGGGACACGTGCTGAAGGACAGTTGCTTCTGCGAGCGTCTTTCTCCAGCATGGAGTCATGGTCCGGACGTGCAGTGCCTCCATGTGCATGGTCCAAACGTACGTGCCTCGGTCCGTTTCTCCATCGTCAGGCAGACACAAACCTCCTTGTCTTGCAAGGTCAACTGGGGCAAATGCGTCTGTGGGGCAATTGCGTCTTTCAAGAATTACTGACAAACCCTTCACAAAGTAGGCGTCACCTACTTTTTTTTTAAATCTTTAGTTGCAATAATCTATACAAGATAGCGTTAGTTATCTTTTTGGCGTTTTTCTTATCGAGACTAGAAAAAATTAGGATAAAATAATTATATCAATAAAACATATTTAGGTACCTAGTTACTTATACATATTTAAAATTTAATAAGTATTAATTTTAATATTTAGGTTTTTTACTTACTCATTAATAATTATCATACTTACTAAAAAAAACTTGCCCATCAGTCAGTAAGTTTGAATCTATGCATGCTTGTGGTTCCTTTGCTTCAATTTCTAAATGTAGAAATCGTCAAGTCGTCTCAAAATAGGAATTAGGGGTCGTTTAAGTCTTAAGTAAAACAAATAACTGTTATTCCATCCAAAAAGCGGTTTAATAAAATGTATTATTTTTAGAACGAATTACTCCTTTTGAGACTTTAACGATCGAGTACCTACATTAAGTACATAAGTAAAGGTACATACAGGTTTTATAGGCAACTCTCAATTTAGATAGATATAGCGGAAGTCCCTACTTGGTCTACTATCCCATCCCAGAATCCCATGTTTCATTGTTTGTATGTTCCATTAGGGAAATAGTGTCAATGTATTGTCTTAAATTGTTCGCCACATCGGTGTCTACAAAGGCCTTAGAATTCGTTGATATTTGGCGTCAACATTCCAATCACTTGTTCTCCTCCAGCGTGGACCCAAGGCCTGCACGGGCGACTCTCCTAACAAGGTCTTTAGGATGACATCCTGGACACTGGCTAGGATGACATCCTGGACACTGGCTCCTGCGAGAGTACTCCTCCAGCGTGACGTCCTCAAGCGTAGATTTCAGGTCGGGACGGGCGGCTCTCCTAACAAGGCCTTTAGGATGACATCCTGGACACTGGCTAAGTTGACATCCTCGACACTGGCTCCTGCGAGAGTACTCCTCCAGCGTGACGTCCTCAAGCGTAGACTTCAGGTCGGGACGGGCGGCTCTCCTAACAAGGCCTTTAGGATGACATCCTGGACACTGGCTCTTGCGAGCGTACTCCTCCAGCGTGACGTCCTCAAGCGTAGATTTCAGGTCGGGACGGGCGGTTCTCCTAACAAGGCCTTTAGGATGACATCCTGGACACTGGCTAAGATGACATCCTTTACACTGGCTCCTGCGAGAGTACTCCTCCAGCGTGACGTCCTCAAGCGTAGATTTCAGGTCGGGACGGGCGGCTCTCCTAACAAGGCCTTTAGGATGACATCCTGGACACTGGCTAAGATGACATCCTTTACACTGGCTTCTGCGAGAGTACTCCTCCAGCGTGACGTCCTCAAGCGTAGATTTCAGGTCGGGACGGGCGGCTCTCCTAACAAGGCCTTTAGGATGACATCCTGGACACTGGCTAAGATGACATCCTCGACACTGGCTCCTGCGAGAGTACTCCTCCAGCGTGACGTCCTCAAGCGTAGACTTCAGGTCGGGACGGGCGACTCTCCTAATAAGGCCTTTAGGATGACATCCTGGACACTGGCTAGGATGACATCCTGGACACTGGCTCCTGCGAGAGTACTCCTCCAGCGTAACGTCTTCAAGCGTAGACTTCAAGCTTGACCTAGACATCATGAAGATAAAGTCGTAGGGTCAAGTTTTATCAGGGTAAGAGCTGTCGCACATTGAGCCACCGCTACCTAAACTAAAGGCCGCCACTAAAGGCGGCCTCAAGTAGCAAGCGCAGCTTGTTCTGCAACCAATGGCTTGGATCCGGTTACTTGAACGTTCAGTGTGCTTCGATACTGTACAAAAAGCCGTAAAAGTTTCGTCTACAGAGGGCTTACCGCTTAACGAAAACTTGTTTCGTTTTCGTTTGTCTCAATACATTCAACCTACTTCCTTAAGAGTCCGGCGACCTAACTAACTTCGACCTAGGTGACCTAGACTAATTTCGCATTGGCTTAAGGTATTCTATAGTCATTTCGTCTAGAAGAAGAAGACGAGCGAAGAGAGCGAGTGATGATACTGACGAGCCTCTAAAGTTACCTACAGAGTGACAAAGTGCAATTTCAATTTTTTTTATGACTTTTGCACTTCTGTAATCATTCTTAAGTAACTAAGAATTTCTTTTGTATTATGGATTCATTTAACAGCTAATGATGTAGACAACCTCCCTATGTAATGAAATTTATGATTTGCTTTTTCTATCTATTGAATAAATCAGTCAAAAGTGACCCCTTAAAAATGCGTTTATTTTTCATACCTCTATTTTCGCTTGAGAACATTTAAAAAAAAAACCAAGAACATAGGGGCGGAGATATTGTTAATTTAATTGTAAATGCTAAATTTCATCATAATCTGACAAATGGTTTTCAAGAAATTTGAGTAGCGCGTTTGTATGGAAATTTCAGAGTGTCGCGGCCCTCTGAACGTTCCCGTCCCGCTTCAGTTAAACAAGGCGCTTGACGGAAATCGTTTTCGTTTGGCTCCTTATATATACGAGTATATATCTTTATGGAGTTAAACAAACACGAAACAAGTTTTCGTAATTATTATAACTCATGTTAAGGTAGCAGCTTATTGCGGTTAGCAGCAGCTTGGTTGTGGCCGGACCAGTGGCCCAAAGAGGTGCGGCAGCTCTGGATCAGGAACTTACCTCAGGTTCTGGCTACAGGATCCTCCGCCGAAGAAGGCAACCGCCGCAACGCCAAATACAACCAAAAATAATTTCATTTTCTCTGTTTCAACTCTTCCGCTTCTGAAGGAATTGGAAGGATAACATTTTCAGTAAATTATGTGTAGTATTTATACCCTATAATAATTTGTTCCGCACATAAAAAGTTTATAATTCACATTGAATTCTGATGAAGAACATTGGAACGAATAAAATGACATGGTTAGCCAGTCTTTACATTTTTTTTTTTTTCAAAGAAAAATAAAAGTTACATAACTTAAAACAGTGAATTATTGGCGTTTCAACAATCAGTCACACTAGGTTAATAAATTTATAGGAATTAAAGCATTAAATTGAGTATAATTTGAGACGAATTGGATTATATTATACTTATTATGAATACTTACTAGTGTTACCCTCGACTCCGTTCGCGTTTATTCAGAAAATAGCATCAAAAAACCTTCTTCGTGATTTACGTAAGTAATTACCAAATTTCATTTCAAACCAAGAACGGTTCAGCCGTGAAAAGTCTACATACAGTCAGACAGGCAGAAAGAGATACTTTCGAAATAGTAAAGATACAAGAATGCCCCGCAAAAAATTGCTTGCGCTCACCAGATGGATATGACACTACAACTGTATATTTATTTAAAACTAGCTATGTCCCGCGGTTTCACCCGCGGTTAAAAAGTATCATATGTGCTATTCTAGGCTATAACTACGAGTATCTCTGTGCCAAATTTCAACCAGATCTGGCGTGAAAGGGTAACAAACATCCATGCATCCATCCATTCTTACAAACTTTCGCGTTTATAATATTAGTAGGATTATATTATATACATATTAGGTATGTTATTATTTTTATTAAGTAGGAAGTAGGTAAATAAGACTACGTGGGTTGGGGAGAGTTATGCTATTATTAACAAGCTTTAATATATTTACTTGTTTAAAGGGGTCGTTCATTAATTACGTGTGGTATTTAGGGGGGTTTTAGCCGAATCTCACTTGTGAGAGCGAGTGGTCTCAGCAAATATTACGTAATTTTACGTAAGGGGTACGCTTAAAACAGCGTGAAATTGCGAGATTAATGGAAACTTACACTGAATATAAAAAGTTGGCTAGATTTGGCTCCTATTTAAGTAGGTAGTATAATCTACACCTAGCTGGCTCTACCTACTTTTTTAGACACTAGCAATTCTATATATAGAGAAAGAATCTTAGCTTTATGAGTCTAGTATGTTGCCTACGTGACCATTTTTGACTCGGACCCACCAACGGATCCGCAGCTGACGACATGACGGCTTAATGATAAATTTATCTAAACCATTGTACAAAATTTCGTCCGGGAGAAAATGATTGACCAAATTTGTTCCTGCCTCAGGGGCTAATATAATATTTTTACACCTTGGTCAGAATCAGCTACACTGAGAAAAAATTATTGTTATTCTAACAACAAAACTTTGTTCGGACACAACCGTTTATGGGACGTTGTTCCAGACGCAAAGTTTTTATTGTCATTTTTTTATTGTTAAATTAGCAACGTTCCATTAACAAAATCTTATATTGTTCAATTGACAAAGTTTGTCAATTTTGTCAATTTAACAACGCAAATATTGCTGGACAAAGCAATGTCCAGCAACGGAAATTTGTCAATTTGGCAATGTGCCGATTTAACAAAGGTTGAATTTGGTCATCCCAACAACGGTTACTTTGTCATTTTAACAAAGTGCCTATTTAACAAAGGTTGAATTTGGTCATCCCAACTACGGAACTTTGTCATCGTCACAACGTAACGTTGTTGTAACAATAAACTCTCTTGTCGATCTAACTGCGCTTACTTTGTCATCTTAACGATGTGCCTTTGTCATCCTAACGATGTGCCTTTGTCACCCTAACTATGTGTACTTTGTCATCCCAACGATGGGCCTTTGTCACCCTAACTATGCGTACGTTGCCATCCTAACGATATGCCTTTGTCACTCTACCTATGTGTACGTTGTCATCATAACTATGTGTACTTTGTCACCCTAACTATGGGTACGTTGCCATCCTAACGACGTGTACCTTGTTAGGACAGCAACCCACTTTGTTGTGGTAACGTCATTGCCTTTCTGTTCCAGCACACCTCTTATTTCTATCCATTCAAACTGGTCAGTTCTCCAATCCAGTATCTATTAGGTATTGATTGTCTAATAAATACTGGATTGGAGAACTGACCAGTTTAAATAGATAGAAATAAGAGGTGTGCTGGAACAGAAAGGCAATGACGTTACCACAACAAAGTGGGTTGCTGTCCTAACAAGGTACACATATCGTTAGAATGGCAATGTACAAAAGGTAAAGGCCCTACACATTAAAAAAAAGATAATATACTTGTTATGTTGTAATTTATTGTTCAAAATTAAAAAAAAATATTTATCATTAATTACAATCAAAGAAATGCCAAAGCAGGACTGAATCATTACAATTAATGTTTTTACTTCTAAGAACTTAATAGTGCTCCTGTACAGACCATATTTTTACTGCAATATGGCCCGACAGTATTTAAACAATATTTTGAGTGTGGCCCGGTCATATACTCATACATTTCTAGCATGGCTCTATTGCAATAAAAATATGGCCTGCCAAGGAGCACTCTATGTTATTACACTCAATTACAATTACTAATCACAAATTATTAACCCCATTAGCAATAAACGTTGTCTAGCTTCGGAATAGCTGTACAGCGTTTTGTCTTTTTCGATCGAGTTCCAAAATTTAAAAGGAAGAAAACACTGTATAACTATTCAGAGGATAAACAACGGGATGCTAAGGAGCACAATGTATTATTATCTCACAATGAAACCTTTAATAGGACCATAACATTAAAAGAGTAAATAACTTAAATAATTCTTCGGTACTTTACGAAGTACAGACCATACATATTTACGTAGTATAGGTATAGTGCGCGACAACTAACTTGAACTAAATAACATATTAAAAATATTAATTATTCGCGAGTGTCAGTTCTAACTATAAGTACCTACGTTAGTCAATTTACTTGACATTAAAATCTATCTAATTTATAACGTACATACTTATTGTTACTTTCAATACGTCATTTAGTTTATGTTTGTTGGCGCGCGCTAAAAGAAGTATGCCAAAGCAAGACAAAGTCATTTTATATAAAATTTTGACTTCAAACAACGGAAGCATGTTATCAGACACTATTATACAATCACTATTTACTAATTGTTAAATGTATTTTTAACTTACTTACTACAAAATTTAGAAAACAAATAACTCAGCAACGTGAACTTTGGTTAAATAAATAACGAATAGTGTCTGTATCCAAAATAGTTCTTACTATTAATATAAAGCTAGAACCAGACTACCGCCGCGAAAGTGTTCGTATTGGTTGTTAAAAGCCGTTATTTCGAATGCCGATAAAAACAGTATCAACAACATTCTGTGGTACTTGAGGGTTTGCATAAAGAGAAGAAATTAACTGAGCCAAACTGGCATCTAAGGGTAACGTCAAACTGTTTGTGGGTCTTGAAGTACTAGGTACAACAATGTCACCTAAGGGGGGTCACCCCTTCTTTTTCCACCATTTCTTCACTCAATCTATTTTCTATTAGTGTGCTGGGGACCAGATGACATTTTAGATAATGTCTTCTGTACGAACTAAAAATTTGAAAAGTTCTAAAACATTTTGTACTTGCGCAAGAATATGAAGTAACGCTTTTATGATAAAAAGACATGTGAGTTTTTAACCTAACAAAACTAGGAAATGAACCTTTACATTTCGCGCAAGGAATCATTTTGTTATTACTTTGTATCTAATAGGTTTGTGATTATACAACATAGTATTATCTTACATAGTATTATATATCTGTTATTGTTGTCAACAAATAATTTGATACACTGATCGTTGAATGCTCATTCCACACGGGTGTCGCACATGGAATACAGAATAGTTGTATCACTATCCCAATTGTTTGATCAGTTCTCTCAATGGAATTCCTTCTGTGTCATATTTTGATGACATTTGAAACATTGTCCGTTGAATGAGCATCCAACACGGTACTGATTCTCTGGGATATGCACAATCCAATGCCCAGTATATATTAAAAGTGTGCTTTATAGCAGAGCAAACATTGGGAAGTTGGTACCTCAATCCCACATTTACTACAATTTTATACTGAGATACATTTTTCCATTATGGACCTACTGCAAGTATAAAAGGTTGGTTTGGTTTACCTTTAGCGTTACAAATCATTTGCCTTTGAGCGTAGAATCTTTCGATTTCAGAAGCCGTTGCGACGCACGCCAGGAAGCTATTCCGTACTTCATCTCGTGACAGCTTTCGTACCTTTTTTTAGGTACAGTAATTGTAAGCATTTGATGCAGAAGAGTCACAATGCTCAACAATGCTGCCAAATCAGCTTGCTTTACGCCCACTGAAAAAAAAACAGACTTATTAGGTAAATTATGCGAATTAAACAAATCGTAACTGATATCTTTAGGGTAGCATTCCAACTATACTGGACAAGCGTGTTGAAAACTGCGGGTGCTGGTAGTTAATTATAGATAAAAATATTTTTAATTAACTTACCAACTTATACATTACTGCCTCGGTGGCTCAGTTGGTGGTGAACCTGCCTTCTGAGCTTGGGGCGTGGGTTCTATTTCCACTTAGGGCAAACATTTATGTGAACATTTGTGTTTGGGGTCAGGCGACCGTGTGTGGAAATGTCCCGAAATGTATTATTATTATACCCATCGGGTAGTTTAAGAGCCGGAAAGGTATTGCAATAGTCCTGGTACATGTGGCTCTCTCTCTAATAACTTTGCTCTTAGTTCAAATGTATCTTGCCATTTGGAACAGACCACTTCATAAGGCCATGTAACCATGAACCATGTAACCAATCCATTTGTTCATGTAAAGAAGACTGACTTTCAGTACAAGATTTACTGTACTTCTCAGGAAGTGGTCTCATTCTTTTATTTCCGCCACTGACTGATAACATAGAAGTCACCACTATCGCTACTGTCGCTTCGCATTCTTTAGTTCCTGTGGCTTCTGCGGTGGGTAATGAGTCTGTTGTGGATAAGCGCACTGGTTTGTATCATTTTCCCTTCAACGACATGATATAAACTTTTGGGTTGGCATATTATTATGTATCGTCTTATTGAGTAGTTCAACTGGTCCAATACTTTGAGCCTGGCGTCCACCACTAATTTAAAGGTCAAAGCCAGTCACGCGATATCAAATTCTGCCCTTTATCATATTTTTCAAGTAAAACATTGCCGGCTGTGTCATTTTGTAGTTCAGTAATTCATTTAGTAAAAAAACCTGAAATAAAATAAATTTGTTATTGAATTTAAGGATATTGTTTGTTGAAATTGAAGTTAAATATGTTAAGAATATTCGTTTAAGTGCATCGACTGGATATCCTAAACCTAAAATTATAAATGCGAAGGTGATAACATATAGTATGCTAAAGTGGTAATAATATAGAATCATTCAGATTACCTTTGATAAATTTGGTGTGTCTATCACACTCGCAGTAAGCATAACATTACTTTGGTCTGTTCTCCTCGTTGGTGTTGAAATAGAACAGCAATCAAATTCTGAAATAATAAATAAGTAGGTACATTAGCACCAAGGCAAGGGTGATGATGTGACAAAGTTTAATAGCGGAGTGTTTTTGAAAAATAACCTAGAAAACATTAAATTACCATATTATAAAACAGTTTTTTTTTAATTACCTGCATTGTACTTGATTCTTGAACTTTGCGATAACTTGTGGCGCTGTCCTGTCTAACTAATAAAGTCACCCCGTCTGGAGATTCCAGAAAATGTTGGTGTATTTGGGTGCTTGTACTTTGGTTGTTTGGTGAAATCTTAAGCAGAAGACTCTGAAATTGTTTAAGAGTATGAATATTTTTAATAATAAGTACTTATTATAATAACAAATAACAATAAATGCAAACAGACCTGTTTGTTACGGGTTAGCTTTTCTAGTTCAGTTCTTAATTTGATTTTATCAACTATTCTTGTTGTTAGGGCTGATAAGTCATTTTCGTTGGCATGTGTCAATATATCTAGTATTATCCCATTCTCTGGAAGCATAAAAAATATGTGCAATAAGGTCCATGGTCGCGCAGTATTTGGTATAGGTCACAACATAGTTAAAAAAAGGACTCTATCTAGAGTTAGTGCATAATCGAGTTCGTAACAAGACTCCAAACCAAAAACGAATAAAATTCGGCCAGATGAAGTAGACAATAAAATAGGTGTAGGTACATAAATAGCTCTGGAAAATTACACTGACCCTTGCTTTACAGGTACGTAAGCATATAACATTACAAATCACTCACCCAACATGATATTTTCCAAATGTTCGAGTCCAGAAGACTGCAAAAACATTTTTAAATCACTGTCTAACAGATCCATAATTCTTTATTTTAAAATATAGTCCTGTTTCTACACAAGAACACAACCACTCCCGTGCAAAACACTTCATTCGACCGCACGATAGAAGAATAGACACAAAATGGCCGAACGGCGCGTGCTTCCCACCTCTCTTCACTTCCTCACCACACCCGCCTTGGGGTTGCCAACAAAGTTCGTTTTGTCAAATTAGCTACGTTTAAAATAAACATTGTGAGACAAAGTTTTTCACTTTGCCGAGTTATCAATGTTAACTGTTGTCAAATTGACAAAGGAACTTTGGAGTAGTGTACTTTGTCAATTTATCAAAGTTAACTTAGATAGGCTGGCAAATTACTGTTGCTAATATAGCAAAGCCAAATCGGCAATTTTAATTTTGTCATTATAACAATTGAAACTTTGCTCAGTCATCAAAAAAACATAGTCAATGTAACAAATCAAAAAAAACTTTGTTGAAATTACAATAAATGCGTTGTCAAAATGGCAATAAACTTTTAACAAAATAAAAATGGAGTTTGGAACAAAGTTTGCTTGGTTCCAATGACAACATTTATAGTCATTTCGACAATAATTTTTTGGCAAAGCCAATATTGTCACTTTGTTAGCCGTTTTTTTTCTCAGTGTACAATAATTGATCAACGAAAACCATTCCTTTGACGGAAATGAACTTGTTAAAAACAAATAGAATATAACGACAACAATTCTCGAGGAGCATAGCTCAAGTGCAATCCTCGCAAACGAAACGTAACCGCGAGCTAACTCGATTCTAACGCCTTCTAGTTTTTCTACTTGGCACTAATATTTCAACAGCAGAACAAGGTTGTTCCGCAGTTTGCTCAGCGATTGTTCGGTATCATTTTTAAAATGAAATGAAATGAAAAAATAAATTAAAATGAAGGGAACCACAAACCAAAACATTATCTGGCCGCTTATAAATTTTGTTAATTGTTGATGTTCTCAAAAAGCGTTGAATCAATCCTACTAAAATTATAAACGTGAAAGTTTGTATGTATGGATGGATGGATGAATGTTTCTTACTCTTTCACGCCAGAACGGCTGAACAGATCTGGATGAAATTTGGCACAGAGATAGATTATAGTCTAGAATAGCACATAGGACTTTTTAACCTGAATTAAGAACCTCCTTATTTATTGAAGTCAGTTAAAAAATATTTATTGCTAACTGTACACAAGTAAAAAACACAAAAGAAGAAGATATAGTATTCTTTTCTACGATAGAGTATTTCATACACAATAATTATTTCTTTCTCAATTTCATCGTGCTTGATATAGCCGTTTGTAATATTAGTGTGAGATGTCACTGTTTACAGAACTCTGTTCATTAGTTAACATTTTCACGACTGAGGATAAACCATTCTTGAACCGTTCTCAAATTTGTTGTGGTGTTACTTTTGAGTGAACCCATGGTACAATAATATACTCCGCCAGGCATGGGCGTACCCAGCTTCTGGCGTAGGAGGGGGCAAGTCAGATTTTTTAGGTCGGATCGTCCGCGGCTGTTTTGTCATACACACTACACAACACACCTACATGAGTCATTAGATGTATGTAGTGTAGTGTGTAGGGCAAACACCCGCAAATGATCCTGTTTTATAGGTAGTTAAATAAATAAAATTTTGCAATCCTGTCACAGTAGTACATTTTACTATATTCTTAAGTGAATCATTAACCTAATTTGTCATTAAAATTTTGATGCAAGTTCCCTATTGCATCGTGCATTTTGTCAGTGTCTACTGCGCGGTTTATTTAAAAGTTAGAGCATAACTCGTTTACACTTTAATTAGTAATTAGGGGAGTTCATACATGTTCTGCGAGATTTTCAAGGGGGGGGCAGCTGCCCTCCCCTGCCCCCCCCTGGGTACGCCCATGCCGCCAGGTATAGCATCCCGGTCACGCAGTGACGTCAAATTTAAACTGTTTTAGGCTTAAACTTAGAATATTTATGTTCAAACATCAAAAAGGCGAAGAACTTATGAAAAATGATACAAGTGCCATCTAATCATCAATAAGTCGACACTTACTTTATTATATAATCACCCGCAATTCAAAATATTTACTTACCTCATTATTTATCTTTCTGTGTAATTTTCTTTGTAAATTTTTTGTTTACGTTGTTACATTTTAGTCCTAGTTTTAGTTTAGTCTTAGTAGCTCTTGCTCGTGCGTGACGTCACCTGCCGGTCGCAACGGAAGACCAGCGCTGGTTGGACACAACCAGCACCATGCTGAGTTGCGGCTGGTTTGTGGCAAAAAGCCAAAATACTGTTTTTACCTGTTTTCTTTTTATTTTTGTGTTTAATCTGTATTCTGTGTGTATAATATATTCTGTGTGTTTTTGCCACAAATAAATGTCTGTCTATGTCTATGTCAATCGATGCTTAGAGCAAGACCGAAATATGTCACTACAAATAGTTCGAAAGAGACGGATGACGATAACGAGTGACGTCAATACGTGTTTGCTCCCGAAAGGCTAGACCTTGTTTCATTCGTTCATGAGTAAGCCCTTGCTATTTTACAAAAACAAGGTTGCTGTAAAAAAATGGTTGAAAAGTGGGTAGTTTGTTATTCTTGCTGTTTGTTACTTTTACTCGACTGTAGTAGTAAGAGGAGTAAGTTTTAGTATAATAAAAATTCTGTTGTATACAGGGTTGGTAGGAAAGGGTGTATTAAGACAAAAGGGGATCATTGTACTCATAATTATGAACAACTTTTACTATGGAGCTAACTGTGAAATCGAGGAAAAAAACCGTTGTCGACTTTAAATTAACTTTTAAATGGAACAGCAGATTTTTTTCACGATATCAGGGTTGGTTGGGCTGTTTCAGCTTAGCACACCTTTTCCTAACAACCCTGTAAATTGCATTTTTAATAGTTTTTTTTCCTATTCAAGAGATTTAGAAGTCACATACGTTTTCTGCATTTGTCATTGTCAAGTTAATTGCTCCCTATTTACCCGACTGCACATGAAGGGGATGGGAATGGAGACGGGCGGGTCACGTAGCAAGAATGAGCGACGATAGATGGACTTCTCGGCTGACGTCATGGCCAGGGCCCTAGGGAAATAGAAAAAGAGGAAGACCTAGAAGCAGATGGGCTGACGATATTGAAGGGACGGCTGGAAAACGGTGGAAAGAAGACGCCGCAGATAGAGAATACTGGACATCTTTGGAGGAGGCCTTCACCGTCAAATGAGGGGTTCACGCTAATTTAGAAAAATAAATATAGTAAAATATAGTTTATTAAATAAAAATATAGTATGATATTATAGTATAATATTGTAATTTAATTTAAAAATTGTAATATAATAAAAATTGAAATTTAAAGAAATCTATCTAACACAAAAATGAAAATATAAGATTTGTTGATTAAACTGAAGAAAAATTGTATTTTATAATAAAATATTTGTGAAAATGTTTTAATTTTGGTGTGAAATAAAAGGCTTTTTTATTTTTTATTTCCATTTTATTTTACACGAAGGAGGGCTATGCTTGTCGAGTATATGTGGTTAGGTATGTATATATGTATGTATAAATAAATAAATTCGGGACACTTCCACACACGGTCGCCTGACCCCAAACTAAGCAAAGCTTGTACTATGGCTGCCAGAGACTGATATACATACTTAGATATTTTTAAATACATACTTAAATACATATTAACACCCAGACATAGAACAAACACAAATGTTCATCGCATAAATGTTTGCCCTAGGTGGGAATCGAACCCACGCCCCAAGCTCAGAAGGCAGGTTCACTACCAATTGAGCCACCGAGGCAGTCAATATGAGTATATATGTACGAGTATGAGTATGAGTATGTTTGAGGTTTCTTTGGCACGCTCTACAGCCTGAACCTTAGAATAATAACTAATTGCTTTAGTTATTATTCTGAGGCCTGAACAGCTTGATGGATTTCTTTCTTTTTTGTTTTGCCCGCAGGGCAGGCTATAGCCATCATGGTCATACCGCCTTGTCATCCGTTTTATTTTTTGTAGATGAGTTGCTAAATCTAAGATGATGATGGTAGAGAAGAGGGTAATGAAAGATAAGATTAATCCCTCCCCTTTTCTCATTTCAGTAAAGCCGTGGATACTTTACTGAAACTTTAAGTCGAGTTTTGTAGACAACACGAAAAGTAGCATTTCCTAATGTTTGTATCATTTGCCCACACTCGTGCAAGTTAACCAACCGGCAAAGGTTAATATTCCTACACTTATTACACTTTAACACTCAAAGAATCACAAGTTTTAGAAAATAACACAAAATCACGACACCATCTTTTCGGTTCCCGCCAAAAAACTCTGTATAGATTTCGACATGTGAGGTGTCATTTGAATCGTTTTACTCTTAATAGTGGATTTGACATAGGGTACAAAATTTTGCAGCCGAATTTTTTGTTTTTCTTTTAATAATGTTACTTGTTATTTCAATGTTTTCTTATTTTTTACTTTTTTTTACCTACGGACACGAACGCAATAGGAACAACTTCAAGTGTTGTTTTTCTCCATTTTTTTTATCAAAGACCACACAGCATCTCAGCATCTTGGACGGCGTTATACAACTGTCAAAACAGGGCTCCGTTTGATTTATTGGCGAGCTAGCGTCGAAACCTCTCCGTAGGTGGCACACATCTGTGTTCTGTTGAAGCTTGCACCAGAGCATACGACGACATCACACTAATATTACTATAGCGGCTCTGTGAGTTGTAGACCTGGCGGACGACGTCTGCCCGACACCAGGGGGGCTATTCCTGCGCGTGAGATGAGATGAGATTTTATCTTGGTCACTCTCACACCTATGACGTTTCAAACGCGAGCAACAAGGACGAAAAAAAGTGAGACGTAAATCTCAAATCTCCGAATAGGGCCACTGTAGAGGACTACAGCAGGGCTATTCACAACCATTCGGAAACGTTTCTGTTCGGATTTCAAAAATTTAAACCTACATTCCTCGAATCTCAGTCAATATTCATAAGTTTTTAAACGTGATTAATTCTTCCGATCCGATTTATACTTGACAAGCTGCACCCCGCGGTTTCACCCGCGGTTAAAAAGTATCCTAAGTGCTATTCTAGACTATAATCTATCTCTGTGCCAAATTTCATCCAGATCTGTTCAGCCGTTCTGGTGTGAAAGAGTTACAAACATCCATCCATCCATCCATTCTTACAAACTTTCGCGTTTATAATATTAGTAGGATTCCCTATTCCAAAATGTATAAAATTAGACTGAGATTCGAATATTTTGAGTTTGAAATTTCTGGGATCCGATCGGAAACGTTTCCGAATGGTTGTGAATAGTCCTGCAGGTCACATTCCTTACCCGATACTCGTAAAATTTTGAGAAAAAAGGAATATGAGAGGAATTAAAAAAAAACAAATCTCTGTAATTTTAAAAAAATATCCAAAAACTGACCCTTCTTACAAAATTTCAAGAGATTCTGTTTAGGCATGCAACCAGTGGCCCTATTCGGAGATTTGAGATTTTCTTCTCACCATTTTTCGTCCTTGTTGCTCTCGTTTGAAACGACGTAGGTGTGAGAGTGACCAAGATAAAATCTCATCTCATCTCACGTGCAGGAATAGCCCCCCAGTAGAGGAAGACAGAGATCCGGACAGAAATCGGACATACGAAAGCATTTTTTTTCGAAACTGAAGCAGAGACGCTTCGATCGCTAACGCTCGCTCGGTGGATAAATGGGAAAGTTTGGATGGATGGATGTTTGTTACTCAATCACGCCAGAACGGCTGAACGGATCTCAATGAAATTTGACACGGAGATAATACATTATATTATGATTTTATGAAACGGGAATTACTCACGTACGTTTTAGTCGATTATTATGACTGCCTCGGTGGCTCAGTTGGTAGTGAACCTGCATTCTGAGCTTGGGGGCGTGGGTTCCCACCTAGGGCAAACATTTATGTGGTGAACATTTGTGTTTGTTCTATGTCTGGGTGTTATTATCTATTTGAGTATTTCGTTTTTACAATAAAATCCCGAAAAATATAACAGGGCTCACCGAGGGAAAATTCAAATCACATGTAAAAACTACATTAATGAAAAGAGGATATTATAAGGATAAGAATTATTTAGAAGATAAAGATGTCTGGAGCCTTCCACTTCCGCCAAGTAGCCACTAGTATTTATAGATATTACCTAGTTGTAAGCCAAAATTTGTGAGACTGTAATTTATTTATTATTTGAAAAAATAATGCCCCTCAGTTTCTTGCCTGTTCTTCTGAGTAGAGGCTTTTTATCCGAACAAGGCGATCGAGTCTATATAAATACTTTGACGTTCATAAGTGTATCTTTGATACCTAAATTGAATAAAAACATTTTGACTTTGACTTTGACTTTATGTATTTAAAAATATCTAAGTATGTATATCAGTCTCTGGCAGCCATAGTACAAGCTTTGCTTAGTTTGGGGTCAGGCGACCGTGTGTGACAATGTCCCGAATTTATTTACGTATTTATTTATTCCGACTATGGTTTCAACCGCATTCGTACACTCAAAAAACACAACCCTCCTTCTTGCGCAGTCTGGTAAAAAGGTACCTAATAACGGTCAATACCAGTGTAACAACTACCTTATCGCTAAATATAATTTCTCCCAGGCAAACTTCCTTTACTTGTAATACGAGCGCCTGAATTTTCATGATCAATAAATAATTATGATTGATCTAACGTGTCACCCAAAGACGCCTGATTTATTTTTGAAGGCAATGTGAAAAATTATTATTACCTTAAGGCGAAGACTGAGTGATAACATTTCGTCTTAACGTATCGAGATCGCGTATCAGTTCGCCGTATCATTTCAACGAGCCAAGCCGCTAGCCTGAGCACGCGATTCTGTCAGTTTTTTCGCGAATCCTTTGAAGCGCGCTCTTTGCAAGTCTCGAGTCAAGGTGCCGACAGGCTCGCGTGTTCGCGAGCGACTCGGCTCGTTGAATTGATACGGCAAAATGACACGCGTACTCGATACGTTACAAGGTTCGGCTTCAGTCAGTCTCTGCCATTTCATAAACCGAGTAATAGTCATTGAGTAAAAAAGAAAGAGTTGCTATTGCGAAAATATTTTGTCGATCGGCTATCATTTACGCAGGAGCACGGGGCAGAATATATTTTAGTGATTAGTAGTATAATGTGTGTTATTAAAATATCTGAACTTACCATGAAAAGTGACCGTAGATTTTATATATTTAAAACGGTAAAACGGGACCCTATTGCTAAGACTCGCCGCTGTTAGTCCGTCTGTCTGTCTGTCCGTCTGCCACCAGGGTGTATCTCATGAACCATGATGGTTAGACAGTTACAATTTTCACAGATGATGTATTTCTGTTGTCGCTACAACAACAAGTACTAAAAAACAGAGTAAAACAAATATTCAAGGGGCTCTCATACAACAAACTTGATTTTTTTGCCGTTTTATGGATAACTAGCTGTGCCGCGCGGTTTCACCTCGGCCCTCGGGATGAAAAGTACCCTATGTCTTTTTCTGTAACTATCTTTACTTAGGGCGTTAGGGCTCCAACTGTGGTTAACAGCCAGCAAATCCAACATCTTGTGCCTCCAGAGAGCCCAAAACAATATTCTAAGGGTACCCTGGTATGCTCGCAACTCGGAAATCCATGAGTACCAGGAAATCCCTACTATCTCGAACGAAGTTACACGATACTCAACTAACTACAAGAACCGCTTGACAACTCACCCAAACCCATTATCCAGTATGCTCCTGCAGCCTAAACCAATTAGAAGACTTAAGAGACCGGACGTGTTGTCCCACTAAGGGGAGTTTCAGCAGTGGCTCTTCCTCGCTAAACGCTAACCACTTGCAACCCACCGATTATAGTCTGAATGACTGTGGCAGGTCAAGAAATGGAAAAAAAAAACTTAAGGAAAAAAAACACACAAACAAATGAACAAACTCACTTTGGTATTTATATATTATAATTATATTTATAAATACATAATAATTATGTTCGCGACTCCTTGAATTTATTCAGGAGCAAAGAATTAAAAAAAAAACAATTATAAACAATTAATAGTTAAATTTATATAGTTATAATTTCAAACCATCTCATCTATTCTCGCTATTGTGTATATATATTTATTTATTTATGGTATATTTATATTTTATTTTATTTTTCTCTTGCTGACCAGTCTGCATATTTGTATATTTTCAAAGATTATTATGAAATAAAGACAGAACTAAAAATTCTCACCACCTTTCTCATTACGAATGTTGTGAATACCTATTATGGGTAGGTATACATATCAGAACTGTTCCTATTAGCTATAAGAAAACTTAAATTGTTTAATATACATATTATATACTGTTGGTATTCCTTAATAAATATTTTTTTCTGGTTTAATTATTATTTTTATTTACTTGTACACAATTTAAAATAAATAAATAAATAAAAATATTGGATAGGATTGGGATTAGGATGAAACCCTTCGTGCGCAAGTCCAACTCGCACTTGGCTATTTTTTTTGGGTGGCGCAATAGCACGTGTTGTCTTTTTAAGTGCGTGAGTGAGAGGGAGCCGGCCAGCCACCTTGCTGTGTACCACTATGCCAGACCGAGATTTCAAGTCTAGTTTGAAATCCATACATTATGTCTATGGGTAATACTACTGTAGGATAGTATCGGCTTACCTACTTGAATACGACTCTAAGCGACAGGCCATGCACTAGCACTAAATTTAGGAATTGCCTTAGCCCTGGCTTAACTAGTTTGATCCGCTCCTACTGCTACTACATTTTTTGCACACGAATCTTAAGCCATTCCTTAAGAGAATCTTAACGTTATGTGACCAAATATTTCGCTAGGAGTAGTTTAAAACTAGTTAAGCAGGGACTTAGGCAATTCTTATATTTAGTGCAAATGGTCACAAGAAAGGCAGTTAGTTATCTTTGTTGGCATTTGGCGGTGATCGGGCTGAATGTCGGGGTTGGTCCTCTCAACTCCCACTTTTCGTCCTTACTAGGGACCAACAGGAAAAATTTACTTCTTGACTCCCATTTTTCTTTAGTGCCTCAAGAGATAATTTCAATTCCTGCAGGCCTATGCGCGCCGCGTCAAAATCTTGTCATCACTTTTTGTCGTGGGGTAACAAGGCTACGTGTATACAATACAAAACAATACAAAAACTCTTTATTGACACCAAATACAAATAAATCAAAACCAAACACTCAAAAAAAAGGCGCAATGGGCGCATAATTGTATTAATAAAATACTTGTGTGTATACATGTCTGTCTCGATAAAAAGAGTCTACAACATTTTGTCGCGGCGTGCATGCTAGCCTGTAGTGCTGGTAACCTCCAATCTGAGATGTGTTTGTACCCCCTTGCTTATATACAACGTTTATAAACGTTTACAGTGTACATAGCCATAATTATACAGTGATTTGTTTTACGTTCAAGTTAAAAATGTAAAATAAAAACAAAACATGGTATAACTATTTTGTGGCTATACAATTGATTTGTAACAGATAAATAGGTTTACCTTACGAACAATACTTATATTCTTGCGATAAAATTCGGGTCTTGGGGAGAGCTGTGCCCAGCAGCTGTGGACTGGAGTAGGATTCTCTATAGTAGTTAGGTAGGTCTTAAATAGTCTTGACAGTTCAATGAAAATGAACGAAAGATCCCGAAGTACCTATGAGAGAAATTGACTTTTGTATGTAGTTGTCTACACACCTACACACAAAAGCTGCTCCAGGATTGTTGACGTTGAGCGACCTCTAATTGTATCACCGCTCAATAAGGTCCATGGTCGCGCAGCGTCAAAAATAAAACGTAACCATGGCAATAGTATGTCGTAGTAGGCCCCCTGTGTCCCTATAATTTCATGATGCTGTTAGGATGTAGAGCAGAGGCTTCCAAACTGTATTGCCGAGTAGACCACTTGCTATGTTTTTCGGTTTTGAGTAAAAACCCCAATGGCGCCAATGGCGGTTTTTTACACATTGGTTATTATTTTATTATCACCTAAACTATTTTCAGCAGTGCTGGAGATGATCTTCAGGAATCTAAACTGGACCAAAAATGGCCTCAATATAAATGGCGAAAATTTCAACCATCTACGCTTCGTGGATGATTTAATTCTGTTCTCAGAGGACGCAGAAACCCTGGGGTTAATGTTGCAGCAAATATTCGATGAAAGTGTTAAGGCTGGCCTGACAATGAACTTAACTAAAACCAAAATAATGACGAATTCCAAACAAACAGTAACCAAAGAACAAATAATAGTAAATAACGAACAAATAGAATATGTAAATGGATACATATATTTGGGCCAACTTATATCTACAGATGATTGCATGAATAAAGAAATAGAACGAAGAATAACCAATACTTGGAAACGGTTTTACGAAACGGTCTCTCAGGGAAATAATGAAGAATAAAGATATGTCAATGAAAGGAAAAAAGAAAGTATACGAAATATGCATTATGCCATGCTTACTATACGGGTGCCAGACATGGGCATTAACAGAACTACAAGAAGGTAAATTGAAAGTCTGCCAAAATGCAATAGAAAGGAGTGTTTTGGGTATAAAAAGAAGGGATAAAGTGAAATTACAGGAAATTAAAAAGAAAACAAATTTTAAAAATGCACACACAGCCTACAGACAGCTTAAATGGCGTTGGACGGGACATACGAGTATGTTAAGATACAGTAAAGAGAAATGGACTAAGTTAGTAACAGAATGGTATCCAAAAGATAGCAAAAGAAACAGAGGCAGACAAATCAAAAGATGGGAAGATGACCTCAAGAAAATAGCTGGTCCGGTATGGACCCGTTTAGCAAGAGACAGGAATGCGTGGAAATCTTTGGAGGAGGCCTTTGTCGACAGACAAGCTGTTCCACACAAACACCCAGTTGCCGATCTTTCGAATAAAAATTAGAATTAGATTTAATCAATTTAGTTTAAGTAGGCACTTATTAATTGTAAAAATACTAGGAGTGAAACAGCAATAAAGGATATTTTATTTATTTTATTTTTATTATTTATTATTATTTTAAGCCTAACTCGCATTGTTTTCCACCCCCCTCCCTGGTGGTCAACTGATTAATCCATAAACATATCGTCACGCCTTTCCCGGAAAGGGGCTGGCAGAGGTGTCATACAACACCCACACATCGCCGGACGATATTCAGTCCCAAATGTGACAGGGGGCGAGCCTGTCGCCATACACCGGGCTCCAGTCATGTAGCAGATGACATACAATACGCACATAATGTTCACACAATGAACTAATTGGAGCGTGCCGTCGGCTGGGTTTGAACCCGCTCCCTCTGGCATGAGAGACAGGCCTTCTCGAATTAGGCTATCATCGCTTTCTGATAAATCCATAAAAGATAAAATACTACTGATTAAATGCAATCGACTATCGTGGACCCCCGTTTATATCCTATCTATCCCACAGACCCCTAATTATTATTTTTCGCTCACATAGACTCCTAGTAAGATGACGTCGACCCCGGGGGTCCATAGAGACCACTTTGAGAATCACTGATGTAAAGAATCAGTTTTTTTTTACAACAGCTTGGGCATGCGTTTGACCACTGACTCGCCTGATGGGAAGCGTCGACGTGATCGAAGGTGCCGCTTGCCTAGGAGATATACCTATTCACTTTACTCTTACACTCCCGGATTGTATTTAGGTGGAAAGACAGAAGCAGGCAACGAGTTCCACACCTCTGCAGTTCTTACAAGAAAAGTTGACTTGAAACGCTTAGTGCGTTTTGGCGGAATTTCCACCATAAGAGGGTGTCTCTTACTGGTGCGCCTGGTACAATTATAAAAGAACGGTGATGGCTGGATCAGGTCGTGCGGTTCTCGTGCACACTCGCCGTAGTGTATTCTGTAGAATGCCGACAGACTAGCCACTTCACGCCGGTGCGACAAGCTCTGAAGGTTGGATTCAACCAACGAGTCATTGTTAATGAGCCGTTTGGCGCGCTTTTCGATGGAGTCCAAGTCCAAGCATTTAAACTTTTGCTTGTTTTTGCTATTTTTAATGTACAAGAAAAATTTTAAAGCCTGATTCACTACATCTTATCAAACAACTTTAACTATGGGCCAACCCTGAAAGCGCAAAACGAAAATTTGCTGTTCCATACATTTTGTCGACGTTCAACTAGCTTTTTGTTATGATACATTTGTATCATACATTTTTGTATGATATCAGACTAATTATATATAATCAGACTATAAAAGGTTGCTGGTATAATTGCAATAGCGGTGTATATTTCTCACGGGGCTTAGTTTTTGAAAGTTAACAAAAAAAAGAAAGTTAAAAGTTTGAAAACTTTTTCGTTTGGCTCTATACATTTAGCCTAGTCCCTTAACGTTTCCGCCAGGGGCGCTTTATTGAAACGTATGGAGCCAAACGAAAACGAAAAAAGTTTTCGAAACTAGAAAAACTCCTGGGGCCCTATTCGGAGATTTGAGATTTTCATCTCACCTTTATTCGTCCTTGTTGCTCTCGTTTGAAACGTCATAGGTGTGAGAGTGACCAAGATAAAATCTCATCTCATCTCACGCGCAGGAATAGCCCTCCTGAGGGCTTACCATGAATTTTGATAGTTACGAAAACTTTTTTCGTTTTCATTAATTATCAAAACTCTTGGTAAACCCCTGGTAAGGGTGCAAACGATAACTTGAGCATGGTTAATCTGGTGTTCACGAAATTTTGCAGTGAATTACTTATCTAGTTAATTCAAATATAACATTTAAAATTTCAGAGAAATCGGGCAAGTGGTCGTGGAGATAAGGACGCGAGGTCTCACTGTTTACTGGTCTTTACTGTGAACTAGGTGTGTGTGGAATAAAACATACCAAGATACCTACTCGTACATGAAAATGTAGTGTGTTAAAGGAGCCGTAATGACTCTACCTATTTTTTTAAGTTTAAACTAAAGAGTAAGTAGGTTACACTATTATGTTATTAATATAAAACTATGTAGACCACATCACTGCTACAACTTGGTACAACTTGATAGAAAAAAAAGGAAAATCATAAATTAAGCGCGAGTAATTACAGTTCAAGAATAGAAAATGGTATTTGAACATGGAACGTGGTCGACGGTGACACGTGAGCGTAACTACTATGTTTAGTCTGTGACGCTTTCCCGCGCTTTCCCCGCGCCGCGCCATTTCCCGCGAAACGCGGATTTCCCGCGTTTCGATACGTCACGCGTAGGGCTGGGCGTCGTCATTCCGAGCCCGCCAATCAACTCATCCGCCATGTTGTTAACGGGGCGTAACCGTCAGTCCCACGTTCACTTCACCGTAGTTAAGTCATTCCATCTCGTTCAAAATTCCAGTTTTCCCGCTCGCACGCACCGATCTCTTATTGGCGGGAGCGCAATTAAGCGCGGGAATTCGAATTCTATTTTTGAAGAAAATGTTTTTTCAGCTCGTGTTTACGGCCAGTGGCGGTATTAGCGACACCTGTCGGGGTGTTTAGGATTTTTTTGAGTGGTTGTGTAATGGCCGTCTGGCACATAACGTAAATATGTTGGAGATTTATGGGGTTATTTGGTTGATGTTTGATGGATTTATTTTGTAAATGAGCGATAAATCGTGGATCGTCGCAGGTGGGCGGCGACGATTGGCGAGCGACCTCGGCGTTGATGGGTTGATGCGAAAGATTTAGAATGTGGTCTTAATTTTAGCTGTAATGAGATGTAAAATGGACTTGCATACCAATCATACTTGGCTTTATGTTATTAGCCAGGGATCAGTTAGAGCAAAAAAATATCTGTCTCCATAATGAGGTAGGTAGGAGGTCTCCATACGACGCGAGCTTAAAAACTCCGCAATGTCCAAATGAATTTACCCAAGATATCAGGTAAACAAAATTTATAGAGTAAATACCTACATAATTGCATGGGCATTAGGTACTTTATTTTGACAAATTACGTTATCTAAGTTGTATTCATAGTTTCTACTTAAGGTACTTACCTACTTAATAAGTTTCTATCAAAGACAATTCTTTGATAGATCTTAGCTCTTACCTATGTACAATTAGCGCCTCTACATTGGTAGAGTATTATTATTGGTAGGTATGCAATGTACTTACATTTATAAAGTATGTACTTACTTATTTGATTAGATTATTTTCACTTAACTAGTAGATGTTTTTATACCTACCTAATAATTAGTTTATATATGGTCTATAATTTATAGAAGGTAGTAGTTGTAAGGTTAGGAAGATTTTTAAGGTAGTTTAGTTTGCATTAAGAATTGTAGCGTGTAGCGATAAGGGTATTAAGGGTACAAACTATTAAGTTTTTCAATACTTTGTGTTTTAAAATGTATATATTTTACGAAATAAATAAGTTAAAAAAAAAAAAACCAGTTATAGGTAATAGAACAGTTCCTTAAATAAATAAATCAAACACCAAAAAAAAATTACTACCAATAAATCTTTAAAAAAAAAAGTTTTACACAATAATAAGTAACAATAATTTGTTACACATATATTATTAAAGCTAACCTATTCCTGTCCATTCGGACATCCCTATCAACAGGTAAGTGTCAGGGCGACAGTGACATGTGGTGGACATGTCAGTCACCGCTACCTAATGTACACGGAGGTTAATCTAACGGATAATTGAACTTCAAGTGGAGTTTACTGTTGTGCGTGAGTATAGAGGATGTTCATAACTTTTGTATTTAAATACTTACCTACGAGTATGCAGTCCAAAAATCCTACCTATATTGTACTAGCTATGTCTCGCGGTTTGACCCGCAGTCCTATAGGATAGTTATGTGATAAAAGGTACCTACCTAAACTATACGTCCTTTTTTATACCTCTAACAATGTGTATCCAATACTTCATGATGAACGATTGAATAGTTAAGGCGGAAAAGCATAACAAACAAACAAACTAACAAAACTCACTTTCGCACATTAGGCAGGCAAGAATTGCTTTGTTTGTTGCTTCTTTACGCTTAAACGGAAATACTACTACTTTTTAATCGCAAGTAAACCTCGCGCGTCGCAGCTGGTAGAGTTTTAAAAAAAATATTAAAGAAAGTAATTAATGAGTCTAAGTCACAATAAAACGCATAAGTAAAATAATGCTTAAATCTTTGATGTAATCACATATGAATATTTTTTTGTAAGGACATTAGCGATGTTACAAAAAAATCAAAGATGTTGTAATTACATACATTTTATACACTTATTCCTAGATATATTATACTTACCTACAGATAAACATAAGAGATGAAATGTAACGAACGTAGATAATTTTGAAAAGATTAAAGATAGTGGCGACTTACAAAGTGGCCACGAAGCAACTACAAAACTCATCAGCTTGAGCCATGAAATTGCCTCTAAATAAGAAAACTCTAAAAAAAGTACAGCTAATAATAACACCGGCATACACTCACAAAGCGTTCCGATACCCATTAACTTTTCTCCATAATCTATCCTTTCACAACACAATTTCAAACAGATTAAAAAACCGCTCATAAAATGTCAAAAATACGACCAACATTCTAGAGCTTGTCAACAAGCAATCTGAGCGGAAACTAAATCAAGAAATTATTAATTTTTAATTACACATACTTCTTAACGATGTAAAAGTCCGAAAATAACTTTAAGATTGTAATGAGTGGCTCAATAAAAATGGTGGATACGACATGTTTCGAATTAAACTCTTTTTTGTAATTAAACGTCAATTCATAAATTTAAAGTAGGGATTCGGGAAAATAATTGTTGTCGTGCCTGGTTTTTGTGCCAAAATGGTCTTTAGTAATTATCTTTGTTAAAAATGATGTAACCACCACCTCGTTCGATAAAAATGTCGTAACTGAAAATGAAACGGCGAGACCTCCTTTTTATTTTTTTCTCCTGTGTGGAGGATTTTGGCTTTACCCGTTAAAATATTGTCATTGTATTTTATTTTGAAGTTAAAATTTTGTTTTTTTAAGGTTGGATTAACAACAAATAATTTATGTTATTCGGATTGCAGAGTTTTGTAGTAAATTGTCCGAGTAAAGTCTTTGGGAAAATAATCGACATTTTTAATAAAGATCATAGCAACTACATGTGAGAATAGAATAAAAGTTTTTTTATTTCCCAGATTTATTCTATCACCAAGAAGTTTATTAAACGCTTCATCAAACAAATTTATTTCATTTAAAAATAAATGAAAACCACCAAATACCTGAGAAGTTTCGAGAGTGAAAACTACGCGCGGAAAGGACACGTCATCTTGACAGATTGACGCGCGAAAATTTTAATGGCGGCAATGATCTCAAGTGAGCATTTCCACACACTTAGTTGCAATTCCTTATACATAATTATGTATTATTGTACTAGGTAAATCCAGTGCTAATGATTTAAGGTAGAGCTCATATTTTACGCCAAGCTAAATTTTAGTATTCTTACTTTCTCATTTTAGAATGATTTCACATAAATTATTATATCTCTATTACCTACTAAGTCTATGTTTCTACGATTTTCTTACGAGTTAACGGCTGGACCGACCTCTATGAAATTTTATGTAAGATGATAGTGTGTTTCATGAGGAAATCGATTTTATAAGTTTAGTCTCAAAAGATAGATAGAAAATAATAAAAAAATCGTGACTAAGTCTGTTCCCAAATTAATGCAACAAAGTCTCTTTGTGTGAAGTGCCGTAGATTCCCAAGCTTCCATTTTCATGTTCCGCTAAAAAATCTGCAACTGCATTTTACATCACGCAATAAAACTGTGTTGTTACTTTAATTCACAAGTACTTTTAATTTAATTTCCTTATTATATCCTTATTCCCTGCAATTTGCGTTCGACCAGCGAGCCCTGCGAGCCGGCGTCTCGTGCTAATTCCACTCGCTCGTGCAAAACCGTGACGTTTGATTGACAGGTGAAAGGGAACGAAACTAGCGGCCGATGACCCACGAACGCACCCGAATAATTCCGAATACTACGCGGGAAATAGTTTAAATGTTAGAATGATATTTTAATACTAATAATAGGAATGGAATGACAGTTTTGACGCGAAATTCTGCAATGCAGCCAACATTGCGTGCGTTTTGTTCGCTACCTTTGTTGCAGCTGCCTGCTACATTTGTTGTTAGGTTGGTTATTCTTTGAATTAAAAAAAAATTTAACGCTAGATTTAGATTTCGAAAAATTTGGAAAAACTTAAAAATAGAATGGCAGCTTAACACGCATTTTTGGCAAGAAAATCAGCAATGCCGCCAACATGCCGAGCGCTTTTTCTTCTACCGCGGGCGGCACAGTCAACTAAACTACTAAGATAATGTAGTTTGGTTGCTTTGTTAATACTTTTAATATTATATAAATGCAATAGATATTTGAACCATAGAGGTTATGATTTACATAAGGACGGCAAACCTTTTTGAGTTTAGCTAACAAAAAACATTATTTGCTCACAACTTTTTGGCACACGCTGTGTGCGTTTGACGCAGTGCAAATGTTATAAAAATTCTAAAAGTGTTGAATTAAGTGCGTCCATTAGGCGCCGTAGCATATGTTGCAGAGTGGTCATAGATAAGATAGAGCCGTATGTCATAATTTCACGTACTCAGCTACCGTTTGGCATCGACAAACAAACGCAGGTAGCGGGTATTAGCGTGCAAACAACTGCGTGATGTTATTATTAAGGAGAAAGATAAAGATGTGACTCGGAGATTTGAGATAGCACCGGCTTAGCATGCGTCTTGTCCCGAGACATTATCTCTGTGTACGCGCGCTCGGATGCGCCGCGCGCGACCGACGGAATTCTAAATTCGAGTTTCGAAAATAGAACTCGGGACTGGCCAGAGTGGCCAGTTACCTGTAGTTAGAAATAACGTTTTAATGGCTTAACGTTGCATTGGATACGGATACAAGTCAGAAGATTTAGTTTGATCTAAGTTCTTTTTACGAAAAAGGTTTTGTTTCATGATGCAATTAAAAAAACATTTAATGCAACACACCATCGCTTAGGCATTTCTGTGCGATACGAATATTCAATATACACCTAATGCATACTGGATTGACATTTATAGAGATATTTTTATACCCATTAAATAACGATCATATTTAAGGAAACGGTTATGGATTTATCATATCTTTATCTTTTTAAAAATATACCTTCTAGACTAAGTGCGGGTATAAAAGGTGAAACGTAAGTGGTTTGATTATAACATCCAGCAGGATGTAACTGTCAAACACACTGTTACTGCGTTAGTAATTACATAATAATTTTAATTAGTGACTTCTTATTGCATATCTACTTATCAGTTAATACTGCTGGTTAATACTGCTACTGAAACTATTAATTTAAGTTACTATATACCTACTTAAAGTATATTAAAAAGTATGTAAGTAAAATAGATAGATAGACTTTTTTCCACCAGAAATTCAAACCAAAAAATTGCAACAGTAAAAAAATCACGAAGCAACTTGTGGCCTATGTTCATTTTAATAGAGTTTAGATTTACAACTTCTCACGTCGATTTTTTAAAGCTTGCAGCAGTTTTGAAGTCCTCAAAAAACTTGCCAAGTACCTACCTATTAGGTAAGTACTAAAAATGTCTAGAGAACTTGGGACAAGCGAAAGATCTGCAAGTTTTTACATATCCAACTCAACGTGATAAAAACTTTTTGCAGCAACACCTCAAATCGTTTCGAACTGTCAAGTCCCTCGCGTAATTTATGCTAATTTATGCATAAATAATAAACATGCATCCTACGCTGAGTTTAAATAAACTAATTTTCGTACGGGGTCGTTAAGACGAACGGTGACATTAAAGTTATTAAAGCTGGCCGAACAATTAGTAATTAACGGTTGGTACTATCAGCTTTACGACGCATTGTTGCAAAACTGAGGAATTAAGATGTCCTAAAGAAAGATGTTTTTCTGCTTTAGTGCTGGTCGAAAAAAAAAACAAAACGATAAGTAAAGACAAAAAAATCCCGCGCAAAATCATGACAAAACGGTAATTATGGAACTGGCCAATGTGAAAAAATAAAACTGAAATGTAGTTTCCCGCTCAAAATTAAAGATAATCATGTTGATTGATGTCACTTCATCATTTAAAATTCAATGATTTTGTTTGTTTTTGTATTGGCATCTAAAACTTGATATTCATCATCATGTTATAAAGACCAATAAACATATTTTTGAATTTTAAATTAGAGGACTTACTTACTAACTTTAATTAATTTTGTAACATTTTCTGCAGATCCACTAAGTATATGAAACAAATAGCTTAACAAAACGGCTGTTTTTTATCCAACATTAAGGATTACAATAGAATTATCTTCAAATTAATCGATAGTCTTTTATGTAAATCCGACGTCTGCTTTTCGAGCTTTCGTCAAATCGATGACCCGAGAAAACTATCAATCTGCCATGTTCCAATTTCAAATTTGACAGTCAAATGCGAACAGTAGCACTGGCACAAAAAATATAAGAGCAAACGAGGTTGGTTGCGATATTCTGATACCTTTGTTTTAAAAGATGAATTCTTTTTTTTCTGAGACAGTGAGCAGTTAGTGATGTTCGATTAGTCTTCGACATTTGAAAGAGCAATTCGAATATTAATTTACTGCAAATATTTCTTCAAAATGGCGTCAGTAAAGACGGACACGAGTTAATTATCTTTCATTGTTAGTTGTTATTGTTGTTTTTCTGTTTGGAATTGGATTCTTTGTTGCAACAGTCTTTGTGTGCGTTTAGAAAGTTTGCAATCTGTAATATCTCGGTATGCAAATGAACGATACTGGTAGATAAATATATGCGAGGAAACGAGCCGACGTGTGCTGTTTTTGGATTCAAGATTTAGATGGATCACTTACCTTAAATAAAGGCCTGGCCACATTCTCAATTTTGATTGCACAATTTCAAATTTGCACAAAAAACATTTACATACATATCGTCACGCCTTTCCCCCAAGGGGGCTGGCAGAGGTGTAATACAACACCCACACTTCGCCGGACGATATTCAGTCCCAAATGTGACAGGGGGCGAGCCTGTCGCCATACACCGGGCTCCAGTCATGTAGCAGATGACATACAATACGCACATATGTTCACACAATGAACAAATTGGTGCGTGCCGTCGGCTGGGTTCGAACCCGCTCCCTCTGGTTTGAGAGGCGGGCCTTCTCCCAACTAGGCTGCCATCGCGTTAACGCACAAAAACACATGTGCGTTAAAACGGCAAAACGATATACCGCAATAATAGCTCGCACTAAACTCTAATTTGCAAAACTAATGCACAAATTGTTTGTGTATGCAGGACACTGCATGTAGCCGGGTCGGGAGCTCGCTACTTTGTTTTGCGCGCGTGTAAGTCGCTGTCGTGTGAACACCACACAAGTGCAACATGTTATTTGCGCCAACTTTTGCACAAATTGTTTGCGCAGACAAGTATCTGCGTGTAGCGGGGCCTTTATACATAGGACATTTTCTTTAGAATATGACGACCTTAATGTAATTAATGACGATTCGTAACGCATAACTCATAGTAGGTATTGTAAGTAGCTAACTAAATACTGTAATGTATGTTATCTTATGAAAATAAAATTATTCTATTCTATAGCTATAATGACTTTCTACTTCTTTCTATTTCTATATACTTTCTATCTTTCTTTCTTACTTTCTATATCTTTCTTCCTTTCTTTCTTTCTATTACTTTCTTTTCTTTCTATTCCTTCTTCTTTCTATTCTTCTTTCTTTCTTTTCTTTCTATTCTTTCTTCGTACATCTACGTTTACATACGAAGAAAAAGGCTCTACCTGTATAATGTTTACTAGCTGCGGGCCGCGGTTACACCCGTGGTCTCCACGGGGACTTTTTTTTTATGTAGAGTAGGTCGTCGTTCGACCACCAACTCGCCTGATGTTAAGCGACGTTGTGGTCTAACATGGAGCACGACGACCTATATGGTACTTATTCACTCTAGCCTTGAAGTTTTGTAGATCGAACAAGTACAAAGACGGCAGTTGAGTGAGGCGCTACAAGTGCGCTACTGCTCAGACCCGTCATCGGAACGGTTACACCGACCTACATCCCGAAACACGACTAGGTCATTTCACAGCATGGCTTGGTCCGGTGGGTGGTAACTAGCCACGGCCGAAGCCTCCCACCAGAGTTTGCTACCCGGTTAGCACTACCCGGGGACCACGTGTAGGGAATCAGAATAGAGTACACTGCTACGGACGTGGGTAGCTCAGCTTTTTTTTAGGATGAAAAGTACCATAGGCCATTTTACCCCAAAATTTGTATGCACATGACGATCGGTTAAGTAGTTAAAGCGTAAAAGCGTTAATTTAGTCACTTTCGCTTTTGCAAAAGGTTAGGATTAGATGTCCATGCATACAATTTTTAGGGGCAGGGTGGCAAACAAACAGATTTGCCGAATTCAAAATTAAGATTCAAAATTCAAGATATTTTATTTGTTAACATTAACATTAGTTAGTAGGTAACTCTTTACACATTTTTTTTTGTAAAAAAACCTTATGTACCTACCTATCAACAAAAAAAATTAAGAAAACATAGTTTCCATTTTAATCTCGACAGGAATAATTTTTCCTACATTTTTCAAAAAATAATCACAAAGGCTCATTGATTCCAAGATCCTTCGTAGAATTTCTTTTTTTAAGAACAACCCCTCAGATCAACCCAGAGAATAAGATGGCGCACGGTATATGATATAAGTGAAGCCAACAACCATCCAAAAACTACGCTACTGTCACACAACACTCACACGTTGACGCAAAAAAACTACGCTACTCGTTTGGTCATTCTTAACTCTACATTATGTACATTGGTTCATGGTATAATTTCGTGTAATTAAATATACATAGTGCACTATAAAAGTGTGGCCAGGACTACATTTTGAGGTTCTTTTTAAAAACTGCGCAGTTTTTTTACAAGTCAATTTTGAAAAGGCCGTAACATTAAACGCTTACAAATATGTGCAGTTTTAGAATATTAAATCTCCTAAGGTTGTATATTGGAATGGAAATGGCTAACGTAGAGTTTGGGAATTAATATTGGTTTTCGTGCAATTGTATATGTTTTTCATGGCAACATTACCACGCACAGACATTGAAAAAGAAGTGGCTTCAGCGAGATATAACGCAGTGTTCCATCTTTTCCTCTAGATTGATCTGAGAACAACCCGAATATTCCTACTTAAAATGACTAGGCTAGGCAAGTACTCAATCAACGTTGTCAATCTAAGCCATTTTGAATGACTGAAAATGATCAGCGGTGCTATTCACAACCATTCGGAAACGTTTCCGATCGGATCCCAGAAATTTCAAACTCAAATTATTCGCGTCTCAGTCTACTTTTATACATTTTGGAAAAGGGGAACAAGTATAAATCCGATCGGAAGAATTAATTACTTACTTACATTTAAAAACTTATGAACATATACTTAGATTCGAATATATACGCTTAAAATTTTTGAAATCCGAAAGGAAACGTTTCCGAATGGTTGTGAATAGCCCTGCAGGCCGCTAGTTTAGTAACAAGGCTAAGCTGTTAATCAAAACGGCTAATTAAGCTATTTCGCTGCGACATACCTAATATCACATCCACACAACGGATTTTGATGCGGTTTTCACTATAAGCTAGACAATTTTTCACGGAAGGTGTATAGGTACCGTGCCAAGCCGGGGTGGGTCGCTAGTATCCTACTTCCTACTAATATTATAAAAGCGAAAGTTTGTAAGAATGGATGGATGGATGGATGTTTGTTACTCTTTCACGCCAGAACGGCTGAACAGATCTGGATGAAATTTGGCACAGAGATAGATTATAGTCTAGAATAGCACATAGGATACTTTTTAACCGCGGGTGAAACCGCGGGGCGCAGCTTGTATAATGTAATAATAGAAGGTAAGGCCAAGCAATCGAGTTTAATACGAGTTCCATAGATCAGGCTGCGCAGGCGCAGTTAAGCAGAATTACTGCTTATTAGATATTACTGGGACAGAGTGACCGTGGACGTGCCACGGAGATGTCACACGCGCTGGAAACGACTACCTAGCTTGTACGAGTAAATTATACCTGGAACGTACGTAGTTTTTATTTTATTGAAACACTAGCTGCGCCCCGCGGTTTCACCCGCGGTTAAAAAGTATCCTATGTGCTATTTTAGACTATAATCTATCTCTGTGCCAAATTTCGTCCAGATCTGTTCAGCGGTTCTGGCGTGAAAGAGTAACAAACATCTATCCATCCATCCATTCTTACAAACTTTCGCGTGTTTAATATTAGTAGAATTAGCGACACACTCTGGCTTCGCACAGTACCTATAAACCTTCCGTGATTTTGTATACCTATAGCATTTTGTATTATCTGAACCAAGAACCACCAACCAACCATAAATAAAAATTCAATTTTTGCAAAATGTTGTATTAAATTTAACAGCTGCCATTTCCAATTTTTGCACATCTCTTCAGGCATAACACGAAGGTCATATTTTTGATGGTATACCACCAAACGCATGTTTTACTTTTTGTTAATGACAACAAAAGAATAATATCTTCACCTTTATTTATTTGTTGTGAAAATTATATTATATCCTAAACCTTAAGGTTTAAGGTTTTCCATAACCATTTCGTCTAGAAGAAGATGACGAGCGAAGAGAGCAAGTAATGATACTGATGAGCCTTTAAAGTTACCTACAGAGTAACAAAGTGGAATTTAATTTTTATTTATGACTTTTGCACTTCTGTAATCATTCTTAAATGACTAAGAAGAAAGAATGTCCCTTGTATTATGGATTCATTTAAAAGCTAATGATGTAGACAACCTCTCTATGTAAAGGGATTTTTGATTTGCTTTGTCTATCTATTGAATAAATCAGTCAAAAATGACCCCTTACAAATGCAGAAATTTTTCATAGCTCTATTTTCGCTTGAGAACGTTTTTTAAAAAAACAAAGAACATAGGGGCGGAGATATTGTTAATTTAATTGTACATAGTTTCATTATAATCTGACAAATGGTTTTCAAGAATTTTGAGGAGTGCGTTTGTATAGAAATTTCAGAGTGTCGCGGCCCTATTAAAATAACAGGAATTATAGAACTAAAAAAAAGGTGAAGACTTGGCTTTTTGCCACAAACCGGCCACAACTCAGCATAGTGCTGGTTGTGTCCAACCAGCGCTGGTCTTCCGTTCCAACCGGCCGGTGACGTCACGCACGAGCAAGACGAGAACATGGACTACGACTACAAGCACGAGCTTCTTTCTAATCTAGTATCTTTACATCTTTGTCCTTATTAAAATTTTGCTTGTATGTATGACATGTATGTATGTGTATGGAGCGCAGCGGGAGCCTTCCGAGAATGTGCTTGATACATCCCGCTCGCAATCACTTACCTGTTAGTCACCGTTTCCACGAGCGGTGGGACCGCTGATGGCTTAGATCGGGAGATTACTGACTTTTTGCTTGACTCGTATATGATTAGGATTACCTACTTAAAAATGATTTCTGCACCCCGCTGTTTTACCCGGGTGTAAAATCACACAGAATAGTGTTTATTTTTTTGGGATAATATTATATTTATTTATTTATTTGTAACTATTAATAAACACATATACCCTGTAACGGTGTCGCATTATAAAACTAAATTAGACATTCAATCTTACAACTCTTAACAAAAAAATAAATATAATAAAAACAATTTTTGGGTTACAACAATAATTTACGCGAGTTTGAAATGTTTATCCTCTAAGTAATATTAAACTTTGTAATAACATTTTTTTATTAATATAAATTATCTCTTTTAATTTTGTGTAGAATGTTGTGTCTTTAGTCTCTTGTCTTAAATTATTAGGTAATTAGTCGCCTAGCTTGGGACCCACTGTTATTTATTTTGAGTACTCGAACTGAGTTTAAAGTGTCATGTCTTTTGAATTTGTGATTTTGTATTTTATTGCCAATAAATATATTATTCTTATTAAATTAATTAGTTGTAGATTTTGATAAGCATTCCGAGCTCCTTTAATATTTTTAATTTTGGTTCTGTGGCTCTATTCGAAGATTTAAGATTTTCATATCACCTTTTTTCGTCCTTGTTGTTCTCGTTTGAAACGTCATAGGTGTGAGAGTGACTAAGATAAAATCTCATCTCATCTGACGCGTAGGAATAGCCTCCCTGGTGCTATAATTCTGTCATGTTGCCGAGAATTTGTACTGATTGAAAACTGTTTTAATTTTTTTTTAACAAATATCGCTGCTTCCAAAATGTACAAACTAGGTAATGTTAGCATTTTTTTTTCTATAAATAAAAGTATCATATGACACTTCCAGGCTTCTAACGAAAAAAGTACCTACTTTAAGTTTTAATTAATTAATTAAAACTTAATTTTTTCTAAAAATTAAGTTTATAAGTTACAAGAATCACATCGATTCGTGACTCTGATGCTGCAGCATAGATGGACAAACAAATAGACATTTGTTATAGTATTTATAAGGGTAGGGACAAGGACACTTTTTTTTTTTTTTTTTTTTTTTTTTTTTTTTTTATGAATGACTAATGCTGTTGGCCACTGAGGCCTCTACAGCGTACCGGACGTAAGGCAAGCGCGGAGGGCGCAGGACCTTAATAGACTTTAGTTATTTAAAGCTAAGGGCGACTGGCACAAGGGCACCACTAAGGTACGGACCTCGGCTTGGACCGTCGCCGGGGGGGGGGAGTCGATTTGCCCAGGCAACCCAGAGGGGGTTTGCGCTTGAGCCCTATTAGGTTTATCTGTTTGACTATTTGGAGAGAATCTAACCGATCTTCTAACAGATCCTGGGAGTCTTCGACCTCGCCGGCGAGGTCGGTGTTTTGTTATCGTGTTCCTTTGGTAACCGGCGCCTATACCAAAAACTGCAAACTTCCTGTTGCGGGGAGCTGTCGGGTCGGCCGACCCCAGCGCAGCCGCCGTGGCGACTGCGATGGGGTCGTCCGGGTCGCCGAAGATGTCTCTAGGGCGTCTACGGAGAGGGCGGGGGGCAGCGGTGTCTACTGCTGAGTAGTCCGCCGTGCGAACGACTAGAGGATTTGAATGGTGGGAGGCCCTATCAAAGTATCTGCGCGAAGTGAATTTAAAGTACTGCCGAATGGAGGGGAGCTCTACATCGCAGTGCAAGTCGGAGTTTCGCTGGAACCAGCTGGCTCCGACCGCTCTGCGAATAAATCTATTCTGGACGGCCTGGAGCTTGTCCAGGTCGAAGCCAGACGCGTGGGCAAACACTACGGAGGCGTAGGTCATAACGGGGCGGATGCAAATTTTGTACAATATCACCTTATTTCTAAGGGATAGCTTACTACGATCGTTGAGGAGGGGGGCGAGTCGGCTTAAAAAGAAAACCGCTCGATTCCTAACTGTCCGGATGTGCCTCGAGAAGGTGAGTCGACGATCGAGGGTCACGCCAAGATACTTGGTCGAGTTCACCCAGGGGATGGGCCTATCGTGCAGCATGAGCTGCTGCCGGATAGGCCATTTGTTGGGGTGAAAGCACACAGCTGCGCTTTTGTCCGGATTGACCGAGATTGCCCACTTCTCAAACCAGTCGCCTAAGCGGCGCAGGGCTTGTTGAAGCGTGCGGAAAGAGATGGACTGATTCCACCCTCTTATAAAGAGGGCAGTATCGTCCGCGAAAAGCGCAAGCTCTACCTTCGGATGACGTGGAATGTCATGCGTGTAGAGGGAGAACAGAACGGGGGCCAGCGCTGACCCCTGAGGGACGCCAGCGCCGATGGGGTGGGGAGCCGAGCGGGTGCCGTCGACGCGATAGCGAAAGTTTCGATCAGTCAGATAGTCATGTATTATGAGTACAAGACCATCCGGGAACCCGAGCTGGTATAACTTGTATACCAGCCCGCTGTGCCAGACTTTATCGAACGCTTTCGCTACGTCGAGGAACACCGCAAGGGTGGACTGACATTTGGGCGTGACCTGGGTGAAGCCGTGGTAGGGTTTCCGATTGAAACCCTCTAGGATGTGCTCCGTGATGCGGTGCACCTGCTGGACGCACGAGTGTCTGGCTCGAAAGCCGAACTGCTCGTCGGGGAGGAGATTGTTATCTCGGATGTGGGACCAAATACGCTTCAGAAGGATGCGCTCGTAAATCTTACCTAAGGTACTGAGGAGACTGATGGGGCGGTAGCTAGAGGGCTCTGACGCCTTCTTGCCGGGCTTGTGAATGCCGATGACGTCGGCAGACTTCCAAGCGTCGGGGAAGGTGCAGTTGGCCAAGGCGGCATTGAAGATGCTGACGAGGAGGTTGATCAGAAAGACGGGGAAGTGCTTAATCACTCTATTGCTGACGCCGTCTGCACCTGGGGCCTTCTTGGTTTGGAGACCCTTGATGATCGACTCTACCTCCGACACAGAGACCGGCTCTGTGGGTTCGAGGGCGGGACGGGCTGTGAACTCGGCGACTTCCTCTTCCACCATATCTAGGTGGTCGGGGTCGACGCGCTCGAGACTGGGGCTGCATTGCCTTTCGAGGCTTTCGGCAAGGCACTCGGCCTTTTCGTCGTCCTCGAAGGCAAGCGTGTCGTTCGGACGAGACAGGGGGGGAATATTGGATGACTTGCTGCCCTTCAGCGATCTTACCATCTTCCAGTATGCCTGGTGAGATGGTCTGATCTCCGAGAGCAGGGTGTCCCACCTCTGATTGCGGAGTTCACTCATGCGGTTCTTTACGGCACGCTCGTAATACCGCAGAGTGGCTCTGTTCTCTTCGGTGCGACACCAGTCGTATGCCCTAGTGGCCGCGTGTTTCGCTCTCAACAGCTCCCTCGCATCCTCGGGCAGGGCCCAGCGTTGGTCGCCCTCGGCTGGGACCTGCTTCGAGGCTTCGCCAACGGCTTTACGAAGGTGACTGTTGAGAGCGTCTATGGAAAGAGCGATATCGTCGGGGGTCGCGATATCGTCTGGTATTCTATCTAAATCGGGTGAACTGGTAGCTTTTAGGCTTTCGCCCAAGAGCTCCCAGTTCACCACGGTCTTTGTCGGCGGAGTTCTGTTGCTCGGGTCGGGACCCAGCAGCATCAGAACTGGCCTATGGTCCGAGTCAAGCTCGTGTAGCACCTCCAAAGAACGCAACTGGAGTGTTACGCCCTTTAGGAGTGCTAGGTCGAGAATGTCCGGCCTGTAGTTGAGATTACTGCTAAAGTAAGTCGGGGAGCTGGGGGGGATGATATCAAAATTTAGCGTATCCGAGAATGAGTACAGAAGGTGCCCATTCCGGTTATTCGCGTTGCAGCCCCACATCACGTGCTTGCCGTTAAAGTCGCCGGCCAGAATGACCGAGCTACCGAGAGCGAGAAGCGCTTCGAGGTCCTCTTTGAGGAGAGTCTTGCTACCCGAGTGGTAACAAGACGCTATTATGATGGACTGATGACCGGTCATCGCAAGACGGCAACAGGAAGCTTCCAGATTGACTAACGGGGGAGTGGGTATGGGTGTGCAGTGCAGAGACCTTTTGTAATAGATCAGAGTACCGCCCAGGGGGGCGGCGAGTCTGTCATTACGAACCATCAAGTAGTTTGCAACCCTGGGGTTCCTCTTGCTTGGTTTTAGAAAGGTCTCGTTGATCAACATGATGTCGACCTGATGGGTCGTTAGAAAGTGGTGGATGAGATCCCGCTGATCTCTGGCATCGGTGTGGATGCCGTTGGCATTAAACCACGCCAACGCCAATGAATGGGGCTTAACCTTAGTGGGTGTGCAATCCATTAAGGTTATTGGGAGAGGACGCGGGGGGCGAAGCGCTTCATAGCGCTGAAGAGGTTGCCGTGAGTCATCATGATGTCCAATAGGGCATCAGGATGCTCGCGGACCTCCTGGGCTACGGCACGGACCTCGTCGAGGTCGAATGCCGAGGCTATCTCTGCCAGCAAGAGCAGATCCGCCTTCAGGCCATAGGGGCCCTGGGCGGGTTTGAAGGGTGAGGGCGGGGGGGTTGGACGGCTCTGGGCAGGCGCGCGGGCGCTGCTGGCCGGAGCTGGGGCCACCTTCGGTTGGACCAGGGACGAGGGCCTGGTCCAAGCATTGGTGGCGGGTAGGGGAGCGTCGACGAACTTCGGCGCAGGGATCTTGGCGCTGATGCCATGGGGACGGGTTGGGCGACGGGGCGCAGGGGTCCTCTTCGCCCCGGCCGCAGCCCTCGGGGCTTTGGGGCAACCGCGATAGTTCGCGGTGTGCCCCTGAGTCCCGCAGAGCACGCAGCTGGGAGGATTAGGATCCCCCTTGACCCGCTTGCACAGCGCGGTGCTGTGCTCGCCCGCGCACTTGACGCAACGGTACGCCGCTTCGCAGAAGCGGGCGGCGTGCCCGTAGAGTTGGCAGCGGTGGCACTGCCCGGGTATGCCTCTCCGCCTGGGAGCCTCGACTTTCAGGCCGGAGAGGTTGAGGACTCTTTCGATGCGAAAGATCCCCTTCCCCTCCTCCGTGCGGTCGAGGATGACCAGCACAAGGTCGATCGGGGCCTTCGTCCGTCCATTGGTCATCCGATGGACCTGCTGGACCGGGAGGCCTTGGGCTAGGAGATCGTCACGGACGAGCTCCGTGTCGATCTCCTTAGGGATACCGCGAAGTACAACGCGGAGTACCTTCTCCTCTTCCAGCGGATACGCGTGGAATTGGATCTGGTGTTCCCTAAGGGAGCGGGTGGCCTGACGATAGTCGTCAGACGTGGGGACTGTGACGGAGATGCCGTCAGCATGACTCTTGCCGGAGAACGTCACGCTACTGGCCGTGAGGATTGCGACCACCTCCTGCCAGCGGTGGCGGTCCCGAACCACGAAGGGGCGGGGGGGCTTGCCCACCCTGGGCGCGGGAGGCGCGTCCATGGCGGTGGGCGGGAGAGAGGGGCATGCAGTCGGGCATGCGGCCTTTAACGGGGGCGGAGGGGAGCCGGCGGCGGAAGCGGGCCGCTTCGTCCCCTTGTTGGCGACGACGGTGAAGCCGTCGTCGCCTCCGCTGACGGTTTCCATCTCCTCCGTGGAGGTGTGATTGGAACCGACCGTCAGGGTCAGTCGCGGCGAGCGAGAACGAGAACGCGAGCGCGGCGCCACCGTACGCGATCGCACGCGGCTGGAGCGTGCCACGCCTGGGGAACGCTTTGCCGCGGGCGACCGGCTCTTAGCGGCGGCGGCGGCGGGAGTCGGGGCGGCCGGCAGCCCTCTGAGGGAGGGCGCCAACTTAATGGTGGCCTTAGGGGCCGGGGCAGGGGCAGCGGATTTCTTCCCGGCGGCCTGAGGGGCGCGGGCGGGGGGGGACTTTGCCTTAGGGGCGCGGGCGGGGGAAGGCTTGGCCTTAGGGGCGCGGGCGGGGGAAGGCTTGGCCTTAGGGGCCTTGGCTTGCAGAGAGGCTGCAAACCTTATAGGATCCGTTACGAACTCCTGAAGGGAGCTCGGGTTGGCGCGCAGATGGGCCCGGATGGAGGTACCTAGGGCGGCAAGTGCCGCCCCGAAGTCCACTTCCGGCCCCATCGTCGCGAATAAATCGCGATCGCCGGGGGAGGAGGTCCCCGGCTGGGTGCGGGCCGCGGGCATCACCCTGCCGGGTTTAGGCAGGGTGGTGTGTGCCTAATTCGTTCCCTAATGTGTGCCAACTGCCAGTCTTATTGTGCAGTTGGTGAGTACCTAACACAGGGCCCTAGCTGCCCCGGGGGAGAGACAGGGACTCCGGCGAACCGGCCGTCCGAGCCAAACACGCACCCGAGGAATCGGAGGGGAGGCGGAAGGGTGGGAGGGAGATACTTGGCGTCGGCGAGGGGCGACCCCAAGGCCGGTGGTGCCAAGCCCAACCGGATTCCGTTTTTCCCTGAGCAGGGAAAAACGAGCGCTCCGGGTCCACGCTCCTAACAGCGATCGGCTTCGTTGGCACCGTTATGCGTGTCCACCTTCGACCACAATTGTGGATTTGATAGACGTGAGGAGAGGTGAGCGGGCGGCGGTCGGGCCCGCCGGCCCAGCTTTGGCGCGAGTCCCGCACTTAGGTCACTCGAATCGCGTGTAGTATGCGAAACTAAACACACTACACGGATAAGGCGCCCCGGTGCCGGACTCGAGAACACACTCGACGCACGGTGACGTCACTACGCGACTCGTAAGTGTTTCACCGAGCGGCTCTGTGAACAGAATCGGACGGGGCGGTAAGCACTTAGTCACTTTAATGCACACTAACTGACCTGCAGTCCGCTACGCTGAAGCGTGGGACTCCTATCTGAAGGATCCTGAGCGGGCACTGAATTTAAACTATAACGGAAATTTCCGTGAAGCGGAAAAAAAAAAACGACGGAAAGAGACGACTGCGCGGCACGACGGTCAGGAGCACTCTCTGGGGGACAAGGACACTTTTTTTTATAACTTAATAGGCTTGCACTTGGCCGGCAACATGCCTGATGATAAGCAGTGATGCGGCCTACGATGGAGCACGCTTGCTTAGAAGAAACCGATTCACTCGAGACTTGAACACACCCAGATTATAAGTGTAGGGAACACACTGGCAGAGTATTCCACATTCTTAGGTAGAGTATGAACTAGGGTGCATTATCTACTTAAGCAGGTGTGTAAGTATTTAAAAATAAATTTGTATGTATACCTAACTATCAGTCTGGCAGCCATAGTACAGATTATTTTGCATAGTTCGGGGTCAGACGACCGTGTGTGCAAAAATGTCCCGACTATTTTATTTACTAAACTAGCTACACCCCACGGTTTCACCCGCAGTTAAAAAGCTATTCTTGACTATAATCTATCTCTGTGCCAAATTTCATCCAGATCTGTTCAGCCGTTCTGGCGTGAAAGAGTAACAAACATCCATCCATCCATTCTTACAAAATTTCGCGTTTATAATAGTAAAGGAGCGTAGGAGGAAGGATGCTGCTAAGTACAAGTAAAACTCTATATTTCTCTCTGTTACGTTTTTTAGTTGTAATGTAATGTAATTAGGTATATAGACTACGCAAGATTATGCGAATAAACCAGTCTTAATTTTTGACGAACCAAAATTGATGTGAGATAAGTACTTTTTGTTTCGAAAAGTTAAGGAAGACTAAAAAAACCGAGTACAGCCGCAGACCGCACCTAGTTCAGCTATAAAATCTGTTTTACCATTATTTTTACATGTTTATAATCTAATCATATTTGTACAATAAAAAACTAACCCAACCGAATTGATGGGCCATCAAATAACATCATTCGTGTCGGATTATGATCGATGCAACGTCAAATATTGTCTGAACGGCAATTTTCGACTAGCTGGCCCATCGTTAAACACCTTAGTGTTTTTATAGCTCACTTTAACCTTACACCACGTTTATAGGTCGATTCCATATTTAAAACCTAGCATACTGGCCGTAAAACAGCAATAAAACATGGACTATTAAAAATAATATCCAATCAAAGAGGTCCTATTCCATTTTTACGATTAAACTTAGAATTAACTGCTAGTATTCGATGTTTTTATAACGTAGCAAGACAAATCGAATCTCGATTGGGCCATGAAATTCTATACGCGTATATTTTAATATGGGACTATAAAGCTACCGCCCTATAGCAAGAATAACATCTTCACGAACACAACGAAATAAAAGTAGTAACCTCAATCAAAACGCCGATAAACTTTGACAAAAATTCCACCTTAAGCCGTCCTTTAATTATCCATATATTACAGTATCCCAGCTCCAAACTACCTGATAGCAATTATACACGCGCTCACCCACGTCAAAAACGACCCATTCACTGACATTTATGAAAAAAAAGAGCAATCGCCGACTTAAACCTTTTAACAAAACTGGCCGGCGATAATTCAAGCGAAATGTCCAAACGACGATGAAAAAAATTAAATTTCGAACGTAGAAAGTGTTAGCGACAATGGAATATTCAAAAATCTTGTTAATAAAGAGTCTAGGGTCGGACTCGGATGCGTCTGACAATGGATGGATGGAAAAAAGTTGGAGTATTTGAAAAAAGAACGAGCAGAGAGATTTTTTTTGTGCTCAGCGTGAGATCGTTTTGGAGGGAATTTCGGATTTGGAACAGGCGTCATGTGCGGATAGGTGTATTTTTTTTAATTCATTCGAATTTTGTAGTTGGCATGACCACATGGGCTTACGAGCAGCGGGCGGCAATGCTTTAGAAAGGAAATAAAGAAATTATTATGCGACCTTCTTATTATTACTTTTACTTATTACGGAATCCACCAATTGGGCGCTACTTGCCACAGACGTCGAATTTTCGAGTGCTTTTGTATAATTTATGACGGCTGTTTTTGTTTGTTTTATGTAGAACTATGAACGTAAAAAAAATATTTATTGGTGGCGGTAAAAATAAATGGAATAGATGATTTGACCTGATTGATCTTCAATACGACTTGCAAAGTACCTATCTATTTCTTGTGCATTATCCTACTAATATTATAAACGCAAAAGTTTGTAAGAATAGATGGATGGATGGATGGATGTTACTATTTCACGCCAGAACGGCTGAACAGATTTGGATGAAATTTGGCACAAATAGATTATAGTCTAGAATAGCACATAGGATACTTTTTAACCGCGAGTAAAACCGCGGGGCGCAGCTACTAGACAATTATAGTTTTTGGGCGCCCTATAAATTAACTAATTGTTTAGATTTATTATCGTTCGGTGGAAGGTGGAAATCGCACGCGATCTGTTTTGCCCTACATCTGCAATCTGTGGAATGAGCTCCCGGATCCCACAGTATTCCGATGAACTACAACATGAAATTCTTCAAAAGGGCTGTTAACAGAGTCCTCAAAGGTCAACGTATCTGTGATGCCCTGGTTTTACAGGTATCCATAGACAAAGGTGATCGCTTACAATCAGGCGGCCCGTTTGCTTGTTTGCCACTGTAGGGCTATATACATGCCTACATCACACCACAAATGTAACATGATAAGAGATGTATGATTATATGTATAGTTATAAGCATAGTTTTAGTCATACGCACTTGTATTAGTCCTAAGCCAGCTTCCAAGTAAACCAGTTGTTTCGATAAAAGGAGTTTCATTAAAACGCCACCGCATTAGGAGTCAAGTAAATAGTGAGAGTAAACAAAAAGAGAGAGCATAAAAAAAAATTTCCTACACAGTTTTAAAACTATGGAGGTTAAATCGATTCGAATCCACTGATGTTTTTAAAAATAAATTGTAGATCTAGTAGGCAATGCTCTACCGTCGCGTCGCTTATCAGACGAATCAATTCCATTCAATTTAAATACATTATCATGTTTCTATTTTTAAATCACACTAACCAGTTTAGACTAACTTCGCATTAGCTTAAGGTTCTCTATAGCCATTTCGTCTAGAACAAGACTACGAGCGAAGAGAGCGAGTAATGATACTGACGAGCCTCTAAAGTTACCTACAGAGTGACAAAGTGCAATTCCAATTTTTTTTATGACTTTTGCACTTCTGTAATCATTCTTAAATAACTAAGAATTTCCCTTGTATTATGGACTCATTTAAAAGCTAATGATGCAGACAACCTCCCTACGTAAAGGGATTTTTGATTTGCTTTGTCTATCTATTGAATGAATCAATCAAAAGTGACCCCTTACAAATGCGGATATTTTTATAGCTCTATTTTCTCTTGAGAACGTTTTAAAAAAAACCAAGAACATAGAGGCGGAGATATAGTTCATTTAATTGTACATGCTAAATTTCGTCATAATCTGACAAATGGTTTCCAAGAAATTTGACAAGCGCGTTTGTATGAAAATTTCAGAGCGTCGCGGGACTCTTAAACATAATCAATGAAAAAAGCCTAGCTCTGAAAACATTACAAATAAAACCATCGTAGGTATATTGTTTGGATCTCACTTTCCACTCCCAATTTACCCCAATGCCGCGGCCCATTACCCCACTATTCCACAATAATATAACATAACCTAAAACACAGAAACCTACATCTGTGCTAGGCTACTGAACTGGGGCCTACCACGATCTTAGTAAAGCTATAGATAATTTATTAACAAAAATTTACTCAAGAAAGACGTATTTAGCTACTACTTCTTGTGACTATCGTATTTTGATCTTGCATTGAATTGTGTCTTGCTCTCTGTGAGACCGACAACAACAACGATAACACGAAAATAACAAGACAACACTGCACATAATACGACACAACGACAACAATAACAAGACATCAATGCGCACAACACGAACAATTTACAAGGCGCGTGCATTACACCTACTAAAATGCAGGGTACCGTGTAGTGGCAGATTTACACATTTGCCACCATAGGCTATTCAACTCACAATTTCTTGTACCTCGCATTCCCATGGGTAACTGATCGATCAAATAGCTTAGTCGTGTGGTTTTTTTGGTGCGTTTTCACCAATTTTTAGTCGAAATTTGCAGGCCTTATAAGCTGGCGTCTTTGGCTCCAGCCTACTCAGTCTGCTGGTCTATCTGCTTTGCACCATGGGATTACCTACATGGGATTCCCATGGATAATTAATTCCACAATGGATGATAGATTTACCAACAGGCAATTTGGACGTATTGGCGACTGCTTCGGTGGCTCAGTTGGTAGTGAAGTGAAGGGGCGTGGGTTCGATTCCCACCTAGGGCAAATATTTATGTGGTGAACATTTGTGTTTGTTCTATGTCTGGGTGTTATTATCTATTTGAGTATGTATTTGAAAATATCTAAGTATGAATATCAGTCTCTGGCAGCCATAGTACAAGCTTTGCTTAGTTTGGGGTCAGGCGACCGTGTTTGACAATGTCCCGAATTTATTTATTTATTGCGCAGAGCTGAACAAGCTGTGCAATTTTAATCCAAAAATAACTTTTCATCTTTTTCCTCATTGAACAATCTTGCTAGTAGCATAGACTAACATACCTACTACTATGTATATTAGCTCATGCTAGTAGATACCGATTTTGCCTTCTCAATTTACTGAAGAAATTGTTGTGGCAGCGAGTACAATGTGTGATACAAGACTACTAAAACAAACATTTTGTAATGGCTGTACAGCAGCGAAGTACGGTTCTTAGTCGATCGATAAACTGACGCGTAAACTTGACAAAATCGTGACCTTTCTCTGTGGTCGAAACAAAACTGTTGATTTTAACTTCAGATAGACAGACAACAACAGTAAGGCTTCCACATTTGTTTCATCATCTTCATCATCACATCAACATCATCATCTCATCCTATGTGAAAACGAAATTAGTACTTGACACTGGCAAATACATATGACGAGCGACGCCAAATTCCCCTGAGTGGGGGAGAAAGAAAAAGGCTACTCTTTCAAGTCGAGATATTATTTGTCATAGTCTCTCTCGTTTCCAACGTCATAGGAGTGAGAGTGACCAAAAAACATCTCGCGCATCAAGAAAGAGGCCGACTTACAAAATGTATTGGAGACTTTAGTAGCCCTCTTGCCGTGTAACACCGGTATCTATCTGCGCGCGCGCAATACATCATTCCGACGGTCGATCGCAGATACGGTCTGTTAAGAGACCACAGATTGGGTAGCAGTTGCTTCATGCTTCACAGTTACTGTTGGTACGGCAAAGAAAAATAGATACTAACTCACTTAACTATGGCTTATTTAGTACTTCGGCGCGACGACTCAAATTGAGTCTTACTTTGCAAAAGTAGAGAAGCCGTTGATCTCTCATTGATTTTGCAATGTCTCTTGTCAGTCATCAGATTGGTCTGTACGACGTCACTTAAGCGGTATTTATGTAACAAATCAAGTTAAATGTCTTCATTCAAGTAGGTATCGAAGATAAGCTAATGAACGTCAAAGTTACAAAAATGACTCTACCACCTTTTTAGGAATAACAATCACTAACCAGAAGAACATGCAAGAAACTGAGGTACACATTTTTTTCAAAACCTGGTTTTATAACATACCTAATTGCCTATAGCTGATGGACGAAACTCTAATTTCTGATTTCTGAAACGCATCTTATACCAAGTGCGGTGCTGCTCGATCTTTTGCTTCGCTTTTAAAATTATTATCAAAATCGATCCAGCCGTTATGAGCTGATGTACCAACGTGTTGCTGTAACCGCCGTTATGTAGGTATCCATGGATAAAGGTACCTGACGCTGTCACAGTACCACTCAACTGAAGATAAAGTTTTCTATTTCGTTTAGATATAGCGAAACTCGCATTTGCTGTCCTTGTTCTGTTTCAATGAGGCTTTCAAAAACAAATATAGCTATTACCCTAACTTGTTGACAAGTTTCATGAGAAGATATTTTGCTAGAGATGAACAATTGCAGCCTATTAATCCATGTTAGAATCGTAACCACAATTAAATCGTTCAGTTAATGCCCGCCAGTTACTTGCCTGTTTTTCTGAGGTAAGGCTATTTTCGATCAAAGCGGTCGAGCCATTGTTAAAATATGACTTTAATATAACTTCAACCGTCCCAATTAGGGCCCTAGAGCAAATCTCTTCTGGGCTGCCAGGGCAATTTAACGCCCCTCCCTCGGCGACAGCCCAAGCCGAGGCCGTATCTTAGAGGTGCCTTTGCGCTCGTCGCCCATAGCTGTAAGCATTTTAAGGCCCTTCGTCATCTGCGCTTGCCTAATGCCCAGTACGCTGTCGAGGCCTCAGTAGCCAACAGCACAGAGTCATTAAAATAAAAAAAATAGCGCGAAAGCGTCCCCGTAGCCCCGACATCTTGCATAACAAGATTAACATTTTGGGGGCTGAGCTACCCACGTCCGTAGGAGTATACTCTACACGTGGTCCCCGGGTAGTGCTAACCGGGTAGCAAACTCTGGTGGGAGGCTTCGGCCGTGGCTAGTTACCACCCACCGGACCAAGCCATGCCGTGAAATTACCTAGTCGTGTTTCGGGATGTAGTCCGGTGTAACCGTTCCGAAGACGGATCTGAGCAGTAGCGCACTTGTAGCGCCTCACTCAACTGCCGTCTTTGTACTTCTTCACTCTACAAAACTTCAAGGCTAGAGTGAATAAGTACCTTATAGGTCGTCGTGCTCCGTCTTAGACCACAATGTCGCTTAACATCAGGCGAGTTAGTGGTCAAACGTCGACCTATTTTACATAAAAAAATAAAATAATATAATAACACCCTGCCCGCTCCTATTATGGCCGGTGGTAAACCTATAAAAGGTTTTCCCTAGATTAAAAAAAAGTGTAGGTCCTTAAAAATAGGTAGATTTAGCCCAAAACCAATCAAGCCTTTTTATTTAAAAAAAAGAATAAATTTAAATATCTAAACGAATCACGCGACTTACAAAGAGGAGGAGGTTCTTTGTTCGTATGTGTGTATTACGAGTATATAGAGGCAACAATGAAAACGTTCTGGTTTCGACTTCCGATTTTATACTTTCATTTGAAAGCGGATTTAGAAAAATGTTTCTTAAGTTACCGGTCATCTCCTTAATTAATCGCCATAGAACAAATAATCAAAATGTTGCTTAATTAATTTTTACTTGTGCGTACGTGCTTTGACAACAACAAAGTTCCCTGACATTCTGTCACGACATGACACAGCAACAACAAAACGCCAACCACCCGTTCCTATCGCATATCAAACGCATTAAAAACTTAAACAAAATCGACACTTCAAAAGCCTTTTCATAGACAATATTATCTCTTTATTCTTTTTTTTCAAAGACGGCCAAGGAACGCGAAGTGCTCACTTATTATTTAATCTGTGGCCGAACAAGTGTTTAAAAACGCAAGTCACTGTAATCAATCACCATTTAAAGTATCGAAAATTATTATATTAATTTTTCGATGCATTATTTGACTAAGACGTGTAACAAAGGCTGAAATGACTGCTCTAGAAAGCCAAAAAGAAGAAAAAACGCCGCTCTATGGAGGATGACATGTCAATTAGAAAACCATTATTTGTCTGTGGACTTTGGTTCTTTAGGGTGCCGTAGACAATGTGGAGCCTTGCGGTTTGAGGGTAGCCATGTAATTTGTCAAAGAATGAGGTCGTTTTTAAAGGTAGAGACTATTTTAGCCAAAAAAACGCTCTATCGTCTAACAAGTACCTATTTTAACCGACTTCCAAAAAAGTAAAGCAAATAAAATAGGTACAATTTGACGTAATTTATGAAATATTACTTACTTTTCTTTATCCTTACTGATAATATTATAAAATCGAAAATAACTCTGTCTGCCTGTTTGCTTGTAGGCTTTTCACGGCTAAACGGCTGAACGGATCTTGATGAATTTTGATTATTAGCTACAGTATATCACGAGGAAGGTTTTTGGATACTATTTTCTGAATAAACGCGAACGAAGTCGCGTGTGCCAACTAGTGGGTAATATAAATAAGTCATGAAATATAAAAATGGTCAAAAGTATTGTAAACAGTTAAGATTACGCATGTTGTGTACATGATTTACGTACATAGTCATATCTGACTGTCTGTCTGTCTCTCTGTCTGTATATTCGCAAACTAAATTGTTTCTTTCTTTTCTTTCTTTCTTTTCTTTCTTTCTAACTGCTCTTAAACCACAGATATTGATGCGATTTCCAGCATTAGTCAGATAATCTTTCACGTAATATTACTAAAAGATACCTTACACCTTCCTTTTACTTGTTACACCTTCGATCACGTCGACGCATCCCATCAGGCGATTCAGCGGTCAAACGCATGCCTAGTTTGTCGTAAAAAAAAAGGAAAAAAGGAAAAAAAACCCCAAAATATTGTAAATATTGTAGTTCCACTATCAAGACGAGTCAAATGACACCTCACATGTCGAAATCCATCAAGCTGTTTAGGCTGTAGGGCGTGCTAAAGAAACCTCATACATAAAATAACAAATAATTAATAAATTAGGAACACTTCCACACACGGTCGCCTGACCCCAAAACTAAGCAGAGCTTGTACTATGGCTGCCAGAGACTGATATAGATACTTAGATATTTTTTAATACATACTTAAATACATATTAACACCCAGACATGTGTAGAACAAACACAAATATTCATCGCATAAATGTTTGCCCTAGATGGGAATCGAACCCACGCCCCCAAGCTCAGAAGGCAGGTTCACTACCAACTGAGCCACCGAGGCAGTACATACATACATTCATACACTCGGAAAACTTAACTCTCCTTCTTGCGCAGTCGGGTAAAACTATAAATTTTAAATCACAAGGCAACTAAGGACGAATGAGTAGCCTGTTTCACAATGATGCAAGCTTTTGATGTAAAAATAATTATGTGCATAAAGAAGATAATCTCATGGCAGTGCCTTGGCACATCATAAATGAAATATCATCGTAAAATTTGGTTATTTAATTTTATAACTCAGGTTTATTGCCCGAATTATACTTACTGACATAAAATTGTTATTAGTTTTGTAGGTAATGTTTGCTTGTGGGTTACTTATTTTCTACGAATGATCTACATATTAGTACTGAATGTATCTACTTAATAGGTAATAATAATAATAATAAATCGTTTGTTTCGTCTCTGAACGTCTTACAAATTTGAGGTAGGGACTACCTTTTGTCGTATCCTCTCCATCCTAAGGTTGCCTGGAAGAGATTGCGTTTAGTGATAAGGCCGCCAGTTGTTACACTATATAATAAGTTTTATTATAATTTTTCTCTTGTTGTTTTGTTATTTGTGTTGTTAAACAATAAAGAGTTTATCTATCTATCTATCTGTGCCAGGTAGACCCGCTCTTCCTTATCTTAATACTACAAATTAAACATAATATTTAGTTAGTTTGTTGTTTGTTTAGGTAACGTATATTATATACATAACGTATAGAAAATGGCGGCATAGTTAGGAGAAGGTCCGCCTCTCAAGCCAGAGGGAGCCAGTTCGAACCCAGCCGACGGCACGCACCAATTTGGTCATTGTGTGAACATATGTGCGTATCGTATGGCATCTGCTACATGACTGGAGCCCGGTGTATGGCGACAGGCTCGGCCCCTGTCACATTTGGGACTGAATATCGTTCAATCCGTCCGTCTTTAGCGCAATGAACAAATTGGTGCGTGCCGTCGGCGTCGGCTGGGTTTGAATCCGCTCCCTCTGGCTTGAGAGAAGGGCCTTCTCCAACTAGGCTATCATCGCATCTCATACAGGTATTAGAAGCCAGAAGTGCGTCTGCTGCTGCCGTCTGCGCGGAATGGAACCTTCAATCAGACGTGTGATTGTGGAAATATGGGAGGTTTCCGTTCGAGGCGAATTACTAGCTATTGTTAAGTATACCTTACTTAAGTAAGTTTTCCCTTAATAATAAACCTTGTTAAGCCTCCGAATAGTTATACAGTGTTTTGTCATTTTCTTTATTTTGAATTTGTAACTCAATTGAAAGAAAGAAAGAAAGAAAAATATATTTATTGCCAAAGTAAAAAAACCACAATAGAAGTAAGTACAAACTACAATAGGCAGATAACAACGGTGGCAAAGGGTGTAAGCTCAGCACTGAGCTGCGTAAAACTAGATCAGTTTAAGCAAGGCTGGTTTTCAGCTTACCCCTAGACTCGAATTAAGATGTTCGTCGAGGGAATTGTTATGCGAGTGTTCACTTTATACATTATTTCAAAAAAATACAGCAAGTTTTATAATTATGTCGTAAATACAATTGAAAAATACAAAAAACAGACTAACTATTCCGAGGTGGTATCGTAAATTACTAAGAAGGCTTGTGTTTATACGCTACCTGAACCTCAAAACGAGCGTTTTGCTCTATCCCTGATTGCCAGTCTATCGATTACTCTGACACATTTTCCCTTGATACTGTCACTGCTAATTTGCATACGAATTAACCATTGGGCTAAATTAAAGTGGTGTGTGTTTTATAACCTTTAAAAGCTTTGAGTTTCCATTTGAAAGAGATAGAAAGATAACCACACAATTTATTAAACTTCAAAAAATTTAAACCAAGTCAATGGCTAATTATGGCTGTGGAAAATTAAGGTGTTTCGCTTTGCTTATTATGCGAAATTAAAACTTTTGTTTTTGTTGTTTTGGAGCTTGATCGAGTAACTGAATTAAGTAATAATTTGCGAACATCGTATCCTACTTAATATTATAAACGCGAAAGTTTGTAAGAATGGATGGATGGATGTTTGTTACTCTTTCACGCCAGAACGGCTGAACAGATTTAGATGAAATTTGGCATAGAGATAGATTAAAATCTAAAATAGCACATAAGATACTTTTAACCGCGGGTGCAACTAGTTTTAGATTTCTTTCTATATTTTAAATTTATATTTCGCGCAATAAGCGACTCTCGCATCATAAGTGAATTTAAAAATTATGAAAAATAACGGCATTTGTAAGGGGTCACTTTTGAGTGATTTAATTATAATAGATAGACAAAACAAATCAAAAATGCCTTTACATGAGGAGGTTGTCTACATCATTAACTTTTAAATAAATTCATAATACAAGGGACAATTTTAGTTATATTTACTTTAATAATAAATCATCTTTGGGTAAAATGTATTAATTTATTCTTTTGTTTTTCATCTTCAAAACACAACGTAAATGACACAACGTAAAAGGGTTTATTAAATTGAAATTTGTAGACGATTACATTTATTGGCCAAGGTTTTAAGGTAAAGTAAGGTAGATTAGATAGGTACAAAGTTAGGTAGATTTAGGTCATAACCGATTAAGCCTTTTAATAATAATAATGTATAAGAATGATTAGAGAAGTGCAAAAGGCGTAAAAAATTATTGAAATTGCAATTTATTATTCTGTAACTTTAAATAACTCTAAAGTTAAAGATACTGATGAGCCTCTAAACGCTCTTCAGCGTCTTTACTTGCTCTCTTCACTCGTCGTCTTCTTTTAGAAGAAATGGCAAAAGAAAACCTTTAAAAGTGTTTCTTGAACTAATATCTAGTGTATTTCCGCTTTAACGTCGCATTAAGTAGGACATCAAGGAATATATATATATGTATTATATTTAACGTTTAAATTAGCTTCAAATATAAATTTGTATAAAAATTTTTCGAAATTAAAAATAGAATAAAGAATTCATATTCCTTCATGTACTTAATGCGACGTTAAAACAGAAAAACACAAGATATTAGTTCAAGTAACAATTTCGAAGATGAACTTCCGCAAAGTAACGCCTGATTCAATCAACTAAGAAAACCAATGGGAGTTAACTTTTTTTTTTTTTGTTGACCGGGGGGAAATCTTCCAAAAGATGCCCGGATGTATTGGGGTGCATTCGGGTTATGTGGGGATTGACCCACTAAAACCCCCTCGGCGGCCATCCTCTGTGCATGGCAAGAGGGCACCGGGATCTCCGTAGGACCGCACCGGTGCCCCCCTAGCACGTTGCTTGTAACAGCACCTTCCCAGAGATTTGTCTCTTGTCTCTCACCACAACGATGCAGGCCACGCCACACAACGGTGTGGCGTGGCCTGCAACCAACCAAAACCCAACGGGGAAGACAACGGTCTTCCCCGGGCTCGCTCGTTTGGTTGGGTGGTCAGATCCCCAAATTTGCGAACCTACGAGCCCAAATGTTCCCCTTTAGTCGGCTCTTACGACGGGCAGGGGATACCGAAGCCGTATTAAACCCCGGTTCCAGGGTGAATGGGAGTTAGTCTAAAGTAGTCGCCGGATCCTTAACTATCTGAAGAGTATCTGAATAAGTACTTCCGAACTACCAGTACGTTCTGAATCTATAGAATTCTTTCCGCTGGGCCTCCCTCTGCACTGCCTACTACAAAACGTACGAGTATAAAAGTCCGTATCCCGCGTGTTACATGCAAATTATCCTAATGAGTCCTGGCCACGTATGCTAATACGCAGGCGGGGCGTCGCCAACATGGCCACGTCACATGCGAGCAGGTTTTTTTAATGGTGGCACTACTGGGCGGGGAGGGACGCCTAGCTGTTAGAAATATTAGGTTTTATTTTAGCCTTGGATTGTGTAAGACTTAGTATTGCGTGTTTTCTGGGATAAAAAGTATTGCACATTTGCAAAACTTTGGTATTATAATATTATAATACTCTGCCAGGGCCTTGATTTTACTAAGAAATTGTTTTAAATTGTTAATGAAATGTCTATTTTTGTTACTGCTAGCCTCAGATCAACCTAGAGAATAAGATGGCGCACGGCACATGATTTAAGCCAAAAACCATCCAAAAACTAATACGCCACTGTCGTATATGTACACAACACGCACACATTGACGCAAAAAAAAACTAAGCTACTCTCTTGGTCATTCTTACCTCGACATTATGTGTATTGGTTTATGGTATAATTTCGTGTACCTACATAAAATATATGCATAGTGCTTTACAAAAGTGTGGCCAGGACTACATTTGAGGTTTTTTTTAAAAAGTTTTTGTTCAGTTTTTTTACAAGTCAATCTTTCTACTATTTTTTTTAAATCTACTTAGGTTGTATTTCGGAACGGAAATGGCTAACCTAATGGCTAAACTCCTATAACCTAAACTCTATAGTTTAGGAATTAATTTTAGTTTTCGTGCAATTTTAAATGTTTTTCATGGCAATATTACTTATTACTTACATTACTTACAACTTTATTAAGTGGCTTCAGCGACATATAACGCAGGTATAACATATATATAACATATCCTCTAGGTTTATCTGAGCTACTAGCATACAAAAAGTGTCAATTTGAGGCTATTCATTAACAATTAAAAAACAAATGGTTAGCAGAATTGGGGAGCAGGTACAGCGTATTCCGAGACAAAAATGTCTCGTGGATGACACGCAGTGACGTCACCTATGCATAAGCAAGACCGGAATAAGTAATTTACTTAAACAAAGTGTTCGAGAGAGACGCTGAAGATACACTATCGACATAAAAAAAATAACCAGCTGTGACATACAGGCAGACATCGGATTCTCGCATCACCATAAAGGTTCCTTTTTACCATTTTGGTACGAACCCCTAAAAATTGGGTTTATACTATATAATATCGGTGACCAAGACAATTTGGATGTCGAATTGTCTTGGTCACCGATATTATTTGACGTCAACTTCTTTTTTTACTCGACTGCGCAAGAAGGAGGGTTACATACACTCGAAAAACATAATAATATAATATCTAAATGTATATAATATATAAATATGTATGTGTGTATGGGGCACGTATTTATATATTTACATATATACATACATAAATAACTTCATGGATTAGCGGAAGTGACATAGGGTATGTGGAGACCGAGGAAGGAAACAACTTGATCGCTGTACGATATATTGTCATACTGTAAACTATTACAATCTGTCTTATATACTAATTTCTTATCTAAATCACGACTCTGAGCTGTGCCGTATCATGGAACGTGCTGACTATCAGATGAGTCGGCACAGGGTACAACATTTTGCAGGCGAGTTTTTTGTTTTTCATTTAATAATGTTAATAAAATAAATAAAATAAAAATAGCCTTTATTCACTGTTTTTTTTTAGTTTTTTTACAAATTTCTGTTGTTACAAAAAATAAAAATAAAATAAAAATACTTAATCTATAATTTCAAGTAACACCAGCTTCAAAATCAGGTTGTCCTTTCTGGACATAGGCCTCCTCTAGATGTCGCCACTCCTCTCTATCTCTGGCTATTCTGCGCCATCCTTTTGGCAGATCGTCTTCCCACCTTCTCTGTGGTCATCCCCTTGATCTTTTCCCATTTCTGGGGTACTAGGACATGACCTCTTTGGTCCATTTTTCCTTAGAGGATCTGATCACATGTCCCGTCCACCGACATTTTAGTCTTTTGATCTTCCTTGAGACATCGTCTTGAGAGATCATTTAATAATGTTACTTGTTTTTAAATCATGATAACTATACTCTGTCCAACGAAACGAGCTAATATGGCGCCCTCTCCCTTGCACAATCGTATGAAAGTGATAAGGACGCAGCATCGACTTAAATTGCCAGGATTGGTCAGTGGGCGTGGCTAATTCTTAAAAATGTAAGGCTGCGTTTACATTGCCGTCTACTAAATCTAACTAAATCGTTCACTATTTTTTTTTATTTTTTATTTATGTAACCTTAATTGTCCCACTGCTAGGCAATTCTATCATCTAAAAATAATATTTTTAATAATCTTCAATTGAAACAAAAAAATGGAATATAATAATTTTTATTTTGTTTCGTTGTGTACGAAACGAATATAAACATAATAAACATAAAATCATTTATGAACAAGGTTCAACAAGCAGGGTCAACGTAAAACCGAACACTGTGAACACACTGAGAAGAGCACCAAACAAGACGTCCGCACCGCACGAGATACAGAATCGGACTGATATTTGGTCGCAATGTAAACGCGCCCTAAGTTCCTTATCTCCAACCAATGATGTTCCGCGCTTGATTTCCCTATTAGCTCATTTCGTTGGACAGACTATAGTAGATAATTCACCTCCAACTGGGTTTTACGACCCCCCATCTCCACAACTCCTTCAACGATTTGGCCCAAATTCGAAAGTAAACTATATACGTATTTAGTGTCTGCTATGTAACTGGGGTCCGCCCCTTGTCACATTTGGGACTGAATATCGTCCGGCGAAGTCTAGTTATTGTACACCTCTGCCAGCTCTTTCGGGGGAAAGGCGTGACGATATATATGAAATTTGGAGAAAAAATATCATTAAAATAGGTCGAGGAGTTGCCGCGAGACCGAATGTACTAGATCTACAGCTAATAATGTAAACGACCGATCGGCTTAGACGTAACCCAATAAAATTACACGGACAAAGACATATAACACCGGAGGCACGCTACTTTGCCGACTTTTTAAGACTCCATTTAGAAACAGCCGTGTTGAAGAACCTCGTGTTGTAATTACAGCGCATTCACAGATCGTCCGCATTTACTGGATCGTTTTAAACAGATCCGTCGTCACTGGAGGCTATGTTCGCCGCATTTACGGGACCGTTTTTAACGGACACGTCAAACAAGACACAGTGAAATAACGCATCGGGTTGTGTGTTTAATGGATCCGGAATTATGTCGTGTGTGTGGTGTGAAGTCACTCGAAGAACTGTATACGCCTTCGCCAAAAAAAATCGTAAACGACGTAAAAACGTTATGATAAAGCGAGGTTGTAAAATCCGTGCAAAAAAATAAGTACTTATCCAATAAAGTGAATGTGTAAGAGTTTCCCCAGACGGCAGACTTTCGATTGGCCTTTTACTAAACCTACCAACCTACTCGTAACCACGAGTACCTACTCGTAACTACGAGTAGGTTAGTTTGGGTTGAGCTGCAAGTGCTAGTTTGAAGACAATTGCGGCCTATTTCAATCGCTGCAATGTCGCGATTGTATACACACACACTGATTAAAAAGTCGTCCAAATTGTTGATTTATTTATTAAGGATCACCAGAGAACACTTAAGGCTACTTGCACTGAATATAAGAACTGCTTAAGTTCTAGTAAAATACTTCTGCCTACATTTTTTTGCACGAACCTTTAGCCGTCCCATAACGGAGACTCTTAATTCTACGTGCCAGATATGCGAATATTTATCTAGGAGTAGATTAAAATAGTTAAGTAAGACTTAGGCAATTCTTATATTTAGTCTATTACACTTATATTAAAACACAACTAAACATTTACAAAATGTAGAGTTACGATTGGGCGTTAGAGGTTTTTTCTTTAAAAGGGCTGTTTATAGAGTTCTTATAGGTCGCCTCGTATCTGTGATGCCCTGGTATTACAGGTATTCATGAGGCAACAGTGATCGCTTACCATCAGGCGGCCTGTCAGCTTGTTGGCATAAAAAGGCTAGAGTTTGCATGTACTCTATTTAAAACAAATCACTGTGTGAAATGAATACCATCCCGGTTGGGGTCCCACCGTTCCACATTTTGCAGGCTTGGGGAAAAACTCTAGGGATCTACAAAACTACCACATGTGCTACAGTTACCTACTGTCATGGTGGCCACTTGAATGTTCTACCATTTTTTCAATTTTCTACAAAAAACTTTACTCAATCGACGCGCTGAGTTTCGCAGCTCATAAATATGAAAGTTTCAAAATATTTACTGTTACAAAAAGTTTAGCGACAAAATGGTTTACATGTGTTTGGGTTAGATATGATTTAGGTACTCACCTACTTCCGATAATAATATAGTTTTACAACGCTTACTACGCTCAAGTTTACAGAACTTTAATTGGGCGAACACCGATTGGTTCACCGAATTGTAAGTTACCTAGTCATATTTATTTAACTGACCATTGCTGATATTTAAGTTATTGAAGCAGATTCCTGCGATACAGGCTTTGCCTAGTGCAGGAATCGTTGTTATTATCAATTTGACTTATACATCCATAAACATTATACTTGTGTGATTCTGGTATCCCTGTCTTACGTGTAGGTAGATGTATGTTTATGCTAAATAAATATTTTTTCTTTTTTTTTTCATTTTTGGAAAGCTATCAAAAACAGCCGGTTAAAAATTTACTCGTTTGCTTGAGTTTTGGTGAACTTTGGGCCTTAGATCAAAGTGCACTGAAACTAGGCGAGCTTATTAATTTTTTTATCGTCTGTTTTTGACAGTTATTCAATAAGCTGCATGTAAACAATGGACGGTTAAACTAATAACCTCAATGTAAAATTTTGGATTTGGGATATTTGCAACGAATTATTTTCAACAGTAATTTTTTTTAATAGTAAGTATATTGCAACAGTTTTTTTTAACTCGATCAAAAAAAGATATAACACAGTATGTGTAATTATTCTGAGGCTAAACAACAGTTATTAGTAGATAGAGGGTAAGAGGTTATCAGGTGGCAACAGACGTTCATACAAAGCCACAAATTTTAATGTCTTAAAAACCTACACTTATAATAGACATTAAAAGTCTTATGTAGTAAGACTTTTAAAATAAGTTGTAAGTAAGAAGACTAATTACTTGTACTGTAATTGAAAATATCTATTGATGACCGCATCGAAATGACATAAGAAAGAAGCGATACGAGTCTAATTTCTAGTACACAGCACGTGGATCAAATACAAAAACAAGCAAACAGACACTACACTGCTCCGTTGACAGTAAAATGTTATATCAATAACAAAGACACTATAGCACTATACAAGACACTATAGCGAGAACGAGACAACACTGTTGCGAATGGTTGCGTTCGTTTGTGACTACGGTGAATTGTGTGCTCGCACCTAATTTATGCGGTCCATGATTAGGTTTTCGTACCGGTTCTCCCTTATGTTTGATCGAAGATTGACCGCCCATACTTAGTCACGTTTAAACTACCTACTAAAGTTATAAAATAAACTAAGTATTCTTAAACAGGCTGTAAAACTATAAACGACAGAGAAACTATTAAATTATAAACTTAACTCAAATTTTACTATTCAAATGTATAAATTAAAGAATTTTACGGCATTTTTGTGGTCTCTTTTTATTAATTGCTCGCATAATTTGACTTTTATTGTGTTTATAATCAAGCTTATTCAATTATCATCTATGAAAATAAGTAGTTAGTTTACTTATTTCTTACTTATTACCCGACTGCCCAAAAAGAGGGTAATATGTGGAAATATTCTCTTTATCTCTATTCTATATTCTCTATCTCTTCTTTTCTACATAGTCCTACTAATATTATAAACGTGAAAGTTTGTAGGAATGATGGATGGCTGGATGGATGGATGGATGTTTGTTACTCTTTCACGCCAGAACGGCTGAACATATCTGGATGAAATTTGGCACAGAGATAGATTATAGTCTAGAATAGTACATAGGATACTTTTTAACCGCGGGTGAAATCGCAGGGCGCTGCTAGTATATAATAAAGTCGCTTTCCGAGTTTGTCTCTCTAGTATATCTACTCGTACTAACTCCTTCTAAACCGCGCATCGGATTTTGATGCGGTTTTCCCCATCAGTTAGATAATTTTTCATGGAAGCTTAATAGGTACCGTCCGAAGCCGAGGCGGATCGCTAGTCAAAGTATGTTTGTATGTTTCGATATGAACGACCGTCTAAACGACTTCACAAATTTTGTACTGCGGTCAGGTTTGTACTACTTGTGTCGTTGAATTCGCTTTTGTAATTGCAGTATTGTACTTAGCTTTCGTCCCGACTAAGCTATTTTAATATTGGGCCCTGTAGGACCGCTGTTGCAACCACGGGGCGCAGTGAGTCTTTTCTAACCTCTAGAAAATATTGAGAAAAAAAAAACATTAGCTACTTACTGTTGTGGCTTTAAAAAAAAAGTGTTGCAACCAATTTTCTCAGCTATCTATTGTTTCAAAGACAATAATTAGCTGATAAATGAATAATAGCGATGGCAGGCAATCATGGAAAATGCAAGCAATTGGAAATAATGTGAAACGATTAATGGGATTGTTAATAAATCAATTGATAGTTTTTTCAGGAAAGGTACTTATCTACTGAAGTAATTTAATGTAATTGGTTTGTATGTTTGTACGTACCTAATTAAACTAATAATAATCATAGATAATTTATTATGAGTAGGTTCGTGGCGGCTATGACTTAATTTTAATCGGAATTTTATTTATTTTATTTAAAATATACTTGTACTATGGCTGCCAGAGACTGATATACATACTTGGATATTTTTAAATACATACTTAAATAGACATTAACACCCAGACATAGAAGAAACAAAAATGTTCATCGCATAAATGTTTGCCCTAGGTGGGAATCGAACCCAAGCTCTCAAAGCTCAGGAGGCAGTTTCACTACCAACTGAGCCACCGAGGCAGTCAAAGTTGATTAACATAAGTACAATGAGTAAGATGTTTCGTGCTAAAATGGGTAAAAATAAACTTTATGCTGAGATTTCGATGTCTATCTATCAGCCAATCTTAAAGAACCAAACTATTTTTATTTATTTTATTTACGCACGTTATTACAAACAAAAGATACAAAAAATTATACTTCAGTAAAACTATAACTAGCGTGGTAAATAATCATTACGTTAGCCAATATGAGAGCAAAAAACAGTAAGCCTTGCGAAGTAGTCCTCAGTAGTATTAGATCATAAAGACACACTTACTCGTATGTATGTTTTGATGTATCTTAGCACAAATCACAGGTTTCATAGTCATTGTATTTTAGGGTCCTAATGCTACGGCTACATTAGTCGTCGTCGTCCTTGGGCGATAATTCGGGCTATCGCGACAAGTGTAACCGGTTAGTTCGTCACTCGGCGATGTATCGGGCGAATTATCGCCCACGTCAACTCCGCAGAAAGGCGACGAGTTGACCGCTAATGTAGACAAGAACATCGCCGATAACCGATAACGACGATTATAAAGCGATTTTAACGATGATTTAAAATAGCGCCAGCATTAAACGAAGAAATAAAAAACTGAATGGAAAATATATTTTTTTTAATAAGGTAAATGAGAGTAGGTGTAGGTAGAAGAGTAAGTGTTTTTTTTACGCGGTGAACTCCGCCGGGCCGTCACAACACCGTAGTGCGTCCTCTGCCTTCAAAGACAAAAAAAACTCTTCGTTTGCCGGTTTCTTCAGCGCTACGAGTTGCGTGTGGTCGCTGTCGCTGCTTTCCCAGCACCAGGCTCGTCACCGGCGAACGTCGCCGCACGCGCTTCCCTCTTCAGTCTTCATGCACCCCCCTCCCCCCTCCTTCCTCCGTGTCCACGGATGAATTCGCGCGGTCCCAAAAGTGATAACTCGTCAACTTAAATATACCTAGTTTTTTAAGGTTTTGCTATTAATTATACATATAAAATTAGGTCTATGATCTATCTAATGTAATTTCTAAATTAAATGCCTAATTCAAAATAAGGTGCCTTTTTTTCTTAGCAAATGATGCGTGTGACCCTTATTCATATCAAAACTAGAAAGTTTACACGACATTATACTGTTATTTATTTTCGAAAAACCTAAAATAATTACAACAAAACTTAAATAAGACTAAACTAAAAAAATTAAACATCTAAAAATCTAAATCCAGTTTAAAGATAAATTGAATCCTAGTCATTTTTTTATTTTCAAAACTAATTTCATACATTTGAAATATGCCAGGTTTTTAAAGTGACACTAAATTACTAAAAACAATCAGTACAGGAACAAACCGTCAAACGAGCTGCCATCCCGTTTTATAATTAAGCCGGAGTTAAAACTGAACCTAATCATTAATAATCGTCGTTCAGAAAAAAACGTTAATTATCTGGGTTTAGACCTTTCCACGTACGCATTCGTTGAGGAGATTTTGGGAGGATAATTTAGTGTGGAGTAGGCTTAACTATTTTTCATTAACCGAGTGAGACAAATCGGCGGTTGTTTTTTGGACGATATCTTGAGTTAGTAGCGTTAATCTGCTCTATAGGAGAGTTTCTTAGGACGAAATTTTGTCATGGATAAGTATTAAATACTTTTGTAGTTTGACCGCTGCGATTGTCTCAAACAGTTAAATTGTACCAATATTATAAACGCGAAAGTTTGTAAGAATGTATGGATGGATGGATGTTTGTTACTCTTTCACGCCAAAACGGCTGAACAGATCTGGATGAAATTTGTCACAGAGATAGATTATAGTCTAGAATAGCACATAGGTTACTTTTCAACCGCAGGTGAAACCGTGACAACCGCGGGGCGCAGCTAGTAAATAAAATAAAGAAATTCGGGAGATTCTTCAGACACGGTCGCTTGACCCCAAACTAAGCAAAGCTTCTACTATGGCTGCCAGAGACTGATTAACATCCTAACTAATATTATAAATGTAAAAGTGAGTTTATTCGTTCGTTTGTTTGTTTGTAACGCTTCACGTCTCAACTACTCAACCAATCGTCTTGAAATTTTGCATACATATTGTCTGGGGTACAGAAAAGGACATAGGGTACTATTAAAAATATAAACGGTTCCTGTGGGACCGCGGGTGAAACCGCGGGGCGCAGCTAGTAATATATATTTTTAAATACATATTTAAATAGATAATAACGTCGCTTAACATCAGGCGAGTTGGTGATCAAACGTCGACCTATTAAAAAAATAAAAATAACACCCAGACATAGAACAAACACAAATGTTCATCACATAAATGCTTGCTCTATGTGGGAATCGAACCCACGCCCCCAAGCTCAGAAAGCAGAGTCAATACCAACTGAGCCACCGAGGCAGTCAACTTTTGATTGTACATACCTCTGTTGCAAACTTAAAGGGTTTTGTTGTACGAGTATTAGCATTAAATTATATTATTATATCAAATTTAATTATTTCACCTACATTATAGTAATAAAATTATTTTTCAATTTTTTTTTTCAATTATAAATTTATTTATTATCACGAAAAGCTTACAAATTTTACTTACAGATAAACCTTAAAAATATAGGGGTAACATTTGTAAATTTGTCATGTAGCACCTACACTAAGAACATAAATATTCTTGTGCTGTAGGTGACTACATTACTTCATTTTTTACAAAGTGTAGGCGTATGTACTATGTGTGTGCAAACTGTGAGTGCGTCAGTGTGTGTGTGTGTGTGTTTCTTTTTATATATGCAGTGAAAATAGTTTTATTTTAAAACCAGAAGTATTTTTTCTGTATCATCATAATTTAAGTTCTCTTTGTCTCGTTTTGACTTAGACCTAAAATTTTGCATGCAAGTATTTCTTGCATATTCTTGCCAGTCGGTCGTATTGCATTAGCTGTGCCTGGAGTCGAGTTTGCGGGTCGAACCTGCTCACAAAACTTCACGTGAGAAATGCGACCTTTATAGGAGGACAAACGCCGGCCGGACGGGCATAGAGCATTTGTCAAGATCTTCAGTTGACAGAGCTCACTAGTTTTTTCGTGATAAAATTTATATGATATGATAAAATCGTGTTAATTCTTGGTGTAGGTACTCGTAACTTCAAGTTCTACTTGCTACGGGAGAAATCAGGAGAGGAGGCACAAGAGCGCGCTCCTCTCCTGATTTCAGGCCTTATTTCGGCTGGTATTCCGGCTCTGCTGGGAAGCGACACAGACAGGATATTCCATAATAATTATAAATACAATTTAAAAGTTCGAATATGGACTCAACCGAGAAGGCGATTTTTGAGATACGACGGCCGCAAGCTCTGAGTTGGAAGATTAACTACTAGTTTTTAAATACTAGCTATTTTGCCCGCAGCTTCGCTCACGTTAAAGCCTATATTACTCAGGAGTAATGTAGCTTTCTAATGGTACAAGAATTTTTGAAATTTGACCGGCAGTTGAGTTAATTCGTTTAACATACTTAAAATTCGTCAAACATACAAAAATCCAAAAATACTAATAATACACACAAATAATAATAATAATAGGTAGGCAAATAATAATAATAGGTACACATTTTTCCTCTATAAAATATTACTAGCAGTTATCCGCGACTTCGTTCGCGTTATTCAGAAAATAGTATCCAAAAACCTTCCTCGTGATATACTGTAACTAAATATCAAATTGATCAAGATCTGTTCAGCCGTTTAGTCGTGAAAAGCCTACAAACAGACAGACAGACTTTCGATTTTACAATAGGTAAAGATAAGGAAGGATAGTGCAGATGTAGAAATGTCCATCTCCACACTAGCCTCGTCGCCCACATGTCTTGTGACACATGTTCCACCGAAGTCAATAATTCCTTCCATCAGTCGCCCGGTGGGACCTTCACAGAACTACAAACTTGAACATGAACTTAGCTCAGGAAAAACTACAACTAATAATTGCTTTCTTTCTGTTTATAAATTAGTTTTGCACTTGTTTTGTGTAATTCGTTGAAACATGTTTGAACTTCTAGTAAATTATTTGTTAATACAAGCTGTGGTATGCGGTTAAAAGTGGTCCATGTGCTATTCTTTATAGGGTATACTATACTGCTATCTCTTTTTAAAAATTTTAATCGACTTCCAAAAAGGACGAGGTTCTCAATTCGACTGTCTTGTGTTAGAATTCTTTTTTTTTAAATCCGAATACGAGTAAAATTGGTCAAGGGTAACAATTCGAAGCGAACTACTAGTTTAGTATTATTTTGATCTTATTATTTACTTTTCTTATGTTAATTTAGATAAAAATAATACTAATACATTTATTTCAAAAAAATACAGCACATTAGCAAATTTTCAATGAATATTTACAGAGAAGAACCCAGAAAAATGTATCGGTGTGCCCCAAACTAGGCTAGGCCTGTATCTTGAGTACCTACCTTGAGAACAGAGCATACATGATATTATTTATCTGCGCTGATAACATGGAATTACTGTTAATGTACATTCTTCGATTAAAATAAATAAAAAAATATACAACAAAAATTGAATACAAAACAAAGTTAAAATTAAAATTAATTGTGTCTTATATTTTCCTTTTTGCATGTACTCGTATGTTACGCGATTACTCTGTCAATTGTGAACCGATTTTAATGACTCTTTTTGTGTTTGGTAGATCATACTTTAGAGGTGATCCCATATAAATTTTATCAAAATCGGTCAAGCAGTTTTTAAAATATTAACAAAAGTCTAAAATGTTTACATGGATGACGGGAAGTCGGATTTGAAGCCTTGCTTATATACCTAAATACATCCATCCATGTGAGTGTGAAGAAATAACACACATCCTACTATATCTTAATCTTAATATATATAAATCTCGTGTCACAATGTTTGCCCTCAATGAACTCCTAAACCACTTAACCGATTATAATAAAATTCGCACACCATGTGCAGTTCGATCCAACTTGAGAGATAGGATAGTTTAAATATATATATATATATATATATATATATATATATATATATATATGTCGGGGAAACATAGAGAAATAGGAGGCCGAGTTATCACATCTCATCCCACTGATGTCGGGGTAATGTAGGAAAGAGGAGCCACGCCGTCGCATCTGATCCCATTGATGTCGGAGAAACATAGGAAAGGCCGCCGCGCTGTAACCTTCCACTTTTGGTGACGGAGAAAATCTAGTAGGCCGAGGTGTTGTGTCTGATTTCTCATCCGTGAACTCGCTATCATTTATGGTCGGCGTCAAACTTCAGGAACGTTGAAATAAGGGGACAGCATTGAAGGCTTTTCACTATTTTAATTATACAGTCACTTAGACTACTTATTTAGTGAATGATCACAAAGATAGTTGGCGATTTAGAGTAATGGGTTTACGAATGATCATTGCGTGCGACCGCTTTCAGCCCAGTCCTGTCAACCACTGACTGACAGACATGACGTTCGCCCGAAATCCCAAACGTAACTCCATTCGGTGTTAACCGCTCTAAATTACCATAAACAAATCGATTAATCGTCATAAACCACAGATTAAAACTATCGATTAACAACTCTCAAACTGATTTTCTTTATCCAATGATATCTCGCGCCGTCACGGCCATCCTGCATTTTCACACGTCCTCGGGTGAATAGTTCATCTCATCATCTGTGGACAATCATAAAAGTGCTCAAGTAACCACTTAACGCTCGGTCATTCTGACCGTCTCAAATCTACCTCCACAATTTCACAAAAAGCGATCACAGTTATAGAAAAACACAAAACACAGTTAAACCCAATTCTACCAACAATAAACATCGTACCAGAGTATAATCGACTCTTCCAACAGTCACTTCATATTCGTTACCTATCCCCATAAATTGTCATGATAATTGAAATAAGCAACTTGACTTTTAGTGAAATAAATTGTATTGGGACCAATCGAATAATCGAGGTTAAAACTAACTTCTTAATCATACATCCAATGTTCCAAGAATTTAATCAAGCCACATTGAAAATCCAATGGCGGCGGTACACATACGCGGTTTGGACTTATGTAAACTGCTGTGTCCAATTACAAACGAATAACATGGCATTAAAGTTGTCACTTAGACTTGCCACACAGGCTAGGTCGTAACTCGTACTATGATGTTACACCGGGAGGAGTTTACTACATAGGCTTACCACACAGGCTAGGTATCGTCACTCAGACTATAATTCAACAAAAGTAGGGTTTCAACAAAGACTTGCCACACAGGATTGCCACACAGGCTTGTCACACAGGCTTGCCACACATGCTTGCCACACAGGCTAGAACCACATACGCTTGCCACACAGGCTGGCCACACAGGCTTGCCACACAGGCTAGAACTACATACGCTTGCCACACAGGCTGGCCACACAGGCTTGCCACACAGGCTTGCTACACCGGCTTGCCACACAGGCTAGAGCCACATAGGATAGTACCATGTAGATTAGTGCCACACAGGCGAGTGCCACACAGGCTATTGCCACACAGGCTATTACTACACAGGCTACTGTCCTACCGGCTACTGCCCTCCAGGCTTAGTTTTACCAAAAGCATTGACACTTAGTAAGTTATCTATTAACTGCATGACTCACATGTGCCGCAAGCGACAGTTTGACTAAACTGTTTGTGGGTATTTCTAAACTTTAAACAACTCTAATAGAAAATAGCACTCTGACATACATCGTTTACGAATATCAAACAAAATGAAAACTTCTCACCGGATTCAATTGCTACTCGTAGGTGATCAATGGCTGCTTCATAGTGCAGGGGCCCAATTCGGAGATAGGAGATTTTCATCTCATCTCGATCTCGATTCCTTTGGCCCTATTCGGAGATTTGAGATTTTCATCTCAGCTTTTTTCGTCTTTATTGCCCTCGTTTAAAACGTCATAGGTGTAAAAGTGACCCAGGTAAAATCTCATCTCATCTCACGCGTAGGAATAGCCTCATTGGAAGTCTCGACTGCCTCCAACTACTCGAGACATCTTGCGCCCCATCCATCGAGATTATCTCGATCTCGAGCAACTTGAATAAGGCATCTCGAATTTAGGTTTTTTTTTTTGAGATAAGATGGTATCATGAGTTGTAAGAATAGCCCTCCAGGCATTGACCGGATCTTGCACGTTGCCGCTGCTAATCTTGGTGCCCTTTTTCGATCAATGAGTGGCGATGTAACCTCGTTGCAGTAGTAACACGTAGGCGTCGACGTTTTGTTCGGTACACTGCTATCCTTCGTCTCTCGTTGTTTGTTAGTTGCGTCACATAGCATAGACTAGGTGTAATCAAACGCCGTCGAGATAATGCAGACGTCTACTCGATGCTCACTCTCTCATTGCCGCTCTGCTGCCCTTCATGCACCACGAAGAAACAGTCCGCACACTCCACAATAATAGCACGTAGGGGCGACCCTATCAGCCATCTGTTGCTATGCCACTTCGCTTCCAGATCATTGCACAATTGTAGCCGAAGACGGAGCCATATCTTGTTGCTGTGGACGTTATTCGTATCCCAATTCTGATGTCGGGGAAACATAGAGAAATAGGAGGCCGAGTTATCACATCTCATCCCACTGATGTCGGGGTAATGTAGGAAAGAGGAGCCACGCCGTCGCATCTGATCCCATTGATGTCGGAGAAACATAGGAAAGGCCGCCGCGCTGTAACCTTCCACTTTTGGTGACGGAGAAAATCTAGTAGGCCGAGGTGTTGTGTCTGATTTCTCATCCGTGAACTCGCTATCATTTATGGTCGGCGTCAAACTTCAGGAACGTTGAAATAAGGGGACAGCATTGAAGGCTTTTCACTATTTTAATTATACAGTCACTTAGACTACTTATTTAGTGAATGATCACAAAGATAGTTGGCGATTTAGAGTAATGGGTTTACGAATGATCATTGCGTGCGACCGCTTTCAGCCCAGTCCTGTCAACCACTGACTGACAGACATGACGTTCGCCCGAAATCCCAAACGTAACTCCATTCGGTGTTAACCGCTCTAAATTACCATAAACAAATCGATTAATCGTCATAAACCACAGATTAAAACTATCGATTAACAACTCTCAAACTGATTTTCTTTATCCAATGATATCTCGCGCCGTCATATATATATAAATAATAAACGCGAACGAAGTCGCGCGGTGACAGCTAGTATAATATTATAAACGCGAAAGTTTGTAAGAATGGATGGATGGATGGATGTTTGTTACTCTTTCACGCCAGAACGGCTGAACAGATCTTGATCAAATTCGGCACAGAGATAGATTATAAACTAGAATAGCACATAGGATACTTTTTGACCGCGGGTAAAACCGCGGGGCGCAGCTAGTACCTACTAATAGTCACGCCATTTCCCGCTGCAGTAGCCAGAGTACCACTCTACTTCCCTTCTCCCATCCACTTGCTTCCTGGCACACATCTTTCGCTTCTTCCACTTCCGTTAGTATTTTTATTCATACAAATTTGTACAATAAATAAACACGCAGACTTTTATAATAAGCATTTATTATAAGTACATAACAGTCATATATCTACATTACATAAACCTACAAGCATTTATAATCAGTACGATTTCATTATGAATACCAATCCTCTTCGTATTTAAAGGCAATTTTATCAGTTAACTAAAATAGTTAATTAAAAAAGAATAATTACAGTTATGGTAGCTTTACTAAAACAAAGCAATTATTTAATAATTTGTTTAGGTAAAATAACGTACCATAAATAATGTCATTGAGAACTTTAATGTTAAGGTTGACATAGGTTAGCCTAAAAATTCTAACAATAGGGCTGACTACTCAGCCTAATGAAAAACAAACTAAGGCACCGGAGTTCTTTTAGAAATAGTCGACCAAAGACGACTCAAACAGTGTGCTTAGTGTGCTTAGCTTCAAAAACGTATTAATAAACAACTAATTAAGCCATAAATTAAATTCTAACTAAAGTTACACTACAACACGAATACAGTCACATAATTTTAATCTAAACTGAAATAAAATTGAAAGTAAAAATAATGTTCTGCAATTGTAGTTCCGCTACTCGATCACAGATGGCGCTAGCAGTACACAACTCTACCCCGTGACTACCATTTTGCTTTTGTGAATTTCGCGTTGGTCTCTTCCATTTCAATGTTGAGTGATTTATTTACATTAAGTAGTGTAATTTATTATTTCGTGGTAGTTTTTGTGTAATTCAACAATTTTCAATCAAATTAATGAACAAATTCTTGAACCACCTAACTAGGTAAATCTTTTTGACAATCATTTTAGAGTCTCATAAATTTTACGTACTTGGGTTTTTTTTTGATTAAATTAGTTCATTATTGTTAATCTCAAAATATTTCGCCTCAAAAAGGCTTTCGTTTACGTACCTATGTTAATAGGAAGATACTTACTCTGAACTCCACTAACCTACCTCTGTACAGACAACGGGTTATCTTTTGAAAACAAATCGTTATTTGACTAAAAAAAATACAACCAAATTGAGGATTTGAAGTCGGTAAAAACACATATGTGCATACAGGAACAGAGATACATATTTTCATCATACGTTTTGCTATAATCGTCTAAATTGCAAGCAGGTACAATAATTATGAAAATTACTTATTTGTAAATAACTTCCTCTTCTTAAATCTTTTTAAGCCTGCTACCTAGCATACTTACTACTTACCCATTCTACAAATATGTCTAACTAAAGTGTTACCTCCTTAGCAATGAAATGTTGTTGTAAAGCCTCAAAGTAGTAGTTACATTTAAGTACAGTGTTTTGTATTTTTTGATCGCGTTTAAAATGTGAAAAAAGAAAAAGACAAAACACTGTTTTTTTTTTTCATGTATAATAGGTCGGCGTTTGACCACCAACTCGCCTGATTAAGCGACGTTGTGGTCTAAGATGGAGCACGACGACTCATAAGATACTTATTCACTCTAGCCTTGAAGTTTTGCAGAGTGAAGAAGTACAAAGACGGCAATTGAGTGAGGCGCACAAGTGCGCTAATATACTGCTCAGACCCGTCTTCGGAACGGAACTGTATACCTATTCCGAAGCTATAAGCAACGTTTGTTTTAAGGGGAATGATTCCATTTAATCTGAGCTTTACCATACCTATATCCATAATACTCTACTTATTTCAAAATCGAATGCTTAGTTTAAAACTATTCCATAAGTTAAAATTGTGAAAGTGCAAGATTTTTTGGTCAAATTTAGCTTATGAACACGAATTAAGAATTTAACAAATTAAAAAATCAGTTAATAAAGAATATGATAAGCTGTTTAAAATATGTAAAATATTGCCAGTTAAAACTAAAGTCGACAATTTAATATTTTTAGAACAATTCAAAAGTAACACATTAAAGAAATCAAAAACTACTGTAACGAACCGAGAGCAACTAGGCCAAAACTGAAAGTAGACCATAGAAAAAATAATTAGTATGGGACGCGTACTAGAAGGTGGATAGTGCCAAGATTGTGCAATGATCTGCCGGCGGAGTTCGAGGATGGGTTTAGGACCAGAAGTGGATTTAAGGTTGCATTGAAGAAGCTACTGTTAGAAAGAATGACGTAATAAAAAATTAAATTGTCGATAAACTGCTTTACAATACATAGTATTAAGGTTTTAAACTCTTGCAGTCAACTTCATTCTCAACTTCATTCATGTTAAACAAACATGTTAAAGTTATTATTATTATTATTTTTGATTTATGTATTGGTTTTTGACAAACTCATTCGTATGTAACATCATAATGCTTCGTTGTAACCACAATATAATCTTATATCTTTAAATGAGCAATTCTTGTATATATATATATATATAATTGGAATCTCGGAATCGGCTCCAACGATTTTCATACAATTTAGTAAGGGGGTTTCGGGGGCGATAAATCGATCTAGCTAGGAATCATTTTTAGAAAATGTCATTTTATTCGTGTTTTATCGATAATCAACTTAAACATAAACTTGGAAGAAAAATAACAAAAAGGAGGCGTTTGAGTAGTCTCAACTGAAAAATATGACTCTTCCTGACATCTATTGGCGAATAATAATACTATTTTTTGTGAGCAACTAATTGCTTTAACGACACAACAGCAGATGGCGTTGTTAAGTAACACGAAGTCAATGAGTGTTTGCTTTGAGGTTAGACTAAAATCAATTATTTATTTTCCAAAAAAAAAATTTAAAAAAAAAAAATACCGAGCAAAGCTCGTACATCCAGGTACTGTAATTATGAAATGAGAGTATATTTCTGCCTACAAACTGCTACGCAGTTTGGCAGAGTAGTATTTTAATACATTTGTATGTTATTAACTTAGATAAATAAATAAAAAAATATTAGGAATCATGTTGGAAAGATTTGAAAAGATCTTAATTTGGCCTAAACCTACACGAGAAGTTTTACCCTCAGTCTCGCTTGACCGGACATAAATCCGTGCCGTGTATGGATGAAACGGTCTTAAAGTCTTTGCGCTTATGGTAGGCCTTGTGCATCAATCGCCTCAGTCCGAACTGACGCAGGTTTGCCTGGTCAGTTTGGCTTTATCGTGTTTGGTAGTCTTTTTTTACCACTGACCACTGACTCGCCTGATTGGGAGCGTCGACATGATCGAAGGTGTAACAGGCTTGTCTAGGAGATACCTATCTACTTTACTCTTGAACAACCCCGGATTGCATTTGGGTGGACATATTTGGTGGTGGTTTGAATAGACGCAGGCAACGAGTTTCACTTCACACCAGTTCTAATAAAAAAAGGGGATTGGAAACGCTTCGTGCGCTTTAGGCAATCATATACTTACATAGTAGACTATGAGAGAGAATGAAATACTTACATAGTACTAACAGTCTTTTCATGAAGAGCACTTCACAGAACGGGCAAAAAATGCTGATGATAAGAGACTGCTGGTATAATGTTAGTCCTTAGAGTCGTGGGAAAACGTTGCTTAGGATGCTACTTACATAGATACCTAGGCATCATCTCACCTAGAAAGCATAGGTATAGATAGGTATAGAGTGCTTGGTCACTTCAATACATCAGCTCGTGTAGCGACGGCAAATCCCAATTAAAAGTTAAAATAATTCAATTCAATTATTTATTTGCTCGAGTTACAAGGGTCTTAAACTTAAGTTTGAACAGCCAAAGCCCTTGCTAAACTGCTAAATCTAAACCAGCTAAAACTTACCTGTCTTTGTTATTGCTCCGTATTAGATAAAGACGTCAATACTTTTTTTAGCCACCAACTTAATTTAGTTTTAATATATTTTATTTTATTTAAAGACACTTTTTAATTTAAAGATTTTATTTATTTACACTCCACGGACTCCGGGGACCGTGACTTTTATTAACATAAATCTTTAATTATTATTTAAGGGGAATACAGGTAGAGGGGGGTTAGTTACTCGTATTAAGTCTTAATCTAAGGTTAGGTTAAAGGTTTTCAGATTTATTGCATTATACATATAGTACACCACGAGCAGACCAGCGACCCGCAAGCAGCACCCGATCACGAGTATGACGCATGTGCCAGCCATCGCTCTCCTCAGCCATATTTGAGGGAAGAGAACGACCGACACACGACGCCGCCGCAAGAAGGTGCCTCCCGACTCAGAGCCTCCTTCACCACCGCGTTCCGATTTCTGATGGCCATCTACAGGTTGTACACCTTGATGGTCTTCGGTGATGCAGCCGGTGCTCGCCGTCAAAAACCGGCTAATGGCTAATGGTCTTCACTTAATTTCGTTTTGGCAATTTAGCGATCTGACTAAGGCCTAATAGCTACCCTTACTTTAGGTAAACTTACCTAATTTACCTGCGGCTTGTAGCTACATTGAGAGTCCCACCGTTATCGACTAAGAATCTTTTTTCTATGGAATAGATTGACCTAGACCGGCCATTCTTTACTGCAATGCAATGCTCAGAAATACTGCCAATATTACCGACTGTAGCCCGACCATCATCAGCCATGCTAAAAAACGTATTCGTACGTATACGTACGTACTTATATGGCCGGGCTACAGTCAAAATGTTGTCGCAATATAGCCGAGCCAGTATTGAAGTAAAAATATGGCTCGTCTAGCAGCACCCTTAGGCAGGGCAGTATTGTATTAAGGGACCCCATTAGGCGATGGACCATGGTCCATTGCAAAAGGTAGGGGTAAACAGGAGGCAGTGATGGTCTAGCAGCTTTCTGGTAACATAAACTTAAGGTGATTCCTGAACAAATGGTCTAAAGCAAACATCATCATGTCAGTCGGTAAGACGTCCGCTGCTGGACAAAGGCCTCCTCCAATGATCCCCACAACGATCGCTCGTGCGCTGCCCGCATCCAGCAGCTTTCTGTGACCCTCGCACGATCGTCAGTCTACCTTGTAGAGATCTTTCCACGCTGCGTCTTCCGGTTCGTGGTAGCCTTTCGAGAATCTGTCTGCCCCATCGGCCGTCGGCCGGTAAGGCTAATGCCATAGCCCGGATGTGTAACCTAACTAAAGTTAAACACGTACCAATGGGTAGACGTGGTCGAACCACAAACTAAGCTGTCCTATCTAACCTATCATCGACTTTTTATCTAACTAAAAAAGTTAATTCCACACTGAAATCAAATCGTGAATTACAGTAATTTGTACTCGATGTTCAGAATATCTAAGCCAAGTAAAATATCTGAGATCTGATCAAACTTGTTCTTACAAAGAATATGTCAAAGTAGAAAAGTAACAAGTAGAAAACTACCCAAAGATAACATAATCAATACTTAGTTTATAAGCTATTAAAGTGTCACTTTAGTAAGCCTAGGGATCCGGAAGGAGCGCAGCGAAGTTTGTTTGAAAAGTATAATTGTTTCCTAAACCTACAAGTTTAAGTACATATGTATATACATTTCTGTTTATACCTTCAAAACCTACTTACTTTCCTCATCGATGTTAAATAGTACCTACAGTTCTAAATGTTAACTGATTTTACTTTTAAATTATTAATGAGGTAGGTACTTTCCTAACTCCCGCGTACATCAATTAGATACTTAGTAAATTTTGTTAGCTTAGGTAAGGACTTACCTACCGTTTCTACCTTTAAAATTTAAACAAATTGTTGTCTAAAAGTCGTTTAATCACTTTATACTTATGTACTAAAGAATTCTCTTTATTTATGCCTAATATGCTAGACTACTGGTTAAAATTGTTGCCATCCAAACTTTTAAGAAACCAAAAAAGATTTTTGATGCGATGACAAATCAAAATTCTTAAAACGATTTTTTTCCTTTTACCTTAATTGGTAACCTCTTATGACGTGTTCAAATGTGTATTTAAGGAATCTTTAACTAAAGTTCTAAATTAATTGTAAAGATTAGAAAGATTTAATGAATTTTTGTACTTTGCTATCAGATGTCTTTGAACGGTGTAAAAAATCGGAACATAGATAGATAGATAGATAGATAAACTCTTTATTGTTCACACCACAGATAACAAAACAACAAGAGAAAAATAATGATAAAACTTATTAAATAGTGTAACAACTGGCGGCCTTATCACTAAAAGCGATCTCTTCCAGGCAACCTTAGGATGGAGAGGATACGACAAATGAGTATGGGACAGGGTGTGCAAAAATAACTAAAATAAACATAAGATTGATACAAAGAAACAACAAAACATCGAGTATTATACATATACACCTACATAAACTATTTACATAAAACTTACATAAAAGTACATCATACTAAGAAATTACATTCTAGTACTTAAAATACCTATAGTTAATAAAATATACTAATTAATACATACATACAACACTGATTAATAAAACAATCAAGGCAATTTCGATAAATACAGCTTTTTTACGGCGTCTTTAAAAATAGCAAGTGAGGGAGCATGTCTAGTAGCGACAGGCAGCTCGTTCCACAGTTGGACTGCCTGAAATGCAAACGACTTACCATAGAACATATTACAATGAGCAGTGGGAGTTTTTAGCGCAAGTGTATATTGAGATCTAAGGGGATGGAGATGAAAGGATTGTAGATAAGAAAAAAGATCTTTTAAATAGCGTGGGGTGGCAGGATTAAAAAGAGTACTATAGAGAAGGGAAAGGATGTGAGCATTCCGGCGAAGTCGAATAGGGAGCCACTTTAGTTTGGTCCGGAAAACAGAAACGTGATCATATTTACGTAAGCCAAAAATGAATCGGATGCAGTAATTTTGAAGACGTTCTAGTTTATCAAGCTGTAACTCTGTCAGATTTAAATAACAGGCATCAGCATAATCTAGAATGGGAAGAAGAAGAGACTGTGCAAGCGTGACTTTAGTGGCAGTGGGTAAAAAGTTACGAAGCCGTCTAAGGGATCCACCAGATGCAAATAATTTGCAGCTGATCGACCTGATATGGACATCCCAGCTTAGAGTACGATCAAACATCACGCCTAGATTTTTCACTGACTCACTATACGGTAATGCAACCCCATCAAATACTACATGGGGGATATCAGCCCAGTTTAATCTCGAGATGAAGTAAGGGCTGCCAATGATAATAGCCTGCGATTTAGTGGGATTCACTTTTAGACCATAGGAATTACTCCACTTAATGATTTGATGCAAATCGGTGTTCATGGCAGCAATAGCTGTATCCAGATTATCTAATGGGGCTTGGCAATAAATTTGAAGATCGTCTGCGTAAAGGTGGTAGGAAGAAGTAAGGGTCTGGGAAATCGAGTTTATAAAAATAGCAAATAGAAGAGGAGACAGGACGCCACCCTGTGGCACACCAGCAGTAGTGTTACACCAAGAAGAAAATGTATCTTCCAGGCAAATACGTTGCCGGCGACCAAACAGGTAACTATGAAACCAGTCGATTGCCGATGAAGATATGTTAATGGAGCGCATTAAAGCTAACAAGATGTCGAGGTTAACGGCATTAAAAGCATTACTAAAATCTAACAGGGTTAGAACAGTAAGCTTACCGTTATCCATACCTAAGCGTATGTCATCGGTGATCTTAACAAGAGTGGATACAGTGCTATGCCCAGGACGAAAACCGGATTGGAATGGATTGAGGAGGTCTTGCCTGTTGAGGAATTCGTTTAGTTGCTTGTGAACAAGACGCTCAAGGACTTTAGATAAAAAAGGAAGGATAGATATAGGACGGTACTCAGAAAAAGTTTTAGGGTTAGGTTTTTTAGGTAGTGGTAGGATCTGCGCATCTTTCCAGATTGCAGGGAATACTCCAGTAGAAATGGAATTGTTGAATAAAATACAAAGAATGGGAAGGATGACATCAAGGATGGGCAAAAGCATGTTCCGACTTATACTGTCACCGCCTACTGCATTGGATGAAATCGACATAACACTCTTCTTAACATCATCCCTACACAAACATCAACAACATGAACATCAGTCCTACACGAACTTATTTAGTATTTCATTGCATATTTAAACATATTTAAAAGGTTCGAATTTACTAAAATTTAACAAACTAGCTCTTCTGCTCGCGGCTTCGCTTGCGTTCATAGCCTATGTCAGTCAGGGTTAATGTAGCTTTCTTGTAGTGAAATAATTTTAATTATCGGTTCAGTAGTTTGGAATATTATCCCTTACAAACAATACAAACTTAAAAATGTTACCTCTTTATAATTATAATATTGGTATAGATAAAATGATTTAACATAAGTAGTTAGGTACGGGCCCCGCCTGGTGAGGTGCGCTTAATCAAAATGTACATATTAAGGAAGGGGGCCACCGCGAGAACAGTTCTTATTTAGCAAAATTTTGTTTAAATAAATACCTAGTCGTTACTATTTTACATATTTTCTGAGACAGTTGGAGTGTGCTATTAACGACTTTTTAAATGTAATGTTCCGAAATTTAAAAGGCCATTTTTTAATATTTATATCAGCCTGATAATCTATTTATTATAAATGTATACCTAATATTTTTGATTACCATTCGAATGCTTAATAGATTTAATACGCTGTTAAACAGTCGTTGATTCTATAATTTTATGTAATTTGTTATCATAGTATTTATAAAAAACTGCAAAAAAATGCAATTATCATAATTTTAAGTATTATTACGTTTATCAAAGCGTTTAATTTAAAGAATGTATACTAAGAATGTAATTTTCCTAATAGTAAATAAAGAATCCACTCTAATTCATTCAATTTATTAAGAAATAAATTATTAGAGTTGTCATATTCTCTTCTTTTCTCTTCTCATTATTCAGTAGTGTGTGATCTAATACATAGTACGTAGCATTAAAACATCAGTACCATCCTAAAAACAAGCCGCTCCCTGTTCCTAACCTTCAGGTATAAATAACGCGTTGTTTTGGTTCTGTCGCGTTCAGCAGTTTCAGTTAAAGGATTGAAAATTGTGTGTAAACGAACGAACGCAGGTCACTGTCGCTATCACAAACTTTTCACATTAAACACTTTTGCCCCACGTCACCCTGACGAGGCGGAGCGGGGTTACCGCGCATGCGTTCCACGCACCAAACAAGAGACTAGTTTGCCGCTTATAATGATCAAAGTTTTCTAATAGTAAGCATTATTATAGCCAGACTGTTTAAGATAAATAAGAAATGTGGATAAGAGTTAAAAAAAGAAAATAAAAAAAGAAACAAAACATCCCATGTCGGAGCTGCAAGTTGCAACACTCGAAAGCATCCACCGCCGTCGATACCTAACTCACAACGTTCCGTGCGAGAAGAACTCAGCAATTTTGATTAGGTACAGAAAATCCGAACTAAGGAAAACTCTCATGTAATTGCCGCAAAAACCGTTGAAAAAACACGCACGACCGTCTGTGATGCGGCGCGCGCGCGGTGTGTCGGCGGCGGGGCGAGGGGGGCGCGGCGACGGCGGGCGCCGGGCTGCGCCGGGCGGCGCGCGCGGATTGGCCCCGAGCGGCGGGGGCCGGCCGCCACGCCCCGGCGACGGCCCTGCTCGCTCGACCCGCGGCAGTGTCCGCCAGACTGCCGAGCGCGCCGGGCCTCCCGCTTCCCCGCGCCTCGCTCGGCCACGCCGCGTCCCGTGATCGAACCGAACCAAAACCATCAGTTACCGACCGTCGCGAGTGCATTATGACACTAGTGAGCTAGCGGGCCGCTGTGACGGTGTCAAATTTTATGTGTATGAGTGCACGTGCTTGTGTGTTGTGTTAGGTTGGGCCCGTGACATAAAACGTTCGTGGTGGCCAGCGGAGCCTTGCACCCGGGCTCGGGCCGAGCTTTAATGGCTCAGCCTAGGGTACGTACGCAGCAGCTTCAGTACCAGTGCCCGACACCGCCGGTAGTAGAGCCGATAGCCTAGCTGATACACTGCCCAATATTGATAATGACGACAACACGCTTGATAATGATAGAAACAGTGATAATGATAACGTTCTAAACGCCACAAACGTAGTCGAAGTAGTACTAGGAGTATAGGTAGAAGAATTACTCGCCAGCAAAGAGTTAAAAACCAAAATAAATCTGGATAGAGACGTATACGATTTGGGAGTGACACCCGAAGCGATACATTACCCGTGTTTCGGCACCGGGAAGTTGTTCTAACAAGTAGAACACGTCCTGCATACATAATGCTGAACACAATGTGTCTAACGCCCGCCGACGCATTAGACCCGATAATGTCTACCAAATGACATGTTATAAACATAATAATAAGTGACGATAATGTAATCGCGACGTAATATCGCACGTGCAATAAAGATTTAAGAAATGAATGGAAATAACACAAACCTAGTTGTAGAGTTAAAAGTTGTAGACAGCCTCCAAACACAAATATAGCATTGACCCGTGAATAAATATCGCTGAATAAATGAATAAGTCTGAATATTTTGGCCACCTGACGGAATAGGAACTGCGTTAGAGATTCGTGACAATAAAATGGGATAAAATGGCATCCAGCGGGGGGCCATTGTCGTTTGCTGCTCTCTTACGGGCCCCAGGGATGGGACACTAAACTCTGTAGCTTTACAAGCGGCTTTAAACGCACGGTTACACACAAAAGAGTGCATCTCAGAAACCAACAATAAAATTCAATTGACAATGAAAGAAGTTTTTTTTTTATTGTGGGACACAAAGATGTTCCTAACGGAATCGGGGACGGCTTTCTAAAGATTTAGGGGAGCATTGTTTTTGGTGTAGGGGACATAAACTTGTAATCCTTTTCCGGGGAAGTGATATTATTATTCATAATCATTGCTTTGGACGTTATAAAAACAAACAATCTAAAAATGTCACGAAGAGTTGGAAATCGTCTACATACATTTAGCCTAGATATTACGAGTAAATAGCATAGTTATAATAATATAATGATATTACATCTAAACAAGGGATTTAAAAATCCATTTTGCATAACATTTTTATATGCATATTTAAAAACTGGTTTGAAAAAATAAACTAAGCATATAAATATTATCATTGATAGGGATTTGATAGAATCTATTATGCAGGTTCATGCAAAATAATAAAATTATAGTTTACTTAAACATCTCATTCATAATTATTATTGATCCGTAGCAAATTTTAGTGATAACTGTAACCGACATAGCGGCAGATAATATGGAAATTAAAAAAGCTTTAAGAATATGTTTTAGTTGATAATAAAACGAAGTTTTGCAAAACAGACTTTAACCGTGCAAATCTCCGCGCCGTCGGACAAGATACGCTAAAGCCTAGGCGTTTGAAACATACCTAATTAAAAAACTTTTAACAGTGTCATTGCATACTTAAAAATGGTAATTTTAATTCAATGACTACAACAAGAAACTAATTACTTAGATAATAGTCAATCCAAAAATACAAGCATTCCCGTTAATGCAAATCTGGCTTTAAATGCAAAAATATTCAGACCATTCACAATGGCGGTTAAGTAATTTTAAATGTTATACTAAAAAGAGATAAATCTTCCGACGGTATAGTTAAGTGGTAGGTAGGTTGTAAAAACGCATTTTATTGCTCTAGAAATGTGATAGCGAACGTTAGAAATTAATTAAATATAGCGAACGCGATTCTAATTAAATAATTAGTAGTTTTATACCACAACAGTAAAATTTAGAACGCATCGACGTGCAGCTGTAAAAATCAACGAAAATCTGGTTTCAGCACAGGTGCTACCGATAAAAATTAAAAATGACGTATTATCGGTTTAAGTCATGTTATCAGAATGTAAAGCCGTAGGTACTATCGGTGTAATTTTTACTACCTCTTTAGGTATTTGTATCTAAAAAGATAAAGGTATTCTACAGCACAATAATAAAATGTTGTAACAGCTATCACTGTCACATACTTATATATCATAAAAATGGCTATAATATGGTCGTAAAGTTATAATTGTTTTATTTGAAAGTCAGAGTCAGATATTTTAAAATCTATAGGCATATTAGTTACCGTCGCCCACGTATTTTCCTTAAGTGCGTCCCTGCGCCTAGCTAAGAGTAGTTTACATTGCAAAAGCTAAGTCTCGCTTTAATTAATCTAAAAGTAGTTAGGTAATATAAAAATAAATTATTGCTAAATTTATATAGTTTTTACGCATTTTTTCTAAAAGTGGCTAAAAGCATTGTGTTTAATAATAATTTACATAAATCTTCTTTTAATTTTGGATACGCATTGTCTACAAAAAATATTTTTACCAAATAAGTGTTACTTACCAAAAAATATTTTTTTAGATTTAAATAACGTTTTACTGCTTCTTTTGAAGCAGTGTTTACGTTTTTTTTCAAAATGACCATTACTACATAGGCCTCAATACACAAACCGCAGAAGAAATAACAGAAAATGTTCATCAATCATTATTCAAAATAATAAGTAAATAAAAATAATTAGCGCTAAGAAATAAACCAAGTTTCTGCAACGTTTCCGTAATTTTTAACAAAATCAATTTAGTCTCTACCCGCCGCTCCCTGAGCTATCCCCTTAACAGCAATATTAGCGACTTTCAAGTGTCAGTCCGAAATTAATTCATAAAATACTTATTACCAAAAACCATGTTTGCTGAATACTTGTCCGAGCATTGTAGCCGTATCGAGTTTATGATACTGATAAGGATATCAATTTATATACTAATCATGCTGATAGGGTTCACCGAGTATCTGCTATCTACGTAGCAAAGGACAGTTTTGATGCAGACGCGGGTTACTCGTCATAGAAACCGCAAGCACGAACTGAACATTGTCAGTTTTGTTCCAACAAAATTAAATAAACGGGCGAACATGGAGCCTTTTCCGTTTTTGAATTTGGTTTCCCCCGAGGGGGCTGGCAGAGGTGTAATACAACACCCACACTTCGCCGGACAATATTCAGTGCCAAATGTGACAGGGGGCGAGCCGGTCGCCATACACCGGGCTCCAGTCATGTAGCAGATGACATACAATACGCACATATGATCACACAATGAACAAATTGGTGCGTGCCGTCGGCTAGGTTCGAACCCGCTCCCTCTGGCTCTGGAGAGGCGGACCTTCTCCCAACGCGTGCGTGTTTACCGAAGAAAAACATACCCCCTTCACTATTAATGATGTTATCGCTTCGGAATAGTTTTAATGTTTTGTCTTTTTCTATCGAGTTATACATTTTAAAGAAAGAAAACTGCAGGACACTGTCAATCTATTCCTAGGTCGTACAACGTTAATTAGTAACGAGGAAAGCGTTCCTATTGTATTAGGTAGAAACTAGAAAAGTAGCGTAAGATTACGCCTAGCGCCGCCTAACAATAAACCTATAATAGTAATTTTTAAACTTAACTATATTTTGGCAAAAGCGTGGTGTGTTAAAATGGTCTGCTTGCGGGATCTATAGATGGTTACCTGTGCCGTAGGTAAAGGACAGTTTTGGACATAGTCCGCTGAATTAGGCGATAACACGTGTTGATAGGCTCGTAACTTCCTAATCGCGTAGCAAAAGTTGTGCTGTGAAATTACAACGGGTAGGTAGGTTTCTACCCAAGTATAAGAACGGAAAAGAATCGTGTTTAATTTTTAAACTCACAGATCAAAATGTGCTGGAAGTTTTTAAAGAGAGTCTTTTTAAAACGCAATTCATAGTAAGAAATAAAATATAGGCGATGCAAAGACTATCTTGACTGAATGGTCCTAAAATCTAAATTCATCTAGATTGGTAATTTGTGAAAATTGATGCGCACAATAACTATTTTTAAAGTGCAACTAAATATTTCCTACTTATAATTAATTAAAGATACCTAAGTACTTTAGAATGCATTAACCTCAGTCAGCTGGTAGGATTACGAATTAATGTTATGTTTTTCATAATTAATTAAAACGAGATTTTCGATAAGCAATTAATTTTACCTGCATGAAATAAAAAAGGACTAGTGACTAATGTAAGAAGTAGGAATAAGTTTAATTTTACGAAAACTAAGAATCTTAGCTAAAAACGGGTAAAACATGGCAAAATTACCTCTAAAATAATTCACACAATACAAAACACACAAGACTTTGATGGATGTATAATAGGTATGGACATGGAGCGTTTTTAAAAGCGTTTACAATTTTTTTTCCCAGTTGGCAACGCATTTACAGTGCGCTAGTGTTGCAAGTTGTAGGCAGCGGTTACCGTTTACCATCAGGCGAGCCGTCTGCTTGCTTACCACTCTTCTTATTAAAAACAAATGATGTTATTCATTTGTTTTTAATAAGAAGAAGTTCACACATATGTGTAAACTTATAACACCCCAGTATGCGTCGGGGATTAAAAATGTCCAATGCAGTGTGATGAAATGAGCGGAACAATTTTAAAACCTAACATAATCTTTTTTTAAAGTAGGAGTCATAATTAAAAGTTTTTTTAACCTATTGTTAACTATATCAAGCCACTTCCTAAAAATGCAAATGCTGCCAGTGAGCATAAAAAATATGCAATAGATATAAATACAATCTCTAAAGTGTAGGTGACAGATAAAACATTTTTCAAACGTTTATAACTTGGCTACCTAACAACAGTGAGGTAGGTTAAATAAATTTGAAATTTAAATTTTGTTCAACCTTAATTTGAAACAATGACGGCAATTACATTTACTAATTGTTAATAACCTCAACATATACAACACTTGACGCGTTCATTACATTAAAATAATTCAAAATTAAAACAACAAAAGCACTGACATTAAGATAAAACAAAAAATACTTAAGTACCTACATTTGCAATTTTTTTACGGGTCATAAAAATTTAATTCGCCGTTCGTCCCTTATTCCGAGATTTGACTTTGATAACATAAAACAAATTTTATTATGGATTTTACAGCTTTTAAAAAGTGGGTGCCACAAAATGTCGCTTAGGCACTTAGAGGGTTAAAAATACAATAAAATATGTACATTTATTTCAGGTGATTGTATCCCATTCATTGTTAATAGGTAGGTACTCAAGAGAAAAGCAAGACAAAGAAAACACATATTCCTCAAAAATGAAATGAAATAGGATAAAAATTAATTAATAAAAGCGGAAGTCAAAATATACGTAATAAAAGCAAAAAAAATTATAAAAATTTGAAATGTCTAATGTTCCAATGTTTTAGCTATCCTCTTAAAAAACATGTGCTTTGGTACGTAAATAAATAATAGTAAGAATTCTGACTATCTTTTAATTATAATAAACTAGTGATCCGTCCTGACTTTGCACGGTACCTATAAACCTTCCGTGGAAAATTATCTACCAGATGTTGAAAACCGCATCAAAATCAGTTGCGTGGTTTATGAGCTAGCGGACAGAGAGACAGACGCGACAAGCGACTTTGTTGGATATTATGTATATATACAACAAAGTACTATTTGTATATAGACATAAAGAACAGAAAATATAGATAGATACCAACTTCTAATGTTAGAAAGTGGTTAAATGTTAAAAATTTTAATGTTATACTTGATTTAAAAAAAAAAAAAAAACTTTGACTTCTAAAGACCGACAAAATCTCTTTTATGACATTCGTGCAAATTAACAGAAATATTGATTAGTAATGGATCTTGTCTCAAAGCAGTAATGTTTTAGATGTATTGTAGAGTCAGTTTCGTGTCATGTTTTTTTTGTAAAAATGATGGTAAGATAAAAGTATGTAAGATACAAAATAATTTAAGTTACAGCTGTGTCAACTACCTATTTAAATTAAAAACGCAATTTTATTTTAAAACTACATTTGAGCGAGATTTAAAACGGTAGAGCGGTAAAAATGTAAAAACTGAAATAAGAGTGTTCACAAGTTTTCGAATATGATGAGATTGACTGATATTTTAATAAAATAATGAAAAACATAATACTTAGTGGTTTAATACTACGACAATCAATAAAGTCAGTTGTAGCCGCGTAGTGCCAATAAAACGAACAAAACAGCATTTTACAACGCATTATGTGGCCAGAGAACTAGAATAAAACATTTGTAGCACTTAATACTTTAAAATAAACTCCACGTTGAATTACAAAACCACTAAAACAGCTAAAACGTTGCTGAGTATTTTTAAATTTTAATTTCACCCGATTGCCAGCCGCCATTACGCGCGAGCTTTTTTTAAAAAAGTTTTTTCTAAGACGGCGCCAATCTGCGGGCTGTGACCGTCCGTACATTAAACTTATTATAGCCACTTACTTTCAGCACTAAAGATAATACCGGTATTGTATAGGCAATTCTGTTCACATTTCTCGATAAAAACAACTCGATTTTATGTTTTAAGTGTTGAAAAATGCCCCGGCATTATTGCCACACGAAAAAGATAAGGTGACAACATTACGGATGCTTTTTCTTTTTTTTTAATTTTAAAGATGGCGCAAGCGTTCTGCCGTTAGGTGTGAAGTTACTGCGTGTTGCAGGAAGCGTAGATAGTAAAATATAATTAAGTGTTTCCACTTACCGATAATTTTATCGCTATGAATGCACTATTATTTTTTCATTAACAATCAGCCGATTAACGACATATTTATTTGTAGAGTAAGCTTACATTTTTGTAGTATCAGCTGTGTAACGAAATCCGATACAATTCATTACTGTCATTGAGATTTATTCGATATCCTTTGTCTCTATAAATTCGACGATATAAATCAAGATTTTCGGACAAGTTCATCGATCAAATCGAGAAATTCTATTATAATTTGAGCACAGATAACAAAATATCAATTCGTTATTATACTAATTCTTCGGAGCTCGTAACTCATAAAAACTCTAATTTAAAGGTTATGTTCTGAAATCAAATCTAATTATTATCGAGTCGAACAATCTTCGTAAACGGAACGCTGTTCACAAATTAAAAACGGGCGCGCCTATCGCATTTCTAATTTCGAATGTGGAACTCCATTTGGAATATAAATGACATAGGCCTGGCCGGTCGCTGGCCGGCGGCTAGAACGCGCCACAGATAATACTACGACTAAGTAGTAGAAGCTAGTAGAGTCTGCTCAAATATTATGTTCGACGGAATTTTCAGTATCTTATTGACTAACTTTTCATAGTTTCAACCACCCTAGACTAGATAAAAGTGACCGGATAGTTATAATTTCAGATTTAAATAAAATTTCAAAGATTTGACCAGTCGGGAAGGGAACCAGTGACTTCAAGCGCATAAAACAGAAGCTAGAGTCACTATGTGTACGAGAATACCGAATTAGTTTAGCATAAATCGCTACCAGCTCTACCGAGCTCTACAGCTCTAGCCGCGTACTATGTTACCTCTCTGGAAAGCTCTCAGCTAGTGCGGAGCCACAAGTCCAGTCCCGCTCAAACAGATAAATGTTTACAGCTCGCCCGAGCCTCTTTGATTCCCACTGACATCTGTCAACTACACGTCAGTTGACTTGACGCTTTTGTATCTGTACTCTGTACCAAAAACAGCTTAATTGTGATTAATTAGACTGTGAATTAGAGCGATCGAAATGTGACGTCAATGAAGAAGTTTCCAATTTTTTGCGACGTGCTTAAAGTAGCGTGGTCAACGCCTTGGCCAGTGACCAGATAAATAACATTTGATATATTATAGTTAACTATAACAGTATAAGACAAAATGATATATTATTACAATAAAACGGACCGGTCCCGGACGTTACGTTTTAATGTAGTGATTAGGAGAAGACATTTTTCAAGTAAGATTGTAAGTTTATGGGGTCTGTAGCAGATACGTCACCGGAACGTAGGTGGAGACACAGTATGGGAAAAAGTTTGTAGATTACAGACCTTAATGGCATTAGAGAATTGATTAAAAAAAGAAAAACTTAAATTTCGAATCGACGTGGGAAGGTACGAGCACGTTTACGGCGTCCGTTTGATATTGATAAATTTGGAACGTATTTAGCAAAAATTATATAAATATACATAAACCGTTTATGTAAAAGTGTTCTGAGACGCATTATGTAATTTTATGTGAGCTTTTAGTGATTTGAATAGTGGTTGGGCCGGTCGCGACATTATTTTTTGATAACGGGCGGAATGGACAAAAAGTGAATGTAATCCCGCCGGAATTGAGAAATGTCATTTAAAAAAATAATATAATGATTGTTAAAATAAAAACAACATAATATCCATGGTTAAACTTAAACTAAGTTAAGATTAACTTGATAATAAAAATTACATCACATGATTAACTTTAACAGTTTCATTAAATGTACCTAATGAGATGACAGTGCAAAACCAAAAATTAAAACAAAAAGTTTGCCGTCGGTTCATACCAAGAAGGTTGATCAAAGCTTTTAAGCTCTGCGGAGTGATTTTCTTCTAGTGCATGTACCCTTAACTTTAACCAAAGCGGTTGGCTTACAACGTCTTAAACTAAAACTCCATGCTTACAATATTTTAAAACTAAATCCCCACCGTCATTGTCTTATTCCTCGCGCGTATTCTTTCAATTTGAATATTGCTGTTCATTTTAAAACAGCGCCATAATGGCGCCGTTTAGATTCAGATGTAATTCGCGCGCTTGCTAATTTGAGGGTTTATTGTGTAACCGAAGTGACGTTGGGTTTAGGCGCACCTACAGCTGATCGGAATACGGATTAACGTCCACAGACGACGCCGCCTTCCGTATGCTGCTTATATATTATACGTATTGTAATATTATTTATTATTTTGCGTAACTTTGAATTGAATATTAATAAATCAAAAGACACTGGGTAAATACCTATAATAAATATAGTCTTACTTGTGTAGAAAAAAAAAACCGTCGGTTTTGGCTTGGCAAGATTTGTGCCAGTTTACAAGTAAAAATGAGGAAATTCTTGTCATTTTCATTTAAACAAATTAGCCTAATTTTTTTGTAGTGGTAGCATCGTAATAAATCCCATAGCCGCAACCTACCGCACTGCACTCGAAACTATAAAGTGCTTCAGACACTTGTAAATCAGCTCGAATCTTATCCCGCGATTTATTTAGACCGGGATGCGTGTGTCGAAATATGTTTCCGTATCGCATTTTTCTGTCAACTTAATTTTTAAACGGAAAATTTAGTTTATTTATACGACAATTTTAGATTTTTTTATTTTGTCTTCGCAAGACTAGTGTGATTTTGTGTCTACTTCACAGACAAATGTAGCGATATTTTGTTTATTACGCCTACTAAACTAGTTATTGATTAAACAATATAAATCGATACGGGATGAGTCAGCGGGATTTTCGTCTAACTAGGGCTGAATGCCGTACATGACCAAAGCCAACATTTTTGACATTTTGATCTCAGGGACCCTATTCGGAGATTTGAGATTTTCATCTCACTTATTTTCGTCCTTGTTGCTCTCGTTTGAAACGTCATAGGTGTGAGAGTGACCAAGATAAAATCTCATCTCATCTCACGCGCAGGAATAGCCCCCCTGATAGACAATATTCATGAGATGCTCATTTTAAGTTTTTTTTTTTTACTTTTTGGGCTATTTTTCTAAGATTTTACTCACTCAATTAATAGAAATCTAATTCCGCAACAAATTTCAACGAAATCTGTTTAGCTGTTACGGAGATTAGCTCACTATTCTATATACATTTATACATACATAAATATATCAAAGCTAAGAAATAAACGAACACACAAACCTTCGGATCTATAATATTAGTTGTGTTACAAATCAGACGTCCTCTATATTTATAATGAACGCCGTTTCGTAAGATTAAAGTGTGGTATATTTTTAACTCCCGCTAGTGTCACTCGTTAGCCGCTCGGGAATTTGTTAATTTACTCTTTAGAAGAGTTTTATCAAGATTGATTTAGATTTACCGACGGTAGGGACCCGTTTGTTGGCAATCACTTGGTCGTTCACCTGCCGACGGACGGACAGACGGTAATATCACTGGTAATATCTACGGTAATAACGCAGTAATATATTGTTACATATTAGTGTTAGTAATATTTTAAATACACAATTACTAATATAATGTAAAATAGAATTTAGTAAGATGGTAGAGTGAGGGAGAGGCCTATATCCAGATTTTTATATCTACCCTGAGGTAAAAAAATTACTCAGAAGTTTATACCTAGCGATGAATGGGATAAAACTTCTGAGGATGTTAGCGAGGATTTAAAATAAGTGTTACAAATGCCAATTTTTTTGAAAATAGAAATAACTTGAAAATTGTTAATTAAAAGACAGTGCTCGAGAAATATAGACTTTACCACATTAAAACATAAATGTCAATGCAACTATGCTTGTATGTGTTAGAATGTCTGAACCACCAAACGGCTGAATCGGTTTTGAAAGGCGAAAAGATGCGCCGTACACCAAACATAACATAACAAATATAATTTATTTTATATGTCATATTGTCCTGAATAAGGAAAATGTACGGATAAACGGAACCTAATTGCCCAGGAAATAAGGTTGAAAATATATTTTTTCTTTGCAACAGATACGGCCTTAGAGGTAGTTAGCCGTTAACATACATAGAGTATAACCATGAAACATCTGAAGGCGGACACGCTTTCATTCAAAAGACCAACCAGAAATGCGTCACTCAGAACTAAGTTTAAACTTTTAAAGATCGAATTTAACTGTTCGAAGTTTAAATAGTCAATCACGAGTGCCGGTGTGGCTAATCTCGCATTCACACACACAATGGAGGTAACGAACGGACGAACGGACAGGCTAAGACGCGAGTGGGCGGCTTTATGTCAACGTTATTTATGATGGCAACACGGAATTTAAAAAAAAGTTTATCCCGCTCAAAAATTTTAAAAGAAAATTGTGTAGAACTCTAAATTGTCACTGGCGAGATGGAAAAAAATAAAAATCGTTTTAAATTTAAAAAGAAAAATTGGTTTATTGGTTCCAATTTTGAAATCGAAAAAGACAGATTGACTTACGAGTATATATGTTATCTACTTGGTTACAAGAAAAACAAAAATACAGTATTCGTTTGATTCCGGAAACGAAGAAAGATTGTATCGGGGCGAGGTTAATTAATTTTAAAAAGTTGGTATTGCGTTCCGAAAAATGTAAAAAGTGAATGCATCTTCAATTTTATTGGTTACATGAGAATCCTTTAGTAGATATTGATACTTATTTTAATAAAAAAAAAAAAATACGGAGCGTTGGCCGAGAGAGGAAACACTTATCTTAACGGCGTATTTATATATTTACGTGAAATCTGAGAGAGTCTCCAAGTGTCAGCGATAAGACCGCCTATCGGTCAGGGGCCAGTGGTTGACCTGTGTTTACATCACTACTACGCAGAATTCGCGATAAGGACAACACTAGTTTCAATTTGTTAGTTTAATCGCGAGTCTAAGGTTAATGGTCTCTTAAAATTGATTTGGGATGGTTGATTTTGCTAATTGACGAAGATAATGAGGTTTAGATACGGTAAGTTTAAGATAAGCTGGCTGTGCGAGGTTTTATTTGTATTTTTTAATTTAGAGCATTTTTTATGATTAAAAGTACCTAGGTAAAATTTAAACACCTAGGGCATAGTAAAATGGGAACAAAGAGATATGTCGAGACGTACTACTAAACGTACGTTACTAATAAACGTTGTTTAGCCTCGTAATAGTTGTACAGTGTTTTGTCTTTTTCTTTCTTTTAAATTTTAACTCGATCGAAGAAGACAAAATACTGTGGAACTAATAAGAGGCTATTCCACGTTTTTAAATAAGAAGGCTAGAGAAGGAGGCAAGAGAATATTTCGCCTTCACAATATTTGTACGATGTAATATATTCGCTCATTCCGATCAGCTGATTCGCGGAGGCGCGTCTCCAGTTTATTTTTTTAAAGTTCAAATTAAAATTGGAATGGCCAAGTAAAACTTTCATCCGCGGCCTTAAAACGAGTGTTAACGTTTCCTCCCGATACTTTCCGAGCAATAAATCCGTTTGCGAATCGACGCGTTTCGAACGTCGAACATCTCGCGTTCTATTATTAAAAACAGAAAAACACTCCAGCTCTCACGCGGCGACTGCAGCTGGCTCCTTCCAAATTCGAATTTAGACCGGGCCCTACGAGATTTCAATTCAAATATAGAACTGAGTTGAAGAGTTGCCAGTGATTAAAATAATACTTGACACTGGCTAAATACATTAGTCGTGTAGTGCTGTGGTAGGCCTCTTCTGCGGAGTCCGTCTGGGGAAGTGACGGGTTCGTCTATCATCTTGCCGCCACTAAGTGTTGTGCAAATATTTATTCTAATATCTTCCAGATTGAAAGGCATTGATTTATGTTAATAATTATAACGAAAGCAATATTATCAGCATTTGCGGTGACAAGCAATCTAATATTGCGTATGATATTTGAAGTCTCAAATTTGAAATGTGAAAATACTTTTAACGGTTTTGCTAGGCGTGGCATTTAATAGCAGACTCACAAAGCTTAGAAAGTTATAAAAAAGTGTGTCTGTCAGTGTTATTGATACGCGCGACGTTTGACACTGGCTAAATACCCGAGCCGTTCGTGGCGCGGTGTCGCGCAGTGTCGCTGTCCCCATGCGGATGGGCCAATGGAATAATGGTCGTCTGGGCCCGCATCCGGCCCCACTCGGATACGAGCACAACACTAACTCTGACGATACAATTTTTCAATTAAACCGACCAGACACAAGATCCCTAATAGGTGTTTAAGAAGTCGTGTGCCCGATTTTCGAACTGTCCCCTAACGAGACGCTTTATTAGTATTTATGGTCGAAACAAACACACGGACATTCCTCGCATCATGAATGAGCCGGAATTTATGAGAGCGATCCGAGAAACCATAGACAAAGTTCATTCGGTTGAAACTCTATGCAACGTCATAGAGTGAGCGTACGTTTAAATTTATCTGGTTAATACTAGTTATACAGTTTATATATGAAGATTTTTCTAAGTTTTACGGTGGTATTACGGTCGGAGAGGCAGTAAAATTCGATACGTGCATACGACCGACTAACGACTCTTGATTTACCACTATCAATTTGAAACATACATAAAAACACACCTGAATGATTGCTACCACTCCGGTTTGATGTCCGTGCTTTATTGTGCCGAATTTATATCGAGTTACTCTCTGATTCTCTGATTCTCTACTTACGAAACTACTCTACTTACGAAACTACTGTTTTTGTTGTCTATGAAAATTGACACTGCGTTTTTAACAAAACCGTGCGAAGCCAAAAATTAAAATTATGTTGCTTAGAGTTGTGTTGTACCGAATCATTCTCGGCTAGGGATTCTTTGATTCTCTAATACGACTTTGCTCTAAGTTTTTTTTATTACTTTGGCTTCACACGGCTTTTTGTAGGTCTAGTGTTATAGTTAATTGCCTTCACGTCTAAAAAACTGTTAGATAAATAGCCCGATGCTATCTGACTCGTATAGTGTTTCCTTAACTTTATAGTTCTGTAAAAATGTATTAAATAAATGTCTTTCTGTCATAACAAATTACAAAACTCTGTCAGTAAGTACATTGATAAAATAAATAAATTATCAAATTTACCCGCCAAAAACCAGTAGAAATATTATTATTAAGACTGGCAACTATTGAAATAGGCACATTATTCACTGTTTCGAGTCTTTGGTGTCCCCTCGCCAGATGACGCGCCAGACAGAGACTGCTATATCAAAAGACGGCGCGTCAAACAGAGACGGCATTCCTGAAGGGTGGCGTTCATCATACCCCCTGTCAGAAACAAGTGCCGCTTCTGGCGACCCCAGCCCGACCTTTTTACATAAAAACCTTACATAAGCACAAGTAACCAGAAATAAAAGCTCCAGAATGATTCCCGCCGCAACATTTAAACATTTTCAACATATCACTCATATTTTAACCGCAAACTTAATATTTTTATGCTACTTCTCGGAATCGAATGGCTAATCTCCAAACCGCAAGCTGTAAAAAAAACCCCGCGGCTGATCCGTCAGAAACTTAAATAAGAACGATTAATAACCAAAACCTTCATTAACGGAGGGTTAACTCATCAAGCCTGAGGTCCATGACAATGTGTAACCTTCTGACTGACGGACCGTCGCCACAGAACCGAACGGAACGCAAAAACCGGCCGTTCGAAACCTTATTACCCGCAAAAGATTCCCAGCAAGAAAAAACCACAAGAATGTCATTTAAAAAAATTAAAACGTACGATGGTTATTTTTTCTTTATGGCAACCCGAATGGACTAAGGTTATCTCGAAGGAAGAAAGGCGGGACTGAGCGATTCCATTTTTAAAACGTATCATTTAATTTTGGAACCGGCTCTCAAGACGTCAAAAGGTAGTCATTACATATTTTGTGGCCAGTACGGTTTAGCGCCCATGGATATTAAAAACTATTTTATGAGTTATGGGATCTATTACGAAAGACGTGTCATTTAGACTGATAACTAGCAATTTTTTGTCAACAAAAATGAATGTTATTCTAATGACTAATTACTGGCATACTGTATGCATAATTTGTAATAGAGGTGTGAACGTTGATCATCACAGAATTTTAATTACCCTCATCCCTCCATACGTGACGGAATGTGGACTGGCACTGACCTAAAAATTTATGGGAAAAATAGACGTTGACATTTTGAAAGGTAACCTCTATTTCAGTTACGATAAGGGTTATAATTCAGCGCTAGTGAAGGGCTAGTAATGCGGTAGACGCCTACAACAATGACGTAAGTCTCGATGTATGTCACGCGGCGTGCGAACGACAACGACATTTGATTGATCATGACATCCCCAAAACATGCTTGTTTTTTTTTCGTTGGCAACACTTTTGAGAATGTATTCTTCGAATTCTGGTTTGGGATATTTGGGAGAGGGCCATATGGTAACATTCTTTGGAGATTAAAAGGATTGATTTGATTCGAAAATTCTTTGCCTTTAAAATCGTTGTCGATACTGGTGGCATATTTTAATCGTGCCAGGGTCGAAGTAGAAAAAAAAAACGCAACTAAAATATTTTTTATACACATCAACATTTATTTTAATCTTTCCTCTAAAATTGTGAAAATGTTTTCAAGGAAGTAATATGAAAAACACTGAGTCAAGGGATACCACTTTCCATTATGCGCATATCTTGCTCTCTTTTTACCTATAGTCACTTCCAACTATATAGTTCTAACTCTGACTAAAAACTCTTTATTAAAAAAATCAAAAGTTTAATAATAATTTCCCATCACTACGGTCACTTAACGCATGTTTTGTAGAAGGTCGAAAGCTTAGTGTCAATGTAACGTATTGAACAAACTTATCCATAAACCTGAATTAAGGAGCCACCATCGCATTCTCTGATGACAATCGTGGACAAATTTAGTTCCCTCGCTTAGCCACTTCTATTAGTTAGTTGTTCTGTACAACGTAGGCAGCTTATGAATAATAAACGCCGGCCGGTTCGATTCCAAAACCTCGTAGCGTCAGCGTACAATCAATAAGGAAAATTATATTTTTCACTGTATAACTGTAAAATAGGTTACAGTTAGAAACAATAAGAAATACAAATGGTTAATTCTTTCCATTGATTTAGCTTTTTAAATTTTCTTTTGTCTGTTTGGCAACGGTACGGCTTATGTATGATCCTTAGATTGATCTGATACCGATTATTTGGTTTGCTACATAATTCTAATACAGTTGAAGGTCAATAAAATATTAAAATAATGCTTAACACGCTCTATATTTCATGTTCTTTACAGTAAGGAGATCCAATCGGTACCCATAATGTTCTAGACATTATTACCACAGATAATGAAGCCTACCTTCCGATTGAAAGCCGAGCTGTCAAGATTCCGTCAATCCCAGATTTTATGCTCAGTTTTGTTTCGTTGCAAACGTCAATTTGAACAAACCTCCTTTCCCCTAAACATAAGTTTTGTTATCTCCACCATCAGGCTCGCGTGACGTTGTCGAATCGAAATGAATGGAACGCTGCGCGGCTTCCACGGTCGCCATTTTGGAAAATGGTGCTTTTCCGATTTGCTTTGAAATTTTTAGTTTTAGGTTAATTAGTTTTTTTTATTGCGGCACGCATGAAATGTTCCTGTAAATTAGAATGGTCTGGGCTTTAATGGCGCGGGATGAAATATGGAACCGTTTAGAATACATTTTTGAAGATGGATTTAGAATAGTAATATTCTTGTGGTAGGCTTTTAACACCTATCTGTTTGAATTTAAAACATTGATACCAATCTTATGATGTCAAAATAATATTCCTAGTAGTACTTTCTGTTTACTTAGATACTACTGAAGTACACTCAGTTCTGTGCGTTACCTTCTCTATGACGAGACAATGTACATATTGTGCAGACTGTAGAGTTCGAATTCTGAAAATAGGTAATGTTGTTCCTTAAATTTTGGCTTCACACGCTAAGTGCATTTAGCTAATGCCAAAGGGTCGAACTGAACTACTGAAGACTAAAAACAGAAGTCCAACCTCCTTGATAGCCGGTCAAATTTTCTCACGAATAAAGGCACCTTGTTACCCCTAATGATCATGACATCACAGAGTATTTTCGTCACAATCTCCTGACAGATGGCAAAGCTCGCCAACTCATGCCTACAACAAATTTAGGTATTCGTCACACCCATTGTTCGAAACATGCTCCAATAAAAATACTCTACTTGGCCGCCATTTCATATCGTTCTGATACAAACATAGCGTCCACAATTAAAACTAAACCTTATCGGTAACTGATATAGCACAGATTACTTTGTCTTTGACTTTGTTTACACCATTCGATTGTTAATATTTTTATTATTTTTTAGTTTGTATTACAATGTGGTAAAGTTCAAAATGGAAGTGTTAAGGTTTTATAGGAATGTGTGATCCAGTTTTTGATGTAATTATGATTTAGGACGACTTTTACGACGTCGATTAGTGTGCGATTGTAATTGTAAATTGTAAGTTGCGATTTTATGTAATCAGTCGTTCGGTTAAGGTCGAGTGCTTAATTGATAGCGTGTAGGGGGCTTAGAGAAAAGTGTTGCATGACTTAACCGTTGCAAAAAGTTACCTATGTAAAAAAGAGTAACATAAAACCTAGTTATTTTGACATAAAAAACCGGCGGGAAACTAAACACATTAATACGCAGTTGTTATTCTTCATTTGTCAGCATTAAGGTAAATAAAGACCAAAACAAAATGAACAAAACTTAAGTAACTCACCGTTGCCCCGAGATTATAAAAATACGTCACAAATAATTAAGATAATAATTACCTATTAAGATCATTATCGCTAAATATATCATATTGAAATAATAATTACTTTAAACACTGTAGCGTAGCTACTTACTTACAATACATTTTTTCGTTGCACGACACTTAAACATTCATTTTTGCATTTTTTGTTGATATTTAATTGTCTTCGACATTAAATAACAAATATGATTTTATTTTTATTTACGGTATTGAGCAATGACTTTGAAGTCATGTAAGTTATTAGACACTGACAGTGACAGTTAGCATGTTGCTGTCATCCGTTTCACATTTCCGTCCGGCGGATCAAGTCAAATAATAAAAAAAAAAAAAGATAGGAGAATGAAATTATCTATTTTCTATCTATTTTTTATCTGGATTATTTTACATAACCTTGTTGGGAAAATGGAACGTAAATAAAAAATAGTTTTGCGTACAAGACGTATTGGATTAAGTGTGGTGACGTCATACGTGGATGCGTGAGTCGAAACGGTTCCAAAGTGACAGAATGATTTTGCTTTTTTGAAGGGCATTCTATTGTGATAGCTCGAGTTGAGTTTTCTGGTCTTTTCTGGTCGAGACAGACATGGTGAAAGACATGGTGCTCCGGACCTTCTTCTGCCTTAGAGCGGAAGCATTTAAAAAGAGGCGTAAAAGGTTAGTTTTGTGATGGAATGAAACAATCATTTCAAATTGTTGTGATAAAAGTTGATCTCAGAATTTTCCCGATAAAGAAGAAACGTGATTCTGATTCTGTCGTCTTTTTGTCCATAGCCTCTTCTGCCCGGATTGATCAATTCCCCACTGACGAACTGGCAATGACTACGGCACCCCGATTCCTGCAGATGTAACTGCACTGCATGTCATTTTTTTTCTTCCCACTTGCGGACCCAAGCCACGTTGCTTACCGGCAAGCATACACCATTGTATCCACTTGCGGATGTTAACCTCCAAGCGTACCTGCTGCGTCGTGAAAGCAAGTACCACACGCAACTTATCCATGGATTCACAAGTAACCCCTTTATTTTGTTCAAAAGTCATAGCCACAAGGTTACTTTCTCTATGACAGGTATGGTCATATTATTCTACTAATTTTCACAATTTCAAGCCTTCTGGACAGAGTGTAGACGTATTGAGACAGTCCTCGTTTTCACTGTATGATCTGCGCTTTAGTGAACATAAGTTTTGAATAGAAATACCTTTTGTTGTTCTAGTAAATCGCTTAGCTACCGATTTACTAGCCTTGATTGTGAATTAACATTTAGAATCACATTAGTTTATATTACTTTAATATTACAGACAGTATTAGCACCAGAGCTGTAATTTCATAACTACATTCTAAGCGATTTGGTTTTAATAGGTTCGCTTCAATTTAAGTGTGTTAAAATATAGTATTAAATAGTATTTAACTCTATAACGATTAAGGTTGTAGAATTTTAAGCTTAAGACCCTTCTGGTCATTACAGGGTAAGAATACTCGCTTTAAATTTAAGAAAATTGCATGTACTTTAAGTAATTATGGTTCCGACCAATAAATAGTTTTGATTTAACCTTAAAAACAAATCTTTTAATTTTGTCCTCACACAGCAACTCACAGATAAACAACAATACGGTCTTTGGTAACAGAGGTCTTTGTTCTTATCGACTTAAGCTTATCCAGGTTTAATTTTGTTTTTGTTCGCTTAGGTAGCTGCGACACCTTCCTCAAAGGTACAGTTAGCTTCAGCTCTTCAAGCTCTTTAATACAGGTGCAAAAGTTTCATTTGCCACCATTTCTCCTTTTGTCCCATCTCCCCCCCGATAACGTGGACCACTTTTCACCTCAACCTAACTTTAACCCATATTAAATAATAAATATTAAATTAAAATAAATTTTTTATTTTTTTTTTTTCACCACGTTACAATGGCGCCCGAATTTTTTTAGTATTTGGAGTTGTTTTGTGAAGGCAAAATTATTAATTAAAAAAAATAATTTTGAAAATTTAGTTTTTAAGCAATTTAACGGTGAATTGTTTTAAGTTTAAGAACGATTTATAGGTTATTACACCTGCTATTGTGTTAAACTACACTCTCTGTCTAAAATTACTCAAATTTAAAACTGAAACATGTCTGTTCATTCTGGAACACTCTCCGATGATGAGGCCACGTTTGTCTCACCCACCCGTTCTCGACATGTGTCTTCAGTTAGTACTCCACATGTACGTTTGAGTTCTGCGGGACAACGGAAAGTTCGTATTCCCATTGGTACGGTGAACACTCATCGACGTTTGAACCGTTTGGTTCGTTTTGATTATTTTTCTGAACATTTAGTGACAGCTGTTTCGTTTCCAACACAGGGTCACTACTTATGCGACAACCACGTCTCACGCACACGCCACTACACATAATCCGCAACGCAAATTTAATAATTATTATTTAGTTGTTAATTACCTTTAGCAAATCCAACTTTTTCTAAACAGTATCGTTAATTTAGCCACGGAATATACCCATTATTTCCTTGCGACAGGTCGAGAAATTATCATGGACGGTACATTCCATGCTATTTTGAAGGATTTACTCGCTTCCATTGATGATGTCTCGATCAATGATGGCAATAGGGATAAGGTTCAATTGGTGAATTCCACGCGAAGGATTTCCTTCGTATTTGGCTATTATTTTTTTGGACATGAGTAGCACATTGTTTGAAGTCGTGTAACTTAGTATTAGCAAGCCAATTTTCTTAGATTTTAATTTTACTCTACGGCAGATTAGGTTGAATTTAGTGAATGAGGGTTTCTTGGTTTGAAGAGATGAATGTGTGAGAATTGTAGTGGACAGAATGAGAGATTGCTATGAAAGTCGTGTGAAAAGGGTATCGGAAGGCGAGAATAAGATGAAATTTGCAGAGTGAAAGGATTTGCGTGGATAACATTAATAAATAGTAACGACTGGTGATGAAAGAACGATAAATACTAGTCTTAAAAAAGTGTTGTCAATCTAATCGATCCGCGAGTTAAATTTGTAACAGAAATTGTCTGCTAACAATTTTTTCTTCGTTTTCGGAGGTATGGCCTTTTGTCATATTTTTGGTTGCGGCAGTGCAGTTAAACGTCTTTCTTTTTTTTTTCCGGTTACTCCTGCTGTTTTTACGGTTAACTACGTTAACCTCTTTATCCGAAAACGGGGGTATTGTAGCGTAGCTACTTACTTACAATACATTTTTTCGTTGCACGACACTTAAACATTCATTTTTGCATTTTTTGTTGATATTTAATTGTCTTCGACATTAAATAACAAATATGATTTTATTTTTATTTACGGTATTGAGCAATGACTTTGAAGTCATGTAAGTTATTAGACACTGACAGTGACAGTTAGCATGTTGCTGTCATCCGTTTCACATTTCCGTCCGGCGGATCAAGTCAAATAATAAAAAAAAAAAAAGATAGGAGAATGAAATTATCTATTTTCTATCTATTTTTTATCTGGATTATTTTACATAACCTTGTTGGGAAAATGGAACGTAAATAAAAAATAGTTTTGCGTACAAGACGTATTGGATTAAGTGTGGTGACGTCATACGTGGATGCGTGAGTCGAAACGGTTCCAAAGTGACAGAATGATTTTGCTTTTTTGAAGGGCATTCTATTGTGATAGCTCGAGTTGAGTTTTCTGGTCTTTTCTGGTCGAGACAGACATGGTGAAAGACATGGTGCTCCGGACCTTCTTCTGCCTTAGAGCGGAAGCATTTAAAAAGAGGCGTAAAAGGTTAGTTTTGTGATGGAATGAAACAATCATTTCAAATTGTTGTGATAAAAGTTGATCTCAGAATTTTCCCGATAAAGAAGAAACGTGATTCTGATTCTGTCGTCTTTTTGTCCATAGCCTCTTCTGCCCGGATTGATCAATTCCCCACTGACGAACTGGCAATGACTACGGCACCCCGATTCCTGCAGATGTAACTGCACTGCATGTCATTTTTTTTCTTCCCACTTGCGGACCCAAGCCACGTTGCTTACCGGCAAGCATACACCATTGTATCCACTTGCGGATGTTAACCTCCAAGCGTACCTGCTGCGTCGTGAAAGCAAGTACCACACGCAACTTATCCATGGATTCACAAGTAACCCCTTTATTTTGTTCAAAAGTCATAGCCACAAGGTTACTTTCTCTATGACAGGTATGGTCATATTATTCTACTAATTTTCACAATTTCAAGCCTTCTGGACAGAGTGTAGACGTATTGAGACAGTCCTCGTTTTCACTGTATGATCTGCGCTTTAGTGAACATAAGTTTTGAATAGAAATACCTTTTGTTGTTCTAGTAAATCGCTTAGCTACCGATTTACTAGCCTTGATTGTGAATTAACATTTAGAATCACATTAGTTTATATTACTTTAATATTACAGACAGTATTAGCACCAGAGCTGTAATTTCATAACTACATTCTAAGCGATTTGGTTTTAATAGGTTCGCTTCAATTTAAGTGTGTTAAAATATAGTATTAAATAGTATTTAACTCTATAACGATTAAGGTTGTAGAATTTTAAGCTTAAGACCCTTCTGGTCATTACAGGGTAAGAATACTCGCTTTAAATTTAAGAAAATTGCATGTACTTTAAGTAATTATGGTTCCGACCAATAAATAGTTTTGATTTAACCTTAAAAACAAATCTTTTAATTTTGTCCTCACACAGCAACTCACAGATAAACAACAATACGGTCTTTGGTAACAGAGGTCTTTGTTCTTATCGACTTAAGCTTATCCAGGTTTAATTTTGTTTTTGTTCGCTTAGGTAGCTGCGACACCTTCCTCAAAGGTACAGTTAGCTTCAGCTCTTCAAGCTCTTTAATACAGGTGCAAAAGTTTCATTTGCCACCATTTCTCCTTTTGTCCCATCTCCCCCCCGATAACGTGGACCACTTTTCACCTCAACCTAACTTTAACCCATATTAAATAATAAATATTAAATTAAAATAAATTTTTTATTTTTTTTTTTTCACCACGTTACAACACGTACGATTATTAGTTTATTACGAACTGATATTATTCATAGATAATGAATATCATAATGTTAATACAATTATAATTTTAATTAGAATGATAATCGTTTTTTGCCACACCAAAAATGTGGATTAAATGCTGATAGACTACGTATGCGGTCGATAAAAGGAGATAGATAACGAATTAAATCAAAATAAATATATGCCACTTTGGGTTATTTCCACGTGTAATAAGTAAATTGTGCTTATTAGCATAACAATAATAATAATAATAATTCAATAACATTAAAAAACGATGTGTTTAATAGAAAATCGAAATCTTTTGTCAACTTTCACAACTCAATTCGAATCGCTAAAAACCAAAATTGGTAGATGTACTTAAACTTATTGTTAGTACAACCATAGTTTTATGATACTAGTTAAATACTATATAACCATAATCATAATAATTATTTTCTTTGTAATAAATAATTAAAGACTCACTACTGAGATTGAGCTTAAGTACATCAAAATCGTCTTCCAAATGTTAGTTTTAAATAATGATAAGCACCCAATTTCACAATTAATAATACATAAAATCATAAACTAAGCTACATCTTCATACAAATTAATTGAAAAAGCAATGGCTAGGTAACTGGTAAAATTATAAATATGTAATAATTATTCACATGCAATTGTCAAGACATAAAAATTAATGTATTTCATAATTATTAATTACATGTGGACGCAACCTATCTCATCATAGTATTGGGTTCCATTTAATAATTATCCTATAACGATGTCGCAATTAAGAAACCACATGTGTTTTGAGTTCTACGCTCTGAAGTTTTTTTCACGTACATTATTTAGCTGCACTTCGCTGTTTTATCTGATATTCTTATGGAACCAATATTTTTTTCGACCTAAAAAGCAGTTTATATGCTAATCAAAGATATAAGCTACTTTCATACCAAATTTCATCAAAATTCGTAGAGTCATTTCAGCACAAGGAAGTATCAAACACACACCCTCATTTCCTTACAAATTTACGCCCCTAAATGCGAATAGGTCCTGGCCCCTATTCTAATTCGTGAGATATTATCTTGGTCATTGCCTCTCTTATTTAAAATATCATAAGAGTGAGATAGACCCTTGGAGTCAGATTATATTTAGGCACTTATTTCTTATCTAACTTTTTGTAAGATTTAAGTTAATTTTCTACTTAAATTATTTCGCGTCTTAGATTCTCAGGTGGTTTCCAATACGCGTCAAATGCAAGTAAAACTATTAACCGAAGACTGAGTGTCATAGCGCATTTAATAATAATCATTTTAATACCAACACGGCATAAGTAGTACAGCTTTATGGGTACCTTGGAAATGATGGTCACAAATACTTGGTAAGGACTACAACTATATTAAAGTAACAGATATATTTCATACTAGCCGCGCCCCGCGGATCGACACGCGGTCCTGCCGGAAACGTAATTAATTTAGAAATGAAAGGTACGCTATGTCCTTTTCTGTACGTCTGACAATGTGTATGCAAAATTTCATGATGATCGGTTAGGTAAGTAAGGCGTGAAAGCATAACAAAAAAAAAAGTTACATTCAGTATGCTTAGTCTAAGTAGTCAGCCTAGGTGTTAGTTTTTATTACGCGACTGCGCAAGGAGGAGGGAAATTTTTTGTCGAGTGTATGTGTATGTACTATGCACGTTTGAGGTTTTTTTGGCACGCCCTAGAGCCTAAACAGCTTGATGGATTTCGGTAAAATATTTTGCAGCCGAGTTTTTTGTTTTTCTTTTAATAATGTTACTTGTTAGAGTAGCATAAGCTCTGCTCTGTCAGTGAAACCTAGTTTCGCAAAGTTCAAATTTGACTGTACTGATCTTGATAGAATTTACAAAAAAGGTGGTGTAAGCCATTATAAAAGACATTGAGTACTTTTTGTCTTAAAACACATCACGTAAAAAATTATAAGTACGAAACAGCGGTCTCATTTCCTTAAAAACAACTACAACTTTTCTATGGTTCTCTAGGGTACTTCAACTACTTCTACGTAACCATTTGCTTACTCTAACATTTTCTATCCCCTCTTACCCTAATAGCTATGCGTGACGCACTGGACCGAACAATAGCCTAATGACAGGTCTACTCCCTTCCTTTCATAATAGCCTGGTACTATCTAGGTAGGTCTGAGGTAGCCTATATGGACATGCGGCGGACCTAGATTACTACCTACAGACCTACAGTCTATCTACACCTATATTTTAAAACTTAGATAATAGATAGGGCAGTAAGTGCTGAGGTTTTTTGCGTTTAAGTTGTAATATGAGGTAATTTTTATGGTTAGTCAACAGTGAGAGACAGTTTGATTGCATGTGGCAACCTTTTTATTCAATAGGGTGTGTAATGGAAAACTGTTTTGTTGTTTTTAAATGTTTTTTTTTATTACAAAAATGGAACAGCTTTGAATTCTGTTTGTAAATTAACCAGGTTTGGTTTGTTTCATTTCTGTAACAAACAAAGAAAATTTGAATGGCACGCGTTGATGTCTTTTGTACTGGCCAAAATGAATATTAGTTTTAATCACGAAACTATACATTTTTCTAGGATGAGGTCCAACAAGCTTTAAACTTAAGGAGTGCGACTAAAATAGAGATACTTTTGCCCAGCAGTGGAATGGATCAGGCTAAAAAATAATTAGTAGTTCCCTCAACTGAGATCACGCGACCCCTATATCTCTACAACCCCTTAGCTGATTTGGCTTATATTCGAACTAAAAATATATATTATAATAAACTATTTACTTGCAAAATTTTACAAAGATCGGATCATTGGTACTCAAATTATCGTCGGTCCGAATTGTCTCCGTAGACTCACATACCTTTACTATTGGTCAAGAAACAAAAAGATACGTGTTTTTAGGTTTAACACATTTAAAGCTTATAACCCTGTATATACGAGTATAACTAAACATACACAAACATATTATGCTGCAGGTACAGCATGCTTTTTGTACCTAAAAGTATGTATAAGTCATTAGTAAGTTACAAATAGGCAATCAAGCACGCTGCTTCCTCAATATAAGCGATAGTTTCTTATCCTGCGTCGAAACAAAAGGCCGTATATTAGATAAATTCACGTTTTACGGGACTAATGAGCCATCATGCGTTAGTGCCCGTATGATAGACTGATAATAGATATACACGTGGGTTCCGTGTGTGAGAATCTCTTGTGAAGTTAGGAAACGTCACACAATGTTTTAGATGAGAAGAAAGTAGCGCTGATAGCGTAATTCGGAACGCATTCGTTTGGGCGATGAGTGACCGTGAGTGGCGTTTACATCTAAGCACTACTATTACGTTTTTTCATTTTACCATTTCGCCGAAAGAAACATTTTTTTTTCATAGTACGAGTATTTCTGCTAGTGTAGTGTGTAGCAGTAGTGACACAGGGATTAAACGTGTAAATGTATGAATTCCTCCCAAACTGAAATATGAGCCCAATTTTTTGTTAGTTATAAACTAATAACTAAAACAGTTCTGTATTCTAAATGAAGCCGCGGCGCATAGCTAATATTCAACGTTCTCACATAAAAACTATGACCTGATTTGATTGTGATTGCAACACACTTAGTTGATCAGTGGGATCCCGCTAATGGAATTACATAACGTTGTATTAGTTGAGTATATACCTTAAACTTTATCAAATAGTTTGAGAAGAGGATATACATAGAGACAGATATTACGACTTAACTTCATCGGTCCCGGTGCCCAGGTTCTGTTACCGGGTAGATTAAAAAAAAAATATTATCGGTCCCATTGGCCCTGGCGTCGGCGCTTACCAGGGCGGATAGCACACATTAATGCACACAAGACAATATATGGAAAAACTAGGTGCGCCTCGCGATTTCACCCGTGGTTAAAAAGTATCCCATGTGCTATTCTAGATTATAATCTATCTCTGTGCCAAATTTCATCCAGATCTGTTCAGCCGTTCTGGCGTGAAAGAGTAACAAACATCCATCCATCCATCCATTCTTACAAACTTTCGCGTTTATAATATTAGCAGGATATAGAATTTCTTCTAACTATTGATGCTTATTGATATTCGTTTAACTATAATTTTACTAGTTGCGCCCCGCGGTTTCACCCGCGGTCCCACTGAAACCGTTAATTTTTTCGGGATAAAAAGCACCCTTGTCCAATTATGTACCTCTGACTACGTGTATGCAAAATTTCACGATGATTGGTTGAGTAGTCAAGCATAACAAACAAACAAACTCACTTTTGCAGTTATAATATTAGTTGGGACTATGATAGAAACACTATCAAGACATTGGTAAAATTCAAGACGATACAATTTCAAAATGTATGATAACAATATCTTCCAAATAACTAAATCAAAGAGTCTGCAACCGATTCCGATAACGATAGCCATCGATATGTTCCGATCGCATAACAATGGTTTTAACGGAGTTATGCTTTAATATACTGTGATATGCGCTATAAAACTGCGTGGAGCGTGCGCAAATAGGACCTTGTTTAATATTTTTAACGACTTCCAAAGGCGCTGTATTTCTTTGTATGTATATGATTCGTTTTTATGTATATTATACTCGCTGCTACTCTACACTATAATCCACCCTTGTGCCTATTTAATTATTTAGTTCTGGCGGGTAATACACATCCATACCATACATCCATCCAGACATCCGTCCAAACTTTCGTATTTAAATAATATTAGTGAGATGAAGTTTGTCATGCTGAACTTTTAAATTAACAATAGTCTGGATTCTGAAGAAAAGAATGTCCGTTGGTTAGCACAGTGGACAATTTGCGACCGTGTGTCATTTTTCTCTTACGGACAGAGGGCTAACCACAGGTTTTGGTAGTTTACGAAAACTTTTTCGTTTTCGTTTGGTTCCATACAAATAACCTAGTTCCTTAACATTTCCGCCAGGTGCGCTTTATTGAAATGTATGGAGCCAAACGAAAACAAAAAAAAAGGTTTTCGTAAATATCAAAACTCATGAAATGGGCCTAGTTTCGAGGCTATTCCATGTTTATTAGTAAAGGATGTATGTAAATCTGCGCACTGTACTTTAAGCGTTGTTTACACAGCGTGAACAGCAAGTGGGAATAAAACCATTGGTTACTATACATTAATGTCAGCCTGTACATGTTTTATGAACGCCATAATGTCATAAAGTTCAAGGGTCAAAAACATTAAAAAAACACAAGAATTTAAAACATTTTTTTTAAGTGGGATAAAAATGTCTACGCGCCAGAATCAGGCCCCAGTCCTAGCAAGGTGCGCTAATGATGAGGTCGAGAAACGCACAGTCATCACGTTTGATGGCGAGCGCACGGCACAAAATGGCTGACATCGATACAAATGTATATGTATAAAACATGTATATTATTATGTATGGCTTTTAAACCTCTTGGGGTGTAATTTAAAATGTTTTGAAAGTAAGTTGGAGAGAATATTATTTAATTAAGTTGTAAATAATACCATTTTATTGATTTAACTATCAAAATAATTCGAATAAAACGTTTCTATCGCCTGTTCGGAAATAGAGTCAGAAGAGTCAGAAGTACAGGCAAGACAAAAAAGTAAATAGTTGTAAATTACTGGTTATATTTGAATATAGAAAGAATGAAATAAAAAATGCTACAGATTAATTCGAGACAATATTTACCCCCACTTTTTCATTTCGTAAAAAATAACGCTTCTTGTAAGTAGAGTCCTACAGCGGGCGCAAATAGTAGAAATGTACTTTCTAAATCTCACTTGACTTAATTATAACCAAAGTAGTTGTTATGAATTAAAAAAATAATTAAAACAAGAAAATAATCTTTCGTAAAAGACAGGTACAGATTAAAATTGCTAAATCACAGATTAAAAATTCGAGTAGCTACCAAATTACTTTTTTTTACTATCTAAAACTGAATGTAGACGACCGTGGTAAACAAAATCACAATTACTTGCTAACTTTATGTTTAAATTAATATTAATTCATGAAACTGTTAATGCTAATAATGTTATCTAATATAGACATTGTTAAACGTATGAAAGTTATGAATATTTTGTGTATGCATGAGGTTTTTTTCTCATTGTCTTCTCGTGCGTATAGTTTGTTTAAAATGTTCATTATTTGGTTTTAAAAGTCAGAAGGTCAAGATCAGAGGTTAGGTAAGTTTGGAATTCGGAATATTTGGGTGTTCTGTACATGAATATTCATTGGTGTTTTGGTATTTGAGTAAACTGTTTTTTTTGTAAGTTTGGAGCAAAAATGGAGGAAAAAATCTTTTTTTGGCTCTGCATGCTTTGTGTATTGTGCCGGTAGAAAAAAAATGTGTTACTGACCAACATGAGTTGGTAAAATATTTTTGTGGTCTTGCAAGTTGATAGCATTCAGCCGAAATAAAAAGTTAAATGATATTTGTCAACCTCAACAAAGTTTGATGTCATAACTTTTTTTTAAATTAAATATTTTTTAAAGTCTCCGAGGGCCTGTCAAATACATTTTTAAAGCACTAATCTGCTTTAAAAGCAAGGGAACATGTTTTAAAATACCCAAAGCAGTTAATTGAAGGCAGATAGTATCGGTACCATGACTTGGCTATTTTAATGAATTTTAAAGGCTTTGGGCGCATATTTTTTAAGCTTAATTATTGAGGAAGAGGTAAGTGACTAGATAAAAGGGATCTTAAGAGGTGAAGTGGTATTGAACTCTTAATTATTAATGAGTAATGCATTGAATTAAAAAAAGATGACGGTGATTTTTTTGTTTATTCATTATCAAGCGTATTGTGGTGATCTTTGAAAAAAAAGTTTAACTTTGATTAAGACAAGGTACAAGGGTAAGTGATTTTAAGGCTCTACTACCGACTTATTTACACTAAAACACAAATACTTCAAACAAACATCGATGTTATTATTATTTTTTATCGAATTTAAAATCTGCTGTTATCATTCACGCTAACAAACACAAATCATATAAGTATGTTTTTAGCTACCTAGCTAGATTCATCACTTTTGTGATCATCATCATCATACACACAACATACCCACGTCCATTGCTTGTTTAAAATTACTCACCCACTCATCTTTACCCACACCCACATCTGCCCATACCCACATCTTTACCTATACCTACATTTTTATTTACACCCACATCTACTCATACCAACATCTTTACTGCACTCACATCTGCCCACATCCACGTCTTAACCCACATCCACTGGTTTACCCTCACCAACATCAGATTTCTAGTTTAATCACATCCACGTCTCTGCCCACATCCACATCTTCACCAGCACCCACATGTACCCACACCCACTTGTACTCACACCTACTCACAACCACACTACCTTCACTAACCTCAACCTCCCTTGCAGTACGACGAGAGCCTCCACGGCGGGGGCTATATGGAGGGCGGCGCCATGTACCACGAGCACCGACTCACTCACCCGCACCTCCCGCCGGTCCACTACCCGCCCCCCGCGGCGCCCGCGCACGCGCTGCCCGGCGAGCCGCTCGTGCACAAGAGAGACAAGGACGCCATATACGGGTGAGTCTGGTGGTAAAGTGTGCTTTTTCGAAGTTTTTGATGTTGTACTTGTGAAACTCGCTCTTTGATCCGACTGCCAATGGGGCGGAAAGATCCTCTAGTGGCGACCACGATCTGGAAGATGTAGCGTGGGAAGGTCTCCCGTAAGGAGGACCGATGATCTGGTGGGGGTCGCGGGAAGCCGCTGGATGCGGGCAGCGGACGTTGTGGATATCCCAGGGGATTAGGCCTTTGTCCAGCAGTGGACGTCTTCCGCGCTGATATGATGACTTCTTAAACGTAAACCAAAATTGACGCCTACTACGGAGAGCTCTGTTGTAGAGTGTGCTTATCAGATATTTTTTAAGTTGTACATGTGAAAACAGTCGGCTGTGACATACGGACAGACAGACGTTAAAGTCTCGTCATGAGGGTTTCTTTTTCTCACTATGGCACGGAGCTCTAAAATTTGGCAATAGCCAATATGAAAAAATCCGACTATATTCTGAAATAATTCCTGTTAAGATGATGATGATTGATAAATAAATAAATAACTGAGTAAATAGTAGATGCAGCCCACGGTCTTACCCAGGAACCTACAGGAACCATTAATCGTAAGAAAAAAAACACAATATGTATATATCCAAGGTATTAAAGATACTTTAATACCAATTGTATCAAACTCTTCGTAACGGAATTGAAACACAAACAAACACATTTATAAATAAACTCACACATCTATGACATTAATGAGGTGATGATAATTATTTGCAGCATCGATACTTTGCATTGTAACAACATATTATCTATGAATCGATTATCTCTTGGCAAGGCAGGAGCATTCCAAACGGACACCTGTCAAATACTATGCATTTTGGTGTCGTTATTTCCTGCCAAAAATAATGCATGGCACTTTCTACTGCGCGCCTGGCTGGCCACTGCTTCAAGTCGAATATCATCTGCCAAAAAAGTATTTACTTATCCCACTCCTGCCAAGTATGTAATGGAGTGCGGTCATTGAGATATGAGACGTACCTACTAGAGAAGCTGTTCCAAACAAAAATTGTCATCCAACTAGATGACAGCGTGGCCTGTCGCTGTGGACTAACTGTAGGTTTGCAGAAGCGCTAAAACATCCTCAGCTCGTCTAACCAAACTACGCTAGATCGTATAAAAGCGATAGTTTTCTCGCTACTTACACAACCACACTGCTTGCGTGTTGAAATTCCACTAATACAGTACAGTATTGCAGTACAGTGTAGTCGATGAAAGTCAGTATTCGGATGATGAAATCTAGTACGTAGTACATAATTAAATACATCGGTGAGTGCGGTAGTCTCAATTGAGAGCCAATTCTCAACCCTGGCACAGTTAAATCCGAGCTAAACCACTATTGTAAGTATTGTAACTAGCAGCCAAAGAAATAGCATTGAAGAACTCTTAAGATCAACTCCTGGCCATTATCAGATCTCAAATGTTTCAAGTGATCAATAAAATGTCAAAGACTAAAATATAAAACAGAAGGGTAATTGAGAGAGAAGTAGCGCCGCGCGTGAGCGATCATAGATTAGATCCAGATTGTGCAGACGTGACGCGATATAATCTGCATGCCTACTGTGTTGGAGCCTCAGTGAAAGCGGGTAGCGGAAATTGTCACACTAATATCTTAACTTGTGTCAAAGCGAGTTTGTGTGTGAGTGTATCTGTTCCTACATAATTCTTTAAAATCTTATGGATTGGAATGTTTAATGTGGGGATGGAGGTTGCTTTAAGCTAGCCTTTATTAATGAATATCAAATTTTAATATAATACTTATAAAGTTCCTATAAGATCCCTTTCTAAAAATGAAAGAGCGTGTAAGTTACATTAAGCTTCTTTGAAAAAGTTTGTCTCACAAAATCCTTGTACAATATTTTTGGTTTCGCACTGCTTGTGCATTCTGCCAACGTGTCATTTAGATTATTATATGAAGACAAACATGACATTTTAGCATTTTCATAACTTTTCGCTCGCATTTTACTTCATTTAAAAAAAAGTAATAGAAATCATAAAATATTGTTCTAACGGTCTGATTGTTCGCGATACAAGTACAATCATTACACGGAACTGAATCGTTGAATAAAATGATTAATTTTTTGTTGAAAATAACGACTGATGGATACAAACAATATTTTAAATTTATAAACATATCTATTACTTGTTTGCGCGCTGAAGCGATGCGGAATCGACTTCCTTTCTGCGCCTAACGAGACTGGTTAAAAAATAGCCTCCTCATGCGAAACACTAATACGTTCGTTGAGTAGAAAAACTATAAAAAAACAGCTTCTAACACCGCATATACTGGCTTCATCACATGCGCACGCTGTGCAGCTACACGCGCGTGTGATGCTCATACTAACAAATTTAAATAAGTACAACATATGACAGTGAGGTACACAAACGTCTAGATGCAACCAAATTCGAAAAAAGGGCTCTGTAATTGTTAATCGATTTTGTACATTTTAGAAATTCACCAGCTGCACGATCAATCTCTTAAAAAACTAAAAAAATGTTTGAACTATCTTGGTATAATGGTCGTACATGAAAAATTCCAAACTATTTAGAAAGCGTTTATTGTCTATTCACTAACAGTCATCTCATCCGAAGTACATCCACTTCCGATCTTTGAGCGTGTAGTTTATCTTTACATACCTTTAGCGTTTTTTGGAACTGTTTCTCTGCACGAAGTTCTGCTCGGTGCTAATACAGATATATAAATTGCCAGTTAATTGCAATAACTTTCACACTGCTCACCGCAAGGTACCGTGGCAACAGTAATCATGGTTCGTTTGTAAGTTGCTTGAACTTGAAACAATGGGGATCAGCTTTTAGTGAAAAGATGAGGAAAACTTTTAAAGAGCGTGTCAACAAAAAATTGGTGAAATTTTAGGCACATAGCATTTTTTAATGGACCTACGTTTAACCGCAACTTTCTACATGATGGAATGTGACTATGTGGTCTAAGATGAAGCACGCTTGTCCATGAGATGCCTATTTAATCTCGTCTTGAAAATACCTAGGGAGGCTATTCCTGCGCGTAAGATGAGATGAGAATTTATCTTGGTCACTCTCACACCTATGACGTTTTAAACGAAAGCAACAAGGATGAAAAAAGGTGAGATGAAAATCCCAAATCTCCGAATAGGGCCACAGAGCCCCCTCTTTCATCTTATTTCGATGATGGCTAAGTTTTGCTTCCGACACTGCGCGACCACGAATCGTATCATCGCGCAATAAGGTTCATGGTCGCGCAGCGTCGGAAACAAAATGTAACTATCATGGCAATGAGATGGTACGCTCTCGACTATTACTGGGGAGTATTGGCACCAATTTAACCCACCCCCTCTCCCCCTAAATAAAACGCGTAGTTTTTTCGAGATAGCTACGTCATCTTTTGTCTTTTACGATCGAATTCAAAATTTTAAAGAGAAAAAAAGACAAAACACTTTATAACTGTTTCTATGCTATTACGTGTTTGAGAATTAGTAGTTCGCTTCGAACGGAGACCTCGCACATCTCCGCAACCCCTCGTCGGATTTAGCTCATATACAAACCAAAAAGTCCTATTGAGATAAACTATATTTAGGTAATGTCTGCGAAATTTAATGAATATCGAATCAATGATACTCTAGTTATCGTCGAATTAACAAATCCTGAGTTATTGTAAACTGAGACCTAGCTTACCTCGGTCAATAAGCGAGATTTAGAACCGAATTTCGCCTCTTGATTATTGACCTCTATGGTCAAAACCAAAACTCCACCAAAATTATTTTCTTAAGACGACTCCCGCCAGCACTCGCCCCGCAGATCAACTTAAGGCTCAGCCTCAAGTTTCTTGACAAGTTTTGATCAGATACGACTGAGATTGTGGTAAATGGCCTCTTAAGTGGTAAAGGTCGCGCCTCATATCAGATCAGGGACATAATAGACGTGATGCTCCATTTTTGAAAAGGTTTAGATTTAAAGATAGCTTACAAATCGCGGATAGAATTTGATGGGAGAGTACTTCATTTGGTGGCATAATGCTGTTTGGAATGAATGTCATTTTTTTGTTTGCTTTTTTATGAGTAATTGGAAGATAAATTAAGTGGAATAATCAAAGCTAAGGTTATAATTTATAATCAGTACGTCATCAGGTGATGTCTGACAGCTGTAGTGACAGACAGACAGATAGACATGGTCATAGCAAAACTATAAAAAAAATAGTGCGTGAAGTCCCTCCGCGCGGAAGAAGTGAAACTTCTGTGTTTCTTTCTTACTACGCGCATGCGTTCGAGTGCCCGCATTCACTCTCGCTCTGTCTCTTTCTATTCCCTCTTCCCAGGAGCGTTAAACGTTTAACGCAACCTTGTTGGAAGTCGCATTAGAAGTTTCACTTCAAAAATCTAAGGGCTACTTAATATAACATAAGATGTCTCGTCTCGCCTTTCCCCCGAAGGGGCTGGCAGAGGTGTAATGCGACACCCGCACTTCGCCGGACGGTATTGAGCCCCAAATGTGACAGGGGACGAGCCTGTCGCCATACACCGGGCTCCAATCATGTAGCAGATGACATACAATACGCTCATATGCTCACACAATGAACAAATTGGTGCGTGCCGTCGTGGTTCGAACCCACTCCCTCTGGCTTAAGAGGCGGGCCTTCTCCCAACTAGGCTGCCATCGCTCTCTACTATAGTAATGTATATATAACTAGTTAAGGAAATGTGTAGCATCCAAGAAACCCGTAAAACGATCAAATCGCGTTATTTGCCAATCAATTTGAACTGAAGATTCTCAAAACGACTTATTGCATGGAATAAACAAACAGATTGGTGCTAAACCATTTATCTAAAAAAAATGTGGTAAAAAACCGATTATGGATGCAAACTACGTTATTAGTGTTGCCAGTATTACCGCAAGACTGCACAAAACTGCGGACCTTTGCGCAATGATGAATTAATCGCTAATATTCCGGGTAACTATGCTACTTAACGGATGAGGTAAACGGTTTCAGTAAACATCACAATTACGAACTAAAATCAAACGACGATTTAGTAATACGCACTTTAAAATACAGTACCTGGATGGCCGAGCTTTGCTCGGTATTTTTTTTATTTTTTTATTGTGTTTTTTGGATAATAAACAATTGATTTTAGTCTAACCTCAAAGCAAACACTCATTGACTTCGTGTTACTTAGCAACGCCTTCTGCTGTTGTGTCGTTAAAGCAATTACTCGTAGTTGCTCACAAAAAATTGTATTATTGTTCGCCAATAGATGTCAGGAAGAGTCATATTTTTCAGTTGAGATTGATTATCGATAAAACACGAATAAAATTACATTTTCTAAAAATGATTCCTAGCTAGATCGATTTATCGCCCCCGAAAACCCCTATATACTAAATCGTATGAAAATCGTTGGAGCCGATTCCGAGATTCCAATTATATATATATATATATACAAGAATTGCTCATTTAAAGATATAAGATTTCAAATAAGTCATATCTAGGTGACAATTAAAAAAAAGACAGAAAAAAAAATACTTTCAAGAGATATTGAACTAAATGCTTACTTACCATTTTATATTGTTACAATATATTTTTTATGACCTAATAATAATAAAAAAAATATATGAAATGGAACCTAAATATGTATGTATATTATGTTTGTTTGTAAAGTATGTATCTAACTTCCCCTATCGGAGTGGTTCAACAGGTTCCTTGTCTTAACGTCTTTATTCATATTTCCTTGACAAATACCGCCAATATTAATTATTGTCCATCACAATTAAATAGACATTGCTCTAAATCGACCTTATTTCCATCAAGGATCTTGTACACATTTAGGCGCCTGGAGCCCGAATCTCGCGTCGGTGATGTTAACTCTATCTTCGTCTCTTTCGTTGGCAAAGTCATGGGAGTGAGAGAGACCGAGATAATAAAGCACGCGCCAGAATAAGGCCCTGTTTATTCGCAGCTCTGTGGTTGACGTAAACAATGCACTTTGGTCTCTTCATTTACCTACAGACGCATTGACAATTATAAGGCTGCATATAGACTGTCTATGTATGGTGCGCAAGGAATAAATCGAACACTTGTGGCTCTGTGAGCTAAACACCTCGTAAAACGAAAAAAAAAAAACATGACTTTGCTATTTTGAAAAATTTCAAGTATTGTAGCCCAAGCTGTAACTGAGACACTTTGAACTTGCTCGGTCAAATAAGATCACTTTTCTGTGTAAAGCTGGAAGTTCAGATAGAGATAGGAGAGCGAGACCAAAGTCAAAGTCAAAATATCTTTTTTTATTTGGGTATCAATATCGAAGAAACGAAAGTTATGAAACCGGAGACGTTCATTTGCTGTAGACTTTTAACTTGTATCGGTCTCGCACGCGCACTAGTACACAAAAAAATGGCTAAAGTCAAGGGCGAGATTCTGCACTTACTTCTTACTGCACTTCGACTTTACTTTGATGGAAAGTTCACGAATCTCGCCTCGAAAGTTGAACTTTCCGTCAAAGTCGAAGTGTGGTTTTTGAATCTCGCCTTGAATCTCACATCTCGCTTTCCAGTCTCTACATTGACGCGAAAGTTCTTATTGACGTGAACTCTTTATATGAAGTAATCCTATTGGTGTTTTTTTCCTTCTCGGACATCGCACACCAGTGAATACACAGCCTTACATTTTAATGACGCAGATACATTGATTTCTAAGAACAATTTAGTTTCTAGGATTGAAACCTAACCAATAATTAGTATTGTACTTGAGAAATAAATTAAAATAGGTACTTGGTACTAGTATGTATTGTATTGAGTGGAAACATCCACGAGTTAATTGCTTAGGTGTCTTTAAATCACTATCATAGAAATTACAAGGAACAAGTAACATTTTTAAAAGTAAAACAAAAAATCCGGCTGCAAAATGTTGTACTCTATGTCACTTCCACTATAAAACGATTCATATAACACCTCATATGTCGAATTACATCAAGCTGTTTAGGCTGTAGGGCGTGCCAAAGAAACCTCATACATACATAACCCTAACTCGAAAAACATAACGCTCTTTCTTGCGCAGTCGGATAAAAATTGGCTGCAAACAAAACATTAGACAAATCAAGAAGTATTGCCAATATTTGATGGAATTAAGAGGAAAAACCGAGAGGCGCATCTATACCTTCCTGCGCACAGGCACAAACAGATAGTCACTTGCAATAAATATAGGAATTGCTTAAGTCCTTGCTTAAACTAGTTTAATCTACTCCTAACCAGCTCCTAGCAAAATTTTTTTACACAAACCTTAAGCTATTCCTTATGAGAATCTTAATTTTATGTGCCCGATGACCAAAAATTTCGCTAGGAGTAGTTTCAAACTTGCCTTGGGCAATTCTTACATTTAGTGCTAGTGACCTCAGTATCTTTGAACATGTTCGCGAGCGGTTTGGGACAGGCAAGTTGGTGGACAAAAGCGAAATTATTCGCGATAGAAAAAAATAGTCTGTTCCTGAAGAAAAATGAATGTTCTTATATGGTTATGTTCTAGGTACTGCCTGCTCTATCCCTTGCTCGGTTATGAATGTTCCTATATGGTTATGTTCCAGGCACCCCCTGTTCCCCCTGCTGGCTCTGATCTTCGAGAAGTGCGAGCTGGCGACGTGCACCCCCCGCGACCCCGGTGTGGCGGGGGGCGACGTCTGCTCCTCCGAGTCCTTCAACGAGGACATCGCCGTCTTCAGTAAACAGGTACGGATGCATATTTAGAATAGTGTTGCCGCGCCAATAGTGGAAAATATCGATACTTTCGATGGCTAACAATCGTTCTGGTAACATCACTATCGCTGGCTAATATGGTTTCGATACTATCGATAGCTAATAGTTGTTATGAAATAGATACTATTCATGGCTAATAGTCGTTATGATATAGATACTATTCATGGCTTATACTCGTTATGATATAGATACGAGTACTATTCATGGCTAATACTCGTTATGATATAGATAATATTCATGGCTAATACTCGTTATGAAATAGATAATATTCATGGCTAATAGTCGTTATGATATAGATACTATTCATGGCTTATACTCATTATGATATAGATACGAGTACTATTCATGGCTAATACTCGTTATGATATAGATAATATTCATGGCTAATACTCGTTATGAAATAGATAATATTCATGGCTAATAGTCGTTCTGGTAGCGTTACTATCGATGGCTAATAGTCGTTATGCTATAGATACTATTAAAAGTATCGAAAGTTTCGATAGGGTAACCAATTTCAAGGTCAACTATCAATATTTCGACAACGCTACTTCAGAAATAATATAGTGATCAAACGACCAAAGGGTCTATGCTTACTTACCAATGCTTACGTTGGTCAGAGAACAAGCATTGCGATTCAATGAGGTAACGTTGCCGGCCTTTTGGGTACTCTACCGAAACTGGCTTGGTCCGAAAAAAAAACAGTCAAAACATTCGATACGAGGTAGGTACTAATAACGTTTGTTAAACAAAGCCTTAACGGAACAACAGTTGTCTGTTATAAAGTAAAAACACCGTTCCGTGCCCGCTCCGTCGTAAAATGACATCATTCCGCGTCCACCAACCGAAATCGGTAACCAGAAACCGAAAAAATCCGAGCGACTCATAAAAATCTATGCTTCCCCAATTCCATTCCCTACATAAAACCCAAACTCATTCATGGACACCGTTCGAAATTCGAAAATTACTTCAAAAAGAGAAGCGAGCGATATAACTTTGTACGAACGCACCTGCCTCCATCGTTCAGAATTAAAAAGTAAAAAACCCGGCATTCGAATATTAAAATGTCGCGCACAAAATGGCGGCCCGTAAATCAGAAGCTGCAATTTCTTGATGCTTTAATAACTATAAAGTGTAATTAGTGCCGGTGGATGCGCGGATCGCCCAGTTCACGTCCATTATCGATTGTTTACGCGTTTTTACGTCTCTCGATTTGGTATGCATTATCGATTCGAATCGATATTGTTTGGACGCAATGGCTGTAAATTAATTTACGTTCTGGTATTGTTTGATTAGCATTGCTTTGTAAAGCTTCGATAAAATACTGTAAGCGAAACAAAAGATAGGCTTTATTGGTTTTGGTCATTTATTTTTATCTTCTAAAAAATCAAAAGGAAAGATTAAGAGATGTTCCAAGCGATAGACGTGATTTATGGCGGTCGAGACTATCGATAGAGACAAAAGAAGTTTTACAAACTAATCGAAAAAATACGGCCTTTCAAAGTGTCTTCAACGTTTCTCGGAAGGACAATCTGTCGTTATTTTTATTAGCAATAATATTCAAAGGGAGAGTGAGTTAACGTAAAATGCAGTGGCAAAAGTTAAAAACGCCGTTTCATTTCGCGGTCTGCCGTAATAACATGACAAGCCAAATCGACATAGTAACACTTGAACGACACAAAAGGCGCATAAATGGAGTCATTTCATAACAATTCGGCTTCGTAAAACAGGTAATCTGGATACAAACCGACAATCAAGAGCCGTGTAATTTATTTTACAAATTTATTATACCGCAATTCCTTTGTTGGTTTTCGTTTTTTCTTTCAATAGACACAATAGGCGTTGACATGAGCCGATGGTGTGCAATTTTAAAAAACAGACTCGAGTCGTTTTCGCCGGAAACGATCGAGTTTCACTTTTAACCGTTTCGATAAAATTGTTATTGATTTGTTATCTGTCAAAGACTCGGTTGTTTGTAGGTAGTAATTATTGAAATTAAATTGTATTTATAGCGGTAATATTGCGAGCGGTGCGACCTCTCGGCCTCTGATAGCTGAGATAAGTAAGCTGTCAGTGTCGTGGAACTGAACGCTTGTTTATGCACGATTGAATCACAACACTATTCGATAGCGAAATGTATTCGTTGCGTAAATTACGAAATCACTATTCGGCATAATTTTATGTAACTGATAGTGTCATAAAAATATTATCGTTCATAAGATTAGGAGCGTTGTAAAATGTCACATTTATCATGTTTGGACGCGTAGCACGCACAAAGGCTAATCGGTCGGCTTAATTACTCCAATAAAACATTTATCGGTAGCGGTGGCATGTGAAATCACCACGGAAAGAGATAAAAATTCGGACGTCCCGCTCTATCGCACTCTTTAATAAGTGACGTCCATAATTCATCGCACCACGAAATAAATCATAAACCGTAAAGTGTTTATTTTGAACGTACTTAATATGTTATAAATTTATTTAAGTGGCATGCGGAGTCGCGCGGTACGATTGTGCGCGAGTGATTGATATAGTGCTCTCGGTGGCGAGTGATCGGTTCGGCAGTGATACTGTCATCCGCGCCTGTCATCGGTGCATCGCGGCGCGGCGCGTCACTGGCCCAGTGATGCGCCGTGATCAACTTTACTATCCGAGAGCGTTGACACACCGTGTATTAGTGAGCTCTTTTTGTTATCATTAATGACGTCCCGAGCTCCAACGAACGTCATTTTTCAACGATACACCATTCTCTCGCCTCTTTTTCTAACGTCAAAAAGCTCTGGCACATTGCATTGAAAGGTTCCCTCAAGCAAGCCATTATGCCCATTTTTAAATGACTTATTAAAAACGGTTACGACGAGGGAAGCTAATTTATGAAATGCTAAAACGAAAATAGCCAGCTCCAGTGCTTTTGCAACTAATTGGATAAATCAAGATGATATTTTTATTGAACGGAACGTATAATGAGAAGTAATTAAAACGTAATTGCGGGAATGTTAATTGACAACATGGGGGACGATCTATCGATGTATGAATCGGTTTGATAACGTTTTTTGTTTGTTTATTGCACGCGTCGCACTTGTTACTCTATCGACAGCCGATGAGTTTTTTATCGAGCGTACACAGACACACAGCTCTCGAGTGCCGTAACAGAATGCTGTAAATCTTCAAACTGTTAGGCAGACGACGCCAGTAAATCTTTTTTGTCGCCTTTTTCAGTGATAGCTGGCACTTCTATGTTGACATCGGTAGCATCATTCGCGGCTTTCACAGCTTCATTGTTAGTTCATGGCACACGGTAGCGTGAGTGCATGATCGTACTTATTCCCATTGCTCTGCCAGTTTTTAGTGGCAGTTCACACAAGTAGTTTTTCGCTGCGTAATTAACTCGACTCGAACGTCACCGTAATAATAATCAGGTTATATTCTCGATCAGTTTTGCATTTATTATCAAGTACGCGCCACCGACGGTTATGGTTGAAAAAGAAATATATCTTCGACGTCTGCGACTTCATTAGCGGCGACATAATCATTCGCATTGTGTTTGAATTGCTGAATAACATTATCGATGTTGTTAGTCGTATCGGAACATTGATGCTTATGAATTTAATCAGTCTAATCACTTTCGGTTTGGAGGAATCTCTGCGATGCCATTATAGCTGTATCGTTGAATAGCAATGAATCGATGAAGTTTAATGCGGGATTAAATCGCCGTAAATAATAACAATCTAGAGTACACGGCGTGCTGTTTTCCTAGCGTCGGATGGTAACTAGAGTTTGTAATTATGTGAAGCGAACGGAGAAAAAAGTCAGTCGAGATGGATGGGCGCACGCATGGCTCGACTCCCGCGCACAGATTATCTATTTGTAGATATGATCTTCATTGATCTTCGTTCGAACCACTCCGCTGTTCGGTTGACTTTCGCTCCGTTTTGTCACTCGGTTGCAGTCGAATGCTCTTTTGTGCGTCTCCCCGCCAAGCGTTCTACATTGTGTGTTTGTTTACATCTGTCCGCGGCCCGCTCGTTGTAATCGACGATTGTCATAGGATTTGGACGCGCAATTGAACCTCTTTGTCGTCGTGATCCAATTCAACGTTTCGCACCGAAATAAAATAAATAATGGCGGATCGATGGTCGCGGGCGCTGTCTCGCGCAGCTGCGCCCGCGCCGTATTCATTAGCCGCGCGCGCTAGAGTGGAACCGCGATACGATACGTTTTTTGTCTCTCACTCGCACGCAGCACTTGCATTTTTTTTTCGACAACGCATCGGCGATTTCGTTTTATCGTCCCCATCGAGTGGTTTTTGCCGTTTGGCATTCCTTACGCATCTCGTTTCGGGATCGTTTGAGGTTAGCAAATGATAGATAGGTAGATACTCTCGGTTTCGGACTACGTGGGAAAACGGATTTAGCTGAAAGTAAACAGCGAGCGGTCGTGGCTTCCACCGCTCTAATGAGCGATATCAGGCATTACGCCGCGCTAATCTATGATTACGACGGCGGGCCTTTACAGCGGGCATAAAGCGCAGATAAAAACGTTTTAGTGCGCATTACGCATAACAATTACTGTTTGCGTAACATCGTGTGTGACAACTGTTATTAAATACTGATAAAAGAATTTAAAGACAATTGCTACAATACGAGCACAACAGAGAATCAGATTCACCGCGCTCTGAGGGAAGTGAACGGCCTGTGTCTTGCGTTAGGCACCATTAACTCTCGACAGAATAATAATGCGAAATTATAATGATAACAAGACATAACTTTCTTGGATTTTATGCAACATTTATTAGTGAAAAAAAAATGAAGCATCGATTTATAATAATTGGCGAGCAAGCGACGCTTTTACAAAGTTACGTCACCCGGAATCTCTCTTTTATTGTAGTGGCATCTTCGTGAAAGTGTGCGATATTTATAAAAATTACGTTCGTTTTAAAAGAAAACACTCGTTACAGAATGCAGTCGCGTTGCAAACTCAATTATTGAGGCTAATGAAATCTTGTCACGATAACAAACTGCGGCCATTATTCGTAACTGCCACTTAGCACCTAGATTGGCATTGGATTGTGTGGAATGACTGCGCTTATTACTGCCTTTTCATAATTCGAATATAATATTCTCAGTCAATAGATGATTGGTCCATTGATAGCGAAATGACGTACAATGGGGATAATCACACGATCTGACTAGAGCCTGGACAATGCATGCGATTGTGAGAGAGCTGTAACCTCGGGTCAGGTGGTCGCCATCTCGATACGGCTTCAATGTAGGAATTTGCTCTAACCTTTGATGGAGGCGGTTACTCCATTCGATAGCGTGCGCTGTTCAATTAACAACTGACATGACGATCACTTTTTATGTATACCGAAACGTTAATAAAAACTAATTACCATTTCATCACCTCTCGACAATGTCACCGCGTACGGAAAAAGGGACGTTCCGTTCCAAATTTTGAGGGATAGAAATTTGAATAAGCCAATCGGGAAGCGTCTTCCTATGATTGGCGGGTAGTCCACACTTCTACAGGATGATTATACGTAATTTTGAAATCATTTTTAATGTGTTGCGTAGAATGTAGATGATTAGTTGTCCATTTTAGGCGTTGTCTGGAGCGACAGCGGATGGGGTAAAAAAGTGGGAGAGTTTGGTAGCTGGCACGTATTCTGTGATGCGGGCGACTCGCGGCGCGCGCTTGCGACTTTTTGTCGTCGCGTCAGATATTCGCGATATAAATGGACGCGAAATGAGTATTAATTCGCACTGGTTAATAATGACATAAATACACTAGATGCGAGCCTTGGTGGTACAGGGTGATTTGTGTTTTTAAACGGCGTGGGGTGACAGATGATAAAGACCGCTAATTGTCTTATTTATGCAAATTGACAGCACCAACTTGAGATTGGTTAAAGTATCCGTTTCGAAGATGAACTTCCGCAAAGTAACGTCTGAATCAATAAACTAACTTGACAGCCACTAAAGTTGTAGTACGTAAAAAAGTTATTGAACAATTGTTAGTTTTTTCTTTCTTCTTTTACGTGTACTCTAGCCATTTCCAAAGTGAAAACTGAGGTTCTGAAACGCCCCACACTTCAGACTCTAGATCCGATAAACTTATTTAAATAAAAATAGAAAAAAAATAATACGGTTCCATTACTTACGTACGATGAAGTCGATTATTCCGACTATAATTTTCACCGCATTAGGCGGTCTTTATCAAGGCGAGTGCGCGCGCGCGGCTGCGTCTCGCATAGCACTGACATAGCATAGCATCGACTAAATCGTACGTAAGTCCGTTTCATAAATCATAATGTGTGAAAATCACGTCAGTTTTTATAATAAAATTTCGGTTCCTGTGGGATCGCGGGTGAAACCGCAGGGCGCAGCTAGTTATTAATATCTTTACTTAACCGGGTTAAGTTAACCCCCTGTAAGATCTGGAAGGTAATTATACAGCAGCGCGGTAGCATTCCGCGCGACACTTCGCATCTTAACCGCGACGGATTTCGCACTCATTTTGTGACTTTGTAACTGACAGCGGATTCAGCGCTATAATATAATGTACCTTAGTAAGAATATAAATTGAAGCCAGAGATTAAAAATTATGCCATCCTTGTCAAATTGATAATAAAATTTCAATAAGTACCTACCTACTTACATCAATCATAATTTCTAGGTATAATTATCATCATTTTTCACTACAAATACAAGTTAGATTCTTTTACTAAACAATAGAACGTTCAACAGCACATGAGCGGCCTTATCGCCAAATCAAATCTAAGTATGGAGTAATCTTAAAATAACCCACAAAAACCAGCTTAACCTACGTTTTTAATTCTACTAATAAATTACGTCACAAAACTTTCAACTGTTTAAAACGAAACAACCTGTATAGCCAATAGACCATAGAGTAATGTCATTCAGATTTGTGCATAGAGCAGACCATAAATAATAGATTAGCTGTCAGTTGGACGAACTCGTCAAACGGACGCCTATACATGTACAGAAAAAAACTACGTCTCTGTTTTGTCCATAAAGAGGCATAATAATTATTAATGGATTTAGTTTCCCACTGCAAAAGATATGCAACTCAATTAACAATAAGTATAGGCATTTATTTTACATTTTACAAAATCTCTACGGTAGGTAAAATCTCTACTTATGTTAACAACTGTATTAATTCAAAAATTGCATTAGAATGAACTACTTGCTTGCAAAGAAGGTCAGATCAACGGTATACTTTTAAATGCAAGTAGACTTTTACACTTCAGGTTGGCTCGGTCAACAAGATAGTTCTTAAATCATACCCTCTTTCTGCACAGTCGAGTAAACCAGCAAACAGCTAGGTCTGTGGGCCATCGATCGAAATATTACTCGACGCTTATAACTGCGTAAAATAAAAAAAAACACCCATTATGTATTTGACAGGGCAGACCAAAACATTTAGACCTCGCGAAACCATCAAACATTTCACACTTGCCGGTCAAAATAAGCTGGTCATGGGAGAGCAATAACCAGACAAACTTGACCTCTGGGGTGAAAGAAACAGTTCCCGTTGCGAGGTCAATGTGTTTTGGTGTAAATAAGGGTGGGGGTGAAAAGGGGGGACCAGTCAGAAGCAGCTGACGTGGATTAGGGTGGTTTTACCTACCGAGGGTGGAAATGTGCGTTTTTCTACACGATACCTACCGTTTAGGGTATGTTTAATTTTGTGATGAAGTAAGGATTATTTCTGTTTGTGAATTGGTGTTTTTTAATTCAAAGCATTGTGAGAATCTTTTCGACTGCAGTGCCCTTACTGGGTCATGAATGTAGGTTAATTGTGGCCAGCTAGAGCTATCTCTACTGCATTTTTTTAATGGTTTAGGGTTCATCAATCCAAGTCATAACGTAAAAAAAAAAAAAAATACAATCACTGAGTATGAAGATTCAGGGTGAGTTGAGATTTTTTTTAAGGATGAGTTTACGAAGGATGAGTAAGGAACAACCCAATTAAACCTAATAAAATTGATTTACATAGTTTTATATCAGATTAATTTAAAAATCTACACACGCAAATGTATGTTCACACTATTGAATCAACAAATTGGTGCGTGTCTCCGGCTGGGATCGAACCCGCACCCTGTAGCTTGAGAGGCGAGCCTTCTTCAACTAAGCTATCATGGGTTTCAAATGTGGCTGTTAGAACGTCTTCAGAGAGATACCTACAGTACAGACTGCAGATGTACCCACAGGGGTGTAGGTACACAAATTGCCTATTCATGTCTCTTTATTCATTCAAAGAACAGACAGTCAGTCACCTCTGCGTTTCGCACTCTACATTTTTTTACAATAAAACGGCAAAACGATATAAACACAAAACACACCTATGAATTTAAATGGCCGTATTAAAACTTTTTTTAAGCCATTGCGGATGAGCCCGTAGGGATGAGAACGGTGATTTGGAAATATATCGATTTTACGTTTAACGGTTTTGAACTGAAATCGATTTTAGGTCAGTCAGTTTTGGGTTTTTTGTACGATTGAAAGGGATTTTTTTCTGGTTTACTAAATTAAAAAAAAAAAACTCTTGTTGTGCATAAATTAATCATGAACACCAATCAAAAGTCCAAAAACATACTAAAAACGATAACCTCAGAAAATTAAATTCAACATTATTTACGATCGAAAGCATGAAATAACGTCCATCAAGAATTATTTAACGTCCATCCAAGTTAACCGACTCACAACACAGCCACAGTAATATCTATAAATCCGCAGCCATAGTTTATTAACCCTTGAAAAGATTCCTCATGACCGCAGCCACACAAATAAACAAACACGGTGTTTGTTCATTTCTGAAGAGCACTCGCGCACGCCCGATTTGAAAATAAACAAGTCAAAATGTGTTTTTCAACATAAAATTTAAACAGAGCGAAACTCGAATAAACAAACAAGGAGCAGCCCTATTTCGGATGCTCTACGATGCATGCTAACATAATGGTATAGTTCAGGTACGTTACCCAACCCTGCAATACTCGCGCTCTTTTTAAACACGCGCTTGTATGTTTGAACAAAAATAAACGCGCTCAGTGCGTATCCCATTATGAATAACTAAGCAATACTAAGCATATTCACATATTCAGTTTATTCACCACCCTTACGTTCCCTTTTTTAATATCAACCCCTAAATCCCAGCAGGCCAGAAATTAAAGTGTAATGGTGCAATGTTTAATAACTTATCTGCGGGTTGGCGTAGTGTTTGCCTTTTGTTAATGTAATTTTTAAAGTTAGCAGAGGGTTGCGAAAATCGATGAGTGAAATTTGATACAGAGATAATCGAAATCGATTGCGGGAATTCGATGCTTTCTAATTTTAAAAACATAGATTTTCGGATGAGTTTCACATGGTTCTGGGTATTTTGGCAAGTTTTTTGTGCAACTACTTTGCAATTACTTACCTAAAATGTACGCCGAGAAAACCAAGATCGAGCAACCATTTCAAAAAGAAAACCTTTACCGTTATTTATTTTCCAAAAACTCCACATCAATTCCCCCACAGATCAAACAAATTACTAAGCAGAGGAAACTAATTTTCTCAGCATTACGCTTCGAAGTTAACCCCTAATCATCGACACATTGACGAAACAATCACAGCCCCCGGCGAGGCGAAGGGTTAGAGGTATTACTGGACGTAATCTTGATGGATCTCCTGCAAATAACACAATAATGTTGGTTTCGCAGCGGGCCCAAATGTCCCCGCGACGCGTTCTTTGTTCGATCATTTGCAGCGAGCTGTAGGGGGTTAAATGCGCTTTTCGTGCCAAAATGTAAGTTGAACACGTAAAACTACTCTAAGAAATTATTTTTCCTACGATAGGCTTGGAACTTGTTTTTGTATCAAAATAAGATTTTCATTTGATTTTGTTAATAAAAACATAGCCAAGTTTAGGAATTACAACACTAAAACGTATTACCAACAATGTTCTAATCAAATATTTAACTAAAATCAATAAAGACATTAAAAGCATTTATATCCCTGCAATTGCTGCTAATAATTACATCGTTTATAGACTTAATAAGTACCTAAGTCTTAATACCACAGTTTGTGTTAGAAGCCCTAGGCTATAATTTCGATACCTGAGGGAAATTCGCTGGTAAATTACCTAGGGTTGAATTAGAGGGTAGAGCTGCGTTTAATCGCGAATACTGTAAAATGTAGTGCTGAAATATTCAGGGGGTGGAAACTACCCCATGCTACTTCAGTAATGACGGTGTGCTTGATGGCTTGATTGGTACTTCCTCGGCTTCGCTTGACCTGGGAAATGGGGAATTAAGTGAATTGTAAATTAGTTAATTGCTGGCTATGGAATAGAAAATGTTGGTATTACATTAGTGCGTTATTAAAGGTCTCGCTCCTCCTTACCCTCTTTCCCTTTGTCTGTATCTTGAGCTACAATTAGCCAATCCCTCAGGTGGTCCGGTACCTATTGTAAAAAATACGTTTCTTCAATGTATTGATGACCCGATAAATGTGATGATGATTCAAGCCGTATGCTGTTTAGGTAAAGTTATTTTTATTGTTTCACGAACTTTATGACACTCCAAAAATAAACTTTTGAAATGTTTATTACTATCCATACTTTGTCCATCCATCCAAATTATATGCGATTCAAGATCATAATTATTGTACCTATTGTACCCCACCACCTTTTCTAGGGTTAATCTGCAAGATTTCAACAAGACAATAACAATTTGTTGCTCTTTATATTAATTCAGTTGTATGATAATTGTATTCAATGCTGAATAGAATACCGTATTAGGATATTTATTATTTAAACGTTTTTTGTGCCTTTTTAATTTTTTCTAAAGTTTAATTCTCAACAGATGTCCGTTAATCTCCTTAGGAGATGCGTTCACGTTTGTTACAGCGAATGGTTTTTTAAGTTAAAATATTTTGTATTTTTTGTAGTATTGCATTTATTGGCTGTTATACTTTATATAGATACAGTATGCCTTTCGTTTCTTATAAAGCAGCTAAGTAAAAACTTTTAAAATGAGGTATACAAAATATTAGGTATTCAAAAAAAACGAAATAACGAGACACAGACCTCGTTTTTAGTCTTAGTTTAATAATCTGTCAAACGAATTCCAAAAAATATTTTTTAGATAAATAAGTAATATAGTAGATCAGTAATTAAATTAATAAAATCATAGAAACACACAAACATAAGTAAATCACATAAATAAACCAAAAACGCTAATCCGCTTTTGAGTCGGGTCCGTAAACACATGAAAATTTAAATGACAGACACTATTCAAAGACGTACTAATATTATGAATACTTGTAAGAATACTCCATACTCATAAGTACCTATTATAATCAAGTATTCATACCTGTACGAGGCACTTGTTCCTAGTATCACATACATCGAAATTAATAGTCTTCCTATCTACACCGACAAGATTGTCTAGGCAGACTGCATCGTTAAGACGATCACTAAAATCTAAACCTACTTTATTTTAACGGCAATAAAGCCTTTATTGGCATGTGTCAAGGCTGTCTTGGAATTTACCTGTACAGTAATAAGAATTGATATTTTGCATACATTTGTAATTAAGTTTGTTTATGTAAACTTAGGGAATATGTCTTTAACGGCTGACCTTTATAGAACCTTTATATGACCTGAGGCTTTAAGGTGGTCAGTTGGAAGCATTTATAGCACTTTATTTAGCACTATCTGATCTGTTTTTCAGTAAAATGTATTGAGTGTATCAATTGCTTTTTAGGGATCCGTAGCAAAGCAAAGAAGCCCTCATAGTTTTTTATCTTTCTTTTAGCACATATTATAATTTTAATTTATTCAGTTCTTGTTTTTACTTGCTTTTTAATGCTTTTCGTGCACAATATCACGTTGTTTATTAATAATGATTTTGTTTCTTACCTTAATATTTTTGATGGGGTTTAATGTTCAGAAACAGGAAGCATAAACATGCTAGTTTCCCTCATTATGGGGAGTTAACGTAAATTTAAAAGTTTTCAGGAACCATTTTTATTTTATAAAAGTGGGATAATCAGTGGCATTTTGAAACATTTTAAAATAATTCTTATTTAAAAAATTAAATAGAAAATAATTTTTTTGGAAAATTAGGATAATGCAGTTGCATATTTGCATTGGTTATGAAAGTTATTAAAATAAAATAAAAGTTAAAATTATCTTTTATTTTAGATGATATAATTATCTTAAATTTTTTGATTGACGAAGTTGTGTTGACAGTTCTACATGAACGTTAAAACTAAAAAATATATTTATTTCACAACCACTCCACAGTAGTGCGTGGGTACAGAACAAAAATAAATAAAAAAAAAAAAGTTAAAGCAGTGTTGCTTTTGCTTTCTTAAATGCCTGTTAAATATTAACAGAAAACAAAAACAACAGTTAAGTAAGATTTACTCGCTGCATAATAGTGGTAGTTGTTACCATTTAACGGAGCACCCCGAAGTGAGACATTACACCACCTTTATAGCCCTTCCTAATTCGAGCCAGCCCTCTGATCGCTTTAATGGTCGAAAAACTGACCTTCCGGGTCCAAATGAGACCCGAGGGAACGGTTGAACAGCCTGCTAACGCAGCAACGACGCATACACACAGATTACAACACAGTCACTACGAAAACGCGACGTTATTCGCACAGTGGACACAGTGCACGCTAATCGCGGACAAAATCTCACACCAAAAATATTAGGTAAACTTTAATATTTATTCATTAACAAATTTGTGTGCCACTAAAAAAAGATTTAAATCCGTTTTACGAGATGCCATTATCCTAATTCACGACACACGGAAAATTACATGTCATTCCGTTTCGTAAACGGGGATAAAACGAAAATTACACGTTGTCCTGACAACTGTCAAAACCGGCTCACGCCCCTGCGGACGCTCCGTAAATTAATAAATCAACGCATCTAAATCGTAAGTGACAAAACTCACATCAGAAACTACAGGTCACAAATCGTCACAGACCACGGCCATAAATCAACTTGAATTCTTTGTGCGATAAAAAAAGGAAACTAAGCAAATAAATACCCGGCCCGGTCTTCTACCTGCCCTCGTATCTTTTGAATACTTTTCTTGTATTAAAATAAAAATTTTGAACGCACGGATTTCGGGACAAAAAACGCACTAAAAACGCTCCTTTCATTTCATCCATCCCTTTTTAACGTAGGGGGTTCTATCTCACTCTAATGGGGATGACGCTCCGCGCGTCCAAGCTCGAGCGTCATTTAGAAATTTTTAGATCAACGGCTTTTATTTTGGAAAGTTTGTGCGAAATAGAGACGTTTTTGAGCGTGACCTTTGAGACGGCCGGCGCGACAGCTTTCGAGGTCACTGCAAGCCGTGCGACGACACGACAACAAATCGTAAAACATTCTATAAATTCCAGTTAGCTATGAATAATTTTCGATCATTTACATAAATGTTACGGACAGAGACAGTGCAAACAAAAGATCCGTTCCGCGTCTAAGTTCTTTTAATTCCAGCATAGACCCGAACAAAAGTTAAACAACCAAACCTCATTTTATAGACCTCCGTTTATGGCCACAATATTCAGTAGGAGCCATTTTGTTAAGAATATTTATGGCATTTTTTGTGCGCCACGGAGAAATGACTGATATTTGACGTTTACAAGTATACCATAAAGACATTTGTTCATTACGTCCCTTTACGGTCGGCAGTAAACGGAGAGGAGTAAGTATTCGCACGTCGTTATGCCCAAACAGGTGATTAAAGCGAGCGTCGTCGCCGCGTCGCGGTACAGTCGCTGCGTGACGCTGCGCCCGCGCACCGCCACCTCACGCGGACGACGCCACCACGCGCACACTATAAATAAAAATTTCGTAACAGGAACGCGCCGTATTAATACACTATAATTTTAAAAGTTCGAACTACTTCAGTAGCGGTTCGTCTCGACCGAATTCTCGAGTAAAAAAACAAAAATTCACCTGCCGACCGAGTATTAAAAGTTATTAAATAGGAGGCGACTTAACTAAATTACAAAACTCGACCTCTGGACATTATAGAATAATTTACCATTAAACGATAGAGCTTCTGTCGTGCGATTCTAAGTCATACGTTTATGTGTGACAAGTGTCAAAATGGCTCGGGAAGCTTGATTTATTAAAACCGTGCGGAGATCGATCGACGGGCATCTTAGGTAGCGTCTCGGTGCTTTATTTTATCTTATAAATAGATTTTTTATTACAAATTACAGGGTACTACGTTTGGTAGCGATTTTGATGCCGTCGTTTGTCCGCTGCTTATGGTAATAACTGGCTTTTAAATCGACAGTTCATCATGCACTTTAATTTTCGCTAAATAGAGTTTAATTTTCATTGATGGTCGCCTGATGACCTGATCTGGTCGGCCGGTGGACCTTACGGGTATAATGATGAGTTCCGTAGTTTTTTGGTGCGGTCAGGTAGCGCGAGATAGCATCTCCTCGCGCCGGTTGCCACACTCCGTCCAACTCGAAATGTGAAATTTAAATCGATTACTTCAAGTACGATGTGGCAAACGTTCCTTACGCGTCCTTACTCCCTTACAACACACACAAAAGGGCTTACACGAAGGCATTTATTCAATTACACAAACAATACACTATTTCGCCTGAAAGTGCACAATGGACCCAATAATAAAAGCCCAGGTAAACGTTATGAATAGAGAAAACGACAATTGTCGCAGGACAATGATTTTTGGGACGAGTCAAAAGTTATTCTCTGCACGGCCTGTTTATTTTTACGGGACATTCGGGACAAAAACGGAAATAAAAATGCTATTGTGCCACATTTTTTCGAGTTAAATCGATAGAACGGTCTCTATGGCAGAACGCATCGCATAAAAAGGAAAAAAGTGGAGGTCGTAGCTCGCGATGCGACTCACAACGCGACGTTGGTACTACGACAACGTGAGTAAAACGTACTACAACGAACTTGGCACTAAGACACCCAGTGAGCGACGCACCAGCTTTATTGTCCACATTATCGGCCCATTAATCGAGTTCAGTACTGCTTTGGCAGGATTTAACTAACAATACCAATTTAAATAACAATATGAATAGGCATTTCGCTGTCTGCAACCGCTCGCCCATAAAGACCTTTCTGCATGAAACACCTCGCACCAAATAACAGGAAAAAAGAAATAAACATAATACTTAACCCGTTTCGAGTAATAAAATCTCACTATAAAATCTTTTCGTAATACAAAAATTGACCGTTTCCACCCAGAGTTGGTATCGGCCGATCGCCTTATTAGCATTTAATTCGAGTTGTCCAAAAGTGGGGGGCTTCACGGGTCGCTGGCCCCCGACGAGGGCTTCCTTGCCTCGCCGCAGGGTGGAGGAGTGGCTCCGTGTTTATGTTTGCTGTATGTGCCGTGTTTTTGGCCATTTCGATTGGTTACACTCCTCGGGGGGCGATTTTTGGGAAACCATTTTGGTCTAACCCAACATACTTCGATTCCATAATGACTTGCTTTGTAACTGCAGACTGACTATCTCTAACATATCCGTAGATAGATTTGTCAGAACGAAACCAACAAAATCAGTTTTGTTAAAGCAAGCAAGCTAGTTCATATTTGTCGATGGCATCTGACATGGCTCCTCATTAGTTTTGTTCAAAAACACGACAGTGGCTCCATTGAGATTTACAAAAAGTTGGTTTAAAGTACTTTAAAAGGCGTTATTATAACAAATCATCTCAGCCCCCGCAAACTGCCAGCGATGACACAAAACACACCTAACAATTCTTTTTTAACATTCCATAAAACTAGCACAACAAAGCATCATGTATGGAGTCAGTCTTAAATTATTCAAATTTAATATAAATTATTAAAATATCTAGTTCAACGACCCGTTTGATTAGACCAGTTTATTTACTCGCCAGATCATTAACAAAAAGAAAATGTTCTCACGTTCTTAAACTAAAATGTAGCTATCTAACTATCGATGTCACTTTGACAGCGGTCACTTTTTCTCGTTTCTGCCGTTTTATTGGACATGCTTCAATTAACGATTCATAATAACTTTATATGAAATAATAATGTTAACTAATTTATTCATAACTCATAAGCATAACATAACGCACATTATGATAAGCTTTATTAAAACTAAAACTGTATCATAATGGGTTCAATACTGTAATAAGCGTGTTGCTTACCATTAGGTGAATGACTTGCTCTTCTTAGTAACTCAGTAGTATCATTTGATTTTGTGTAGCTACACAGTAGTTTTTGGTAGTACTGAAGGTTGCCTGGAAGAAATCGTTTTATGTAATAAAGCAGCTCTGGTTCTACCACATGTTTTTTATTTTGTCTTGTTTATTAAACGAACGAAACATTTTAAAATTAGGTCATTAACATCCAATACTTATATTAACTCGATATTTTTTCAATTATCTTATATCTACAGACTTTTTTATTGTTATTTATTACCACAATGCTCTAATTACCAAGACAATACGACTTTAACAATAATTACAATTTTAATCATACAAATACATATCTTGTGGTCAAGTTAAATGAAACAGCGGACCACTGTGCGTGTTCTTAAAGTTCAAATGCAAAATTAGTGCAAAAAATATGTTATTTTAGTTCATAACTTCGACAATTACTAAAAGTCTAGATAACTTCAATATCCAGTGTATGTTTTACATTTCTTATTTACTACTGGACCATGAAGGTAGGTAGTAAATTTTCAGTTCTGACCATCCAAAGGTTGCCTGGAAGAAATCGTTTTATGTAATAAAGCAGCTCTTGTACAACCACATGTTTTTGTTTTGTCTTGTTTATTAAACGAACGAAACATTTTAAAAATAGGTCAATAATATCCAATACATATTTTAACTCGATATTTTTTCAATTATCTTACATCTACAGACTTTTTATTGTTATTTATCACCACAATGCTTCAATTAACAAGACAATACGACTTTAACAATAATTACAATTTTAATCATACAAACATCTTGTGGTCAAGTTAAATGAAACAGCGGACCACTGTGCGTGTTCTTATAGTTCAAATGCAAAATTAGTGCAAAAAATATGTTATTTTAGTTCATAACTTCGACAATTACTAAAAGTCTAGATAACTTCAATATCCAGTGTATGTTTTACATTTCTTATTTACTACTGGACCATCGGTCCCATACATTTTATTGGTGCCACCGCGTTAATGGGCCATCGGAGTTTGAATCGTAAGGCTGAAAGTTATGGTCGATAATTGAATGGATAAATGAATCATTTCGTGGTTATCATAATTGTGTTTAGAATATGAAACTGACAATATCTTTGAGGTTTCTTTCTTTTGAAGTTAACTTACAGCTAGTGTATTTTACTTGATAAAAAAAAACATGCAGTCGAATTGATAACCTTCTCCTTTTTTGTAGACAGTTATAAAAAGTAAAAAAAAAAGTATTTGATTTATTTTAGGCTTTTTTTTTTAATAAAACAAATATTGTTTTGCGTAAAAAAAAGTTAGCAGATAGCTGCTTTGAAGTTTAAATTGAAAAACACATTGTTAAAAGTAATTAATTTTACCAAACTATTTATATTTATGTACATTTTTTGATAAAAAGATAACTCCTAACAAAATTAATGTTTTTAACAAAGTACATTGCTAATTAAACGTACGAAGTACTCCGAATATTTTGACTGCTAACGTAAAGATCGCCATTGTTAAGTTTATTGCTTTAAACTTTAAGTTATTTCTCAAGGCTGTTGTTAATTTGTTTTAACATTTAGTAGGTAGTGTAAATATTATTGTGCTCACCTATATTTTTATAAATTACAATTGCATGTTAAATACTTAGTATAAATTATAAATTTACTAGCTGCGCCCCGCGATTTCACCGGCGGTTAAAAATTCTATGTGCTATTCTAGACTATATTCTATCTCTGTGCCAAATTTCAACCAGATCTGTTCAGTCGTTCTGGCGTGAAAGAGTAACAAACATCCATCCATCTATCCATTCTTACAAACTTTCACGTTTATAATATTAGTAGGGTATGATATTCAAAAGTTATACAGCAACACATAGTTATGAAGTTTACGTTATTGCTTAACTTCGACACTTACCCGCTTAGCAATAAACATTGTATAGCAGTGTTTTGTCTTTCTCAATGGAGTGCAATAAGAAAAAAAACAAAAAAATTGTATAACTATTCCCAGAATATGCAACGTGTATTGCTAAAGGGGATTCTGTTTTTTGTATCATTCATAAATTATTTTATGTCAATCAAAGGATTTTTTTTAAAATAAGGTCTATTAAGAACGTACAGAAGAGACTGAGAGAGAGGTATTAGAGATAAATGTAATGTTTTTGTTTTTATTGTATTTTTTTATTTATCTTTGACTAGATTTAGTGTTTTTGTCTTTTCTTGGCTTTTCTCTTTCATTTAATAGTTTAAACAATAGTTTTTTGACTTTAAAAATCATAACCAAAGTACTTCTCCTTTTTACCGCTAGGTTTATTAACCTGCTACGTTTGATACCACATTGTCACTTCTTAAAAAAAACTTAAAACAAATTGTAAGCCTAATATCGTGTAATCCTAATTACGAGACAATTATAAACATAATTAATGTCAAAATTGGAGGTTTTTAAAAGAAATAATGTAAAATGAAAATGTCGGTCAGTATGGAAGATTGTATCGGGTTTCCGGCTGAGACAGGTTTAAAAAAAAGTGTATCTTAACAGTCAGTAGATAATCTTTACTAGAAGCGACAAAGAATAAGATCTCTATCAGCCTGTGGGTACTTTTAATTATTCTGTAGCCAAGTCATGAATATTCATTCGCGTAGAATTATGAAAATGTAGAATATTAAAAGTCTAGCTACCCACCCCGGCTTCGTACGGTACCTACAAGCCTTTCGTGGAAAGTTATCTATCTGATGGTGAAAACCGCATCAAAATCAGTTGCGTGGTTCAGGAGTTACAGACAGAGAGACAAACACGCGGATAACGACATTGTTTCATACTATGTAGAGAAGAAAAAATTATATTAGTCAGCTGCTTAGCGCAGTTTTTAACTGTAATTTTTCCACTGTTCCAGCATTTTCGGGATGAATATTTTACCTTATTTTTAAGATAGACCCCCATACTTATTTTGTCTCGCTTTAACTCTTAAGCACGTAAAAATGTGGCACAACATTTAAGTGTACATAACTTAGATATGTTCTGTTTAGGAATTATATGTTGAGACATTTTATGTAAAATTAAAATTAAATAAATATTGTATGTCCTCTCCATCCCTTCTTAGCTCTACGTCACATGTGCAGGCGCAGCCAAGCGAGCGAGCATTTTACCACATACAAGCTCATCGCCCGACTGCGCCCGTCATTAATCAGCTGTTCTCTGTTTACTAATGCAATTTGTATGTTTCTCTGTTCACAGATTCGTCAAGAAAAACCTTATTACATAGCAGACCCTGAGGTCGACTCATTAGTAAGTAGTCTTCACAATTATTTTAATTTTTTAAAAGGTTTCAGTAATTATAATTAATGTAGGGTAATGTAGGGTAATGTTGTGCTTACCTTTTAAAGAAATTTGTTTTAATTTTGTACAATTCAAGTTGGATATTCAAAAAGTATTGTAAAAAGCAAAAAAAAAAAAACATAGGAACATAAAATCAATAGAGTATTTTTTTTTTTTGAAAAATGTAAATATTTTTGACAGAGCGTAGTGATGTGAACTTCTTTGTCCGCCGAACAAACTCACCGTTTGTAAACATTTTTATACATCGCATATACAACATAAAAACCCTTTTACACCGCACAAGATAAATACGTGGGATCATTTTAATATGCCATAAAATAGTGACCACTTTACAGCCCAGTTGAGCGTCCAAATAATTTACGATTTGATTAGCTAAAGAGCTGTCCGAAATTAAACGCAACAAAAACTTTAAAACGATAAATGAGAAATTCTTCTCAGAAGGAAACAAGAGAAAAAATATTATATTGTCACTCATAAAGGTGAGTCGCACCGTGGAGCGTCTCCCGCTAGTTTGTGGACAAAAACTGAAATAATAAAAAGCAATAAAAAGATGGCGGCCACCCACCGTCCGTTCGACACGGGTACTTAACCGATTTTTAACAAATAAAATCTAAGGCATTACGAATCGGGCGACCGGGTCTGCTCGATATTTAACTTTAAATTCATTTTATTCGTTCACGTAACGGCTATCTGTTTGTTTGTAACTGGGTATTGGATATGCTTGTTAGCATCGCTGTGTGAAAAGTTGAGCTGCGAGGGTTCTAACTGCCTACTGTCCTACCACCTGTAAAATAATGTTAATGAATAGGACATACATCATCATCTAGTTCTATAGTCCTGCTGATGTACATATATTATACACTTATATAGTTGTGCATATCTTTTCACGCTATTTGCCACAGACTTGTGCTAATTGGTCTTACGCAATGCTTACAATATCGAATCAATGCGCAGCTAATCGACCAACTTATCCAGCATGTGGTCTGGTTATTGCTTTGGTGACTGTCGCAGTCACAGCCTCGCTCTCATCTTCTGCCTTTCGCCATCTGTCTTCTTCAGCCAAAGCTGTTCCTACCCAGTTGGATAGCCTTACGTCCCAGCTCCATTTATTACTTTTGAAGTTTCAGCATCAAACTTTTTGTAAAACCTAAGGCAGGGTCTTAATTGAGAAGACAAGATAAGAATCCTAGTGTGAATCAGTTAACATTCCTACTGCGGTTCTTCTGAAGACTCACATGAGTAGAGCTCACCTGGCTTGTAGTAAAACCGCAACATCGTATCCGATTTCAAGGCAAATGACGCACACGGCTCCGTTCTAACCTAAATTAAAGAGTTCAAAAAACAGTAGCGTGACAGTACACCATAAACTAAGACGTCAGGTTTACCTGATAAGTGTCATTCATCCAAAGCTCTGAACCTCAGATAAGGGACGTCAACAACGCAACGACATCCGGGCACAAAGTAAACTCAAAATACAGTGCGACAAGGGTGTAAATGTTGACGTCTACTGCTTTATTTTATCAGACTTCAAACATTAGAAACTTTAAAATGCTAGTGTATTTTTTCAGCTATTGAGATATTCTTGATAGTATGTATGTACTGACACTACCCTGACTGGCTGACTGTGTGACTGGAATTAGTTACAAGGGCCCTAATTTTATGATATTTTCTGTTCATTGTCTCTCTTGTTTGAAAAGTCTTAGGAGTGAGAGTAACCAAGATCACGCGTCAGAATAGAATTTTGTTGTATTAAAATAAATAGTAACAGCGCTTTCATTTTAATGGCATAATAGGTCGTTCATAACCTTGAAGGAGTGTAAGTAAACCAAATGTTTTTATCCCGCTAGAGTGACATGTGCGCCACTGTGCAGGCATGTGCTTGCCTGCTTGTCTATGCGTTTCGAATTTCAAACTTCGAAACAGTTGCATTTTTTCATTCTGGCGCGTTTTCCTATTCAGCATTATTTATTCTTTACGACCAGTTACTTTTTAAACCGTTTTTTTGTCCAGTTGTTTTATTTAATTATCTTTTGAATACTATTAACTCGCTTTTAGTTAGCAAGACTTGTTTCGGTTTTGTTCCTGCGGTTAAGGGCTTGAGGGCAAAATGGGTTCAAAGGGGCCTCAAAAGAAATTACTTTATTCCAAGTATACTTAGCAGTGCATTTCAATGGCTCATTGAGAGCTCAGTGTGTCTTTTGAAAAGCCTTATTCCGCGTAATTTGCTTCAATTTCAATTATTATAAAAGAGCTTTGTGGTGTCGACGAAGTGCGTCTGCGCATGGTTGTATGTCGTATTCTGTGGCGGCCACATGTCAGCAAGCTGCCTCGTTTGTAGGATGTTGTGATCTTTTACACTTCGAGAAATATCGTTTGACTAGCTGCGCCCGCGGTTTTACCTGCTGTTCGAGAGGAACTGTTTATTTTTTTGAGATAAAAGTTAGCTATGTTTTAATTTTTTATAACTTTGTTGTTAACGGTAGCCTATGTAGGTTATAAGCTTCGGTTTAATCAACCTTCATCATCCGTTTTACTCTTTTTGAGTGATTGAGTAACAAATATATGTACTTAATCATTTTTGCATTCACATTAGTAAGAAATAGAATAGTGGGATTCAATGACGTTCTTGAGTGTATCTCTGAATTAAAACATTTTGACTTTGATTTTGACTTTGACTTTGAATGAATTAGCTTTTTTGCCAGATTCTAAATCTAAATTAACAATTAAAAGTTCTAATAGCCATCTCCACGTATATTCAGACTGGCAGCCCAGTTTATTCGCGTATAAATAGCACACTGGTCAAATACTAACTGTTGAATAATCACGAGACATCATTCTGATCCGTCCGAGATTGTCTGTCATCCTCACTCTAACGACTTATCCAACGATAGGGACAAAGACGGACACAAGAGAGAGAAGACCCCAGTTCCTCACAATCATATTCCCCGGTGATTGTGCCTAACGAGACCAAGATAAAGGATCGCTTGACGCTGTGACATCATCATGGTCACGACCTTTTGTTAACTACCTAATATGGACCTTATTTATATTGACTCTACGGATGACGCTGCCAGTGAGATCAGCTGCAACGAAATGCTGGTAAATGCATAAACCGTGCGAAGCCAGTTGTGGGATAAAGATTCAGTCTATGATGCTCTACCATCATCAAATTCCCAAATTCAAACTGATAAACTTCTAAATTCAAATGTACTGACTACTGTAGATAGTTCAAAGAGGTTTTTGTATTTCTAAATGAACAGATTACGTATCATTGTAAAATTAAGGCATTCCAGTGTTTCAGGCTCTATTTTTAGTGATGCGCATGTTTTCCTATTAACAATGTATCGATTTAATCTTTAAATAAGCATAAATAGCCTAATCCAACTCGATTAAATAAAAATAACATCCGAAATGTCATAACTCTCGAAATCGATTCCAAATTTAATTTCCAAACATTCTATTATCACTCAAACATCTTCAGAGCGAAGAGGTTCGAAATACAAACACGACACCTTCGAAAAACCAACAGAGTTTTAAGTTTTATAGACCTATTCGTCCGGCGATTGGTTACGGTGGTGTTTGCCGTGTGTGCTGTGAGCCTCACATCTGTGTTTGGTCTGTCACAGGCTTTTGAGAGCGTAAGCTCCTTCAGTGCAGTAGCGAGGCAAATACAGTGAATAGCTGGTGATACGAGTCATTAGGGATGTGCTGGGAGCTGGCTTTGCTAGAGTTGATATTTTGTTGTTAGAAGTTCAGAAACGTTTATCGATATGTGATTTGAAAAGAACAAATTAACTCACTATTAGTGATTAGTAATTACTATAAGTATTTGAGAAAAGTTAAAATTAAAATTTTAGTATTGGTTTATTTCACAAAATTTTGTGCTTAATTTAGAGCCAAAATAAGTTTCAGAAAACTTTTAAATTCAGTAAGTACTTAGGAGATTATGTCCTTCAAAAGCGGCACTCACTACAATCAAATCCGAGCTTGATTGATAGACAAAATGCTTGTGAGCTGTCATTCAAACACCTCTAAGAGTTTGAAGAAGTTGCGTAATAAAAAGGATAACAAACTCAAACCGAGATCCATCGCGATAGGCGATGGCTCCCTAACCAAACAGGGCTCGGTGGCGAAAGTTAAACAAGACAAACATTTTTATCTGGTACCCGCGTCTGTGTCAACTACCATCGACTGAACAAACACTGAGGGTGGCGCTTCAACGATAGATTTAATTGACACCGACCTCTGCAGATGTTATGCGCTCCTGGTACTTTGAGCAAACAGTTGGAGATATTACCACGTTTTTTTTTGAGTTTTATTGCTATGTTAATGACATGTGTGGTCTTGTGATCGAGATAATATGTGGACTAATAAACATGGACGATTATTTTGGCTCAATAAACACAATGTTTTGAGCCAAAAAAGAAAGGTTTATGCTCCATTTATTAGGTACTAAATTATGGGATTATCGATATATTTTTAAGATCTGGGCACAACACTGATTTTAGCTCTTATTCTGTAATGCTAGTGAGGTACCATAACTATAAATATTTATACGCCAATATGGCATTTTATTATGAATTGAATCGAATGAATACGAATTCCATAAATTTTCCAAGCCTTACCGAACCACTCGAGTTTAAAAATCATGTACCAAGTAAATTGGTAACATCATAGTTTCCATCATTATCATTAAACAAGATACTTAAATGAAACTGTACATTAGAGCGATTTCCGAAACCAATCATAATAAATCTTTCTATTTGAAGGTGCTAAGTGATAAAAACTTAACAGCTGACGAGGTCACTCCAAACGTAACTGTGATAGTTGTTTGCGAAGCGAAGGATAGAAATATAATTACTTAGACACAAATAAAAAATAAGAAGTAAAGAGCATTACAATTAAATCATATTTATTTGGCGGCGGTCAAGAAATTACTTTACATTGGTAGTTGTTGGTACACAATGAAATTTCTTTGTTTTTTCAATATAGAGGGTTGTTTTAAACAACATACATTCTAGGATAACATTATACTCATCATTATGACCAAATTTTATTACAGTAACAACACTGAAATCGTAAAAACACAATCAGCTGTTCCATACATTTCGTCGAGGTTTACTGACACTTGGAACAGGTGTTGTTTTTTTTACGATTTCATTGTTGGTCATAATTATGGGTACAGTGAAATCCTAGAACATGTCCCTCGTTGAAAGAAAAACATGAATTCCAATAAGTTCCAGTACATTCTTAGACCTCACTTCTCTCGTTCAGTTTTATTCGTGTAGCATTTTATATAGTCCACTCGCGTCTTCAAACAATCAAACACAAATCAAGCCGCTATTAAAGCGGCATTACCGATAGTTAGATACATATCGATTTAAAAACGCGATTACATATCAAACAATAAGATCGATAAGATCGTTCGCGCTCGGCCAGCTTCGTGCGAGTTCGTGCTCGGGATTGTACATGTATCATTCACGCTGCGTGATCAGTTCGGGATGCCAACTACTACATAGCTGGGAAGGGCACTGCTACGGTGGAGAGAAGATTCGTTTGAAGCTCTTTATGAACGCATAATCATCATTTTACATTCTTACCATCGCGATCATGTTTCTATCCTTATCCCACTCTCGTGTGGCCGGTGCTGTATGTACGTTTTTTCCATTTGTCTCCTTCACTCATAATGAATTCATTTCAACTTTACGTTTTTACCACAGAATTTAATAATGTTTAATCATTTTTATAACATTTTTGAATACACGGTCGTCTGAATACAAACTAAGCAAAGCTTGTAATATAATACTGATAGACATGAGTACATTTAGTTTTTTTTTATCCATACTTAAATAGATATTAGCATTTTGACTTAGAAAAAATACAAAATAGTCTTCACATGAATGTTTGCTCTAGGTGGGAATCAAACCCACCCACTCCTTAAGCTTTGAAGGCAGGTTCTCTTCAAACTGAGCCACTGAAGTAGTCAAAATATGGTCAGATGTAATATCGTTCACACGCTAAAATAATTATGATCAGATGGTATGTACGAATGTGTGATAGCCAGTGTTTCATCGTAAAACAATTAAAAACAACTTGAAATATTTTAATTTATAATTTAAAGATCATCAAAATTAATTACAGTATCGAATAAATTTGAATCGATATTAAATGTTCCTAATCAGATATAAATAAATTGGATTCTATCGATAACATCTAATTTTAATGATTAATGACGTCAAAAATTTGCGATGCTATCGACGATACACATCTTTATCGATATGAAATCTGCATTGTTACCATCACTACGCAGTAGCATTCATGCATCGATAAAAATTACGTCAAAAATCGGATGGATACGACGTCAAAAAATTGCAATACTATCGATATCGATGCCAATGCATTGTTCACATCACTACGGTCATACGTCCATTGTATGGCCGGTCGCTTTTGTCGATATTGTGCGGAATTCGAAGCCCGCCGTACATGGACGGCCCTTATGACATTATACAAGCAATTTCAACTAATAACTAGGTATGCGTACCAATAGAAACTCACTGGTAACTTTGAATAAGCTTTGTGCGTTGCACTTTTAAAATGGCTCTATTCCTATAATTCGAGATATTTTCTCGTCTTTGTCTTTCTTGTTTGAAAAGTCTTAGGAGTGAAAGATGAGTGAAAAAAAGTGATCTCTTCTCACGGGTCAAGAATAGCCCTTCTACGGGAATTAATTTCGTGACGTGAACTCTACTAAAAAAGACAAAAGTGACCGTGTCCATAAATAAGAGTTCTTTTCTTATATATTTATTAAAATAAACTAATCCTAAATTATTATTATTGCTTTGAAATCTAGTTTACCCAATACTTTAGTAAATACATAAGATATGGCTTGATGCACATACTGATTATTGTTTTTTTCTTTTCAGATGGTGCAAGCGATACAAGTTCTACGGTTTCACCTATTAGAATTAGAAAAAGTAAGTACCATAGATAATTTATTTCTGTTTCGTAATAAGAACACATTTGGAATCGATAACCGGTTTGAAAATAACACCTTTCGATTATCTGTGGGCACGATTTTGAATCGAGATATGGGACGCACACAAACGTAGAGGCTGCAGGTTAAGGGCCGGTACAGACGGTCCGGTTCGATGCGGCCGAGTTCGGGATGAAAGTCACTTGAGTCAGCTGAATGTTTAAAGTTGGATCAGTGCTAGCACCGTTCTTAGTCGATTCATAAACTGACGTTTTAAATCGACTAAATCGACAATTTTTTTCGGACCATAGACAAAATCTACGATTTCGTAAGGTATGAATGTCAGTTTACCGATCGCCTAGGAAAGGTGCTAACACTGCAGAGATGATATTTGCTGGCTTGCAAGCTGAATCATAATGGCGATGCCCTGGTATCAAAGGTTTCGATTAAAATAATGACCATGATAAATATAGATAAAAGTACTCAATTAAAATAGCAGCTCTATTTTTATGCTATCGATTCTATCTGTCAAACTCAATTCCATGGCATGAATAATAATCAGAGATACACAGACAGAAATTACGTCGGATACGAGCCCTAATCTATATAAAAAGGTACTCGGATATGTGCGTGCGTCAGCGGCCATTTTTTACCGAATTTACCGGTTTCTTTCTCACCAGACGTATCACATTTCTATCTAACGTTAAGACGCTATTCAAACTAGTTTCACAATGCATGGACAGTTTTTATTATTAAAATCAATTCGTAGCGGTTTAAAATATTTATATTATGCTCCTAATTAATGCGCGCAAATTGTCCGATCTGATTGTGGCGGCAAAAACCGGCGGGTTACCGTTACTCTGGCGGGAACATGGAGGCTTTAGCACACTGGCGACTTACTAACGCGAAAAAATGATTTGGCTGTAGAAGCCGGCCAGATTGACATATGAGCGCGATGAGTGGCGTAGACTAGAAGCCTATGCTCAGCAGCTAGCGTTTACGGACTAAAAAAGTTGAGGATGATGATTAAGGATGAACGATCAGCACTGTTGCTTTGTGTGTGTTGTTGCAGAGATATCAATGTCTACTATTAATAGATCTTTCGCGTCGTTATTGATGAAATAAGTTACATTTATCTGTTGTTTAATCGTAGTTTTTTATTACGTTGATTATGGGCTCTTAGCATGGATTATTAACGATCATAAAATTGTACAAGTGACACCGTACCGATATCGAGAACTAGACTGATCTATTACACTACTCTATCAAACCGTTATGTACTTATGTACTATTACTAAAGACATCACTGTTATTGAGTTTTAGGATAAATACTAGAATCTATTTCGCTGTTTTACAAAGATGAATGCGAATTGATTTCATTAATCCTTATTTATAATTTGGATGTCGCTATGAAAGATTCCTAGTTTCTTGAACACAGCATTTACTGCAAGCTTGTTAATCGTTTAGTGACTTAGGGATGCGATCGCAAACCGCCATGCGCTAGTGTGCTAAAGTCCTTACTCCACCGAGAGCATAATGGCGCGAATTGCGATGCGACACACGCAAGAAACCGGCACTGGCCGGCAACGGAACACGCCGAAATGGGAGATAAGGGAGAAAAAAGAAGAAAAAGAACAAACAAACATTCGAAATTCGAATGCTCCCATTCACGGCCTCCGAACACCTGATTTTGAGGCTTGCATTTGGAATAATCAAAATTCGACATTTTAAACTGGGTTGAGTTGCGTTTGTCGCATGTATCAATAAGCTCAACAAACTTAAAAAAAAGAGTAAAATATACATAGAAAAGCTTACCAAAAAAAGCTTTAAGCCTAGATAAGCACTATACAGCTATTATTCCTCTCTAACCTGTAATATGATACTGGCTGAATGCCGTACGAATCACAGGCCGCAGGGCGAGATAAAGGCCGTTTAAAAAATAAAAATTAAAAACAAAACGTTCGAAATTCAAATACCGCTCCGGGCGAGGGCGTGATTGAAGGAATTCGCTTTTTGATTGTTCGATTGATTATGTATCTGTGGTTTAAATATTTATTTATTACTTATTGTGTACGTGTAGGTATGTGTATGTGTTGTGGGTGGTTTAATGGCGGAGAGTGACTGAAGCCGGACTTCTTAATGCATCGAGTACACGTATCGTTTCGCCGTAACAGTTTGCGTATCAATTCAACGAGCCGAGCCGCTTGCAACGAGCGCCCTACAAAGGGCTAGCAAACAAGCCGAAAACTGCCTGCTCGCGGCGAGTGGTTCGGCTCGTTGAATTGATACGCGAACACGATACGTTACGACGAAAAGTTATTAATCAGTCTCCGCTTTAAGAACTTTTCTTTACAATGCACCTACCAAGTTGTGATGGAACATTTCTGCCAAAACTCAACGTTTGCGACACCTGTACCACTATTGACAAATAAAATAAATTGATTTGAAGAGGTCTACTTTTGTGACCGTGAGTAGTATTTTCCACTAAGCTCTAACGAATAATTTAACGAAATTACACCTGTTAAAAAAAACAATACCCATGCCATGTCAAAAACTGGGTATTTCTGCACGTTTTTTGTGAAGTTTTTGGCAGATAAAATGACATTACAAATATTATTACGTCTTTAAGATAGGAATTCTATAACTGACTAGCCAGCTAGCTATTGCTTTGCTACTGAGTATGAAGCCGTAAACAAAAAACTTTGTGAGTACATTTTCTCAATACTAAACATGATATCTCTACCTGTCTACAAAGCCAACGTTTTTGCTCTACAACTCATATATTCATACGTCAGATTCTATCACGTCAGTTTTTGTCCAACAGACAAAAAAACACCGTTAGTTCGATCCGTTTCCGCTCCGCTACCCGCCACAGGTGATGTTCTTTTTCAAAACTTTATAAGTAATAATTAAAAGTAAAAATAAAAAAGTCCATAAAAAAAGTTCCGTCCCAACTCGCGCTACAATAAGATCTCGTTAAGTGCACTCGTTTTTTTTTTGTATTTTATTATTCTTTTTTACTATAATTTGTGAGGTTTTCAGAAAACAGGTTTTTGAGGATTATTGGATTTGTCATTGAATAAAACTCCAACGTCTTTTAATAATGGATAAATTATAATATAACAAAAGAATTAAAAAAGAAAGAGCGCTTTATCGAACTATACATTTACATTACAATTTCCAATAACGTTTTTGATTTATGTTTTTAATATTATAAATATAGCCTGTGGCGGTCACATCGGGTGACGTCGGCTTCTTTCGGCCGATCGCCCGATGATTGGCCCTCTCTAGCAGGTTTTATGTAGTCACCGACTGATCCCTAATTACGTTATGTAGCCGCCCGAATCCCTAATGTCATACTCTCATTCCTTTTTCGAATTCCGAATAATATACATCATCCAAAACGACCAGTTACTCCGCCGTATAATTTCGAATTTGAAATGTATAATTTTTAAAATGATAACCTTTACATAGAGGCGCAGGCTGGTTTTGTTTTTTAAAATGAGTGAGCAAGTATTATTTGTTTTGTTTTAAATGGCCAGTTACTCAAATTTTAATTACTCAAAATGAACTAGATAACATTTACACTACTTAATTTGAAACAGAAAAAAGTCTAAAATGAAGCATATCAAAATAATTAAAAACGAAAATGGCCACAAAGGTGTCATTAAAAATGTTCAAAAATCCAAACCTCCTTTCATATTTAGTTGGTTCGTAAAGTTTATCTGTAACAACGTGGCTAAGTGATTTACGAGGCAGGTCAGATTTGTTGGTTTACGTCCGACTCGGCATTTATTACCCCCTAACTTTTACAACTCTTATACAACTTTTATACAACTCCTATACAACCTCATTCTGTGACTATATTGCGTTACGCTACTCATATCAATGTTTTGTTTAATTAGTAAATAAATTCTTTACGACTTCACACTTTTAATTGTCAATTTGCGCAAAAGTGGAATTCTATGTTCGAAATGTCTTTTACTTTTTCTATGTTGATTCGATTCGATGTTTTGTTTTTATTTTTGCATTATCTGTAGCCAGAGTCAAGTGAGAAGCGATCGTTCTCATTTGAATGTGGAATGGACCGGTTGTTTTTTATTTATAAAAAGAAAGAGTCATTCTCGATGAGCCGGTACCGGCAGAATGTCGGCCAAATATGTCGGTGTAACTATATCGGATATATGTAGTTATCGTTCTTCGATTGAATTTTATATTCTATTGACTTTTTCGTAACGACTGTTTAATTGGACAGTATCCACTAAAATTTTAAAAATAGTTTTGACGAATTTCGTGATGAGGCATCTTTTAAGTTAGAAAAACATAACATAACATATTATTGTCACGCATTTCCCCCGAGGGGGCTGGCAGAGGTGTATTACAACACCTACACTTAATCGGACAATATTCTGTCCCAAATGCGACAGGTGGCGAGCCTGTCGCCATACACGGGGCTTCAGCTATAGCAGATTAAATTAGAAAAAAAAAAAAATGATTTTTGAGTATTAAGAATTCCAATAATGCTGCGTAATGTTTTCGTTTTCGTCTAAAGTTTAGGTATTACGCGAGACATCAGAAAATATTTAATTAAATAAGTGACATTTGGACAGTGATCTACGGCTTATCTCTTGGGGCTGTCAACCAAAAAGAGATTAACTGAAAAACGCGCCAATTTATTCACCCAGTCACACCCACGGACGTTTTAGAGGTAGCTACTATTATTTAATCTCTGGACTCGAAGGAAGTCGCGTATTATTGAGAAAAACCCTTTTAGACACGTCTCGGTCATTCTCGGCCATGGCACAGATTACATAGTAACTACCACTCATTCTGTGGCACACGTCTTACTGCTCAACCCACACTCCTGCCAACACAACGACACTTTAAAAATGCTCAAAACATCTTAACACGACATACCTGGCTGAATTGAAAACAAAAAAAAGCTGACAGAATCTTTTATTCTCTATTTTTAAAAACGAAGCGACTATACGTCAACGAATACCCATTATATCACTTCTCATTCCAAATTTAAAAAGTATCCGTTCCGAAACACTCCATATCTCAATCCGTGAGCTTGTTCCAAATTTAAATTTCTGGAAAGAGTTTGATGCTCGGAACGATAATCGGGCCGGAGTCGTCCCGGAATGCCGTAATATCTCATTAAAGGTATTACCGGTAACTAAACAACGTCGTATCAAACGCATATTTCCACTCGACTATAACTCTTTGGGTGAAGCGGGACGGCTTACGTTGTCTCGACTGAGTCAACATCGAATCCTTTCCGATTTACGAAGGGGACAGTTCCAAATTTGAATCGCCGAAGAGTTACGATGTCAAATCTCGAACGGCGTCACTAAAATCGAAAATAGTAACAGAACGCGGGATTATTCGAATTCGGAATTCGGTACTTTGTCGTCGGCCGGTTATAAAAGCGCTCTCAATCAAGATTTTGACATTGACAGTGCTCGAGCGTCGATTGTAAAGCGGCAGCGTTTATCCGCTCTAGTGTCAATAAAATTCACGCAGTCGTAAATATGAATTTCAACGGCGCGGTTGTAAAATTCAAATTATGATAAACAAACTACGATACTCGGCCACACGGGGCGCTGCGTTTTACTTTTTACAACCTCACAGTTTTAGAAAAACCTGTCGATTGGGAAATTAGTGTCCCGAAGACATAATTAGCTGTCAACGGCGGGTAGCGGTGTTTCCGCTTCCGTCAACGCGTTCTATTTTCAAATCCGCTAAGACGCTCAGCGTGTTCCTTTTCCGAAACTGTGTTTTTTCACGAGGGTCGCTCCACCTGCCGCTATTTTATTACTTTTCACCGTGTAAATGTTATCTAAAAATTTCGTTAGTCATTTTATTGCCTTATGTTAATTTCTAAGCTAATTATGCCTATGAAAATTTATAAGTCCGACGCACAGAATTAATACGCTCCCCGTCGGGGGTCGTATTTTATTGAAGACCGAGGTAGAAAGAGAAAAAGTAGGATGTAAAGTTTTTTTTGGATTGTGCCGTTTTTACGATTCATTTTGGAGTTTTTACAAGTGTGTAAAGCGCGACAGTTGGCTCGCGACTCGTTCCAAATGTGTTCTTTTGTTTTCTATTGTTGTTTTAATGTTTTTTCTTGAGCTTTTGTATGGTGATTGTGAAGGTTGCGTTCGGAGCCGGGAGGTGAGCGGAACGAACGTAGCGCTTCGATAACTGTGCCTTGACATGTGCTTATGAATTTTGATAGCTTTAGGAAGCCAATTTGAACGAGGTTTAGGTCATTTGCCGTTTATTCTTAGGTAGCTGGTCGTCTCTACATCAAGTCAGAGCTTTACAGCTGCATTGGACTCAACTCATCAAAGTAAAATTTTAGCACCGCACCAGATGATTCACGCAATTACATGCATCTTGACTTGTATTATGCATTATTCACCAATATCATCATGATCATCCAGCCAGAAGACGTCCAGTGCTGGCCAAAGACATGCCTTTCTTCTTCCTGGAGGAAGAAGACATGCCTTTCTTCTTCCTGGAGGAAGAAGAAAGGCATGTCTTCTTTCTTATTCCTGCCCCTGGAGGGATTGAAATTAACTTCTTTGTAGCCTCAATGGTGAAGACAGAGATGGAGAAGACGATGGCTTAAGCAGATTTGTTGACGACCAGCTTTTTAAAGACATAAGACGTGGATAACAGCTCCTTGGCACAGTAACTCCATTGCCATGGCCGAGGAAGTTTAGGGGGATATATGATCAAAATAACCTAACCTTTTCCCATATTCAAAGTAAGCTAAAAGCATGTAGGCCAGAAAGTTGATCAGATTCGTTGACGGGGTATCTTTGGCGCAGGTACACGAGCTGTGCGACAACTTCTGCCACCGCTACATCAGCTGCCTGAAAGGCAAGATGCCGATCGACCTGGTGATCGACGAGCGGGAGTCGTCGCGGCCGCCCGACGCGAACGGCGAGCGCTCAGCCCCCGACTCCAGCCACGATGGCGCCTCCACTCCCGACGTCGTGAGTACCCCCTATAAGCCCCACCTCTTGAGGCGTGATCCCCAGCTTGCACCCAACTCAACCACGAGCTACCTCGTGCACCCCTGCTCTTAGTCTGGCCATTGCAAAAACGAAGTATTGAAAGGGGGTGCTCGCATTTTCTAGTTCAATTCCCGCCTCCCGATAGCTTGTAATGCCGTGGCGTTGTGTACTTAATTCCAATATAATTCCAATAAATCCTGTATTTTCAACAAACCTTCTTAAAAGATAACTGTTTTCTGGACCTATTAATTTTCATAAAAACTGTTTTCTTTTTTGATAGTTCTTGTCATTACGGTCAGTTTATTTGTTTTAACTAGATGGCGTGGCCATCTGTGAACCTTATTTGTCAAATTTGACAGATAATTATTACTTAAAGACTTCTGTTACTTTGACAGATATTGTTTACAGTTTGCCACGCATTTTAATCTAGAAACAAGTTGAAAGTAATGGCATTAGCTGTCAAAAAAGAAAACTATTTTTCTGAAATTAAATGAACAATTGCAAAGGTAGCATCTGTTGTTCAGCTTGAGATTTATTTTATGCTGCATAATAGAATGTACAGCTGCTAAGGTAATTTTTACCCTACAGAAAAAAAATTAAGTGCTATTTTGCGCTTGCTATCTTTGCAAATTGTCTGTGATTTTATTTCAAAAGATTGAATTCAAAATAGTATGCATTTTACTAAATTTGAAATTGGAATTAAGTACAGGATAGCTTTATTTAACGGTACGCAGTCGAACTTTCCGAGGGCTTTTGATAATAAAATCGAAAACCTAAGGAAGATTCGCTAGGCTAAGTTTTTTAGAACAAATCTTCGTTTTTGCAATTGGCCAACCTCTTAACACTGTATAATTCAATTGAATTAAAAAGATACTTAATTACGAAAGCAAAGATATAATTTCAAAATTATTTTCACCGCTACAGTGAAGGGGTAAAAATGGGTGCGATTTTACGAATCGAAAATGACGGTATCTGTACATTTTTAGAGTGATTTTTCGCTCGACATTTTTCGATTTCGGTTTCTAGACGCTTGGACATTAAGCCTATGTTCGATTGTGTTATTTTGCACCGGAATTTATGTATACGATTTAAAAAAACATACGTATAACGTTGATTGTAATAATGTGTATACTAATATAACTTTTAAGTAAATTAATACATTCTTTCGAAGCCATCTGGTGAGGCTGAATAGCCACGACTCCTGTGCCGTACAAATATTAAAAAGTTACGGAGGTTAGATTAAAAAAAACGTAATTAGAAAAAAATACCTATTGGAAAACGAAGTATACGTAAAAATACAACTTTAAACTTGCCTAAGTGAGATAATAAGGAATACTTAAGAGTTTTAAATTATTGTAATAATTGATTTAAAGGTGGTAGTTGCTAGAGTGTTATCGTTTCTGCTAGTAAATACAATCATATACGTAAATAGTTTTTACGTTTACTAATGGGATAGAAGCACGAAATATTATAAAAATAAAAATTAGTTAGTGAAAAAAAAAAGAAATACGTATAAAGTATACGGTAGATGTAATTACGATCCGTGTGTTTGCTTGTGACGTCATCTGTTTGTAAATAGGAGTTTGAAGTGTAAAGAGTTCGACTGTAAACATACAGACTTATAACTATACTCGTTCTTTATGACACTACACGACTGATTTTGATCAAACTTAGCAAAGAATTACATTCAGTGTCAGTATCTATGTTATTATTGTTTTTAAGAAAGAAAAGCCAAATTATTATTTTTCTTAGGAAAATAATAATTTGGCTAATACAGTTTTAATTGCGTTTCTTAATTTAAACAATACTAACATAGATACACCCAATTATACCAGACTCTACATACAAAGTATGATCGAAATCTCGAAGTTACCAAAAAAACCGGAAACTATTTTTGTATGAACATAGAATCGGCCTCTTAATTACAATTCTTAATTACAAATAGTGATGCGAACAAGCTTTAGAATAAACTAATGTACGTGAGTATCGATAGAAAACTAGTTGCTTTTCAAATTTTTTGAATTTATTCAAATGCGCGTTCTGTTGCTTTTTAAAATCATCTTTCCATTTTTACGGTAAGGATGTGACTTTTTACAATGCTGTCAGTGTTGCCGTTAATAAATAGTTTAAAATATATTTTCGAGTAAAAAGGTTCAAATACAAAAAAAAATTGAAGGCTTTTAAGAACATTCTCAAGTTTCTTTTATTGAGAGTTGGATATAGAAATTCAGTGAATTTTCACTTTTCGTTTATGGTTTTTTTAGTCATTATGCATTCAATCTGGCAGCACAATTGATAACAACATACTAATAAGTTATTGCTGTATTTTTATACCGCATTACAAATATTTATATTTTTTCCACGCCAAGAAATCGAGCTAAACTCGTAAAAAATCCATGTAGGCATATATCTGCGTAAATACATGCGTATATCTGCATTATTTGTTTATATTTAAGGGATATTTTTGGGCGTTGAGACTGAATTGTTTTGTTTGTGTTATATATTATTATTTCCCGCATTTGTTAACATTGAAGCCATAACTAATATAAGATGCGCGTGATCATTGTTCTAATTTCAAAATGTTACATGCTGGGGAACGATTAATTTTATTAATCTAAAAAATATTAGTTATTTTTGTCTGTATATGAGTTTTTTAACATTTGTGTAGTTGGGTCTTGTCTAAGTTAGGTTTTAGAATACGATGTGTAGTTTTCGCATTGAAAACTTATTTTTCTTAAATCTAACTAAACGTAAATGTATATTAATAATGCTATTTGGTGTACGTCCATCTTGTATGTCAATGTGATTAATTTTATAATTTTATTTTCTGAACGGATTAAACAATAAAATGTTCTGTTTGAAATTACAATGGCAGTTTACTTTTCACATCACTAGCAATAATTGCCAGAACACAGGCAGGTAAAAGAAAAACCAACAAAAACAAAAGACTAAACTAAAACACAGGCCATCAACAAAAAAGTAAAATCACGTAACAAGAAAAAGTTTCCGCCAAAATTTCAAACGAGGAACCCACAATGTCTCTAAAAAGAAGTTTTAAAAAGAAAACTGGGCTGAATATCGCATTTTTATCATGTGCCAGTATTCTATAAGCGTTTAGGGGCATCCCGGGGCGCGGAAAAACGCGGGAAAGAGCGGGAAAGCCGGAAAATTGTTTCTTTACGGCACCCCGCGCGCTAATCTGTACCTCCGAAACACGACGTTTTTTCGCGACAATCTGATATTTTATTTATTTTTTATGGTCTGCCATTGACGTTTGATGGATGTAGATTGGGGGAAGGAAATAATTGGTGTGGGTTTAAAAGAATAACGACGCTTTGATGTTAGAGCTTGTGGCGCTTGAGTGGATTAAAGTGGCCTAGGAAGAAAAAAGTTTTTGGCTCAAGCAGATCCATTTATAGAGCCTTTTTGGGCTATTAGCGATTTATATAGGTTGCCAGTAATTTTATAATTTGGCAGTAATTTTTTTGGAGTAAGACTTCTTTTTAGAAACTTATAAATATGTTTGATTTAAAAAGGAATGAGTACCGTTTATTTTTTTGTAGATTGAAATTTTTCCTCAGGTCATTAGAAAAGATTCTAATATTTCCCAAATTTCATCTCGGTGACAGCTTGACCGTGACAAATAAAATAATACCAATTACATCACCCGGCTTGGCTTGTAATCCATCGACGACGCTATGAATAATGTAGGAGAGAATATAGTGTAGGGGACAAGAGGACCATAGGGGACAGTGGGACAGAGAGGGGACATCGGGACAAAGCTGGGATTTGGACGATGCGAGGCAATTCGTCCCGGATCCGTGACGTCGTGATAATGTTTGTATGAGAAATTGACAATATCGTAGGGATGGGACAAGTTTTGGCCTAAATAATAATAATGAAACAAGTGCTTGTTGTTCAAACCTATTCATGTTCAAAACCTATTTGACGACAAGACATAGAGATAACTACATTATAATTACACTAATATTATAAATGCTAAAGTTTGGATGGATTTGAATACCTGGATGTTTGTTACTCAATCATGTCTGAAAAGCTGAACGGATCTGGATGAATTTTGGCACAGTGATAGATTATAGTCTAGCACATAGGCTACTTTTAAGCCCCGGGCAACAGCAGAGCGCAGCTAGTATAAATATAAAGTATAGTCCACTCTACTTAATCAATTTAAAACTAACCCTTCTTCATGCGCAGTCGGGTTAAAAAAAAATTTAGTATGGATTGAGTATGTTTGACAATTAATTAATGCGATAATAAGAAATGTATAAAGTATCAGAATGTTGTCAATGTTCACAGAAGATCGATAAATAGTTTAGCTATGCTTTAAGTAGGATGTGCCTAGAGATTTTTTAAGATTAGGCTGGTGAAGGATCAAATGCTTAATTTGAGAAATAATAATAAAAGAGGTCATGAGAGAGATGAATAAAAAAAACAAACAAAATGTGACTCAAGGGTGAAACTCAAGACTCTCAAGTCTTTGAAAAACAAAACCTGACTCAGCAGCTCTACAATACAATACAAAAGAACTTTATTGCACACCAAAAACTACAATGAAAACCTTTAAAAAAAACCTAACATATATATATTTATTCGGCAGTACAAGGGTGACCTTATCGCATAAAGCAATTTCTTCTATACCTCTACCTGAAAACATTATGATTATGACAGTTCTTTTGATCTTCCTATCTCTTTCTAACGTTAACAACTTCACGAGATAGAACCAAAACACAAACTCCAAACTAAGAAAATCACATCAAACCAAGAGTTTCACAAACAGAATTAATTGAGTGGATTTATGTGACGTGGCAGTAAGATTTAAAATGGAGGACAATTTACAGTGTTATAAAGCAGCCGGGAGACAGACGCGGCTAATGAGGGCCTGGGATGCGTACGCGCAAGTAGTTGTCAGGAACCGCCGCTAGGGGCGACTCTGTGCATTGCAATGGCCAGCTTTCATAGTGCACGCGTCCCGAGTCCCGCGAACCTCTGAAATTTCCATACAAACGCGCTTGTCAAATTTCTTGGAAACCATTTGTCAGATTATGATGAAATTTAGCATGTACAATTAAATTAACTATATCTCCGCCCCTATGTTCTTGGTTTTTTAAAAAACGTCCTCAAGAGAAAATAGAGCTATGAAAAATATTCGCATTTATAAGAGGTCACTTTTGACTGATTTATTCAATAGGTAGACAAAGCAAATCAAAAATTCCATTACATAGGGAGGTTGTATAAATCATTAGCTGTTAAATGAATCCATAATACAAGGGAAATTCTTAGTTATTCAAGAATGAATACAGAAGTGCAAAAGTCATAAAAAAAATTGAAATTGCACTTTGTCACTCTGTAGGTAACTTGAGAGGCTCGTCAGTATCATTCCTTGCTCTCTTCACTCGTAGTCTTCTTCTAGACGAAATGGCTATAGAAAATCTTAACCCAATGCGAAGTTAGTCTAAAGTGGTCGCCGGACTCTTAATGTGAGGCTGACTAACAGAATTGTGAACTTAAAAGTTTGTTTTATATGTACTTTGAAAAGTATTGTGAAATCAAAACTTTTTATTAGTTTATTTGTAAATTGAATAGTACACGTACGAGTATGTACATATTTATTTTCATTTAATTTTTTCATCTAGAAAGGAAGCTTAAACTTCTCTATCAATCCGTACTACTAATATTTTAATAAATAAATATTTATGTAATAAATATTTTGAAAGTAACTCTGTCTGTCTGTTTGTAGGCTTTTCACGCCTAAACAGCTGAACGGATTTTTATGTAATTTGATAATTAGTTACAGTATATTACGAGGAAGGTTTCTGGATAGTATTTTCTGAATAAACGCGAACTAAGTTGCAGGTAACAGCTAGTATCATTATTTAAATTGTATTTCTTTTAGGACTTTAAACTTCTACACAAAAAATAATGCACGTGCTGTTTTTTTTTTTAAATTATAGAGTCTTTCAGCAAAGTCATCGATTCTGTTGTACTCTCTAACTAAACTAATTTGACCGGACTAAAACTATCCGTCTTTTCTATTAAATAATAGCCTGCATTTCGCGGTTTCACCTGTTATGGAACGGAAACCGCGACTTTTACGGGATAAAAGTTACACTTTGTCATTTTCTGTACTCTTGACCACGAGTACGCAAAATTTCATTATCTGTTGAGTAGTTAAGGCGTCAAAGCGTCACAAACAAATGTATAAATAAACTCTCTTTCGCATTTATAATATTGGTAACAAATGGAAATTTGAAATAGGATGTCAGACAAGGATAGCAGTTTTAGAGCTGTCTTTAGTTAAGCTAATGCGACAATAGGAGAAGTGGTGGAAAGACTGACGCAGGCAACGAGTTCCATACCTCTGCAGTTCTTACAAGAAAAGTTGACTTGAAACGCTTAGTGCGTTTTGGCGAAATTTTCACCATAAGAGGGTGTCTCTTACTGGTGCGTGGTACAATTATAAAAGAACGGTGATTGCTGGATCAGGTCGTGCAGTTCTTGTGCACACTCGCCGTAGTTCTCTCACTTCACACTCACTTCACGCCGGTGCGACAAGCTCTGAAGCTTGGATTCAACCAACGAGTCATTGTTAAATAGCCGTTTGGCGCGCTTTTCGATGGAGTCTAGAGCGTCTAGCTGATACTTGACGGAACCATGCCATAGGTCCACATACTTACTTAGAATATTCTGTATTGTACGGTGTATTGCTGTATACTCGTAGGTATATCTGTATTGCATCGTGTAGAACATCGTTTTGTCAAAGAACCAGTCCAGTTCAGAGTAGAAGTAGGTTAGTTACCAGACATTAGTAGATAGACATGTTTCAGCGATACTAAGTTTGAGACGTCATCTGCTACAAAGAGACGTTTAGTCACACACCATTACATTTTAATAGCTACGTAGCCATGCAAGTACTAATAGAGATGCATTGGCCAACTTTCCAGAAAATTCAGGACCTAAACCTGTCAATTTTGGCGCCAAAACAGCAAAAAGACGCCGCCTGCCGGTCGTAAACCGTCGCTTTCAAATCTGGAACGCGAGACCATTGGCCAACCGCTGACCAATCAGCGTCTGCAGACAAATTTTACGACCTCCCATTGGCTCCGCACAGCGGTTACTTATTTACGAGTCCTAAGGTTTACTCGCGAAATTTCTATTAATAAATTAGTCGTAAACGGCACGTAATTTATTATCATTGCGTTCTCAGTAATTATTTCCTTTATAAGAATAACATCATTACTCCTTGTGTGCATTTTGCGGGGAAAAAGTTGAGTCGTAACGTTTTTGCGCGCGAAATTGCTTTTTCGATCGCAAAGTTTGAAATTGGAATTGAATTGGACGGTTGGAGTTCGATCTTTAAATTTGGCAAATTCTTAAATTGAATTTCCGAGATTGCTGCGCTCCAGCGGCATTTGCGAATAGAGACGAGATAAGGGAGTTTTGTGGCAAATGGGGTTCGGTAAACAAATTCTATTTTCAATTTGTTTTTTTTTGTCCCGCTCGCTCTCATATCGAGTTTAATTTAGAACTACCTATTACGTAGGGGTCAACTTTAAATATAAGAATTTAGTTGACTTTATTAATTTGATAGTAATCCAAGGAGATAAAAAATAACAAGGTCTAGCATACCGGGAGCAAACACGTAATGACGTTACTCGTCAACATCATCGTCTCTTTCGAACTTGTGTTACAAGACATTTTTGGTCTCGCTCTAAGCATCGATTGACGTCACTACGTGTTGCCCACGTGACCGGAATGGTATACCTGGCGGATATTTTTGTACCATGATACAAACTAACTTAAGTCACAAGGACATTCAAAATTCATATTCTAAATTTGAATTCGACTCCTCTTTCGATTCGAGAGTTCAATCAGCCTTTTCGGCTGCAGGAGCCCGTTCTATTTTTAAATCGCAATTATTCCTTCATTTTTTCAGAGTTCTAGCATTCCATTTTCGTACCGAATATAGATTTCAAAGGGCGTTGATTTAAGATTTTCCCGGCAACAATAAGTGCCTGCTGTTTCTTTGATATCTCACGTACCATTAGACGGCGGGAGGTCGATGTCTTTATTTTCGAGCGCTTGTGGGAAATTCATTACGTTAGGTTGGTACTAATGGACTTTGAGAAATGATGGAAAATTGTGTACTTACTAGAGGTGAAGAGATAGTAGGTTAGGACGGTGTGCCTTTTTTGAGTTCCGGGTTTTTAGTGAGGGCTTAATTTAGGTGTATGTATATAAAAAAAAATCAGGTAGAAAGCGGATCGAAAGCTTAGGAAACATTTTTTTTTAAATCTTTAAGCTATTAAAAAAATTAACTAAAGGCCGCATTCTAGCACGACGCTCAAGCATGTCTCTCGATTTAAAACTATTTTTTAGTAGAGTAAAACTTGTTATAAATCGAAATTCATGAGTGTCGTTTAAGAATTGCGATAAAAAACCAAAATCATGTAGATCCTCTACAAAAGAAAAAAACCCAAACTGGCATTTTAAAAAAAAATAAGGTACTTAGAACCTAATTTAAAAAAATACATTCTGAATTCACACTAAAATTATAAATGGAAAAGTTTAAATAGACATATAGTATATACGTATTATTCTAGACTATATTCTATCTCTGTGCCAAATTTCATTCAGATCTGTTCAGCCGTTCTAGCTTGAAAGAGTTACAAACATCCATCCATCCATTCTTACAAACTTTCGCGTTTATAATATTAGTAGGAGTAAGACTATGTAAAAGTACGCCCTTTATTTAAAATCGTATTATTGTACGCAAAGTGTTACAAAAGCGCCAATTTTCAAGTGAATCTGGAAGCGTGGGACGTCCGACAGATGGTGAGATGACATCAGCCGCACCAGTTTTGGTTCAGGCCCAAATGATGGGACGTACTTAATATGAATCGTGTTGCAGTACAAAAGTGAAGTTAAATGAAATAAGGTAACATTTCCACATACATTCAACTGGGGCAAATGCGTCTGTGGGCAATTGCATCAAAGTCAAAGTCATTTTTTTTTATTTAATTGGGTATCAAAGATACACTTTTGAACGTCAAAGTTTTTTAATAGACTCGACCGCATTGTTCGGAAAAAGAGCCACTACTCAGAAGAACAGGTAAGTAACTGAGGGGCATTATTTTTTTCAAAAAATAAATAAATTACTGTTTCACAAATTATTGCTTACAAGTAGATGTAGAATTTAGGTGTCGGTGTGCGCGCGCATCGTAAAAATTCACTCTCATAATTTTTCTCTATCGCGCCAAAAGAAGTATAACTTCAAAAAAAACTAAATTCTATTGAGATAAACTGTTTATCTCAATAGAATTTTTAAGTTTGTATATGAGCTAAGTCCGACGGGCTGTAAAGAAATGCGAGGTTTCCATTTGAGACGAACGGATACCTCGAAAGGGCTAGTTTTAATTTAATTTCCCTTAGTTATTAATAATTCTAATATTATGGATAGATCATGCAACATGGGGTTCTTCAAAAGACCGCTAAAGGACTATTATGCAACCAAATAGCAACAGAAGGGCTGTTCCACCCTCCACGCTCATCCACCCATGTCCTGTCGTCGGAAACCAGAGCGGCCACAATGGGAAATACTACCGACAACATTACCAAGAAAACTTGCGACATTTTGAGCAAATCTGATTCAATTTCCGGTCGTTCTTTGGGTTATATAAATGCTGTATGTATATTGTATAGGGATGAGATTATTTTGAGGGACTTAAGGATAGAAGTATATGTATTTCATACTGGACTTGACAGCTCTAACTGGCATTGTGGTACACCGCGAGTAAGCTGGCCAGAAAACTCTCACTCACACGTGGATAACAATATTTAAAAAAAATCAGGTCTTCGCACACCACTGACCCCAAACTAAGCATGTACTATAGCTGCCAGAGACTGATATTCATATTCATACATTATATATTTTTAAATACATACGTCAAATATACATTAACACCCAGACATAGAACAAACACTAATGTTCATGACATAAATGTTTGCTCTAGTTGGGAATCGAACCCACGCACCCAAGCTCAGATGGCAGGGTCACTAACAACTGAGCCACCGAGGAAGTATTAGGCACTGAGGATACTAATTAGGCACTCGAAATGACCACACCTTGAATCAATGGTCCCAAAACTCTTTTGTCACTTACCAGATTTTCTGGTTGCCTGCTCAGCTAATGTTGCATTTTTGAAACCTTTGTAGGTCCTGGGGGTCAATATAGGCCACATTGGGTATCACTGTGCTAAGTATTGCGTCATTTAAAATGTAATCTCGTGTCCTTAGACCGTACTTAGGCCCTTGGTCCTGTAAAAACCAGTCGTGAAAAATAAACAAAAGCGACGGAATCACTTTTCACAACTAAGTTCAAATTCTCCTGCTTGAATGATAGCTGTTCGACAAAATATTGTGTTCATGATAGCATTTTTTTTTTCCTTCAATTGACTTTGGAGTTTTTTTTAATGTTTGGCTTCTACACTTTTGTGACAGAACTCGTATGCATTTACTAAAACACTTAGAGCATTTAGAACGCTCTAAGCTAAAACAATACAGTTGTAAGTTTAATTATTATATTATTAATTGAATTTGAACTATACAGAAGCCAGCTGATATTTATTTGTACGCATTGCGTTTATTGTTTATGCGAATCACTCAAATCATTGATTGTTATTAAAATAATAACTCACGATTCGAAGCGAACAGGTTTCGATCAAGCATGGGAAGCTATGGGAACTCCGTGATATAGAATGCTGTTAATTAGTGCTCTAAGAAACCGATTTAGAACCTGTGAGAACCCATTCAGGCCGCCATTTCACAAATCTGATTCAACCAATACCAATCAACGAAAAAACCGTTAGCAACCAAAGCTCGCTCATTTTCTCACAATAAAATGATAAAAGCACTGGCCATAAATACCGACACAGTAACACCAGAAGTGGAAATAGCGCATTCGATATTTCAAAATTGGAATTAAATTTTTTAAAGTTTAATTATGGAACGATCGGCTTCCGTGGGGCATCAGAACATTTCCTAATTAGCGATTGGTCACGCGCTCGGGCGGCGGCGCTATTCGAAATCAGAATCGAGCAATTTGAATTTGGAACGGTTGCGTTCCACAATAAAAATAACATAGACAACAGGATTAGTTTCTTTTTTAATTAAGTTAAGAGTGTCATTAGCATTATGACTTTTAATGGGAGAGGCAACTTTGAAAAGTTGGAGAGATTACTGATAGTTTTTATTACTGGCAACTTTCGATTTTGTCAAAGGTCAGGTTTTAGTTTTACAGCCGTACATTAGCATTTCAAGCTTATATATTAGGTATATTCTTGGTCATTATCAATATCAGTGAAGTTAGGTGTATAAATATTCTACATATTATTTCAATTTTAAGAATAAAAAACTCAAACGTCCAGAGAATGTTAACACAAATGTACATCAGTAAGAACTTCTTTATATAGCCCTATAAATTAAGCTACATGTCAACAGAACAGCAAAAATTATGTCAATAATGCTGTGAAAGGGAATTCTTAATCACTGACTGACAGCTCACTCGGTCAGCTGCTATGCTAACCGATGACGTCACGCCAATTTAAAAAAATTATACCCCTTAATAAGTGTCAATTCTTAACGAATGTGTACATACACATGATTTTTATTCACACGTTCCTTACCAATATTGAGAGTTAAGATCGTAAAAAATGATTTAAGTCTTATCTGACGCTATATAAGATACATTTGAGATTGAAACTTACAAAATTTTACGACTATTTTTATTGACGCTCGCTCACGACACTCATATGAGAACATTGGAATCGAAAACGTCTCAAGTCGGTTAGCTAAATTCGAAATTTAAACGTTATTAAAGGTACAGATAAAGGTTAAAATGTCGTAGCAATTGCATTAGTTGTTAGTCGAAATATGAGAGACGAAAACACGAAGCGAGTCGAAGATGTACGGAGTACGTACAAGAGGCCATCAAATTTTAATTGTGCGTTAAAATAATAATCAATGAGGCGACTACCGCTCGCGGTTTCGCGAATAGAACTAATTCTGCGAACATAAACGTAGCTTTTGAATTTTGGAATTGGGCGTTCGAATTTCGGAGCTTCGATTTGAGTTTGGAATCGGAATGTTTCTTTATCGCGCTAATTGGGCTCTATAAAGGTTATATTATAGTGAGGTTCCGTTACAGCTATAATCATTTATGATTAATGTGTTTGCTCACGGCTCGAGTGAGCCTTTTACAGCGACTGTAAATACTTGATATTGGATTTAATTGCTATAAAGCGTGTTGTGACTTAATTAGCGGTAAGAATCGACGGTTGGGTACGAATTACGAATAAGTGGGTTGAATAGTTCAACGGAAAAGTCTAACCGACTTTTAAAGGGAAAAAGAAGAATTAGGCCCTTAGAATAACTATTATTTAATTATTATGATTTACAGACTGCAAAATTCAAATTACACTTAATCCTTATATAATAAATATATTAGAGAAATGCTGAATAGCTAAATCAAAACTAGCTGAAAGTATTGGTGTCCTTGTCTAACACGTAGCAATAACAAATACATATTTTTATAACAAAAGAGTATATTTTTAGCTTGTTAAGGTTTAGCGTTCTTAGTAGGGCCTACTAGGTGCCTAGAGTCACTACTGTACAGTTTATTTATCTACAAATCAGAGGCTGAATAGACTGTCGTCAGCAGCCAAATGCAAATCTTTTTAACTGCCAATTTTTTTTAAAGCATTAAGATCACAGACCTAAGATTTTTTTTGCTTCGCAAAAGACCAACGAAGCGTGGGACAGAGAAGTCTCCATCGAAATGTAAACTCCACAAGAGAGAAAGAGGTCGCCTACAAATAAAATGTTAGTCAATAATTCTTTTGTCATTAATGACAGCGCGCCACCTGGGAACACGCGGAAATTCCTATGATTTATATTTTTAGTAAAATAATTATATATAGACTCAAAAGAGAGCAATTGTAACTAAATGCAGTTATGTCATCTTGTGAGTTTAGCAATTGTGATGTGAATCCAAGATGTAACCCACAAAATTTGTCGTTTCATGGGTAAATATGAAAATTCCATTGTGATGTTTTTGTCTAAATTTTGTCTGAAACATAACATTAATTGGTTCCAAAAACCGATTTACCAGCGGTATGTTGTTGTCGTTTCTTCGTAACATCTATATTTCCTAGATGAAAGCAGAATTGGTGATGAAATTCAGCATTAAAATATTAGTTAGTTTACGCTCGATTTTCACTAGAGATGGATAAAAAGATGACGTCATTATTATCGATAGTTTTAATCAAAGTTCATTAGGTAGGCGATGGGTGCAATACATAAACAAAGCATACATTTTTGAATCAATGCCATCAAAAGTTAATTGACATTCTTCCGAGTTTGTACTGAATGATGAGGCGTAAAACATTTTTGTATTAAATATAAGTATGTACCTTCAATTTCTGATCATCATTTTTAATTCAATTTACACATTTTGGGTGACTTACATCCAAGTCTAATTTAATTAAATTTAAGTTAAATATATAATATATATGTAAATTATAAATAAATGTACAAAACCAATGAGATAAGTATCATTACTTATCCTAATCCGTATACGAGTAAAATTGGTCAAGGGTCACAATTGGAAGCGAATTACTAGGATAGTATTATGTTGATCTTATTATTTACTTTTCTTATGTTAATTTAGATACTTGATGACACTGATATTTAACTCTTCCGCCTAGCTTAACACCCGTTTAATGATTAATATTCATTTTAGCTCAGCAGCGGTGTTATACTTGGAACAAAAAACAACTCAATTGGTATGCGAAAGATTATATTTATCGACAAGCACCCGGAGGACCATTTTTGGTCAATCGATAAATTAATAAGTACTTTTCACAACCCTAATTTACTCACGCATGCGCAAATGTTTTTTTGTATCACTATCGAATTGTCACTGTCGATCTTTTACATCCTAGATCTGTGATTAAGATGCCATCTCAAAAAGCTATTCCACCTCATTGACCAATCGTTAGAACATTGCCGAAATGCCGTGTGTTATTGTTTTTAATTTGGCATAGAGATGAAAACTGGGATAAGTCTAAAAATCTACATTTTGCAGACCAAGATAATGAGTGTGATAGATATACTAGTAGTACATTTGGAATTGAGACCTTGCAACCTCCATAGCTCCAAAATCCTACAATCAATTTAGCTCAGATTCGATTATAAAATTTATTTTTGAATAAACTACTTGCCTGCACAGTTTCATGAATTTCGGATCAACATTATTTAAGTTGTTGTCGAACAAACAAATGCCGATTTGTCCTAGTAGAAGGCACGCACCAATTTGTTCATTGTGTCAACATTATGCGCGTATTTAATGTCATCTGCTACTTAACTGGAGCCCAGTGTATGGCAATAGGCTCGCTCCCTGTCACACATGGAACTGAATATCGTCTGGCGAAGTGTTGGATGTTGAAATACTCCTCTACCAGCCCCTTCGAGGGAAAGGGGTTATGAAATGATGAGCTTGTCAATACATAGTAATGGAACTCATTGCCCAAAACTCAGTTTTCAAAAAAAGTTAATTCATCCCCTTGCACCTCGCGTCGTCGACCAGTGCCAGTCAGTGACGGATCCAGGATTCTGGTTTTGGGGCTTGACTTAGGTGCAAGTAACCTTTCTCAAGGTAGGTAAAATTTTGGATTACTGAGGCTTTACTCAGCGGTAACCTTTATCAAATAGCAAACTGAACAGCAAACAGTAAACAACAGTTTGCAGTAGGGAAACAGAAAAACAATAAAAAACTGTTGTTTTAGACTGTTGTATAGTGTGAATTGGACATTTTTGGAGAGAGGAGGGGGGCTTGAGCCCCTCAGCTCCTCTCCTTGGATCCATCAGTGCTGCCCCAGTGTTATTTCAGTACGTTATAGGTTGCCAGTTGTACCGGAATGCGACAGCACGTGCCCCCACTATGATAATAATAAAATGTTGGCGCATTACTTATTTATAGTCTGTCTCGCGGCTGTCGTTCGTCCGTCCGTCTGTCTCAGATATTATATATTTGTGAATATAGAGTCTTTGTCTTGTTAGTTGTTGAGTGGGGTTTACGCTGGCAAGGTTTGACCAATTTATTGCCTGCAAGTTGCGAGTGACAAAATGAGTGCATTTTGAAGAATTGAGCTTGCTGTGATTGTTAATCTATTGCAATTTCTACAACAAAATTAAAATATAAGCTAGCAAATAATTATACTAATGCTACTCGTATTCTGCCCGCGGCTTTGCCCGTTTTACAGCCGTCTCAGTGATTGTCTAACCTTTCATGAATGAAAGATATTTTAAATCAGACCAGTAATTTTGGAGTCTTTTACGTCCCTCTGCAGGGACCCCGACCTACCCTATATCGAGAGTAATTGAGCCGTTATCCGCGTCTGGCTATTGGTACTATCCATTATAAATTATTTCTTGGTTTTACTAACTATACCTCTTCATGAAATTGGTATAGATAGTGTTCCTAGACACATACTAATGCCGAGATGTCAAACTAGACTGACACTTTTGCTTCCTCCGATCAAAAATCCCAAAAATCAATATCTCAACAGATCTGCCCGTTCTTCTGTACCATAATATCATACCGGCATTGTTTTGCTCTCCGGAGATGGTCGCTATTTGCGGCTGTCCCCGTCCCCCCGGCCCCCGGCCCTCCACCCTCCCTCCCCCCGGCCCCCACTACGGTATCCGTCTGCGCGCGAGCTATATTTTATCCCAAGTTGGACTCGCAACGTAAACTGTCAGAATTGGCTCCGAGCTCGAATGAATCTTCAGTACGTTCAACTTTTACTTTTGGTTGGTGTTTTGAATGATTTGGCGGGATGCAGTTTTTGTTTCTCTGTTTCTTTTTTCATGTTATTTGAATCGAAAAAATTTGACAGTGATAGAAAATGTGTCAGAAAGCGTTGCGTTAAATTCTATGAAAAAAGGATTGAAAAATCATTGCTAATCCTTTGTGATGTGATGTGCTACCTTTTGTAACATTCTGCTATTGCACCCCACTAGAGGAAGAGGCACATAAATGGAAGAAGGAAAGTGGGGTAAAGTGGACCTACTTTCCCACTTAAGTGCCCCTCCTGGTGGGGTGTAAATTAGCATCAATAAGGTCATTAGCAAAGAATTTTATAAAAAAGGGTAGGTCCATCTTTGTCTTACCAAGTGACACCCACAGATCATTCAATGACACTTTTAGCGGTGTGTTGTAGTTACTCTTATCTCAAGCAAGTCGACAACATCATACAAGACAAAAAAAATACTGCAACTAAAAACTTGGCAATCATATTTTCCAGACAAGACAATGCCATCAAGAAAATTAACGGTCCACATCCCAAATGCAAATGGTCTCGAAGACACAAGGAATGTACCGTGAAAATATCATTAACAACGGCAATAATTACATGTTACATTATCAGAATCAGTGCGACGATGCATTGATAAAATGGTCTCTATATTTCAGGCAGATTTGAAATATGGCCGCTGTCCGGCGAGACAGCGAGTTGGCGCGTCCGAAACTCGGTTAAATACGCGCATGATCGATTTCCGAACTGGCCGTTAAGGCTGCTCTGCCGCTAAATTGTGGCGTTCCTCTTTCAAAATTTGACATTTCGTTCGGTGCAATGAGTGTCAGTGTTTGATTTCGTAATTAGCTAGTTTGCTTTGCCGCCAAGCTGTTGGGCTCTTGTTTCAAATTTGACGTTTCATTCAATGAAACGGCGCGAGAGAGGTTTTACGCTATTTCGTACAGTAAACCCTATTTTGATTCTTCAAACTTTTCAACCCCTCACTTAGTAAACTCTTCCAAAAAAAAAAGCTTTTATGCCTCCAATTTTAGCGCTGTTAGTGATTCAAAGTTAGCAACCGTCACTTCAGCGCGAGACGTTCGTATTTCAAATCCGCTAACTGTCTCAACACATCTCTTTGTGTCTACACGGTCTTGTTTATGACGTCACGTGTAGTGACATCCGCTACAAACACTATAAATTACGTCTCAAATCACATCTGATGCGCATTTCCCTCTCGCAGCAAAAAGCTCATGTATCTCACCCGATCTTCACGGAACGACAAATGTGTAACAAATAAATTATAAAATCAACGGCCGCGCTTTTTATACCTCACGTGGTGCGCTGCCTCTCGCTCGTGCCTATCTGCTATCGATGCTTCTATCTCGTTTCTCCGCGAGTTGTCACCGCTCGAAGCGCAGTTTATCATCGACTGCCGTCTAATGATGACGTGTCTATTTATCTGTTAGGATTTAGAGCATTTCGAGCAAATTGCATTTTGAAGTATGAGAGTTCGTTGGACTCGCTGTTGTTGTGTTTAATCACTTTTAATTAAGGAGAGAGACGCCCCTTTAACTTTGATTCACCGACGATGCGCTGCTTGTTAAGAGATGACTTCACCGGCGCCCGTCCTGCTAACGATCTTCAAGTACTTGCTTTAGTCCTATATTAGCTCCATACTACATACACACTCTTAATAACGTTGCCTTTGAAGACACTTTGAACCTAAAATATTTTATTTTAGTTCGAAATGTAAAATTTAAATTTACCCTCAAATTTCCACAATTTGTCTCTTTTTGGAACTCAAAATCTGTATTTTAAATTCAATTAGGTACTTGCTATCACAATTTCATGGAAACCGGATTATAAGTAGTCAAGTTAAAAATGTGTTTGCTTCAGCGGGCTTACCATGAGTTTTAATAGATACGAAAACTTTTTTCGTTCTCGTTTGGCTCCATACATTTCAATAAAGCGCACCTGGCGGAAACGTTAAGGAACTAGGCTAAATGTATGGAGCCAAACGAAAACGAAAAAAGTATCCAAAACTCGTGGTAAGCCCCCAGGATTCTCTATAACTAAAACAGTAGCACTAAACACTAGCACTCTATGTATCGATATTTTCCATTTTGTTAACTCTAGCGTAGCTAGAGCTACAGAGATAGAAAGCTGTGTAGAGTTGTATATATTAAAGCCACCAACAAAAAAGTCAAGGAGAGTCATCTCAATTAATTATGCAAGTCTATAATTAGCGCAAGAAGGTGTACCGGTGACAGGTGACAGATGACTACATACGCTTGGCATACGGGATCGCGCTTTCGACTGGAGCAATGAAATGTACAAAATAATTTAACATGGTAACCCCGGGCTGAATCGTCAATCGATCCTACACACAAGAAAAAAGAATCTATGCGCTATGGTCTTAGATATATTTAGAAAGGCGTGGGAAACTGAATAAAAATATTCTATCGATATCGATATTTTAGGATTATTTATATTAAATACAAAGTATTTTGAGTGGATACATTCATATTTAATTTTTCGTCAATATTCACAATTTTGTTTTAAGCTTTGTCGATAATATTATAGATTTACTTTTTGTTAGTATTGTACGTAAGTTTTGTAGTAATATTAAATACTGAAACTTGAATTCAATAATAAATGTTGCAGATCATTTTTATTAATTTAAATAGAGTAGAGCCATAGCTTAGGGAATTAAATATGTTCGTTCCAATTTGCATGAGTACGAAAAGAAAAGTAAACCTAAGACTAGGAACTGTAAAAATGGTAATAATTTCCTGGTTCCAATCAGGCACAGGTTAAAAATGACAAGTAAATTGCCGAAACTGATGGGACAAAAACTGTATAATAAACTACCTGAAAACATACAACTAATTGAGAACGAAGGCAAGTTTCGTGCCAATGTTATGAAGCTGCTCCTGTCTAAATCCATCTATAAAATATCGGAATTTCTCTGTAATGACTACAAGGGCCACCAATTAATAGAGACTGATGAGTAGGGAATACGGCTGGAATTTATTGTATTGTGATTTATTATTTTGTTTTTATTATGTAATTCTAATAACGATGTCATAGAACGAATTTATTTATAGAAGTTAAAATCCATACAATTATAGTATTACAATTACTATTATTTTCATTTATTTTTTTTTTCTATTTTATTTGACGAAGCCCCTATACAGCTGACTTAGAATTAGATTAATTTGAACTAATTTTACAGTTAAACATAGTTAAAATATCTAGTCTGGATACCCGCGCAATATTGTCGTTGTCGTTTTTTGAGGGAGACACAAGACTAATAATATTACCAATTTGGATTGTAATTAATTGTAATTTTTTTTTTTTTTAATTATCTTTTTGACGAGTCCATTATAGGAGCATCCTTAATTAATTTTAACTAAAATTTTTAAGGAACTGTTACTTAATGACAATAAAAATTATTCTATTCTATTCTATTCTATTAAAACACACTTAATAGTCTTAAAAACGTCAAATAGTTGTTTACCGCTAAAATTCATAATTTTTAAAAAATATTTACTTTGACGTATTGCAGTATAAACAGTAAAAAAACGTCAAACACGAACAGTGAAGAGGTTTAAAGGCGAATAAGCGCAGGAACAGTTTTATGACAACCACACTGGCCATAGATCTAACTTTTTTTAGGCATATTTAAGAGGAGTTAGCTCGCGTCGTCCCAATTAATTAACCACAGACTATAATTAGAGGCTGGAGGTGTCTGCGTGACGCGTGACAGATGGCTACACACTCCTGGCGTGGCTTTGAACGGAGGAATGCACCAGAACAGTTCATTAGGTGGAAATTTATTTAGCGTGGACCTGTCATGTGGAATTGGTTTTGGGGTTTTCGTACGGCTAAATATTAAATTAAATTAATTCACGGAAGTTTTGATAAAAAGTAGAATTAATAGTAAACGTAATAGCTTAGCTAGAAAAGTAAACGTAATTGACAAATTGATGATTTTTATAGCTCTATCCATATATCTATCTATCTATCCATATCTATTCTAAAAAACGTGAACATTGCTGTTGTTTTTAAACAAACATGCATTTTTAGAATAATTTATGCTTAATTATCATAGAGTCATTTGTATATTTTCATAACGTTGAGCCAATATTAGCTAATCAAGCCATAAATAAAGTTCTAAACGCAGAAGAAAGTGTCAATCAAGCCATACTTTACCACTCCTTCATAAAACTGACTCGACCATACCATCCGATAACATTTCATTAACCAACATCACTTTACACGTCATAAATTTAAAATTTAACGATCATAAATCTTATGCCATTAGTAATAAAGGCGTCGATGACGAACTTGAAGAAGCTGTGAGTTGGTTCTTTAATAATATGCTTGTCTCGTCTCAGAGCTGCGATTTAAACTCGTTTAGTGGCCATTGTTTGTCGCATGTCCCCAAATAAGATACGACGCGATTAGTGGGAATCATTTTATCATGGGCCAGCAAAAAAATGATCATTTATTTCTATGAATCGCTTCATTGTAAAATTACTATAATTTTGTTACGACTTTTTGCGGATGGGCGGCCCCGGGCGTTAGGTTCCGTAATTTATTTCTTCGGTTAATGATTGGTAATACATTATGTTATTTTGAATTTAAATAACACATTTCATTAGCCAAGTAGGTAACTCGTTATGTGCCTAAAAGGTTGTTTTCTTCTTATTTGAAGGACACATATACTTACCTATACAAAATTCTGAATAGATAATACATTATTGATTAGATTATACAAGTATGAATGGAATAAAGTGATTAGCATAATCATATCTACATTTTCGATTATTTAATTTATGTTAAAATCTGCGATAAAAACGCGATCTACGGATTTTAATCTCCTTTTACTCAGAAAAGGTAATATAGATAAAAAAAAGGAACGGCTGTAATGACAAAAATGGCTAGTCTGTGGCAAGATATTTAAAAAGTTTAAGTGCTGTGCACTGTGCAGCGATTAGTTCCTGATTTGTAATTCTTTAAATCTTTCAAAAAGTTGTCCATACCGAGCGTTTTTAGAACACGGATCGTATTTAAATTTGGAAGTTTAACACAGATAAGACATCCTGGTAGAATAGAGGCATGAATTTTAAGTTTAGAACGCGTAGATCCCGCTGGTCTATGTCAGTTGCATTGTGATGCGTGGCGCGAGGGTTCCGCGCAAGATTTCGATCAAATCGTGCGCAGCATTGGACCGGAACGCATGCGCGCAACACTTATACCAAATACATTATGGATAAATACATTGAATTTGCTTTGGGAAACTCTCATGGGCTATTTAGAATACTGGATAGAATATTGGATGTGAAACAAACTTTAACCTGTGGCGTTAATAGTAAAAAGGGTTTTTTATGAACAGCTGTTGGCTGACGATCAACTGCCCGATTCTAATATATTGTCTCATTTCCATAACGGAATAAATATACGATAAACTTATTTCTCATTTACATCTAAGAATACAATACGAGAATATCGATATCGATGCATAAAATACGTCGCCTAAAGGTACATCACTACAATAAATATTAAAGTAACGATAAAATAGTAATTTCGAAGGCTGAAATAAACAACTAGGCTCGTTCTCGGCCAGGGATACATATTTCGCGCGTTTTTAAATTTGTAAAGATGAAAAAAGAAAAAACTGAGTAAGGACTCTAAAACGAATGAACATTTAAATAGTCAAATTGTCTAGAATAACATCGCTTTTCAAATCATTTTTAGGTTGATGTGTTTGAAATTTTGGCAAGATACAAAAATCAAATAAGCGCTCTAGCAGCAGCACTAAAAACATCGATATTTCTACAAAAAAACTAGCACATCCCTAAAATTATGACAAACTAATAAAACACAATCAAACAGCACATTTCAGATACATCACTACTATAAAAGAATCGATAAATAGTGTTAAAACGGAGCTGTAACAATCGTTTAGTCCATAGACCACCGTTGGGCACGCCCAGCCAATAAGCTTGTCAATCATTGATACTATCTGTACGCGATGATTTTTTTAAAACGCTGTCACTGTGACAGTTGCTAATAAATCGCTCTTCCTAATTTAGAATGGGGTGTGGTGAGAGGAAACACGAATGGCGTGAAAATGACGAAATGGTTTGTTGAGTACTAGGTTTTAAGTAGCTAATTAATTTTTTTAATAAAAGCAATTTCTGTAGGATCGTGGTTGAAACCGCAGGGCAAAGCTAGTGATATATAATCGAATCAAGTGACAGAGCATCACGCAGTTATCGAGTCGATAAAATTTGACGTTTGTCATCGATAAAATTCGTTGAAAACTATATTCTTAGTAAACTTTATCGATAAAATGAAAATCGTGACATCTATATTAACTTCTAACACTCTGTAAGCTATATTCAGTTATTTGCGTTTCTAGCCCAAGAATTATATTAAATCTACACGTTGATATAATAACAGAGGATTTAAAGCGTAACCTGACGAGAAACCAATATAATTATGCATGTGCGTGCAGTCTAGTGGATTAGTGCATTAAAGCTGGTAATCCTGCTTATGGAACGACCATAGCTTCTGCATAACTGTGCTTGATTTGAAAATTGAAATTACCTAACGATATGTTTGAATATCGTTGCTAAATGGAAATAAAAATGTTTCTTAATAATTCTTCTGTTCATTGTAATTAAATTAAATTAAATTTGTTTAATGAGATAAAACGACAATCTTATCAATTACATCTATTTCACATGAAAATTAGAAAAAATAAAGTATAGGATAACAATAAATAATACTCACACTTAAAAATCGAAAATTAAATTAGGATACAACTACACAATTCTCAAAGTGTCAAAACTTAATATATACATAGAGACAAAATATCAAAATTCAGTAACACAAAATGTCATACAATAATATCTATTATAATAAAACAAAAACACGTCAATACCAAATAAAAATAGAAAGGTCGAAAATAAACTTTAAAAATGTCAACATAAAATTAAAAACTCAAAACAAACAAAATTATACGTCATAAATGTCAAGAATGTCAAAATCAGTATTATCGGTTTGTTTGGCTTTGTAATGTTTCTTTAGTAATATTATCAGAATTTCCTATTGAGTTTATAATGAATATTTTTATTGCAAAAGCTATCCTATTCTACTCGTATTATAAATGAAGCTTTTTCAAAGATGGACGATGGACCTAACTACTAACGCCTACTAAGCAGTTGTACACTTGCGCTGAGAGTCCCATTACTAATAAACCTTGTATAGCCTCAGAATTGAGTTATAGCTACAATGTTTTGTCTTTGTCGATCGAGTTATAAATTTTAAAGAAAGAAAAGGACAAAACCTTGTATTTACTACTTCGAGGCTATACGTTGTTTATTAAGGGGGAGCGTGTTTCAGGTTACGTCGTTTCAAATCCCCGCTCTGTCTAGCGCCAATCCTTGCTCGCGTAATTCAAAATGCAAATAATGTTGCACTTATAATGTATTTTGTATTCAAGGTGCGGCAATGCAGCTCGGTACGTTACGTCTGGCGCAGGCTTTACGGTGGAATCATGTAAAAATACGCCATTTTTATTCTAAGCGCGCGCGCCTGATTGGCGGTTCCCATGAACTTAATTTTCGCGGTTAAAAAACCATTTTTGTCTATGGCCAGTGAGTGATGAGGCGAGACCACAGAATATTAGACGATCGGACGAGACGTTCCAAATTCAACTTGTTTTAGCGGAAAATAGTGAATTCTATTTGATCTAACCTCATCTTTGTCGTCAAGTGTTCCAAAATCTGAATTTCAAATACTGGCCGGCGATATTTGAAATTTAATAGTGGAACGTCTGGACACCACTTATACTTTTTAATTTGATATCTGGAATTGACCTTCGATGCGAACGAATGAATACATCGAAACTTTTTCTGTAGTATAACCGAGTCGCTGCCATTTTTCGCACAAGAAAAAAAAAACTACAAGCATAACGCGCCATAACGGCCAATTCCAATTTCGAATTGTTCGAAATTCAAATTGAATGTCGGGTTTTGAAAACAAAAAACACAGTTTGGAACTTATTCAAGTTACCGAGCGCTAAGTGAGTACACGTGCGTCGCCCGGGTTCGTTTCCCGGTTAAATTTAGAACATCCGCGGTGCGAGGGAGGGGGCGAGGAGGGGGTGAGAGGGGGGGGGGGAGAGGAATTAGTAACGAAGCACCTTTTTATAGAAGCTGCGCCGGAGTCGCTTCACCGCTATCTCGTAAACATACTTGAGTATAACTAAATGAGGTATCACTAACGAGATTTGAGAAATTTCGTTTTGGACGAGCAGCCTCGGTGGCTCAGTTGGTAGTGAACCTGCCTTCTGAGTTGGGAGCGTGGGTTCCATTCCCAGATATGACAAACATCTATGTGATGAGCATTCGTATTTGTTCTATGTCTGGGTGTAAATCCATTTAGGTGTTTATATAAAAAAAATGTATGGATATTAGTCTCTGGCAACCATAGTACAAGCTTTGCTTAGTTTGGGGTCAGGCGACCGTGTGTGCAAGTGTCCCGGACATTTATTTACTTTTCAATTTTTAGTTTTTCCTTAGTTATGATGGACAATACTTTTTGTGAAAGTTCAATAAGTTTTTCAGGCGTTTTGACTTATTTTTTTTAGTAAGAAAATTTTTTTTCCGATATTACTTGGATTATTTTTTTATTAACCGTTGTTAAGATGCCGTTTGTCCGCCAGCTCGCTTAATGTTAAGCAACGACGGAGCACTCTTAAGAGAAATTGATTCACCCGACACTTGAAGACACCTAAGTTAATAAAATTAGAAAAACACAATATGTTCAGCAGTGATGATAGCCTAGTCGGAGAAGGCCCGCCTCTCAAGCCTGAGGGAGCGGGTTCGAACCCAGCCGACGGCACGGACCAAAATGTTTGTGTGAACATATATTAGTGCGTATTGTATGTCATCTGCTACATGACTGGACCCCGATGTATGACGACAGGCTCACCCCTTGTCACATTTGGGACTGAATATCGTCCGACGAAGTGTGGGTGTTGTATTACATCTCGGCCAGCCCCTTCGGGGAAAGGCATGACGATATGTTATGTTATGTCCAGAAAATTGCAACGATTGAAGAGAATACCGCGTTTAGCACACGTCTAAAATGAAAACTCAAATATAATTAGGGTCAAATGTTGTAAATGCATGGGGACTAAAAGAAAGTTACAAAATCTCTACGTCATACCTAAAAAATGCAAGTAAAGCTAAGGACAGACAAGCTAGTCTAAAAAGCTTGAACATTACAAGCCCGTAAAGTAAACAAATCGAAAATACCAAAGCTCAATTTGTTTCAATTTCAATTAGTTTTGTTCGGAACACATAACGCGATATCGCCGCGACTATCGCAGGAATAATTCACCGTGCAAGCTTTGCGCTTGCGACTTTTCTCTACAGAAACATTACGTAACAACTCAAAAATGTCCACAAGCTATTTCAGTCGTTATTTGCAGAAAGCTAGGGTAGGATTTCAAGTGTGTATTTGATGGGGCTTGTGTCGTGTTTTTCTGGATTGTGTGTAAGAATTCTGGCTTGAAGATGACCGCGCACCGATTTTGAAAATACGACGAGCGAAATTGGAATATCTTTAGTTTTTGTCGTTGAGGCGCATTATCGCCTGTTTAATTATGTTGGGTGCTAATTATGTGAAAGGGTTCTTTAAGAATATATTGCCTTATTTAGCTTTGACTTTCAGCTATCTCATTTACTCTTGGATCGTTTTGGCATCTTCTGACTTTATCTAATTATGTCATTTAAGTCTAAGAAAGGCTTGCAGTATTCTTAATTCAATGTTGTATTGCTCTCACTCTACCTACAGTAGAGAGAGCGAGATACAATTTAATGTGATCCTGGCCTCATAGAAAAAGACTAGCTTTTTGATTAATTGTGTAAGACAGATCTCATTCAACCATTTTCGCTCACAATACTTATGTATTATGAGCGAAAATGGTTGAAATATCTACTTAGAAGAAAACTGCACGGAACCCCTAAAAACAGTGTATTCTCACGCTTCCTCGGTCGAAAAACGTCAGTCGACATTCTGGTTTCAATTAAAAAGCATTAATTAACATTGACGAGTGTGTTATCTCGAGTTCCTTTTCCTTAATCAATACAACTGAGAGGTTCTTCTCGTTAAAATATTTAAAGATTAGCTGCGCCCCGTGGTTTCAGCCGCGGTTAAAAAGTATCCTATGTGCTATTCTAGACTATAATCTATCTCTGTGCCAAATTTCAACCAGATCTGTTCAGTCGTTCTGGCGTGAAAGAGTAACAAACATCCATTCATACCTATGTATGTATATCAGTCTCTGGCAGCCATAGTACAAGCTTTGCTTAGTTTGGGGTCAGGCGACCGTGTGTGGAAGTGTCCCGAATTTATTATTATTATTATTATTCATCCATCCATGCATCCATTCTTACAAACTTTCGCGTTTATAATATTATTAGTAAAAATAATTATCCAGAAAAACCTGTTTTTCTCAAATTATTTCACGAGCTACCAGGCGCACAGGGCGGCGCGGCGGTGTAATGAAGCTATCGGTTACGGAGTCGGGTTGCACTCGTTAGCGGTGACGGAGACGCTCATTGTCTCCTGCTACCCTGGTACTTACTGAGCTGATACTACGGGATATCGGCTTCGTTTTACGTTGCAGGTTTTTGAAAGAACCTTTTTTTTTTCTTTTTGTTGATAGGCTTGCGTTTGGCTGCTATCGTGTCTGCTGTTAAGCAATGATGTAGTTTACCGTAGAAGCACGTTTGCCTAGGAATAACCATAACATACATAACATATCGTCACGCCTTTCCTCCGAGGGGGCTGGCAGAGGCGTAATACAACACCCACACTTCGCCGGACGATATTCAGTCCCAAATGTGACAGGGGGCGAGCCTGTCGCCATACACCGGGCTTCATTCATGTAGCTCTTCTCCAACTAGGCTATCATCGCTTAGTAATCAAGTAACTCGCTCGAAATAACCATCCTAAGATAATAACACTAGTTTAACATTGTCCAATAATTGTTAATGCCTATTTCATATTCTTCTCGTTTTTCGCATCTGTCTATCTCTCTGTCTGTAAATTCGCTAACTCCTAAGATTTCGATGTGGTTTCCACTCTCAGTAAGATATTTTTTTACGGAAGGATTATAGGTACCGTGCAAATCTAGGACGGGTCGCTAGTACATTAAACTATCATCACGCCTTTTCCCCAGATGAGGTTGGGAATAAGCCTCATACAAATACAGCTGCTTTGAATAAAGTAGTTGAAGTAAATTTTTCATTATGTCACACTTTTTTTGCACCTATCTATGATCAGTCATCAAGCACTGAACTGGCTAGGTGGTCTGTGTCCTGAGCTAATTTCTTTCACCACAGCACTCAATTCAAGGCAAGCTCTGTCATCAAGCCTGCCAGCGCTATTGTAGTCTCCAGTCACTAACAACTTCAGAGACGAAGCTGGTAGATGAATGAACTGTACTTATCAATTTGTCACTTTTAACACTTGAACCAACTATAATGGCCACTTGCAATAAATATAACCTTGCATAACTAGTTTTAAACGATTCTTAGCGAAATATTCGCTTATTGGGCTCATAAAGTTAAGATTTTTCTAAGGAAAACAAGCGCACCAGTAAGAGCCAAAAAAAATTCCGCCAAAACGCACTAAGCGTTTCAAGTCAACTTTTCTTGTAAGAACTACAGAGGTGTGGAACTCGTTCCCTGAGTCTGTCTTTCCACCAAAATTTCCACAGGCCCCTGAACAGACACAGGTTGTTGGACTGTACTCTAGCAGTCTAACCGTGCAGTTGTCATCAGACGCAGACAAAGCTGGCCGGTTGAATAAAGCCTCATCAGCTAGTACATGCCTCCTTTCTTGACGCATGAGATGAGATTTGATCACTTTCATACCTACGACTCTTCAAACGAGACAGACAAAGACAAATAGGGCCCCTGAACAGACACAGGTTGTTAGACTGTACTCTAGCAGACTAGCAGTGAAGTTGTCATGAGACGGAGACAAAGCTGGCCGGTTGAATGAAGCCCACTCGTCAATTTGTCGGCCGCCACCCAGCGGGCCGGAATGGGCGCCGATGACGGCTCGGATATATTGGGGACCGGTGACGGCGATTAGGACCGGAGCCAACTGGAGTCGGCTCGTGACACAGCCACGGAATGTAGCTGATGGGATGGAGCTGTGCAAGACATGCCGTGCAGACCAGACTGAGGCTAGATTGCAGACATGCCACAGACCCTACCACTTAACCTACCTTTTGAGAGAAACGTATACCGCGCACTCTTCCATATCGTATCCTCTTAATCCTGAGGTTGTCTGAAGGAGATCGCTTTTAGTGATAAGGCCGCCAGTTGTTACACTATAAATTAGAATTATTTCTCGTGTTGGTTTGTTATTTTGGGTGTGAACAAAAAATACTTTATATGAAAATCTATCACTTTGTCACCATTCGAAAAGGGGAAACTCATTTTTCAAAATCCGGTTTTGACGATACTTTTGTGTAATTACGCCCAGTTCTAGTTACTTCATCGATTTATGAAAAGTTGCTAAAATAAGTGATGTTGTTATGTAAAAGCTGGACCTAACAACAAACAGTGTACTCACGTTTTAGTAACTGTAGATTTTACAAGTACATAATAATTATGTAGGCCCTTTTGCCTTTCTAAAGGTAGAAGGGCCTAAAGCTAGGTTTACTCCGTTCCAATTCTTCAACAACGAATGTCTCTACGAGAACATCTCCACATATCTACAACTTTCTTAGGAACCTTCTGATTCCGCAGCTGTTATATCTAACCGGAACAGTCTCCTGACGAACCGTTCGTTCATCTTACGTCGTTTACCTGCAAAACTTATTAGTGTGCGTGCACAAATGTCAAAACCCAACATCCAACACTGACATTCAACATACGAAACTCACGATGATTCACGAACGGGTGAACGAACTAACCCGAGCACTGTCAATTGTTTTCTTAAACGGCATCGCGTTAATTCCATGCGGGTTTGAATTTGGAACTGTTAGTTTTATTGGATAATTTCATACTGGCCACCGAGATACAGTACATGAAGTTACAAGTTCGAAATTGGAACAACAATACCCATGCACTCTGTTCTCTTCCATTTATTGATATTTTCTGCTTCTTTGTCTTCCATAACCACAATCCTAAAGAGAGAGTACCTATTGCAGTCGGTATAACATATTCATAAAAAAAGCGATGATAGCCTATTCGGAGAAGGCCCGCCTCTCAAGCTAGAGGGAGCGGGTTCAAACCCAGCCGACGGCACGCACCAATTTTTTCATTGTTATGTGCGTATTGTATGTTATCTATTACATGACTGCAGACCAGTGTATGGCGACAGGCTCGCCCCCTGTTACATTAGAGACTGAATGTCATCCGACGAAGTGTGGGTATTGTACACCTCTGCCAGACTCCTCGGGGGAAATGTGTAGCGATATGTTATGCAAAACATCTTTTTTCTTTTCAACCAAGCGAGCGCGAAGAGTCTATGCTTCAGCTTAGACAAAAATGCTTTCGTAAGTCCGATTTCTGTCCGGATCTCTTTCCAGATCTCTGTCCGGATCTTTGTCTTCCTCTACAGATTGAATTGCTTAATGAACCTGCTCAAAAACTTTACGAGAATCGGTTCAAGAATGCGAGTTGAAGAGGAAGACAAACGCTAGCCGCAAAGTCTACAGCTAGAGCCACTGGTTAAAACTGGGTCAATTTGATTTTGAATTCAGTTTCAAATAAATTCTATTATGAATGCATATAACTTTACAGGGTGTTCACATGTTTACATTCAGTGATACAAACTTTTTACTTGCTTTTGAATGAAGACACATAGTTACTATTGTAATTTTGTATTCTTATCCTACTGTCTTTGAATTTAGATTGATATTATCCTAGTAAGCCTGTATCAACAAATCAACACGCCAATCAGAGCTAGGGAAAGCTGTTGATAGTCATCAACGGTTGATTGTGTTGACAGGAGCCTTAACGAGATCGTTAACACCAGTTAAATAAACCATCAGCCTGTATTATTAGCCCAATGGTGGAACAAGACCCAAAATATCTACTTCACTTTTGACTGCCTCGGTGGCTCAGTCGGTAGTAAACCTGCCTTCTGAGCTAGAGGGCGTGGGTTCGATTCCCACCTAGGGCAAACATTCTTGTGATGAACATTAGTGTTTGTTTTATGTCTGGGTGTTAATTATCTATACAAGTATGTATTTAAAAATATATATGTATGTTTATCAGTCTCTGGCAGCCGTAGTATAAGCTTTGCTTAGTTTGGGGTCAGAAGACCGTGTGTGCAAGTGTCCCGTATATTGTTTATAACTTACATTTTATTTCTCAATGACGAATGAACATTTTTAAGTGACTTCTAAAACCAAAACCCTTTTTGCTTTGCAATAGACAGGTTAAAAGAAAGAGGTTATATGATCGTATGTTTTTTTTAGTTTAGTTGCCAAACAATACATCTGTGATGGCCCTGGTTTTACAGGTATCCTGGTAACGGTTTCTCTTACCATCAGACGACTAATCTGCTTATTTGCACTCTGCAGAATAAAAAATAAAAACATCAAAACCAAAATCGAATCGGAATTCCCATCTTCAAAAATCAAATCTACATTTCTGTTCAAAATTCGAATCACATTAATATCTTATGACTCCTATAAGTTTAGCGTCTCGTAGAAACAGTCTTCAGCTGTATATTCCACGTTATGAAACGAAGTATCGCAAAAACTCACTTATTAATTTCAACCGGAACTATTCAGCAAACTTCGACTTATTTATGACGAGGCATATTACTTTTAACAATTTCATTTCTAAACAGTTCTTTGAGTCAACAAAAGTGAAATATGGTTCTACAAAAAATAAAATGGCAAATAAACGTTTAAATAATAAAAATAATTTTGTAAATATAAGTATTTGTATGAGGTACTTAATTAATTTATGTATTTTTAGAGGGTTTTTTTACTTGTAACTGTTTAAGTGTTTATAAGTGAAAACTACTTTGGCTTTTGTGTTAACACTTATCGTTTATCTACTGTGTAAAATTAGCAGCCGTCTGTTTTCCCTGTACAATAAAATAAAAAAATAAAATAAAAAATATCGTTCGTTTTTTGAATCATACCATGCGTGCCATCTCGATTTAGTTCTATAATTGCGAAACTCGATTCTGGCAGACGATGACATCGGATTGTCCATTATTTGGCATCGCTCGCGCGCATTCTAGGTCACGATGACCAAGATCACCCTTTTGTCACAGCAATGTGTTGAACGCACACGATTTTACTCCTTAATTCTTGGAAACTATGGTTTCTTCTTCTTCTGTCGAAGATGGTCCTTTAGGTGCACCAGTAACTTGACTCACAGGGTTTTGATCCTTACTGGTTATAGTATAAAGTTGAATATTAGTTTTTTTGAAAGATTGTGAATTCTGCTACAATGTTTACGTGTATTGAAGATGCTGATAGCTAGGGGCATAACAAGGACAACAATGATGACGACTTTCAACCTTTAGTATAAGTGAAGATATTTATTTTGTGAGATCTTAGGTGATATTCTAGACTATTATCTATGTGCAAAACTGTGCCAAATTTCGTCAAGATCTGTTCAGCCGTTCTGGCGTGAAAGAGAATCAAACATCCATCCATCCATCCATTCTTACAAACTTTCGCGTTTATAACATTAGTAGGATTAATAATGAAAGAATTAACAATTATCAAGTGTATGCCTTCGGCTGGGATCAAACCCGCTCCCTCTGGCTTGAGGGGCGAGCCTTCTCCAACAGCTAGGCTATGATCGCTTTAACATCAAGATTAATTAAATATTTATAATTGAATGTTACCACGTGAAGTAGCGCCGTATCTTTAAAAAAAAACTTGAATATACAACGGTCGCGTTGACATTTCACCATTTAAAATTAACTGTTAGAATTTGACATTTCAATAACTAAGCTCACAAGCACAGCTGTTCGCAAATCGATCATTCCGGACGTATTCGATTTGTAAAAATCGATTCGCATTCTATATTTAAAATTCGAGAGAATGCCCTATGGGTGTCCGTTTGATTTACGAACGCTCGTTATGAGTGCCTTAATGAGTTGCGCGGGCGCATCGACAACCGCCATTTTTAAATTAAGAAAAGAAAAAAAACGACGTTCATGATGAATAGAATGGTTTAAAATTCTTCGCTATAATTGCTTATTTGTTGGTACTAGTTTTTGAATGTTTTTATTGTATTTTGTTAGGCTTTAATGTAATATTTTACTAAACAAAAAACTGGAAGTAAAAACTAAACTCCTCAGAAAGAGATAAGTAATGTATTTGCTATGACTAGAAAATTTTAACCTACTGCTCGATAAATAGTAGGTACCTATATACCTAGTTCCAAATGAAAGCTTAACATAAGTCTAATTTTATGATAATTGTGAAACCTATTCGCACTATAAGTATCTCTATCTCTTTCTTTTTATGAGGCAAAATTTAAGTCAAACAAAACAAGTCAAAGTCAAAAAAAAGCGAAAGCGTATTCGCAAGTTTAAAAAAAAAATGACTACACTAGTAGCCTTAGAGTCGTATTCAGAAACGGCGCTTGGTCATGATTCTAGTTTTAAAATCGTTTTCATGTATGATAAAACCAGTTTTATATCGAGATTCAAGACCGAGTGTAGTTTTAGCATGCGGGCCTTAAAGTAGTCGGTATTAATCTCTAATATTATCTGTAATTAATAACACCGTGATACTTCCAAGATCCTTCTCAAATAGTCAATTAATACACCGTCAAACGACGCCCGCTACCGAAGTCATAGGACCCAACAAACCACCTCGAGTTACAACATAAAGAGTCCCACAGGGAGCTATTTTGGGCCCTCTCTCTCTCTCCCAATATCCAAAATATTTTTTTCTCCTCCAAGTGTGGTATTTATAGAAATAGACGCAGCACGGCTCGATTTCTATTTTGTTTTATCTTTGGGTGAATAAGTAGATTTTTTGTTACGAAACTCGAGAGTTTTCGAGCTCGAGAGATTAGTGGCGTCCACTAAAAGTCGTCTTAAAAACGACTTAGAATAATCCCCGTTATCGCATAAATCAGCCCGGTGTTGGAACAAACACGTCTTTAATAACATTATTGAGTTTAAAGACATATTTTCAGTTGCAAACATGAATAAATTAAGTCTCTTGAATAGTCGTCGAAATGTGAAAGACGTGAAAAGGCTCTAAAACACACACAATAGAACACCTGTACATAAATCTCGCCTCTTTAATACTAGATATCTTACAAATAAGATTTATTTCACCATCCATTTGCAATAAAACAATTCCCATTACCGCTTCTGACTTTCATAACGAAAATTCATTAAGGAACCACCATTAATAGTACCACATCGATGCCATTACTCTCATTCCTTCCCAAAACAAACAAATCCTACAGATATTTAAACTCAGCTTTACTTCCTTGACAGTCACAATCAAATATTTGAACCTTCCTGCACTTACAATAAGGTCTTCCGCAACTGCATTTGCGTTAACATCTGTAGATTCCTCTGCAGTTCCATTATCAGTAATAACATCGTCATTCTCATCAAATTTGGACCTTAAATCAACGCATGTGGGATCTAATCCTGTTGCACATCACAAAATGCGATCCCCAAGACTGCATACCTAGAATTTTGAAGACATTTAAAGATTGGACCTTAAACCAACGTCATTAAGATCTAATCCAGTTGCTTAGCGAATGTGATCCCCAAATCCTTGTCCCCAGAATTCTGAAGATATTGAAAGATTAGCAATGGGTGCTGGGCTCAGGATGTCCCATAAATAATACATTGGAGGGGGTCTTGATGGATCGTCTGTCTGTCTATCCAGTTTCTATTAGTCGGAATTCTTAAAGGGTGGTGCTAGGGGAGGTTATTATTAGCGAGTACGAATGTTGGCTTAGGAAGCGATACCTCGTCATTAATTCTGAGTTCGTATTTCCGAGAGGGTATTATGGTTGTCGTGTCAACAGATTTCGTATAAATCAGCTAGATCGTTATTTTACGCGTAATTGTTAGGAATATTATCACCATCATCATCTGCAGCCTTTTTTACTCTTTTACCTTACAACACCATCCGCTACAGTCCTGTGCCAATCAAATCCAGGGTACTTATTGTGTAAGCGTATTAGCAATTGTCATCGTGTGTCATCCCACTCGCACTGGCTTACTTGTGCTATATGTGCGAGCAGGAGGGCACACGTTTACTATCACTATACTTCCATACAAACTTACTCAATAAGTGCTTGCTATTGTTCAGGTGTCTATTATAGGAGTCATTAATAACACATAAGTACATTTACGTATCTGACACAAAATATTTGTTTCTTTACGATTACGGTTTATTCCTTGCTAAATGGCTTAATTGTTCTTGATATTTGGCAAAAAAATAATGTACTTCGTAAGACCATTACATTAGATAGTATAGTCTTGTATATCTGCTACATGATTGGAACCCGGTGGTATGGCGACAGGCTCACCCCCTGTCACATTTGGGACTGAATATCGTCCGGCGAAGTGTGGGTGTTGCATTACACCTCTGCCAGCCTCCTCGGGGGAAAGGCTTGACTATATGTTACTCTTTACATTGTTTTTTAACTTATGAATAGCAAAGGCTAAAATGCTATAAATGCTATTAAGGAAAGTGTTTTGGATTACCGCAGAGATTATGATATAATGATTCACAATCTGGCTTCACCCGTCATAATTATGTGAACAGTAAATTATATTAATCAAAATACTTAGGCATCTAATATTTTAGCACAAATCCTGCAACCACAGGCCCCAATAAACTAAATTTATTGACTCCATCCAATCAATTAACTAAATTAATCAAATAGACAACATAATTTTAGTATAGTAATAAAATAAGCCATAAAGTCAGTAATAATTATGCTAAAATAATCAAGAATATCGACTTAGGCTTCAAGACTACTAATAACGTTGACGATCGTAAATCAAATTTACAATATAAATATTATATTATAGCAAATATTTGGTCGTTGAATTTGTAGAAATTTGGGAATGATGAGTTATCATGGGAATTTGAGGTTCATATCGAAGTGATAGGCGCTGATAAGGACCATGTCGAATTTGAAGTGACCGATAACAGTCTTGGAAGTAAGTACTTGAGATAGAATGTACGTGCAAGAAAACAGCAGTTTGATAGACGACTTCATCATCATCTTCAACTATAGTTGATTGAATCAGGCGTTACTTTGCGGAAGTTCATCTTCAAAATTGTTACTTGAACTAATATCTAGTGTAATTCCGCTTTAACGTCGGAATTACACTAGATATTAGTTCAAGTAACAATCTTCAACTATATTGCAGCCACTGCTGAATATTATGTGTAAGCACTAGCAGCTAGTACTTACATATCATGTTCAGATGCTGATAGTTAGGGCCATAACAAGGACAACAACGATGACGACTTTCAACCTTTCGTATAAGTGAAGATATTTTTTTGTGTGATCACAAATGTGTCAAAAAGTTAGTTAAATTAAATTCAACTCGTCATAACATAACATATCGTTACACCTTCCCTCGAAAGAGCTGGCAGAGGTGTATTGAGCAACCACACTTCGCCGGACGATATTCAGTCCCTAATGTGACAGGGGGCGAGCCTGTCGCCATACACCGGGCTCCAGTTGTGTATATAAATACGTATTTATGTATGTTCACACAATGAACAAATTGGTGCGTGCCTTCGGCTGGGTCTGAACCCGCTCCCTCTGGCTTGAGAGGCGGGCCTTCTCCGACTAGGCTATCATAGCTAAAACCACAGAATAAATAATAGTACTAAGTATTGAAACTATTTATCCTTCCTACTTCCTAGTAATATTATAAACGCGAAAGTTTGTAAGAATGGATGGATGGATGGATAGATGTTTGTTACTCTTTCACGCCAGAACGGCTGAACAGATCTGAATGAAATTTTGCACAGATATAGCTTATAGTCTTTAAAGATAAAAGCCAAAACCCTTGTCTATATAATTATAATCATCTACAGCCGTCTATAATTAGCAGTCCATTGATATCCATCTATCTTTGGCAATCATCATCAATTCAACATTAGCGGCTAAATTACAATACGATGTAATAGATAAGTGCCTATAGATTACCTAGCTACACTATTTAATAGCTGTTTCAGTAGCTTGCTATAGCTTTAAAAAATAAGTTTATTATTTTACTGTATTGTAGGTAAACAAATCACACTAACAGCTCACAAAGCCAATAGTAATACTAATACTAGGCTTGGTTAGCTGTTGACCTCGCCGTTAAGAGGCCCGCGACGCTCTGAAATTTCCATACAAACGCGCTTCTCAAATTTCTTGAAAACCATTTGTCAGACTATGATGAAATTTATCATATACATACAATTAAATTAACAATATCTCCGCCCCTATGTTCTTGGTTTTAAAAAAAAAAAAACGTTCTCAGGCTAAAATAGAGTTATGAAAAATATCCGCATTTGTAAGGGGTCACTTTTGACTGGTTTATTCAATAGATAGACAAAACAAATCAAAAATTCCTTTACATAGGGAGGTTGGCTACATCATTAGCTTTTAAATGAATCCATAATACAAGGGACATTCTTAGTTATTTAAGAATGATTAGACAAGTGCAAAAGTCATAAAAAAAAAAATTAAATTCCAGTTTGTCACTCTGTAGGTAACTTTAAAGGCTCGTCAGTATCTTTACTTCCTCTCTTCGCTCGTAGTCTTCTTCTAGACGAAATGGCTATGGAGAACCTTACGCCAATGCGAAGTTAGTCTAAAGTGGTCGTCGGACTCTTAACGTTTGTCCTCCTCATTCTTCAACCGATTCTCATGAAATTTGGTGAGCGAGTTCGACAGTTATGGTTTATTTTGCCTCATTATTTTAAATTAACGACAGCCTAGTTGGAGAAGGCCCGCCTCTCAAGCCAGAGGGAACGGGTTCGAACCTAGCCGACGGCACGCCCCAATTTTTTCATTGTGTGAGCATATGTGCGTATTGTATGTCATCTGCTGCATGAATGGATATCGGGTAGCAGAGACGCTTCGATCACCACCGCTTGCTCGGTCGCTAAATGCGAAAGTTTGGATGGATGATTGTAACTCAATCACATCATAACGGGTGAACATATCTGGATGTAACTTGGCATGAGGCTAGATTATAGTCTGGAATAGCATAAAGGCTGTTTTTTACGAAAACTGTGAAGCGCAACAACTAATTAATAAAAATAATAATATTCAGGACACTTGCACACACGGTCGTCTGACCCCAAACTAAGCAAAGCTTGTACTATGGAAGCCAGAGACTGAAATACGTAAATTTATACTTTTTAAATACTTCCTCAAATAGATGATTAACACCCAGACATAGAACAAACACAAATGCTCATCACATGAATGTTTGCCCTGGGTGGGAATGGAACCCACACCCCCTAGCTCAGAAGGCAGGTTCTCTACCGACTGAGCAAATAATAAACAACGTTTCACACTAACAGCTCCCCACTAAGCTTCCCTGTGTCGGGGCCATGGAACAAACAAATACATGGACACCAACACTCAGACCTAGAACAGGTATTTGAATTCATCATTCAAACATCACCCGGACCTCCTACGTACAGAGCAGTCAAACTTTCAACTAGCCAAGCCTATCGACATCTGTAAGATTTGTAAAGATTTGAATAGTTGTATGTTTGCAACGAATACTCAAAAACTACTGGTCCGATTTCAAATATTCTTTCACCTTTAGAAAGCTACATTATCCCTGAGTGACATAGGCTTTGAAACGCGAGCGAAGCCGCGGGCAAAACAACTAGTCACTAATAAAACGAGACAGTATGATCTAATAAAACGAGACAGTATGCTCTAAGAAACTTGCTTGTCTCCCAGTACTTATATCACGATACAATGAAGATAGTAGAGTAATAAAAATACTTTTTATCGCTATTTTATCTCCGTACAAGTTCCAAAGAGATATTAAAAGAGATACAGCCAAAGAATTGAAAATAGATTAAGAGCTCACTTTGTCGCCATTGGCCACCTGTTTGGTAAAATATTTAAGTTTTTTTCAGATCCTTCAATACATTTTTGTTGTGAACTTACTTTTACAATAATCTATTTTTTTAATTAGAAAATAATAAGCAATATTGATTGAAACTACTAGGTATTCAAAACTACTAATGATTTCAATAGTAGAGGTACAGAATAAAATTAAATAATAGTAGGTACAAGTGTAGAGGCCAAATGCTGAAGGCTTAGTTGATTTATCAAACAACAGGATCATTGATGTCCTTTTCTAATAGGCAACAAAAACAAAGACAGCTATATTTTAGTAAGTAAAACCTGTCATCAACGAAATATAGCCATAGAACCAGAACTAGTTTTGTCTTAAGAATTTAGTTCCCACAAAGCTTGACCTAATTCAAATTAGAAAAAAACCCATTAAGATTGCAGACAACGCCAATATTCAAATTACCATTGTCACACGAACTTATCTATCTAATAAAAAAATAATAAAAAACCAATAACATTTCGTAAACTTTATCTTTCAACTTAAAACCAAAACCTACTACGTCCTACGCAGAAATAAATTCATATTCAAATACATAAAGTTGTATTTCAAATGTCTCCCACACTTCGACCAATGCTTAGGCCTCGTTTTGGGCGTAGCAGAGCGTGCAGCATCGAGTCGCGCGGGTCTAAAAAAATAGAACGTGCGTGATCACGCTTCTGCTTGCACGTTCCTATACATATATTATGCAAAATGCGAAATGCAGACCGAAAGCTAAGCTATGGCGAAGCTAAACTAAGCTACGCCAAACTATAATTTGTCCCGTGAACACCAAGAGTTAAGCAAAAGCTCAGTCAGTGTTGCAAATGGGTAGGGTTGGTTAGCTGGCATAACTGCGCATTGGCATTCATCCATACTTTACTTGCTTATTTAAATATAATAAAATCAAACTTACTCAATATAATTAATAAGTAATAAAAAATATTAAATGTAATTAAACAAAGATAAGATATAATTAAAGATAAAGATATAATTAAACTCTGTCTGTCTGTCTGTTTGTAGGCTTTTCACGGCTCAACAGCTGAACAGATTTTGATCAAATTTGATAATAAGTTACAGTATATCATGAGGAAGGGTTTTGGATACTATTCTGAATAAAAAACGAATCAAGTCGCGGATAACAGCTAGTGAATTTAACACAATAATGTTTGATTTGCACGCTGCACGCGCCGCTCAACGCCCTGCCTCTCCCCAAAGGAGCCCATACCAACTTTTTATTACTGAAAGGAAAGTAATATTATTTTTTCTTGTACGTTTTCACTTTTTTGGCAAACTTGGGTATAATACACTTAGGGCGGACGTGCCTCAAAGTTGCCATGTTTGTTTCAATCATGCATTTTGTCTCCGATATTGGAAAGTTTTTCTTTTTATAAGTTTAAGTACAGTTTCCTTTTAGAGAACAGGGTTTGTTCATTCGATATTGCGTTTGTCAATTGATTTGCTTGACAAGTTGAGAGATATAATATGTATAGGAGCTGATCAGAGAATGGGGAAATGAGTTGATATTGTTATAAGCTAACAAGATTTTGAATTTGGTTGTTGTGTTTTTAAACATATTTTTTTTTGTATTTTTTTAGATAAATTTTGACCACGATTATATAGTTACACTAGCTGCGCCCCGCGGTTTCACCCGCGGTTAAAAAGTATCCTATGTGCTATTCTAGACTATAATCTATCTCTGTGCCAAATTTCATCCAGATCTGTTCAGCCGTTCTAGCGTGAAAGAGTAACAAACATCCATTCATCCATCCATCCATCGATCCATCCATCCATCCATCTATTCTTACAAACTTTCGCGTTTATAATATTAGTAGGATTAAACCAGTAATCTTGACACTACTACTATTATGAAGGCGAAAGTTTGTGTGTGTGCTGTATGTGTGTATGTGAGTTTGTTTATTTGCTACATCTTCCCGCGTTATGGTCTTCCGTACACAACGCTACACAAGACTTCGTTACCCGAGCCGACGTTACTCATTTTAGTTTCTTAACGACTACCTCAATACAAAGCCATTGAGGTTCGTAAACTACACAGGAACGCGCCTGTCTCCGATCGACGAATTTGCATGATATTAATAACGGAGATAGTTTATGCCCCGCATTGACACTTATGCTATTTTTTAACCGTGCATGGGTAATACCGCGGAAAGCATAACAAATCGTCACGCCTTTCCTCCGAAGGGGCTGGTAGAGGTGTACAACACCCACACTTCGCCGGACGATATTAAGTCCCTAATGTGACAGGGGACGAGCCTGTCGCCATACACCGGGCTCCAGAAAGCAGTATTATCTTATATCTTTAAATGAGCAATTCTTGTATATAATATATACAGGGTGACTGGTTGAACACTTTAGATATTCTGGATTATCATAGTACTCATCATTATGAACAACTTTTATTATGGGACCAACGCGGAATTCGCGAAAAAAAAAACAGCTGTTCCATAGAAAAATGTCAATGACACTCGACAAAATGTATGGAACAGCTGTTTTTTTTTTTCGCGAATTCTGGGTTAGTCCCATAATAAAAGTAGTTCATAACGATGAGTACTATGATAACCTTGTTTATCTAAAGTGTTCAACCAGTCAACCTGTCTAAAATATATTATTGGAATATCGGAATCGGCTCCAACGATTTTCATACAATTTAGTATATAGGGGGTTTCGGGGGCGATAAATCGATCTAGCTAGGAATCATTTTTAGAAAATGTCATTTTATTCGTGTTTTATCGATAATCAACTTAAACATAAACTTGGAAGAAAAATAACAAAAAGGAGGCGTTTGAGTAGTCTCAACTGAAAAATATGACTCTTCCTGACATCTATTGGCGAATAATAATACTATTTTTTGTGAGCAACTAATTGCTTTATCGACACAACAGCAGATGCCGTTGTTAAGTAACACGAAGTCAATGAGTGTTTGCTTTGAGGTTAGACTAAAATCAATTGTTTATTTTCCAAAAAACACAATTAAAAAAAAAAACCGAGCAAAGCTCGGTCATCCAGGTACTTAAATATAAAATGGACACGATAACCAGCTCGTTGGATCGACAATAATGTAAACATCGTTAATGTTTACTTTTTTTTTTTTTTATGTAGAATAGATCGGCGTTTGACCACCAACTCGCCTGATGTTAAGCGACGTTGTGGTCTAAGATGGAGCACGACGACCTATAAGGTACTTATTCACTCTAGCCTTGAAGTTTTGTAGAGTGAAGAAGTACAAAGACGGCAGTTGAGTGAGGCGCTACAAGTGCGCTACTGCTGAGACCCGTCTTCGGAATTGTGATGTATCTTGGTCACTCTCACTCCTATGATTTGAAGATATCACTCCTATATCTTCCTTCGAAAATGAAAAAGAGATATCTTGACTTGTAAGAATAGCCCACCTATGAGTACCTATGCTGGACCAGATTGGTACAGGACCGGGATGAGTGGCGTACGAGAAAAGAGGCCTATGCTCAGCAGAGAACGACAACGGGCTGTTGACGATGATGTTATCTAGAAAATGATATTGGCTTTGAGTCTTCTATCACTTTTACGCAACTCTATTTTATCTTGTGCAAGAATTTTGCTGCATTTAAGCAGTTTCCGTTTCGATTATTTTCTTTACATTGACTTTGTTTCTCAGAAAAACGTTTTGTTTGTAATCTTGGTTTATTCTCAAATTTACCCACAATTTATTAATTTGTTCTTATTTCTCGTGTGTATCATTGTTTGTATTTTCTTAAGAACGCTTTAGTGCATTTCGAGCACTTTTACATTCTAATCATTTTGTGAAAATTAAAATAATGATGGTGAATATTTTGTGACAAAGTTTGAAATGTTTTTTTTTTTATTTCACTTAGATGGTTACTAAACATACATAGTACTATACTATGTATGTATAGATTAAGAACCATGTGTTTCTTTCGTGTCTCTCTGTCTCTTTGTCTGTATATCCGCTAACTCCTCCTAAACTACTCAACGAATTTTGATACGGTTTACACTACCAGTTACATTTTTTTCTCACGGGAGGTTTACTTTATAGGTATCATGTGAAGCCGGGGCGGGTTGCTTGTTTTAGTATAATTATGTTCTTCATTAGGATAGAAAATAGCATGCTATGTATGTATGGTAAGCTTGTTGGGATTATTTTCAAATCTGTTAAAAAAACTCTTCACGTTCACTTCAAAACGTTTCACGCTAGCGAGTGCGTGCGAAAAGCGGTTACCTCCTCTTAATTTCCCAGTATTATGTGAGTTATCATAAACAAACCGACGTACCATTAACGTCATAAATTAGTCATTTACTCAGGTCTCGTGTTATTTATGTACTTTAACGTCGGCTTCAGGTGAAAGAGGTTTAATTTTATCACTTTTAACAATAATCTTATCTATCAGATTGCTATTTTTATTTAGTTTTTAAACGTCAGTGAGAACATATCGTGACGCCTTTCCCCTGAAGAGGCTGGCAGAGGTGTAATACAACACCCACACTTCGCCGACCGATATTCAGTCCCACATGTGGCAGGGGTGAGCCTGTTGGCATACACCGGGCTCCAGTCATGTATCAGATGACAATTAACGCAAATATGTTCACACAATGAACAAATTGGTGCGTACCTTCGGCTGGAATCGAATCCGCTCCCTCTGGCTTGAGAGGCGAGCCTTTTCCGACTAGGCTAACATCGCTTAGTGAGAACAATTGTTTTTATGACTTAATATAAGCCGACTATGTCGTAAAATCAAATAACTCTCGATTTTATAAGCTTCCAGCTTTGTAAAACAAGCTGAGGCAGATAAGTAAGTTTGGTATGAGATGATTTTATGATGAAAATAGATTCTACATATTTAGATCGCTAAATTGCCAAGTCTTAATTATCTAAAAGTATTATATCCTATATATCCTACTAATATTTTAAACTTGAAAGTTTATAAGAATGGATGGACGGATGGATGTTTGTTACTCTTTCACACCAGAACGGCTGAACAGATCTCGATGAAATTTGGCACAGAGATAGATTATAGTCTAGAATCACACATATGATACTTTTTAACCACGATTGAAATCGCGGGGCGCAGCTAGTCTAATATACAGCAATAACACAGGCAGGTATATTTTTAGCTTCTTTAAATTTAGCAATTTAGTGTTTACATCCAGCGACATTAAGATCACGTGACATTAGTGTATGGTTCGTCCAATCAGCGGCTGACATTCGGGCGTTAAAATACCAACTTTAGAAATAGTTTGTAAGTCATTTGAAAACAATGCAACAACAACAATGTCTAGGGCTCTTGGTACGTACGTAATAATACGTATTGTTATGATTGGTAAGTATTATAACGAACGGATAAATATTTATTGGTACGTACGTATTATTATTACGTTCTTTTTCGTATTTCTCCAATCCAAATTTAAAAAATGTCTTATTTAAAAAATTCGCTTACTATTTTCTAACCCGCCAAAATATTGATCATAAAAACCCTAACCTACATTTCTAAAGACTGAATGAGTACCGCAGAAACGGATTTAACAGTTATGGCAGAACTCGATATCGAGGGGAGGACAATGCAGTATCGGGTTACAGAATATGTGCCTGGCAGATGGACGGGAAGAGGGGGAGGAACGATGCGAGCAATCGTAGGCGAGAGTGACCTTAACAGTTCTGAAGATATTTGCTTCAAGGTTTCCGATATGATCTACTAGCTCCACGGTGCTACCCGCGTTTATAAAGTAGCGTATGTGCTAATCCAGTGTATAAGCTGCCTCCAAACCAAATTTCATAAAAATTCGTCTAACCGTTTGGGCGTGAAGAAGTAACAAACGACACACAAACTTTCGCAATTATAATAAAAGTAGGAGTAGGATCGTAAAGGCGAAAGTTTGTGTGTTTCTTAGTTACTTCTTCACGCTCAAAAGGATGGACGGATTTTGATGAAACTTAGTATTAAGATAATTTATGACTAACACATAGGTATATATAGGCTAATTTTACAGTAGGTAACACCGCCAGGCGCAGCTAGTCTCAGACATACAAACTATGGTCATACACTAGTTTTGCGTAAACTTTAGTACTAGTAGTTAAGCGTTTTCAAGTACTAGTAGTTAAGCGTTTTCATCTCATCTGTTGTGTCTAGTTAAAAAATGTATTTGTTGTAAATATCAGTATGAACTATACTATTAACTCGCTGTTGTTTCCCAAGCCTGCCCATATTCATTTTCAACCACCATGCATGTGTGTCTTGCAATTTCTCTATTTTCCCTACCAAATTAAGGGTGTACGCACACCCTCCCGTCTGACAGGCGACAGAAGTAATCTCGCCCGCGCATTGTCGAACCTGCACCCTCCGGCTCCGCAACCACTGAACAATCGAGCCACTCCAACGCTCTATGTTTCCCATTGTATGCTCCCCTAACGATTTTTCCTCCTATTTGTTTTTGTTCTGTAATTACTGTTTGGTTTTCCTGTAAATTGCTTGCGGTGACTCTGGGGTTTAATAAAGATGGCTTAGCGTTCAATCGTTAGTTATGACTGATATGGTTGAAATCATGGTCCAAAAAACAAAGGTCTCTAGCGTTTTGGGAGCCAACACCTGATGACGTCACTAGTCATCTTTCGAACTACATATTTGTAAATGACCTATCGGTCTTCCTTAAGCATCGATTGACGTCACAACGTGTTCCCCACGTGACCATTTTCGAATATATTATTATTATACCATGGTTGGAATAATCTTCATCACTAGCTAAAAGTTCGCCTCAAACGGAGACTTCACGTATGTCCATTACTACTCGTGCAAACTTAAAAAAAATTGCACCAACTACTTGCCTGCAACATATCATGGAGATCGGATCAACGATACTCAAAGTATCGTCGAACAAACAAATACCGAGATGTCCCGTAGACTCTGTAGTGAGCTCGCTTCTTTCGGTCAATTATCCACAGCTTTTGACTGCTCGACTGCGACTGAAACGAAATGTGAACATTTTAAGAAGATCAGAAAAAGCAGGTAGTGTTGAAGTTTTTAATTTCTTGTTTACTATCATCATCTCCAGCAGCTTTCTTTATCCCACTGTTGGGTATAGGCTTCCTTCTTACTGTGAATCTGTCATCTGTCTGCGCCAATCAGATCCACGATTCTAACAATATCGTCGACTCCAATTGCCCAGCGTCAACGTTTCGCTTACCTAGCTTTGGTTAAAGTAATTCACTATTTTATGCAAATATCTGTTCTGTTTTCGGATCCGCGAACGATTGACATTTAGAAGTTCACTTTGAGACAGGTGGTTGCTACAATCGTTTACAACCGCTGGCCTTCGATTCTACTAATAAATTGTTTGAAATTATTAATGAATTGTCTATGGTTTGACTCTTCTGGTGTACAACAAGTGTTAATTTGAGGCAAATCATTATTAACAATTTAACAGAAATTCGTTAGTAGAATCGAGGGGCTGTTTGTGGTTATCAAAATATGTTACGTTAAATTATTATTTTTGATAATTCATACGTATTCATCAATAACTACAATCTAAATACTGTAGCTTTGAATTGGACAGCGGTGTTGATGTACTTAGATTTAAAAAAAAACAATGTCTATGAGCAATCTTGAAATTGGATAGCCTTAATTGGCAATACGTAGTGAGTGACTGGCCTATTGTCCCGGTTTTTAGGTCAGTGAAAAACAATATAACAATAGGGCTGGCCACTTAGTCTTTTCTCGTACAATGTAAGGAAGAGTGCTCGTTCCAAGCATTATAGCTGACGACACGTGACCTTTAAAAAACTGGACAGGAATTGATAAAGTTTTTGCAATTAAATAAAAAGTTCGGAATGCGTGATGGAATCGTAAATATCATGGTCTACATGGCGTGAGGTATCCAACTTTTAAATTGATAATTGCTCTTTGCTATCGTCCGCGGAATGTTGGTCGACATTTTTTGACCATTGATATCGTAATTAATATTTTTTGTCGACCACAACTTTGTCAGATCTGACAAAGAGTAATTAATTGTAATTTACATGAGTAATACTAGTGTTATGGTTAGGTTGGTAGGTATAATAAATCATATTTGTGAATTCACGTTAAAGATAAAACTTCTTTACAAAACTGTTACAGAAAAGCCAAGTTGCGATTTTTTTGTTTCTTGAAAATGAAGCTTTTCAATTTAACAGTCGTGAACCACAATCCAATCATATTCAGCAATTTCAATATGAATAGAAAAGCGGTCCCAAAACACCGCCTTGTGAAACTCCGACACGTGTTCCGCGGCTTAACTGCACTCACAATTAAGAATTAAACTCGGTTAATTAAACTCAGGCTTTATTGTCGCTGGAAACCCCTTTAAGTCCAAAATGAAAGGCCTTAGTGAAAAAAGAACCATTGAAAATCCCATGCTCCCCTCTGTCGAACGCTTAAGCCAAGTCCAATAGAGGTTTGACATTGTAAATAGGATTTAAATATTTGATTGAAATGTCGTGTGGTTTCCGTTGTTGATTTTGATTGGTTTTAAATGCAAATGTTTGTGGTATGGCAAATACTAATATGCCTGGGAAAAGAAGGGCAAGTTACTAATAAATAAACGTTTGGTTACGTTGTTGAAAACCAGAATCAAAATAGACATCATGTGACATAATTAAACCGCAAAACATCTTCATATTACGATGCCAATGTAAGTTGAAGAATAACTTTACTAAACCAAATCAAATTGTTTATTTGCTGGAATACGTAATATTTACTTACCTAATACTATCAATGGTTCATTATTTTGCAAAACCTATAAATGTGAAGATATGGTGAGAAATAAATGCTAAGCAAACAAATGGAATCATTCTTCGAGCTAATGCTATGCATAGTACAGAGCATTTCTACGATACGCATGATGCATTATATCCAGACATAAGTACGACCCGACTAATTGAGCATACATTATAAATAAAACATGCTCTATAGATTCCGTGAATTAGAAAGTTTTACGTTTTGAATTTAGATTGATATAAATGAGATGCAAAATAAAATGATTGTTCTGCCCAGATTTATAAATGAATAATGAATTCATGGTAACATTTGCATAGATTTACATTAAGATTGAATTAAAATCACAATATTGCTTGTTATCAAGCTTAAGATATTAATTCTATGATATTATGACATGATGAAATTAAAAGTAGATATAAGTAGAAAACAAATAATTATGACCAACAAATATACAACATAGATACAGTAAGTCAAATTGAGAAGCTCTTCTTTTTTGGAGGTCGGTAAAATAGGTGCGAGCTGCGAAATCAAAAATCGATGTTGACTTGCAATTACATTTTTGAGACAAATGACGATTTGCCGTAATTTACGTACATAAGCATTATTTACTCATTTAAATTTTTTTCTCAGCACAAAAAAAAAAATCTATCCCCAATGCTGCCAACGCTACAAACGGAACAAATAATGAGACAGACGGATCGCAGACGAGCATTAATATTAACACAACTAAAAGTGAATATTCCTAGCAGGACCATTAAGCATTCAGTGTAACGGAACGGAGGCATCAATTATGCAAGCAGTGGTGGCCAGCTCTTGGCTGGAGCTTCCTATAGGGCTTCCGGTGGTGCTATTTTTAATCTATTGTCGTTTGGATGTAATTAAATTGTTTTATAATTTACTATTGATTTAAGCCTTGAATATTCGCCAAATGCGTCTATTCAACTCGTAATAGTGAAGAAGCTACGGACCCTACCGATATGAAAAAAATATCACCAATAAGATCATTCTGTTACCTATTAATTAGTCTAATTAAAATATTATATTACTTACTAGATTGCGAGTAAAAAAATATTAAATGAACGTTGTTTTCGTTCTCATGGCGTGCAATACCGTGCTTACGGAGATTACGTTACTATATATTTTTACACCTTCGGATAGGAAATTAAAAATATGATTGATCGTTCTTTTACCATATTTTTAGAGCTAAAATTGAGTTAGTTTAGTAATATTTTGTGTTATTTTGAAGTATTTCGTCAGATCACGTGACCACTGACACCCGCGAGCTCCTTTGCGGGGGACGGGCCAGTCGGCGCCAGCGCCTCACGAAGGAAGGACGTACTCGCCTTGCCGAAAAATATTTTCGCATTTTTTTTCTATTTGTACGTAAATCATCAATTAAACAGTGCTTAATTATCCAGAGCCAATCAAAAAAAGTAGTTTTTCAAGACATTTGATAAGTTTTTAGTGACTTTACTAGTAGTGAAAATATTTGGACAATAATTGATCGCGTTGTGAGTAGAGGGTACAGAAGGTTGATCCGATGAAAATGGGAGATGTCACCAAGGCAGCTAGGCGTAACAAAAAAATTGGACTCCAACTAGGTAGCTAAGTGGTAAGTACCTACCTACCTATTAATATTTAATTACCACATAAATATTTTTACCCGTTTGTTCTTATTGTGTAGACTGAAGTGACTAACCCTAGTGTCTGAGTTTTTAGTGGCATATGATTCGGTCTGACGTTTGTTTTCCTGATAAAAATACTTAATAGAAAACTACAGACGTGTCCTCCGACCTATGTTAACTCTCAGGGCTTCACCGTCCATTACACCTTATTGCGATGATTGTTGGATTTACCCGCCGACGCTGTGCGACCATGAACCTAAGCTTATTTTGCTGTGATACGAGCCGCGGTCGCGCAGCGTCGTGCTGTACTACAATCATCACGCCACGGCACGGGCCCCATTGTACATGTTGCTCATGATAATTATCCAAGTGCAAGACTTGTCAGAACTGTGTTTTTTTTCTTGTTATGTACAAATGTACCTATATGTGTCATATTAGTACATTGCACAGGGTTATCGGTATAGGGTGTACTAAGCCAAACGGGGGTCATTGTACTCTTCATTATAAACAACGATTACTTTTTAAACTTTGTTATTTGTAATATAAATCGGGGAAAAAAGCATCTGCTTACATTTTGTCGACGATCGATGAGCTTTTTGTATGAAACAGCTGTTTTTTTTTTCGTGATTTCATTTGATTCAATTATTCACAAAAATTATACTAAGGTCAATATACCTAAGCCATTTCAAATTGAAGCTATGGCATACTTGCTGATGCCCCAACACCTAGTTAATAACATAGAAATGGGGAGTATTCTATAGTTAATAATAATAAATAATCCTTCTTGAACAATCGGGTAAAAATAAAATAATGATAATTATTATGTGTACTTACGATGTCAATATCGGAAAGCGGTCGGTTGCGTGCGAACTGCGAACGGTGTAAATGACTAATACTAATTTTTGTTTTTGGTATAGCACATTTCCTAAACTAACCTACCTAAACTAGAAACAATCACATTTTTATGTTATAGCTGACCAACCACGGTCCGCAATACATTATTATTTTTAGCAGTGTAGTGAGCATATTTTTCTAACTTATCCTGGTTTGTTAACCGACTTCAAAAATTAGGACGCACTCAATTACATTGTATAAATTTTACGAAATGTTTGTTGCAGCATAACTTCGTCATTTATTTTTTATTTGAAAGAATATGCTTACTAACACTCTGATCAGTCACTTTGATCAAAATAAAGTATTTTTTTGTAAAAAATAGTATTTAATACAAAAATTCAAGCATTTGCATTCAGAAAGTAGTGTTCCGAGTTATGGCCATTGAATTCGAAAGCAAAGTTATTACATTTTCTTACAACAATAACCGAGCGAGAGATCGTTAGCGAGCGAAGCGTCTATGCTTCAGATTCGACGAAAATGCTTTCGTATTTCCGAATTCCGTCTGGATTTCTGTCCGGATCTTTGCCCAGACCTGTCTTAATCTACAGGTCGCATTTCTTAACCTATTCTCTTGAAACTTTGTGAGTAAGTCCGATATTTAAAAAGAATTTTCTTGTCTAGGCGGTTATTGGAAATTTTTCAATATGGCAGAGATGTGATTTAAAAAAGGATATATCTGCATAATTGGAAAATTCCCAAAAAACTTTTTGATCCGAGTCAAAACAAAAATTTATATAATTGTCAAACCTGCTCACAAAATTTCACGAGAATCGGTTGAGGAGTGTGACCTGTAGAGGAGGACAAATACAAATACAAATAATTTATTTGGGTATAAAATACATGTGACAATTTCAAATCGGACAGACATCGGTCACGAGATCTCCAGCTCACAGAGTCACTATTGTATGTATTGTTATTTATTTATATTTATTAAATACAACAATTTCTTTGGTAACTGATACCAACCTGCATCTAGTCTTAATAGTTATTTTAATCTAGTCTCTATTGCATGACTAGAATAATAATATATTTTAAACTGGGATTATAGATTGGTAATTGTTTTATATTTTATGGTATCATGGAAAGAGACAAACGAGACGCTTTGAGTAATACGAATATTGTGTAATTAATATCTTTAAATTGCTCTATTTCATTTTTTCAGAAACAGAGATCAACGAAATTATCAAAGTTTAAACACAAGCGTTCAGCCAACAACAAATGCGAGTACTGAACTAAGGTGAGCTAAAAGACATTTAACATCTTATATTATTAGGGTGACAAGCATAGTGCATAGTCAGAGCTATGCCAAATGGAAATGCTATTGTTGAAGTTATCGTATGTCCGGCGTCCAGCGTCTGATTGCACGGATGTCCGATTGTTTTCCTCTACAGATCGCATTTCTCAACCGATATTTGTGAAATTTTGTAAATTTAGGTTTTATTTAAAATAGCGGAGATATGTAATTTGTGAGACGTTGCTCATAGAGCCACTACTTATAATCAGAGTGGCGCTGAACTGCTATGGGCATGCGTGACATTCACTTAGCGAGCGCGAAGCGCGAGTGCAGAACTTCCGTTTCAGTACTAAAAACTTATCCTATATTTTTATCTACAGATGCCTAGTCCAAAATCATCCGAAGGTTATCAGAGCATCCGAGGAACAGGGACTTTTTCACCTTCGAATAAACTGGTAATCATTTTTTTTTGTGTACACAATGTACATAAATAAATTATTGATACGAGCGTTGGGACTTAGTATGGTTGCAAATTAATTATTATTTAATATTGTTTTTAGGAACAACAATATCAGTCTTCATTGCCGAATCTCATCGTCGAAGAAGAAGCAGAACAAGAACAGAAAGACAAAAGTTATTGGCGTATTATAACATTAGCTTCTTCTTCGTAAAATTTAAGGAAATATCAAGACACAATGGATTTGGTTGCGCCAAACAATCGATAGACTTGATTGGAGAAAAGCAAACAGGTCTTGCTTCTAAATTCACCTTTTTGTGAATAAAGAGTAACAATAGTAAATTATGTACCGAGGGCACAAAGCAGTGCCTTACGTCGCGGGCGGCTTATTGTACCTTGAGCGTAACGAGGGAATCTAGAGTTAACTCCCGAGCGCAGCAAGGGAAGATGAGTCCTGAGGGCAGCGAGGGGTTCAAGCCGCCCAAGACAAAAACACTGCTTTATCCTAGAAGCGAATCCTCTTCTAAAAATACTGTCTAATATTATACTCTCTCATAACTAATAAAAAGGTACTAGTAAGGTACAGTCTTTTATTTTAAATTTCGTGCAGCTCGTGGAGCACGTGCTCGTATTTTTTTCTTGGTAGCTAGTTCAATTTTCAAATAAACTCTTCTTACAGTGCTTATTTTGAGTTTTCATTCAATGTTAATCTCTTTGCTTGGAAACTCCCAACTGCAAGCTTCGCTCGAATTTATGTTTCATCTATAAAACCAACATTTGATTTTCATGTGTTAGATTAAGGATGTGTTAATCTGAGCGATTACTGCCTTCAAAGCATTTGATTTATTGATATTTTTTGATTCTCGGTTTATTTTGATTATTTTTTTGGTGTTTGCTAAAATCTAAGCACTATACATGTATTTCAGCTACAAAAGGTTTTTCAATATCCAATCTAAGACCCCTTTAGTCCAGCTAGAGAGGATTTTTTTACTATATTAACTACTAGCTGTTGCTCACGATTTCATACGCGTAGATAAAAAAAAGCTCGTTCCGTTAGTTTCTTGTATTTGTCATTCACAGGTCCCACTTCGAACCTGCCCCCTTCTCTCTACCATCATCATATTGCCAGACCATGGTACGGGCAACAGTTATCTAGTTGGCATTGGCAATTGTCTTTATACTGGGTTTGGCTGGCACTGTCCGATTAAAACGTCACGCTCAGACAGGTGACTCGGCCTCCAAGCTAAATCTAATAGGTAGCCAAGTCTAATATGGAGTAGATAGTTACAATTTGTGTAGTAAGTAGGTTATATACTTGTTGGTAATAGGTAGAAGTACTAGGAGTTACTCGTACTATGCCAAATATTTCAGTCTGAATGTTTAGTAGGAATTACCTACTACTCGGAACCAGCCAAGCCAAGTAGGTAGTATATAGATACTATTTATATGTAGTAATTAGGTAGATCCATTGTAAGTAGTATCCATCTTCTTCTACCTATAAGACTTGGCTGGCACCGACTTCAAATAGATGGGTAGCGCTTATAATAATTATATTAATTAATATTAGTGCTTATTTGTGGTTTGGAAGTCGCTTTAATTTTGTTACAATGATCACTTAAAACATCTTCTAACTTGACTTTTATTGAAAATCAGTTTACTAAAAAAATTAAGTAAACAAAATTAAGTCAAAGTGTAGTTTTTTATATCGTAAATTATGACACTTTTGTGCTAAGATCATTACACTCGAGGCGGTATTATAGCGCGAGCCGTATGCGAGCACACTAATGGAGCCAATAGTGTAAATTATTAACGCACACGCGTTTTTTGTGACGTTTTTCATCACACATGCGAGGGGAAAAAACACAGACTTGCATTAGTCAATACATTTTTCTGAAAATGTATGCGCATTTTGCTGCTTTTCCACTTATCAAAATTTTACTAGGCATAATAATAAAGCGAGTACTTTGTTTAAATTATCATACCTAATTAATTGTCAATATTTTAATAAAAAAAATAATGTTTATTTACTGTTATTACGTAGTTATGATACTTTAAATCAAGAATTTAAGAAAAGTAAAAAAAAACTCTTGTTGATTTATTTTAAAAAAAGTCTAGTTTAGTTACTAGTGCGATAATGGTAAAGTAACAGCACACGTGCTTAATAGCTCGGACTATGAGCTAAAACTGATGTAATAAAGTCCTTTTTACGAGTGAAAGTGATGAAAAAGATATTAAACACAAACGCGTTTTTAACTTCGAGTAGGAACATAATTATCAGCAAAATCAGGCAAGAAACTATCGAGATAATAATGAGGTTGTAAGTTCTAGGTCCACTATGTTTTCAATCATTTTAGTCATTTTTATACTACCTGCTGATTATGTAAAACAGATTAGTACTACCAACTCGTAGAATACATTTTTTAAGCGGGCCGTCGATTGAACAGCTCTGCTAGTCCTAGTAAATATGTTTTTTGTTATGAGATTTTTGAAATGTTGTAAGCATTGGTTTAGGATAGGTTGAGTAATTTATCCCTGGTACCGGAGTTCTTAGGATGCCCATCAGGAGCCCTATTCTTACGAAAGATATTTTCTGATCAATGTCTCTCTCGTTTTAAAAATCATAGTGAGAGTGACCAAGAAACATCTCACGCGTCAAGAATAGCCCTCCAGGGCCATTCTTACGATATTATATTATTTCCCCTATTCCTACGCACGAGATATTTTTTGGTCAATGTCTCTCTCGTTTGAAAAATCATAAAAGTGAGAGGGACCAAGATAATATCTCACACTTCAGAGAGTCCGTGGTCTACGATTGTTTTTTTTTAGATTTTACACGCACGACCAAAGGGAATCAAAACCTTTAGATGCGGGATATTTGTGAGTACATACTTAATCTACCTATACTTATAAACAAACTACCGCGCTCATGCTGCTTATAAGGCTCAACTTTAAAACGCCGTTGGCTTCAAATAATTTAGTAAAAAAACATTACAATAAAGCATAACATCACAGAGGGCTTTCATTTTTAGGCAAAAATATTTTTTTCACGGTATTTCGTCTGAATTTGTTTGTCTTTGAGAAATGCTAGCTCAATGTTCAAAAGCTTCGAGCGTTGATCACTAGAGGCGCTAAAACCAGCTGAGCGCCGAATGCCAAATGTCATTGGCGCATCTTAATCCCTTAATATGCAGACATTAGTTACTGCTTTTGTTTTAGCTGGACTAGACTTAATATTACAAATATGTAGTAAGTACGTGTGTAGATTGTAGATTTGACTTACATATTTGGATGACTGATTTTTTACCTTTTCCTACTTTACTATTTAGTTGGGTATTCTGCTGTCTTTTTAAATATTTGGACTTCTTTGAAGTTGCTTGAAAAGTGGTATGAGTTTTCTAAAGTATTTATTTTGGTCAAGCACGCCGTGTAACAAAGTATTCCTGCCTCAAATTAAGGATAGGTGACTATCCGTTGTTCTCACTAAAATTACAGACAAAGTATAATTACGTGAATAATGCTTAGCCAGCCAGTTAAATACTTCCAAATGTGGTAAAACTCTGTCAATGTGGGTAACTGGGTCACCCCGCAATCAAGCCCAATTGTCCCAAATCCCAAAAATGCCACACTATTCCCACATAACTACACTATAGGCCGTTAATTTGAAAGAGTTGCCATGTAAGATGTTGGTAAACAACAAAATGTAACCATATCTGCCGCACTTAGATTCTATAGTTAATCAGTAGTAATTGTGTTTCAATATAATGCCGGTACCACAATGGGGGGACGGCCATTGTTTAGGTAACCGGTAAGCAGGCACGCTCCGTGTGTAAACGGCTTTAGGGGACGTGTGAAGGAAAACATATTTTGTGTTGTTTGTTTCGGTAGGATTTGGTGAAATCTGTTTGGAAAAAAGGCTTTCTTGTTTTGATCGTTCGATTTTAGCAATGATGCTATTTTCAATACTTGTTTACGAAACCAATTCGCTCATAACATAACTCATCGTTTCAATTTTCCATAATTATTTCATTATGCTGTTTTCGACAAACCTTCAGAATAGGTTCAGCCGTTTATTCATAAAAATAAACCTATAAACCGATAACTAAAACGATTCATAAATAAAAAAATCAATAACCAATATCAACAGGTAATAAATCTACCAGGGCGACATAAACGCTAAGAATCCTAAGAGAAGTACCAAGATACTAACGCAAAGAGATCGCCCGATGATACCACATAAAAGACACCTTGATTGAACGGACCGGACAAGCCAAGATAAGCCGGGGCACGCTATTAGCATATTAAATGAGCGAGTATTAATATCAAGTCTAGCTTTGTTAGCTTGGTAAGGGATTTCTAGTTAGTTACTTGTTTGCCTTCAATTTCTTGGACGATAAACTCTGGCCCGAAGAGGTTGGTTGGTTTTGAATCGATCTTAAAGTTGGAGTCTAAGAAGCAGGTAAATCGATATTTAATAATACACGATTAAAACAGTTAATCTATGCAAAGTATATGAATATAATTATCCGATGATACCATCAGTGAACTTGTGAGTAATAATCCTTTGCTTATAAACCTTTGAATGGTAATTCGTTTTTGATAAATAAATGATTAGGTATTAAAACGATAGCTGTAATTAGTTTCTTTAGGATTTTCGATACGTTTGATTAAGCACAACATTTTTTTACAAATTTACTATAATTTTTAGTAAATGTACATTCTCATTTAAAATGCATAGCTATTTTCTATTACCGATCGACGCATCGCTTCGTTAACTAGCCATCTAGCTCCTCTATTTGCCTGCGCTCCTGGTAGCCTGTCCCCTCCAACTACAGTGCATTTTCGTTTTCTGCGGTCCTGGTACCTTGTCTCCTATACGGTTTATTCGCGCCTGGTAATTATATCTACACGGTCTTGTATTTCTGATCTCCTGGTACTATTTATACTGCTTATTCAGAATGGCTTTAAATTGCATTAGTTAATTAAGCCCTGGTGTGAATTAAATGGAACTTTTATGTTTATTTAGATGTGAAGTCCATGATTTAGATCTGGTCGTAAAGGTAGTAAATGAATGGATAGGGGTTAAGTTTGTGTAAGATTCTTTAAGTGATACGTTATTAGTTGCATAATTATTTAGAAAAAGTAACATAGTCAGCTACGAGTACATCTTTCTTAATACCTCCTTACTAATAATAAAAATACTCGTTTATTTCAGGCACTGGTTATTCTTATAAAATGACAACACGGACCCATATCATAAATACTTTACAGAACCAACCTTTGATAAATGAAATGTCCAGATGGAATAATAAAACGTTGCACGGGCCAAAAAACAATAACAGCCTAGGTTCTAAATGAACAAAATGTATGACGCCTAGTAAAAGAACAGAACTACACGTTCAGAACAGAACTCTCTTTAGACGTATAAGTACACATAAAGACTAACATACAAACATACACATCACATTATAATGAAAATTCGAATTTTAACATGACAGTCAGGAAAAAACAAAAGACTGGCTTCCAATATTTCAGATTCCACTACTGTCAGACAGACAGACAGAGTCCAATATTCATAACAACGTTTATTAATAAGAGGGTAAATCTGTAAACCTCAAAATGTTTTATTTAAAACACGTACAAAATTAAAAAAAAATGAATTTCGGCATATTTGTCTTGATCTTCAAATTACTCCAACGCCATTAATTCATTGAATTTAAATTTATTTTTTTGCAAATTTAAGCTCGAAATTTCGAAGCATTTTCACAAACCATAAATTATATCTATCATTTTATCGACAAAAATCGCCAAATATTATTTCAAGAATTAGGGCAAGGCGTCACCGAAACCTGTAAAAATCATAACAAACACTCAAAGATTGCTGCGATAGCCCTTATCTGGTGTTTTTTATTTTATTTTGGACCTTATTACTTCGTGTTAAGGAAGGCGTTCATCAGTATTTCTGTCACGTTGTGTGATGCTTCATTTTCCCATGATGGTCGATGACTCTGATTGCGGGTGTAAATTCCGAAGGCATTTTATTTGATACTTTTTCACATGACACTAATATTGTTAATGAGTAAATAACTGTCAGATGTGATACATTATACTTTAGAACGGCTGAACTGGTCTTAATGAAATGTGGTTAAGAAATAATGTGGATCACAAGGAAGAATACTGGAATACTGCTCTGTCTTGTCGGGACTTTCATCTTGTAAAATTTTGGAAATCTGAAAAATTAAAAAAATTACATCTAGCAGGGCGCAAGAGAAAGAGAGGAAGATAAATCGACAAGCTTCATCTTTGTAGAGCGTTCTCTGTCGCACTATGTGTTGTCTGTCATTTATCTTCAATTCTTTATAAAGCAGTTAAAACCACTTATATTGTTACAGGACATCGCATTTTTATTTTACATCACTTTTTGTGGTTACAACAATAGAGTTGTATGTGTTTCACCAATCTCTACAACGCGACACAGACAACCATCCACACCAAGCCACAGACCAAGACAACGCTATCCAAAACCGATACACCCATCTCCCTCTCCTGCGAACAGCCCCAAAATCCGCGTTCCATACGTCAAATTCGCCAACTCATGCCCCAAAATAGGCAGACCGTAAATTAAATTTAATTGATCCATTATACAGTTAGTGTTGTCCAGTCAAGGTTGTGTTTTATTGTTTTTTAATCTATGCGCCAAGGCGTGGTTTATGACCGTCGTGACGGCCATACGAGAGCGTGGCGCCATGTGCCACTGCGTTGAAATACACAATGTGGAAAAAGTGTTTTATGAATTTTGAACGATGTCACTGACACTGACATAAGGTTGACATTTAATGTATTTAATCTTGAATGTTTTTGCCCGTCTGTGCAAGAAGGTGGGTTATGTTTTTCGAGTGTAAGCATGCATGTGTGAGGTTTCTTTGGCACGTCCTACAGCCTAAACAGCTTGATGGATTTCGTCATGTGAGGTTATTTATCGATACGATCGATATAAACAGATAGAACCGTTCTTTTATAATTGTACCAGGCGCACCAGTTAGAGACACCCTCTTATGGTGGAAATTCCGCCAAAACGCACTAAGCGTTTCAAGTCAACTTTTCTTGTAAGAACTGCAAAGGTGTGGAACTCGTTGCCTGCGTCTGTCTTTCCACCTAAATACAATCCAGGGGTGTTAAAGAGTAAAGTGAATAGGTATCTCCTAGGCAAGCATGTTACACCTTCGATCACGTCGACGCTTCCCATCAGGCGAGTCAGTGGTCAAACGCATGCCTAGTCTGTTGTAAATATATATATACATATATATGCAAGAAGAGGTGGGTTATGTTTTTCGAGTGTGAGCATTTACGTGTGAGGTTTCTTTGACACGCCTTACAGCCAAAACAGCTCGATGAATTTCGTCATGTGAGGTCAGATAGAATCTGTTTAAATTTAGCAGTTTAGTTTAGTTTTGAACACCTTTTTTCGATTTCGTTTGGCTTCAAACATTACAATAAAGCGCCCCTGGCGGAAACTTTAAGAAACTAGGTTAAATGTATGGAGCCACACGAAAACGAAAAACGTTTTCGTTAGGTATTAAAACTCGCGTAAACCTCCTGGGCATATTGTCTGCTCAAACACATAGCCAAGTTATTATTTCAGAGCCAATTATTATTTAATATTACCAATACTCTTTCTTGTAACCAATTAACTAACACCACAAAATCCCATTCTTCAATACCAATACACAAGAGAAACTCAAAAGTCAGCCGGCCAGCAGCGGGGGCGGGTCAGCGGTAATTTCGCATTGTACTGCTTATGCCGGTTCGATTCCCGGTAAAGGCGTGGCAGGAGATTAGCGAGAAAGTCTTTATGGCTTTTGGACGTGAGAAAAAATGCTATTTTGACACGTGAGTGCGACCGATGGCATCTCTCGGACTTTGAAATAGGAGATGGAAAACAAAAAATGGCAGATGTGTTGGAGTTGTGGATGGATGGTTCATCATCAAAGTTGCGAATTTGCAACTGCGAATTGCGAAAGCATTATTATTGCAAAGCAGTATTGCAAGCATAATACATATGTGGTTCTTCCAACTGGTAGTTGGTAACTGTTGGTATCAGATAGACCAATGCCCATTTTTAAACATTATTTCGCTCTTTAACTATTTCGGTACGCATAATAATTAATTATTTATTTGTAATGAAATGTTATTAAATTTAGTTATAATATTTATAATTATTCACACATATTATATTTATTTTTGGTTATTTATTTAAGTACTTATTATTTTTATTATTTAATTTTAATTTAGTTTTATGTACACCACGTACCCTTTTTGTATTTCTGTAAGTTCTTGTCCATCCAAAGGTTTCCTGGAAGAAATCGCTTAGGCGATAAGGTCGCCCTTGTACTGCCGAAAAATGTATTAAGTATAGTTCTTAAGATTTAAAAAAAAAGGTATATTGTATTGTATTGTATTGTATTGAATTGTATTGTATTGTAGTTGCCATTTGAGTGCTTTATTCATTCATCATCCACAGCCTTTTTTAGTAAACTCCTGGGTAGACCTCTCTCTAATGCATGCTAAAAGGACGCTCAGTCTTGAACATAACATAACATATCGTCACGCCTTTCCCCCAAAGGGGCTGGCAGAGGTGTACAGCACCCACACTTCGCCGGCCGATATTCAGTCCCAAATGTGACAGGGGGCGAATCCTGTCGCCATACACCGGGCTCCAGTCATGTAGCAGATGACATATAGTAGTCAGTCTAGTCTTAGTCTTGAGTCTCGGTTTAAAACTGGTTTTAGCATACTTAGAAACAGTTTTAAATCGAGATTGATAACTGACAGTCGTTTTAGAATGCGGGCTTAATGTGCCATCTGCCTTAGGCCTACGTCCAGGGACCCTATTCGGAGATTTGAAATTTTCATCTCACCTTTTTTCGTCCTTGTTGCTCTCGTTTGAAACGTCATAGGTGTGAGAGTGATCAAGATAAAATCTCATCTCATCTCACGCGCAGGAATAGCCCGACAGGCGTCAAGCTAAAAAGTTAATCTTATGTAAATTTATAGAGTTAAGTTTCAGATTGATTGAAATCGAATTTAAGACTTTCTCATTTTTATTTGTTTTTTTTTTTAAATATGCTTCCGTTCATTTGTTTTCACATAAATGACGTCACCTGGTTCATTCTACCATGTAATTTAATCCTGCGCTGCGCACGCGTCGCCTTTATCAACCTTTGTTCCAACCGCGGTACTTTTGTTCCAACCCTATCATTGTTCTTTTCTCGTTGTTTGCTCGCCTGCGTTTGACGGTTCTGTTAGACCAGGGGTCTCTCAGGCTGGGGTCTGCCAGACCAGTGTTCTTTAAGTGTTAACCCTATTTTGTTGAGGGGACCGTATGTTTATTGATTTGTTGTTTTAAATGAACGCGTGCTTGAGTTTTGGAGTAATTGCTTTTGTAGAGGGATTAAATATGTTTTTTTTTGGTTTGGGTGTTTAAACTAATTTTTCGATACCCACTTGAAAAGTGAAACATGCACTTACATAGCTCCAAGAATGAAGTGAATGTGATTTAATGGACACTTTAAAAGTGTCATAAAATTTCGTTATTTATTATTCGATACTAGTGATCCACCTCAGCGTCGCACGATACCTATATAAATATTAGCTTTCTCTAAAAAAATATCTGTTTGATGCTGCAAACCGCATCAAAATCCGTTCCTTGTTTTATACTATACTAGCTGCACCCTGTGTTATACCTGCGGTTAAAAAGTAACCTATACAATACAATACAATACAATACAATACATCTTTATTGCACACCAAAAATACAAAGTAAAACAAACATAAACAAAAAAATTAAACAAAAAAATATCATTCGGCAGTACAAGGGCGGCCTTATCGCCTAAAGCGATTTCTTCCAGGCAACCTTTGGATGGACAGGACAGAACGAAATATGACAAACGGTCGGTGGCATACATAAATACATAAATACAATAGTAAACAAATAACAACTACCGTCATATCAAATTTCACCAAAATCCGTCTATCCGTTTGAGCGTGAAGAAGTAACAAACATACGTACTCACAAACTTACGCCTTTATTATGTTATTGTGAAGTGTGAGTATTGCAATACACCTCTGCCAGTCCCTTTGGGAGAAACGGCGTTACGATGTGTTATGTGATATACTGAGAGGGATACTGTATTCTGACAGCGGCAGCCTAAACACTTTGACAGCTGTGATACACACTTGATCTACAGACGCTAACCGTACTCACTTACCTACTACCCTCTTTTCAGAGCGCCAAATCGCTAAATCTAAACTAGCTAAAAGTATTCATATGTCCTTGTCTAATACGCACTAATAACAAAGACAGGTATATTTTTAACACATCGTCACGCTTTTCCTCCGAGGGGGCTGGCAGAGGCGTTATACAACACCCACACTTCGCCGGACGATATTCAGTCCCAAATGTGACAGGGGGCGAGCCTGTCGCCTTACACCGGGCTCCAGTCATGTAGCAGATGACATACAATACGCACATATTAACAAATTGGTGCGTGCCGTCGGCTGGGTTTGAACCCGCTCCTTCTGGCTTGAGAGGCGGGCCTTCTCCAACTAGGCTATCATCGCTTTTTGTTTTAGCTCATTTTAATTGAGCAATAAAGCATTTTGAGTAGGCCTCCTGTGTTCTTACTACAAAACCTTTCTTACCACTTCAAGCCTCAAATTAAGCCAACCACAAACCATCTCAATGTCCGTCTCACAAAAAACTCTTCATGAAGACGCATAGCCCTCAAGATGACGCGATACTAAACTTTCATTTGGCCAAATTAATGGTAATGGAAAAGTCGGGTACACCCCCGCCCCTGCCCCAGACCCCTCAGGGGCCTAGCGGGACAGACCCATCTGTCTTTATCTATGGACGAGCAGTCTAGGGTTAACGTTGGGCAGTTAAAGTAGGCAGTAGTTATTGGGTACTTACTATAATCCATGGGAAAGTACATTATGGTGTTAATTCTGTTGTTATTTTTTAAAGTAAGCCAAACATAGATTTAAATCTTTCCAAAACAAATATAAATTTATATTTAAAAATTTAATTTAATTTAATTTATAAATGATTAATAAAAATTTTAAATTTAAAAAACCCGTGACACCGATTTTCATCGGTGTCACGGGTCATCAAACTTAGTTATGAACACTGTCGACGAATTTTTCAAATATGTAAATGAAAAAACAAAACAAAATCAAATGCAGTTCATCCGTTCGGGAACTATGATACCACACACACACACACACGCGTCAAACCTATAACACCCCATCGTTTTTACGTCAAAGGCTAAAAAGATAAGCTCTGTATTAATAATGTGCTATGTATTAATTGTTATAAAATAACAACGTGTTATTGTTCACACCACATTCGACAGAATTTCGACTTCCTTATGTATAATATTTTCTATATCAACATCATCACGATCTGGGGGGCTATTCCTGAGCGTGAGATGAGATGAGATTTTATCTTGGTCACTCTCACACCTATGACGTTTCAAACGAGAGCAACAAGGACGAAAAAAGGTGAGATGAAAATCTCAAATCTCCGAATAGGGCCACAGTACGGAAAACGTAAACCAACAGATAGACATTTTTTAACATACATAATATACATACAGTAACAGACACCCTCTTATGGCCGCCAATTATAATTCCGCCTAAACGCACTAAGCGTTTCAAGTCAACTTTTCTTGAAAGAACTGCAGAGGTGTGGAACTCGTCGCCTGCGTCTGTCTTTCCACCTAAATATAATCCGGGGGTGTTTAAGAGTAAACTGAATAGGTATCTTCTAGGCAAGCGTGTTACACCTTCGATCACGTCGACGTATCCCATCAGGCGAGTCTGTGGTCAAACGCATGCCTAGCCTGTTGTAAAAAAATATTTCATGATGTACCTATTAATTCATTAATGATTCGAATTTGTTATTTTATCACATCACTAGCACTATGTGCTATTCTAGACTATAATCTATCTATGTGCTAAATTTCATCCAGATCTGTTCAGCCGTTCTGGCGTGAAAGAGTAACAAACATCCATCCATCCATACATACAAACTTTCGCGTTTATAATATTAGTAGGAAGTAGGAAGTGAAGTAGGATATACATATGTATATGTATATATACGTACCAAAATATATATGTATAATATTCTGAAGACGGGTCTGAGCAGTAGCGCGCTTGTAGCTCCTCACTCAACTGCCGTCTTTGTACTTCTTCACTCTACAAAACTTCAATGCTAGAGTGAATAAGTACCCTAGGTCGTCGTGCTCCATCTTAGACCACAACGTCGCTTAACATCAGGCGAGTTGGTGGTCAAACGCCGACCTATTTTACATAAAAAAAAATAATAATAATATTAATAATGTTACACGTACAATAAATAATCGAATTCTTGAGATAAGAATTACAATTCGAATAAGTGCTACAACGTTAAATCGAATAACTCGCAAAACATTAATGAAATTAAAATTCGCCCAACCCTCGCAAACAGCAGACTTACGTGTAATGGCGCGTTCACACGAGCGACACTCGCGACAGGCAAGCAACGCGTGTCGCGTATCAAATGTCATGAGAATCCGCCGCCCTAGCCAATTAAACATTTTCTAGTTGGCTAATATTATGCGAATAATAATATTGTTTGACATGCATTAATTTTTATAGTTTCTATTCGAAAATGGTGCACCAAAAAGGAGACTCAAACTCAGCAGTGGGCGGATTATGGTCAATTAATTAATGATGACGACGAAAATGAAGCATATGTAATCAAATCAAATGGCTATATTCAATTAGGTGTCGAAAATACACTTAGGAACGTCAACGGTATAAAAGTGACTCTAACACCTTGTTGGGAAAAAAAGTCACTTCGCAGAAGAACGCCAAGAGAGAAACTGAGAGAGTTTTTTAATATTAAAAGTTTGTTCTAAAGTATTTGGCTTAGAACTAGTAGGTACCAACTTTAAGAATTCAAATGACTTTTTCATTTGAGAACTGAAATCCAGGGCAAAAACAAATAATATGTGTATGGCCAAAAGTAACAAGAGGAGACATTCTGGCGTAATTGAAATTTTCTCTCCCTCTCTCTCCTTCTCTCAATCTCTCTCGCATAAGTGTATTTGAGATAAATATCCATCACTCCTTCTGCAACGGCGTCAGCGAAAGCTATATTTGACAGCTCTAAGACCCATTACCCCTAACAACTAGAACCATGCCCTCTAAAATTGCACAAACTTATCAATAAGTTACCTTTTAGACCAAAGTGCACCAAACCTTAAACTAGTGATTAAAATTTTAACAGACTGTTTTTGACAGTCCTTCAATAATGTCAAATTTTCAACGGTCTGGGTAGCGACTCTTTTTCTGAACAAGGCGGTTGAGTCATTTTTATAACTTCTAAGTCTGCATGCTACATCTTCGACCACATCGTCACTTACCAACAGGCGAGTTGGTGGACAAACGCGGACTTATTCGCGTAAAAAAAAAACTTTGACGTTCATAAATGTGTCTTCGATACCCTAAAGACATTTGATTTAATTTGATGGTCAGTGAAACAAATAACCGCCATGATAAATGAACTTGCATTTCACAAACCTTACAAAACATTAAATTGTCATTTATTCCCATTTAATTCCCAATAAAGCCAAAGCTGCCTGACAGGTGTCTACATAGAAATTACCGCAATGACGTTTGTACGCGAGCGTGAAATCGCGTGTCAGCGCCATTTTTTTTTGCACTTATTTTGAACTATTGACCGGCTGTCGCAAGTATAGCGGCTTACAGACTGTGCTACAATACAATCTGCACAAAGAGGTAAAATTTGTACGTATTTTGTAATTTGTTCATCGTTTTGTGGTTAGTGTACTTAAGTACAATGTAATAAGTATACTTACCACTAACCCGCACGAAACGCTTTAATTCTACGTTTGTTTTGCAAGTCGCTAGAGTGTCGCTGTGCTAGTGGGTGTTCCCCGATATTTACAATCTGAGGCTCTATTCTCAAGCTTGACATTTTTTCTGGTCATTGTCTCTCTCGCTTGAAAAGTTATAGGAGTAAGAGTGAGCAAGATAACAAGTCACGTGTCAGAAAAGGGCTTGGAGCACTATTCTTACCACTCGAGATATTTTTTGTCATTGTCTCCCTTGCTTAAAAAGCCATAAGAGTGAGCGTGACTAAGATAACACGTCGCGCGTCCTCAAGTATCGAGTGAATCGTTTTCTTCTAAGCTAGCGTGCTCCATCGTAGACCACGTCATTGGTCACGTCCGTCTTGGTGTCCTCAAGTATCGAGTGAAACGGTTTCTTCTAAGCTAGCGTGCTCCATATTAGACCACGTTATTGCCTACCATCAGAGGCCCTATTCGGAGATCTGAGATTTTCATCTCACCTTTTTTCGTCCTTGTTGCTCTCGTTTGAAACGTCATAGGTGTGAGAGTGAGCAAGATAAAATCTCTACGAATAGCCTTCCATTATTGGTCAAGTTAGATTCTACTTCTACAGTTGCTATCTCTCTAACATTACTTGCTGATTGGACTTTCAAGTTCAACTCTCGGTTTATGTACGACTTTATGACTTTACTAGCTGCGTCTCACAGCTTCACCCGCGGTTATAAAGTATTCTATGTGCTAATCCAGATTGAAATATATCTCTGTGCCGAATTTCATCCAGATCTGTTCAGCCGTTTTGGCGTGATTGAGAAACAAACATCCATACCAAATATCCACCCACCCAAACTTCCGCATTTATGATATTAGTGTGGACTTCGTTTGGCTATAATTACGAGGTATAGAAATGTCACGTGATCCTATGTCAATTCAGGGCAGGTTAAAGCCGACATGGCCATACCGCCTTGTCATCCGTATGGTTTTTTCGTATATAAGTTAATAAATCTAAGATGTTGATGATAGAGGAGAGGGTGATGTCAACATTACCACGCACAAAAGTTTAAAAAGAAGTGGCTTCAGCGAAATATAACGCAGTGTTCCATCTTTTCCTCTAGATTGATCTGAGTATTGTCACTACCAGTGGTTTCATAATGACTGTTCTATTATTTATTTTCATTTTCCATTTAGAACTTATTAAGAGGGCCGCGACGCTCTGAAATTTTTTGAAAACCATTTGTCAGATTAAGATTAAATTTTGCATGTACAATAAATTAACAATATCTCCGCCCCTATGCTCTTGGTTTTTTTAAAAACGTTCTCAAGCGAAAGTAGAGCTATGAAAAATATTCAAATTTTTAAGGGGTCACTTTTGACTGATTGATGAAGGTTGTCTATTTCATTTCCTGTTAAATGAATCCATAGTACAAGGGAAATTTGTAGTTATTTAAGAATGATTACAGAAGTGCAAAAGTCATTAAAAAAATTGAAATTGTACTTTGTCACTCTGTAGGTAAGTTTAAAGGCTCGTCAGTATCATTACTCGCTCTCTTCGCTCGTCTTCTTCTTCTAGACGAAATGGCTATAGAATACCTTAAGCCAATGTGAAGTTAGTCCAAAGTGGTCGCCGGACTCTTAAGTCGATAAGTTTCCTAAAGTGAATAAATAAATAAATTGTCTAGAAGTCAGGCGAGAATGCAAAAAATGCAAGCCAATTAATTATCACATTTAAAAAAATTTGCAGTCATGTTCAAATTGTTAAGAGTAGCTCTCCATAGTAACTGTGATGTAATCTGTGTATCGTCAGCATACATTGTAAGGAGCGGGAACTATTTAATTTGTGGTTGGAAGAGAGGCGCTAACTGAAGGTGCTAATTTGTGGTTTTCAACTGCTAAGTTAGCTATAATAAGTATATGTAACAATGAGGTACAAATAATAACAAGCATCTTCTCTTGTCTTCTTTTCTCTTCTCAACATAGTAGAAAATTAGTCGCTTTCCGCGTAAACCAATTCGGCTTAAAGATTAATAAAGGATGTAAAGATGATTGACAGATTCCGACAAAAATAATCTTACTTTTAACCGACTTCCAAAAGGAGGAGGTTCTCAATTCGACTGTTTGTTTTTTTCATCATCATCCTTTAGAAGTGGTTCCAATATACATTTTATAGAAATCGGTCTGAAGTTTTTAAAATAAAATTGTTTACACGGATGACGGAAAGTCGGTTTGTAAAGGTTTGCTTTTTATATTATCTAGCACAAGAATAGCTCGCAGCAACACAAATACCTGCATTTCCAAACATAATTAGCTCGCAGACAGAAATCATAACGTTCGAAAATAGAACGCTACCAACCGCCAATTTCAATAATCGTTAAAGAAATCGAACAGACGGCGAATTTCAATTCGAATTTGGAACAGATGATTTGAATTTGGAACAGATGTCCGTTGCCGGTCTCGATTACTAGTGTTGAGACGATGGGCAGATCTAGAAACTAAAGGTGGGTGGTCACTGGTTGCTACTTAGTAAGACGCTCTACGATTAAATTTAGCTGTGTCTCTTTTTGTTTTAATATCTAAGACAAGGATGGCTACGAATTTAGAGCTGTCAAATCATATTTATTCTAAAATAAAGTGCAAAATTGAAGCTGAAGAAGTTCTGCGCTGAAAACTATCTCTCTCTTTTCATTCTATTATGTAAGAAAAAGACGATAGCAGCAATTTTTACACATATGGCACAATTTTGTGCTCCAGAAAATCGTTTCACGAAATCAGCATGCAACTTAGTAAGCCGTTGTAGGATTCGAATGATCGTGACGCCGAAATGTATCTTTGACGCGCCTTTGAGATGAAACGTGACTTGCTTGAAGAATTTTGGCTTTGGGACAAAATGTCGCGAACTGCACTTGTTTATTGCAGAGCGACGATGGAATGCATTTAAAATTGTACTTACAATTGTAACGTGTTTTTTGGTAAATGGTAGTCCAAATTTTTATACGAGCGAGGTCTTAGAATCTTCTGGTATAAATCGGCATTTGTTTGTCCGAGATAGCTGGATCAATAATGATCCAATTTTCATGAAATTTCAGGCAAACAGTTCATGCAAATACTATTTGTAATTTCAAATCTGAGCTTAACCGGTCATTTTGCTATGAAGATAAGTAAGATGTACGTTCGGGGCGAAATAGTAGTTAGTTTAGTGTAATAAAATCAGGTTAAACTATTTCAAAAACTTACAATACAAATCAATACATCTTTATTGCACACCAAAAATACAAAGTAAAACAAACATAGAGAATATTAAAATAAAATATCATTCGGTCTTATCGCAGCGATTTCTTTTGGGCAACTTTTGGATGGACAGGACAGAACGAAATGTGACAAACGGTCGGTGGCATACATAAATACGATAGTAAACAACTTAGTAAATACTTACTCTACTTCCTAACTAAGTAACTACTACTAAGTAAAAACTTACTAACTTACTCACTAAGTACTTACTTACTCACTAAGTACTCACTCACTGAGTAAGTACTTACTTATTTCCATTCTAAAAGCACCTTTATCAAATCCACGTGTACTCAAGGACCATTCGATTTTCAAATCCCTTTCTCCAACCAATTCCTCGTTTCAAAACGCTCATTTCATTCGAATGTGTTCCATTTTCGAATTAAGTCTATTAGAGGTGCGCGATTGAAAGATTAGTCGAATCGATTAATTGTGGAATCGAGCTTGTTTGGGTTAGTGATGGAAGACCGAGTCTTTGATGTTGTTGGGTAACTTGGAACGGAATTTTAAGAATCTCTTTTCAAGTTTGTAATGTTTTAAGAACGTTCCTAAATTGGCTGTTAGGAAATTAATTCAATGGCTCTAAATATTGTTCATTTATCAATCTACTTTTTCGGGTCATTTTTTACCTATGCTTTTACCTCTTTACTAATGAACGTAGTATAGCCTCGTGATAGTAATTACAGTGTTTTGTCCTTTTCGATCGAGTTAAAAATTGTAAAAGAACGAAAAAGACAAAACACTGTAAAAGTACTCTGAGGCTATACAACGTTTATTAATAAGACGGCTAATAGTGTGCCTGCGCCACACGATGAAAAAAATTATGCCTCGCAGTTTCTTGCCTGTTCTTCTGAGTAGTGGCTCTTTTTCCGACCAAGGCGGTCGAGTCTATCATAAAACTTTGACGTTCATAAGTGTATCTTCGATACCCAATTGAATAAAAACAATTTGACTTTGACTTTGATTTTCTGATGGTTTTTTTGTTTGTAGATTAAAAAATAACAAATATAAATACTTCTATTTATAATATGCGCTTTTTCAAATCTCATCGGCTACAAATACAATCGATATTAGCATAATCGAGTTTAGCATTAGTATAAACATTCCAAACACAAACATAGACGAGCTCCACTCTAGTTTTTTTTCTTTTCTTTTTTGTGACAGGAAGTGAGTTTACTAATGCGTTCCGTTCACACCATATGCGCGCGCTCGAACGACTCACTCTTTCCTCATTATTGTTTGTATTTATTATTGTAATTTCGTTTGTGGGTGTTTGGAACAATTTCGTCGTTAGCAAATTATTGTGGTTGAAGTTTACGGGGCGACCAGCTAACCGAGTTGGTTGTGGAGGTGGCTAAATGATTAAACTAAATGTTTTGGTTGGGTTGGTAGTGTTTTAGTTGAAGAATGTGATGGTGGCGCCCTCGATCAATTCTATAGTTAAATTGGTGGTAAGTACATGCTTACATCATTAGTTACAGTGCAAGTCATCAGAGTGTTCTCAAGCTATAAACGCTTGTTTAATGAGACCTACAGAAATACAAGGTATCGATTCAACTATACATTTAAGCAGTTGTTTATAAATTGTCAATTTTGATACTTCTGGCTTCAAAAGGTGTTAAATCAAGGCAATTCATTAACTACCTACTAAAAACAATTGGTTAGTAGAATTAGGGTCAGAACTGTTGGAATTTCACCTACCTGTCCTATCATCCTCTCTCTTTACCGCAAATGCGTCAACGGAGATGAATTTTGACAGTTTCAGTTTATATTATCCATTTTTATTTAAGTCCCATGAAAACGAGAATGCACGACTAAAACATTTTTCTAATTAGGTAGGTATACACACACTCCACACAATAAAATTACAAGCGAAACCAAGGGGCGGAACTCTGAAAATATAAAAGAAGTAATTTTATTATTCAAATCCCAGAATAATTACTGCAACCATCAAGAGTTACACAAGACACCTAACGACGTCGGCACACTATGAACAATTACTGGCTCAGAGCTGTGTGTGGCGCTTACGGCTAATGGACCGAAATCAATCAAACACGGGGAATGGGATCAAATTAATACTTCCTGTACAGTAATCAAATCGAAAGTGATCAAATTAATACTTACTGTACAGTAATCAAATCGAAAGTGATCAAATTAATACTTACTGTGCAGTAAGTATTAATTTGATCCCATCCCATCCCACCCTCCCCTTTTACTTTAAACTTCTATGCACTGCTTCCTGCGCTGCAATTTCCAACAAGTGCAGTGAATCGCTGCTTACCTTCTCAGGGCAGACGTAAGAATCTTCGAAGGGACAGTGGCAGGAGGCTTCATTTTCGCTACGTATATAGTAGCGAAAATGAAGGTATGCGCGGGCGTCTAAAAGGCAAGACGCGGAGATTTCAAGCACCGTGAAGTCTTGTGATTGGTCAATTCATGCACAGATTAGCTCCTCTCCACTCGTCTTCACTTCAGTAGTAAAGCACCCTTACGCTAGCCTGCACTGAGCTCAGTGCTATCACAAAAAATGAGTTAAAATTTGTCACTATTTGACATATTTGACAATTCTATAGATCTAAGTTTGCCTAGCGCGCTCTGGTGGCAGAAAAAAAACAAAACTCGCTAATTTCTTAGAAACAATAAAGAAATAATCTCACCTAATTATAAATGATAAACTAAGACAATAATTTCTGAATTTCTAGAAACTGCAATTTACACTGACGTAGATTAGATTTCCGTGAAATCTTATAAGCTGTCATCCTAGCCTGGATGTAGACTGTTCTATGAATTACACATAATAAGCACTTGCATATAAAATAATGTTGGCGTTCGTATAACTAGAGGTAGCAGTTAAACTGATTTCTATGAAATAATTCATAAGATAGGATTAGGTCATTTTGCGAAATGCGAAATGACTAAGTACCTACTTAATTAAGTAAACGACAATAATTGTCGTTTCGGGAAATGACTGTCTAGATTAAGCGAAGTGAGGTTTCAGAGCGACTATGTACCAAATCGTCATTTGTTTGTCAAACGATAACTTCAGTATCCGATCTTCAAGAAATGCAGGCCAGTATGTCACGCAAATACAATTTTTAAGTTCGCACATGAGCAAAATCAAGAATCGCTAGGTTAGGCTAGTTCGAGGTGGTGTAATAAAGCAAGCAAGCAAGTTGTACAGCCTGAGTAGCTAGCCTTGATGTCAGAGTTTCTAGGCCGCTCGAAGGCCTCTCACATGACTTGACGATAGACATAGAACAAACAACCAGGGCCTACAACTTAACGTATCATCCGAGTCAGTTGTAAATGCCACTCGCGGTCACCCAAGCGAAGACTGACCGTGCCGTCCGTGCGATGTACTAGGAGTCTATGATTCTGGGGTGGTGCACTCAGCGCACCAGCAGGTGCAACGAGCTGCAGGTAATGGCGGCATGGCGTGCCGCGCGGCTCATTACCGCTTCCGAACGCTGCCCGAACACCTAATTTAACGTTTTCTAATGTGCATCGCTTGAACGTAGGTGTAAGTGATGGATTGTTGAGACACCCCCTTAATTTCTTAGTTCCGTTGCCGGATCGATTGTTTTATTTAGGGTGTTGCAAGACTAGATCTGGCTTGAAGATCGTTCGTGATTTTTTTTAGTTTTTAGTTTTTGTTATTTATTTATTTATAAATAAATTCGGGACACTTCCACGCACGGTCGCCTGACCCCAAACTAAGCAAAGCTTGTACTATGGCTGCCAGAGACTGATATACATACTTAGATATTTTTAAATACATACATAAATACATATTAACACCCAGACATAGAACAAATACAAATGTTTATCACATTAATGTTTGCTCATCACATTAATTAATGTTTGGTGGGAATCGAACCCAGCTTTTAGCTTTGCAGTACCTACGAATATCTTTTTTTATGATAGAATTACATTTGGTCGCCATCTCAGCATATTTATAAAGACGAAGCTCATGTCACTTGAGATTTAAAGACATGTCATCAGTGATTTATCTAGACATTTTTCTCAAGATGTATTACTTCTTTGTCAAATCATCAGTACTTTCAGTTACGTGTACATTTTGTCGTACTGTTGAAAATCGTTCCTATTTTTACTCCGCGTAAATTTCGAAGACGTACAGAACAAAAAGTATAAGTAATTGCATTTATCATTTCAACGACCTACCCTTCCATCACCACCACGCTAGTTCAGTGCGGGTTGTAGTCGCATTTTCATAGGTACATTATTGAATTGAATCAGTTAATCAATTAGTTAAAAAAATTGGGCGTAAATCCAACCTGACATTGACAGCTAGGGTTTAGTAGCGTCAGTGGTCTTGATGACCTACCAGCCATACAAACAGGCCCTACTCCAGTTTTACCGTCAAACTTGAGTGACCACAGCTGTTCCCACGCTTCATTGACCCGCCATGGTGTTTTAATGCAGCTATAATTTGTTAGTAAATTCAATAAGACGACTTCAAATTATTGATAAGCATGGGCGCTATTTCTACGCGTGAGATGAGATGAGATTTTATCTTGGCCACTCTCACACCTATGACGTTTCAAACGAGAGCAACAAGGGCGAAAAAATTGAGAACTCAAATCAAATCTCCGAATAGGGTCCCAGGACCGAAACAGATGGCACAGTACGGGAACAGAAAACTGTGGATGATGATAATGATAATGAATTGAGCACTCGAGTGGGAAGTAGGTATAAGGAGAAGAAGAAGAATTTCAAAGAATAACAACGTTGTTACTACAGCTATTCCTACTACCTAATTGAAAAGCTGCTGTTTTGAGGCAGAAGTTATCTAAGAGTGAATGTTACTTATTCACTTTTTTATTATTTGTTTATTGTACTTCATGTACTGAGTATTTGGTTGTACGTACAACCAGTATGTACTTGGTTGTTATTTATAAAGATAATTGTATCTTTTTTGGAAAATTTACAAAGATAAATAATAGAACAACTATCTATTTAGATGTATAACTATAATAATTGAAATGACTACCTTAACCTAAGAGCTTATTTTATGAGTAGGCAGTGTTTTTGAAAATAGGGCTTAAGAAGTTTTTAAAATCGTATAGGTACCAGGGGTTCATAAAAATCTTTTTAAAGAGCAAGCTCGAAGAACTGTTGCTTTGGTGCAAGCTGGAGCTTATTTTGTAGGCGTAATAGCAATTAATAGCGAGGGTCCTCACGCTCACTCATACGACGCGAGACGTAAGCCCGAGCGGGATGTTACGATATGACGATTGCCATTACGCTGAGAAAATAAGGCCCCTGATCATACTTACTTTCTGCAACGCCAACTTCAAGCTACCAGGCGCCCATGCAATAACAAGAGTTGTTGTTCCAGCGACCGCCCTCCTCGTCGTTATCGTACGGCGGCGCGGTGAACGACGACGTTCGGTCGCCGGGCTCCGGCGGCACCCCCGGCCCCCTGAGTCAGCCCCCGCCGCAGACCCTCGACGCGACGGATCCAGGTTAGTACCAACCTCTTTGGATGTATTCTTTGTGGCACTGGTTGAATAGACTTGCTGTGCGGAGCCTGTAGAATTGCATGTAGGTTCACGGATGTAGGTGCAGTTTCGATCGTGTTTAAACAGCAAAATTTGTGAACAATGAAGAAAGTTTATTACTGCAAAAGAAAAACAACGACAAGATAAGAAAGTATACTAAGTGAACATCCAAATGAGTTTTTTTTTTGCATAACGACTAGAATTTGCAACAGTCTTTTGGTATCCTTACTAGGCAAGCCTGTATCGACGAAACCGAGTCCCCGGAAGTAATCAAAATTAACAAACCTCATTGGCAAGACAGTAAAAAGGATATAGAAGTACTAATATGAATATGGTAGGCTGTTTAATCTACTGTTTACGTTATGTCATCATTTCATTGTCGCCAATATCATCAGCTCTAATTGGTATCAGTTACACAGTGTTTTGAGGTTTCCCTGCTCCTAACAGAAATCATAACCCCCCCCAAAGTTTTTGAGTAACATTGTACAGCGCAAACCACCCTAAGAAAATTGGGATTGCATTATTTTAATCAAATTAGGAACTGAAAACTATGCAAACTTATTAACGTTACAGTTAGTCAAATCTTTAAATTATAAATCTCATTTGAATTTCTACTAATTGACGCTTCCAATGTAAAAGGAAGATAATTAATAATTTGACTAATCCGTGTGTTAATTATGAACATGCGAGAAACTAATCTAACAGCTAGGTTATTAATCGTTGATTTATAAATCATTGATTAGTATTTAACATCATTATTTAACAGTTTGATTAGCCGCACTCTGCACTACAAGATTTACCCACATTTTTTTATTTCCATTTTCCGAAATGTAAGACGAAAATCTTGTTTTCTTCTGCATCATTATTCTCTTCAGAAATACTTGAACTAGGTCGGTTTAGCCGTCTCATCGCGGAAAAGTAACATCCAGACAGTTTTTTTTTCAGTTTTCAGACACTTTTCCACTTTCTCTAAGTAAGTAGTTACTAAGGAAGTACTAATTAAGTATTTTAACACTTACTAGCCACGTAGAAAGAGTTACTGACCACGGGCAATTTATTTTTGCAAAAACCTATTTTCGGTCCTCTGCTAGGATCTTCTCCTCCTTGTACGACATGACATCTGTCTTCTTCTATTTTTGGTCTATAAAAGTTCTTCTCCCCTTCCTCTCTTTCCTTATTTCAACATCATCATCATCATGTCACCCTGTAAGACGTCCACTGCTGGACAAAGGCCTCCTCCAATGATCTCCACAACGGCTGGTCCTGCGCTGCCCACATCCAGCGGCTTCCCGCGACCCTCACCAGATCGTCAGTCCACTTTCTGGGAGGGCTTCCCACGCTGCGTCTTCCAGTTCGCGGTCGCCACTCGAGAATTCTGGCCCATCGTCCGTCGGTTCTACGAGCGATGTGCCCACTGCCACTTCAGTTTGGCAATTCTTCGGGCTATGTCCGTTACCTTGGTTCCTTATTTAATTAAAGTTAATTGCAAAGTTCTGGTTAGCCGGTTAACCAGCTAAGCTTACACTAAGTATATTGTAACTTAGCAACAATGTAACGATCTGCACATCCAATCTATTAAGCACCTCGGGCTTATATCAATTAACTTTAAACTATGGGCCATCGTTATCTTTACTTGTATCTGTTTTCAGGGAACATTATCATGGTCGAAGGCTTTTTTTATTAGACAGGACCACGATAGGACCCACGCTAGACCTCTGATGGTAGTTAACCTCATGTGATCAAAGTGTGTGTTTTGTTACTTTGAAGTCTAACGGGTAGTGGAATAATGACTGGCTTTTATGAGAGAAAGCAGGAAAATACCGTTAGTTGTTTGACGACAGATTTTCAACCAAAGATTTATATTTTAGTCCTTTTTGGGTGGTCATCAGCCAGACAATTTTTAGGAAGTAAACCAACGTGCTATAGTTTTATCACAATGTTTTCTTTTACAACAAAAATAGATCAATATTGTTGAACCCACACCTGTGGCGTGGCGTGCCATCTACTTACTTATTCGTTTTCATTCAGATCTCCAAAAGTGCCGCCACCACTCATGACTCATATTTTAGAAAGCCAAAAGAATTCCACTTAAATCTATAAGGTCAAGGGAGAAACAAGCCTCGCCAGTCCCACGCAGCTCGTACCTAACAATTAACATGTCCGCACTCGATTGAGGAGATCCGACGCGATACGTCGACACCTTCTCAACTACCAATTCAAAACTGACAAGCCCATGTCACCACATCACTAGCTCTACTCTTTTCACCTTCTTTTGTGGTCTGGAAGAACGCATCGATATCTGCTCGGGCGTTTGTCAACACTACCTCCAAGTGTCAAGGGCTAGAATCACTCGTCGGGTGACAACCACTTTTGACGTTTCGATTCTGAATCAACTGTCATGTATTCATTCAGAAAATGACTGATAGGTGTGCGTAAAACACGCACTTATGACGCTTCGTCACTAGGGACGGAACAATAGGTATTGAAGATGCAGTATCGTCGCATCTCGAACGATAATCGCTTTCATATGACTATGAGCTCGGCGATTTGTGTGGGATTATTCGAATAACATTGTGTATTATTCAAATAGCATGTAGAACTCGGGTAAAAATGGACGTCTAAAAAAAGGTGTTACAAAAGACGCAATCACAACGTTCGAGCGTTTGACAGCTGTCAAAAATGGCAGCGTTGGCGCGAAAAACTAACAGAGCGTCGGGCGTTGTTTTTTGCGCATTTCCACGTAGTGTTTGTGGAAAAATTATGCTTTCCATCCACGTATGTGTAATTGTTTGGTTTGTCGGCCGGTTTCGTCGTTGCGCGCGAAATGCCGGCTAAATTGAATTTTGGTGAGCCGCGGCGGCCATCCCGATATGTAACTAGGAATTGTTTTTCTTTTTTCGCGCACGTGCCAGTTACATTGCTTTTTATTTAATAAAAAGTGCTGAGTGAACCTTTTTTAAGCTTTTAAATACTTTTCTAATAATAAGTTATTATTACTGGCCACTTACAAAACAAAGAATGTTATGATGTCAGTGGAAAAAAAACATTTCCAGACAGAATTACTGACTGGTGGTTAAAGGTTACCAGTTACTCCACTATCATTAAAAATATACAATAAATTAAGTCATTATCGTATTACATGCAATAAATTATGCAACGAACATTTTATAAATTATTACTTACTTATCTAATACAATAAATAAAAAATATACTTGTTAGTTTTTACTTGGTTGTACTCGTACGCACCCAATAATTACATACATACTTTGCCTTTCAATTATTTTTTCAATGTTTGCAAGTTTTTATATAATTAAATGTTGGTGTAGATGTAAGTAGTCCTATTTATTTGTAACCAATTTTTTAACCACTTGCTGCTATCCACCATTATCATCATGTCAGCCGGGAGACGTGCACTGCTGGACAAAAGCCAAAGGAGTAGAGTTAAACCGTCTTTTGATTAAAATAAAATATCTATTGTTTTCGATGGAGCAGTTTGAGACTAGATACTGGAGTCCTTTGACGGCCGTGGAGTAAAAGAAACGTAAAATCAGTATTTAAAAATAAATTAATTTTAATAATAATTCTGTGGAGAATTTTGCGAGCGGTTGGATGAAACTCTTATCTTTTTTTAACAATAGAATGGATTATTTTGGAAATAACCCCCAAAATGATCTCCATAGCTCTATCCTGGTATATCCGATTCAGCTTAAATTTGGCTTAGGTACTTACTTGTGCTAGTCCGCTGATAATGTAATAGGTATTATTGTATCATCGAGTTGGGGCCCTATTTTTACTATCTTGGTTACTCTCACTCCTATGACTTTTCAAACGAGGGAGACAATGACAAAAAATATCTCGACTTGTAAGAATATCCCCCCTGGTTCGATGATGAGATTTTACGAACATAAATTAAAACCTTCCTAATAAAAGACCTTTCCAGAATTAAAACTTAAAACTTAAATTTGGGATAATTGTCTTGGTAACTTCATAAAATACAATAACAAAATGAAAAAGTTATTAAACAGTACCAACGTGCGAACCGCCACAACCCCAAGTGTCATAAAGGACTACATCTGAATAATTCAAAATTCAAAATTTCCCTATAATTCAATCAGGCTGCCCCTCCCAGGGGAGGCGGGAGGACGGCCGATTATTTCCGAATTTAATATTAATTAACTGACACGCTCGGTGGCATAATTACGTTTTTCAATTATCCACTGACAATTATGCGAATTGAAGACCAATTGTCAATCTGCGAGCGGTTTTCGAGTTTTTTTTGCGCATGACAGTTCTGCAATTTCGTTTATTGATTTTCGTTTGTTTTACACGTTGGATCGTGGTTTGGTTTAAAAGCTGGGAATTGCTGTAATAGTAGGTAGGTAAGTTTTTATTTAAATTACTCGTAGTTTAGTATTTGTATCTAAATTGCTTTACAATTTCTGTTACAAGTCAAAATAATTTAGGTAAACACTAGGTCAAATAACCCTTCTACATATTTGCACAGTCGGATATAAAATCTTATTAATCTTCTTTTTTGTGAGGCTCTTGCCTCTCAAAAAAGAAGGTTAAAGAAAGATATCATGTATTTTTCTTTTCTGTGCTTTATGTAAGCTTGACGTTTAGATAAAGTTAATCGTTTTTAAAGTTTAGAACTTTCTACCAAATGCATGATTTTTCGAGACATTATAGATATGTACAGTAAATTAAATTAATTCATCTAATAAGAAATATAATAATTTTTACATCAAATATTAACGTAACCGTACACCCAAAAGTCGTCCAAAATATGACTATTATTGCATTACGTCCCGTAGGTCGAACTCTAAATAAAATTACTGCCCCCTTTGCACCCGCCTGCCGGGGCCCGTTCTCGTCATCTCCCCTTAGTCCGCCCCAGTTGCTTAGTAATCTTCGCACGGACTGAGTGACCGCTGAGTGGGCACTGTGTCTTGAATATGGTAGAGGAATGGTCGAGAATTTTGAGAATATTTTGGATTTTGATAGTTCACAAGCTGTAATTCTAATGGTCCTTGCTTGTAAAATGTAGATTACTTTCATGGTTTAAGTTAGTTTCTTACATGAAGAGTTAGATGGATGAGTTGATGTTTGAAGTACGTTTTATAAGATAATTTGTCAATTCATGATTTCGTCTAGAATTCGAGATAGGTTGCAAGTAGAGTAGACTCGACGACAATAGATACGACGTTTAAGTAGGTATAGGAAACTATGTATGTATGTACTACAGAGTACGTTTACAATGCTATGGGAATGCTTGTCATTTGAGTGAATAGAAAGATAATAAAAATAAATAAAATTAGAAAATTCGGGACACTTCCACCTACGGTCGCCTGACCCCAAACTAAGCAAAGCTTGTACTATGGCTGCCAGAGACTGATATACATACTTAGATATTTTTAAATACATACTTAAATACATATTAACGCCCAGACATAGAACAAACACGAATGTTCATCACATAAGTGTTTGCCCTAGGTGGGAATCGAACCAACGCCCCCAAGCTCAGAAGGCAGGTTCACTACCAACTGACCCACCGAGGCAGTCAAGAAAAACATTTAGTAACAGAAATCATTAATCTGAAGTTATTTATCGGCGCTTAAATGCCCAAACGCAATAAGCCGCAAAATTAAAAAAATGCAATCAAAATTAAACGAATATTTAATTTTTTTTTAAAGTTTTTATTTCAGAATATCGTTCTCCTTATCCAAAATAAATAAATGTTTGTTGCATTAACTTCATAATTTTGTTACGGATCGGACGGAACTAACACTAACGATTGATTTCGTACGCCTGTCAGAGTGACGTTTGCATGCATTCTGACGTTTAGTAGACATAGTATTGTCTAATAAAAAAATACTACGGATTCAACATTTATTGAAGTTACTAACTTGACGTGAAATCGTGACTCGAGCATGAAATGATTGATTGGATTAAAATTTTGAGTGTGAAAATTAATGTTGCTTTTAAATGTTAAGAGGTTTTCTTTTATGGACAAAATAAGGTTCATCTAACAACGATGTGCTATCTCTAAATAAATATATTTATATTTATATTATTATCCTATCTTAACTTAATATTATAAATGCGAAAGTGAGTTTGTTCGTTTGTTTTTTATGCCTTAACTACTCAACAGGAAGGCTATTCCTACACGTGAGATGAGATGAGATTTTATCTTGGTCACTCTCACACCTATGACGTTTCAAACGAGAGCAACAAGGACGAAAATCTCAAATCTTCGAATAGGGCCACAGATCACTGTGAAATTTTGCGTACACGTTGTCATGGGTATAGAATAGGACATAGGGTACTTTTTAGCTGCATGTAACACCGCGGGGCTCAGCTAGTATAATTTAAGACAAAGTCGCTTTCCGCGTATGTCTGTTTCTCTGTCTGTACTGTAGGTAAGTGTAATTATATCCTCTAATTCCTAAACCACTCAACGGATTTTGATGCGGTATTTACCATCAGTTCGATGTTTTTACGGAAGGTTTTTTAAGAACTATGAAATTTAGATGGGTTACTAGTTGAGTAATAATGTAATTGAAAGTAACTTCGAGCTAGCTTTCTGTTCAAATAAATGTTTATTTATGCACCTTTCCATAATTATACATGTATTTTCCCCAAATGGAATGCCAGAGGTACAACACCCAGTACAACACCTACATTTCACCGGACGATATTCAGTCCCAAATATTATGACAAGAGGCGAGCCTGTCACCATACACCGGGCTTCAGTTATGTAGCCGATGAAATTAAATACGCACACATGTTCACACAGTGAACAAATTGGTGCGTGCCTTCGGCCGGATCCGAACCCGCTCCCTCGAGCTTGAGAGGCGAGCCTCCTCCGACTAGGCTATCATCGCTTTTATAATTATAATATTTAATATATTGTTCTGTACAAACTTACCTACTATTTTCTAATGAGATGAAAATTAAGTTCCATTAGGAACCACCCAATCGTTTAGCAGTAGAAATGAAATAGAGAGACACTAAAAAGAGTAATTACTGAGGTTATTACAACGAGTGCGTTAAATGCTTAATGACCAAAATAAATGAACAAAACATGATTAAAAGCCTCACTTTGAACTTGGACCCACATAAATAATATAATTAACGCTACACTCCCATAATAGCTATTATATAATGTAATATAATAATTTCCACTACGTTTGCCTGTGTGATGATAGCTTAGTTACAGAAGGCTCGCCTCTTAAGTGAGAAGAAGCGGGTTCGATCCCAGTCGCAGGCACGCATTAATACCTAATTAAACTAATTCATATTTGTAACTGTGTTGTACTATGTTGTTGCTAGTTTCTTGCAGTGTTTTTTTTAGTGAGAAATCTAATACAAATTTATTTTTATTTCATAAATAACTTATTTACTTAGATGACGAATTCTCAAAAGAAAACAAAAAACAATTTGTTTATTGTGTGAAAATAATTGTGCGTATTTAATATCATTTGTTACATCACTGAAGCCCGGTGTATAGCGAGAAGCGACAGGCTCGTTCTCTGTTAGATTTGAGACTGCATACCGTCCGGTGAGGTGTAGGTGTTGTAATAAACCTCTGCTAACCCCTTACGTAAGGCGTGACAATAATGTACGAATTTAAGTAGGTTTCTCTGTGACTGAGAAGCTATAGAACATACACAAAACCCAGAACCAGATCAGATAGTTATTTAAGCTTATTATTCAATTCTGCCAGGCTAAGAATCGAACCCAGAACTTCCTGCTTACAAAGCAGCCGCGCTACCAACTAGGCTAAAAGGGCCACAACTGAAATTTTCCAAAAAGCCCGACACATAAATAACTTCGACCCGAACTGGGTCCAAAGCAATATCGCTACAGCAATCGTTAGCCGCAAATACTTCAAGTCGCTTTCAAGTTAGCCAATAAACCGTCTCCAGGGCCCGCCTTATCAATATTTCAAGCACAAAATTGAAAATTACCGGAACCCCAGCGAGTTACATAACTCAAACCTATCCAAATCAATAAAATATTAACTCGTAACGTTTTCCCGCCATTTTTCACCGGCCACTCGGCTTTCGTATCACGTCGCGGGGCACTTACACTCAATGCTAAATGTAATCATAAAATTGTTGTTAATAATTCATGTGAGAGCGAGACGGAGCTGTACGATAGAGAGAGTGGGGTGGGAGCGGGATTATTAAATTTTGTGAATGCTCACTTTGCTCACTTTGTATCTAATATCCGAATGTGTTTAATATTAGATTAGTGAGGGGTGCTACGGAGGTTCTCCCTTGGGCGTGGTTCCTTCGTGATAGATTCCCGTTAGACTTTTGCAGGATTATGATTGGTTGATGGTGTCGTTTGGGAAATGGGAAATTCTTGACTTGTGACCTTTTGTGTTTTGGTTGCCGATTGGACCAATTGGAAATACCTGCGCGTCTGTCTTATTTGCATCACGTATTCGTACATACACAACGATATTAATTGAACACCATTGTTGTTTCTTGCTTTTGTCAGGATTTTCCGTATGTAACAATATTTGACATCCTTATTCACGTGTTTTAAACATTTTTTTTTTTAAATTCTTGCTAATTTAATCAAACATCTAGTGACAAACGCTACACACATTTAAAAATACATGTTTTTACCTATTTATTATAATACTTATATGATATAAAAACAAGTAAAAATCAATACACCCCTAACGAAAAAATACAAACAACCCTATTTTCAAGTCAAGAAGCACTTCAAGTCACTCTCTAAAACAACAACCGCAATGTAACTATTACAACAGATTATGATAACCACAACTTCCTCCAACCACAGAATAAACTACACTACCAACACCAACCACCAATCCTACCAATACATCTGCAAAGTTGATCAAAATAAAGAACTACAATATTTCTCCCAGTAGCTTTCAGTTTGCTCAGAAAATGCGACATTGGCGCCCCCACTCAATTCTCCAGATAAGTTTGTAGGACTACATGCAAGCGTACACCTTCTTGTAAGCTCCATAATTAACAATTCAAGCTAAAACAAGCGAGAATTTGACAAAAAGTGTAACTTAATACTGTTTCCATACCCCGGTTAAGTTGAAAATAGTGGTTGTGTGTAGAGACGTACTTTTTTTTTACAAAGAATAACCTTCTTATTGATAAACGTTGTCTAACCTCAGAATAGTTACACAGTATTTCTTCTCATTCTATCTTTTACATTTTTAACTCGATCGAAAAGGACAAAATATTGCGTAACTAAGTGTTCGCGGTCATAAGATGTTTAGTAAGAGGGCATAATCCAAGAAAACAAGGTCTAGCATCCAGAAGACACGTAATGACGTCTTCGCCATCCGTCTCTTTCATACTTGTTGTGAATGTCTTATTTCGGTCTTGCTTAGGCATCGATTGACGTCACTGCGTGTTGCTTAATGCTATACCTGGCGAAGTATATTATTATACCATGGGTTTGGGAGCGATGATAGCCTAGTTGGAGAAGGCCCGCCTCTCCAGCCAAAAGGAGCGGGTTCAAACCCAGCCGAAGGCACGCACCACTTTGTTCATTGTGCGTATTGTATGTCATCTACTACATGACCTGACATGACATGACATGACATGACATGGGTGTATGGCGACAGGCTCACCCCCTGTCACATTTGGGACTGAATAGCGTCCAGCGAAGTATGGGTGTTGTATTACACTTCTGCCAGCTCCTCTGGGTAAAGGCGAGACGAAATGTTATGAGTTAGGGTAAAGTAGGATCATTGTTGATACCTGTTAAGATATATTCTATGTATTTATACCTATAATTTTTACCCAACATTCCTTTGAACTAAACCTACCATCCTACCAACCCTTACCAAACCCCTCTCCTTCACCCCCTAACAAAACTGTTATCCCAACAATTACCACGACTAAGCTCCAAAAAATACCAAAGGGTTAGCACAATACCATCGCACCATTATGACTCCATTGTACTTTGTCTATGGAAACTAATACTTTTGTATCTCTACTGCATACATACTCTATGGTCAGAAAAAAAAACTTTTGTATCCCAACTCTATGGAGAGAAATACAAATCTAACAAGATGCGAGTGACGCTCGCTTGTCTAGGGTTCCGTACATGACAAAATGTAGATAATTGTCTTTATGACAAAAGTCTGTAGTTTAAGATTTTTCCCCTAGGTATGTGAAATAAGAAGCACACAATAAGTTTGTTTCAAAATTATGATTTAAGAAAACGAAATTACTCACGTACGATTTAGTAGATTATTCCGACTATAATCTCAACCGTATTCGGTGATCTTTATCAAGGCGAGTGCGCGCGCGGCTGCATCTCGCATAGGACTGGCATTGTTTTGTTTCAAAATGTTTTATTTGAGAATTAAAATTCGATAATTAGACATGGTCACGTTTTTTTAATGCATTAAGAACTTTTTACTAAGATTGCAAGCACTGGCAAGTAACAATTGGTTTCAATGACTAGTCATTGGATTAACATAGTCGAGTTTGCAAGCCACTCCCTAAGAGATTTCGTTTTCTATTAAAAAATACGGGACCCTAAAAAACTAAAATGAAATAACAAAGATGGCGGAGTATTTATGACGTCATGTTTGATATTGTACGCGTAATTTCATCTTGTAAAGTATGGGAACTTTATGGAAAGTTAAGAAACCGCTTTGGATAAGATTGCATTTTGAATTTCGAAATTTTGTGTTTTGTCACAGAGTATAAACTTTAGATACTTTAAATTTTTTAACATAGGGTTGCCCAAAATGGATTACAACTAAATTAAAAAAAAACAACTATTTGCGTATTTAACAAGATTGCAAAACGGTCGAGAAATAGAAAATGATAACGTAAATTACTATCGTTAAAATGCTTTTAATTTTTTATCAATCGTCCGAAATGCCTTATTAATTCATAAACTAATCTAGATCAAAGAGCAAAAATAACTTTAAGTGACTAAAAAAACATAAAGTCAATGCCCCAGACTGATCAACTTTACTAATTTTACGTTTTTGCATAGATAACATAATTAAAATCTTATTATAACATGAAAACATTAAAATCAAATTAGTGTCTTCACAAAAAAGTCTGATAAGTCTATACTTTGCATATTCTTTTTTACCGCCTTTTTAGGGTTCCTCAGCAAACAAAGAATAAAAAACAGATTGTAAGTCAAAAATATTAATAATAAATATTTGGCTAACACATTTCAAAATCATTTTAGCACTATAATTTTAAAATTGATTTTTCAAAATCAACTCAACATTGTCAACTTGTTTTGTTTACCCCATATTATCATTCTTCCCTGTATTATGAAGGCGAAAGTTTGTATGAGTGTTTGTGTGTTTGTTATTTATTAACACTCAAATGGATCGACGGTTTAGATGAAACTCGGACCGGAGATAGATTATGCCCTGAAATATTATTTAGGCTACTTTTTTACTACGGGTAGCACCGCGGGGAGTAGCTAGTCAGATTTAGAATTTGTAGCTCAACAAATATCTTGAATAGTTGAATACCTAATCCATCCATTTTTTTTTATTACACAGCCAATAAGCTAAGCAACAATACTCGAATTGAATAAAATTATGAACTATTATCTCGGCCGCCTATAGAACATCAAAAGGGCGCGAATTACATTTGACAGTACAAAAAGCTGTCAAACTGACAAAATGATTCGTCATAGAAATGACAGCTGCGCGAGTGAAAGGGACAGTTGTATGAATGGAATGAAACAGATCGACAATTAAAGCTACGCGTGCAACCAGCAAGAAAATATTTTTATTTGTGTTTATTTTTTGGTGTTTTTACGAATGGAAAATGTGTTCATACTGTACTGTTCCCACTTGAGAGGAATAAGAGTAGGCAGATGATGATAATGATTTTGTTTTGGCTCTCTTTAGTTTTAGGGAGTTTTTGATGTTTTTTTTTTAATATTTCCTGTAAAATATTGTACAGGCACACTCTTCATTGTTTCACTGCTAATGGTTTGTTTAGTGCCATTTTGCGCATTGATACTTCATCTATGTGTATATTTCCGTGGCACGCAGGAATAACTGAACATCGCAAAAACGTCAATTTTTCAGGGCAGCCATTTTAAAGTTTGAGATTTTCTGTTTAGTCGGTAAGTTAGTTAAACGATGATGTCAAAGTTATTTTGAGGGTTACTTGAGGCCCTCTTTCGTATGGTTTCAAGAATTTAACGAAACAACTTATAGTTTACATAATAATAGACTTGTCAAACAGCTGAAATGCCTTGAATAAGTTGATAACTCGACTTGTAGACCAAGTTTTGGCTCTTAAGGACATTTATCCAGTTATTCACCATCTGAGTACGGTTCATTTTTATCGGTTACCTTAGTTATTTCAATGGAAAAAGCATTATTTCTCATTAGTAAACCAATGACAACTTCAAACAGATATAGTTTGTAAAGTAATTATTACTACTTTACAAGATATATCTTACTTTTCAGCATATAATGCAAAATGTAAAAAAAGTCTTAGTATTTAAAATATATATTTTTTAGAATTATACGCTTATTTACATAATCTAAAAACTATTTTCACTAACTTATTAAAATTATTTTTTAAACATATGGGAAAAACACAATGGAAAGGCATTTGTTTCTAATTAAAATGAATTATTTAGAGTATACACTAAATTAACACATAGGCTAGACTTATTATCCCGATAAATCAACAGTTGGCAATCGTTGAGCTTTACAAATAAGAAAATATTAATCAAACACACTACAAGACATAAACACCTACTTAAAAAAGGTCTTATTTAAAAAAGCTTTTCTAATTATTATTTTTAAACGACTTCAAAAAACCGTTTTAAAAAATCTTTGAAAATTTTCGTAATCTTAAGTGGCTGTAAAAATCTGTAAAAATGTCTGATGACACACATGCTTAATACATGTTTTGTTAGATTGCTTACACATTACTTCGATCAATAATAATACTAATAAATAATAATAAAACCCTTTATTCAGACCAACTTAGTATCTATTTACAAAGTAATAAGAACTAAAAACTATGAGTGTGGATTTACAAGTATATTTCGGTAGTTAAACTAATCTTAATCTATTCTAATACTTAATTATTTTTTGTAGGTCTGTTTGCCAATCGGCAAAGATCTCCTCCAACCTTTTTCATTCCTGTCTATCTTGGGCCACTCTATTCCAAGTTATTCCTGCTACCAGTCTAATGTCATCATCCCACCTTTTCTGTGGTCTGCCCCTTTTCCTTTTCCTAGGGCACCATCGTGTCACAATTTTGCTCCATTTCTCTTGGCCTCTTATCATATGCCTTGCCATTTGAGTCTTCTGATTTTACATTAAAACAGGTAGTACGCAGGTGTTGAAAAGTTTTTTCTTTACATTAATGTGAAGAGTTTTATCTTCCATGGCTTCTCTCAGACTCCAGTATCTCTTTCAGCCATTTGTTATTCTTCTGTCAACTTCTTTGCGTAAAGGGACCTCTTGTGTTATTAGCTGTCTCAGGTAGATATATTCATCAGTGTAATCAATTTGGTTATTTCCTAGATGTATGGTGGTTTTCTTCCCATTTGTCCTTACCTTTGTTTTCTCTGGGTTCAACTTTAAACCTTTCTTCTCACTTTCATTTCATCCGCTAGTTCAAGTATCATTTGCTATATGTTTTTAGGTGTTTCAGCAAATAACATTATAAATATATCGTCTGCGAACCTCGATTGTGTTAGGGAGACTCGGTCGACAGTGATTCCGAGGTTTTCCCAGTTAAGTCTCCTAAAGATTGTTTAGACAACCGCTGAGAATAGTTTTGGAGGTAGAGGGTCTCCATGTCTGACACCCTTTCCTACTCTAAATGGTTTACCTTTCTTTTCTAGTTGGATTCTCGCGGTGCTATGACTATTATTATAATTAAATAAAGTGAAAAAAAAGGAACTTCTTATTCTGATTGGCCATCATTGGTGTTTTTCCCCAAAAACCTTAAAACACAGATTTAAAAAATTGTCAGACTTCGTCTTAGACAACCATGGCTCTAAAGGGTCTAAATGATCTATGCTAGCGTCTCTTTACGGCTTTGCACCCCGCTATCAATCAACCCTGTATTGATTTGAATCTTTTGTGTAAGAATGCATGTAGGTAGGTACATAGTACACCAATGATAGTAATAGTCACCAATAATGTACAGCATTATAATATATTTTTTATATTTACTTCACGTTGTTGCATGGCATGTTTGTTGGCGTTTAGGCTCCAGTAGGGACACAAAAAATATCCAGCTCGGGTAGATAACAACTTGATATCTTGCTATTGCAGATGAAAACTAAATCACCACGGCAAATGTAAAAGTGAACATGTGATAATGTCACTTTTTAAACAAAAATATTTGACTTGCCATAACTTGACATCTCGATTTGTCAATGGAGACAGAAACAGGCTATGTGTATAAGTCGAGATATCCAGTATTTTGGATGTGAGTGTAAGTTGATAAATCAAGATGACAATTATTCATACACAAACTTATGCTTGACATCTCAATTTGTCAAGTTAAAATTAATTTTTGCAGAAAAGGCTTAGGTGTATAAGTCGAGATCTTCAATATTTTGAACATGTGTTGATGTTGATAATTCAAGATGTCAATATTAGTAAGCAAACACACACTTGATAAGTCGTTTTATCAAGTAAAACACCATAAAATGCAAGGGTGTCGAGATGTACAAAACGCGATTGCTCTAAAACTATTGTATATTTCGGGCTGATTTTTTTATACATAGTAAAGCACATACGAAGGAAGCGTTTAAGCCAATAAAAAAAAAATCATGCAAGTCGAGTTGTTCAGTTATTCCTACGTGCCACGGATTTGATCTAAGGTTTTCCTAATTTATTTTGAAATTGCATCTATCTGGGATCACTTCACGGGTGGATGTAAGCTAAGACTTACATTTAACAAAAAAAATAATAGTACGTGGAATCCCTCCGTGCGGAAGAAGTGAAATTTCTGTGTATCTATCTTACTACGCGCATGCGTTCGAGTGCCTCGCATTCACTCTCGCTCTGTCTCTTTCTACCCCTCCTCTCCAGGAGCGTTAAACGTTTAACGCAACCTTGTTGGAAGTCACATTAGAAGTTTCACTTTAATAAGATAAATGAATAAGGTTACATTTTTGGGGTGCTGGACGCACTCCCAGGGTTACATGAAAAAGACCTCAGTGGACTTGGATAGATGTTTATTAAGTTAAACGTGAATTAAATCCAAGAACAATACAAAAACCATGTTGTGGTGAACTGTCACCTGTTGTCTCTGGTTGCTAGGGATGGGACCATATTTTAGTGATGTGCTATGCGGGCGTCGAGTGGGCGATAGCAATCGCCACACCACCCCCCCACGCAGAAAGATACCCCGTATGATTAAAATATCTGCTACCAGAGACGACGTACAAAACATTATAATCATCATATGCCAATGCCACGAATTATTTCGTGAGAGAAATACGTTCATATACATAATAATAAATACGATTCTAAAATCTAAGTAAGTAACTTAATAACATTAGTAGTAGAAATCCTTAGTCTAAATCCTTAAATCTAACGCGTCTGCCAGACCGTGTGGTATATGGTTGTTTTTGTGGAGGTATTGCAGAATTGGGTACGTCGGTTGGCTGCGAGAATGCCGCACGAGACGAAGTTGGTTGCACGGGTTGGGTGGGAGTCGTGGTAGACACAGGGGTATGGTCAGTGTGATCAATGAAAGCTGGCTTAAGTCTATCGATGCTCACAACTATCTTCTTCCACAAAATCGGTTGGATCTTCTACTCTGTCTAATGTGGTTGGAGAGATCAATAACTCCCCAGGGAGACGCAGAGGTTCTCCGTATACGATTTCGGCGGCCGTCGTTTCAAGATCTTCTTTGTAGGCGGTTCGCATACCTAATAAAACCATCGGCAGAGACCGAACCCAGGACTCGTCGTGACACATTAACGCTGCTTTGAGTTGTCGATGGACTCGCTCAATCATCCCATTAGCACAGGGATGGTATGAGGTGGTCCTGATGCGCTTAGTAGCGAACTGTAGCAGTAACCGTCGAAATAGGTCCGATTCAAATTGGGATCCCTGATCGGTGGTGACGACGGACGGTACACCGAAGCGTGAAATCCATTCACGAGTAAAGGTTTCCGCCACCTCCTCCGCAGTGATAGAACGCATGGGCCACACTTCTGGCCACCTTGACACTCTATCTATAGCTGTTAAGCAGTAACGGTATTCGTTACAAACTGGCAGAGGCCCGATGATGTCGATGTGCACGTGTAGAAAACGACCGGATGGTAAGTCAAATTTACCCGGAGGAGCTGAGTTATGTCTTGAAACTTTGCTACGTTGACATGCATCACAAGCTTGGGTCCAAACGCGGCAATCTTTTCTCATTGAAGGCCATACGTAGCGATCTCCGATTAACCTTGCAGTAGCACGGATTCCAGGATGGCTTAAGTTGTGCAGTTTGTTGAAAGCTGCTCTGCGAAAGGAGGGAGTCAAATAGGGACGCGGCTTCCCTGTAGATATGTCACAGTAAATGGAGGTATCAGTTCGTGGTGCGTTGACTTTGGTAAGGCTGAGGCCAGTGCCACTCGTTAATAGGGCACTGAGTTCGCTATCAACAGCCTGTGATTTCGCAAGGGCTTCGTAGTCTTCTTCGAGAGCGATGGCGTCTATGTCGATGCGCGACATGGCGTCAGCTACGACGTTGTCTTCCCCTTTAATGTACTGAATATCCGTCGTAAATTGGCTGATAAATGATAATTGATTCAATTGCGGGGGAGGTAACTTCTCGCGGCGTTGTAAGAAAGCATACAGGAGAGGTTTATGGTCAGTAAAAATTGTGGCATGCTGAACTTCTAGGATATAGCGGAAGTGTTGGACACTTTCGTATATCGCTAGCAACTCTCTATAGTAGGCAGGCAACTGTGTCTGCTGCGGTGTAAGTTTTTTACTGAAAAATGACAGGGGAAACCATCTACCAAGAATATTTTGCTGTAGGCAAGATCCAATGTGTACACTCGACGCGTCGGTGAAAAGGCCTAGATTGGCGCTGCTTACTGGATGTTGTAATAGCGTTGCATTGGATAAGCTATTTTTGCAGGTTTCGAATTGTTGCAATAACTCCGGTGACCAAGGAAATGGCTTAGCGCCCTTACCATTGGTTAAAACTAGAGCGTCTATGAGTGGAGCTTGAAATTGGGCAGCGCGGGGGATGAAACGTCGGTAGTAATTTAACATGCCAAGGAATCGGCGCATGCCTTGTACTGTTTTGGGAGGCGGAAAGTCTAATAGTGCTTGGACGCGATCCTGAGGGGGGCGGGTGCCATCACTGCTGATATGATAGCCCAAGAAATCCAGTTCATTTACTCCCAAAACGCATTTGGATGGGTTAATTACTACCCCGAAGTTTTCCAAACGCTGGAATAGGGTTCGCAGGTGTTCTAAGTGGCGAGTTTCGTCAGGTGAGTACACGAGAATGTCATCCACATAAGGAAAACAGAAATCGAGACCCCGCGTGACCTCATCGATAAAGCGCTGAAATGTTTGGCCCGCATTGCGGAGACCAAAGGTCATAAAGGGGAACTCGAAGAGGCCAAACGGGGTAACTATAGCCGTTTTTGGAATGTCCTCTTCGGCAATAGGTATTTGATGGTATGCCTTTACAAGATCAATTTTACTAAAAATCTTTGAGCCAGTTAGATTATGGGTAAAATCATGGATATGGCGTACAGGATACCTGTCTGGTACAGTTCTGGCATTAAGTGCACGATAATCGCCGCAGGGCCGCCAAGTGTTGTCCTTTTTTAGAGCCATATGCAGCGGAGATGACCAGGCGCTTTTTGAGGGCCGAGCTGTACCACACTGCACCATGCCCTCAAATTCTTTCTTGGCCGATATTAATTTTTGTGGGGCCAGGCGGCGAGGACGACACGACATCGGGGGCCCATCCGTAGTTTTGATAAAATGCATGGTGTTGTGTTTAATGATTCGAGGTCGACCAGGAGGTCGCGTAATCTCTGGAAATTCGGCCACTAATTCGGTAAAAACCGGTTTTCCGGACGCGACTGCTCGAATACTCGGTTGGTCGGTATTAGCTGTGGAAGCGGGGCATGTAAGCCCCGTGGTTCCATCAACCAGTTTCTTATTGCGGCAGTCGGGTAAAAGGTGGTAAAACGCTAAAAAATCAGACCCGATAATGGCTGTATTAACATCAGCTACCACGAACTGCCAAACAAAGTCGCGACGGAGCCCAAAATTTAACTTCAGGTTGACCGTACCAAAAGTTTGGATACAGCTTCCATTGGCTGCGCTCAGCTCGTATTTAGTAGCTTGCCGGGCTGAAGAAATCCAGCGGTGCGGAAAACAACACAAGTCAGATCCAGTGTCTACTAAAAACCGACGTTTAGTCGCTTGGTCAGTGACAAACAGGCGGCGACCAATATTTTGACAATCAGTTGCCGCCGCTACTGATTGTTGTTTTGGTTTTCCGGTTGCTTCCAATCGCATGGGCTAGCACACTTGGTAGCCTTTCGTCCCCATTTCCTGTGGTACCAACACCGTTTGTTGTCTGATGACCGAGTTGATGAGGTCGAGCGGTCGCGAGAGGGGCGCTGTTGTCTGGAAAGAGCGGCGACTTGAATGCTTACTTCTTCCAGCTGTTGGGCTAAGGTGACCAATGTCGGAGTAGATGGGGAGGTCGACATGGAACATACTACCGGCGGTGCCGGGGCTAGTTCGACAATTTTGTCTGCTAACTCAGCAACTTTGTCTATAGGTAGGTCAGCCTGTGCTGCTAAAATGGCCTGAGCCTGCTGAGGTAGGCGGCGCAACCAAAGTTGACGAATGATGTCGTCTGAAAGGGCTTTTTCTGCCAGGGACTGAAGGTGACGGAGAAATTGGGACGGTTTTCGATCACCAAGTTCTTCATCGGTTAGTAGTTGACGAACCCGTTTCTCCTGCGACACTGAAAGGCGTTGAATAAGTGCTTGTTTTAATTTTTCATATTTATCTTCTTTTGGCGGGTTAATTATCAAGTCTTCTACTTCTCCGGCAAGTTTTTGATCTAAATGGCCTACCACATAATTATATTTGGTGGTGTCTCCAACAATGTTTGCAATTTGGAATTGAGCCTCAACCTGAGCGAACCAGATGGCAGGTTTATTTGGCCAAAATATTGGTAATTTGACTGCCACCCTACATACCTCTGGTTCGATACTTTTTTTGCTAAGTCGCTCCTGCAATGCAGCATTTTCGTCCATAAGTTGTTGGAGCTGTGCCTTAAGCTGCTCATCTGCCATTGTATAACTTTTAAATTACCGCATACAAACATATACCTCACCGTCTAGCAGAGCGGGACAAACTAAAACGAAATATTTGCCCGACAAAAAAAATGTACCACCAATACACTAAATATCCTTACTATTAATAATAGAGTACTAAAACAATATTATGACACCATGATAACTCAATGTTTTATCAATTTGGAAAGAAATAATTAATACAAAGTTGTTCAGGTCAAATATTAGTATTACTAAGGTGATTAGAATGAAAAATTACAATTTAAACAACAACTGCTTATACTTATGGTTATGAAAGAAAGGAATACCTATAGGTAGGTATAGTTATGTATATAAAGGTATGGTATAAGGGTATGGCTCACCCTGTTTTTATTTATTTAATTGCTATTGTGTGAATAGCAGGGATGGCCAATTCTTATTAATATTTAACCTTTACAAAAAAAAAAAAAAAAAAAATTACAGGTATGACAAGAATAATTGTAAAGAGTTCTTTGTGTAAGGAAAGAAAAAAAAAAAAAAAAAAAAAAAAAACTTGTAAAAACTTGCTTGTCTGGAATGTGAGAAATCCGTCGCAGTCACTATCTGAGGTCTGTAGATATTGTTTGTCGGTAGGATTGCCCGATGGACACTGTGTTGTGCTCTGGATAGACTGTAGGCTTTATAAGAGACACACTGCACTGAGTACTGTAGGCCTTTAGTAAACACTTTTTACACCAGTAAGACTTGCTTGAAATCGGTTCAACAGTGGTTGGGTCGAGGTTGTTTGATCGACCTGCCGAAATTTCAATTACTTCAAAAGTGTTCCGTCGTGAGTTGAAAGACAGGCGGCTTGCGGTGTTCGTGGCGGTGGCTGGCGTACGGCGGCGGCGTGAAATTGTAGAACGAGCGTGGTTTGTACGACGACGCCGGTCAGTGTCGAATGGAAATGGTTCGATTCGCGACTTGAGTGCCGAAAGGGTTCGTTTTGGTTGATAACAACGTTTGGGTCGATTGGTAGCACACTTTTATGAGCGTCAACAGAAAACAATGAAAATACAATACGAAAAATGATTCCCTTGGCCGCTGTTTTGATTGAGTGTTCTTGTAAGTCTTGGGTCACCACTTTGGGGTGCTGGACGCACTCCCAGGGTTACATGAAAAAGACCTCAGTGGACTTGGATAGATGTTTATTAAGTTAAACGTGAATTAAATCCAAGAACAATACAAAAACCATGTTGTGGTGAACTGTCACCTGTTGTCTCTGGTTGCTAGGGATGGGACCATATTTTAGTGATGTGCTATGCGGGCGTCGAGTGGGCGATAGCAATCGCCACACATTTAACAAAATGCACTACTAAGCACTTAAATTTATTCAAAAAACGCAAATTATGTGTCAAAAATGTCTCCAAAAGCATTGGAAGCTAACTGTTGCTATAGTATTGTTTAAAAACGAAGTAAACCATTCCAAGTCAGTGGCGCCTGACGACATTCCCTCTTTGTCCGTCCAACCGAAATTCGAGCACAGACAATAAAAAACACAATAAAACAATGTAATGAACCAAAAACCTTTGCAACTTATTCAAGTAGCTGGAGACTAATTATCGAATTATACAAATCAATATTCAGTTACACTTGCACTCCCTAATTATCATACAACTCATACAAAGTTCATACAAGCCATACAATATCTCATTACCACTCGCTACTGTATATTACTACCTTAAATGACATTCCTAGACAAACCATTAAAACAAGGCCTGTCATTTTTCTCGTCATACAAAACATCGTACATTTTTCTTGACGATGCCACAGGTTGGGTAATAGTTGCTATGTAAAAAGCTCAACATGAGAGGTCAAGTTGACTGGTTTGTATGAATTAGCATTTTTAGTTTGAAATATGGATAAGTAGTCTATTTGTAATTGTTTTGAGTCTGGAGAAATGGCTGAGAAGAAGGCTATTAAATAAATGTATTAAAGAAACTTTGGACAACTTTAGACTATTGCAATTTCAGTGTCTTCGGTTTACAATGAATCTTCAATACGACGTCATCAGAGTTTTCAAATTTCTTTGAAAGTCCTAGTCATTTAATTTACAAGTACCTGGATGGCCGAGCTTTGCTCGGTATTTTTTTAAATTTTTTAATTGTGTTTTTTGGATAATAAACAATTGATTTTAGTCTAACCTCAAAGAAAACACTCATTGACTTCGTGTTACTTAACAACGCCATCTGCTGTTGTGTCGTTAAAGCAATTAGTTGCTCACAAAAAATAGTAGTATTATTATTCGCCAATAGATGTCAGGAAGAGTCATATTTTTCAGTTGAGATTGAATATCGATAAAACACGAATAAAATGATATTTTCTAAAAATGATTCCTAGCTAGATCGATTTATCGCCCCCGAAACCCCCTATATACTAATTTGTATGAAAATCGTTGGAGCCGATTCCGAGATTCCAATTATATATATATATATATATATACAAGAATTGCTCATTTAAAGGTATAAGATATTACTAGGATAGTAGGACGTAGGATGTGATCAGGTTTAAATGTAAGAAAATAAACAGACCCCTTCCCGTATTTTACTTAACCATGAGCGTTCGAACGCACAGGGTACAAAACATGTTTGACAACCGTCATATCAATGTACTGAGAAAAGTCACACTTGGCATTTGCTTACCTAAGTAATGTAACTTTTTTTTTTACAACAGACTAGGCATGCGTTTGACCACTGACTGGCCTGATGGGAAGCGTCGACATGATCGAAGGTGTAACACGCTTGCCTAGGAGATACCTATTCACTTTACTCTTAAACACCCCCGGATAGTATCTAGGTGGAAAGACAGACACAGGCAATGAGTTCCACACCTCTGCAGTTCTTACAAGAAAAGTCTTTAGTCAATATTCCCCGTCAAATCTAAGACAGTCTAGAAGTAGAGTTAAAACTTCTATACTCGTAATAACAATTCAGTTAACCCCGTAACTCTGCAATTCGGGCATTACAAACAATCTAACCGTTCTCGAAGTGCAGCGACAAACTTTGCGAGCGAAATGAGCGAAACGAGCGGAATGAGCGAAACGAGCGGAATGAGCGGAATGCTCGGAGGAACGCCCTGAATACTCACAACGTCTAGGAAAATTACATTCCGGTGCTAAAACCTAACGCTACTGCGGCATTCCGTATGCAGATTATTTTGAGTCCAGTCCAAAAGTTCGTGGATTACATGTACCTAGATACTTCGTACCTCGAATTATGTATTTAATAGTCTATGAATGTTACTGGATAGTCTGTTGTGAGGGTAATTTTGTACTAAAGTTTTGTACGTTAACTAAGCAACGTGATTTTTTGTACAGTCATAAAAAGCCGGAGAGTGAGTCAAGATACTTTTTATCCCTCTTACGTTTCTTAAAGGTTATCTACGCGGGTGAAACCGCGGGCAGCCACTCGTTGAATACACTTTTTGCTTAGTGTATTGTATGTCATCTGCTACATGACTGGAGCTCGGTGTATGGCGACAGGCTCGCCCCATGTCACATTTGGGACTGAATATCGTCTGGCGAAGTGTGGGTGTTGTATTACACCTCTGCCAGCCCCCTCGGGGAAAGGCGTGACCATATGTATGTAAATCTCACTAATATTAAAAATGCCAAAGTTTGGATGGATGCACGTTACTTAATTACGCCAGAACGGCTGCACAGATTTGAATGAAATTTGGCACAGAGCTAGTAATCTGGAATAGCACATAAGCTGACCTAACCACAGAAAAAAAAACCGCAATTTACTAGTCATTAATAACAAAGACCAGCTAATATAAAACCAATTACGTACCTATCTATACAACAGAAAACATATTGCTGTACAGAAAAAAAAAAAATTTTGTACAGCGCCTAACAAAATGTATTCTTTAGGTTTCGTTATTTTACTAAAACATTAGCACAGACCCGTATTTATTGACATTCATTTTAAATACAACATCGTGCTATTAATATCCACAGAAAGAATAAAATATTGCAAGACTCTAGAATTAAGTTGAAGACACGGCTTCGCTAATAAATCGTCTAGGGTGGCCATGACTTCCAATAAAATAAAAATAATATTATTTAAACTACATTTTTAATGACAAATAATCAAAATGTTTAAATAGAGTTGAAAATTTATTAGCTACTTAGAAGTCATTAACAGAAAGGTTTAATTTAATAAAGCTAGTTTTGTACTTTAAGGCTAAATTATTGCGTTTTTATGCAATTTAAAAAGTGGCAAGGCTTTGGCGTTCGCTATCAAACTATGAACTGGTGGTTTACCAAATTGTATTCTCATAATAAGTTGTCTAACACTAACTCCTCCCTCACTGTTGAGGGCAGTAGCCAAGTTCTAAATAAAAAGTTGTTTATCTGACCTTTTCGTCTAAAGGAAAGCCATGACCAAAGACAGCCGATTGCCACTTTTGTTTCTGTATTTAGGCTGTGCACGTTTAATTTATGCTTGTACATAATTTTACGGGCTTTAACTGCGTATACTTCACATTGGCAACTTTTGTGGCTTCCCATTGTTTTCGTATATTGTATTAATTGCTCGGTCATTGTTTTTTTTCCGTCGTTTTGTCTACGCGACGTTTTCAGGTTAATTTCTTTGTTAAGGAAAGATTTATAGGTATGTGTGGATTTAGGTCGAATGTTCTGGAAACTGGTGGAACGAATTGAGACATTGTCATGATTTGTGCTTCGATTTTCTTCAAAGACTCATCGAGTTGTTTTGTTAGCGGACACTGTAGACTTTTGGTGGTCTCACTGATTTTAATCCCACTAATATTATAAACGCGAAAGTTTGTAAGAATGGATGGATGGATGGATGGATGTTTGTTACTCTTTCACGTCAAACCGGCTGAACATATCTGGATGAAATTTGTCACACAGATAGATTATAGTCTAGAATAGCACATAGAATACTTTTTAACCGCGGGTGAAACCGCGGGGCGCAGCTAGTTACTTATATTTAACTTAGAAGAAAATGTGCAGAAATTGTTGTTTTTTCTTTTCTAAAATGTAGTCTAGTTTTTACGTTTTTTTATTAATTAAAACTTCGGCTACTGATCAATAAAAAACTTAACTATGCGTGTGCTTTAGACTTTTAAACGCATATATTATATCACAACTAAGACAAATTAGTTTTTTTTTTTGTGGTTAAAGCAATTATTCTGAAGCAGTACCTGTTTTAATCACCAATAGTAAAAATAAACCAAGTCCGGTTCAATTTATGCGATTTTTGGTGGTCCTCCATCTTTTTTAACACAATGCCTTGATTAAAAATTCGAGACATGCTCCTTAAGCATCCATAAGACTATTAAAGCATGTTCGATGTAGGTAATAGACGTGATATGGGCAGGTGACGTATCCTTCATGAGTTATTGCGCAATTTTGTATGAGTTATTTGCATATACACATTTGTATATTGTATTGTTAATTTATAGTAGTACGGGGTACTTACGCTGACTGCCAATTGGGAAGAGGAAAGGAATTATTTTAATGAGCGCTTCTGTTTTATGAAAGCACGCTCAGATTGTATTGTGTTTTGTTACTTCCACCAACGAAAATAGTGAAGCATGGTTTCAAAGTAAACAATAATAAGACAAGTACAAATTAAAAAATCCTGACAAGATTTTCATTTACACCGATTTTCATCAAACATAGCACACTCCCGACTAATTTACCTTTCAAACATTTTTTATTTGAAAGATAGATAGATAGATGAACTCTTTATTGTTCACACCACAAATAACAAAACAACAAGAGAAAAATAATGATAAAACTTATTAAATAGTGTAACAACTGGCGGCCTTATCACTAAAAGCAATCTCTTCCAGGCAACCTTAGGATGGAGAGGATACGACAAATGAGTATGGGACAGGGTGTGCAAAAAATAACAAAAATAAACATAAGATGAAGAAAGATGAATTAGTTGAAATAAAAATCAAATTCGGTTCATCCGTTCGGGAGCTATGATGCCACAGACAGACAGACACACACACATACACACACACAGACACGTCAAACTTATAACACCCCGTAGTTTTTGCGTTAGATGTTAATTAGGTAATTTAGGTAATATTGCTATTGTTTAAAATACGTTCTTAAATAAAACAGATAGATATTTAACAGTTGCAACAACGGAAAACAATTCTTCCACGTTTTATTTTTGATAAACACCCATTAAACCATTTACAAGAAACAATAACTTTTGAAACAATGTTAACACTACCAAAATAAAGTTAGGAATAAATACAGCTCGAGATTTGCATAACACGTATTAAGTGATCACAACATACAATAAATTTCACGTTAAATATAGGATTAAAAAAACAAATTGCATTAAAGTGGTGAACTGAGGAAGAATGAAAACAGCCATTATTGTATGCTGTAAATTATTGTAAATCTGGAAACGTCATAAATCTACCCAAGTGTTTGAAAGATGTGTGTTGCGTTTTTTTATACTAACAGTGTTCAATGGTGGCACGATGAGTAATAATTATTTGGGTCTGGTTCAGAGTTTGAGATTTGTCTTTGTCTTTGACTAGATTTATAAGGCAAAAGTAAAGTATAAGAAGGAAATATATTTAATGCTAGCAAAAAATATGTAGTAAATGATATTTAGATGTTTTCTGTGTAACTATAATTTAAAAAGTCTTAATTTTTTTCAAATTGTAGATACGTCCCGTTTCATTTACCTAATAGGACTTTTGCGCATTAATATTTATGTACGTCTACAGGTATTTACTTAAATAGCTAATACGCGATAACTCGTAGATAAAACGATATTCTATTACGGTTACAGTAAAAAAAACATTATGTATGTTAATTTTCAACTGATATCCCAAATATAAAAGTTTTTTTAGAAGCAAGTAAAAACAGAAATAAAGTATAAACATCATCATCATCATTGCAACACACTTTCTAATACAAAAAACTGAATAAATACTTAATTAAACAAATAAATATCCATTCTCGAAAGGCACCACTAACGCTAAACTTATTCATCTAAAGCATCACCCATCACGACTTAACTTGTGTCACCATCTGACAATGGAGAAATTAACGGCTCCGAGAAGAGGGGACGAGAAAATATTTTGATTAAAAATTTATTCCACCAGCCAAAAATATGGGGTCAGATGTACCCCATCGCGCAGAGTAACGGTATGGGGCCAGGCGTACCCCAACTACAAACCGGCCAACTTCTGCGTAAAGCTGGCAAAATGAAGGAACTACGAAAGGCTTTCATGAGGCGGCCAGCTTTGTTTAGAAAATACGATGGTGGCGCCCCAGTTAACTCTTCTGTTAGGGTGGTCGTGTACCCCAGTGAGATCCGCCACTGACAGATGTCAATCTGACGTCTGTAACGCGAGGGATGCTGGTTTTTTTACGCGAATAATAGGAGATAACGATTATGTGTTAGTCATTTGCATTTGTGGGATTACTATAAAAGGTTTTGTTTATTATTGTTTTCGATTAGAACGTTATGAAACGAGTAAGTCACAAAGTTAATTTATGTTCTGTAACTTAAGTATCGTAAAAATAGTATTAACATGAAATAAAATACAACTACACACATAATAAAATAACAGCCAACTATATTTTAGAAACTTTCTAAAGCTAACCTAAATAATAAAATAATTGAAAAAATATATATTTGTATACACGCCATAATCTTAATAATTACAGTAATACCAATGAAAATAACAATAAAAGTAACGCCATAAAAGTAACATTATTTTTATAATAAACCGATGACACCTTTTATAATAAGGGAACACTTTATAGGCGATCAATTTTTAAAAGCCTTTTCTGAAATATAAAACGAAGATTAAATTTATACTAACACGAAATGTAATAAAAACATCGATAAAATGATAATAAAATTAATGTTACCTACTATAAAAATAATTACATACCGGTTATGTACTTAGTTCTTTTTTAAATATAATTTATGATCTTTTCATCCTTTGGCAGAATATAATTATTCAATAAATTTTTACGTAAATTCAGCTATTTTTCATACAAAAATCAATTTTACCTTTACATAGTGAAGATACAATATTTCTTACAAAACAATGTTGTAGCTTGTTGTCCCCATGGATGTTGCCCCAGAGGCTTCTCTTCTCTTCTCTTCTTCCATGGGTCTCTTGTATTAACTACGGTAGACAAATCCTAGTTTAGAGCATCGTGTTCGCCTTTCTACCTAAATCTATTTATTATCAATCTTGCAAAAATATTAACGCTAAATCATAACATGAATACCTATTAGGCTAAGAAAAACTTAAAATAAATAAATAAATAATTATTAAGTATCGTTATTAAAAATATTTGATATCATATTAGTACTCTCCATCACCAAGTAGGTACAAGATTATGACATAAATACATGCGAAAATAAATCAACGAAAAAATAAAATATATCTAAAATGGGTTTGCATCCTGACAAGATGTTTGGTTATCCAAATAATAATTATTGTTTAATAATATTTTTATATTTAATAATATTTTTATAAGTAATGATTTAATAATTTAATAATAATTATTGTTTTTATAATAATACTTTTAATTAGTTTTTACGTTTAACCAGGCTGTTTGGTTTTACACATTAAATAAAATAATAGAAAAAATCAAATTCCCACGTGACTCGTCTATCATAGTCACCATACAAGCAATGACAGTTGCACCACTGCGAAAGGTGCGTTGCATGTATTACAGTAATTGCATGTGACACACATATAAATATTAATAACGTCTGTCTGTAGGGGATGTTGTAATGACAGGCGCATGCGCACGGCCGTTCGGAAACGTATTTTGAGATTTAAATATTGGTATTTTGTAAAGAGCATCAATTTAAAAAAATTAAGTTAAACGTATGTGCTTGTGAAATATAGTCATTTTTACCGTGAGATAATGACAAGCTTTTAGTTAACTTGCCGTGTTAGTTAGTCTGTTTGTGTGTTTGTATCAATTCTTGAAAGCTAAATTGGAACTTGCTGACGTTCCGTTTGACTTAAATTTGGTATGCTTGTTCCGATAGTGTCATTTGTGCGGAAGTATTAAGTTTTATTTTGTCTTGTGGTGTTCTCACAGACCTAAGATTTTTTTGCTTCGCAAAAGACCAACGAAGCGTGGGACAGAGAAGTCTCCATCGAAATGTAAACTCCACAAGAGAGAAAGAGGTCGCCTACAAATAAAATCTTAGTCAATTTTTCTTTTGTCATTAATGACAGCGCGCCACCTTTGAGCACGCGAAAATTCCTATGATTATTATTTTTTACTAGTATCATTATAAATTGAATGAAAAGAGAGCAATTAAAATTGTATGAAGTTATGCCATCTTGTGCGTTTAGCGATTGTGATGTGAATTCAAGATTCAACCCACAAAATTTGTCGTTTCATGGGTAAATATGAAAATTCCATTGTGATGTTTTTGTCTAAATTTTGTCTAAAACATAACATAAATTGGTTCCAAAAACCGATTTACCAGCGGTATGTTGTTGTCGTTTCTTCGTAACATCTATATTTCCTAGATGAAAGCAGAATTGGTGATGAAATTCAGCATTAAAATATTAGTTAGTTTACGCTCGATTTTCACTAGAGATGGATAAAAAGATGACGTCATTATTATCGATAGTTTTTATCAAAGTTCATTAGGTAGGCGATGGGTGCAATACATAAATAAAGCATACATTTTTGAATCAATGCCATCAAAAGTAAATTGATATTCTTATGAGTTTGTACTGAATGATGAGGCGTAAAACATTTTTGTATTATATATAAGTATGTACCTTCAATTTCTGATCGTCATTTTTAATTCAATTTACACATTTTGGGTGTCTTACATCCAAGTCTAATTTAATTATATTTAATTAAATTAAATAATATATATGTAAATTATAAATAAATGTACAAAACCAATGAGATAAGTATTATTACTTATCCTAATCCATATACGAGTAAATTTGGTCAAGGGTCACATATCGAAGTGAATTACTAGGATAGTATTATGTTGATCTTATTATTTACTTTTCTTATGTTAATTTAGATACATGGTGACACTGATATCTAACTCTTCCGCCTAGCTTAACACCCGTTTAGTGATTAATATTCATTTTAGCTCAGCAGCGGTGTTATACTTGGAACAAAAAACAACTCAATTGGTATGCGAAATATTATATTTATCGACAAGCACCCGGAGGACCATTTTTGGTCAATCGATAAATTAATAAGTACTTTTCACAACACTAATTTACTCACGCATGCGCAAATGTTTTTTTGTATCACTATCGAATTGTCACTGTCGATCTTTTACATCCTAGATCTGTGGGTGTTCTATTTGTTTGTTCGTGTATTGTTTGCAATTTGTAATGGTTTTGATTTCACTATTTTGACATATTAAATTATTAATATTTTTACTATTTTTCAAATTCCCTATTTTTAGCAGTATAATTGTATGGATCTTAGGTTATCTGAAATAATTTTTTTTTTTTTTTTTAACACTGTGTTCCCTTTTTACAGGTAAGATTTACTAAGCAAAAAATTACTTCGGCCACAGAAATCCAGCTTAACGGTAAGATTAGTTTTATGAGACATAGATGAATGTAAGAAGTAACAGAGACTACCAAAAAACGTAGAAAATACCAAACAAGATAAAACGAATAACAAATGAAACAAAAAGTAAATTTTCTTAGATAATTATTCTGATATATCCAGAACCACAAGCCTCCAATTCGAGATATTTTCTGGTCCTTGTCTCTCTCGTTTCAAACGTCCTAGGAGTGAGAGTGACCAGAAAACGAGGAAGAATTTTGGAGACTATTTTCTGAATACACGCGAAGAAAGTCACGGGAAATAGCTAGTTTCATATAAATACGAAATAGAAGAATACGGAAGCGATGATAGCCTAGTTGGAGAAGGCCCGCCTCTCAAGCTAGATGGAGCGGGTTCAATCCCAGCCGACGGCACGCACCAATTTGTTCATTGTGTGAACATATGTGCGTATTGTATGTCATCTGCTACATGAATGGAGCCCAGTGTATGGCGACAGGCTCGCCTTGTCACATTTGGGACTGAATATCGTCCGGCGAAGTGTGGGTGTTGTAATAAACCTCTGCCAGCCCCCTCGGAGGAGAGGCGTGACGATATGTTATACGAAAAAGCACTGGCAATAAAAAAAATTCACCAAGCTGAAAATGCATCTCAAAATACCGTAGAAAGTTCTCCACATACGCAGGTTAGACCGGTAGCGGTAAGGCTATCTCACGTTTATCTAGACTGGTTTACTGCCTAAATGAAACTGATATTTATTGCCTGGCTTTATCTAGATTTCCCAGGTCAAGCGCTTTGTGGTGAATTAAAAAAAAAACTTAATTTGTCTATTCAATAGGTACATGATCGACAACGCGGTTGAGTCTATTAAAAGCTTTTATTTTATAACTTTGACGTGCTTAGTGTATTTTCGATACCCATTTGAGTAAAAACATTTTGACATTGACTTTGACATGTTTGTTAAAATGACAGAAAAGAAGTTTTAAAATAATATTTAGATACATATTTAGAGGTAGCTAGATTTAGGTACATATTTAGAGGTAGCTGCATGGTCCAAAAAAAAAAGGTAACACGTAATGACATCATCATCATCTGTCTCTTTCGAGCTTGTTGTAAATGACTTATTTCGGTTTTTCTTAAGCATCGATTGACGTCACTACGTGTTTCTGAATGCTATACCTGGCGGAGTATATTATTTTGCCATGGGTAGCTGTAGAAACTATAAAGAAATAGAAACTTGAGGCAGTTTTAAGTAGATATATTAATGGAATACTTTACAATGTGTCTTTGTAGGATAAGCTATTTCACTGAAGTGCTGTTTAATAGACATGTCCAACTTGACAGTGTCATACTTGAATGAGAAGGTTTTACACTATTCAAGTAGGTAGTATATAAATACTTCACAGAAACTTGGCATTTAATTGATCTTGTATGGTAAATAACATTACAGTTCATCAAAGCTGTTTTGCATCACAAATCACACTACACATGCGCCCATAATTAAACCGCAGTCCAGGACAAGTGTCATTCACACTCAGATAAATCATGTCACCGACCAAATTACTTTAATTCTTCCGCTATAAAAAAGCTAAGTTAGGCTTTAGCCGGAACCCTGTTTAATTCTAATCACGCGCCGCCCCTCTGAGGAGACATTTTATTTAATCAGGAACACTTTTTAACATTCCTGCGGCGCCTTGACAATATTTCCTAGACGTGGCTGTAAAAAAAATATGTATAATAAAATACAAAAGACTTCCTGGTTGATTATAAGGAGGTCAGAACTCAGAGCGCTCAGATTTGCACTCCACGTGTCACATTGATAGGAATGTTTGAGTTACTGTGGAAACATGGAATGGAACAACATGGAATTACAATTGCAAACCTAGCCTAAAACATGCAACTGGAATTGCCAACTTAACCCTTAAAAACTTAAGAATGAGGAAACTTTTTTTTTTTTTTTTTATGTAGAATAGTTCGGCGTTTGACCACCAACTCGCCTGATGTTAAGCGACGTTGTGGTCTAAGATGGAGCACGACGACCTATAAGGTATATACTTATTCACTCTAGCCTTGAAGTTTAGTAGAGTGAAAAAGTACAAAGACGGCAGTTGAGTGAGGCGCTTCTTTAGGCTTAGAAAAATAAACTAGTAGAAGTAGATTTTTAGTAAGATTACATGTTTTCCAAGTTACAAATTTACCCACTAAATTGACTACGAATAGGTACGTTTATAGTTTTTTTTTAGATTAAAATTTACATAAAACCTATCTAACGAACATCGGTTCCGGTCATAACGACTGAGTTAATTTCGACCACCACCGAATTATGTGATTACGATTAAATATATATTTAGAACTCATTTAATCCATCCAAATAGGTTTTATTTCCTATAACGCTTTACGATATGGCCGCCTCATCAGTAAAGACGTTAAGCTGTTCAAAAATATTTATTACTACGAAAATTTTTATTGCCCAATAAAAATTTTGAATGAAATACTCTTACGACCTTTGTTATAATAGGTTCTAATTGACCCTAAGATTTTGAGTCGAAACGATCCAAAAAGGTCTCTACAGAATTTGAGAAAAAAAAAGAAAACGCGTTTGTGACAAGGTGTTTTTTTTTGGTCAAAAAACGTAATAATCTTACAGCAGTAAAATACTATCGGACGTTTACGACAAATCCACACAAGACCTACTTAATAAATCTGACAAAATCTTAAATTTATGCTCGCGAACGCAGGACGAGTAAAAAAAGATTATTTTACGAGCCCATAAAGCCGCTTAGAGCGGGATTCGGGAAAAATCCATTTTAATTAAAGTATTTTTATGATTATTGTGATGAAAATTAAGAAAGATGATTTCCTTTTAATGGGGCCTATGAAAACTTTCGTCGGGAACGGTATGGGGAGACGTTTTAAATACGTTGTCAGTCGCAAATCGTTATTTTTGGCAGAGTTTTGTGATAAAAAATTAATTTTGTCATTTTTATGTTCGTCCCAAGAATAACCACATCAATGCAGAAATATTTTTTAACAACTCAATTAACGGATTTAAAGTAAATAAGAAGAAGCAGGTAGATCTTTTCTTGCAATATGTCAAAAATACATTAATCGTGTGAAGTCAAACATTCTTGTTATTAGGTATTTTAAAAAAAAGTGAACCGAACGCTATCTAACAAAAATAAATAACAAACAAACTATTCCTAATTCAAAAAAGCAAATTACAAACTGAACCAACATTCGAATTCACAGATAAAGTACGCTCAGTCTTGCCAATATTAAAAATGCATTTGGCTGCATTTCCCCGAGTTTTCTCGAACGTTCCTTAATGACCCAGAGCATTAGTTATCTTTAAATTACGTTTGGTATATTATACCCAGAGAGGGTCGAAAAACACCCGGATTGAAGGGAGTAAAGCACGACCAACGTATCTTTAGAGCTAAATGGGGGCGCTACCATCGTATTTTGTGAACTAAACTGACAGCTTCCCGTCGAAAATTTTAACTTCCTCATTTTCTCACCCTTTAAAATAAATTGGTCTCTAGATGTAGGTACCAGGGTGGCAGAAGTGATAACGGATTCAAATAGGGTCTCTTATCTCAAGAAAAAAGTAATTAACTTTGTTTTTTTCGTCTGGAGAAATTAGATTTGGAAGGTTGGTACTTAATGTGTTTGTGATGTTCTTCTTTTAATTATTAGATTGTGCATCTCGGGCGCTTTGTTTGAAGTCGAGCTGTGCGTTATTTTTGGCTATTATTATTGTTTGAAATTTTATTTTGGTTGATGATAATTTTAGGGAAATGTTGTGTAGGGATTCACTTTTTTTTAATGAAATGAGTATTTATACCTAGTAGAGACCTTATTTCTGGCTTGTAGTTTTTTGGCGAAGGAAAATTTTTCTTTTCCTATTTGCATATTGAATGTATGTATATCTAAAAGAGGTATGTACTTTTATCAAAATTAAGTACATCAGAAAAAGAATTTTACGTAGGTTTTCGATATTTTTAGTAGATACTTACCAAGATTAATAAAATTATTAAAACAGTCACATAATCGTAATAACTCAAATTTATTATCAAAAATATTGTCACTCTTTTCCTCCTCAGCACATTTTCTTTTAGAAACGAGATGAAAATATACAAAACATTAACGCGAAAGCGAGATGGATACAGATTAGTGAGGCAAAAAGAAAATTGTATTGTTCCAAAGCATTTTCAAAGACAGTTTTAATTTCCCGAAGGTAATTTATCACGTGACGTTTAGGTTGGCAACACGGTCGATATTTTTTTTCTCCGCTCTAGGGGCGCGAAGTACCCCGCGACGATTTTAAATATAGAAGAATCTTATTTTTGAAATATGGAATGATTTCCTTTGCGGGTGGGAATGCGGTGGATTCCAGTAAAGCCGATATGTGCCAGTATTATTATAAAATTAAATTGGGAATGTTTTAAAGTCGTAAGGTTGGTATAAAAAGCAATGAAGAAGTTAAAGCTTCATTTTGTGCTAGTTACTTAACCTTATAATTTGTTAAGTTGGTATCTCTTACAAATGATTCATGAAACAAATGACAAATACGACAGAAATTGAATTTAAAAAACATAACTACATATGTACTCGTAAATTATTTACTTGGCATTATGAGTAGATTAGATCTAAAAAATTACGACATGTTTTTTATAACAGTTAATTATTAAAATGTTAAATTAGCCCAGCCCTCTAATCAGAACTACACTTTACATGCTATAATATTTATCACGTGGGCAGAATGCCCGCGACGACACGAGCCGCATCACCATACAATCGTCACGGCGTCTCTGTTTGCAAATCGAGGCGGGAAAACGCCATTGTACGGATTAGCATTTTTTTAAATAGTGTTCCAAATTCGAACATGGCGGCGACTGTTGGTGGCACGTTGGTGGTCTTGTTTAGACGATTTGTTTTTTTTGTTGGTTGTCAGTGTCAAGTAACGAGAGATGTCATGTAAACTTGTAAAGTAAAAGCTCAAAATGTAGCACACGTTAGTAAAAAGTATGCAATGGAATGTTACTGGCAGTAAAGAAAAACGAGATATTTCTTTTTTTTTATATTTTCAGACGGAAACAAAGGAAAGTTCCAGTTAAATGGTTTTTTTTATTATTATAACAAGCTTTCCATTAACTTCACTTTTCTAAGTAAGTACATAAATGTACGAGTATGTCTTACAAGCAAGATTGATTAGTCTCGATAACTACTTTGATGATAGACGATGAGATAAAAAGATCTGATGATGAAGTCAGAAGCTGATGTTAGCACGGTTACTTTAGTTTAAAAAAAAAAAACAAATCCAATGTTTTATTTTCACGAGAAACATCAACAATGACAATGACAGTGAATAAGAGTGTTTCATACAAAGAGATCAATGTCAAAACGTCATAAGATTGTAAAAGCTGGTCTAAAAAACTTTAAAAAATTAAAACTATTTAAATATTCTAAAACATACTATCTATCTCAAAGATCTCCACAATCGAAAAAATCCAAAAACGAAAATACAGCTAGACTCTTTAAAACATCTGCACAATGTCTATTCCAATTTCAATTTCACGAACCTCCCTATCCAATGCATCAGCTGAAAGCGTCCTTGTTTCATGTCAGAGGCGCATGTGGAATCGCTCCGACAGCGCCCCGGCGACGAAGCGAAGCGAAGCTAAGCGAAGCGAAGCTAAGCTCCGCGGAAGACTAAAGCCTCTTTGCCTCTTCGCCTCTTTACTGTAACTTTAAAAGCGCGAAGTTTAGTTAAAACTTGGAGTGTGTCGCGTTCATGCGGTTAATTTTGAACGCAACTTCGTGTTGATTAAAGTTGTTTTTGGATTGCGGTCGAGTTATGTTGATTAAGGAGTTTGAGCAATGACATGAAATGAGATTTGTTTAAATTTTAATTAAGGTAAATTTTGTATGTTTTAACAGCTTTGGGACTAAACAAGACAATAACAAAAAAATAAAAATTAACTATCTGATCATAATACTGAATACTACAACACAATGTTAAACAATTTTTTTTATTATTAATAGCGTTCACTAAACGTATGTTTGAAGTGTAAATACAAAAAAAACGATTTAATATTAATTAGAGCTTAATAAAATTGTAACACACCTTGATTAATATGAATTAAGGCTGGTCAAGAAGTGTGTACTTAAAGCTTTAAAAGCCGAGGTTTATGAGCTTAAACAGGGTTATCAGGAAAGGGTGAACTAAGCGGAAAGGGGGTCATTGTACTCATTATTTGGAACAACTTTTACTATGGAGTCAACTCTGTAATCAAGAAAAACATAGCAGCTGTGCCATACATTTTGCTGAAAATCAATGAACTTTCTCTATGGAACAGCTGATTTTACGATATTTTGGGTTGACTCGATAGTAATAGTTTTTCATAATTCTGAGTACAAAGACATTCTTTTGGCTTAGCACACCCTGTACCGATAACCGTGTATAAACATTTCAAGACATTTAAGAATTGTAGCGTGTAGCGATAAGGGTATTGATACAAACTATTAAGTTTTTCAATACTTTGTGTTTTTAAATGTATTTATTTTCTACGAAATAAATAAAAAAAAAAAGAAAAAAAAAACAGTTGCAGACCACCGAGTTCTATCTTTTTCTCTCCCTCTCTCTCTCTGGCCAACCTAGAAATACATTACATAGCAGCATTTCAACAGGCACTTGCACTATTGTCTATCTTGCTCTTAAGACAAAGTTACCCTCAAACGTCGGGACGCCGATGTATAAAATCTGTATGAGCGTTAAATAAACCCTTATACGAGCTATAAAACACAGGGCCGGAGCTAGGGCTGTAAACGACGCCGTGCTTCGACGTAACAATAACATTACCTTATCATGGGAGATGAGCGTTCGACGTTCTTATGTTTAGGGGTTCAGAAGTGGGACGGAATTTTTTTCTGAATTTTTAAAGAATTTTTTTTCGATTTTCATATTTGTTGTTTTTTTAATTTTTTTTTTGGAATTAATATATTACTGTTGTTATTACTGAGTGTGTTTGTGTTTCAGAAGAAATATTTGAAGAAGATCGAACAGGAAAATTTTATCCTAAATAATTAAGCTAAATAAATAATTAATTAAGCTAATTAATTAAAATCAATAAATTAATTAATGAAAATTAATAAATTAATATAATTAAGTAAATCCTAAATAATTAAGCTAAAATAATTAAGTTAAAAAACAAACAAACAATTGTAAAAAAATAATCTTTAAAAGATTCAGAAAAGAACCATCCCACTTCTGAAACCTTTCTTTTTACGATCATAGTCGTAGTGGTGTTTATTACACCGTACCTAATAAGTATGGCTCTCGTAATAGCACTAATTTCTAGCCAAACTTCATCAAGATAGGATACATATAGAAGATGAACAGCTTAGTAGCAACAGGCGGACGGACAGATAGAGAGCAGAACTAAATTTTTGGATTTTTATTTTTACGATCCACGAGTGAAGCATGTAAGTATGATAGTACAAGCAATTCCTGCAAAACTCTTAATACTTTAAATTAAATAAATAATAAAAAAATTCGGGACATTGTCATACACGGTCGCCTGACCCCAAACTAAGCAAAGCTTGTACTATGGCTGCCAGAGACTGATATACATACTTAGATATTTTTAAATACATACTTAAATAAATTAAAAGCAGGTTCACTACCAAGAGCCACCGAGGCAGCAACATAACTGTAAACATTTTAGATCAAATTCAATTAGGTATGTGGGTACTTTTTTTTTAAATTCCAGAAGGGCGCGAAAGCCCTAATTCTGCCATCTTAGTTTAGAGCTAACTAGAGTTGCGATCAGTTTATCTTCGGATACATTTTTGCGGCGGCAATTAACTTTTTATGGGTTTTTGTTTACGACTAGAACGAGTGACTCATTATTGTCTACTAAATGAGTTAGGCTTTATATTATACGACCAATTTAATCTGCGAAGTTGAAGAGTTGAGTGGCGCTAGTATCGTATTTTGTAACAAAGATTTCGCGATCTGTCAATTTTTTTTTGACCACTGCTACAGATCAGTGAGTTGGTAACACAAACCTTTTTTTTTAATTTTTGTAATTAATAAAATACTCGTAGATCTTTATCATCATCAAAGTTAAATAGAAAGTCATTTCTCCACAATAATAAAAGAATTAGTCTAATTATTCCTCAACATTTCACTTTCCGACCAAAAAATTACGTTCTCATGTAACCGCTTAAGCAACAAAACGAGGCTTTGTTTTACTGGCAATAACCATTTAACACCGAAAATAAACCGGAAACATAACAATAGAACCTCTCGTCTTTATTTAATCACACAATTGAACCGTCACAGTCTATGGACTGACAAATTCGCACGCCCTCTAGATCGCCTTAAACGCGCACTTAAGTTACCCTTCCTTAGGCCTCCTTCACCCTCGGACGCCTCCGTTCTTTTTATATCGCAACTTTATTAACGCATTAAGGTCTCATGATGGCCTCTAAGAATTAGGATGCGTTCCCGCTCAAGCAGAACAAATGGAGCCGGAACTCGCCGGAATTATCCGTAAACCGCGCTTGTGTCCCATCTCTAAGCAATTAATGCTGCTATCGCGTTCCGAATTTGAATTCGGATTTTCGCGCGCTAATCTTTTTTTCTTTTTAAATTAAGTTTTTAACCACGAAGTTTTACTTCTTATGCTTTTTAATGGGGTCGTTAATTTGAACTTTGAAGAACTGTCTCTTCTTCATGGAAAACCTTTCTTTGCATTGATTTGTTAGTAACCCGCGTTAGAATCGTTTTAAGATTGTACCATTGCAATTCAATAAAAATTAGAACCTTATTCTTGTATTTGTTAGATGAGTAAGGGAACCGAAAAAGAAAACCAATGTCTATATTATTCGGTAAACTGTAGGCGCACCGGAAATACCTCTTTTTTTCTATTAGGGATGTAATACACACATAATGGGGCAAAACGTCGATTCGTACTCGTGAAAGCAATCGGATTTACATGTCTACCAACGTACTAAAACGAAATCATGAATGAAGCGCAGTATAGGAAACCGAAAACATTATCCTTATGCTCCCATTTTACGACCTTTACCCCCATGAGTGGAAAGGGTCATGCGACACGCTGTAAACTTGCCCTCTCGCTCACTCTTGCACCGCCACTCGTAAGACAGAAAGGGACACTCGAGAAGATGAGTCGAATTTTTTTTTTTTTATTATCACCATCGGCGGTGCTCTTTTATTTCCTTTTTACGGTCCGAGTACCTCATAAAAAGACAATAAACTTACTATTTACAGACCATCAGGAAATTGTTAGCTGAAGAGTCTTTACGACACATGCTGGGCGGAGTGATGCACTCTTTACGATTCCCCCGTAAAATGTACGGATGATACATTTTTATCTTCGAGAGTGTATCACTGAAATCAGCTGGAAATATTTTAATATCTTAACATCGAGTGACTATCGAATATCGCGTGAGCGAAACGAGCGAACTGAGCGAAACGAGCGAATTGAACGAATCGAGCGAAACGAGCAACTAAGTAAACAGGGAGCAAAGTGCCCGTTTATTATAACCCGCGGTATTGCCCGTCGTAAAGTCATAGACGCGTTAAAAACCGTATTTAAGAGGAAGCGACCGTTCTGCGTGCTCTGCGCTCGAACATTAACAACAGTCAGCCATGTCGTGCCATGTTAACAACATGGCTGACTGTGTAATTTAAAAATGTAGGTCTATTTTGTAATGTATATATTTTATTTTCTAAAACTTTTACCAACCTACTTCTTTTTTCATGAAAATTCAGTTAAATGTTATTCGTTCTTATTTAATGCCAAATTGATTAAGTAGGTACCTACCTACCTACATACATAAATCCATATCCATACTAAAATTGTAAAATCGAAGTAACTCTGTCTGTCTGTTTATAGGCTTTTCACGGCTAAACGGATCTTGATGAAATTTTGATAATTAGGTACAGTATTTCACGAGGAAGGTTTTCGGATACTATTTCACGTATAAACGCGAACAAAGTTGCGTATAATAGCTAGTACTTAATAAACTTTAAAACTTTTACTTTAAAATTTTCAACTAATAAAAATTTAACTTTTATAAAGTCAACTTTAACTTACTTTAAGACTTTCAAACTTCTTATGAATATGCTGGATGGAACACATTTTGTAAAACCATCCTCGATTATTTAAAATCAACTAACCAAATTAATCGAACGAACGAGTCAGTTAGCGCGAAAACCGTGATAGTGTTCTTAAAAACCACACTTAAACACCGTAAGAAGGTACATCAACGAAATCGGAAGCTGCTTCGAGCTCCAAGTTTTATTATTTGGGAATTTCTTCAAGAGTTTTAATAATAGTTATTATATTGCTGCCCGTGCTACCTAATACTCAGTTAAGCGTTATTTTATGATTTAACACTGATTTCCTTCGATATTACTGGCCATAAATCATGGCCAGATAACCGACTAAATGGTTTTAATGTGATTTTGCTTTCATTGTTTATGAGTGATCTTGTTTAAGCGAAATTTCTCTCTACAATGCTCTCTCTGCTACTATTTTAAAAGTTCAGAGATTTAATTGATTGGTGGTTGATTATCTTTTTTTTTTTAAGGAACAGCAGATTTTTTTTCGCGTTTTTGTTGTCTCCATAGTAAAAGTTGTTCTTATTAATGAGTACAATGACCCGCTTCTGGCTTTGTACACCCTATGCCACTAACCCTGTATATAACGCCCATAGTCATAGCGTAGCTCAACTTATTATTTGTAACCGATCAACGATGTTAAGCAACGGGTGACACGGTCAGTCTTTGGATGGGTGATCGCGGGAGGCTTTACAACTGAGTGCTACCGTTAGTAGTTGTCAGTGTCACTTTAAGGTGGAATTTAGAAAATAATCGAATGTCAGTGTCTTGTATTGTATCCCGCCAATTTTTTTTTTTATTATTTTGCTACGATATTAATATTTTGTAAAGATTTGTTTACTTTTTGGTTTACGAAAAAAAACGGCTTTATTTTTAATTACAGAAACGATTCAAAATCTAGAAATTTTGAAAATTTTCAGAAATTCAAAAAAATATACAGAAAAATGTACCAGGAGTGCAGACATGCTGAGGAGCCACAGAACAGGCATCCGATTTCCGCAACGCCAAAGATTTATTTATTCGTGTTAGTTTGCAATAGCGGCTTACATCGGGGTTTGGTAATATCTGTGTCAACCCCTGCTCAGGGGCGCGGGGGGACAGGGGAAACGGGGGTTGGGGGGGACGCAAGGATTTCAATATTGTGAATTCCTCGGATGGTCTCGGAGTGCGTGTAATGAATTTTGGGATTGTCTTGTGGTTTTTTGGTTCGTACCCTTCGTTCCCCTGTTTACTTGCGCTCTATTGGACGAGTGTACGTTATGTAAGTCTTGGGAGCGAAAAATTCCAAGTATTCCTTTGGTAAGCTTTGGGCTTCGTGTCTAGGGGAAAAGGTGCTGTGGGTTGGCATCGCAAAATGTTTGTGAGTACACAATCTAGATCGAACTACCCACATATTTTTAGGTAACGACATTTATGGCGTTCGGAGTGTTTTATTAGGTGAATGTTCAAATTTCACTTAAAACCTGCCTTTTGTTAAAATAGTCTCGCTAACGTATACGGAAACGGAACTGCCCCCCTAATCTTGATGCGTGAGATTAGATCTGGTCACTTTCGCTCCTATGGCTTTTCTAACGAGAGAGACAAAGACCAGAAATTATCTCGATGTGTAGGAATAGCCTCTAAGGTAGGAATAGATCTAAGGGTTGTACAGACAGCCCTTATATAGATCAGCAAAGCTAAAAAAATAAGTAAAATCAAAAATATAATATAAATGATACCTTAAACCCCCAGTATTGCTGATTAAGGCAATTCGATAAAACTCACGTTTGGCTTGGATGGGAATTCTAATATTATAGGTAATGCATTGTTAACTTGACATTGACATTAAGATAATGGGACGCAACAAACCTACTACGTAGGTACTTTTTTATTTCGCTAAAGTAAAATTTCTCGCGCCAAAACAAAATACAAAATGCCTAGAACTTTCTCAACCGAAATACTTCGTATTTTTTCGTGTTCCCAGCACATAGAGGGTAGGCGCGCGTCGCGGCGTGGCACGGCCACAGAACCACCCATAGTTCAATACCGAATATACCAGAACGTATGGTAAAAAGCCCCCGTTATTTAAGTCCACCATTCGTATGATAAAACTGATATTTGCCCACAGTATTTGCCCGCAAACCATTCCTATGCTGATTCGCCTCTTGTTTCTGCCCAAATCTCTGCATGCCCATGATATAATGCCCGGTTTTCCTCCCTAGAGCGAAAATACCGTATAATACAAAGTGGGAGATATACGCGGGATTATTATGCGGTCAAATATTGTCGTTCTTTCGTTTCGGCTACGCATTTCCGCGGGTCAGCATTTATCTGCGGGACCGGGATGTTTTTTCCCGGAATTTTGGGGCACAAATCTCATTTCCGTTGCCATAAAATGGAGTGATTTAAAAAGTAACCGATGAGTGCGGACGTTCGGGAATTTTCTATTTGAATGACAAAATATTTTTTTATTTTTAGAAAAAAATAACAAAATTACTCCCTAGGGGACTTTACAGGCTTTTTAAAAACATTGAACCTTTTTCTTTTAGAATATTTTTTAAGAAAAATAAATTGAATTAGCGTAGCATAGCCGTTTGGGACTCATGTTGAGAAGCTGCCAGTGCTAATTCCGATTCTGAAAATCAAAAATGGAACGTTAACTTTTTAACAGCGAAGCAAGGCGAGGTAAGCCGGACAGTTTACGGGCTGCGGTCGCGCCGGAGGAGGCTCGTCTCTAATTAAAATCCTACGTTTTCTGCGGTGTTCATTATGATCGTTTAAAATGGTTTTTGTTGCGCCCTCCCGGTCTGGTTGCGTTATTGTTGTGGGCTGTTACTAATTTACATGTTAATGAGATGCTAGCAATGTTATATCTCGATAATAGTTAGGCTGAATGAGCCAGCCTAGATTAACTTTGGTTTTATTTGACAGAGATTTTGCTGAGATTAATGATTTCTTTGTTCTTTGTTTGAATTGTTTTGATGCTGGATTTTTATTAAAAATTAAATTGTTGCCTTAGGCAATTTTTTAAGCTTTTTCAAAGCTCGTCTTCTTTGTTAGTTAAATAGAAAAAGTGCTTGTTGAGTAATAATTATCTGTTAACGTTTTTGTGCGTTCTTTGAACGTTTCACCACGAATTTTTGACAGTTTAAAGTTATGTCTTAAATATTTTTTTTAATGTTAAGGTAAGAAATAAAACAAACATGATCTCCATTTGTTTTTAAATTCCTAATATTCATTAGCATTTATGACAATAGGAGCAGGGCGGCAGAAGCTCGTGGCGGTCGCGCATTCCCCGCCTTTGTCTGCGCTATGCTAATGCAACATACACCTGTGACTCTTTAGCTCTTTACCCTTTATGTGCGCCTGGTACTTTTACCTCAGTACCTTTTTGTTTTTGTCATAAGAGTGGTTGGTTAGTCTTAGTTTTAATTTTTAAATTCATTATTTCACAATAAAATATACATAAATTACTTTTTACATTATGGCACATTAATTACATATTTCACACAGGTCTTGAGTATATCAGTTCCATCTTCACACAGCTGCCTATTCTCAGCCTACACGAAAAAAAAGAAATAATAAAACCTATAACATTTTTTAACGATCAAAACTATTAAAAATGGAAGCCAAAATTTATGCAAAATAAAGCACTACCTTAATCCTGTATCAAAATTAATCTTACAATTATTCCCATCACTACCGCTAGTGCCGTCCGTGGATGATTTACCGTGGCCTTTATTATCGATATATCGACGTTATCGACGTTAAAGCACGTTTTAATTATCGACTCGACTGTAAGTAGCTCAACCGACGGCTCGTAAATCGAACCCTGATTGAAACCGCGAATTAAATATGAGAGAAATAGGTAGAGATATTTTTTTTTTCACATTTTTCCAGATACAACTTAAAATAGACCAAAGACTAAGTAATTATCATATTGTGATACTTATCTGGCTATCTGATTGAAGCTTTACTCTTTTTTTTTTTTTGCTTAAAATAAATCACACTTCACACTAAACACACTAATGCGAAATTTTGGATGTTTATCAGTCACGCTAGAACGGCTGAACGGATAAACTTTGGAACAGTGGTAGATTATAGTCTAGAAAGCACATAGGCTACTTTTTGACTGCGAGTAACACCGTGAGGCGCTAGTTAAAAATAAACGTTTCTATGCTAATTTTATTGCACGTCAACGTCATCTTCATTTCACGACACTCAGAATTCTGCTAGTTATTTAATTTAGCAGTTAATTAATTCGCTTTCCAAGAACATGGAGGATTTAAGTTTGTTTATTTAACGCCGGGAAAATAATCTCACGCCTTTATCTGAACACAATCTTAACAAACGGGCGTAATGTGGCCTTATCTTGGAAATGATCACCTGATCCCAGCTCTATGGGAAGTATGGCGGACATTAGCTGTTTGAATTTAGAATTTGAAAAAAAAGTTCGTATAGGCTGAGTAGGTAGTGATGTCACAGTTTTGAGGTAACTTGAGGGCATATGGAAGCCTACCGTGATATCTTTTGCCATGATGGTTTTCGACGCTGTGCTACCGCGAATCATATCGCCGTGAAATAAGGTCCATGGTCGCGCAGTGTCGAAAACAAAACGTAAAAGTAAAGTGTCGAAAGTAAAACGTGCCATCATGGCAATGAGATGTCGTGGTAGGCCCGTGACATGGCTTAACGGTTGAATTTAGTCATCTTCTCTACATAGTAACAAAGTCGCTTTTCGCGTCTATATTTGTTTGTCCTTCTGTATTTCCGCTAACTTCTAAGCTGCAATGGACTTTGATGCAGTTTTCACCATCAGGTAGATAATTAAAAATGATTGCGGAAGGTTTATAGGTACTGTGCAAAGCCAGGGTGGGTCACTAGTTTCTTAAATCGAGTAACAAGTAAGTTATTGGACTTATTTAAATTTAGGAAATTTCTTAGGCGGCCATTACATTTTCCAATTTTCATTACGCTAACTGAGTTAGAGGGCTAAAATTGGATAATGTAATGAGTGTTAGACAGTTCGGCAGACCTTCTAGGTCTTCGTTCTCCATCTTAGACCACAACGTCGCTTAACAATAGAAGAGTTGGTGGTCAAACGTTGATATAACACACATAAAAAAAGTTGGCAATCCATTTTTTCTATTGCACGGGCTTAGCCACGCTAAATTAGTATCCTGTAAATTGGATAGTGTATTTCCGCTTTAAGACTTTGTCAATGCAAAACAGTCGAAGTCAGAATTTGGATGAACATGAAAATTCCGCGTAGCAAGATTTGCTTGCAATCGTCACTCTACTAAACAATGACGTCAATACAAAAGTTTGAATGTGAATTTGAAGTACATGTTGTTAATGTAGTTTTCGTTTATAGTCAACGCTCGAGACATCCAACAGCATTGATCAATTACTGCTTGGAAGCTAAGCAAGTGGCAAAGGAGAGGTCTAGCTTATTGTTTTCTAAAGCTGTACCTACTTCAACGGTCGGTGAAGAGGCCTACACAACTTAACACATGTAGAATTTAAATTATTACCTCACGTCGTGACCTTGGCCGCGTGTCAATCACCTAAAAACCCTAAAAAGTCCAAACCACGAAACTGTCGACAACACTTACGCATTGTAATCGAATAATCCTACACTCGAACGCTAAGTTATTTAGAATCGAGTCCCCTCGACTGTAATCGAATCGGAGACCGGCACTTGGCGACACTTGAGCCGAGTGTTACTTTGTTAGCCGATTTTTGCGAGGGACGTCTCTAGCCTCGAGGGTGTTGCCAGATTATGCAAAAGTCGTTCACGCTTACAGTTTTATGGGCAGTGAATTTGGCTAACTTTTGACACTTTTGAAAAGAACTAGCCGTCTACGATTTCCTAATATTTCCGCATTTTGGTGAGATAAAAAGTAAACTATAAAGTAAGTAGTTGTATGTCTAACTTCGTGGGATACACAATTCATGTTTTAATCAACAACAAAACAATGAGATAGAGAAGAATATAATAACAATGCAGTAAAACAAAAATGAAAAAGAACTGTGAGAGAACGTTAGAAAAAGATGGGACTAAGGCACAGAAGAATAGAGCTATCTGCAATATTAGTGAGCATTTTAACAAGATTACGCTATGAAGTCTTTATATTCAGATACCGATACATCCTTAGTCCTGAGAAAAACTAACACGGCGCTCGGACGTGCCGACACGCAATAACAAATTAATCGAAAGAGAAAAACTCGATTAAAAACTCGTCCCTGTTCGATTGACATGCACATCACCGGAGACGCGAAAAAATTAACACTAGCGTCACAAACACAGTATAATCGATTCCGAAACGATACTAGACGACTAACATGTTGTAAACGAGTCAAATCTGACTCGATTCATTGCGTATTCCGACGAGACACAATTCAATTTGAATATTTTGACGTGAGCGTCGAATACTAATATGGACGACAGTTTAGCAAATTGTATCTTATAGTTCGAGTTTTATGTTTTATTTATGATACATTCGATTCTGAATTTAATTTGTGCCGGGATTTCGGGAATATTAGAGTGAAATCAATTTTATATCGATACAGAGTCAGGTACTTTTGACGTTCCGTTCCGCACAGCGAACTAAACTGTAACGTTAGAGAATGAACTAAAGCGGAAGTACAGCTGTCATTTTATTTTCTCATTAATGTTGAAGAGAGGGAACGCAGCATCAGCGTCTCATTTTCATTCACTTTCATTAAAAGTCGTGTCGCGCTGTAGATGAATGACGTTGAGCGTTAAATAGGTAACAAACAACAATCTCATTTAAGTTCACGTCTCATTCATGCATCTCTTTATGCTAGGATTCTATACGAACTTTCGCTTGCGTCAGTTAAAATTAATTGACAGTCAGCTCTGAACATGGGACATGAGTTTTGGCATCGCCTCCAGTGAAAAACTTTAAGTATCGGAAATAGAATCGAAATGAATAATGACGATATACCTAATGAACGTCGTGTGAGACTGTCACAAGAATTAATTAATGCTATGCTGTTTCCAAGCCTCTCCATGCAGCTTATTATGTTTCGTAATAGAATAGACACGGTAGACATTTGTATTCCATTATTTTTGTCTTTATAGCTCAGTAAAAATGCTTTGACGTTCCTTTGAGTGAACTTTTAGACGCGAATGAATGAAGAGTGAACTTTTTGAAGTTAGATGTGTCAACGATTCTGTTAAATCGGTACATTTTGAATGTGGAATTCCGCCGCCGTGAGAAAGGTTAACAGCATTTGTCACTGTTTAATTTCTAAATACGACTAGTGTTGGGACGTTGAGATCTACCGGATACGGAGATAAAGCACTTCATGTCAAGATTAGATTTTTTCAAAATAAATATAAAACGTCGAGTGGTATTTACTAAGGCAGCAACAAGAGGACCCTGTTCTCAGCTCAATGGTGTTTGTTTAAAACCACTTAAAAACTCAATGGGTCTCGACAAACACGTAACTTCAGTAATCTGTAGTAACCATACTTGAGACTGTGCGCGATGTCATTTGGAGTTTATGTTTGACTTTTAATATTTTATTTAACGATTTTGTGTTAGACATTTTAAACAGACACAACATTTAGGTAAGCTACTCCTGTACGCGTCAGTCGAATGACGAATCAATATGCCTGCATTTTGATTTGGAAAACGAACATTGATGTCGATTTAAAAGGTTTAAGTTTAATGAACAAGACAAACAAGAGTCTTTTTTCTTGTCTAATTTTTAGACTGCAAATCTGGCTACGTTTTTAGGAAGTTTTGTTAGCAGAACTAAATTATTTACAATGGTCAATCTTCAAACACTTCATGTTGGTATGTATCCACATGAGATCCATATAACATGTGTACCTATGTCGCCAAATTAAGTAAATCTAAACTTCAAATTTCGAACGGAATGTTGTGGAAGATAAAAATGCAGATTTTCGACACTCAAGACGTCCACGATAACGTGGCGCCACGTTATCTCGTCCCAAAAAGGCCTCCTTTCGATCCACAAACCTTGGCGTATCTTGGTGAACATCATCCGCGCTCCGCAAACACTGACCGTAGATTAGAGCACTGATAGCACCGGATGCTGCCATCTGGCGACAGATTCAGTAGCAGTCTCTATCCAGTGTTTGTAGATGTAGACTACGGAACGATAACATGGGATCTTTCCGTCCGTAAACCGGGGAAATTGTTTTGTTACGGATTTTCGCGTCACTATTACGAAATGTCATCTAACGTCTGTGATCTGCTACATGACAGGAGCCCGGTGTACGGTGACAGGCTCGCCTCCTGTTACGTTTGGGACTGAATATCGTCCGGCGTAGTGTGGGTGTTTTATTACACCTCCTGCCAGGCCCTTCAGGGGAAAGGCGTGACGATATGTTATTCTATAGGTATGTTATTACGAAATGAGACAAAAACCGAGAAAAAAGGTCACTCGCTATCCGTAAACTGATCAAATTGTTGATTTATACGGATACGGTGTCTTATCACTATTGTGAAATTCTACTAAAAAAAGAAAATTACGCGCCCAAAGTTAGAAAAAACCGATGAGTGATGCAGTTCTTTATTTAAAACTCTATTCAATTATTTTCTTTTCCCGTTAGCTAACAATCGAAAACGGCCAGCACTAACCAGCACCATATGTCAGAAAAACAAACAAAAAAGTGTTGTAACGATGTCCGAAAGGTGCGAATGATTTTTTTATTCGATTCAAAAATAATCGGTAACGCGCCGATAATGTGCCAAATTGGAATTACGGAGCGTGACATAATTGCTGGTCACACGCGAAGTGTCTATCAAAATTATTTTCGTTTGGGGTCTTTTTTGGCCCCTCAGTGCGGACCCCTGGATACTCAGCCAGGGGTACCTCACGCGAGCCGTCAATACACATAATTGTTTCATTATTCTTCTATTAACTCTACTCATGCGGTAATTTATCTTTGCGTTTCTCTCCCTTAAGTTTTGTTTTTGCTAGACTAATTATGTGCTTAGGAAATACCATGAGCACATCGTGTAGTTCCTACATAAGTATCGTTGCATTTGGATGTTAGGTTAGATTTTCTCACACTATTTAAGTAAAAATATGAAGTAAAAACTTACTTAACGCATTAAGAATTGTTTTTTTTTTTTGTTTTAGTCTAACTGGCGTGACAGTTTAGTAGCGCTCAGAAGCAATTTGCGATCACCCATCCAAACTGGAGATTTGTAGGACCAATTGATTAATTCTTTCAAAATATTTCAAGAGCGTAGGTACTAGTATTAGATTAGTACTAGTTGCGCCCCGCGGTGTTACCCGCGGTCAAAAAGTGGCAGATGTGGTATTCCAGACTATAATCTATCTTTTATCCAAATTTCATCTAGAACCGTTTAGCTGTTCTGGCGTGATTGAGTGTGATTTTTAAGAGCCAAACCTACAGATTTACAAAAACGTGCAACAATATCATTCCTAAAACGCAAGTGGGTCAGCTAGTACTTTTTTAGTTGTATACCTACACACTAAGCTAAAGTGGTGAACTTAGAAAACATCAGCTTTAGGTGATTAGGAGAGAGCAAAACAGAGAAAGGAGGTTTTAAGGATTGAACAACTTATCAGTAACATCTTAACATTCTTTCTTCTGTCTAGTCATCACGAAATCTCCGTTTATCTACCGTCACCGTAATTACAAGGCTCAAGCCTCCAGATTAAACGAGGGCAAATATAGCCCGCTACTGATTAGCCGTACGACAAATATTGTAAAGATAACACGGCGCAGTTGACAAGCTACTCGTTTTAGTTGCGTCTATATGGAGACTGATAACGGAGCGGTTTTGAAAGAAACAAGGAACGGACGGTCAGATGTATGATGTAGATTGTGGAGCGTTTTAGAAAAACATCGAATAAAGTGGAAAAAAGACGGACAAAAAATCGAATAATCTAAATCGGTAAACTGCGTGCCCTTCCTTATATTGAATTCGCGAAGCGAAGGAACAAGGAATGCAGTTTTTTGTGAGAAGAAGACGAGTGTGCTTTTTAATGTCATTTGTGGCAAGAAGCAGATGAGCTGTACTTTTATAAGTCAGTAATTAGAATTGATACAAACTGCATTTTCTAGCCATTCTGAACGTATTAGTTCTAAAAAAACGTCCCCATCCCTCTTCTTCCCTCCAAAAATATATCTTTGTGTCCCCAAACGTCGGGAATCCGTCAGTTCTGCCACCAATCACGGCGACACGAACCAGGCATACCAGGGCGCAATGAGAGCGCAGCAGATACATCAATTAGTGATCAAAGAGCTCTTCGTCAGGGATGCGCGCCTGGTGACGAGATGACAGCGTTTGTCGTGACGGGTGACGTTTGACAGCTGAGATTTCTTTTTTTTAATAATGAATGACTGCTAATTTATAATCTGGGTTGTTTTTATACTTTATTGATTGATCTTTGTTTTCTTTCACTAACTAATGCGCCAGTTTTGAAAAGCACACCACAGAGACAATTTTTCAGATCATACTCCCTTATCCCACTCACGTGTGGTCGATATATTCACTCTCTTGTTTTACCGTTCGTCTCTATCACACGTCATTAATTTTCTAGATTCACTTCCTTCTCATTCATTCACTCATTCACGCAGTTCATCCATAAGTTTTTCGGCCTTCTACTGCTACAGCCGGGCAATCTGCTTTAAGTAACTAGTAGTAGTGAGTAACTAATGTAGTGATTACTTTAGATTGCACGTCCCGCTTGACACTAGTCACATAACCAAAAGCGCAAGCGATCAATGGACATCAAAAACTCGCTTCGCTCACGTTCGACAAGGCCATAAACGCGAAGTCGTAGCGAAGTAGTAATGGTATATCGCACCGTCCATTCACAGCGGAACCATCCCTCGCTCGCGTGCATATATCTAATTGGTTCCACACCCCCGCCCAGCTCGCTAAAATATCTAATTAATCAGTGAGCTTCACCACCGAGGGCAGTGGGTTCACTGGGCTTAGAAACAACGTATTGAAGTTGCTTGCTTTGTAACTTGTATCTTTTTAGCCGACTTCCAAAGAGTACGCGTGTTACTCCGCCGGTTATGAATTGATTTTGATGATTCTTTAGGTGAACTAGGCGGTTCACCTAAAGACCCTGACTATGTCATCTTTCAGTAGAAGACGACATAATTAAGGATGTTATTCCTATACGCCCTAGTCTGTAATGGAATCTGACTTTCGAATGAGGCTGTCGGTAGCTTTATGTATAGTACTAGTGTACCCAAAGGTTTCAAATTTGTAATTCTATGACTCTATTGGCTGTATCACGTAGTAAAAGTTAGGTGGACGTAATTCATTCCCAAGGTTTGATGGCAGAATGAACGTAAAGTTGAGTACTTACTTGTTTCAAAATAATCATCATCGTCATCCATTAATCATTTTCCATCTTTTACTGAGTTTAAGTCTCTTTTTAACGCTTCATTTTACAACTTACAGCATTTTTTTGTTGTTACATGAATCAAAATGCTAGGATTTTGGGGCAAGGTAGTGTCTCCGCCAAGTCGAGCTAATTCATTCTTTTACAGCAAGCTTATTTCTACAAAGTCGTCTACTGCCTCGGTGGCTCAGTTGGTGTTGGTTGCCTTGTGTGTGGTTCTGTGGTAGATTCGATTCCCACCTATGGCAAACATCCATGATTGTTCTGTCTGGTTGTTAATTACCTATCTATTTAGGTATGGACCTATTTAAAACAAACTTATTAATATAATTATGTTTTATAATTAGTCTCTGGCTGCCATAGTCCAAGCTTTGCTTAGTTTGTAATCAGACGACCGTAGGTGCAAATATCTCCGGAATGTATAGACGTATCTACAAATTCAGAAAAGGAACATACCTACATCTCTAGCATTTCTTGCCTAACGTTAGAAACAGTAGGTATCTGTACAAAGTGTAGGCAGTCAAGTCGCAGTAAACCGAGGAAGGCGGGCCGACACGCCCTGCGTTTTACACCAGCTAGCTGTCTGTATTAGCAGCCGATGTTGCTTACACTTCTGTACGGTCATCTTTACTTAGTAGTCTTTGTTGCTGTACAGAATATGTAGCAGTTGGTAGATGTTTCACCGTTTTGCTGGGTAGAGACTTTTAATTGTTGCCTCGGTGGCTCAGTTGGTAGAGAACCTGCCTTCTGAGCGTGGGGGCGTGGGTTCGATTCCCACCTAGGGCAAACATTCATGTGATGAACATTAGTGTTTGTTCTATGTCTGGGTGTTAATATCTATTTAAGTATGGATTAAAAAATATCTAAGTATGTATATCAGTCTCTGGCAGCCATAGTACAAGCTTTGCTTAGTTTGGGGTCAGGCGACCGTGTGTGGAAGTGTCCCGAATTTATTATTTATTATTATTATTAATCGATTTTTCCTTGTAGAATGAAGTTGGTCGGCTGATTAGTTTGGTATTTGTATGTTCGTATGTATGTATTTTATTTAGCTTGTCCGATACAACTTAACCGTTGAACAAATGTCTAAGACATTTTGTAGGTAAATAATTCAAATAAATACAACTTATCTTAAATTTTAATTTTCGATTTTAATTCTTGGGAGTCGTGAAGCTCAGGTCGAAGCGAGCTACTAGTGTATTTCATACATTGATTATTTTATTACAATACAATACAATAACTCTTTACTGACACCAAATCCTACTAATATTATAAACGCGAAAGTTTGTAAGAATGGATGTATGGATGTTTGTTACTCTTTCACGCCAGAACGGCTGAACAGATCTGGATGAAATTTAGCACAGAGATAGATTATAGTCTAGAATAGCACATAGGATACTTTTTAACCGAGGGTGAAACCGCGGGGTGCAGCTAGTACAAAATAAATCTAAACTAAAAACTCAAAAATATAGGCGCAATGGGCGGTCTTATCGCTTAAGACCGATCTCTTCAAGGCAACCTTTGGATGGAATAAAAACCGTATGATTAATCATAGATTTATTAAATGCATAGTAGGTAAACTAACTATTTAATTATAATGATAACTTTATTCATAATAGTTATAATTACATGACAAAAAAAATACTTATACCATAAAAATCTCATTAAAAAAAAAACGTACTTAAAATAAATAATAAAATATACTTAATTCCAATTATAATGAAGCTTTAGTTATTAATCCCGTTTTGGAATTAATTCCATTTCGCTATACAGCCGCAATTCGGTCAGAAAAGCTGTAGTTACTTATTTTTTAAATAACAAAGTGACTTAGCGTCTTACAAGGATTTCCGCAAGGCGTTAAACATTTTTATGCCGAGTATTCGGGTACATTTTGTGAGTCAAGGTGTCCTATATAATACAAGGTTATAGGTAACACACTAAAAACCTCTTAAGGATTAATTGTACTCATCAATATGAACAACTTTTACTGTGAAATCAATCCTAAAATCGCGAAAAATAAAACAGCTGTTCCATACAAACAGTTCATTGGCCTGAGACAAAATGTATTACAGCTGATTTTTTTTTTCGGGATTTCAGAGTTAGCCTAATAGTAAAAGTTGTTCATATTGATGAGTACAATGAACCCTTAAGAGGTTTTTGGTAAGTTACATATAACCATGTATATTCTTGGTACATTTTTTATTATGTCGTTCGCATTTTTTTACTATGGTGCACAGTACCCCGACCTGGGGGTCTACCAACGACATATAATTGCCATGATGGTAACGTTTTCTTGTCGACGCTGCACGACCGCGAATCGTATCGCCTCGCAATAAGGTCCATGATCGCGCAGCATCAAAAACAAAACGTGATCATGACAGCGTTATACGATGTCTTGGTAGACCCCCAGATTTGACTGCACTTAATCAGCTCCGTCCCAAATAAGCCAGCCACTACAGCCCTTGATGAGAAACTAACAATTTTTCCCAATGTTTCTTTCCTAATGTTCCAGTTAACATTTAGTAAACAATAGTAGAGGAACAGCTAATGCGTGTAACAAAGCAACGGTTCTGGGAAACCGACTTGCACCGTCCTTTGATTCGGCTCTAATAATAAATAGCTTTCTGACGCTTCCGCCCTGGTACTTGCTTTTAAAAACAATGAATTATAATTTGGGATGAATGGTGTTGACGACCTGTGCCATCGTGAAAAAAGTTTAACGTCATATTTGGTCGGTTCGCATTTTGTGATTCGAAGATAGATTTATTTTTGAATTCTTTAGATAGTTTAAAAATAAAGTTATAAAATAAAATAAGTTTTAAATAGGCGTTTTTATACAAATTCCTAAAAATTAACTAAAAAGTTCAATAAAGATATAAAAAGATAAATATATATTATGTTTTTAAATTCCTCTTAATAATAAAAATACACAAGTACTGCATTAAAAGCAAAATATTATATTCCTGAACGCAATAAAATTTACAACTTAAACTAGCTAATTACGTTCCGATACCCCGCGGCACTGAAACAAGCAATTTCACATAAAATTAAATAATAACGAACTAATCACGCGCCTCCCTACGAACAATGGCTGCGTTAATTTGTGCCCTTTGTCCTCTCAAATAGAAAATTCCATGTTCAACCGACACTCGAAATGGCGGCGTTTCGCTTTATTGCCAGAGTTTTAAATGTAAATCACCCAGCTTTGTATTGAGACACCGAGACAGGCCACTTTACGGGTAATGACACATGGCAATCCCATTTCGTCTTAAGCCATTGGATGAATATAATGCACTTGCAAAGCCTGAAAAGTCTGTGTAAAAACTGAAAAAAACGGCTGCTTCCACAAAATAGATGAGCAAAATAATTCCCGCCAATTTAAAAATCCGAACGAATTTTTGAAAAGCTGTCACCTGTCCACGTCGACACGTGAGTGACGTCCGTGAAAGAAAAAAGAACAATGATAGTTCTATTTTCAAACTAAAGGAAGAAAGTTCAGTAGTTACAGTTACTAGGAATTAAGAATTCGGTCCGTCTTTGATAGTACGTTTTGCTTACGGCATTGCTCGGAATCGCCTGTTTGTTTGGTTTTAAACTGTTAGGAATCGTAAACGATCGTGTGTGGTCAGCCCTTACGACGAAATCTGAACAGATGGGCGTAGATCAAAGGAGAGGCTGGTGATAAAAACGTTGATGTGAATTAGAAGTAACAACTTAGTGAACGGTTCGGGGAGATTCGGGTGTTTGCTTTCGTGTGCATTCGGTTAGTTAGGACGGATCTAGAGATTGAAGTAAGGGGTTCTTCCCATTATAATATTTTGTATTAAAGCACTTATTAAGTAGAGTTTAAGCCATGAATAAGATGTAAGGTTTAGGCTTAGGGAAGTTAAAATTTGAGTACATTTTTGTGGATAAAATGGTTTGGGACAAACGCATCTCTGCAAGTTATTAACTTAGTAAGTTTTCAGTAGTTTTAGCTTTAGAAGCCTCTAAAGCTAAAACTACTGAAAACTTACAAGTTTTGGCTGCATCTGAATTCTAAATAACACAGTTCTAGTTTATGTTAGCAGCCGTTATTCAATTTTATTCGCAACCGCATTAAATCCTCTAGAGACCTTTAGCCCCTTTAGCCCCTCCTGAGTTCGTTCCGCGTTCCATTTTCCAGGTATTTTCCGCACTCCATATTGGTAGGATTTGTAGCGCGCAATCATTAGCCTCGCAATCTCTTGTAGCCATATGAAGCCCTGGTACCGGCGGGGAACTATTGGCGAATTTTCCGGGATTTCCTTCTTATTTTCTCTCGTTTTTTTTCCCAACGGGTTTTTAGGAAAATAGCGGGTTTTAGGGGCTGTTTTTGTGGAATAGCCCTTGGAATGGAGTTGGGAATTTTCAGGAACACTTGTTGGGTTACTCGCTCTTGGTTTAATGGAATGCTTCAGTTAATTCCTAACCGGTGTTTTAGTAACTTTGCAGGATATTTTTGTAACTGGACATCTCTGGGTTTTATTCAATTTTTTAAACAAGAATTCGTGCTGCATCTGTTTTCTCCTGATACGACGAGTCAAATTGCACTAAGGTAGTTCAGCCGTTTGAACTCGAAATAGTAGGTAACATATAGACAGACTGAGTGGCTAAGAGATAGAAGAACTAAGATAGAACATAAGATAGAACTTTCGCATTTGCGAGTTTTCAAGTTTCGTACCTTCCTCGCAGCGTGGCAGAGTACGTATCGACCCCGATCAGTGTGAACACGTACTTGCCAGTAAATAGGCCAGAAAACACCAAACTTTCCATTCTCCCCGAAATCCAAGATGTCGTCAAACAAAAGGCGTCAAATTACCCGAACGACCGCTTCCACCATCAATGGTTAATAATAACCAGGCAATTATAACTCCGGCTAATGCTCCATTATCAGACGGAGACGACATGCCCGGATCCCGGGCGTTATTAACCGGGATTACCGTCCCCGGCCCGCCCGGATACGGGGATTTGCTCCCGGATCGAGGAACAGTCCAAATGATAAAAGATATGTGGGGATATAGAAACCTTTGGAGATATTTCTCGTAAAATTCGAGATTCTTGAAAATCCCCCGGGATGGGAAAAAAGTATGAAAATAATTCGAGATTTTTGTGCGTATACTGTGCGGGAATCGAAATCCCAACGGGGAAAAGTAATGAACAAGTCATGTCACCCGAGCCGTGGTACCAGGGTAGCAGCGACGCGAGGCGGGTTGAATCCCGCCGGTATCGGAGAACAAGCGATCGCACTTAGCCGCGTCACTCGTATCATATCATATCGAGTCGCGCTGCATCGCTATCACTCACCGTCGCTGCGTCGCCCGCCGCATTAGCCGCGTCGTCGGCGCGATAAATTATAGGACTCCTCGCGCCGCTGCCCGCCTGGTCGCTTGCATTAATGTGCTATATTTAAATATGCCTTGTTTGTCAGTTTGTTTGTGTCTAATCACGGATGACCCAGCCTGAGATATCACAGCTGTCAGCAATGATAAATCCATGGTTTATTTCTACATTAACAATCGTAAAGCTGTAAACCTTTGTAATCCTTCTCTGTATGGGCAAGCATGTGCTTAGTTTTAAATATCTGTGGGTAAGATTATTTTTTATTGCATGTAAAGAGAAAGGGTGAGGCGCGTCTTTCTAGATTGAACTATCTAACCTTTTTCTTCAATAACATCACATCACGATTCCAATTTCAAAATTCTCGCCATACCATAAGCTAGTAAAATGTCATCCTAGAATAGTATCGTGTATGCACCGCTATACAGCTGGTTATTAAGACTCCCACTCGCTCACGCAACCCGATCACAGAATAACAGCAGTTACCACAACTTACCGGTTACATGCAGCTAACGAATAACATTGAGATTATTTTAATTCCTTTGCAACATTTGTAAATAAAAAAATAAAAACAAAAATTTAAAATTGGAAAATGACCGGTTTTTGTTAAATCGGACCTTTTTTTCAGTGACAGGTTTCGCTTAACAAATAAAGTTACTTACTCTGGAAAATAATATTTCCTTCAAATACTTAGAGCTTAGCGAAGTGCGTAGCTTACTCTAATTCCACGAGTCCAAGTCTTTCAATTACTTTTAACTAGTACTTACTTCAACTTAATCTACTTCTCTCTTTTTTAATTTATTTTCACCTGGCTGTTCAAGAAAGAGGGTTATGTTTTTCGAGTGTTTGTATGTATGTATGAGGTTTCTTGGGCACGCTCTACAGCCTAAATAGCTTGATGGATTTCGACATGTGAGGTGTCATTTGAATCGTCTTGACAGTGGTGTTGAATCGGTTGAGAAATGCAAACTTTATAGGAGAACAGACGTCGCCCGCGAGGTCTATACATATAAATAAATATAAATAATAATAAATAATAAATTCGGGACACTTCCACACACGGTCGCCTGACCCCAAAGTAAGCAAAGCTTGTACTATGGCTGCCAGAGACTGATATACATACTTATATATTTTTAAATACATACTTAAATACATATTAACACCCAGACATAGAACAAACACAAATGTTCATCGCTTAAATGTTTGCCCTAGGTGGGAATCGAACCCACGCCCCCAAGCTCAGAAGGCAGGTTCACTACCAACTGAGCCACCGAGGCAGTCATATGTATAGGTATAGTAGTATCTGTAATTCTCAGGCATCGAAGCCTCCATGTAAGCTAAGCTACGTCGGCAGTAAGTGGAATCATACGTACCTTTCCAAGTATGGCCGCGTCACACGCGGGCCCGACTACACGAAGCACGGCTACAGAACAGTTAAGGGAAAGATTGGTCTTAATCGGTGGTTTATTTTTGAAGACATACCGATCCTAAATGATTATTATTTATAATATTATATTAAGAGGTCAAATTAATAAAAAAAAATCAATTCTAAATGCGTGCTGAAAGTAGTAGATGTAGTAGAATTCTGCTTTTTTTTAAATATAATAGAAATTCACGTTCTGAGATTTTAAGATTTACGAGGAAAACAACGAGTAAATGGTTTATAGTTTAAAGGTTTATTAATTAAGGTTAACAAGTAATTTTACTTACAATTTAGCTTATTTCCATTGGTTAGCTATCTTTTTTTAACCTTATCTTACTTTACGTTTTAAAAGATTCGTTAATTTAATGGGGTTACGTTTCACCTCCATCTCGCCGGATGCGAAGCAATGATGTGGCTGGAACGTACACTTACGATGAAGCAAGTTAATCATATAAAATGAAATACTTTATTATGAAAAGATACTGCTTTTAATCATTTGCTGATTAAAACTAGTATCTTTTCAATAGCACAAGCACAATGCAATTAATAAATAAATTCTAACATCTTTAACCCTTTAACCATTGTTTAGCGCTTAGTACAACCGGCCATAGCGTGCTCAGTCCGGAATGTAAATAGAATTACAACGGCTCAGGCAACCACGATCGTGCACGCCGCCTGTTCCGTACTCAGAGCCACTTCTAATTACATTGCACTCTTTGTACTGAAGACACTTCAAATATTTCCAATAAAAGCAGCATTGGGTATTGAATGAAGGAGGAAAACCGCCCAAAACTTTCCGGAATAAAAGGCAATTGCTAGACTTGAATGTAGCGAGCGGTTAGACAATTTTAATTATATTGCAGTTTTGGTACTGAAGATGATTTAGATGCAACAACAAAAGCGGCATTGAGTATTGAAGGAAGGCAAAACGTCGCTCGAAAAAACAAAAAAACAAAAAGGGAAAATAATAAAGCTTAGAACATCACTTAGGTTTTGTCCTGACTAAGCAAACTGTAAGCGTCTTACTGTTTCTCTCCAGGAGGGCTATTCTTACTGAGTGAGATTCAATCCCACCACTATTCGTCCTTGTTGCTCTCGTCTGAATAGTCATAGATGTGAGAGTGACCAAGATAAAATCTCTTCTCATCTCACGCGTAGGAATAGCCCTCCAGATCCTACTTAATATAATAAACGCGAAAGTTTGTATGTATGGATGGATGGATGGATGTTTGTTACTCTTTCACGCCAGAACGGCTGAACAGATCTAGATGAAATTTGGCACTGAGATAGATAATTGTCTAAAATAGCACATAGGAATTATTTATTATATAAATGTTTTTAACCGCGGGTGAAACCGCGGGGCGCAGCTAGTAGTCTATATATTTCAAATAAAGTGTTAGAACAGCGCGTACTGTACCCAGTTTGCAGCGTAGTTTGCGCACTTGCTGACTGCTCAGTGAACGGCTGACTAGGTATTGACTGCCTCGGTGGCTCAGTTGGTAGTGAACCTGCCTCCTGAGCGTGGGGGCGTGGGTTCGATTCCCACCTATTTATTTATTCATGTGATAAACATTTGTGTTTGTTCTATGTCTGGGTGTTAATATCTATTTAAGTATGTATTTAAAAATACCTAAGTATGTATATCAGTCTCTGGCAGCCATAGTACAAGCTTTGCTTAGTTTGGTGTCAGGCGACCGTGTGTGGAAGTGTCCCGAATTTATATTATTATCATTATATTTCTATATTCAAACAGCAATAGTTATACTTCTCCACCTTTTATCAAGGTCAGTCCAGCCGTTTTGTCGTCAAAATCACACAGACAGAGGGACAGACACTTTCACACTCACAATTATTAGTGTGCAATGTGACTCACTAAGCTCTTTTCACAACACCCACTTCAAATAAATACGATATTAACAACTACAAGGAAAACAATCTTTTCCGCGCATGCAACTATTAAAACCACCAATTTATCTCTCAAACTGAATTAGCGCCACCATCGCATTCTCAAAACAAAACGCACACAAAGATTCTAGTTCCTGCATTTGACCACCTGTAAAGATAACTTGGTGGAATTGCACAATGAGCGATTACCGCCACTCACCTGTCAAACTGTCAAATTTCCACAAATATCAGCTGTCAAAGTGTCAGATACATCACGATAGCCGATAACGCGTGGCTCCTTGAAATATTGATAAGGATTGCGATAAGGAAAATCTAAGATTTTGGTACGTTATCTGTCCTGTGTTATGTATTTATTTTCTAAATCGAGAAAATAGATTATGTAAAAAAGTTGCAAGGTTTAATGAGAGAGCAATAAAATATTTTCTACCCTTGGGTAGCAAAAAGTTCATATCAAAAATATTGTTGCTTGTACACATTTATGTATCACCTACTAGCTGCACCCCGCGGTGTTACCCGCGTTCAGAAAGAAGCATATGTGTTAATCCAGGGTATAAGCTACCTCCACATCAAATCTTATCACAATCCGTCAATCTGTTATGTGAAAAAAAAAAAACAATAAACAAACGCCTTTATAAAATAAGTTAGTCGGATCTAACATTATTGTGTTTTAGGTAAAGATCTAACTTTCAAAAAGTTTTTTTTAATCACTCAAATATTATAAATGCGCAAGTTTGGATGCATGGATGGATGTTATGTTTGTTTCTTAATTACTCCAGATCAGCTGAACAAATCTAGATGAAATTTAGCACATAATAATTGAAATGTTATTTTTATTAGTCTCATTTTAGGTAAGTTCGCTTATTTAAGAAAGCTTGCTTCATGTAACATGTACAAAGTAATTTAAAACACCATTTTCCACAACCAATCCAACCAATCATAATTTTCAACCAAAAAACTAACCACATTTTTACTTCTCCCACACTCATAATGATCTTATTAAAAGCGTTTTAAAGACGTTAATTAATGCCATATTTCCTTCGATGTCAAACTAGCGCGTTTTTTGATGTTTTTTCTAATGATTTTTTTGTATTGTTTCAGATGCCATGGGTAAGTACGGGATGACTTCGTGAAACTTTGAACACGTGGGCGGAAAGTGGGTTCGTGTGGCCTTGTGTGGCTTCATGTGGACTCATGTGGCCTCATGAGGGCCATAGGGACGATCCACACTGATGTCTAAAGGAAAGTGGTTCTTTGTAATAGCTTTATTTTTCCTTGTGTGGCCTCATGTGGTCTCGTGTGGCCTCATGTAGTCTTGTGTGGCCTTATGTGGGTGTTCCACACTGATGTCTAAAGGAAAGTGCTACTTCGTTACTTCTGACTTAGTATCTAGATCACCTAAACCAAGACCTGTCTGCACAACCCCTGGACTGATTAGGTATCAACTATTTGCGTGCTCTTGAAAATTGGGTCTACGGTACTCAAGTTATAATATCTAATCTCATAATACATATTACTTACATACAAATGCCTCTCGTCACACTTATATTCTATAGGCGAAAGTTTGTGAGTGTTGTGTTTGTTACTTCTTCACGGTCAAACGGATGGACGGATTTTGATGGAATTTGGTATGGAGGTAGCTTAAGCCCTGGATTAATGAATAGGTTATTGTTTAACCGCGGGTAAAGCCACGGCGCATAGCTAGTAATACATATTACTTACAAACAAATCCCGCGTTGTGACCCAGTACAGCCAGTGACGTCGCCTCGTAAGGTCAAAAAAAAAATGAATAGCCATTTGTCTCATTTTTTTAATTCAAGTACTATGTATTTACAAAAAAAGGGGTAAGTCGGTCAGTACTAAAGTTACATGTGAAAAAGGTGAGAGTTTTTTTTCAATAGACAAAATAGCAATCCTTTTTAGTTTTTGCCCATCCAGGCCTTTTTTGGCGTCGCACGTCTTGTGCATTTTACAGTGTCAAGTATAGCTATACTTACACAATTAAATATTATGACGTAAAAGTTTTTTTTCTTGTACCCAGCACATGGCCATCAAGCAGACACGAGACCACTACAGGAAGCGTCATAAATCATTTCTCCTGTAAAAAGATCGCGTTAACAAAAATTCCAATCTTCATAAAACTCGAGAAATAATTACTTTTGCCGCGTTTTTTACGCACAATAAGTCAATCGGGAACACTAGGAGCACGGGGATTCGCTGCGCGTCATAAACTTTGATTAGGTCATTAAAGAACACTAATTTATCGATGTTCGAACTCTCATTTGCTATAAACATGCGAAAATGACCCATAAAATTGAGGTTGTAGCGTTCGTTTCACATCGGCTCGTGACGCGTCCTTTATGACCTTTTAAGATGCCAGTTTTCGCGTGTAATCGAAAACAACCTTTGCTGTTATTATTGAAGTGCAGAAATGTTAACCTCTTTGTGGATTTTAAAATGCTGTTTAAAGCGTTGAACCTTATCAACTTAGCATATAATTTGAAATTATATTATTAATATTATGAGCTATAGCAGATAAAAAATATCTTAGCAAATAATAATTAAAAAAACAAAAATTACTTGTTAAGTTATACTTACATAAGATTCAATTTTTTTTTAAATCAATAAAAAATTACTCACACCGACTATCATACTAAACATTACTAATTATAACTATTAAAATTATTATTTGTGAGGCATATTATAACCTTCTTGCTAAAACGTCTCTTTAAAAGGCAAGTGCTTGTCAACTCTAAAAAAGTAGCATCAAATAAAAACGGCGTATTTACTCCACTCGCGTTCCAATTTCATAATATCGCGCCGTATTTTTGTTTGACAAAAAAAAAAAAACAAATTCGGTCGGATACGGCGAATTCATTTGGCGCAAAATGTCCGTTGCATAAAATAAATTAAATTCAAACAATATCAATCGGACATGGGAACACACTTCGCTTTGCTATTTATCATAAAATACGGATGAAATTGAACTTTTTTCTCTGTTGCTCGCGTTGTGCCAAAGTGAGGCAAGTACTAATAAAGAATATACATGGATATTTAACTTATTCCTGGACATTAAAGTATGTGTCCGTCATTTGACAACTAGTCCATATTCCTCTCTACCATAAACATTATTTTTGGCTGGCATTAACTGTGGGGCAGGACCGGTCGTTGTGGAGATCATTGGGGGAGGTATTTGTCCACCAGTGGACGTCTTACGGACTGACATGATGATGATGATAAACATTAATAATTTTTAGATCATTTAGTACCAAAACAGGACTTTGATTCTACTAAGCAATTGTTTTTAAATTGTTAATTTATTGCCTATTTTTGACATTTCTGGCATACAAAAAGTGTCAATTTGAGGCAATTCAATAACAATTTTGAAACAATTGGTTAGTAGAAGTGGAGGGCTGGCCTTATGTGACAAAATCATTGACAAAATCGTCCGATTCTATTTTATCAAACGGATCGACAGATTTTTATGAAATTCGGCATGGAGTATAAAAAAAACGCTTTTATACTGTTTTTTTTTATGTTCTCGGCACTCTACTGCCTCGGAGTTTACTTTTGGTAGCTGGATTAACACATAGGCTACTTTTTAGCCGCCGGTAACACCATGAGACGTAATACTACTTTTTATATTTTAGATTTTAAATACTTGTTTTAAAGACTAGCTGAAAGCAAAAATTACCATTAAGTATACTTAAAGTTAATTTTCTTTATTCCAAATCGTGCCTATCGTCATGTCTGTGCGTTGATTTGTTCTCGGTTCTCGTCGGTATCGACTCACAATATTAATTACTGACCGAATGAGCCTTGTTTCTCTCCAAGAGATCGGGATCTGCATTTCTCGTTATGACCACTGTGGGTCCAGTATGTTAATGAATGAAATTCAATCGATTATCGCACACTAAAAATGCAAAGATTTGCATTTTGATGTTCTAACAAAAATGAGCTGCACATTTTAATGTGTCCATCAAAAAACAAACTGCAAAGGTTAACAAAGTGAGTAAGATGCATTTATTTTATTTTATTTTGCAAGAAAAACAGACGACTGCTAATTATATATTTGATAGGAGATAGATAGTAACACATGAACAAAAAAATAAATTAAAAAATTTTTTTAAACAAAGTGTAAATGAAAATGCTCAAAAATCTTTATCAACCAATTTAAAAGGTAAATTAAAATCAAAATTAACAATAGACTAAGAAATAAATCCTAACCTTATCGTTATCCATGTAGTTTTTTCCTTTAATATCTTTTACCTAGCAAAAAACTGCGCAAACATTGTATGCAAGTCATTTCGTCTAGCCATTGAATAACTTGTCCGTCTAGCCATTCACTTAACACTAAAATTAGTCAATAAGTATGCCATTTCAGGCTAAATTTGGATCATAAAATTACAAATTTATACCATCACAATAAAATCTGCTACGCTAAGAGTTATAAATAAAATACTCGTAAAACGATTTACATACGAAATTGGATATTTCAATCCGATATCTATCACCGATATAATGAAACGGAAGTTTTTAAAATATTTCTTTATCAGTCATCAAAATCATATTGGAAATTAAATGAATAAAGATAAAATTTGGTTTCGAAATCGCGAGACGTGGGTACAGGAACCTAACGGGTCATTAGCATACTTGCTTGTCGTGTAGCTGAGTGGATGGCCCTAGTGTCTGAATTTTGGATTCTTATGCTTAGTCTGGAGACCTCCAACAATTTAAAATACCTATTCTAAAATTAACAGTTGGGACATAGTAAATTTATTTTTTTAGTAAGTATATGTCACACCATAATCATCGACTGGCTATCTAATGCCTATGTTGAATCATTTTTTTCTCATGATATGCAATCTACCCGGTCTGTTTCACAATTATAGTTTAACAACTTATCATTAATCTTTATGAGAGCTACATAAGTTTAGTTTGAGTTTTTTAAAATAACACTCTGTGACCTTGATTATCACAAGAGCCAGGGATCAATTAAAGTAGTATCACAGGGGTGAAGTAAATTTAAGTATGAAATATCTTGTTTTACTATCGATGAAATATTACGCCTTATGTAAGTTTTACCTTTCCCAACATGCCATACTATCTTCAATAGTCCTGTAACAATCAAATCTCAATCCAATCCAAAATGTCATTTAACAAAACTTAAACCAAAATCACAAGCCCAAGGATCTCTAAAAATGATTAATGGTCCAGTACAAGTATTGGCAGCAGACAGGGCCGGCCACTGATTTGTATCTATTGTTAATACTACTTGTTAATAAGTACGATGGATTGCCGAGATAGTGGCCGCCGGTGCGCCCGCGCATTGTTTTCGAACTTGTACTTACCTGGCCTGGAGATTAACTACTTGGCTAGATAAGCATAGGCCATATCATATTGCTTAGCTGTATAGGAAAGACTGAAAGGATCTTAAGAAAGAAAAAAGACTATCCTGTGTAGTACAAATTTATTGATGTCAAGATACAAATTTACTGAAGTGTCGTTTTGATGAGTCAAAGTTTAAATTGAGATCTTCAAAAAGTTACTGATTTTTATTTCTTTTCTGTTTCTCTAAATACACATTTAGTCACACTCACCGGTTTGTCAGTTTTGGGTATAAATCAAATTAAAATGAATTTATTCAATTGAGTTTCGAGGATACACTTAGAAACGTCAAAATTATAAAAATGACTTTACCAACTTTTCAAGGCCTCTGAAAATGTGTCTAAATCCTTAAAATGACCCAACTCAACTTTAAACTTAGGTGTGATTATTAAACAGCAAACAAAAAAGCCCCTTTTCACCACACGTATAAAAAACGTAAATTATTGTTTAATTAACAAATCGCAAACCGCAATTACGTTAACCGAGTGATTTGTGTGGTTACTAATTATAAACACAGATGGCAGATAGCCTGCGCTTGTCAGCGGTTAGGGCTTGCTTTGTTTTAGCCTTTTATTAACAAAGAGCGTGAAAATGGTCACATTGTGTTTTGTAATAGACAAACGAGAAAATGTGATGTCAAAGTCATTGTTTGACGGAAAAACCAATACCACCTTTTAATCGAACAACACCAAAAATAAAAAAAAGTTACGTTAAAAGATAAAAACACAGACGTCAAAATCCCATACGCTCTAAAACCTCCCGCCAAAACAACCACAAACACCCAGGAACAAACCAATCAAGTCCAGATTCAAATTTCGAACGTTCATTTCAAGATGGCGACCTTCGCAGACCTTCCAGGCCGTATATCAATCGTGATTTACAACAGAGGTCGACGACCGACCGAATTTCCTTCTGAAATGCACTCCGCACGTAATTTATTTGTTACCATCTATTATTTTGTAGACTCACAAGGTCCTAAACACAGCTGACATTAATATATCATTTTACGCGACGACGGGTCTCTATACCCGTCTCTTTCGCTCGGAAGTGAATGGAGCTGGTAGGATAAGGACGGTGAATAGGGGCAGAGTGGTTTGCGTTTTCACTCTTTAAAGTAGCGATATATTTGATCAGCTGATCGGTGTGACATTTACAACTCTCGAGCGTAATGTTTTTTATAATTTATTTATTACTAGATGGCGTTAATATGCTTTAACGCGTTTTTTGTGGAATGACAATTCAAATAAAAATGTTGAAATGGAAGTGGAGTTTGTGACACGTGCAGGTAAACTAGCTAGGAGCTAATAGGTCACCAAAGTTAAGCAACTTTTTACTAGGTCAAGGTTATTTGTGACCGTGAGTGCCTATAAATACAATTATAGGTAATCCCTTTGAGGCCTTAAGATTCCTGAAATTAATGCCGGCTACTGCCTCAATATCAACAAATAAATAAAAAAAAGGCGCAAAACGAATACCAATTTTTGACAGTTCGATAACTTTGACATTGTTACGACCGGGCTTCCCTAATTTATAACATTGGCAAAGTAAAACTTCTAACATTGCGTAATATAAGTGTCAGTTGGTATTTAAGTAAGTTTTGTTTCGGGTAGGTCGCGGACATATTTATAATGCTGTTATTATAATAAAATGTGTCTAAATATCGGTACTATACGCGTTGACGATAAATTTTATGAGCGCGGTTTTGGTTTCGCGCGGATTTTATTTATTACCTATTTTATTTACAGTTTGTTGGTAAATCAATGTGTCTCCATAATTTTATAGGTGGTGAGTTGTATTTAGATAATTTAATTTTACTTTATCGCGTGGCGAGGTGTGGCATGAACCCGGCCTGAGTTATGGGTATTCGATGCGTTGCATATTTATCGATTTAATTCGTTGTTTTCGGTTAATTAATAATTAATAATTTTACAAATTGGTGTATAAAATACTGGTTTTGTAAATAAATAAAATTTGATTGGACAGATTCATTGACTAGATTCAAAATTATTAAAGTTTTAACTAAATTTTCGAAAACTATTCATTAATCCTATAGTCCTATCCTACTAATATTATAAGCGCGAAAGTTTGTAAGAATGGATGGATGGATGTTTGTTACTCTTTCACGCCAGAACGGCTCTGGATGAAATTTGACGCAGAAATAGATTATAGTCTAGAATAGCACATAGGATACTTTTTAACCGCGGGTGAAACCGCGGGGCGCAGCTAGTTTATCTATAAACCATTTCATCCTACTCTGTTCAGCCGTTTTGAGACATTACCCTCTATTAGAATACTAAGAATGACCACATTAATCACTAGCTAGTTTGCTCTGGCTTCGCTTACGTTTCGTAACCTTCGGGATTTCAACTTTTGTGTATCTTGACTATCAGTGAAATGATTTTTTTAATCGAACCAAAAGTTCCTGAGATTACCCAACATGAAAACATCCAAACTTTACCTTTTTGTAATATGTATGAGTATTATAGATCAGTATAAACAGCCCCTTATCAAAATTAAAACACCTTTTCCTTACACAGGCAATTCCATTTACCTAACAATAAAAGATAATTTAAAGGTAGTAGTTGCGTACTGCGTGTCGTACCGTGCATTTTGTGTACTGCCTGCGTACTGTGCGTATTGTGCGTATCCTGCATAATATGCCTATCCTGCGTACTGTGCGTATCCTGCGTACTGTGCGTAGTGGGTACCGTGCGTGCGTCGCACGTGGTTCCAGTAAATATTTTTGGAAGCAATCGATTTCCGAAATCCATTCGGTGCCCTCGCCGGCGCGCCGACGCTCCCATACGGGACAGGTTGTTGTGGATACGACCAAGAGACATATTTCTTTACAGCGGAGGGATAGAGACAAATCGAATGAGGAAAGAGGCCTTTGCCCAATTTTGGGACGGCACTGGCTCAAAATAATAATAATCATAAAAAATGATGAGTATAGCATTTTATTTCATTTAGTTTTTTCATACTTAGTAGTACTTATAACAGTTTTTTATTGTAGGTGCTGTAATACACCACAGCCAGCCCCTTCGTGGGAAAGGTGTGACGAAATATTTAAATCGAGACAGAACTATGTCGGCTGATGTGATGGCCTATATCGAGCGGAAGATGCAGAAAGCTGATGATGATAATAATGAACGGCTTCAGTTGCTACAATTGAGCTATTTGAACCTAATATTGAATTTGAGATCCGTACTAATTAACTATCCAAATGAATAACTTTCAATATTTTACCTCAGCTGACTGCATCAAAATGAGCGCATAAAGTGGGTAAAAGCCGCCTCCAAAATGTTTAACATTCTACTATACCGCTCCCGGGTTGACACTGGCACTTGCCGGGTGAAAATTGGGATAGGAACACACAGAAATTCGTGCAATAAAAATAAGCGTCGTATCCACAGTACGCGACAGGCATTAGCGCGTATCGCACGGGCTGGCATCATTAATCTACGTGACAGTTGAAAATTTAGTTACAGAGGGTCCCCCTCCCCCCCTCCCCCGCGCCCTCCCCCGCCGCACCCCCCCTCGCCCCCACCCCTACACTCAAATGTAGTAATGTAGCAAGTTTTTGAGGGATACCTATATAACAACTCTAGTTTAGTTTGAATGTTTAGTTTAAACTATTAGTGGAGTTTTCATTAGTTTTTAGCTGAATATTCTGTCACTTTCCTGGAAAGTTGTAAAGGAATACAACTGGTTCAATTGGTTGTATTACTGTTTTTTTTACACGAGCTACCTACAACTGCAGAAGTCGGACTCCATGGATTGGCACTTGGCTTAAGCTACATGCTTTAGTTTTACTGCTGATTCAAAATTGTTGGCCACCGTAACACTAGAAAGTGACAGATGTCAAAGTGACAGGTGTCATTGCAGATTTTTAATTATTTTGCCTAGCCTACTCCGTTAATTAACTTTGTGCACTTTTCTGGTTGTTTGTATAATCAACCATAGACTTAGGTCACTATTTTTTCTCAACTTTATTCACTTTTTTTGGGAATATTCCTATAAAATGTAAACAAACATACATAAAAATAGACGTATTTGAATAAGGATAAATGTGACAATAACCGAAGTTAGGCCCAAAATGTGTCGTTTCGGAAGAGTTAGCTCCTGACGAGTATTTTAGTGTCTCAGTGAACGATAATTTTGACCACAATCCACGTCCATGTTTGACCATTACTGTTTGGCTATTTTACACTGGCCAGTACGTAGTGCGTTCTTTTAGGATTATTCTAGAATTACCTGCTTTGATTGTGAATATATTTAAAGTAGATGTATTTAACATCACATAAGTAATGCTAAACACATTCCTCTAACATATTTACTCTTATAAAATATCTAATTTTGATTCTAAGAAAACTGTACCCTGTCACAAATCGAACGCTCTAATCTACCCCATCCCACTGTATCGAACATCTTTACTGCCAAATCTGATCAAAGTCTCGATAATTTTCAAGTTCATTACTATCTTTTCTTTACCAAAAACAAGCCAAATAACGAGAGCATTGCACGATGTAAAGTTCTGAAAGTGTAGCCTAGCTATAGGTAGAGCCATAGAGCACAGATAATATAGATATAATAGTCTGTAGCTACGAGTACGTAGCGGCGCCCTACGGCGCTGTCAGCCACACGCTCCGTCTCTGGCGCTGTAACAGAGAGTAGCCGATCGGCGCTAATTATGGATTTACAATAACTCTTGATCAGATACTGTTTGCAGAATTAGCTCGAAATTGGCTTAATAATATCAGCGACCCTACCTAGCTGTTTACGTATGAGTACGTAGCTGTCTAGAGAGTTCTGTATTGGCTATGAACGAAAAGTGACAGGCCAACTCTTTTTTACTAGTGTGCGTGACAGGTATGTTTTTTACTAAGGTGGCGTCATACATTTTGTTCATTTAGGACCTATTTATTAGTTGGTTGTTATTTTTTTGGCCCGTGCAATGTTTTTTCAGTCCATCTGGACAAATCATTTATCAAAGCTATTTACTAGCTAACTTAGGTGAACTGTTAATTTTTCCAAAAAGCATAGGCAGTTCCTATGTTTCAGTTTAGAATTGAAGTGCTCTCGGATTTTCCTATTCTAAAATTCCCTCTTATTCGTTAAGTCGTTTCAGTGTGAAGAATTAAAATAACATTATGTAATACTACCAAACTACTAAAATAAATAAATAAAATAAAAACACGACGAAATGGCTGGCCCAAACTCAAAATATTGTCACAATATTGCCAAGTCACTTTTGCCGGGCCAGGGGGGCTATTCCTGCGCGTGAGATGAGATGAGATTTTATCTTGGTCACTCTCACACCTACGACGTTTCAAACGAGAGCAACAAGGACGTAAAATGGTGAGATGAAAATCTCAAATCTCCGAATAGGGCCCCAGGGGCTCTGTTCCTAGAATTCGAGACATTTTCTGGTCTTTATCTTTCTTGTTTGAAAAACTTTAGGAGTGAAAGTGACCAGATCTCATCTCACGGGTCAAGAATAGCCTTCTCGTCCTACAGTAAAAATATGGCCGGCCTAGGAGCACCTTTAGGTGTCGAATATGGTTATACACCCTATGTATTAAGGAAGATTCTGTGGGTTATACTTAAAGAGATAGTTTAGTTTCTCATGCTTTAGTTTCTAGGATCTGTGGTTACATTAGTTGAAGTAGAAACTGGCCCACAAGCGTGGATGCCACTACATAATACACTGTTATGTGCTAGCTAGTGGCCAAAGGCTTTAGACTTGAGCAGGGTAGCTAAGTTATCTAGCCCTGAAAGCAATAGGTAGTATCTTATTATTGACTACGTCTTATTATAATTATAACTCTATCAAAGGAAACGATGATAGCCTGGTTTAAAGAAGGCTCGCCTTTCAAGGCAGAAATTCGATTTTAAGTTTGATCCCAGCCGAAGGCACGCACCAATTTGTTCATTATGTGAACTTATATGTGCTTATTTAATGCCATCTTGTTTATAAATAACTAACTTGTGTCCGGCGACAGGCTGGACGCTGTCACGCTTAGGACTGAATATTGGCATGCGAAGTATGGGTGTTGTAATAACTCTCTGCCACAAGCTCTTCGGGGAAAAGGGCGTGACGATATTATGTAATATTATATTTCAGAAAATAATCTTTATACTATTTTGTTTGTCAACTAAATTTCTTATAACAAAAACTGGCTATTATTCTACTTTCCCATTTACGCCAATGAATAAAAAACAGAGGGCGCGCCAAACGATGTTTTGATGATGACCGAGGGTAAATGTACCTACAGATGTAATGACGCGATGATTTGACAGTTATTCTACGCTATCACTGTCGTAGGGGTGCTACGTCATGGACAGACTTGCTAACCCTACTAATGTCAGGGACTGGCTGGGCTCGCGGTTTTTCTGTTTTTAACCGACTTAAAAAAAGGAGGTTCTCAATTTGCCTATGTGTTTTTTGTGTGTATGTTACGCGATAACTCCGCAAATTATGAATCGGTTCGTTTTTGTTTGGTAGATCATACTTTAGAGGTTCATACTTTAGAGGTTGTCCCATAATTTTTTTATCGAAATCGGTCAAGCAGTTTTTAAGAAATCAACAAAAGTTTAAAAATTGTTTACGTGGATGACGGGAAGTCGGTTGTTTAAGCATTCCTTTTTATATTAATTTAGGTTTAATTTTGGGGCATTACTTGTGGTTCTACTACTTTGACCCACTGGTGGGTCCATTGGTGATAAACTAAATTATCTGTATTCACCAAGGTAAAATAAATAAATTCAAAAATATAACAGTAGGTTATGTACTTAAATAGATATATAACACCCAGACATAGAACGAACACAAATGTTCACCACATAAATGTTTGCCCTAGGTGGGAATCGAACCCACGCTCCCAAGCTCAGAAGGCAGGTTGGCAGCTCACTACTAACTGAGCCACCGAGGCAGTCAATATGGCAATATTATTCTGTAAGTTTAAAGGCCACTACCACTAAAAATACGAAGCGCCTATGTCCTTACTTAAGTAGTTTAATCTACTCCTAGTTAGCTCTTACCTAAATTTTTACACGAACCTTAAGACATTCCTTAAGCGAATCTCAACTTTTTCAAATGTGCCTAAAAAGCAATTTTTTGCTAGAAGTAGTTTAAAACTATTTTATGCAAGGACTTAGGCAATTCTTATATTTAGAGCAAGTGACCATAACTGTCATGTAATGTCATTTTATCTATAACAGATCTATATAAATTTCTACAAGGTTGGACTCAAGAAACATGGGTTTATGCAATATGTAGGTACTTAATAATTCTACAGCGAACGGCTGAATCGTAACGTGATTGATAATTAGATGTGTACATTATTATTCCCAAGTACTTTTAATGCATGCAACCATAGATAATCTAAGATAGTGACTGAACTTCAACGTCTATGGAACAAGCTTTAATTTGGGGGGAACGAAATATCGTTTAATGTCATGTAACCATGTTTTGGGAGCTTAAAACGTCGTGTTTATGTTACAAGTCAAAGATTGCTATCAGACAAAGGCGTCTCCGAACAATACTTCAGAAGTAATGCTCATTTTGCATGATTGGTTTGATGAGTTGGCAATGGAAGACTATATCAAACACATTTTACGACGATTACGATTCGATTGGCATCGATAACATGAATCATTCGATTAACTAAATGCACAAACCGTGCAAAGCCAAAAACTGAGAAGAGTAAGAAGCTATGACAATGACATTTATTACGGCATCGGATCCGCGGCATACGGCATTACGCTTTTCAAATGGGTTCCAAATTCAAAACTGTCGTCGCCACACATCGTTCTAATAAAACAGCCGTTGTATAGCAGAATACAGCTATAAATACCGCATCGAAGTAGGTATCAGGACGTAATAAAAAAAGCAAAAATACACTCCGATACAAAATTGTGCCAGTCACGAGGGTCGGCAACATACACAGGCCCGTCATTTTCATAAATTTCACAGCCCTACCGGTCCCCACTTAAAATTGGACTTTATCGTTTTAGCATAAAGGTCTGATTTTGATTGTTTATGAGGGTGTTTTAGGCCTTTAAGGGGATGGTAGGTGGAAGCTCGAATAAATGTGGAACGTATAGAAAAATTTGATTATTCATGCCGACTTGGAGAAAAAATACTGGCGGGTTATGACACGGGGCTGTAGGTACTTTACTACACGTACTTTATGGGTGTATGGTCTGCGTTCTTGATCTATGGAATCTACGAGTATTTTGCTTTGTAGGTATAGTTGGGAGTGGAAAAACTTCTCGTAATTTATTGCAGGTACCAGAATTATTGCGGATATGAGAATTATTGCTGATATGACTTGCAAGTACCTAAAGCAAAGCTGTCTCAGGCCCGTATGCTAAAACGCGCTCCGTCATGAATCTCGATTTAAACTGGTTTTACCATACATAAAAACAACTGTAGATCGAGATTAATGTCTGAGCGTCGTTTTAGCATACGGGTCTAAAACAACGTATTTATCTTAGGGCACTCCTAGACGGGCCTTATTTTACAGCAATACTGGCAAAACTGGCAATATTGCCGACTGTACCCCGGTCATTACCAGCCATGCTAGAAATAATGATTACATGGCCGGGTTACTCTTGAAATATTTCGGGGCTACACTCAAAATATTGCCAGGCCAGTATTCCCAGGCCAGCATTGCAGTGAAAATATTGCCCATCTAGAAGCGCCTTAGGGATATTATGATCACAAATGCTTTTGCAAATCTTGCAATTTCTTGCACAACATTCAATTCTTGCAAGTAATACCCAGTCAACAAGTTTCTTTAGACCTTAATGTGTCTATTGAAGAGTTTTTTTGATTCTTAAGTACGTTTTTGTCTTACGTCTGAAGTTTTTAAGCCAAGGTATGAGTAAGAATGGAATCTGCCAAGTCACGGCGGGTGTTTCTACTTACTCGACTTTTTGTGGATAAGCGATGGGCTCATTCTCGCGCGAGCCATGTTATGGCTGTCACTGTCTTTTTCGGTAAAAACGTTATAGCAGTGAGAGGGACTGGGGTAAAGTCGTGTGCGCCAGAATAAGGTCCAGTTGTTTGAAGATCTTTGATCTCTGATGCGGCCTGTCTTGTGTACGCTTAGTAGGATCTAGCGTAAGATTTTGATGGATCTATTTTGAGAACTATTATCAACAAGCTGCGCCCCGCGGTTTCACCCGCGGTTAAAAAGTATCCTATGTGCTATTCTAGACTATAATCTATCTCTGTGCTTAATTTCATCCAGATCTGTTCAGCCGTTCTGGCGTGAAATAGTAACAAACATCCATCCGTCCATACATACAAACTTTCGCGTTTATAATATTAGTAGGATATTACAAGTAAACTTTAAAAAAGAAACACAATCTTAGGTAGCTAAGAACTCTACCTAGTCGCCTTTCAAGCAATAAAAACTGTATCAAAATTGGTTTATCCGTTAAGAAGTTACGATGCCACAGAAACACACAAAGGTGAACACATTCGTCTGTTTCACGTCCAATTTGTTCGTTGTATGAACATATGTGTGTATTGTATGTCATCTGCTAAGTAACTGGAGCCCGGTATATGGCGACAGGCTCGCCCCCTGTTAGGGACTGAATATCGTCCGAAGAAGTGTGGGTGTTGTACACCTCTGCCAACCCCCTTGGGGGAAAGGCGTGACGATGTGTAATAGATATTTTTTGTCGAGTCAGTGTTTGGAAATATTTCAAAATGGAGTAGAATACCCACAATTTTGTAAAATTTCTATCTGTAAAAAAATCTGTATGATTATCAAATCTAATCGGTTGAGGAATGCAACCTATGTAGGAGCACAAACGTCGGCCGCGAAGTCTACAGCTCAGAGAGCCACTAGTATATTCGACTACTTATATGGTCTTAAAATAACAATTGATATGTACCCATCTATATGTCAACCAAATCGCTAGAGCGCTCGAGGGAGATCATTGCTCCTAACCGCTCGTCAATAGACCAATTTGAGGCCAATCACACTCGTACGTTTTAAAGTAGGTACGTTTGTTCGTTTGTCCTATTCAACTAATAAAACGTTCAGTATCGGATGATGGCTGTCAAATGAATTACGGAAAACCAAAACTTTGCTATTCACTATTTGCGCCTCGTGGTTTTGCCAGCGCAGCGGTCCTACTAAAATCGTTATTGTTTTCGTGATTAAAGGTAGTATAGGTTCTTTTCTGTATTGCTGACAACGTGTATGCAAAATTTCATATTGATCCGTTGAGTAGTTAAGGTGTGAAAGCGTGACAAACTCACGTTCACTTTTATAATTAGTTAGGATCTAGGATAGGATTTTGTTACAACATATTTAGTGACGTTTGAGAAGTGTTAGGTACATTTTTACATTCTCCATTTTCATGCAACTATTGCTTGCAACTTATTACCAAATATATGAGAAATAAATAAACAAAGTACCTAGGTAAATGAAAACTGAATTTTAATTCCCTTATGTATAAGAATGCTAGCTGTTTTTGGAAAAGTGAACAGACTGTACCTACTTACTCATAAATAAAGTACATACACAACGGACTAACGAATTTGGTCAAAACCTGGTGCTCAGATGGCTTATATACCTAGCCTCAGAATAGGTAAACAGTGTTTTGTCTTTTTCTTTCTTTTACATTTTTGAACTCGCTCGAAAAAGAAAGAAAAGCCAACTATTCTGTGGCCATACCAACAACGTTTATTGGTAAGGGGATAGACCAAAGTTTATCGATACTCTTGCCTAAGTTTGTTATCAATAAGAAAACAAGTGGAACCGCAGGACGCGGCTAGTTACCATCTACAAGCAAGCACAGTGACTTCATAGACCGCACGCTCAATTTATCCGCGCGTCTCACAGATTACATACTACATAGCCCAAATAAACCTAAACTAAACTAGGCACCGAGTCCATGACCTGCAGAATTGACCCACTGACGTCACGACGTGATCGATGACGAAACGTCAAGCCAACCGCTGCCAATGTCAAGGCCACGTTTGACAGCTGTCAGATCTGACAGCGGCTGTCAGTGGCCGGTGAAAAACGCGCGCTGTCAGCCCGTAATGGATGGCCTTCCGGAGCGGCCATGTTTCTTTGGGGTCGTCGAACTTAGCTCGATTTTTTTCATTGTAAAGTTTGATTGATGTATTTATCTATCCACTTGTTGTACCTGCTCCTTCTTCTGAGGTCCTGGTAAGATTTATTGGTGCTTTCTGAGGTAGTGTGCGTGTATCAATCGGCTTAAATGAGACTTGATGGCACCGACGTCAATTACAGCGGCATCTGTCTCTTTCGTTTGCATATCCGTGCTAACTAGACTGACTGAAACAGAAATAATTTCCATAGACAATGTAAACTGTACAGAGTTATAGATCATTGTCTATTGCAAAAAGTTTAGGTCTACCGTTTGAGTGACCGTTACTTTCGAATGTGGGGTAACGAATTCATTCATAGACTTCTGTTTAATGAATTTATGGTATCATTAGTATGTGTCATTAGTAATAATTAATATGAAAAGATTGGGATGATTTTTAAGTTAGTACTTACCTTAGCATTTTGTACAAAAGAGACGTGGTTTAAATGTTTTGCTATTTATTCTGCAGCTGTACTACTCAGTATCATCATTATCAGCCTGCATTTGGCTTCTGCAGAGCATAGGCCTCTCTTATACACTTTCTCGGTCCTGTGTATATCTTGTCCAGGCCGGATTCTTGACGCGTGAGACGTTTCTTGGTCACTCTTACTCCTATGACTTTTTAAACGAGAGACAGTGAGCAGAACATGTTTCGTCTGCTAAGAAAAGGGTTCCAGGTTTGACCCACGATTTTTACAATATCCGTGACCTTATACCTCTAATAATATACTCGTTAAATGGAGAGCTTCTTCTCCTTACCAAAGTTACTCACTCTCATGATTCTTTTTTTTATATTTTCAACTCGATCGAAAAAGATAAAACAGTGTATAACTGGCCCAAGGCTATATACAACGTTTATTAGTAACAGGGTATGTATTTTGTATTTCGTCGGCTCAAGCCTGAAAACAGGCTAACACGTCCCAACATTCGTCAAGCAACAAACACTAGTACAATCGCCCCTTTATCCCCATTACACAAGCTCTGGCAACACCAAAACAAACAAGTAGGTATTTTATCGATTTCTTACTTACCTACTATGATATACGTCGCCACCCCTACCGACCAACGACCCTGCGCCCCCTCAAGCCAACCTCCTACTTACCCCTCCAAGTTAAGATACATTTTCAATCGACAGAGACACTTTTCCTTACGACTTTTCCAAGTCTGCGAAAGTCGGAAAGATAGTCCTGAAGGTTTTGTTACAGGAACTTGGGTCTTATTGTGAGGATGGTAAGGGTTGGGGCGGGAGACGCCTTCTTGGGCGGGAGCAATTACGAATGCTTGGGAAATGCAGCGTTTTTCGCTTTTTTCTGGATTGTTATTGCCAAGGGATGATGGACTGAAGGCTTGGCTTGGAGCTTGTGAAGGTGGACTGATCATTTTGTCAGGTGCTTGTCAATATTTACTGAAATACAGCTGTGCTTCACGGTGTTGCCCTCGGTTAAAAAGTACCTAGCCTATGTGTTAATCCGAGGTACAAGCTACCAAATTTCATTCAAATCCGTCCATCAGTTTGAGCGTGAAGAAGTAAAAACAAACACACACTAACTTTCATCTTTTTCGTCTATGTGGGATTGGCAATAAATGGCTAAACGCCTTAAACACATACGAAGCATACATATACATATTTTTATTTTCCTTAATTGCCCGGTACAAAATGCACTACACGTGTTAAATGTGTTAAGAGTCCAGCGACTACTTTGGACTAATTTCGCATTGGCTTAACGTTCTTCATAGCCATTTCGTCTAGAAGAAGATGACGAGCGAAGAGAGCAAGTAAAGATACTGACGAGCCTTTAAAGTTACCTTCAGAGTGACAAAGTGCAATTTAATTATTTTTTTACAACTTTTGCACTTCTCTAATCATTCTTACATAACTAAGAATGTCCCTTGTATTATGGATTCATTTAAAAGCCTCCAACTGCCTGTAGACAACCTCCCTATGTAATGGGATTTTTGATTTGCTTTGTCTATCTATTGAATAAGTCAGTCAAAAGTGACCCCTTACAAATGCGGATATTTTTCATAGCTCTATTTTCTCTTGAGGACGTTTTTAAAAAAAACAAAATTACATTCGTATGTCCGATTTCTGTCCAGTTCTCTATCCGGATCTGTGTCTTCCGTTACAGGTCACATTTCTTAACAGATTCTCTTGAAATTTTGCAAGACATTATGTACATTAATTATAGAACGTACTCACAAAATTTCACGAGAATCGGTTCAGGAATACGACCTGCCGAGGGAGACAAACGTCAGCCGCGAGGTTTACAGCCCACAGAGCCAGTAGAATTATTTATTTCTTTAACTATGGTTAAATTCAAAACAATTGTAACAATAACAAGAAAAAAGTCTATTCCCAAAACATTGCTAAGTTAAAGTGCATTAATCCTACTAATTATAAACGCGAAAGTTTGTAAGAATGGATGGATGGGTGTTACTCTTTCACGCCTGAACAGATCTGGATGAAATTTGTCACAGAGATAGATTATAGTCTAGAATAGCACATAGGTCTTTTTAACCGCGGGTGAAACTGCGGGGCGCAGCTAGTACAAACATAAACATGAATGTAAGTATGTCTGTATAGCAGACCGGTGTAGATCGATCGGGTTCAGAGAGCTATGGTCTCACCATTAAGGAAATTGCTTTATGCGAGACGTATACTCTGTATGTAGAGACTACGTCTGGGAACTCTGACTAAATTATACTAGCTTCGCCCCGCGGTGATACCTGCCGTTTACCAAATCTGCCGATCCGTTTGTCTGTGAAGAAGTAACAAACAGACACGTGTACAAACAAAATCTCGCATTTATAATAAGTAGGACTAGCTCCGCCCCGCAGTGCTAAACGTGGTTAAAAAGTCGTCTACGTGTTAATCCAAGACATTAGCCATCTATCTCCGTTTCAAATTTTATCCAAATCTGTCGTTCATAAAGAACTTACTTCATAAGTACTATTCGTGGTTGTCTTAAAATATGTAACAAGTAGCTCAGTTGTGTATGCCCCTGACTTCACTTATGCGTTTCGTTGCTTGTGGCACTCTGTGGTTGCTGTATCTTTATATTACCTATTACTTAAAATCCTACTAATATTATAAACGCGAAAGTTTGTAAGGATGGATGGATGGATGTTTGTTACTCTATCACGCCAGAACGGCTGAACAGATCTAGATGAAATTTGGCATAGAGGATAGATGATAGTCTAGAATAATACATAGGATACTTTTTAACCGCGGGTGAAACCGCGGGGTGCAGCTAGTAATTTATAAAATTAAACCACTTAGGTAATAACATCTACATACAAAGCAAACGCTACCTCTTTAAAATATTAAACTGGAAGAAATCGCTCTCAGCGATAAGACCGCCCTTTGTGCCTCTCCAATGTTTCTGCTTTTTGGGCTCGTACCTAATTTTTGCGCTGTCAGAGAAGTATTGCATCGTTATAAATGAAGATCTTCAAAATAAGCAATTTGAACTAACAAATAGAGAAACAGACAATTTCGTGACCCCATAAAAAAAAGTCATTACCATTGTCAAGTCGCACATGTGATACCCTCGCAATTCAGAAACCAGCTACATTATCCATCTAATGGATCCAGCGACTCGCCCATCTAATGGAGCCAGCCACTCTCCTACTCTCCCAGGACCCTACCATCATTACGAAAAAAACATTAGAAAAAAAACGAAGAAAAAAGTCCTGAGAGACCGAAGGTGTTGCCACCCCTGTCTTTTCTTACCCCAGTGCTAGGGAGGCAATATCATACACCATTAGCAATTTCGCTCTTTTTTAACGGTGTCACACTGCATAAATATAATTATTATTATTATCGTGTGACGTTGCAATATGATGTTTAAAAAAAGGTTCTTGATGTGAAAAAGGTTGACTAAAAACAAAGGGTAACGATGCTCGCTTTAAATAATTCTTTAATTGAATAACAATTTTGTTCCGGTGCAGTAAGTTTGCAGCAACGCAGCGGGGGGCGAATTCCGAATTCGAAATTCAAAAAGAACGCAAGCACCATAATTTTCTCTCACGTTATGTTCCTTTTTCGAAATTCGTAATTCGAACAAAAGCGCGCGCGGCGCAATGGTGCATGCATGATTGATAGCGGAGCAATGACGCCGCGCCGCGCCAAATGAACATTCGATTTTTGAAAATATAAAAAGAAAAAGCCCTTGACCTCTATACAGCTTAACGAAACGATACACAGATAAAAAAACAACTTTCAGCATAAAGGTATGAAATTTTTTTTATGCAAGCTGTGCTCCGCCTGCGGTGTTACTCGCGCTTAAAAAGTGTCTGTACTATTACAAACTAATCTATCTCTGTACAAAATTTCACCCAGATCCGTTCAGTCGTTCTGGCGTGATTGAGTAACAAAGATCCATCTATCAGAACTTTCGCATTACAATACTTTTTAGTCTGATTACCTTCTTTATTAACACTCGTCTACTATAATCACACCTTTGCTAGTTTCCTACTACCCTCAAATCGATTTTTTCACCAAACACCTGCTAAGAAATTTTGACAGCTTCATTTAAGCACCAATCCCGATTCAAACCCAGACCTACCCTTCCATCACACCGTCATTCAACAAAAGCTGGGGTCAAACGCCTAGCCTCCCAAAGCTATAACAAACCGTCTCAACCGAGATGGCTTGACGCTGACGGCTTTATAGCCAATTTGCGTTTTGTTCTCTCTCCGAAAATGGGAAACTTAAAGCGCAAAGTAAAATTACATCGAGGCGAAAATTGCCCTATCGGGGTGAGAGTTGCCATAAACAAATACTAAAAATCCTGTAACCGAAATAAGGTGCACTCTAAACAAGAATTAAAGTGGAATTGCTGAGGTGTAAGTCCCTAGCGACCGCCCCTCGTTGTCACGATATTCATAATGCGAAAAATTGTAATAACCTAGCGAATTTCAGGGGATGGTGGGGTATAGATATGGGGTTTAGGGTTCCGTGCCACGTTGGTGAGGTGGAGGTTGAGACGTTGGTGAGGTGGAGGTTGAGGTAAACCGTAGTGTCTTGGTGACCTCTGACGTACCTAACGTTACGATTGTTATTTTATCAATTAAAATAATGTAATCAAAGCAATAATAATACTGATAAATTCATTTACTTTAGGCAATATTTATATTATATGGGTCTCTGGGTATGCAAGTTTCTTTTTTGTCAAAATATATGAGCTTAAGTGTAGTTTTAGTATTTTTAGTATTAAAAACTGCTGCACTTTTAATTTTCATACTTTTGAATGAGAATCTAAAATAATCATTTGAATTTTGTTGGATTTTGGTTTGAAGATCCTCAGATTTTTTATTAAAACTAACACTGCTATTATCTAAAATCAATAATACATATACGGAACCCTTGATAAGCTAGTTTAACTCTCGTCTTGGCAGCTTCATATCTAAGGGCTGGCAGCCCCAAGGGGATTTGTCGCGGAAATTGTCTAAATATGCCGTTACAGCATTCATATATTCACATACGATAATGATATTCATCCAACACGTTACCAACATCTAAAGGTGAAGGAGCGCCACCATTGAATTTTCTAAACTAAACTGACAGACATCCGAAACAAATTTTAGTTCCTAAATTTGGCCACGTGAATAGATAACTTGGTTCTTCTGTACGTTCATGCAAACAGGATGTGTGGGTCATAGACTAGTGAGAACTGCAGAAGGGCGTTTTTATAGGAATATTTTGAATGACATTTTGTAAATGACAGTTGACGTGTAAATAGCACTGTTTTAAACTTCCTATGCATAAACGTTTGTAATCTGCTCTATAGCAATATTTTTTTCGGTTTCTCTTACTTTACTCCACCCTAAGGCTGCCTGGAAGAGATAGCTTTGTGTGATAAGGCCGCTAGTGGTTACACTAAAGTTTCATATTTCTCAACTTATGTTTCGTTTCTTCTGGTGTGAACAATAGAGTGTTAATTTTCTGTTTATCTATATACTTTCTCAAAAACTAAAGTTGCTTTTAGCCTAGCACTGCATGTAGCCTGTATATAGCCTGCTAGGTGTTGCAAGCTAAATAAGACCTTTTGCGATGATACCTATTGGTTTTAAATTAGTTTGTCGGTACTTCTAAATTCTACTTATGCAAATTACGAGTATACTAGCATAGTTTTGCTAACTTTACATGAATACTCCTCAAAAAATCCCGTAAATATTTCCTAGAATATTTGTACAATTTCTTTGGTTTCCACACAAAGAGTTGAGTTTTTGATACCCCTAAAATGCAAAGCTGTTCAAAACGTTTTCACAAATTTAAAACATTCAAACTAAAACTGTAGATTTATCCCCGATCTCCAACACAACCAGTGATTAAATCCCAATTATCACGAAAAAACTCCCCAAAACAATGGTAACGTTTCGCGTTAAACATGGCAATTAACATACATAATTCTTTTTCCAAAATTAAAACAATTGGTACCTCGGAAACTGTTTTGATTCTATCATTCAAACCATTCAAATGTTCTAATGATAGGTGGTAGAATCAAAAGTCGAATCTCGAGGTATTATTTTAGTAACGGGCAATTATTTTTACGGAGTAACTATTAATTATTGCTTTAACTCGTCTCAGTGTTGCCAGTCGTAGGATTCAAATTGGGGATGGGTGGTTTGTTAATTTGTTTAATTCGTTGCTTTTAAATTGGGAGGTAATTATTAGTTTAGCGGTTTGATAATTTTATTGAGGTGCTAGTGTTTTAATGCCTAAATAAATTATGCTTAATAATAGCTGCTATGTACATAAGCAATGTATGTAACTAGGTGTGTTCCTAGTGTGTGTGTTTATATAAAATGTGTGTGTACTGTGCCCCGTGGTTTCACCCGCGTCCCACAGGAACCGTTATTTTTTTTTCGGGATAATATACATTTTTTTCTTTCATGAGATCCTTCTCCTGGCAATTATAAACACAACAAAAAAAAATTAGCGAAAATGTTCCATCTGTTCACGCGTGATGCGATGACCGAGGGAAATAGTGATTCATTTTTATACCTATACTAGCTGCTCCCTGCGGTTTCACCCGCAGTTAAAAAGTATCCTATGTGCTATTCTAGACTATAATCTATCTGTATGCCAAATTTCATCTAGATCTGTTCAGCTGTTCTGGCGTGAAAGAGTAACAAACATCCATTCATCCATCCATCCATTCTTACAAACTTTCGCGTTTATAATATTAGTAGGATAGAGAAAGAAGAAGACTCTTTTGACGATATAACTTCAGTACCGTTAGTCCGATTTAAAAAATAAAAATAAAAACCAGTAGTTCGTTTCAATACAAAAACTTTTATGGTCAAACATAAGCTAAGCCGGTCGAGAAGTTATGATAGGTATAACGGGTCATCGCGAAGTGCCAATCCGAAGCGAGCTACTAGTAGTTGGATTGGTCAAAGTTTAACAAATCGTGTCAGAATTTTGTCAGTTTTCGTACTAAGTTAAAGTTACCAAAAATTCTGTGTTCATTTTAAGTTATAAGTCTCCGAGTCTACATCTTGGCATTTGATTGTTATCGACGATAGCTTGAGTATCGTGGATCCAACCTTCATGCAAGTTTGCAGACATGTACTAAAGTTGATCTCAATAGCATTTTTAAGTTTGTATATGAGCTAAATTGTACGAGGGGTTGCGGAGATAAAAGTCTCCGCTCGAGGCGAACTAGTATAGTAGGATTAATCAAAGTTAGGGCAAATCGCGCCAGAATCGCATCAGTTCTATTTTTTTTAAATTGCTAATATTTTGATTTAATTTTCATCATAATGTAATATGTATGTATGTTAGTACTACGGTTCAAAAGTATCCTATGTGCTATTCTAGACTATAATCTATCTCTGTGCTAAATTTTATCCAGATCTGTTCGGCTTTTCTGGCCTGAAAGAGTAACAAACATTCATCCATCCATTCATACAAACTTTCGCGTTTCTAATATTATTAGGATAAAATGTATTTATAATAATATATTATGTGTTATTATTTTAAGACAACCAGTGCCTAAAATAAACTTTTTTTTTAAACTTAGTAAATCTTTATTCCTGTTATTTAAACAATTCTGTATTATTTTATAAAAACACAGTATTAGTACGTATATATCAAGGATCCCCGCGTACGTCCGCCACCTGCCATACCTGTGAGTCCGATGTCCCCATTCACACAATAAATCACCGATTTTTTCAACTTTTTCTAAATCTCCCGCTTTGTTCCGTCTGGAGGTATCCTCCGCTCTTTATGGGGTATTTTTTTAGCTGGCAATAATTCATTGAAATGTGTTATGGCGTTTTAAAATGTTTATCGTCTAGCGAAAATGTATTAGAGTAGGTTACTGTTTGCAAAACTCCCGAGAATGAAGTTTTTAGGTAATAAGAACTTTTTTAGAAAAGTTCTCATGGATATTTTTGATCAAGCAAACCGAAATTATTCGAATGACATGTGACATCCACTAACCACCACTGAGCCAGCGTGGTGAATAACGGCCCAATCACCCTCGACGTAGAGTAGGTCGGTGTCCCTGTAATGAGACTTAAAGACTGTAATGATGATGATGAAACTGAATGATGATGACGCTATTATTTGAAAAAATAATGCCTCTCAGTTTCTTGCCTGTTCTTCTGAGTAGAGGCTTTTTGTCCGAACAAGGCGGTCGAGTCTATTTAAATAACTTTGACGTTCATAAGTGTATCTTTGATACCTAAATTGAATAAAAACATTTTGACTTTGACTTTGACTTTGATGAAAGCGGGGATCTTTTTCGAGTTCTTGAAGTTCTCGAGTGACGTCCATGAACCGAAAGACGCAGTGACGGAAGGCCTCCCACAAGGTGGACTGACGGTCTGCAGTGCTATTCGAAAACGTGTCCGATCGTATCTCACAAATTTCAAACTCAAATTATTCGAATGTCAGTCTACTTTTATAAATTTGGTAATAGGGAATCGCGTATAAATCCGATCGGAAGAATGTAGCACGTCGGAAACGTTTCCGAATTATTGTGAATAGGTACCCTGGTGAGGGTTGCGGGAAGCCGCTGGATGCGGGCAGCACAAGTCCGGTCGTTGTGGAGATCATTGGGGGAGGCCTTGGTCCAGCACTGGACGTATTCTCTCTGAAATGATGATAATGAAAGCGGAGGTCTTAGCTTAGAGTCCAGCAACTTGGCATTTGTATGTTGTTAAACCTATCCAAGTATTATTTCACTTATAACTTGAGTACGATATCCAATCTTTGTAAAAATTTGCAGCTTAGGAGCTTAGGGGATGATGTTGAGATGTGGGAGATGTGTTATAGGTAGATTCCTAGAGACTATAATGTAAGTCTCTACGAACGAATCGACTAACCGCTTATAACGACGTAAAGCACTCTCAAGTTAGGATTTCCACGGTGCCCATCTGCAAGGAGTGTCAACAAGCACCAGTGTTTACCAGTGTTTTACCCAGTGCCTTTTTCAAGGAGTGCTAACAAGTGTCTTTCCTTATCGCAGGCAAATGGTGTCCGTCGCGGCGCGAGTGGTCGTCCCCACCGGACGTGGCGCGGCGCGTCTACTCCTCGGTGTTCCTCGGGAGCCCGGGTGAGTACCCAGGTAAATACACACATATTTCACTATAATTAATTATTAATTTTATTATACATTAGCTGACTCTGCGAACTTCGTACCGCCTAACAGTCGATACTTTAATTATTTTTTTCAGGCATTTTTTTAGTTTTTTTTCTCTACGTAGGAACCAGCTGGTTCAGCTGTTCTCGATATTTGCGCTTGGCAACACATTCAGCGATTCATTTTTATCGTCTATTTCAAATATAGTATTTCAGAAAGGAGAAAGAGGGTAGGGATTTCCGTGTTGAACGGTGGAAGCTAAAGAAGAAAAATATGGACAAAAAAGTAGAAGAAAATAATTAATTCATTTTGAAGGGTTAGGTAGGTACAGAGAAATATCAAAGTTAGAAGGAGGTTTTCTAGGCTTTTGTATAAAAGTCAAGTATTTTCCCTCCAAGGAAGATTTTAAGCGTTGAAAATTGAAATAAGCCAACCAAATGCGACAGTGAGCATGAAAAAAAAAGTTACCAACCTTACAAAAAAGTTTTAATGTAAAGAAATTCTTCAAATGTTAATCTCGATATTTAGATTATGATAGCCAGAGTTAGGTTATATTGGCAAGATTATTATGCAAGTACCTGAGATTACAAACACAAAACACGAGTAAATAAAAAACTAAAAACTTTTTTCTACCTACGTACCTAAATGCGTAAGTTTGGATGGATGTTTGTTACTAAATCACGGCTGAACGGCTTTGAATGAAATTTGGCTAATGGATAGATTATAGTCTGGAATAGGACATAGGATACTATTCAACCACGGGTGAAACCACGGGGCGCAGCTAGGAATAGATTTATATTTGTATTTGTTTGTATTCTAGCTAAAAAAATAAACCAATTAGTACTCTATAGCAATGGCAGTAAAATTATTAATATTAAGTCACATTATTAATTACCTCCATTTAATTCTGTCACTCAAAGTGTTAAAGTTCACTGTCCTCTTCAAAAATGTTAAATTTCGCGCTAAAAAATTAAAATGAACATTAAATTAATATATTACAAGAGAATTATGTTAGAAAAATCGCTACAAGCCAAATAGTTAAAAAAATAATGGTTGGACATTAATCACAACACTAATATTATTATATGAGAAAGCTGTCTTTTATTTTTGACTAAGTAGCAGCTCTCCCGCGGTTTCACTCGTGTTTAAAATTATCTGTATTACGAAAGCGGAAGCGGAAGCGAATATGCAGGCAGTATTCAAACCTAACATCATGTTACCGGAAGCAAGTTCTCAGTAAAATTAAAATCTACCCTCAGGCAAATAAGTAATCGAAATTCAAAACTTAAGTACCTAAGTTCTTAAACTTATATTTAAAGCAAGGACAAATATTTTAACGTTTCCTTTTATTTCGCGCCGCCATTTTAAATCCTAAAACGAATTTCGCTTCCCCTGTTGAACTTCCCAATTTTAGATCCATTTTTAGATGTCTGTCTGTTTATAGGGCTTTTCACGGCTAAACGGCTAAAGGAATCTTGATGAAATTTGATAACTAGTTATAGTACATTACGATGAAGATTTTTGGATGCTATTTTCTGAATAAACTCGAACGAAGTCGCGGGCAACAGCTATAGCCTATCTAAGTAGGTAGATACTCGGCGTACATGACCTTGCTCGGGCTCGAAGCCGCGTCACCGTGATGGATGGGACGCCATTTCACCGCGTGACGTAGCCCACAGACAACTACGCTTTGAAATTGGAACGTGAAAATGAAACCGCCTCTTTTCGGTTGTAGTTTTGAATTTGGAACATGTGGTTATTGCAATTTTTTTTTTTTATGTAAAAGATTAACCTCACCCGGCCCGCCGCGTCACGGTGATGCATGGGACGTCATTTCTCTGCGTGACGTAAGCGTAACGTTAGCCTATCAATACCTACAGTTTCACTTTGGACAAGTATAAATTACAAATTTTAAAAACCATGTACCGATTTTCGTCAAGCATACTCGTAGCTAAGAACACCCCCTATAAATTCACCTTTCAAACAAAAAAAAAAAAATTAAAATTGGTTTTCTGTTTGGGAGCTACAATGACACAGACAGACAGACACACACACAGACACGTCAAACTTATAACACCACGTTGTTTTTGCGTCGGGAGTTATTAATTAAAAATGTATAAAAGTGTAAGTAGTAAGTACCTTTGTAAATGTTTAGTATATTTTTTAATTTTTGATTCTGCAATTTTTTTAATTTTTTAATTTTTTTATTCTGACTGCCTCGGTGGCTCAGTTGGTAGTGAAACTGCCTTCCGAGTTTGGGGGCGTGGGTTCGATTCCCACCTAGGGCAAACATTTATGTGATGAACATTTGTGTTTGTTCTATGTCTGGGTGTTAATATGTATTTAAGTATGTATTTAAAAATATCTAAGTATGTATATCAGTCTCTGGCAGCCATAGTACAAGCTTTGCTTAGTTTGGGGTCAGGTGACCGTGTGTGGAAGTGCCCCGAATTTATTACTATTATTATTATTTATTCTGGTTCATCTGATAGGTAGATACGTAGGGACAGCTGTGAATTTGAAAAGAAGGACACAGCAGCCACGTCTAATTCGTTTTCTTTCCGTAAGTTATTAACTTTCTAAAAAAGCAACAAACATATTTTTTATACTTACAGACAAAAGCATTTGCGCCTTTTTCTGTAAATAAAAGTACAAGTAAATAGGTAAGTAATAAACAAACGGCGCTGTTTAAAAAAAAAAAAAAAACATTATTTAAATACTAAGCTCAAAATAAACACAACACTAGTGATGTAACAGTATCGACACTCGATTCAATCGAATCTCGCGCAGTGACAGCGAATCGATCAGCTATATCGCGCCATCTTTCATCTCGCCAAGGTCACAGAGTAAATAATAATATATCGCTCCACAGATTGTTGCGCAGTTACAATGCAGGCTTACTAGCTGTGCTAGAGAGGTTATTTTGTGTATTTTTTATTATGTTGGTACTTACGTTACGTGTAAGGTACATTTTCATCTCACTTTTTTCGTCCTTGTTGCTCTCGTTTGAAACGTCATAGGTGTGAAAGTGACCAAGATAAAATCTCATCTCACCTCACGCGTAGGAATAGCCCCACTGGGACCCTATTCGGAGATTTGAAATTTTCATCTCACTTTTTTTCGTCCTTGTTGCTCTCGTTTGAAACGTCATAGGTGTGAGAGTGACCAAGATAAAATCTCATCTCATCTCACGCGTAGGAATAGCCCCACTGAGCTCACGTTTTAGGCAGCTTAAAGCACTCAGAAAATATCGTCAAACGCCTCAGTCAGTCATTGTTTAAGAAAGGTATTGATGATTTTCTACTTCTTCTTATAAATATTATCCTTAGCGAGACAGGTAGGTAGGTAGATTTTATTGTGTGGTTTTTATTTATAGAAATGTGCACATCAGTTTTTAACGCTAATTCTAGGTTTTGATTTAGGGGTGAAAATAACAGAGGACCGTGGACCTGTTTAATTTACATATAACTTCATAATTACGGAGATGTATAATTTTTAAATGAAAGTACTTCCACAATTAATTGCAAATAATTTGTAGGAGATTTAAATTTGCAAAATCTTTAAAATTAAAATAAATATTGTAATTATATCTCCGGTAAAAATCATTAACCAACTCTTTGACTGGTAGCGCCATCTATCGATTCAGGGCGACATTCGACTCGTCTCACACCCGTCATTACTCTAAATTTGGTGCTATTTCGTCGCTATAAAGTTCCAATTACCCTGACACGGGAATGCACTTGCATCGTTATCGAACATAGTTAAAGCTATCCATTTCACTCCGTCCCGTACATTGACGCCACTCTGTCTCGCTCTGTTTTAACACGTCAGCGTCATTGCCCGTTTCCATTACACTATATCAATTACCGAACGGACGCGCCTCGATTACCGTTCTATTTTTAACTTGAACTATTCGTATTTCGAAATCGCATGAAACCTTCTTGAAGTTTAAACCTATTTGGAAACGCGAAAGAAAAATAAATGGAATCGGAAAAATCGCAGTCGATTTATTCCGAGGCAACAATTTCGATTTTTATCTAACGCTCCGAAACACCGAAGACGGATTAACAATGGATAGACGCAACGGGAAGACAACAAAAAGTGCGACGGAAAGAGAAGCTCGAATGAATCGTGTCCGTCTTCAGCGCGAAAGGACGCGAGCGAGCGAGAGCGCAAGACGCCGTCTTTACGACGTGCGAAAGAGATAAAACAATTCCTTATGTCGCTATTCTTAAGTCGTTTGCGCGTTCGAAATGGCACTTTAGTCGCAAACGTTAAGGTCGCAGTTTCATTGTTATGACTGGGCATCGACGATTGTGCGGTAACGTAACGGAATGTTATAACTTCATTTGTCTGCGTTCCGAATTGGGTCCTTGAGTCGTAAAAAATAAGGTCGTTGTTCGTTTGTGGGTGTCGCGTGGCATGGTTGCTATGGCGACGGGTGGAATGCTCGAGGCTGGGTTGCCCGCTCCAACGGTGCTTTTTACCTAAATTAGTAACAAAAACAATATCCTCGGTCCCGATAATGAGTTATGGATGTGTGCGGGACGCATGACCGCGCGGGGTATTTATACCGAGGTACTGAACACTGGAAATAATAAAATACGTGATTATGACATGTTCTCGAACCGTAAGCGGTTTACTGGCGTTATTGTAAATCTTTTTATGGTTTTATTCTGAGTTAACACGCAATTTTATAATTATTTGTAAAGACAATTTATTGACAAATGGAAGAATAAAGATTAGATAAGTGCACTGATTAGTTTTGTCTCAGACTTCTTTTGCTAGGCTAGGAGTTTGACCGTAACTTATAATATGTTGCAGTGTGGTCGTCAATGTTAATGGTTGACTCCCGGTTGTTAGATTAAGACTATCAGAAAACTGTTCCTTCTTTAAAAAACACTGATAGGTAGGTACCAAATTTCGCTGAGCTTGGCTTTCAGGTTGCCTGGAAGAGATCGCTTTGAGCGATAAGGCCGCCCATTAAAAACTTAGTTAAGCCTTATTTAAGTACTATTGTTATTATTTTATGTTTTTAATGAAGAGTTGTTGTTGTTGTTGTTGTTGACTGGTCGATTAAATTTTAACCAACTCTTTTAAAACTTACTTATTCAATAAGTTAAATGTCAACAATGGACAGATAAATAAATAATAGGCCAATTAGAGTTCAGTGAACATGGGCCTCAATGAGTTAAATGTTAAAAATAGACGGCTAAATAAATAATGGTCCGGTTAAGTTTTGGTAAACATGGACCACAGAAAAATTGCTCAACGCTGATTGGTTATATACCGTTTCTCAAATGCAGTCTTTAGTTCCATTATTACAGTTAATTTCACTTCTAAACATGAAAAACGTTCCAACTTAATGTTCCCATTTCAAATTATTCACATTCGGAAATTAAAGCAACTGAGATAGCAAACGAAACGAACGAGAGAGCGCTAAATTGCTCAATTTGTGCCTGGCTCATAAGCTTTAGTTCTTTTTTCAAATCTTTAGTTCCTTTTTCAAAAATCCAATGAGATCGATCGCTCCATGTCCGCAAATTAGAGAAGGGATCGTTGTTCGTTAGTGCTTTCGTTATTTTGAAACGGTTTAACTGCCAGTTATTTTGCAGTTCCATTTTCAGTTATATTACCACGTCTTAGGACATGCATTCGGTTGCAAAGTTTCATCATTATCAAAGTTTCGTTCGGGTTAAAGTTAGGCTGGTTGAAGTTTTCGACCGACGTCGGTGAGTATGAGTATTGGTTATGTCATTAAAATCCATAACAAAAAAGTGGTTTAAAATATTGTTCAGGACATTGTATTAAACTACTTTTTTTTTTTTTGATACGCAGTTATTCGTTACAGAATTAATTAAACTGAGGCACTTAACAGAATCATAAATTCATTTCATTTCATAGATTCAACTACTTATCTATGTACATACATCAAGTCTGAAACAACGTGCTCCACCCAGTATCATAGTATTAATAATGATCTCAAAATCTACACTTTACATACTTACTAATATTATAAAATAGAAAGTAAGTCTGTCTGTCGGTTTTGGATACTATTTTCTGAATAAACGCAAATGAAGAAGATCTCACTAGTTAAATTATTGTATGTTCGATATGAGCAAAACTGTTGTTACTAATCTTTACACATACCACCTTGTACCTACACAGTTTCACAATAAAAAATATTCTATTCTATTCTAAGTCGCGGGGAACAGCTAACAAATATATATTTTTTTAATGACGTGTTGCTTGCTTGATTTGCATTTAATCGACTCCATGACTAGTTTTAAGCTGCCTGCTAACAGTATGACGCATACATGTAGGTACTAGATCGACGTATTTCCTGACGTACACGGTCGGTCAACTTCTGTACCGTGCCTTAAGCTCGCGTTACCTTCCCGAGGTCAGAATCGCGCGAAAATTGCGCGTAGCTTCATTACTCCGTACAATGACCAGGGGGCCTACCTACTACATCTTATTGCCTATGATGGTCACGTTTTGTTTTCGACACTTCTCGAACGCGACTCGTATCTCAGCGCAATAAGGTTCATGGTCGCGCAGCGTCGAAAACAAAACGTAACCGATGTAACCTTTGTGCGATGAGATATCATGGTAGGCCCCCAGACATTTATGTACTTTACTATAGCGAAAGGAAAGGCACTAGTAACTATCGTATAATCTGTGGTGCTATTAACTCAAGTGCATAGCGCGACCAACTTATTTTAAGTTACGGCCAATAGAAGGAACTAAAAATGTTTGCACAGCTTTGTTGAGAAATGCGATAGTGGCTCCGTTAGACGATTCTTTAGATAGGTTTGTTGTACTGTATCTATTCCTCGTAACAGATACGAGATGATATCTCGCGAATTTCCAACAAACCAGTTTTTCTCCAGTTAAATTACTCTCGGTTCTTGAACAATTTAAATAACAGCCTGTGATTGGTCCAAACGAGCGTTAAAACGTTACTTTGTAATGAGAATCGAGTGGTATCGATCGGAAATCGAGTAGGATTGAGACTCGTATCGATTCTATTCAACTACCGAGTGGTTTAGTGTTATTGTTGGTACATCCTTTGTTTTACGATGTTTAAAAAAAAACTAGAAGTTCCAGAAGCATTTAAATAAAATCTTAACAGTTATTCATAGATTATCATAAAAATAATTAAGGCAGAAAGATTTTGGATCAACTTGGAACGAGGATAAAATTTTATTATATTGAGTTAACATATCCATCCTCTGTTGAGGAAATACTACCTCAATCTGAATCACAAAGCGGTTTTATCAACTAAAATGACCACACCACACACATACAATTAACAAAATTTATTTTAGATAATAATAGCACGTAGACTTATTTCACAACTTTAGCTGTCTAAACGCAGAAATTAAAAAACAATGATGAGGTTACGTTACAACTCAAAACACGCATCGAAATGACACATTTCATCAATATTTAATATACCTATTCCATTTATTAATCTTTGTTTCTCTCTTATTTATGCTAGGTGTAGCCGTAAATGTGACATGGTAACTCAATAACTGCGTTTACGGAACCGAAGTAAGCAGAATGTCGACCGTAAAACGCTCGTAAAACTGGCAATATTAATAATGAGTATCCATTCCGTTGATATCTTTTTGTGAATCACTAGCTCTTTTCTGTGGTTTTACACGACATTTTTGGCATACCTAGTTTGAAGGTAAATTTTGTCTAAGGAAGTTATCTAAGAAAATGAAGAAAAAAACAGTATTATTGCTGTGCACTGACCTTCTTTGACGCACTGAGCACTACAATGATGGCTCTGTTTTTTTCATCTGTGAATTGGTGTATTGATTGTTGCCGTCTTTGTAGAGTCTTGTGTGTCAAAATAAATATATCTTTCTTTCTTTCTTATTTTAAAATGTATAGCTTTTACAATGCTGTCTCAAAATTAGAGAGGTTCATCCTGTATTCTGCTAAGATTTTCAATTGTTCACTGAAGTATCTCTTTTTAGTTGGAACAACCAACAAGTGACGCCATCTAGTTTCGGTCACCAATGTGTAATTAAAGTAAAACTTACAAAGTCAAGATTCATGATTGACCGTCGTTTTAGAATGCCGTTCTTAAAATAACAGCTGTTAACCGTCATCAATCGATTGCCAGTTCGTGAATTAATCTTAATTTTCGAGTATCTCCGTACAGCGGTGGTCGTCGCGTGAGAATGCAATTTGTTGCTTCGCTCGGCACTGACCTGCGACCCTGCGGCCTGCGATTATATGCTAATACACCAATAAACTTTCCCTTATGCAAACGAGTTAAGAACGAAATTCCCATAACGTTCAATGTTTATTGCGGCCTATGACAAATCTTGGAGCAGATATAGCTGGTTATCGTCGTAGGTGTTGGTGTCTTCAGAGTACGCTACAATGCTTTAAAGCTTCAATTTTCTTTGTACTGCCCTCTGTTTCTTCGCAAAGTACTAGTAGGTAGATAGATAGAAAAAATATTTTTTGTACACACCAGAAACAACAATAACATTATAGAAGGAAAATATAGCTTAAACTATAGTGTAACAGCTGGCAGCCTTATCACTAAGAGCGATTAAAGAGATTTGATTTGAGAGATTGAACTTTAAAATATTTTGGATGTTAACTAGCAATTTGGTAAACTATTGTATCGTGGATTTATGGAAAAGATCGACTATTACTGATGAATCTTGCTAATATTTTTTTATTACTTTCATTATTTTAGTTTTTGAGAGTAAACATATTATAGGGTTTGGTTAGACTTGGGCAAAAAATTTCATAAATAGTTTTTACTCATTCTTGCTCAAAAGTTATCTTTGTAGCGTATTCTGAAGAGGCCTTATCGAAGTAGATAGGAACATTGAAATCGCATTATTGACAGCCTTGAAAGCATAAAAGCGCGATTCAGTAAAACGCACACCCACGTCTTCATTAAAAACCGAGCTTATCTCCAAAATCGATCTCGTTACGAACAATGAAACGCGTCGAAACAAAAACCGGCCGACGGTAAACGAATACGAGAAACGAAACGTAATCCAACGTCGTACCGAATAAAATAAAACCTCAATCAAAAATCTAAAGGCATTCGGTATCATAACCGGAGTATCTCGAACGTATCAGTGCGTCGACCATCGACCCGGCCATATGAAAACACGAGTGTGGGTTACATGGCCGCTAACAAAAAAACAAAGGAGTAATAATGTAACGCACTAAGTATCCGTCTTAAAAATACGTCGTGAGGTGCGCGCGTCGGTGGAGCGGCGGAGCGGGCGAGCGGCGCGGCGAGGGTCGAACGTCCGAGGGCGGCGGCGTGATGGATGGCCCAATCAGGCGGCGGCGGAGCCACGAGCGCTAATCGAGCATCGAGCATTCGAGCAGTGCGCCCCGAGAGCCGGACGCACACAGGCGCGGAGCCTGCGCTCGAGACGCGATTACCGCCTAAAAGCGCATCCTTTTACAGATATTGCTACAGTGACACGGCTATGAATGTGGATGAAGGTGCTGATAGGAACTGGACTCTGAGTCATGAAATAAAACTAGAGCTGTTCTGCTCCGCTTTTGAACATACTCATTAAAAACCGTGTAGTAAGCGTACATGGAGCATTATTTTAAAAAGGGTGTTTATCAAGCCTTACGAGCGAGCTAGCTAGTTAGCAACGCAAAAACCTGTGTAGTGTTCATAGACACCACACAGGTTACTAAACATCAAGACCACTTTTTAGTTCAGCACTTAAATAGAAAAAAAGACACTGGTAATACATTTGCCAGACCGGGAATACCGGGATACGCTCAGTATTTGGGTCCGGCGAAAAATCGATGAAAAACAGAGAATCGAGAGCGAGCGAACAGCTATTCATCGCTGTATTTACACGCGGATCGATAGCCACCAGTTGTAAACAACCGGAACGGGAAAAAACGCCACCCCTGAGCTATTAGCGGCCACGTGACTAATTTTGGGAGCTGTCACTGGCAGCCACCACGTGGCCTGACAATGCACGCGTGCTCGTGACCCACACTCCGACAAACTTATCTTTAGACTTGGCGGAACTGAATTTTTCCGACGGAGACTATCGGAATACTTACGCTTGGTTCCTTTCACACAACTGCATTAGAAAGCTGGTCGATTTTATAATGCCTGTCTTGCACTACAATCGTCTAGTTTTCCGCATTGCATCTGCCAATTTGATTTGATTCCTTCAAGGGTCACCTGCCACCAAAATACAGATAGATCCAGAACGATTAATTATGTCCCGTCGGCCGACGAAAAGGATCTTTATAAATCAACGGACATCGCATTTTATCCTTAAGAGACCTTTCTCCCACTAATCCCGACAGAATTGAAACGAATCTAATGAAACTCGTACAAAAAAACACGCTACATCTCGATGCCCTACAATCATTTTAACTTTTTTCCGACGTTCGCTCTCGAGGCGTATTTTTTATTATTTTTAATTCTGTCTCTGGACTTGTGTTCTTTTCTTTTTTGTTGCCTTTTCATAAATATTTTAAAATCGGATTCAGTCGGGGACAGGCGAGGCGAATGGATTAGGATTTAGATATTTTCGGGCGAGTAATTTATGCCCCTCTTTGTTGAGATATGAATAATGAGATAGATGGATCTTTGGTTCGCCATCGGCGATGCTGACTCTGAGTTGGATAGCGGCACTCGCTCCTAGTTCCGCTTCGCGTTCTCTATTTATGGTGTTTGTTTTCCTTTCGTTAAACCGCGATCATTAACGAGCTTTGTTAGCCTTCCAAATGCCCTGTTAATTAAAGCCAGTCGATTGTCTTCTACATTGTGTCGAGCCTCAGACGTCGAATAGTTGGAATAGCCTCACGGTATTTCTCAATTTTAATGTAATCCAATTTTAAAATAGCCCCATTTAAATTCCTATACAAATGATCTCGGCCATAAAGTACCGGCAGCTATTCCAAATATGTATCTCGTTTAAAAAGCCCTTAACGAAATTATTAATGTAGGTAACAAAAAAGGGTCAAGTCGATGATTTACTGACGTCAATTTTGACAGCTCGTAGTTTTGTTTGACCAAAATTATAGTAATTTTGATGAAATACCCATCTACTTAAAATAAACGCTGTTTAAAAAAACTTTATGATGGAAACGGGCGTTTTATAATAGGCGCAGAATGCCAAGAATGTGGTCAATGTGGTTCATGATCATGATCATGGTCCTGGCTGTTTCGCGAGCTCACTTTATCTCGACAGTAACTATTAAAACAGTTTTAATTCCAATACGACGGTTTTAATATTTATTTTTATTGTATTCCCAGCGGTATGACGGATGCAATCGCATATTATTTTGCTTATTACAAGATTTTATTTGTCGTATAAAAAAGGTTACGTTCACCTACACGGCGCACAGCGCGGCTACTTTTTGTTCAATATTTTTGCATCAAAATAAAGACTTTTTATTCATAAGCAGCCGTTTCGAGCGTTCAAAAATAATAATGAGTTGGATATAAAAATCGCGAATTTATATCGAGCCGCATCTCTGTGACTTTAATATGATTTCTTATAGCGAGAAGTCCTTATTAAATAAACTTTGAAACGAAAGTTATGCCCCAGTACGCGGGCCGGCCGATCACAATAAAAATGGGGATTTCAGAAGATTAAAATGGTAATTCAAGTTATTTTTGACGTGCGTCTTATTGCTTTTTCGCTACGGATCGTGTTTATTACTGCTTTTTGTATGCGTAACTTCGATTCAGTTGTAACACTGACATTCTTAATCCTGACAAGGACATTTACAAATTACGAATTATTTATTGAAATAAGACAGTTATGGTTTATAGTTGAAGAAGAATTTGCCTTAAAGAAAAATGTCATTGACAAGCTATTTAAGAATTATTCAATTGAAATTAAATAAATTCGTAAAAACTAAAAAACAAATTTGATAAACGGGTAATTTATTTTGGGTATTTATTTGAGTTTAGTTTCATCGTTTGGGATAATTGGCTTTGAACTTCATTATCAGGTAAGTTCGTTTGCTAAATTAATAATAACTACTTTTTTTTTTCTGGCTCTTCTGCCTGCGGCTTTGTTCACGTTTCATAGCCTGACATTTGACTGCATCGGTGGCTCAGTTGGCAGTGAAACTGCCGGGCGTGGGTTCAATTCCCACCTAGGGCAAACATTTATGTGATGAACATTTGTGTTTGTTCTATGTCTGGATGTTAATATGTATTTAAAAATATCTAAGTATGTATTTCAGTCTCTGGCAGCCATAGTACAAGCTTTGCTTAGTTTGGGGTCAGGTGACCGTGTGTGGAAGTATCTAAAAAAAAAAGCTGACGTCACTCAGGGATAATGTAGCTTTCTAGTAGTAAAATAATTTTTAGAATCAGTTCAGTACTTTTAGAGATTACTTCTTACAAACAAACTTATAAACTCACAAATGTTACCTCTTTTAAAATAGTAGTACTTAGAGAAGTATAGACGGTACATTCAAACTTTTTATTTTACAAAGGCTTGCATATACATGGTCTATACTTGCCTTCATATAAAACTAACCTAACCCAACTGCGTGCATAATTATTAAACGTCAGTCAATTTAAAATCTATCGTTACCCCGTTACTCTCCCACAATATGGTGGAAGTGCCGTTAGCTGGCAACACCGCCGCCATTACTGCAGATTACCTCTAATGTAATATGTCGGTGATTTGAAATAATCACGCGGATTATTCTACGTGTAGCCATGACATGTGTTGCCAGTCTATCAATACGTATAGACCTGTGGCTGGGGATTTAAATTGTTATTTACTATAAAATAGACGATTTCTTTATATTAACTAGGTACCTAGGTAGTGCTATAAATTTGTAAGAATACATATAGGTACAGTAAATAATGTACAGTAATGTATCTTTAGGTACCTATGGGATAAGTAACGAATACCTCTGTACGTCCAACTTTTTGTTACATTCTATGAATGAGAGGCCCACTTTCAGAAAGGACGGAGCTAAATTCTTATACGTAGAGTTACACAAGAGTTATTATAAAATGTTATAAATATCACTCCAAGGCCTATTTAAAAAAAAACCTGGCAGGGATATAAATGACTCTATTTCTGATATTTAACCCATTGAATAGATCCAAAACAGTTTTATTAATTTAATCGGCTCGTCAAGTTTTGATGAACTTTGGTCTAATATTGTGCTAACTTATTGTAAGCTTCTAAATCTAGGTAGTGCAAAACGATTTAGGTCATATCAGTTTAACCTGTAATAAGCAGCAGTTAACTCCGAGCTAAAAAGAAAACCCGAGCTTCTTCGAGTGGCTTTTAGTTAGTATAAATGACTAAACGACTGAATCAATCTTGATGTTTGGCTAAGATTCCGTAAAAAAATATTTTTCATCAACACCCTCGTAAAAGCTGTGCGAGACCCAAAGAGACGGGAAAAAAAATCCTAACGCCTGAAAGGATCGGTATGAAATTTGGCACAGAGACAAATTTTTAGTCTGGAATAGCATATAAGTAGGTTACTTTTTAACCGCGTGTAACGGCCCAGCTTCTAATTCACATTGATTGTTTTGTCTATCGTGGCTCTGAAAGGCTGCTCCAAGACTTGACGCTTCACGACAGTCATGGCAAGCAACCACACGTGCTATCCTTGCGGTGACCTCACGCCATCTAGTTAGGACGCCATAAAAACACTAATAAATCCCGCAATAAAACACGCCGTAAAGAAAACTAGAAAACCAAAGTGAAATGAGTAAATAAAGTACAAAATACTCTGCGGTCGTCTGGACCGCAGGTTACGTACTAACTGTTATTTAAACTGTGCCCCAGGCAGTTTTGTCACTGGCCGCTCGAGTGGCGCGGGAAAAAAGAAAACAAGCTTTCTTGCTGGCCAGTTATGAAACTTAGATTTCTCGTTTATTTTCTCTATGGTCTATACAGCGTTCGATATTCAAATTATCGCCCCGGGTGGCGGTAGTTAGTGCGATTCGAACGGATAATTGTTTCGAATCGATGAATCGATTTTATGTAGACGTTCCGCTACTCGCCGGTAGATGGCGTTCTTCAAAGAGCAATTTCCATGTTGAGGTGTAATGAGTGGAAAATTGATTTTTGATCAGTACATTTTATTTGATGTATCACATATTTCCTTTTTAGATATTTTAATACAATTTTTGAAACTTGACTATAACATTTAATAATAGTATTCGTAATGATTGTTTTAATTGCACCATCAGCGAAAAAAGTAGAGTTCGGGAAAAGACTAGAGCCGCGTTTTCATGAATTTATCTAACTGGTAAACTAATAAGGTTTATACTTCCATTTGAAACGGGGATAAAATCCAATAACAAGTTGTAAACAATAACGTAAAATAGGGCACCTCCACCTGCGGAGCAAGTACCAGGCTCCCATAAAATTAAATATTGAAGAGATGGCGAACGCGCCATTTGCATACGATGTTCAATTACGATCCCGGAATATGGAATGCGTTATTATAACCAGTTATATTGTTATGTTTTCTGGGTAAACCGCCTTCGCGTGATTGTTTCCTGCATGGTAATCTTTGTTCGGTTTTACTCTTGTTCATTCAGTTTTAGTAGAGGTAATATTTTGTTTTCTACGTGTACTAATACTAGTATTTGCGAAGATCACAAACATTTTTAGGCGAAAAATTATTTTACATCAATGCTTAGTTCTCTAAATAATTATAGCGTAATCATGCTATAAAAACTGATGTGGGTAAGAGTCCAACTCAAAACGACAAAAAAAAGACAACGGTTTTTCATTTCTCATTTTATTAAAACTTGACACAATTCTGCAACTTTCTTTTTTAATAAGTAATTACGAGAAAAGCTCATAAAATAACTCTTTAATGGTTGTTGTAGAAAAAAAAAACAAAAAGTTTTGGCTCTGCACGTCGCCGTCATTACACTTGCCTTTTATTTACCAAACAAAAATCTACTTAGCCTACGTTTTAATTTCAGCTTGTTTTCCCAACTTACCCCATTTCAGTGTTACCAGATTCGCCGTAACCGCGCATAAATAACGCAGATAATCTCAATCCGGCGACATTGTTCACACCTAACACTGCGCCGTTTCGTCGAACTGTCTGTGCATCATTAGACGACGCTATAAATCTTTAACATTCAACATAAATCTACATTTTAACGTGACAACGTCTTCAAACACTTAGTAAGTCTACAAAATTAGAAGGAGACAATCGTGTATCAAAAGTAAATGGAATGGCCATGACTGAAATGTGTTTGGCAACCGTTTGTTAAATATTATGTAGTTTATTGTCATGCCCTATTTATTAGACATAGTTTCTCAAAGTGTCAGGTCTTAGTAATTTAAATCCTAATCCTATCTAATGAAAAACGCGAAAGTGAGTTTATTTGCTTGTTTGTTTGTAACGCTTTCACGCCCTAATAACTCAACCGATTATTATGATTTTGCCTACACGTTGTCTGGGGTACATAAAAGTACATAGGGTACTTTTAATCCCGAAAAAAATAACGGTTCCTGTGGGAACGCGGGTGAAACCGGGTGAAACCGCGGGTGAAAATAGTATATAAACAGACCTTAATTAGATCGCTAAGCTGCCAAGTCTAAACTAGCTAAAAATATGCCTGTCTTTGTTATTGCTGCTTATTAGTTAAGGACAACAATACTTTTTACAAGCTAGTTAAAATTTAGCAATTTAGCGTTCTGAATAGTTCCTATTTTCACAGTTATAAAATTCCGTAGCGCCCTATAAAAAATATTTGTCATCCACGATCCAAACGCGTAAACCTCTCTTCGAATTCTATTTTAAATTTACGCTGTTTTTCATTTGGCTTTTGTAACACTAATGTTATGCCACAAAAAAAATACTTATGTCAAACCGCAGCACAGCACGCTGCTGTCCAATCAGCGCTCGACTAAAATGATCTTCGACTCTTGTCGGAAAGTGCTTTGGGCGATCCCGGTACAAATGAGCCACGTCGAATGTGATGGGATTTCATTATAATAGTAATCATAATGGTAACGAACTGGCTGTTTCCTTATTTAAAAATTGAAATAAGTATTTTAATGATTCGGAGAAAATTAATCAATTTTATAACTGGTAGGTAGGTACTTAACATTTTTAACAAATGCTGCAATAACGCGGTCTACTTATTTAAACTACAGCTGAGGAAATTGAAGTCATTTAATAACGTCTACCTACATTGATGAAAGCAATAGTCGTGTGTAGCCAAAATTTAAACAAAACTCAAATCTTGTTACAATTTTATGTTATTTCTGATTTTCTAATTAACATACCTTCCAGTTTTACGTAAAGCTCTCAAATAACGTCACAGACTAAATCAGAATAAAAATAAATTACAAACCAAACGTTATTTTATTTTGCATCTGTCACAATCTGTCAGTGTCACCGAAGAGCTTGTCTTATTTTGGCTTATGACGTCACTCCAAGTGTCACAACTGATACGTCCAATAATAATTTGGTTATTATCCGTGGATGTTATTATTGATTTATTATGAATAATTAAGAGATACTCCCGGTAATTTTGCTCTATGACGTATGTAGTTTACGTCAGTACGGAGTCAGTGACATTAGCTATTTAAAAATAATGAAGACTTGTAAACTCTAGTATGTACATAGGTAATTTTTTCATTTTTTTTTTAAGATTTGTAATTCACGAAAAAAACTATCTAAAATTGCTTAAATTTCCTACGTTTTTTTTTTGTAAATACGAGTATTCGTATTTATGCTTGACACGTAACGCACATTGAATTTGTTACTTGGGATTTAAAAAAGTTAAGACGCCATTTAGTGCATATTACGAGTGTGGATAATGATGTGTGGACATCTTTCAATTTTTTTTAATATTTTGATATGTTTGCTCTCTTAAGGCCTAGATAGTACACTGTGACTGTAATGTGTATAACTATATAATTGTATAACTTATCTCATAAAATAATTTAACTTAACGTCCAGTAGGTAAGAAATAAAGTGCGTGTGCCGTGGGCGTCGTCGCATTACAAACGGTCGAGCCGGGCAAAAAACGGGACAAAACACCGGGACGGCCCACCTAGTTGCCTTAATGGGACTGCAATGTGGGACGGCCAGGTTGCGAACTTAATTCTTGATGTAAAATGTAATGTGGGACGGCCAGGTTGCGAACTTAATTCTTGATGTAAAATGTAATGTGGCGGCTAGGTGCGCCCCGCGGTTCTGCCCGCCATCTTGGAGGAGACAATTTTGTTTTTCTCACAATAAAAAGTTTGGTTGTATTTTAAATTTAAGCAATAATTTACGGAACAACTACGATTCAATCCACAATGTTTTGGAATAAAAATATACACTTATACTTACACATTAATAAAATTAATAAAAATATACACTACATAAAAATGATTAGGAGATATTCGCTACAACTTTTCCAAACTTCAGAAAAAAAACTAAAATCGTAACTTCACTTCCAGTTATGAGAATCGAACCCGTACTCTGTATCTATGTCTGAGCCTCTCACTCACAACTCCAAAACACACCATCCATCTGATTCCATCGATTGATTGAACGCGACGTAACTTGAGAACTTCAAAATAAAACAAGTAAAGTTTATACAGGGTGTCCTTAAATTCCATCTTTTTGATATCAAGAAACCTCATCATTGGTACAAGCTGGATTAAGGACAGTACAGTTATTTTGCAGTAACTCAGTTTGACACAAAACTTTTGCAGGCGGTTAAGTATTTTTTAAACATGTGTCATTTGGTGCATGAATATTATTAGTATCTTTAAAAAAATCTGTTTGATAAATTATAATTTTAGAAATATGTGCTTAAAATTAGTTAACACGTAAAGTACACGTAAACGTAGATACAACTTGGGTGCTTTTAAAAAAATATGGTATTACAATTTTTAAAATAATGATAGTTTAATCATATTTTTTTTGGCTAACACAGAAGATTAAACACACACTAAGTCAAATTCTGTAAAATATATTTGCCAGCCTCACAGCAAAATATAGACCAAAATAAAGCGCTTTTGCTATTGCTACCTATTACATCGAAGCTAGACTAACATCGATAATTTTAGCAAATTTAAAAAAGTCAAATAAGCCTTCAAAGTTTGACTTAATGCGAAAATTATACTACGTAAATTTATTAAAAATGGATGTAAATAATGTGTCAAGTCCCAACCTACAATTATGCCACAAATAAGATATTAAAACCTGACCTACTGTCACAGCAGACCCGTCGGACCGCGTATCTCGTGGCGTAAATTAATACCTAACAGAAACAAAACGAGCGTGTATATTTATCAAAAAACCGCGCGGCGTCATCGGCCCTTACGATCACTGACTCAACCTGCGCCGACGCAATGATACTATCTGTCTTACTGAACATACGAATTTGAACCTTCATCCCTTTTACCATAGAGTTGAAAATCAATTAAATTAAAATCGATGTCGCTTAAAGCTTTTTTTTTTAATTTGTAGTAAAGGATAAGCATACACATTTGGACTTTAATTTTTGTAGCACACAGTTGGAAATGGTTTGGAGGAGAATGTTTTTTTTTAATTAAGGGGCAAGATCAGTCTATCAGTATCTGATAGTATCGTCTTAACTTACAACTATCAGTTTTATTCACAGTCTAAGTAAAAAATAAACAAAAATAAATTAACTTCCACTAACTAGGTAAATAAGACAATTTCAATGTTAAATGTTAATGTAAGAATAAGATAATTTCAATGTTAAATTTAAATAATATTTTTCGTACATTACTCTTGTTTTTTAGTCAAAGATAGAAAAATTCCATTTAATAGACTGAATAATCTGGTCCATTCCTGTTATAGAGACATAAACCAGCAATGGACCCGTCAGGTTGAAAAAAAAGGTGTTTTATTTCTTAAAAAAATGCTTATATCTGCCATTTGATTTACAAAGACATACTAGGTTACTTATGTTCTAGAAGTGTCGCTTAAGTCTGTCTACCGTTGTTAATCTACTGTCTCATCGAAACGTTCGCAGAATAACGAAGTAGGTACCAAAACTCAGGACTCGTAAATCTAGCTAATAACACGCTCGTGATTGTACTGAGAATTGGGTCCTAGAACTTATTTGAATACTAAAGATGGAGTCTAGAACGGTAGCTGGTTGGAAATACTTAATAGCGTTGCCATACTCAGCTCGAACAAAGACTTTTTTTAACTGATTCGGTCGTTCAGATGGTAGTTGGTGAACGTGCCTTATGAGCTTAGGAGCGTGGGTTTGATTCCCACTTAGGGCAAACAATCATGTTTGTGATGAACATTTTTGTGTTTGTTCTATGTCTGGGTGTTTATATCTATTTATGAATGTATTTTAAAATATATATGTATGTATATCACACTCTAGCAGCAAAAATAGCTTTGCTTAGTTTGGAGTCAAACGACCATGTGTGCATAATGACTTTAAAAAAATGCATTTATTTTATAACACAAAGCCAGTGCTAAAATAGTTACCTACTTAGTTTCAAAAACTTGTTCTCTCTATCTCTATCTCTCAGACTCGCCCCTTCTCTTTCTCCCCCTCACTCGACTTGATATCCCAAATGGGCTCAAAGTTCCCTAATTTTTCTCCAACTCCGCACTTAATTTCTAAGAACATAAAATTAAAAATGCCAAGTTTTTAAAACTCAAACCGAGCAACACCAATTACAAAAGCGCTAAATAAACCCATTCCAAACAAACCGTTGGCGCCAAAACCCGTAACGCGCAGCTGTCATCGCGCGTCAAATGTCAACGTCAAAATTGGAATCGGGATGTGCTCCGAAATAATTGATTCGCTGATCTGTTGAGACCGGCTAGCTGACGGCACAAGCTTTGCGAACCAAAAATACTTGCTAAGTGATACTTAGTAGGTATGCATTTACAAGATTTAATTATAAGGAGTATATTTTAACGTATTTATGCGCACGCGACGCTCCAAAAACGCGTTGACATCAATCTGCAGTTAATCCGGGATTACGCGCAAATAAGCGCGCAGAAAGTGCATTTAGCAGACGAGAATAGAATGTGCAGAGATACACCTAAAACTACAGAACTGCAACTTTTATTTATTTGTTTGTAGCACAAAATTGCAAATGCCCAATCAGTTATCAGTCAAACTTGTCAAATAGCCCGAAGAATTTGTATCATGAATCACACTGATATTATAAAGGCGAAAGCTTGTGAGTGTGTAAGTGTATGTATATGTTTGTAACTACTTCACGCTCAAACGGATGATTGGATTTTGATGAAATTTGATATGGAGGTAGCTTATACCCTGGATTGATACATGGGCTACTTTTTAACTGTGGGTAAAACCGCAGGTCGTAGCAAGTAAATATGTAAGAAGAACTCTAGGGTAAATAGAGATTTATTTGTATGCTGAAAACACGTACAAACCACACAGATACGATGCTCATCAGCTAGTTCCTTATTAACTGAGTATGCCTCATGCTCATTCTCTATTTCAGGCTTTTACATGTAACACGAATTTTTTTCGATGTCCCGGCCAATGTGTCATGTCGCGCAGAATCGAGCTTTTTCTCTGCTTCGTTCTCTACTCAGTGCATTTAACGAGGCGCACGGTGCGCGGTTATTTTAGGCGGAATAAACGAACGCGCATGCGTCGTGTTTATGACGCGCGCGACTGACAGTAATATTTGCTCTTCAGCTGATTTATTTTGCACGTACGGTCTTGTATCAGTGAGGCATCATTGAAGGAGTAAATGTAATCATTGGGTGACTTCCTTGAGAGTTATGTTTTCCTGGTATTTTTAGTTGATTTTAGTTTGTCTTTGACCATTAAAAAACAAAGTTAGTGCTTAATAATCATTATCTTGCATAAAGTTATGTATTCCAATTTTAAAGAGAGAATTTCTAATAATCGCGTAGACGCTCTACGAAAGCGCTACGAACCGTAGCTCCTCTACAACTAACAACTCAAATTCCAAAAAAAATACATTATAATTATTTCATTAAAAAAATTATTACATTAATCACAAGATTTCCAACCAGTATACATACCAGGCACACATGAAATGAACGCAGGTTCATAAATACAGCTACGGCCTCACACGGCGCGCGGATTAATATCCGAGGCCCTGGTACTTGGATTAATATCTGAGGTTTCTGTGCGCCTGGTAGCGTGGGTGACTACTTGTTATGTTTATGAACGTTTTTTTGCAAAAAGAAAGGTTACTGGTGTGTAGGAGGCTTTATGGATGAGTGACGCATACGATGGTAGTAGCATCTGAATCAGTGGAAGTAATGAAGTAGGTAATTTGAAGTAGGTATATTTTGTAGATTGTTGCTTGAAATGTAACAACTACTTATTATAATAATAATAATAATAATTCATTTATTTCAGGCAATATAACTTGCATACAATGCAAGTTACAGAGGCCCATAGCAAATAAATACCTTACAGACTAACATACTTATCCAAATAAAATAAAAAAACTTAAATGACACGAATACTAGCAGACGTGTTTTGCAGTGTTGGCGCGACTCGACGTAGCCGACCACGGAATCGACGAAATAAGACACCCGTCGCCCAAAACTCCTCTTTCATGAAGGTCTCCAGATGGTGAGATGACTCGCACAACAAATGACTTGAAGTTCATCTTGTTATTACTTAGGCAAAAATATTTTAGCAAAAACAAAAACATCACATTATCACACAATATTATAAATGCGAAAGCTTAGACGTATATATGGATGGATGTTCGTTACTCAATCTCACCAGAACGGCTGAACGGATCTGGATAAAATTTAACATAAAGATAGATTATAGTCTGGAATAGCACATAGGGTACTTTTTAACTGCGGGTACCACCGCGGGGCGCAGCTAGTAAATCATAGATACAGATGTAAAATTTACAAGGTAACTTCTTAATACATGAGGCGACAAATATAATGGGAATCACATTTTTGTCTTAGCGTAAACAGTGAGGAGAGCAAAGGCAGCGTTCGGACCCAGCCGAAGGCACGCACCAATTTATTCATTGCATGAACATATGTGCGTTTTGTATGTCATCTGCTACGTGACTGGAGCCCGGTAAATGGCGACAGGCTCGCCCCTTGTCACATATGGGACTGAATATCGTCCGGCGAAGTGTGGGTGTTGTACACCTCTGCCAGCCCCCTCGGGGTAAAGGCGTGACGCTATGTTATAAACAGTGATGTTCCTAAAAACCGCATCGAATACCTATAGAGCAGCTCGCTACCGCAAACCCATTACAATTACTAGAGTTAGTACGCCATCAAAGCACTTGAAGGGCAGTAAAGTAGCCTTTATACCCTCGTATTTATTTTACTGCTCTCTATAGATAATAAAACATTTTTCACGTCTTGTACCATCCGTGATCCTTGGGCAATCAGAGAGACACCATGGTTCCGGATTTCGCTGGACAGTATTTTGTTTAACCAAATTTGTTCATTGTGTGAACTTATGTGTCATTTGCTACGTAACTGGAGCCCGGTGTATGCCCCTTGTCACGTTTGGGACTGAATATCGTTTTGCAAAGTGAGAGTATTGTAATACCCCTCTACCGGCTCCTTCGGGGGAAAAGCATTACGATTATAATATGTTTATTAATTTGAGAAGGTGCATCGGTGATTCATTGAACAGACAATTCGAATTTGAATATCGAAACTTTAACATCAAGCTTCATCTTGTGTACTATACGTAAATATTTACTTTAAAAAGCTGCTTAAAATTAAGTAACATTTCATTTTGTCAATTTTAGCAATGTTTGTAAGATAAACTGTATTTGGTTATACGCAATTACAGTGCAACTACTTTTAAAATAAAACCGTTTAAAAAGTTTTTGAAGCTTGTCAAGCTATATCAAAAAAGGGCCGGAGACATACTTACTGTTTTTCTACCATTTTTATCCACGCTTAGATTTGACAAAAGCCAGAATGATAGCTAGAAGATATGTGTATCTCTTTCTCGTGGGATAAAAACGGTGACAAGATAATTTGTCACTTTATTCTTTTTTTGATGGTGGCAGTTGTCGTTTTATGACATAGTTTGACAGGTTTTAAAAACTTTTGAACGGTTTCATTTTTAAAGGTATTTTCAGTAAACTGTATTGCGTATAAACAAATACAGCGTTTTTTACAAACATTAAACCTGCAGGGTCATTCGGCTTCTACGATATAACTGTAATGTACTTGTTCGAAGTGCATGATGGTCACCCCAATGAAAAGGATTCCCACTGAGAGCTCTACAGAGCTGGGAGACCCCCCGCGGCAGTTTTATCGGAGATTCGTCCGCGTTCTCGGATTTATCCCCGTTTTGATTGCTTCCAAATCAAGCTATTATTGGTACCATTTAAAATCAAGCCGTTTACATTTTAAAAGCATTTTTAATTGCTTCGAATGATATTTGATTTACTAAAATGTCGTTAAACGACTGGAGAATAGTAAAAATCGAAATGATTGTAATTGAGTGTCAATTTTTGTGTTATGGAACTTTTTCTATGAAATAGTGATTTTAGAGATTAAATATGGTATGACTATAAAAATAATTGTCTACTTAATTAATACTTATTTACGTTGGAATTCACTTGAGTTATTGTTTTTTTATGAGTTAATAATAGTTTGTACAGAACGGATTTGGAAATACTTAGTTCGACACATATTATGAACGTAATTTTTTTTTTTTTTAATTTGTATGTAGGTAAGTAAATATATTATGTTTTAAAGAAATTATGACATAAGTAAAATAGCTCGTCCCATTCCATTGTTGGGCAGAGGCCGGACTATCCCCTCATACAAATTTACTAAAAAAAAAAGATTAGAGTTAAAAAATAAAGGAGATCTGGAAAATCTCAGAAGAACCCGCAGGACGCCCATTCGTAATTTCATAAACGTAATATATGGAAATGGGTAATAAACACCCAAAATTATTCACCCTTGATCAAAGCCATTACTTAATCCTCTAAATATTCACCGCGGATTTTGCATATTAACGTTTGCAAATCAAAATCGCATCTCGCGGCGAGTTGATGGCCGCACGACGTGTCCTTTGGAAGGGGTGCTCGAAGTCTGGCTCCATGAGACGGTCTCCACAGATCGACAAAGTCAGCTCCCCGCAACGGGAAGTATGCAGTTCTTGGTAAAGGCGCCAGTTACCAAAGGAACACGATCAAACACCGACCTCGCCGGCGAGGCGGAAGACTCCTAGGATATGTTAGAAGATCGGTTAGATTCTCTCCAAAAATCAGTTCAACCTAGTAGGGCTCAAGAGCAAACCCCGTCTGGGTTCCCTGGGCAAATCGACTCCCCCTCCCCGGCGGCGGCCCAAGTTGAGGTCCGTACCTTAGTGGTGCCCTTGTGCTAGTCGCCCTTAGTTTTGAAAAAGCAAACTCTCTAAAGGCCCTGCGCCCTCCGCGCTTGCCTTTACGTCCGGTACGCTGTAGAGGCCTCAGGGGCCAATAGCAGTAGTCATTCACAAAAAAAAACCAGCAGCATACGAATTAGATGTACATATTTGACTGCCTCGGTGGCTCAGTTGGTAGTGAACCTGCCTTCTGAGCTTGGAGGCGTGGGTTCGATTCCCACCTAGGGCAAACATTTATGTGACGAGCATTTGTGATTGTTCTATGTCTGGGTGTTAATATCTATTTAAGTATGTATTTAAAAATATTTATGTATGTATATCAGTATCTGGCCGCCATAGTACAAGCTTTGCTTAGTTTGCGGTCAGACGACAGTGTGTGCAAGTGTCCCGAATTTTTATTTAACATATGTATTTATTTCTGCCTGCCAAATGTTGTACCACCCCCATTTTTACAATAAGACAAGTAACAAACCAAGATAATAAGGCAACTCTCATTTTTAGCCTCCAACTATCTTTAGGTGATTCAAACTTTAACACTAGGACTCCTAATTAAGCCTGTACTAGAAAAGCAAGCTAATTTTCCATCTTAACCTTTTGTCGACCCTGTTTTCCCATTTGCGCAGTTTAACCCCATTAATCCGCTCCCGCGCCGGTTCAGTTAAACCTAATGCATATTATTGCATATTTTTAACGACATAAAATCGTTTTGTATTTGATTAAAGTGCATACGACTGGAAAATTAATGACTATTCTACTTTTCTCGTTTACTTAAATAAATTTGAATTCCTGTTTATGTTTGTATCTTTTTCTTGTGGTTTAGAAATTAGCAATATATTATGTATTTATGTAATGCTATTTGTTTCACTGTAATTTTTAAATTCCAGACTAATTGAAATGTGTATTATGGCTATAATTTTTAATAGCGACCTGGTTAACTTTGACTACACCTGGAGCACTATTCCTACTAGTATTATTTATTTATTTATTGAAGTTAAACTTCTAATGCGGCTTCTAACAAGGTTGCGTTAAACGCTTAACGCTCCTGGGGAGGAGAAATAGAAAGAGACAGAGCGAGAGTGAATGCGAGGCACTCGAACACATGCGCGTAATAAGAAAGATACACAGAAGTTTCACTTCTTCCGCGCGGAGTGACTCCACGCACTATTTTTATTGTTTTATCATTGTCTCTCTCGTTTAAAAAGTCATAGGAAAGAGAGTGACCGAGAAACAACACGCACGTCAAGGATTGGTGGCCTGATGCGTTTTACGCCAAAAAAGTATATTTTCGTTACTTATAAGCCAGTGGATAAAAGATCTCTTGAGCTGCGACTGCCAAATTTGCAAGTCCTAAATCGAGCTTAACGACGTCAAAACCTCATTTCTGCTCCCAAAATTAAGGAAACTCGATAACAACGCTTCTAATTAAATCGGAACGACCGTCGGAAGCATCAAATAAACATGCCAACTGAAAAATCTCTATAGCACAATCTCTTAGCGAGCGCAATTTTAAGACGCTACAGAATGGCCGAGCCAAGGATAAGCAATAAAATACGACACCTATCTCGTCGTATCGGCTTTAATGAAAACCGCCCGACTATCTTGAACCCGGCCCTCTCTTAGTTAATATATGCGATTTTTATCGGTCCCACCCGGCCCGACCGGCGTAGGGTTAAAAATATGCAAAAATCAGCGCCCGGGGTGAATATTAAGCAATGTAATTTTGTAATATTCCGCAATTAAAATTCAAATTGAAATCAATGCGCGGATGAATGGCCATTTTGTTCCATTGGGGCACATGGGGGCCTGGGTCTTACCACCTTTTAGGTGGGGACAGTACAGTTCACTTTTTTACACAACATAACATATCGTCACGCCTTTCCCCGGAGCTGGCAGATGTGTAATACAACACCCACACTTCTCCGGACGATATTCAGTCTCAAATGTGACAGGGGCCGAACCTGTCGCCATACACCGGGCTCCAGTCATGTAGCAGATGACATACAATACGCACATATGTTCACGCAATGAACAAATTGGTGCGTGCCGTCCGCTGGGTTTCAACCCGGTCCTTCTGGCTTGAGACGTGGGCCTTCTCCGACTAGGCTATCATTGCTTTTCACTTTTTTATCTTGTTAATATCACTACATATAGTAGGTCATAAAACACCTTACAGTATAGCTCTATCTCTGTCTATTTATTGTCTTTTCATGAGACGTGCAATGAAATAAGCAGTGTTCTTGGCTGTACTCATCTTGACCATATTTATCAAGGAAATTGCATCGAGAAAACACACAATCTAAGACTCTTCTCGGTTCATCTTTTCGGTTAACATTTGACACTATAGCTCGACTTACCTACTACTGGTATGTATTAAGTTAAAGCGGCAAGTACAAGTGAGCACAAAAATGATTACAAACTTGATAGCGTGCTCTGAAAAGGAAAACCAAACTATTTATTCCAAAACAGAAAAAAGAAACTAGAAAATTACATCTAAACCCGAGCACAGCTGGCTTAATAAACCATCAAAATATTACCAGCACTTAATACCCACATTGAGTTATTCACAAAATCACCGCTATAACCAGGCTGCATCCGCCGTGAATTAAAGTTAACGCTCGCATCCCGACCTGTCACGAGCATCATATTACACGCCGTTAAAACATTCGAATGACTCTTAAATACGGAAATATAGTTTTACTACTGTAGACGGGCTGCGACATTTGGTATCACCCACGTAAATAGCTTTATAAATAAAAAAATAAGCGTTTCAAGTCAAACTTTTCTTGTAAGAACTGCAGAGGTGTGGAACTCATTGCCTGCGTCTGTCTTTCTACTTACATACAATCCGGGGGTGTTCAAGAGTAAAGTGTATAGGTATCTCCTAGGCAAGTGTGTTACACTGACTCGTGTTACACCTTCGATCACGTCGACGCTTCCCATCAGGCAAGTCGGTAGTCAAACGCATGCCTAGCCTGTTGTAAAAAAAATTCGGGACACTCACACACGGGACCCCAAACTAAGCAAAGCTTATACTATGGCTGCCAGAGACTGATATACTCGTACATACATATTTATTTTTACATACATACTTAAAAAGATATTAACGCCCAGACATAGAACAAACACTAATGTTCATCACTTAAATGTTTGCCCTAGGTGGGAATCGAACCCACGCCCACGCTCAGAAGGCAGGTTCACTACCAACTGAGCCACCGAGGCAATCAAAAGAAATTTAGAAATGTAGTAAATATCTTTTAAACTAGTATTTTGCCTCGAACTGGGACCCTATTCGGAGATTTGAGATTCTCATCTCACATATTTTGTCCTTTTTGCTCTCGTTTAAAACGTCATAAGTGCGAGAGTGACCAAGATAAAATCTCATCTCATCTCACCCGCAGGAATAGCCCCCCAGGAACCGCGCTAATCTTAACAAACTCTCGTGCAACATAAACGAACTTAAAAAATTATACTATTGAAATAAACTACTTGCCTGTAGCGTTTAAAGAAGATTTAATCAACGATACTCAAGTTGTCGGCAAACAAACAAACGCCTACTGTAGTTGTTCCAGTAGATTTTGAGACCTTGTTTCGCTCGGACAACTGAAAACTTACTAATTGCTCCTTAGAATTACGCCCGATAACTCAAAGTCAAAGTCAAAAGTCAAAATGTTTTTATTCAATTTAGGTATCAAAGATACACTTATGAACGTCAAAGTTATTTAAATAGAATAGAACTCACTGAACACTTTTTTTCCAAGATATAAAGTACGCTAAATGCGAATCTGAAGTATGAGCTAACCTCTATACGTAATTTCATCTACATTGATACAGCCGACGCAGTTTGAAGAACGCACAAACGTACACTCACTTCTGTGTGAAAATGAAAAATGTTATATTTCAGTAACCAATAACGATTTACAAAAACAGGTAAGTATTCCTAAATACACCTAAATAAACAGCTAAAGCCTTTCGATAAGTATTAAATACCAGTGTTAGAAGAAGTGTAAAGTTGCACAGAAAAAAATGTTGTTCACATTTTGGTAAAAGTTGAAAAAGAAAGAAAATTAAAAGAAGCAAAAATCAGAAACGAAAGTAGAGAAAAGAAGAAGAGTGCAAAAACAGTGCATACAACCTTTTTTTCCATTTCAGCAATCTTAGGCAATCAAATGTTTTCCTGTACCTCCTACCTGTAAAACACAAATCAACCGACAGCCAATTCCCCCCCCCCCCCTCACCACCAAACATCCATACATATTAACATAAACATACCGTCACGCCTTTCCCCCAGAGGGCTGGCAGAGGTGTAATACAACACCCACACTTCGCCGGACGATATTCAGTCCCAAATGTGACAGGGGGCGAGCCTGTCGCCATACACCGGGCTCCAGTCATGTAGCAGATGACATACAATACGCACATATGTTCACACAATGAACAAATTGGTGCGTGCCGTCGGCTGGGTTCGAACCCGCTCCCTCTGGCTTAAGAGGCGGACCTTCTCCCAACTAGGTTGCCATCGCATACTTATTCACAAGCCGTTGTAATATCATAAAAGCGATCCTACCACTGTAAACTCACATTTAGTACGTACAAACATTCTTGAACCATCTTCGAGTTACGGCTCACTTAATGGACCATAAAGGCACCCCATAACTCGCTATCTGGCGGATCATTCGAGTTATTCTCTTAATTGGCCGTTCCGCCGGAATCGTCAATTCGAGATATTAAACTAATTTTCAATGTCGTGTAATCGTTGAGACGTGATCCTCTGCTTTGTGAGGGTAAGTAGTAAAAATTGTCGATTACAGCTTTTATGAGTGAGGCTTGAGTGAGGTGGATCAGATCAGGATGAATGACTTAAATGGGGTTTTAGTCGGTTTTGGGGATTGAGTGAGGAGAAAGTGAGGAAGATTGACCACTATCATGTGATTTATAGTCAAGTATCTCACATGGTAAATGATTATACAAAAGTAAGGTAATACCCCATCCGAATAGATTTAAAAACAGAAGACAATGATTACTAGCTGAAGGAAGATTATCTAATTATTTATGAATATATACATTTTTAATAAATTATAAATAAATTCGCGACACTTCCACACACGGTCAGAGACTGAAATACATACTTAGATATTATAAATACAAATATTTGAAATAATTTTTATTTTTCATTTCATTTTTTGACGCGACAAAGTCTAACAAATTGATGAACACCGGCTGCACACATGAAAGAGGATGATTCATTGTCCCATTACGCTCCTTGTACCGTTGCGCTCATTGTCCCGTTACGCTCATTGTTTTGTTTGATTGTAACTACATATTATTATATTGAAATAAAATGAGACAGAATTTTGCCCAGTATTAAAAAAAAAATTAGTAGTACTTTGTTACGGACAGCAAATCAGTCAATTATCATCTGCGACAATTCTTAAAAAATAAAACAGTTGTCAAACGACCAGCAACAACCAAAAACCTCCTTCACTATTTTAACAGTCGGGTAAGAACAACGATAGCAGAGAACCGAGAATTCAAAACGAAGCTTATTACACACTACAACACCACAACACTCATCGTAGTGTGCGTCGCGATGTCGCGTCGGTAATTAAGCCGACGCAGCGCTTCATAGCGAGGGTACTGTACAAACTTATCTGTCTTTCGGATGGGGGAGCCACTGTTGTATTTGCTTAATAAAATTTACAGCCATTCGTACAAAATTTTAGTTCCGCCATTTGGCCGTTTCTACAATTATGTTGTTTGTTGGTCGGTATGCAGCGCTTGGGGTATCAACCGCTCTAGATATATCTCGTCTCACTTTGACGGATCGTTATAACTTCGCGTTCGAAATTCAAAATTGTCACCATTTACTTTTTGAGCTTTTTGCACTTTTTGTGTAGAATGTTGTTTTTATTAAAATGGCTTCACACGTTTGATGTATTTTACCATATTGACTGGTTGGTACTTAGGGTTGGAAATGTATTTAGGTAGGAAGTATAGGTAATTTTATCTGGTTAATTTTCCGAGACATTATGTCTTTTGGCGCTGTTGACCACTGAGGAAAATTTATCTTTGTTCAGCCATAAATAACCAACAACACCTTTAAAACTCGGGCTGTTTTTTTAAATTTTACGTTTAATTCCTCTCAAATTAAGGCTCTATTTACACTTTCACACAATAGAGGGCAGCACCGAACTTCATTACTTAATTTTCGAAAACACCAGCAGTTTCCCATAAGCGGGGCTATTACGTCACGCAATAACTCAGACCTTACACCTTGTCATACAAAAATCACCTTTATTCCATTGACATAGAACTCACAAAAGTATTTAAAAGATAAATTTGTGCAAGTCCAAATTTGTGATTTTTGCCATTGTATTATCGTCTTTACGTGATGAAGTTAAGGTTGATTTGAAAGCTGTCAATTTTAATTAGTTCGCCCTGCCAGATAAGGGTGTTTGCAAATAGGAGGGCCAGAAGAAGCCAATCCATCAAATCGGCGAACGCATTACGACGCCACGGTTGTCGCACTCTAGGGCTTGACGAGTCGATGACGTCGCGTCGATTTCATGTCGATAAGGTGGATTTGTTAATTGAACTTTATCGATATCGATAAATCTGTCGGCGGGCAAAGGTGTGTTTGATCGATGTACAACAAAGCCGAGGTACTGAAGATAATTTAAATTAGACTAGTGTAGATAAAAATATAATAGTGTAGATAAATATTCTTTATAATAAGTACCTGCTACTAAAACAAAACTAATTAACAAGACAATACAGATGTCACTACAATCAATACGAAACAAAGCTTAAATTACCCGTGCTTTAATACTGTCACATCTTTAAATAACTACACCACAAGTTAAACTTGAAACCAACCAATACTGAATTCAACAATTTCTACTAAAGAACTACAAAAAATTAATACCCGTTACTTTTACCAAATGTCGTAATTTCATCGATATTCAGGCTACATCACTACCCACTTCCATCTGATTGCTGTAACTCGATACTCCCTGCATTCCCTGCACTATGTCGATAAATCTCGCGGTGTCAATGGCATAGCTCCTTAAAACTTCTCTCTAATGACGTAGGGGATAGTGGAAATGAAGAAATACAATGGATTATAAGGTATTAGGGAATGGTGTAATGTTTGGCATTGTTCTTACCACATTCATTAAACAATAAAAAAAATATGCCCTCAGTTTCTTGTCTGTTCTTCTGGATTATGACTCTTTTTCCAAACATGGTAGTAGAGTAATTTTTTAAACTTTGACGTTCATAAGTGTATCTTCGATACCCAAATGAATAAAAACATTTGATTCGATTCTTATAGCAAAAATAAAACAATTTGCAATTGTTAAGAACTTGCTAAAGAACTATAATATTTTACTAGAATGAGTGGCGTACAAAAAGAGAGACCTATGCTCAGCAGTGAGCATTTGCAGACTGATGATGATGAAGAAGGTTTTACTTCCCATTGAAATTCACAAGCCACTTAATCAGATGGGTTTTTTTTTATAACTTGGAAAATTTCTCAAAAGAACATTTTCGATCAAGACTAGGTCAAGCACTAAATTATTCTAAATCAGTAAAAACAACGACGAGTAAAAGTGACAGAGATAGTCTCAAACTTGCCAGAATAAAACCTAGAATGGTGGAAATCCAGATTATTTAAACGTGGAGCGTTGAAGAATTCTTTTTAATTTACCACCGAGTAGAATCGAGATGCTTCTCAATCTAATTACCTAATTAACTATCCAGACAAATAGTATCCTTTTAAAATTCCACATAATAACAGACCCCCTTTTCTTTCCACACACATACCGTCATTGTTTTCCCTGCCAATTACACCAAAAACTGATCCCGACCACAATTTGCGCCCTCAGCAACTCTCGCGAGGGTCGCCGGTGTCGGGTTGCCAATCGGCTTACACGCGCCACCATGGGACGGCACCATGGGACTGGGACCGCGGGGCTGGGACTGGGATCCCAAGGCTGTGGGACTGGGACCGTGGAGCCATGGGAGCAAACAGCGAGGATTACCTCTAATGAGCACTTTCGCAAGATTATGTAATTGAAACTATCGAATGTTTTCTGGGAAGAGGGAATGGAATTCGTGCGCAACTTTTTGAGCAGTCACTTTTTTCTATAGGGAAAAAGTTTCTGGAAATACTACAATAGTAATGGAGCAATATCAGAACGAAACATTTTTGGGAAAGAGTATTTTGTTTCATTTCGCCAGGAAGACAAAATCAAATTCTCTATATGAATTCCATGATGAAATATTTCATGTCCCATGTTTTGTGACTTGGCACAACGTTAAGTAGGGATACACACCCACTTGCCAGAATTTCATTTGCCATAATTTCATCTTTTATACTGGTCAACAGATTTAATATTGTTTCTCATAATTTTATGTGTCATACTCATTGTTTACTATATTAGTCACGTGCTAGGCGTAATTATCATATGCCATAACATCATTTGACATCAAAATTGCTTCCAGAAAAAAATTGGTTAGGTTAGGTTATGTTAAAACATGAAAAAAAAAACGCACGAGCCGAGCGAGCGTAGCGAAGCGTACCGCGGCGGAAAAGTACTAGAAAGCCAATCGCCTAAATTTAGTGTAGCGTTGAAATATTCTGTTAAATAATATAATTGCAATTAATAAAATGGATACCAATACGTATGGCACTCGTTTCATTATGAATTCTAATGTACGGGCAAACAAGAGAATGTCACATAACTTTTATGGTAAACAAACAATTAGTGCAAATGAAATTCGAGCAAGTAAAATTCGGGCATATGATTATTATTGCTTATATTCATCGGACAAACAATAGACAACCCGTTAAGTAACATTCTTCTTCATTCTTCTTCAAAGCATACATTTTTGTAACACACAGTATCTTCGTGTACTTTCTACTAGCCCACACACGCTCATTTGAAAACCGTTCCTAAAACTGTTTCAAACCAATGAGTAATGCTGGTTGCGTTTGGTGAAAACCAACTTTTGAATGACAATGGCAGCTGCAGAGCCATTGTAAGACGTCTTTTGCTGCGCTGACTGTGCAAAATTAACAATTAAAATACAATAATATATTTTTGGACCCACGTCATTGGTTAAACAAGACCACTGCGTTTTGGTCAACGTAAATCAACTATCTAAATAAAATAAAGCCTAAATTAGATAGGATCAACTGAAGCAAATGCGTCTGTGGTCTTGCGTCTTTCGAGACTTACGACAAACCTATAGATAAAAATATAAATCTTAAAAATAGAATTCTGCTTCAAAATTGTAACTGAAGTAAAATTATTCCGTAATAGCCACGCCCTGCGGTCCCATAGTAGATGTTGATTTTTTCAGACTGAAAAGTACCCTATATCTTTTTCTGTACACCTGACTGCGTAATTTAATGACAATCGGTTGAGGAGATAAGGCGTGAAAGCGTAACAAACACACTCACTTTTTCACATTTATAATACTAGATAGAATTGTCTCTGTCACATTGTTAAAGCGAAATACAATTTAAGTTCGTATATTTAAAAAATAGGTCAGAAGCTCGTAAAAGCCATATCTTAAAGGTGCGGTCACATTTGGAGGCGAACAACTAGTTCACAAGATCCCATTTCCTAGCAGCACTTAATAAACTTCATCTCCGCCTACTAACTGACATTCTTGACTTTTCGCACGCAACTGTGTTTGTACACGTTCATTTGGGGTGTATTAGTGCGCATTACGGGGGAGTGTGCGTGCCCGGGAGATGAATTAGGGGATTACAGCGCTGCAGAATGCAACTGCATTCTGATTTTACACGCTGTACATACAGGGTGAGGGTAATTATTAGAATTTAGATATTTTTGATAGCAAAACTTAGTAGACTCATTTTTGAACCCAATGATATACGAGACATTCATAAAATACAAGATCATTCTTTGTTACTCAGACACGTCGAAGACATCTTCCGATTTTACAATTTTGAGGTATTTAAATTTATACTCACAAGAAAAAAAACATATTTTTTAACATAATTAAGGAAAACACTGAACCTTTCTGTGTAGGTATTGTTATTATTGTCCCAAACACTTTGCCTAACAAATTGTTGACGTCAAAGTGACTGTTAATTATAACAAAAGACATTTACTCGAAGTGAGATAAAACACCTATAGCTAGTCTGGGACAACATCAGGTAAAAGAAGAATTTAAAAAACGTAAATCTCTGTACGCGTATAAAACAATTACACAGACAATAATCCCTATGTTTTCGGCGAAGTGTAACCATTTTATTGTGTCTCGTACACCCTATATCGCAGGGGTGGCCGCGAGGGGGTCGGGTAATGGTCTAAAAGTAATTTTATTACTTTGCCCCCATTACCATGACAATGCATGCCACCGGTACGATGAGATATGCGACACGTTCGACTATCGATAAGTGAACTTGCGTAGCGTTGGACATCACTAGCGGGTGACGTCACAATAATGAGTGCGAAAAAAATATGTTTTAGAATCGTTGCTATAAGACGTTTATTTGAACAAAGACTCTATTCAGTTTTTCAAAATAAAAACGATAGAAATAAAACAATCGGGAATAAATAAATATAAAACAAACAAGTAAATCGTGCTGCTAGTTTTTTATTAACGACGTACGAAGTAACAGGAGCACAGGAATAAGACGGAGCTCACACCCACCAACTGATTCGATTTGTTCCTGTTGCGATGAATATTTGATACGGCTCAGTGCACACTAATTTGTTTATCGTGTTCCACGTTTCTGCCCTCCTGGTACCAGAATACGATGTGAATTATTTAGAAATAATTCTTTTAACAGAAACTCGGGTTGTTTCTGCATGGACGACTGTCGATTTGCTTATTCTTGATGTCTCTCTAGTTTCTTGAAACAAATACTGGCACATTTTGGACCAGCGTTTATCTCAAAGAAGACATTATGCAAAATCATTGTCAAATATCAAAGCATGATTGAAAAAAAACCCGTCTTATCTAAAACCGGTAAAATTGTCTTCCCGGCAACATCCTATCCGCTAATCTCTCCGTAACTTGTCATAACTCGAGACGTACCCGGAATTAATTAAGCATAGTCCCGATACGAATCTGTATGGCAGGTGATTAAATAAATACAAGTCGTCTTTGGCGTACTTCTACCTAATTAATATGCCAGACATCGCCTGCGATTGCTGACTGCCTGGTAATTTAACACGCTGTTGTAATTATGATTATGTGTGTGATTGTCTGTCGCTTTGTTGTCTATACACGAGCTTGATTGAGGATAATACAATCGTAATTTTTAAAATTACGGAACTAAGAACTAATAAAAAGCTAGTGAGTAAGTAAAAGAGAGATAAAAAAATAAAAGCAATATTCAACCACCCCAAAGTTGAATGTTTAACTTCTAGCTTCTTTCCGTTTACCTCTCTAATTCGAGACTCTATACTTCCTTACTCCATTCTTCCCTACTTCTCAACTCAACCCAATCTTCACCCATCAAACTACTCAGCCAAAAAAAACCCGTTTCTTACTTGTCGTTAACAAATCACTTCTTTAATCCATTCACTCCTCCTACTTGTCCCCAGGTGACGCCAGTAACGCGAGCATCGGCTCCGGAGAGGGCACCGGGGAAGAAGACGACGACACCAACGGGAAGAAAAACCAAAAGAAAAGAGGCATCTTCCCTAAGGTGGCCACCAACATCCTGCGGGCGTGGCTGTTCCAGCATTTAACGGTAAGTCATGTTTTCCTAGTCCACAGAAGATGATACCTAGATGAAAAACTAATAGAAAAGAGGCATTTTCCCTGGGAAGAGAAGAAAACTATTTTCTCTATGGTAGCTACTAAGATCCTGTAGGCGTGACTGTCTCAGAATACTCCATCATCATCATCATCATCATCAGCCTGTAATTGCCCCTTGCTCAACATAGGTCTTTTTTCTTGTACGCCACTCATCCCTGTCCAGTGCCAGTCTGGTCCAGGGGTTCCATTCTTCTATGAGATTTCTCTTGGTCACTCGCACTCCCATGATTTTGAAATAAGAGTGACAATAACCAAGATACTTCACGCGTAAGGTTAGGGGTCAGGTTCGACTTGCAATATTTACAATATCGTCGACCAGAGCGAAGCGAAGTAAACCTTCTACTAGCTCTTACTGAGGCACTAAACTCTTTGACGTTTAGTCCTAAGACTAAGACTACGCTTTCCACAAATACATGTAAGTAAGTAATCCACGCACGGCCCATTCATCAAACAGACAGAAACATCTCAAAAATAATCTCGCAGCGCGTTAATCGTGCCATCCCTACAGCCCTAAATCCCCCCCTAATGCCGTACCTGGGACGTGTCCCAAAGAAATAATATTGAATAACACGAGCAAATCCTACGGAACGCCTTAAGCCCTTACTTGGGGGCTAAAAATAATTATAAGTCGCGGTAATCCACGAGATATGGAGACAACTCCATATTGTTTTTCTTTGTTTTCTTGTGTCTTATTTGGAATAAATAAAAGTTGTACTAAATTGCCAGGATAGGTAAAGAACTGGTGTATACATACTCGTATATTCAAACTTTCGAATACGCAAAAAAAAAAGTAAGATTTTCTGTTCGTGTTCTAAATAGAATTTAGTTGTTAACAGCATGATCACAATCGAATATAAAATTATTAAAAAAATCAGAAACAGTTTTATTCAACAAAAAGTTGTTAATACCCTTTACGGTTCAACATCTCTCAGTCATCTCTAAACAACCTTAAAATATATATACGAATGTGATAAAATGTAGGTTGACAATCACTATGTGAACTTTGATTCACCTCTGAATTAATTCCAACCGCCTCCATCACACGTCTATTAGACACGAATACCTATTAAATTGAAAGCTGAAACTGTGTAATAAACTGTAATCGTGTTTCACAAATCGAACGTTCCATATTTGAATACGATCGACACTCAACTCGACCTTTGTGGTCAAGGATTTGAAAATGAAACGCTGGCATTCATTTGTTTCCCGCCACCGCAGCCGCCGCTGATTGGTCGCGGGCCAGGTGCCGCACTGTCACCGCTTGGCGTTCCATTTCCCGCGCCCGTAATCGAATGAATATTACAAACGTCAAACTGACAGCTTGCAGTTTCACGCCTGGCATCTGGGTCAAAGTGCTCTTTTTAAGTCTATTTCAAATACTCGTAGTCCCGTCGAATGGAATGCTGTTAAATAAAACTGGCACGAGTTTAAACAGAATGAAAAGAGCAAGCAACGTTCGAACCTTCTTCTTAAAAATGGATTAGAATTGTAGAGTTAACATTGACATATCCCGACCTACCGGAACTGTTTTACAGGCGTCCGTAATGAAAGCACTTAACGCTAAGCGAAGCAATTATAAGTAATTTGGAAGCCGGTAATGGGCGCGGACAGCGTTGCGCAAAAACGCGCCAAACGGAACGCGCTAAAAGCTCCCTAATTCGATTGTCGATGGTTACTTTTTAAACTTTGCCGCCGAGACTGGCCGAAAATAGACGCAAGTTTCCAATTTTTTGAAAATGAACATAGTTCTTTTTACTTTTTTGGTTTTCTTTTTTCAAATGCAACCTATTTTATTTCAATTCAAAAACGGCCAGAAACACTGGTTGAAATATAAATGCGAAAACACTTTTCTAAGAAAAAAATACTTTCTAGAAGAAATTTAAGCTGTATTTAAATCTACTGCTAAAACGCAAGCGAATGCAACTCGATCCAATTCAATACGCAATTCTTTAAAATCGCAATTAAACGTTACATAGCTTCGAAATGCGAAATTCAAATTCGGAATAGTCATAAAGAAGGCGGGTAGATTCGAATGAAACAGAACTGCGGGGCTCAGGCGACTTTGCGAGCGTCACCTGAACGCCTGAACTGAGCGGCTTCTTCGGGCGGTGATTTATGGGCGCGGATCCGGACCGGTAATGAAATTGCACCCTCGCACCCCCGCCCCCGCCCCCAGTCGGAACCCATTCCAGAAATTACTACGCAACACTGACTCGTGCACCAACTGTCTCGATCTGAACGGGTCTTATGCTAATTTTCTTATTGAAATATCATCGTTATTCAGCACTTTTTTGAATATTTTTAAAGTCCGAAAAAAATTGATACTGAATTTCAAAAATCCAATGAACAGGGACCCTATTCGGAGATTTGAGATTTTCATCTCACCTATTCTCGTCCTTGTTGCTCTCGTTTGAAACGTCAAAGGTGTGAGAGTGACCAAGATAAAATCTCATCTCATCTCACGCACAGGAATAACCCCCCTGCATTCTGCTTTTTTAAATAGTCCAAGGCGGCCATTACACTATCAAATTTGCAGTACGCTAACTGAGCTTGTGTGCTAAAATTGGATAGTGTATTTAGCTTGGCTGTGTGCGTGTGCGTGTGATTAGCTGTTAGATAGTTAGCAATCCATTTTTTTTCTATTGCACGGGCTTAGCCACGCTAAGTTAATATGCTGCAAATTTAATAGTGTAAAGGTCACTTAAGACTAAGACTTAAGGCTTACTCAGACTCGTTAAAGATTATGTTTACTTAAACCATCATTAAGTGCCAACGAAATAATTTGAAGTCGAATGATACTGAGCGATGGCAGCCTAGTTAGGAGAAGGTCCGCCTCTCAAGTCAGAGGTAGCGGGTTCGAACCCAGCCGACGCGACTGCTTGCACCAATTTGTTCATTGTGTGATCATATGTGCGTATTCTATGTCATCTGCTACATGACTGGAGCCCAGTGTCAGTGTCACATTTGGGACTGAATATCGTCTGGCGAAGTGTGGGTGTTGTATTACACCTCTGCCAGGGGAAAGGCGTGACGATATGTATGCTTACCTTTACACTAAGAATTACATTTCAATAGGAACTCTTTACTTAGTGATAGTTTAAAATAATCATTAACTTGTATCAGTGCGGGATATTTTTCCTCTAAGTTTGATATCTGAAGCTGGCACAAAACATGTGGTGAACATTTGTGTTTGTTCTATGTCTGGGTGTTAATATATATTTAAGTATTTATTTAAAAATACATATGTATGTTTGTATATCAGTCTCTGGCAGCCATAGTACAAGCTTTGTTAGTTTGGGGTCAGGCGATCGTGTGTGGAAAAGTCCCGAATTTATTTATTTATTCATATTCACCGTTGAACATTTTCTCAGATTTGAGACACTCTTCCATTGTTTGCCTCGTGATTTTTTCCAGAAGCTCATTATTGGGCTTTGAACCCACACGCTCCTTATATACCATCCACGTCAACCACTCCGCTATCAGCACTCCTAGTTGTCTCTCTCATAATTGTTTTGTCCTCATTTCAAAAGCTCTTTGTCAGCTGAAAAATTTATTGCCGCCTGCAAAATTTTAATTGTAAACCGTGGCATCGGTTTCAGTTCCCAGTCATTGCCGGGCGCCATTGTGCACTTTTTAAACTTTGTGCAACTACCCTCCTGTTTTATTTATTGCTCGGGCAATTTTTACGCAATTCCTGCGAGGTATTGTGGAGCTGGTTTCATTGGGATTTAATGGATGCGGACAATAGACAGGTTCGAGTTTGTAAAGGTGTCGGACGTTGGTCCTAGTGTGAGGATTGCAGAATGACGTGATTATTGGTTTGATTGTATTGATGTCTATTATAGCGTGTGGAGAAGCTATCATTAAGAAAGGTCATGCTCCATTTTGTTGAGAGCTTGAACTAAAGCCTGCTGTAGCGCTGAAATAATAATTCGTCGTCTAGCCACACAGTACAAATACGCAGCGCTAGCCTAGGTTAGTACTGCCAAGGAGTGGAACGCATTTCCTCGGTGTTCCCCAGCAATAGACACAACCTGGGTCTCTTCAAGACAAGAGTGAATAGGCACCTCATGGGCAAGCGTGCTCCATCTTAGACCACATCGTCACTTTCCATCAGGTGTGTTGTGGTCAAACGTGAGCCCATTAAATCATTAACGCGACCAAAAAGGACGAAAGCGTAATATTACGTTTCACGTATTATAAAATTGACAGTTTCACCTCGTTTCACCAAATATTAGAATACCCTTGTACTAGATAATAGTTAGATATTAAAAATATTCTAAAACAGGTACTAGGACGCCATAAAACAACGCTGGTGGTTCGGATTCCTTAGCGCACAGTGTTGAGTTACAGGCGGTAATAGTGAACGCAAATCCTATAGCAACTATTATTTAATCTTCGGCGGGCCTTTGAAACCGCACCGCCTTACAACTTTACTAGAATATTATTTACAATAATAGAGAAAATGTTCTGAGTAGAGATGGGGCGTTAGACCGGCTAAAAAGGTGATATCCGACTAAAGTTGCCAAGAATTTTGGATGCCAAAGAAATAGATAAAGCGACCAATGAAGCGTGATCTTAAATAAACAAAATATAATCGGTTTAGTATTTAGATGTGAAATTGTAAAATTTAGAGTTGCGTTCGACTTCGCTCAGCTCGGAAATAATCTGACATCATCCCTTCGTCATCCCTTCGTCAGTTTCTCTTTCATAATCATTTTAGAACGATAACATCACCGTAATGCCCTTAATTAAAAGTTTTATCAGCTAACAGCTAAAAAAGTTTATAATTCGTACTGTTTTCTGAGAAAATAGTTAACATCACTTGATTTTTTTTATTATTAGTTAAAGTCTTTTGTCGCTTAGCGCCCACGTCACCTGTAAAACACTAGTCGTGTGTTTATGCCGGCCAGTGTCACATCTCTAATCGTTAGAGCTGAGACCCCCGGAGATACCGACAGGCACGCGCGATTGTTTGTTGCACTAGGAAGAGGAGATACCGGGAAACGATGTACTCACGCTATCTGCTAGCTGTACTAAATCATGCTTGAGACTGGCTTAATACACTGGAATTGTGAAGCCAAAATTGAAAAACTTTACAAAGTTGAGTTTTAACATACTGGCAGGTAATAGATTAAAAAACTTTCTAAGGTCACTAAAATTTAAAAAATCATAACCTTTTTTGATACCTCATGATACGCTTGTACAGTGTATAGCTATATTTTCGAAATATCGAATCGACTAAAATCAAAACAACCAACAGCAATTGAAGCCGCGTCACCAAAAGAATAACTATCTCATTGCCTAACGCTTAAAACAAAAAAAACAACAAAACAAAAAAAAACTCCGCTTTCCCGCGTTAAAATCTCGAGAAACCTTATTTAGGATAAGGGCGGGTCGTAAGTCCTGGTTTTGGAGGCGAGGGCACATTGCAACGCAGCTTGCAGAATGAGAATTTATTAATATTGGGAACACTGGCAAGAATTAGGTGGCAAAAAGGTTTATGCCTGGCACAAAAAAAAATATAAAGTAGAGTGACAGAATAATGTCTTGGGATGGGATTAATTACGATTTTTGTTGTAACAAAATATCGAATAAAAAGAAGTAAAACACAAGCGGGAAAAGTTTTTTAGTCTCATTTATTTTGTGTCATGTGTAGAAAATAAATGAAATATTATTAAGAGTTTTCTTTAATGTTTTTTCCAAAATTGAGTTTTTGGATTCACCTTCTCAATCTTTCTAGAAACTTTTCCACGACTCAGATCAGATACGCTACGCATTTCATTTTTATTACCTCAACTGTCAATTTAACGTTCCCAATTCAAAATCCAATTCTCAAGTGGCAATATGCAGAGTAGAATCGTCTCTCTCTGCCATTACTGGCTTATGTATTTCCGTCTCGTTCCGTCTCACCTCGGGTCTATTTCCGCTAGGTTTCCCGTCCGGTGTAAAAAGTGGGTAGTTTGGAGTCCGATGGCGGAAATACGGAAATGATTTCTGTCGTCCTTTATGGGGGATGGGATGGATTTGGTGATTAAAGGACGTGTGAGGATGCACTGAACTCAGTCCATACTTCGAAGATGACGTCACGAAAGATTTTTTGACCGAGTGAAGCGTGGGCTCTTCTACTGAGGCAAGTCCGTATTTGCATGTATTCTACTATCTACTTACAAGTACATTTTAGAGGCGAAATTTGTAAGTTTCTTTGTTACTTCTTCACGCTCGAACGGGTGGACGGATTTTAATGAAATTAAGCATGAAAGTAGCTTATACTTGGATTATTTTAACTTCAGGTAACAACGCGGGGCGCCGCTAGTATTGTATAATTGTCTGACTAGAACTTGAGCACTAGTGATCCGATTTTCATGAAATTTTGCAAGGATTATTTTTGCAATATTAATATGTCTGTATACTTATTACAATTACGTAGAAAAATTCCAAAGTTTTCCTTGTCCAAGCTTTCTCTTTCCTCCAAGCCTCGTATTTCCCAAATCTCCTTATCTGTGGAAAATAGGGAACACTCATAATTAATACTTAGTAACTGGATATGCGCAAAGTTGGAAAGGGTTGTTCGTAGGGGGTTCCCGGGATAGATTACGGACTATCGTATGTTTGGTTTACTTAGGACGGGACGAGACTAGTCGATGGCGCAGGGTTGGCCTTTGAGATATTGTTAAAAGTTGCTAAAAATTTCTGTCACAGATTTTCAGAACCTGAGTTAATTTAGTTTGGACCTGAGGGCAGCCTAGTGGCTACGCAAAGGTTAAACTCATTCATCACAAAAATAATCAGATACGAGCTTCTTTCTCCTTTTGTTAACTTTTCATGACTAACCGGCTCTCATTGTGATAGAATTCAGCAAGGAACATGCGTCGTGAAAATGGATATTGGTTTTACATATTTCTAACTCAGAAAAAGGTTGTGAAACAAGTACAGTTTTGGGCGTAAACTACTTACATATTAAAATTAAGTGTGAATTTATCTAACAACTGCACTGATTTTGATGAGACCACGTATATAGCTACATCGTTCTTCAGATAAGCTGTTAATTCTATGAAAATGCGAGTGAACCCACAGAACGTGGCTAGTCTCCCACATACCTATACTGTACTAGGGCTGTAGACACGACCCAAAAGTACCAGGAACACATAAACAAAAACAAGTACACAAGTATCGTAGAGGTGTAGTTTGACCAAAATTGGCTGGTCCATATCGCGACATCGGGGTCAAGGGATTGGGGGAGGGGGTGGTCAGAGGGGTCGTTAAGATAAGTTCATATCTCTCGGACACGGATCGGGTTGCTGGAGAATGGGGTGTGTGCTATTTTGGTGGTTTTACGGAAATCGATGTACTTAGAAGACTGTCAAAAATGATCCAAATTCGAACAGACATTCGTGAACTATGACGTTAAGTTGAATTCTGACTTCTATGGCTCAGTGAGTCTCTTGTTGAAGAATGGTCAATTTCTGTTTTTCGTCGTTCATTATCAGCTTAATATTTTTTTAACCTATATCCTCACTTGCACTGTATTTTCCAAAAAAAATATTTAATTTCAAGCTAGTAGTGCTGTTAAAAATAATTCTATGTACGATTTACCTTGTAAAAGTGACAGAGTCACGCACTCGTAAATAATTAAATTTTTGAGTGTAATAGAGTTTTATTTGGATTTTAATTTAATAGTGCATAATCTTTGGCATCATAGTTTGCTGTTCACTGTGATTATATCAAATATGAATACCCTAACTCCTAACCAATACTAAAAAAATCAAAAGCGAGTTTTTTGTTTCGCTTTTACGCTCTAACTACGCGACCGGTCATCATGAAATTTTGCATTCACGTTGTCAGTGGCCAGGAAAAGGACATAGGGTAATTTTCTTCCCGAAAAAAATACCGGTTTCTGTGAGACCGCGGGTGAAACTACGGGGCACACCTAGTCTATAGTAGTGATAATTTTTAGAAAAACAAAACAACACTTCAGTAACATCTATCATTAAGAATGTAAGTACCTACCTAAACAACGATAAATTTGAAAAACCTACTGAAACGCAATAATAATGTATAAATTCATCATTTCATTAATTCATAATACCTACATGTGGGTCACGTGCATCAGTAAGATCCTAGATCTATGCTAATTCAGTACAAATGCTCGATCCTAGATAATTTAAAAAAAATATAGTCTGCTCAGTCTTGTGTCGATTTCAAGTATTCAGTCTCAGCTCGTAACAAAACTTCCAAATAGCAGACGCGTCCTCTCTCGCCTGGCGCGGCCGGTTTGTTTGGCTCACGTACGCTCTCGCAGATTGGATTACGGCCCATGATACGGGATGCATATTTTACTTACCTATCTCCTTCGTAAATTGCGTAAAATATACCTACGTATGGCTGCGTATCTGCTGGAGGTGAGCGAGGAAAATGAGCGGCTGCGAGGAAAAAAGACCAATAGGATCGCTTCGCTGTGTCAATGAAGTGATTCTATTGGTTGGTTTATTCCCGCTCTTATTTTTCTCACGTCTACTCTGGATACGCAGCTTACAGGTACTTGAGTTGCAGTCCTTCTGCAGCCCTGGTATGTAAGAACGCGCAATATGAAGTCTGCTAGAAAAAAAACCTACAGTCTAATTGAGAGCCTCCTCCTTTTTAGAAGTCGGTTAATATGGTTACATTTTTTTTTGACGTTCATAAGTATATCTTTGATACCCAAATTGAATCAAAACATTTTGACTTTGACTTTGATGCGTTGATATTATTTTTTTATGTCGGGTTTTGTTTTTAATTAAAACAAAACCTAGTTATTTCATTTTCAAGCGAAAATAGAAGTAGAAAAAGCTAAAAGCTCTTATTAAATATGTAGTTTATAGATTTAGATTACGGTATAAATCTGAAAATTCTAACCCTTAAATGACACACCCCGTTAAGATTAACCCTTTATTGCCCTACAAAGAAAATGGTTATGAGTCAACTAAAAGAATCTCATTGTTCTCAAAAAAAATTGTCATAAAATATGCAATATTAAAAATACGAAACTGAATTTCTTCGTTTATTAGCTCCTTTGTTTGTTGTGCTTTCACGCCTTAACTGCTCAACCGATCATCAAGAAATTCTGCATACACGTTGTCAGGGGTATAGAAAAGGATATACACCTTTCATCCTGAAAAAGTCAACAGTTCCTGTAGGACCGTGGGTGAAACCACGGGGCGCAGTTAGTACTAGCTTATAAACGACCACAGAATTTAGTTTTCCAGTTACTTACATACATTTAATAAAAAACCTGCTAACAAAATACGCAACACAAAAACAAAGAAGACCCCTCAAAAGCGATACATCTCAGCAAATACCATAGTCTTACTCCAGAACGGCACAGGTGTCTTGTCTCATAAATACGCGTACATACCCTTTTTAATATACCCTAGATTTGCAGCACCCCCTCGCAGGGGATATAGGGGTTCGTAATATAACATTCAGATGCATTAATCAAAGCGGGTCGGGATTTTTCCCAGGATATTACGCCGTAAGTTATGGTGGGATCTTATTTGGAGGTAGTTTTGGATTTTGTTTAGGTACATTCGGGTTTAGAGGACTTGTAAAGAAGCTTGAGAGAGTATTATATTTTTTGTCTGTTATTTGACTAATCTAAGGTCAGTGTTTTGTCGCCCAATCATTTATTATTTAACTGTCCATTGTTGATATTCAAGTTATTGAAAAGCTGTCAAAATAGTCGGTTAAAAACTTAACATTTTGGTGAACTTTGGCCCAAGTGATTTTCTTTCAACATTGTTTTTAAATTAGTCCAATTTCAGAAATTCGAAATGCTCAAGTTATTTCAGCGTTGCTATTCACAGTAATTCGGAAACGTTTCCGATCGGATCCCACAAATTTCAAAATCAAATTGTTCGAATATCAGTCTGTTTTTATTAATTTTTGATGAAATAGGGAATTAAGTATAAATCCGATCGGAAGAATGAATCACGTTTAATAACTTATGAATACGGACTGAGTTTCGAATAATTCGAATTTCAAATGTTTGGAATCCGATCGGAAACGATTCCGAGAGATTGTGAACTAGGTGTGCCCCGCGGTTTCACCCGCGGTTAAAAAGTATCCTATGTGCTATTCTAGACTATAATCTGTCTCTGTGCCAAACTTCATACAGATCAGTTCAGCCGTTCTGGCGTGAAAGAGTAACAAACATCCATCCATCCATCCATCCATTCTAACAAACTTTCGCGTTTATAATATTAATAGGATACCTATGCAGGACACCGTATTTTATTGAGATCAATCAATTTTTTTGGTTTTAAATAAGTACTGAAAAGAAATAATTTAATCGAGTATTTTACACACACGTTGATGTGTTGAACAATTAAGTAATATAATTCTAAGAATACAATTAAAATTATATTTGCCTAAAAAATTGTTTCTTACAAGAACTAACCCTATATAACCCTATAATTCCCTCTCAAGTATTCATCCTTACCTCGCAAACAGTCACCAAAAACCACCTTAAAAAACGCAATTTTCTCACAATCGAAAAACCATTTTAAAAATTCATTGTTTCGTCCGAAACGTCCATGTGGGCCTCTAATAGACGGACGGACAAAGTGTTTTGCCTTATGAATAGATAATAAGGCATCAACCCTTCAAGTTATGGACGTCGCGGTCACAAGGGGTACTGTTTACCCTTTTTATGAGCAGTCTTTTGTTTCGAAGTGAGATCAGCGGTCGGAAGAGAGCGTTAGATCTTAACTTGTTAAGTTTGGGGTCTGTATGACCCGAGCTCGGATGTTGGGGGGTTTAAAGATTGGTATGAGTAGCTGATGTAGGGATGTTACAAATTCATATTCAATTCTTGAATGTTGGTACATGGATAACGCAATTTAGTGTTTTAATAAATAGTTATTTGATTGTTTGTAGAATTAGCTGTGCCGGGTGAAACTTCAGCAATCCCACAACTGTTAGTTTTTTCGGGATAAAAAGTAACCTATTAAGTACCCCTGACAACGTGTATGTAAAACTTCATGATAATTGGTTGACTCGAATCGGTACTCGTAAGCGTAACAAAGAAACGAAGAAATTTAGGATACGGAAAGTTAAAATTAAGAAGTTAGGATTTCGTCTTTCAAAACACACAGAGCAACAAATCGTAGCAACACAGATGTTTATCCACTACATCCGCATACAACCTAACTTCCGCTTCCGCTAAAAGTAAACCCCAGACTCAGCATTACGGCAAAGTAAGCTAGTTTCTGCAGAGTACATCCCTAAGCATATGATTTCCCGCGCCATCCAAGTTGCGCAGTAAATTCGCCTCACGCGAATGGGTTACACGAGGGAATTTTTCCTTACTAAACTCAACCCAACAAAGTTGGTGCAAGTAATCTAAAGTTAGGTACCAGGGCGGCAGAGGCTATTTAGATGCACATCTTAACTCGCCCATATATCTAGATTGTGAACGAACTCGAAGCAACTCTAAAAGTGTTTCCTATGTTTGCGTCTCTCCCGCTCTCCTTTTTCTGAGGAGCAAAATTGCAAGTGTGGACGACAGAGAAGGTAATCCAATAAGGCGGAGGCTAAATGATTGCTCGGAACTTGGAACTTTTCGATACTATTGAGTTAATTAAACAAAGAGACTTGGAATTTATTTCGTTCGCAGTTGGCGGGAATTCAATTTGAGTTGGCGGATTTTTTGCGTTCTTTTATTGAGTTCGGGATTTTATTTTATGTTCTGTTTACAAGAATTTTTGGGCGGTGTTTTGGTGTTGGTTTTTTGCTCTGCTTTTGAGGGTACCCACATATTTTTCTTAGGTTCTTCTCAGAAATAAATCATAATTTTCAATGTCATCAATGTCAAAGTCAACCAAAATGACAGCAGACTTCAAACTTTTCAGTTGGCTGCTGTAGTTCCCTTACAAAACCCCACCGTCGAAAGGTTAGCCTGACTTCCCCCACCGCTCTCCATAATCCAATCAGGCGCTAAAATTACACACCACTAAATTCAGAATCGGGGTCACACCGCCCATCGCAGGGATGTATTTATTTAATTTTAATAACGCACATTTCCATAGACAAACGGAGCGCGGGTGCGGGCCACAGATAATGTGTATTTGCATCCCGCATGAATTATCGGCCAGGTGCCGGTCGACAGCTCCGGTTTATGCTAGCCTGGTACCTTTGACGTTTAATTTTGCGTGTTTTAGATTAAATTAATGGGTAATTTGAATTTTAGCCTGTTTTATTTCGGTGTGAGCAGGCCTCGTAAAATGGTAGCCTTATGGCTAATATTTGTTGAAGCGTGTTGAGTTCTATAATGATTTTCTGTGTTTTAACTCTTTACTTTTGCATGACTTGAATAGAAATTATCTTGTAGATTAAAACCTCATAATGTGAACTTATACATTTTGAGGTTTTGTCTACAAAGTATCGTCTCTAATCTATTTACAGTCATAGGCAGTTTTGAGCACAGCTATACCGAAATGACTTTAAAGTACGACTCTAAGACTTAGACTCTACTTAAAGCTGCTTTGATTTATGTGCCTTGTTACAGCAAGAAAATATAAAATAAATTGATAAATAACCGAAATTGGGGTTGAACTTTAAAAGTTTGTCTTGCCTGTCATTACTCTGAAGACACCATGGTCTATGGTCTTTAAAAACATACTTTGAAGTCAAACATGTCTGAAATGCGCAAACTGCTTTGACATCTTTACAACACTAAATATCAAGATCAAACCATAGACTGTTAATATTCCCCAAAATCTCCTCATAAGCCATTAATTGGTAGTGATATCACATCCGAGTTCCGTTCTATTCCCGTTTTGTTTCCGATTCCGCTCCGTTTCCGCGCGACCGCACGCTCTATTGTGAACTGTCACTTGATAGATATTACCATAGATCATTAATCCTGGCTCATAGCTATTCACCGCTGGTTTTTATCTCGTACTATCTGTAGTCCCGCAGGCAGTTGGACCGATGTACGGAGGTTGCAGTACGTTGATGTGTGCTTTTGTAGAAGCGTCCTTATGTGAGGCTCTGTTATGGTACAAATTAAGTTTGAAATATTTTTTGGAGGTAGGAGTTAGGTTATGTTATAACGTTAGGTTAGGTTACGATACATTTTGCAAATATCCTTTGGCTTCAGTTGAAATGGCGTTTACTGTGGATTGACGGTTTTCGATGTAAAGGGATGATGACGTCGATATTTATCTGCTTCTAGTGGACATAGGTTAATGATATTGAAGACAAGGCTAAAATTAGAAGAGATTTCAGTGTAAAACACAATAGTAAAATCCTAAAGTTACTAGTAAATTTTCCAAAAAGATAGCAAATTTCGCTAGTCCAATCCTGTCAACAAAAACTTCTGTCATCATTGTCAGTCGATTGTTATCAGGCAGAACTTAAATCACTGTCAAACAGTACCAGGGGTCAGTAGTTGCGCCTGCATAATACCAGGGGGTCAGAAACGGCTTAGTTAATCAGAGCCGGCGGCCGATTAACTCGAGACTGGGCGCGAGATAATGCCTCTCGCGCGATTGGCCACTGACCACCTCTCCTGCCCGCTGGTGCCCTGGTATCGCTTCCACCCTTGAGATTTCCCGATAATCCCTGGATTTTCTTTGGTCCATTTGACATTTGAATATAGTCCGAAATGGCATGCAAAATAGGGCTTAATTGAGGTAGACTTGATTACATTTTGTTTTTGTGGGGCATTAAACTGGATTATTATTATTAGCATTTTGTTAAACAGGCCTTTATTTTTTTCAATTATAAATGTGTTTTAATTTTTGTAAATGTCAAGAAAGAAGTCTCTATATCTTGCACTTTAAGAAACAAAATAGCCGCTGGCTTTATCCTACGGAAAGGACAACATACATGCTAGTTGAGTTTCTGGTCTCTTCGTTTAGATGCTTTCAATAAACACTATAAAACCGCATCTCAACTAACATGCTAGCAGCTCGTACACCATTCTACTAATATCTGCAAGCTTAAGTACCTGTGAAGCGAATGAGTGAACTCCTCTGTGTAAATGAAGACGTGATTCTATTGGCATAGTAGAAAGTAGAAACTGTGGTAGGTAGGTAGGTAGGTAGGTGGTGGAAAAGTAGGTGGTTTTCTCTATGCCCACCGCTCATTTCCCTCGTATATCTACGGTGGTAACGCAGCTTAAGAGGGCTTTTCTCTCCACCGAAATGATGAGGATGTGCAGTGAAGAAAAAATCCACCAACTTACAACCTGGGTGTCTTCAAGTCTCAAGTGAATCTGTTTCTTCTAGGCAAGCGTGCTCCATCGTAGGCCGCATCACAGCTTATCATCAGGCATGTTGGCGGCTAAACGCAAGCTTATTAAGTGAAAAAAGCAAATGCATTAAAAAAATTACGATGATAAACGAAGTGATTCTTTTATGGTCCGTCTAGAAGCGCCCTTAATGAAATTGTATGTGTAAAATATTTAATGTTTACTAGCAGCGCCCCGCGGTTTTACCCGCGGTTAAAAAGTATCCTATGTGCTATTCTAGACGATAATCTATCTCTGTGCCAAATTTCATTCAGATCTGTTCAGCCGTTCTAGCGTGAAAGAGTAACAAACATCAATCCATCCATTCATTCTTACAAACTTTCGCGTTTATAATATTAGTAGGATTTTTAGCTCAATGACTAATTTAATTTTTTTTTGTTACAGGTAAACGTAATATTTTTTTCTACTTGAAGTTTGTTTTTTAATTAACGTCGGTTTGGTAAGTACTTAGTTACTAGTTACCTATTTCTAGACTCCCGATAAAATCTTTCAAATTAATCAAGTAGACGAGATGCAATTTCACACATAGAGATAGATAGTGAAACTTTTTGTTTTTCACGTCAAAAACAAATCCTACAACTAGCTAATAGTTCACCTCGAGCGGACACCTCATATATCTCCGTACCTTTTCGTCCAATGTCGCTCATATTCGAACTCAAAAATGATATTTGAACGAGCTACTTGCCTGCAAAATTTCATGAAAATAGGATTAACGATACTTAACTTATCGTCGAAAAATCAAAAGCCGAGATGTCGCACCAGACTCTGAGAACTGGCTTCGATCGCTCAAATGATTTGCCAATAATTTCGCACCTAAACTCATTAATAGCATATCGCCCGCCTCGCGGCAAAACGGCGTAACTCAAGATTGTGTTTTTTCGCGCGAGTTCATAACTCGAGGTATAAGGCTATAAGTACAGTTTAAGCGCCATTAGTGGAATTGGACCGAGCCACGTCAGGGCGGATTTGCGACTGTACGGCGGATACGTGAAGTCAGTACGGAAAGATGTCGTACGAAGAGATTGTCGCAGCAAGCAAAAAACTGGATAAACTGACGAAATATTGACAGTTATAATATTGAATCTAATTGTTTTACGAGACAGAACAATGATAAGCTCTCTTAACCATCACTATTACCATCTCGCGTGATGTTAAGCGTGAAGTTAAGTGCAGCCTCCAATGGTGTGGCATATTCTATTCAGCTTTACCTTTCTTTAAAAAAAAACAGATTTTTGATGACAACTGGAAGTCACGACTAGATTTCGATATTTTAAATTAGAGAACTAAATTGGCAGCTAGTTTTACAGCATTTTACTAAAAAAATCATTATTGGCTAGTTTCGTATTGTCTAACAGAGTTTCAAAAAGTTAACATCGACCATGACAATCATAAAATTCAGTTCAGTCCGAATTTAAAATGAACTTTGTGAAGCACTCATACTGTTTCTTCTGTAGCTACAGACCAGGCTCTCTATATAAGAGTAAGTATACATAGTATATAAGATCCAGTAAAATATGAAAGAGGATAGTCAATTTTTATAACGTTGCTGAAAGATTAAAAAATAACTTAGCGAGTTTTTTTTTATGCAGGTATACGCGAAATTTGAGTGATGCTTGAGAAAATAATAAAGTTAATAATGTATTAAAAAGAAATATATGTGTAGTCGATAATGTATCATTTCAGTGAATTCACTGAGAAATCAATTTAACTTGTAAATCTAGGTAAATGGTAATTTCTAGTTGAAATTGCATTAATATTGATAAAAATTATTTTAGAAATTTAAGTTGTGTCATGTTTTGTGCAACAAAAAATTCCCTAAAAACACATACTTTGACAACTAAACAAAAACTGGCATTTCATTCTAAAACAGTTATGCACGTTGCACTATTTTTACAGCGTCCATTAGAGCTCAACAATCACCCCTGGCTACCCCGTCCATGAAACAATTACTTAGCCTGAAAGTAACCCCCTGCACCCCCTCTCCCACCCCCCACTGGGGTGGCACCTGCCGCCATTTTCATAATGCACTCCACTTCTTTAAACTTAACACTTTAAATAATTGCCGAGCCAAGACGCGGGTCTATAAGGCCGGCTGCTATTGTATTGTAGCTTGAGACTTGCTATTACTGCTGTCAAAGTTGCGATGGTTTCAGGTTTGACAGTTGTGCTGCCATTTTTGTGTTGTATAGGTACTGAAATCTCATTGCTGACTTAGAGGTGGACAAATTGCATTTATGTTTTATCATCGAAAAATCGATCTAATTCTATATGACAACTAAAATTGAAAAATAAGGTAAACCAAAATTTTCAGCGAAACTAAATTAACAGCAACGATCGCAAGACGCAAATTACATAATAAACCTCCTGGTCGATAAGGCTCGACGGGGTCTCGTAGACCCCAGGTGGCCTGAGCGACCAGACGATCTGGAAGACCCAGGTGGAAGTGTTTCATTTAGAAAGGGTTGCCCCGTCTAAACGGAATATAATGCGGTGTGGTCTCATTTGGACGTTTCGAGCCACATGTGGACTTTTTAATTTAGTAAAATAAACGTTGCGCATGTGTGATTGGGATTACTGGGGATAAGTACGTCAAAATAAACAAGTACAAAAACATATTATAGAGACGTAGGCAATCCTTTAATCTTTTCATCAGTATATGTAACGTTTTTTGAATAATAGTATGCATCATTTTAATATTCCACTCAAAGCTTGGGCGGATTAAGAAAATATATTTAAGGGAAAATTAAAAAAAACTCCTAGATAGTTGATTGACTCAGGCGTTATTTTGCGGAAGTTCATATTCAAAACTGTTACTTTAACAAATCTTTAGTGTAATTCCGCTCTAAGTGCTAGATTTTACGAGTCGCTAATACTTTAGTACCTATCAATTAACAGAAAAGCATCATAAAACAACAGTAAACCTAAAAATATGTATCTCCATCTGGTGTCATAAAACGATTCAAAAACTCTCCGGTAATCAGCGAAACGACTCAATAAAGTTGGCGGCACATTAGCCCCATACTTACCCCCTCCCTAATAGCACCGACACACCCCTATATTTCACCCCAAGTCTTAAAATTCCGGCGCGCCTGCAGTTTTCAGTCTAGTCTAGACCATGGGTTCTAAACCTTTTTTCTGAGAACCACTGGTGGCCCATAACGGCTTTAAAGGTTGACTAGTGTGATTATCATAAAAATAATCACACTTGTTATAATTGCGAAAGTTTGTTACTTCTTCGCACTTAAACGGCTGAACTGATTTAAATAAAGTTTAATACAGTAAAAAATATAGTTCCTTTCGGACCGGTAGATGAAACCGCAAGATACAGCTAGTTGTTATCATAAAATTTATTTATAATAAAAGTTGCACGGTTCAATACTGACAAAACTTATGTCAAAGATAGGTCGGATGGTTGGATAAATTTGTGATTATCGGTCTATGGCAAGAACATAATATTGACAAATGGTCCGGCATACTGAAAACGTTGAGAACCTCTGATCTAGACTCAAAGTAAAGCTAAATTGCACCTGCTGGAAGTTCTTACGTATGCACATTAAAAATGCAGTTATTTGAGTTACGTCGCTTACAAATTGGCCGTCGTTTTGGTGATATGAGTTGTTGTTATTACTTTCAATTTTTGAGGTTAGTTATGAAGCAGGTTTTAAAGTCGGTTTTTCTAAGTTTATGGCCGGAAAATTGTGGTTTTAGTTTAGGTGAATGTTAAGTTAAATGTCTCAGCATTATGCTGAGTTGGAGCCGGTTTGTGGCAGGAAACCTGTTTTTTCTTTTCTGTCTTTATTTTTTGTTAGGTATGTATTTTTTTTTCTCCTATGTTTCCTGTTGCAAATAAATTATATTCTATTCTATTCTATTCTAAATGCAAGGTCTGGCGTTGAATCACTGCGTGTTTTTTAGTTTCAGTTTGTAGCAATGTTTTTTAAGCTATCAAATTTTGTTTAGTTTAGAAAATAATATAACAATTAAAACAGAATTGACACGTCTTTCCCTCACGGGGGCTGGCAGAGGTGTAATACAACACCCACACTTCACTGGACGATATTCAGTCCCAAATGAGAAATTAAAACACAATAATAGGATGGGTATTTTTACTCGTAAAAAGATGCGAAAAGCTTGGAGCAACTTTGAATTGGATAAATCATGAGATGCATATCTGTAGTCAGTTCCAAACAACTTCAGCATTCAAGTTTAAATAATAAATTTGAAAAAACTTCTGACTGTCATAGTTGAACTTTCTAGTCGTTCAGGCTGAAAACGTCTAGTTAGCTAAAACGTTATTTGTCTTATTACGTCCAATCCAACAATGTCCAGTGTTTTATAATAAGTAGTGTTCGAAAATGTCCAGCGTACGAGATCGTCCATAGTACAAGAATGTCTAATGTTTTGAATGTCTAGTCCATGGTACAATAATATACTCCGCGAGGTATAACATTCCGAGTCAAAAATGGTCACGTGGGCAACACGTGGTGACGTCATTAGATGCTTAAGCAAGACCGAAATATGTAATTCACAAACAGTTTGAAAGAGATGATGACGATGACGAGTGACGTCATTACGTGTTGGCTTCCGGAATGCTCAACCTTGTTTTTTAAATCATTGTCTAGTGTCTAGTATTCTTTGGAGACATCGCACATTATTTTTGACGTTCATAAGTGTATGTCTTTGATACCCAAATTGAATAAAAGCATTTTGACTTTGACTTTGACAAACTTTTAATTTTGTAAGTCATCTGTCGAAGAAAACAATCAAAATCGGTTTATCCATTGCGGAACTACGAAACCTCAAAAAGCACACAAAATTTATCCTAACTAATATTATAGAAGCAAAAGTGAGTTTGTTTGTTTGTAACGCTTTCACGCCCTAACTACTCAGCCGATCTTTATCAAATTTTGCATACACGTTATCTGAGGTACAGAAAAGGACATATGTATACTTTTTATCTCGAAAATGTAACGGTTCCTGTAGGTGAAACCGCAGGATGCAGCGAGTGATATATAAATTTGCGTCGGGCTTAAAAATAAAGACAATATCAAATAACTTAACCTCAATTAGCAGTAAAGCAAGTCTAAAATAATAACCAATCTCAGAGATATCGCACCGAAATAAACATATCGCTGGATTCTGTTTATCAGATCTGGGAATCAGATACTGTAGCAAGTTATTTACTTGATTCTGGCGCAAGTGAGAACCCACTTGAAGTTAAGGTACTGACACACTTGCTTAAAAGAAGATTGCTTGCTTGATGGCGTAAGACGATTTATCAGTTTAACCATTGATGAGCAGTTAACTCCGAGTTAAAAGATAACTTAACTTCTACAAGTGGTCGTAAGTAACCGTAAAGTAAGTCCGGTATAACCGTTCCGAAGACGGGTCGGAGCAGTAGCGCACTTGCGTCTCACTCAACTGCCGTCTTTGTACTTCTTCACTCTACAAAACTTCAAGGCTAGAGTGAATGAGTACTTTAGGTCGTCGTGCTCCATCTTAGACCACAATGTCGTTTAACATCAGGCGAGTTGGTGGTCAAACGCCGGCCTATTCTAAATTTAAAAAAAAAAGTAGAGTTAGGTATAGTAAGAACATCATCATCATTACAGTCTTTTACGTCCCACTGCAGAGACACCGACTCACCCTACGTCGGAGTGATTGAGTCGTTATCCAGCACGCTGGCTCAGTGCGGGCTGGTGGATGTCACATGTCCGAGAATTATTCTTTTAGGACATATCGGTTCATCACGATGTTTTCCTCCACCGTGAAAGCACATGTGAAATTTAATTTTCATACTAGCTTACTTCAAGTTAATTTTTACTTAATAAGTACATCTTTTATCTAAACCCACGAGGTTCCATATCACAGACAGCTAGTCGCAAACCCAGTAGGTTTTCCTAGCGAGCCTGCGTCACTGATTGGCTGTCTGCCAGACAGATGTCATATGTTTGATTGGACAAGATTTTAGGGCGTATTGTACTGGCTACTAGGATTAAATGTCAAAAATGTTTAGGTACACACTGTAGAGAGGAGCCTAATACAGTGTGACTAGGTTGGTAACGTGAACTAAAAATTTGAGTGGCTCGGTGGCTCAGATGGTAGTGAACCTGCCTTTTACGCTTGGGGGTTTGGGTTCGATGTTTACGATAAGCATTCATGTTTTGAACATTGTTTTCGTTTTATCTCTGAGTGTTAATTACTTATTTAAGTATATGTATCTAAATATATATATATGTATGTATAGCAGTCTCTGGCAGACGTAGTACAAGCTTTGCTTAGTATGGGGTCACGAGTCATCTTGACCGGATATCGGCTGTGTGTACAAAAATGTCCTGATTTTTTTTATTTAAAAATATTAACTGTAATCCATTGTCTTCCTTTCTATGTATTGTTACGAACACATCCTAGTAAAAATATTCTGATTTATAGTTAATGAATTCCAAAAAATGTTAACTAGCACGCATCACGCTATCATATAAATACTATCACAATGAGTGCTAGCGCGAACATTTAAGCTGACGTTTCAAATCGACTAAATCGGTAATTTCCATACAAATTTGTCGATTCAGTCGATTTGAAACGTCAGATGAAATGTCCGTGCTCACATCCTATAACACTTTAAAATAAAGGCCGGAGCACACTGACAGTGTTGGCATAAAAGTAATCAAAGACAACTTTATTGTATAAAAACGGCTTTATTATCTGAAAGCAATGTACTGTAACTTCTACGCCTTACTTCTTCTTTCGTCTTCTCTTCTTCTTGTAAGCTTACTAGTGTTCTATGAGTTGAAGACCTCGCGAATCTTTGCATATTTCGAAATGGCTGAAATATGTTTTCTTTACATTTTCAACCCTCATTGCTCCGCCATTTTGAGAATTGACCAAAAACAGCTGAAATGACATAAAAGATCCATTGTAATTATTTTTCGTACTTGCTCACAAAAATTCTCACAAGAATCGGTTGTGAAATGCGACCTGAAGGATAGCCGGTCAATTGCCAGAAAGACATACGAAAGCATTTTCGCCCAAGCTGAAACGGAGACGCTTCGCTAGCGTTCCGCACTCGCTCGGTCAGAAAGATAGACTAAATTAAATAGTAAGTACTCTTTCCTATGTTTTTTAAACGTTCATTTTTTTTTTAATTATGAGTAAGTCATTCAAGTTAAAAAGCAGTCTTGTCAGAGAACAGAACAATAATGCCACATTACATTAAGCAGCTGACTGCTAACTGCGGACTCCACCTGGAACTAAGCCGTGGTGCACATGAAGACGTCGAAGGGCGCGCCACAATAGCGCGGACAATGCGCGCGATAACCGCGCACTTCGTCACTCCGCTGACAGGGTTATCGGGCGGCGCACAATGGAGCGAGAGGCCTGTGCCATGAGAGAACGCGGGGAAACACTACATTTAAAAAAACATATCAATCTGAAACGCCTTTCCCCCGAAGAGGCTGGTAGAGGTGTACTAAACAAAAACTGCGCCGGACGATATCCCGTCCAAAATGTGACAGGCTTGCACTTGCCATACATCGGGCTCGCCCCCTGTCACATTTGGGACTGAATATCGTCCGGCAAAGTCTGGGTGTTGTATTACACCTTTGCCAGCCCCCTCGGGGGAATGGCGTGACGATATGTTTATGTATGTATGTTTATGTATCAGAAAGCTCAAAATTGCACCACACACAAATTATTATTACTTTTTAGATACATTATTATTGTTATTATTACATATTATTTTATTTTGAGCCTATTTGAGACAATTGTTAAAAAACTAGTAGACCTAAGTAAATATAATGGTAAATGCAGCTTTCAGTCTGAAAGCTGACCCTATGCTTTTGTAACAAGTATACAATAAACCGAATTAAAACGTTTAATCTTATTTCAGTAGCTTTCACCGCTTCATCCCCCAGCTTGCGTCACCGATACCGTTCCAGCGTATTGTTAATGTGCTCGTGAATTCCGGAACGCCTCTTTACGTCGCTCGCTGATTGGGTTTATCGCTCGCGCGCCACTGTGCGCGCACCCTTACAATACCAGATAGTGTGTACCTGCCTTAATTAATGTGGCAACACTAGCGCTGTCAAATCTTTTGTCTTAAATTTAGATTATCATAATTCAGATAAAGATTAGCTGTTCGATATCGCGTCAAACTGGAAATTGGTGGTATGATGCTGTATTAGCTGTTGTGGTTTCATGGACGTTGTGATAATTAATATTTGATGCTGTCAAATCTTTTGTCTTTGAAATGATAGTGTGATTTTAATTTGATACTGAAAAGGCTTGAATCTTGAGAAATAAATGGATAAAATACTTCGATAAATATTCTGTCCAATTTTTTTACGTTGGTTGTATGTTGGCGTATTTTGTGCTGTTATAGATATTTAGAACTTGGCTTAGGTAGAAATTTTATTACGACTCCAAAGACGAGTTTGATTTTTGTTTGATTTTCAATTGTCTGTTTCAAACGTTTTTATTAGATTGATCTACTCCCAAAACAATCTTAATTTTAGTAACTCAACAAATATTTCAATTTCAAGGCACATTTTAACAGTAACGTAAACTACCAGGGCATCATATCAAGCAACGTGGGAGTTCAAAGAAGCTGGTTCAAAGTGAACGGTCCGTTTGATTAGGCGCTCTCTCCACGCGCCTCGGGCCACGCTTTGTTACATCCACCTTTGTAAATCAAAGCTTTGGCGCGGCCTCTTGTCGATTCCTGCTTGCCTAGTAACTTGTACAGGTTGACAGCTGTTTAGTGATGATCTTTGAGTAAATCGTTGAAGCAAAAGTTGGTTTTTGAATATTGAAATGTTTCTGCACAAAAGTACCTAGTACCCACCATCTTTTCTTTGTGTGTTTGTCGTGATGTAGTTTCTTTCATCTTGCTCATTTTGAGGCATAACTCTTGAAAAAGAATCGATTTATTTATTATAATTTTATTTTGAAAAGAATGGTCAATCAACACAACTTACGACTGAATAAAACTTTAAATTAACAGTAAATAACGCACCGTAATTTATTTCTCATAAATTAAGGAGATTACAAAATAAAACATCGATAAAGCAAAACGAACACAGAAAAGGCATTCGAAAAAAGAATATTACAATTTACAGTGCATTGCAAAAAAATTGTCAGGCGCGGCGCGAATGTCAATAAAATTTGATGTTTACGCGGGCCAATATCTCGCGGTGTTCGAAACCACTCTCGACTGTTCTCGTTCGAAATATGATTAAAAGGCATTTTTAGCATTTTTCATGGTTTGTATTGACGGTGGATTTTAGCTGTTAGGGATTGAAAACGTTTGTGATTAATTCGGAGCTTTTGCAGTCGGAATAACTTGAATACTCCGCATAGTTCTGAATCAGTTTTAAAATTCTGCGTATTTCAATAAAATGTATCGTTCGGTTAGGAACTTGAATACCTATGACGAAATTTAAATATTATTACCTACTGCCGGGTTCAGATCAACATTCTAACATAATAGATTATTATGAACCTATACGGAAGTACGTCAGTTTTTTTTTTTATATTTTGAAAAATTCTGAATTATTTCACTGTTAAAACATAGTAAGGTTTTTACTGAAACTATACCATAGGTTAAAATCAAATAGTGACTATATTTCCAAAACCAGCTTTTCAGGGAACCCATTTTTGAAGCCCAAAACCCTTGTCCAAACCCCTGATTCTTTACAATATTCAATCAACACGTTCACTCGAGAACAAAAGCTTCACTATTTCCTCATTTTTCCCATTCTCTCCGAATAGTGTGAATTTAGGTACCCACAAGCCTTTGAGGCTCACTGACGCGCAGTTTTGAGCCTTAACTACAGTTTTTAAAAGCATTGTTCGTTTTATTTTCGCGCGCCGTTCGCGATTGACAGCGTCCCGGAGTTTTGTCTTAAACCGTTTTTCTTTTTTTAGTCTAGACAGACTAGACAGTGATTAGTCAGCACATGTTCTGTCAGGGAATTTAACGTCTCTTCATGTTATCCTCGTTTCATTTCGCGACAATGTAGTTTTAAAAGTTGCATGTCTAACCTGTCGCTCCCGTCCATCAAGCTGTCGCGATTTTCATTGAAGTCGGTAAAGCAGACCATGTCATAGGAAAGATTTTTGACATCGCTCTGCTCTAGTTGTCTTGTCATCCATTACTCCTAGTTTAACAATGACGTTTTGGCATTGTCCAGTAAAACTGTCGGGGCTGAAAAATTACCAAGGCTGACCGACCAGACATGTTGGAACCGAGTCTCATACATTAATTTTCCTTAACACTTACATAAATTATCGTTCCGCAAAAAGAATCGTGAGTCATAAAACAAACAATCGCTTTCGTAGCAACCCCACAATCCCTCGTGTAAACCATATCGCATGACTTAAATGCTCTCACACTAAAAGCAGCCGCCATTAGAACAAAATGGTCCATCAAAATTATAATATCAATTACCGATGCATTAACAATTCATATCAGAAGTCTAACGTAGCAGGAACAGGAATCTCGTATACGTAATGTTATTATTGCGGGAGGGAGATGGGTACTGGTGGGTGAGGGGAGGGAGACAAGGCACAGCGTCGGAGAGCTGTCAAAACGTCAAATTTCAGAACGTAGCTCGGCGCAGCAACTTCAAACGTGCCCCTACCGTCGGCATGCATTGCGCTAGCTCTAATATAGTTATGGCGCCCTGGTACGGGCGTGTTAATATTCATGCATCTCATCCTAGGAACGAAGCCATTTTCGTGAAAGCCTCGCCCGTTTCCACTATGAATATGAATGAATGATTCCGTTCGCTTCTTAGATTAAACTTTGGGATGCGGTCCTCTGCCGGCTCTCATTTTGCAGCTTTTGACCCGCTTTAAAGTTTTAGTATTGCGCCAATTTAGTGGGAGTGTTCTTTGGCTCTGTTATTAAAGCTTTTTCGAAGGTTGGGCTTTATTGTAAAGAGTGTGGGTTTTTTTCTTTAATGTTCTCACAAGTTTCACGTATTTAAATTTAGCCTAGTGACCTTCTAATATTTCTGAGTTGTACTTATCCACGTAGATTTTAGTGGTTGTTGCATTAAAGAGGGTTTATGTGTTCGTTTTGTGACAGAAATAGCAAATTACGAGTAGTATATAACTTCAACAGCTATTAATCAATCACCTTTCTTAGATTTTGTTTCTGAGTTTTTGTTTAATCTAAAAAGTCTTATATCTCATGGGAACGGTTTTCTTTTATTTGCAACACAAAGCAGCAGACCAAAAACGAAATTGAAAATTTCAATTCCACGCCTATTTCCTGGCAAAACAGACGGTCTGTATTCCATCTCCGTTGTCATCCGACAGTATTGGCTACTGCCCGAAAATGAGAGAAAATAACACATTTTGACATTTCAATATGCACTCATCCACGTCGGCCGACCACTCGCAAGACTCTCGACTCGTTTCTAATTAAAACGAAACCGAAAATACACGAAGAATTCTAAAAACGGCATCGAAATACGGGAGCATTTCTTAAAAACATTTCGTACGTAACAAGCTCGCACTCGACTAGCGGTATTTATGAACGTCAATCACAACTGTCAAAAGTGACAGTAGTCAAATCCCTCGGTAATAACGGGAAAGGAGGCTGGTTCTGTTCGTTCCCAATTTGAAAAACACACGTTCGTTCGTGCGCGTGCTTTTGGCGATTAGTGTTATTTTTGAAAATGGAATCGGAGATCGTGTCGCCTCGGGTGTCCCCGCCCACAAGATGGCCGCGCTAATCATCCGACGCATTCGCGGGAAAACGAAATGATATACAATTTTATTGAGGCGATATGTTATTACGGGCCTAAACCTGCAATTATAGAAGCTTTGCGCGTGGGAAGGGATTAGAAAAAAATATGTTTTTCGGCTCGTGCTCTGTAATTGTCCCGCCATTCATGAGAGGGCTTTAACAATGTGATTGTTCTAATTCCTGATTTTGTTTTTGTTTAATGATCAGTTTTGGTCCGACTCCATTATTATTTTCTACGTATTTAGCGTGTTAAATACGTCGTTTACAGGTTAGCCGAGCGAGTTATGGCTTTTCTTTTCCCACAATCATAAGTTTTAAGTGTTATTCTTCATCATTAACAAGTTAAATTTTGATTTCATCAATCGTTAGCTGTTTTGTAACTTTGAAATTCAAGAAAACCATAAATGTAGGTATACAAACTTACGGTTACGCTGAGTCAGAAATAACTAAGGTCATCCTAAAGGGCCGAGTTTAAAAAAACTCTACATTTAGTTGAAATGTTAAAAATGGATACTTACTTGAACACTTTCTCATGCATTTAATGACAGCACTTTTCATTTTGAGGCTGTATCAAAACTAACTCTAAGACTACCTGTTAAGTATCTAATCGGACTCTGTAGCTAAAAATTCTTCACTCTCTTATAATCGTATTTCATGATTAAAAAGCTAAGCAGTTTACCTCAGCTCAATCGATGTTAAGCAACGCAACGTGTCGTCGAAGTCGTCGAAGCTACACATTTCGATAACTCCTATTGAGGTGCTAATATTTGTCCCTAATTAGAATAGTAATTAGTAAGTTCGGATCGGGTATGGGTCATTATTTACGTGCGATCGGGTCGGGTCGATCTGCTGATTTATCGGGTGTCGCGGCGTCGGGTGGCGTGGCATGTCTGGTCAGGCCGTCTTACACGGATTACACGTGATCGGGACATGGCTGGGGTAAGCTTGATGTGCGATGGAATGACAGATATAGACGAAATAGAGATGAGTCACCCTACGTAGCATTTAATAGTTCATGTGGAAATGCTTTTTGACGCTTCCAACAAATAATTAGCGACTGTTTTACTTTGGCTGAACTTAATTTGAACATTATTTTGTAGAATTTTGCTTTAATAGAAAAATTTACAAAACAATAATCATTTCAAACTGCCGTTGAAGTTAAATACTCGTACTTTATTTTCAAATACAAATATTGTAAATGTTTTCATTTATTTTTCCTACTTTCATTTTTTTAACACAATGGGGCACATTTATTTTTCAAGTTTTTTGATATTTAAATTTTCAGCACATTTTTTACTTATCAAATCTTTTTTAACACATTTACAAATACACTAATTCCACCAAACAATACCAAACAGTCGAAATACTAAAGTCAAGGGCCACGTGCGAGGGCGGTCCTGCCCCAAGCGACACGGGTATGGCGTGGCGGAGCCGCCTAGCGGTGCGAAGGCGCTAGGGGACATGTAGCATTGTTGCAGCTAGCTGGCTCATTTGAGACCCATACTCGAATGTGAATCGGAAAGTGACCTTCTGTCAATGGGTTAAAAAGTGGCGGGAAATGGAAAATATACTTTTTTCTTCTTCATTGGCTATCACACAAACGTATATTGTGCCAGTTCTCAAGTTTTTCAAGATTCTAATGGAAGGGGTTTCAACATCAGAAGCTTTCTGAGTGAATTTGATGTCTAGGATAAATATTAAAACGCGCTTAGTTTTGGTTCCTCCGTTAGATCTACGGAACAGAATTCAATTTTACTACTTCAAAAATGCGATGTTATTTAATTAAGTTTCAATAAGAGATAGTGAAACGTTAAAAACTAAACCTATGTATCAATTTTAGATTTTTCGTAATTCTTGATCCTGGTTGAGTTTGATGATAGGAAATAAATTATTTGATAGCCTGCATAAAATACCAAGTGTAATCAAACCGGGAGAGCCATATCGCGTCTACCAGGCAAACATAGGGTAGCGGAGTGCAAATGTTTGATGAGCGGGCGCGGCTTCTCGAGATACGGGCCCGCTTCTTGTTCTGTGTTTTGTAATCCTGGTGTCTAGGAGGCTTCAAGATTTGTTTTCGACTGCTTTCCTGGTAGCTCTCTCTCTAGCTAGGGGTCGGTTGGGGTAAAGTTGTGTCGCTTAATTGTAAATTAAGGTTGTGGATTGTTGTAAGTATATCATTTTTGGTGCTGAGCCAAAATAAGACGAAACCCTACTTATGGTTACTTGCACTGAATATAAGAATTGCCTAAGTCCTTACCTTACCAGTTTAATCTACTCCTAAATAAATCGGGCACATTAAATTAAGTCTCTCCAAAGGAATGGCATAAGGTTCGTGCCAGAAAATGTAGGTAGGAGTAGTTGAGACTAGTTAAGCAAAGACTTAGGCAATTCTTCAATTTAGTACAAGTGGCCATTAATCTGACCGTTCGTATTTTTTTTTTTTAATGTCGAGTAGGTCGGCGTTTGACCAGCAACTCGCCTGATGATAAGCGACGTTGTGGTCTAAGATGGAGCACGACGATCTATAAGGTACTTATTCACTCTAGCCTTGAAGTTTTGTAGAGTGAAGAAGTACAAAGACGGCAGTTGAGTGAGGCGCTACAAGTGCGCCACTGCTCAGACCCGTCTTCGGAACGGTTACACCGGACTACATCCCTAAACACGACTAGGTCATTTCACGGCATGGCTTGGTCCGGTGGGTGGTAACTAGCCACGGCCGAAGCCTCCCACCAGAGAAAATATATTACTTTTCTTTTATTCAGACACTAAATAAGACTAAAATGTGGACACTAGACACACGTTTTAATCAAGATGGAAAACTAAAACATTTTTTGCTAGCTCTCATCACTGAAGGCTAAAAAGACGTCTGAATTTTGTCCACGCAGCACTGTAATACCAACTTCATTATCATTTCAATACCCCGTCCCACCATCAATATCCCTACTTACCGAGCTGCAAACAAACAGGCAGCGGGCACCGACGCGCATAAACAGGCATCGTTTGACAAATTCACCATCTAACAGATATCGATGTGGCGTCAATCATCGCTCGCGCTGAGTTATAGTGCACAGGCACAGGGCTTTATTTCACGTGAGTGTGCGCCTCATGCGTGCTGACAACCAACCCGTCTCATTTTCTGTTCGTCTGTCTGTTTCTGGCTGAAAAATTACTTGTTTACTTTGAGCTGTGTTGTCATCGCTCAAATATTTAATTTTTTAACATGCATATAGTAAATACTCATGCTCATTTACTCAGTAAAGCTTGAGATCTTGCTTGACGAGTGGAAGTTGCTTGAAAGAGTTTGACACTAAATTCACTAGTAGTTCTCCTCAAGCGGAGATAACTGCTCATCCGATTTCGTCCATATTTGAACTTAAAACTTGTGCTTATATGCACTACTTTGTTGCAAAATTTAATGTATATCAGATTAGTGATTCTCAAGTAATCCACGTACAAATAAATGCTAAGACGTCCTATCCTACTAGACTTAGAGACCTTGTTCCGCTCGGTCAATCAATAATTGAAGTGGGAATGTTCTTAAGCGTATTTCAACCATACTGCGGTTCTTGCTTAGTATTTATGAGCATACAAATCCACATACCACTCCTAGTGTACCTATTATAAATACCTACTTTTATACATCAGTCTATATCCACAGCCATGCGTGTAGATCATGCATCGACTATTGTTGTTCAACCCGACGCGTTGAATTTATAAGTGCGGCCGCGTTTTGTATGTTTTGCCTGTTTTGCGTTGACTGATAGCGTCGGTGCTGACGTAAATATTGAATCTTGTCATCAAAAATATTATTTTTGATTGGATTTAGGAATGTCGACAAAGCAAGCAATGTGATGATGAAGTAACTATAAAGTCATCTATTTTTACTCTGTGACAAAGATACACTGACAGGCTTGCATTTTAAAAAAAATAATGAGGTCAAAAGAAATATAAATCAATGATGAAGATATTTTTTTAAATCAGTAAAGACGTTTATAGTTAAGTAAATTCGTCATAATTATTATGGAAACATGTGTAATAGACAAGGCTTTTCAAAATTTGTTTTAAAAATAAATTAGTTTTTATGCTTGCTTTTCACAAATTATGAGAAAACTTCTAAAAAGTCAAAGTTTGACTTCATTGTGTCACCATCACATTTATGCTTCGCTAAATGCGATGCTATTCTTTTGACATTACGCTTTAAAATCAACTAGTAACACATTTTCTCGCACGCACTCTACGTGGGCTTTAACAAAATGTGGAACCTTAGCTAGAAACAATCTTTCTTTTTCTTATCTCATTAGAAAAACGAAAATCTAATTCTACAAGCACCAAAACTATCTCTCATGTATAAAGTGCATCAACAATCGGTTCATCTTACCCGACTCGACCCTATAGAGCGACCAACTTACTTGTGCAGTTAAATGAGGTCACTACCTCACTCTCTGAACTAACTTACTGAAACCGTCTGAAGAAAATTTTAGTTCGTCATTTAGCCACCAGCACAGATAAGTTGGTGCGGTAAATCCATCGCCCGATTTATTCCGATTCGATTAATTCAAAGCCCATCGAATGAATCGATTATTCGAATATTATTTATTCGCTGACGGTAATCAACGTGCGACACTCGGTTTAATTCATGCGTTGATTCGTTTCGGATAGAGGTTTTATTAAATGTTTTTTTTTGGTTTGTTAAGTGTAAGGTTAATGGTTTCTTGTAAATGGTTTTTAATTTGTTAATATTAGGCACGCTATGTTGAAAAAGATTATCTTTGAAAAGCAACATTCATTTAGTTGGGCGCCCGCAAGATTTTTTTACTACCTTCTTTGGCTACGACACATCTTTGCATTCTGCCAGGAAAGCATTCGTACAGGTGCAGTCAAATTTTTGTTTGAGACAAGATCTCGCATTCAGTCAATTTTTTTTCTAAGCGTGGCTCCGTGTGATGGAGCCACAATGCTCCGGTTTTTGCCGTTTTTGTCAACCGCTGTTATTTATAGTCAATACTCGTATGCAAAATATATCCCGAATTGACACGGGAAAGGGCTGTCCGTTTTTTAGAATAATACCTAATGAATACAGTGCTGCCAACTTAACTATTCCAATGGCGAAAATTTGAACTTGTTTCTTAACTTCGATTCTGAAGTGGTACCGCACGATACTGGGTCGTAAGAGTAAGGCGATCAAAGTCAAAGGAGATCGAGGTAGAAAACTCTGGAAACTATCGTGGTTTTGACACATTTTTTGATAATAAAGGATAGTTTTGATATCGGTTAAAGATTTTAGGCTTTCTTTCGGCGCGTTTTCACACCTAATTTCCTGGATGTACTTACACAAACTTTGTTTTTGTTAAATTCGCCAGCCCTAACTTTCATTCAGCATTTGTATACAGCACCTCATGAATATGGCCTCTTTTACATTTTATTTCACATTTATTGTCAACCGTTTGAGTCCACCGCCAGCGCCGGAGTTGATCCATTATTTCGTAAGGTTGGCAGTATCTGAGACTGGAGCACCGAGGAAAAGGTTCTTTATCCATATTGACATAAGAATGACATTAGCTTCTCTTTTTGTATTTGCTTTCAGGACTTGGGAAAGGGCTTATCATTTTTGAAATAAGAACGCTTTTTTTTTCGAACGCTGTGTTGTCTTGCCAGTTGTATCGGTATGTTAATGACACGGTGTTCTTTGAAGTTGCGATCGATATGCAATTTTTTATGGTTTACTTGCTGAAGCGTTTTAAAAAGCGTTTTGTATGTGGAATGCTATGTAGCACCTGTAGAAGATACTACAGAATAAAATCCTCTACTCTTATTCAAGACAAAACGTCAAATCAAACTACGTAGTGTTTATGTTTTGACATTTGATTATGATATATTATGACTTATACGAAACTATTCCTGACTGTCAGGTGTCCATCACGAAACCTCTATCACCTCTTACCTCCTGTCATAATACTCGATTGAAATAATTCACTAGTACCTACACATTAGGGATTCATGGACCAATAGACTAACTATATAATTTATTTTCAGTACGTCAGATATACACATAGCAATAATAGCCATTTCTGATAGGCTAAAATAATAATTAGGCTAAATGGCCAAAGCACGTGGAGCCAAGAATCTGTCATTCAAATTTCCATGAAAGTACCAGGCAAGCATATCACGACAAATATGGCATAGACAAGCACAGTAGGCACGTAGCAATGAGAGAATGTGAAATTCCAGACTACCTAAATTAGTCATCCGTTACAAGAGTACAAATAGACCTGTCGACGTGTCACACCGTCCCAATTCCATCACAGCAGGTACCAGGGCCCCATACAACAACAGAGGTACTGCAGTGTACACCTATCTCATTTCCTAGCCCAGTTGCGGCTTCCGAAGCCGTCAGGCCGGCCTCTTCCGGCTCGCAGATTAGTATCGACGCCATTTACCGTCTCACTAGCTTTGTTCTATTACTCGATTCATGAGGCGCTGACGTTCCAACTTTGGATTTGAATTTGTAATTGAGGTTTTTAATTTTCATTTCGGAAATGTGGCTTTGACAGGAAGTTTGATTTGTAATACGAACCTTCTTTTTCTAATAGTTTCAAAATGGAGGCTTCGCTTCCAATTTTGAAATGAAGCTTGATTTGCATTAGAAATGGAAGCTTTTCGAATTACGGCAATCGATTACTGATTACTGAATCGATAATGACCATGAAAATTGTTGTTGTCATCATAAATTGGTTTCAAAAACTCTAGGCTTTGATTTCGATAATTGGTTTCAATATTGTATGAATCGTAAATTAAACGCTGTCAGTAGTCATTTTCCATTGAAAAGCCGAGAGCGGCGTTCAAAAGGGTTCCATAAAAACTATTTTAGTCTCTAAAACAGCGGCCACTGGCTCTCCATTACGGCTTTGCATAATTTAGACCGATCCTGTCGTGGTTACTCCGAATCGGGCCTTTGAATACTTTATACGCCATTGAATTGTGCGCAAAAATGTACCCGATCCGCGGACAATTGACAGGTGTCTTTCAATTAAACCCCTAAGAGTTAGCAACGAGCTTTTTTCGACATTATTGACAAAAAAAACTGATAATTCGAAACCGAACTCAATTTTTAGGTTTGATATTTTATTTATTCAAATAGCTCAGTCGACAAGTCTGGAAATAACTCAAGTTGAGAAACGTACGCATTCACTTTCGCACATAAACAACGCATAAAATAAATAAACAACGAGACCAGGAGAGCAGAAAACAGAAGGACACCGCGTAGGGCCGCGATAGGGCCATCCATCACCGGGTCACATCGCTTCGATAGGGTTAGGGCCTCCTCCGCACCTTTATGTCTCCCCGGTGGGACATAAAGGCCCCGTACGCGGGACCCTAGTTTTTTGACGTCTATTTGTGGTCGGCACGATCCCTATAACGACTAGAACCGTCCCGTAAACTATTTTAGCTCCGGCCGATGTTTATGTTAGCTCTGAAACTTGAAAGTTCGTGTCATTTCGAGCTTGTACGAAATAAATCTAAAATGTGAATGTCGTGTCTTCGTACAATGTTCTGAGAAAAACTTGTTCGTGTTCGTGATTCTTGCTAGCGATGCATAATTTAGGGCTCAATCCGAGTGTCACGTCGCGGTGCCGAAAAATTTAATCCATCACACATAGAGCGAGCATACACGCTCTAGCCGTGTAGCTCGGTCGGGTACCGCGAGGTAGATGTGGAGTGACTAGCGGGTTTTAAACGAAAATGTTACTAGAAATAGAAACTTTAAAGGACTCGTGCAATTTCTGACAGCTATATGCTGTTTTAGCACAAAAAAATTAGTAAGTACTTTTTAGGTTTATCTTCGAGCAGATAATGGCAGTGAATAATCTTAATTCAAGAAGTACCTCAAACAAGGATTCTAATTAAAAGTCATTTGAGCTACAATTTTGAAACAGTTTCAACTGCTGTAAAATTAAAAGATTTTTCATAAAACCCTCTAAAAACGTCAATAAAGTTACCAATTCATCGCTACTTCACCGCTGAAGCACATTTCCCTCAAGATAACCCTCTCCGCCGAGACGCTATGATTTTTACTTTTACGACACGTCCGGAAATCACCGGGGCCCGTGAATATATTATTATTGTTATGGCAACACCGAGAAAATTGTAAAATACGCCGTGGAATGGCAAAGAATTATGTCTGCGTACGCATATCATTAGGGAATTTTCGGTTTTCGCACACAGACGTGTGGAATGAATATTTTAGCGCGTGTTTTTCTCTTTTGACGGAACTTAGTGGAATTATTCAGGAGATGGTTTATGTTTTCTCGAATTTTTTCATTTTTTGACCGACTTCAAAAAAGAAGGACATGCTCGATTCGTCTGTATGTTTTTTCTTTTGTATGTTACGGGATTACTTCGCCAATTATTTGAATCGATTTTAATGATTCTTTTTTTATTTGTATATAGATAATACTTTAGGGGTAGTCCTATGTAAACTTTATTGAAATTGGTCAAGCAGTTTATAAAATAACAACGGAAGTCTCAAACTTCTCCACTAACTAACTCTCAAATTAATCCACGGCATAAGTTACCTCCATACCAAATTTTATCAAAATCCATCCATTTCTTTGAGTTTAAAAAAGTAACAAAGAAACAAACACGCACACACACATTCACAAAATGTCGTATTAGGGTTTATAGGAAAAATACCTCATAGAATTGGAATTTAAAAAAAAATTACACATAAGTTTTTTTTTTTTCTTAAACTTTATAGGGATGAGATGTAATCAAAAGTTCTTATAAATAATAACCTTTTTTTATTTATGATATTCATCGTCATCGAATGCGGTATTCCCTAATGTCGTATTTACATCCGCAACGTCGATAGATCCGAATAAAGGGATTGTGTTGTGAGTAACTCGATTTATAGTTGGCAACTCGAATCTTTGCATCGAGAGATTTTTGCGGTTAGCTCTAGGGTTGTCCACCGTCACAGTACCTACTTACTTTTTAAGAAAACATTGTAAATTTTATTACTCTCTCAGAATTGTACTGTTTCAATTTCACTATATTGATTTGTTATTTTTTAAAAGCTCATTTCAAAGTCAAAATGTTTCTATTCAATTGGGTATCAAAGATACACTTATGAACGTCAAAGTTTTTTAATAGACTCGGCCGCCTTGTTCGGAAAAAGGGCCACTACTTAGAAGAGCAGGCAAGAAACTAAAGGGCTTTTTTTTTTAATAAATGAATGACTGTCTCACAAAGGTTAGCTTACAACTAGGTAATCTATGTATAGTGGCTACTTGGCGGAAGTGAAAGGCTCCAGACATCTTTGTCTTCTAAATAATTGTTAACCTTTTAATATCCTCTTTTCGTCATTGTCAAATGCAATAATTTTTTTTAATCCATAATTTAGTTAAATTCTTCCTAAGTAAAACTTAGAACTAAGTCTCAATAACTATCATTCCTAACACATTTTTTGTCTATAATTCATCTACCAAACCCTACCCGCGCCAACCCTACGTTATTTTTTCTCGATTTTCGATTTACCAACAGCAATCGACATTTTAATGCGTCCGCGTGATTTATTCGCCGGCCCGCTCGAAATTTGATATCTCCATACGGTTTATGATGCCCTGGTGCCTGGCCGGATCTATTGCAGAAAGGATTCCGTAAACTTTGCCGTATTGGTTTTTTGGGGTTATACATTTTTCGTTTATTTTTTTTTATTACTTAATAGGCTTGCGTTTGGCCTCCAACATGCCTGATGATAAGCAGTGATGCGGCCTACGATGGAGCACGCTTGCCTAGAAGAAACCGATTCACTCGAGACTTGAAGACACCCAGATTATAAGTGTCAGGGAACACACAGTCTGGCAGAGTATTCCACACTCTAGCGGTCCGTATGAGAAATGAGGAACCAAAGCGTTTGTTTCGTGCGTTCAAAGCGTTTACTATTGGTTTGGATCATGGTATAAAAATAATATACTCCGCCAGGTAAAGCATTCCGGTCACGTGGGCAACACGTAGTGACGTCAAGCTATGCATATAAGCAAGACCGAATGTAGTCATATACAAATAGTTCGAAAGAGACGAATAACGATGACGAGTGACGTCATTAAGTGTTTGCTCCCGGAATGATAAACCTTGTTGATTTGGATATGTCTCGAAATTATACACACATTGTTACAAAGCTTCGTTAAAAAAAAAAAAATACATGGATGTGGGATATTGTATTTTCTAGCTACGCCCCGCAGTATTACCCGCGGTCAAAAAGTGGCCTATGTGTTAATCCATCTCCGTTCCGAAGTTCATCAAAAATCAGTCCACCCGTTTGAGCGTGAAAAAAAATACAAACAAACACACACAAACTTTCGCATTTATGAAATAAGTAGGATAAACAGGATACTTGAGGCAATTCTTTTCTAATAAAGTTAAAATTAATCATTAAAAAATGAAAAAAGCAAAACTTTATTTGCACGTTGTAATAAGATACAGCTCCTCGGTTTAAAACCACCAATAAACTGTAATGAGCAAAAACTAGTACGCACTTAGTTCGAAATGAAACCGATTCTAAAAAGTTCATTTGAAAATCCAAACGCCAAACGGTAACGGTACAAAATGGTACCAACATACTGACAAAAAAAGTACGTTCAGCATAAATTTGCCAACTCCCGTTACAGAACCAGAAAGCAACGGGAGTCCATCATTTCTTAGTTTTTGTGGTCACCTTTAATGGTCTTCATAAATGTTTGATGAACAGCTTTTTCTGAGGCCCGCTAAAAAGTTTCGATTGTTGACAAAATCTTAAAAAACGCAGGCCGTTGGCCGACGCTCAATGTCAAACTCGTCCAGAGCCAAAAAAACTAAGTTTGTACGTCATACTTTAATCCACGAAGACGCATCCTACCTTTCCTTTTGACGTCTCTGAAAACCATATACATCCTTTTTACACATAAGGAAATGACAAGAGACGCAAATAATTATTTATAGTAATAATACTTTTGAAATAAACTAGAAACTAGAAAACATAAATCTCTTTCTAACTCTTCCTGTCTATGTGTGCCTAGTGGGCGCGGCGTAGTCAACTTTCAACTCTATCCTCGACCTCGTCTGAATTCTTTCTTTTAGCACTAACAACCACCATTAAATAAAGAGCATTTTCTAGCTTGGATAATAATTACATTTCACAGTTTTGTGTAAATTCAGCACCGTTATCCGTAAGTAAACATTACAAACGTAAACCCGACTTCCTGTAATCATTAGATCGCGATCGAGCGCATTAGCTAACTCTATTATTGTCTGTGGCTCTGGTACTGGGTGTTGATGAATCTGTGGCTTCGGCATTCATCTATGGAAGGATAATAAACAGCTGGACCTCCCTATGGGTGTGAAATGCGGATATTTTGAATCAAATTTAGAAGTAGGAATGGAAAGAAAATGTTATTAAACTCGGAAATGTTTCGAATTCGGTGTCAGTGAAAATTCGGAACTGTCACTTTATAACAAACTAGCTGACTCTGCGAACTTCGTACCGCCTAACAGTCGATTCTTTAATTTTTTTTTTCAAGCAATTTTTATATTTTTTCTCTGCGTAAGAACCATCCTCGTACCTACTTCAATAAATATTCTAAAAAAGGACTAACGAAATCACATTCAGCGATTCATTTTTATATTATAGAAGAAGATAGATAAATAAACTCTTTACTTACAAAAATTGCAACCAAAAGAATAAATACCGCTTAAAAGTAAATAAATAAAAATATCTTTACCAAAACAAAAACCCCGTACGCTTTTTCCTCCAAAGAAAATTATATCCCAATAGAAAACCTTAGCAGTGAATAATTTACCTGCTGGCAGGCTGGTGCCCTGGTAGAGTGGAGCGGCTCTCCCGGGAGCGACCGACCAATAACATTAGGTCGGACGTGCGCTGTCGCCCTGCTACCTGAATTATGGAATTCCTTGAGAAAAACGAAATGTTTATTAATAAAATAGCGGAAGTTTGTGTGTTTGTTTGTCATTTGACAGATGTGAAAGATACGTCAGGAAGACGTTCATTTTGCGGCACACAATATATCAGATGAAATCAGTGCTAGATTGAAAATCGTACTTACGCTGTCACCCTAGTAACTAAAAAAAAAAAAGAGAAAGAGGAAAAGAAAAAATGTACTAGGTCAGAAAATCTATTCCTCGGTTAGTTATTTAGAAATTGATTGAAATTTGACCCTTAAACAAAAAAAAAATTACATTTTGGCCAAGAAAGTCACTGACAAAGTACCAAGTACCTACTGATAAATAAATTATTGAATAAAAATCTCAAACTACCAACATTATAACAAACCTACAAAAAAACCAAAACGATCTAACGAACAAACTCGCCTAACTCAAAACAGGTGTATTTTCCCTTTCAATTATTAGAAAAGCCGTCGGCACGATTTAATTAAGTTGAAATCGGAATCGGCGGGAATCGGTCGGTATCGGCGTCGCAATGTTTGTCTCTGTTGTAGTCTTGTTTCGTGTTCTATTTAGCTTTTTAAAAGAAACGACGAAAATAATTTGCGTTTTACCAGCTTTGGAAATGTTCTGAGGTTGGACTATACCCAAAACGGACTAGGAGCCCTATTCGGAGGTTTAAGATTTTCATCTCACCTTTTTTCGTCCTTGTTGCTTTAGTTTGAAACGTCATAGGTATAAGAGTGAACTGTTGTTAATTGTTTACGTCTTTGCGTGTGTTCCATGACATCCGCGACACAGGGAAACCTAAAAACTCTAGATAACTATCTAGAAACCTAGCTACGATGTGAAACGTTATCACCTACTAATATTATAAACGCGAAAGTTTGGAAGATTGAATGGATCTTTGTTACTCTTTCGCGCCAGAACGGCTGAACAGATCTGGACGAAATTTGGCACAGAGATAGACTATAGTCTAGAATAGCACATAGGATACTTTTTAACCGCGGGGAGGAGCTTGTTTAATATAAGGCCCTACGCCACCTGCGCTTGCTTATCGCCCGGTGCGCTGTAGAGGCCTCAATAGCCAACAACATAGTCATTCATAATTCTTTAATACCTGGGACCCTATTCGGAGATTTGACATTTTCATCTCACTTTTTCTCGTCCTTGTTGCTCTCGTTTGAAACGTCATAGGTGTGAGAGTGACCAAGATAAAATCTCATCTCATCTCACGCGCAGGAATAGCCCCCCTGTGCGTTTTAGTCGTTAATTTCAGACCTTTTTCCTAGGATTTAGTCCAAATGTAACTAAAACGTTGTTATCTCTTGTTCCAGCACCCGTACCCCTCCGAAGACCAAAAGAAGCAATTAGCACAAGATACAGGGTTAACGATACTACAAGTTAATAATTGGTGAGTTTTACATACATTTATTTATTTATTAATACAAATATTTTACATAACATTATCATCACGCCTTTTCTCTGGAAGATTGAGTTTTTCGTCAACTGGCAAGCGTGAAACGCGGCGGTGAGGTGTATTTTAACACCCACACTTTTCAGGACGATATTCAGTTCCAAATGTGAAAGGGGCGAGCTTGTCGCCATACACTGGGCTCCAGTTCACACAATGAACCAACTGATGCGTACCTTCGACTGAGTGCTGGGATCGACTCCGCGCCCGTTGGCTAGAAGGGCGAGCGTTTACCCAACTAGGCTATTAATACAACTAGGCTTTTTTTTCTAGTCGCTTGTTCTAAGTAACATGCTAATAACATAAGTCGATAACTGATTTCGCAATTAAACACAAGTTTTCAGCCCAAAGCCCTCAAACGTTGGTGAAGATGAGATTGTAGTATGTTTTTAAACCCCGACGCAAAAATGGCAGGGTGTTATAAGTTTGACGTGCCTGTATGTGAATGATATTTTATTGTTTAATATTTTCTTTATAGATAGATAGATAGATAAACTCTTTATTGTTCACACCACAGATAATAAAACAACAAGAGAAAAATAATTATAAAACTTATTAAATAGTGTAACAACTGGCGGCCTTATCACTAAAAGCGATCTCTTCCAAGATCTCTTTATGTTTGTTTTACTTTGTATTTTTGGTGTGTAATAAAGATGTATTGTATTATATTGTATGTGTGTGTCGGTGGCATCGTAGCTCACGAACGGACGAACCGTTTTTGATGAATTTATTAATAGGTAACTTTAGTTTGGTGTGTTGGTACCACGGTACCTAACCGCTACCGCAACCAACTCCAAAAACTTCCGTAATTACATCAAACGCGTACCAAAGTTCAAACTAATTCGATAATGCTTGTAGTTGCTTACTCCTTTCGTATTATTCTCTCCTTCTATTTTATCCTTCTCTTTCTACTTCCTCTTACCTCTTAGGCCTTCACAGAAGATACGGAGTTACATTATTAAACGCAGGGTTAATTAACTCTGAGTTAAAATGCTATAAATGTCATTGCAAATAACACTGGCCTACAAAAAAAATATTTTGTTTTGGTGCAGCTCTGTTCGCATCTGTAGTCGGTAAAGTAGGTAGTGTGAACTACATTGCTGCTACTAGATGTCAGCTGACAGCTCTGGTTTACCCTACAATTCTTATTTAATTTTTTTACGATTTTATTCGAAATCAGTCCATGTTATAACTACTTTTATGACATTAATCGTATAAATTTATGATGGAAAGTAATTCAAGAAGTTGCATTAACGATCCTGATATGTTTTGTTACATATGCGGTGAGTAAATAATGAAAAATCAACGGAAACCGATTAATGAGACGGTAATTCGCTTGTATTCTGTATACTTTCTTCCTCATGAACAAGAGCTGCTATGAAAAATGTGACTAGTTTTCTCGTATCAGCTCACAAAATATACCCAAAATCAGTTCTAAAATCTTAGGCACCAAAATGAGTGTAGGCCAGTGTAATAGGTGTTGTGTTAACTGAATTGTAAATGTCACTCTAGTATTGTATTAGCTCAAGACTAGCTTCTATCTCTCAGTGGTTCAAGACGATTTATTAGTTAAGTCTTTGGTGAGCGGTTACCTACGAGTTTAAAAGATAATTCGAGCTTTTGCAAGTGACCTTTAGGTTGCGTTTCCACTTGCAACAAAACTTCAGCGAAAAATGTCCGACAGTCTCTCAATGACACTTGCTGCGGATCTTACATTTGCAAGCCTTTTTCTCTATCGCCTACTTTCCGTGGTGTACCGATACAGACGGTTGATTGCCTTGAGCTCTTAGGTGTCCGTCTTACCTCGAATTTGAACTTTGGTTCATTCATTGAGTCAAAAGCCAAAGTTGCTGCTAAAAAACTTGGTATCCTTTCCAAGGTGAGGCAATACTTCACTCCTGAACAGCTTCTTACCCTTTATCAAGCACAGGTTCGATCTTGTTTGGAGTATTGCTGCCACCTATGGCATGGTTCCGCCAAGTATCAGCTAGACGCTCTGGACTCCATCGAAAAGCGCGCCAAACGGCTCATAAACAATGACTCGTTGGTTGAATCTAAGCTTCAGAGCTTGTCACACCGGCGTGAAGTGGCTAGTCTGTCGGTATTCTACAGAATACACTACGGCGAGTGTGCACAAGAACTGCACGACCTGATCCTGCCATCACCGTTCTTCTACAATTGTACCAGGCGCACCAGTAAGAGACACCCTCTCATGGTGGAAATTCCGCCAAAACGCACTAAGCGTTTCAAGTCAACTTTTCTTGTAAGAACTGCAGAGGTGTGGAACTCGTTGCCTGCGTCTGTCTTTCCACCTAAATACAATCCGGGGGTGTTTAAGAGTAAAGTGAATAGGTATCTCCTAGGCAAGCGTGTTACACCTTCGATCACGGCAACGCTTCCCATCAGGCGAGTCAGTGGTCAAACGCATGCCTAGTATGCTATAAAAAAAAAAAAAGCTTGCTGTCGGACAGATTATCAGAAATTTGTCGCTGAAGTTTTCTTGCAAGTTTTTCCTCTTCTTCTTCTTTCTTGTTTTCCTTCTTTTATTTGGGTCGGGCAAAATGACGGGGTGTTATAAGTTTCACGTGCCTGTGTGTGTGTGTTTAAGTGTGTGTCTGTCTGTGGCATTGTAGGTCCTGGATGAACCGATTCTGATTTTGTTTTTTTTTTGTTGGAAAGGTGGGTAGTTGGGAGTGTTCTTAGCTATAAATAAATAAATAAATAAAATTCGGAACATTGTCACACACGGTCGCCTGACCCCAAACTAAGCAAAGCTTGTACTATGGCTGCCAGATTGATATACATACATACATATTTTTAAATACATACTGAAATAGATATTAACACCCAGACAAAAACAAACACAAATATTCATCACATGAATGTTTGTCCTAGGTGGGAATCGAACCCACGCCCCCAAGCTCAGAAGGTAGGCTCACTACCAACTGAGCCACCGAGGCAGTCAAAAAAGCTATGTTTGATGAAAAACGGGGTCGGAGATTTTTTTAATTTTTAATATATACTTGTTCTTCTCAAGTCTTATAGATTCCTCAATAAACATTCAGCTCTAAGTTTCTAAGCCATAACAATAGCACGACTCTTTCAAATCACTATAAACAACGAAACAGCTGTTGAATAATTTCTCTACCAAATAAACAAGTGATTATCATACGTTGCAAATACTCTTCTTTACGAGCCACGATCCGATCGGCATAAACTCATTACATAACGATCGTCGGGGGCTGTAAACAACGGTGCTAGTTGATACATTTGCATTTTAGAATAGAAGCAGAGATTGTGACTGCGTTTAGGGAAGGTTCCTTAAGTTTTAAGTCAAAAATGTTGCTATTAAGTTTTGTGATTTAAAAAAAAAATAATCTTGTTAAATTATAATATAATAGATTCAAGATACTTGTACACACAGTCGCCTGACCCCAAACTAAGAATTGCCAAAGATTGCCAAAAGATCTGCCAAAGATTGATATACATACTTAGATATTTTTAAATTACTTACTTAAATAGATATTAACACCCAGACATAGAACAAACACAAACGTTCATCACATAAATGTTTGCCCTAGGTGGGAATTGCACCCACACCCCCAAGCTTAGAAGGCAGGTTCACTACCAACTGAGGCAGCGAGGCAGTCAAATTATTTTGTATATAATTGTACAGTATTTTACGTCCTATTGCGGTGACACCGACCTACCCTACGTCGAGGGTGATTGAGACGCTATTCATCACGCTGGCTCAGTGCGGGCTGGTGGATGTCACATGTCCAAGAATTCTTCTTCAATATATAATAAAAAAATATACCAACATATCCTTCCTCACAATGTATTCCTTCACCGCAAGGGCACGTGTCAAATTTAAATTTAATTATTTTTGTCATTTGTACTTCTACTTAGGTACTACTCTAAAATCATTTTTAGAAATTTGCTGACTTATTATATAAATAATCAAGGATCTTTCAAAAAACATAGTTTTCCAGCACTTTATTGATCTAAACTATTTCATTCACGTCCTCACAATGACAATATTCTGATATCAGGGCTCGACCTATACGAACTTGCTTTTATTTTACGCGTGGCTTTTAATTTCATCTTGGTCTCTCTCACTCTTATGACTCTTCAAACGAGAGAGACAATGACAAGATTATCTCAGGCATCAGAATAGGGTCCCTGCGCACGCGCAGCAGTGTAGGTGTGAGTGCGTCTGTGGTTCATAAAATGGCGGATATATTGGTAACGTTCTGCCGCTCGAAACTGCAGATTACTAAGTTGACTCGGTGTTTCAAACTACGTGGGTGCAAAGAAACAGTTTGCGATTTCTGCGATTCAGATAAGCAAGGAGCGAAACAGTTTGCAATATCTGCAATTAAGATAACGCTGCGTTTTTGAAAAACTACGCCATAGCCTAAATTCGTCAAACAAGCCAGGGATCAATAACTAAACTTAAAAGCATTTAAATTACATATTTTATGTACTTTTCCCGTGCTGTTCTTGATCTGCATCGTCATAGTTATACTTGATTGCATTTTTGTTTTCCTACTCAATTACGCCAAAGACTTTCTTATGCAGTCTTTTGCAAAACAAAATTACTAACCCCAAACCAAATAAACATCTGTAAACAAATTGATACACTAAGTAAACTGTCATTTTAGTGTAGTAAGTGTAGTAATTGTATTACTACACTAAATACATAAAGACATAAAGACTCTAGAAGGGTTTCCAGGAAATTGAATAAATGGCTATTGACAAAAGGACTTTATGATTTGAAAGAGTGATTAAAATAGCGATTATATTTTGTTGTTATTTTGATAGTGTTGTTTATTTCATATTGTTTATCTACATTTATAAGTACCTATGTACATCATATTGCACACACCACTTGGGTCTACTATTGAGACTATATTTAAATTAAGACCTTTGTACCCAGTTCTGCAATAAATTATTCTTATTCTTATTATACCATGATGAATTGTATTGTTATCTGAGTAATTGACATGTAATATTTTTTGTTTTCAAAATCATACATTTAATATTTTTTTTAAAAGTAAACTTAACTTCATTGTCACATTTATAATTTCAAGAAGTATCTAAACAGTAAACCAGTAAACAGTAAAACTTGAGCTGGATCAAGTTGACCACCCCTGCTTCTAGAGCGAGAGAATACAATCAAATTTTCGTATTTATAACATCAGTGGCGTGATAGTGTGATGCTACTTTTTTTAACAGAAAAAACTTTCAAAACCCTCATTATCCTTCCTACTAATATTATAAACGCGAAAGTTTGTAAGAATAAATAGATGGATGGATGAATGTTTGTTACTCTTTCACGCCAGAACGGCAGAACAGATCTGGATAAAATTTGGCACAGAGATAGATTATAGTCTAGAATAGCACATAGGATACTTTTTAACCGCGGGTGAAACCGCGAGCGCAGCTATTTTATAATTTAGAAACACAATCGTACTTATCCATAGCTGTTCTATTCCCACCTATAGTCAGTAGAAAGAGAAACGTATAGTGAATTGAAGGCTACTACGAGTACAATAAGCACTCAACCAACGCTACTCGAGACCAATCCCATTGTGAGCTACCTAACTTAACACTCGAAGTTCGGTAAATCAATATAACTTAAAATATAACTTAGGAACGTTTATTTATATCATTAAGTTCAAGTGATGGGTTTTAAGTCGAGTGTGTATTGATATGCCACGCTGCCGAGTTCGATTGTGATTCCGAGATAGCGTGGGAATGTTTTTTAAATGGTTTGGTGGTGTTAGTATCATTGGCTGGTAGGGTTGTCGTCACCAATGGTGGCAACGCCGGACAGAAACTACAAAAATTTAGGACATTTGGTTGTAACTGAGGTTTTTCTCGGACATCCACCTCTGTACAGTTATTTCTACAATAAAAATGTTACCCAAAACAATCGGGTATGTATGTACTTTCAATTAATCGCGATTCCCTGACGCAAATAGTGTCCAGATTTCACTCTTTTGGAAAACCCTTCCCTGGACTCCTGGACGCTTTCTAAACTACGAAAATTCCGGGTAATCCCAGATGGATGGCAGCCCTATTTAAGAGAAGAGAAATGATTCGTGATTGCGCTAATGATGTTTTAAGTATATTTCATATCGATGTGTTTTGCTTTTTAAGAGTCCGGCGACCACTTTAAACTAACTTTGCATTGGCTTAAGGTTTTCTATAGCCATTTCGTCTAGAAGAAGACAACGAGCGCAAAGAGCAAGTAATGATACTGATATTTTTAGTTGAAACCTTCTTCGTGTTAAATCAATATGAAAAGTAGATTTTGTCCAAAAATAAATGAAATCAAAACCGTAATTTTTATCTTGCTCTGACATTTCATGCAGCAAACTGGGTATGCAAAGATATTTAGTTCTTCGCTGATTGACGTCATCAAAGCATTTACGAATCGTTTTAATTTTGCACAGCAGATTATGGTCCATCCATTCAGTTTCTTTCTATACTCTATACTAGATGGATGACATGTCAATCTGCAAGCCCTAACTGTCAAATTTGACAGACAGCGGGTGCAGTAAATCAATGTACTGAAAGTTTTTTCATATTTTTTTTAAACTCTTTGATGTAATAACCAAAGGACCAAGTTAACATAACAGTAAAGCCACCATCTGAAGCATGCGTCACAATGACGCACCTCTCATTATCTCATAGCCGCCTGGTACCTGACAGGTACCGGTGACTGACTGACGGCTCGGGTCACAGGTCGACAGGGCGTACCTCTCGCGCGTTCTATGCGCCTGGTACTGCTATATAATTAAACCTGTAATTAGAGAAAAAACAAAGGCCCGTCAATAATAATTTAAGTTATATTATACACAGCTTATTATAATTACTCAGAGTAAATTAACAGATAGGTGAAGCGTCATACCTAATCAAAATATAAGGTTGAAGATACTTCACCCTGATTCATTAGCGACTAGGAAATCTAGGAAACTATAACTTTAGACTACATTGTAGTATAGCAAAAACATGGATCTAGCTATTTTCACATAAATAAATACGGGACACTTCCACACACGGTCGCCTGACACCAAACTAAGCAAAGCTTTACTTAACTGTTTTCCCATTTAAGTCCCAAAGACATTATTTAACTGTTTTCCCGACATTTTAAAGTGAAAAGTATCCTATGAACCTCATGATAAGACACTATTCCTTTGTTAAATCTTATCAACATTATTTCACCCGTCCTAAAGTACAAAAAAGATGCAGCAACAAAAACAATCAAGCACTCATTAGCTAAAATCCAATCTCACCCATCCCAACTCAACACGAGCACAATCAAAAAATCATTCGAATAGTCCAAACACTCGAGTATTAATTCGAGTTAACATCTTTACGTCCAGTAAAACCATTAGGAAGGGTTGGGGCGCACTACCCCAGTGGTCCCTGTGTAAACAGGTGGGGCGCAGCTGATGCAGGCTTGATTGGTTAAGTGCTTGCTTCTTTTGTGTTACTGTGCAAGTTGTTTTGACGCTATTCGTTTAAAATTGTAAAATAAAAGAGCATTCATTTGTTTTAGTTTATTCATTACTAGCGACCCGCCCCGGGTTTGCACGGTACACTTACCTACCCATAAACCTTTCGTGAAAAATTACATAACTGATGGTAAAAACCACATCAAAATCCGTTGCTTGGCTTTGAAGAAGTTCGCGGATATACAGACAGAGAGACGGACAGCCGCAAAGAGTGACAAAGTCACTATTTTGATATACACTACACTATGTTGAGAAGAGAAGATTAGTAAGTTATAATTTTGATGATCAAATTATTCGTAACGTAACTTATTACTGTATTCATCGCTTACATCTCGAATAAGCTATTATACTTATAGAGTATTATTATTCATAAAAGACAGCGTCGTTACTAGATACAATGTGATCTAAATACTAACTTACAAAGTATTCGAATTACATTCTTCTAGATTATGAATTACAAAATTTCAGAAGGACTGTTTTGACTAGTCACAACGTTTACCATTAGGCGAGACGCCATCATCATCATCCATCTCATTTTATTAAAAACAACAGCACCAATGTCAGAGTTCACCAAAACATAACTTCCCGTCCCTTTATGTATCAGAGAATTATGTCCCCCGCGCAAATGCCGTCCTCTCGAGACCAATTGCAAGAGTAAATATTTAATAAGTGCACGCCAACCCTTCCGTGTTTGTAATAACCAATTATCCAGGGTGGCTAATCTATAATTAGAGTTGTAGGTGGTAAAATTAGTAAATCGCTCGTGGAGATTGAGGAATATAATTTAGATGGTACTAGGGGCACATAAGTTGGGAGCGGTTGCTTGTGACAGAATTGGAAAATTGACAAATGGAAAATTAATATTATTATCGTCACGACTTTCCATTGAAGGGGCTGGCAGAGGTGTATTACAACACCTAGACTTCGCCGGGCGATATCTAGTCTCAAATGTGACAAGAAGTGGGTCTTGACAAGAACAACAGGAACATAACAGAACAAAATTAAACGCCACAAGAAAAAAAAACTACTTGGAATTCTGAAACTCTAACTACCTAGTAAGAAACGAAAAAAGTGTTTTAAGATTTAGGGCAGAGGGTCGTAATTGGACAGTCTTCTTCAGTTATGTCTGAATTAGGTTAGGAGTCCTGAATTCACAATTGTGCTGTAATCCTATAAGAACTTTGAAAGAGAAAGAAGCAATTAACTTCTAGAGATAGAGTAAGAGAGAAACACAAAAGTGAATTCCGATATTTCAACGTACCTATCAAAACAAAACTCACAAAATAAAAATGGTGCTCACAGAATCATTCAACGAAAAAGAACATGAAAGTGCGAACCCCTAATGAAGCACTAAAGAACCTCCCTAATTAATTAACAGCCACTAACTGTAATATATTCCTCCGTATTGAAAGTAACTGTACCAGGCGGACATAACATTGATGCAAATGTGACGTGATTACATTAGTGGAGTACGCCATAAAGGTTATTAAGAGTATGGGGACTTCTGACTTTGTTCTCTCAATTTGTTACATTTTCCTACTGCGAAAATACCTACGTATAGCTTGTGTCTGTAAAAAAATTCAGCTAATAAGCTCTGCGGTAGTTTATGTTATCTTGTATGTAGATTGCCTTCTGCTATTCGTGTACTGTATTAACAGCCATATCCAAGCTATATCAAATTGAAACCGGCTGCGAATAGAGATACGCATCGCGAATCGATTCCTGAGATCGATATCCATTCATGACGGCATTGATATCGATAAGGAAGTCGTGATGGTAGAAAGGAGGTTTAGATCCTAATTATGTATTAACTAGTTGTTATCAGCGATTTCGTTCGCGTTTATTCGGAAAATATTATCCAAAAACCTTCATCGTGATATACTGTAACTAATTATCAAATTTCATCCAGATCCGTTCAGCCGTTTGGCCGTAAAAAGCTTACAAACAGACAGACAGAGTTAATTACGATTTTATATAATATTAGCTGCGCCCTGCGGTTTTACTCACGGTTAAAGAGTAGCATATGTGTAATCCAAAGTTTAAGCTACTTCCATCAAACATTTCATCAAAATCCATCCATCCGTTTGAAAAGTAATAACAAACATATAAATTTACACACGATCACAATATTATTGTGATCAAGAGTGTGACATTTTGGGACATCGTGACATTATGAGAACGTCACTTTGTGAGCCTAGAGGATCAGTATGGCTGGATGGATGAGTTATACCCATTGGGTATGGAAAAATGTAAATTACACAACGATTATTTTTAATAAACTTTTTAATGTTACAAGTACTTGCTGAATTAGAATAACTGTCGTTTATTTAAATGTAGTTGACAATTTATAACATGTTACACTGTATTTATTTTGATTCTAGGCAAATGTTTAACCAAACAAAGTTAATTAGTTAAGTACCTAAATTATTTCTTCGTTTTACGATATTAAGGTTAGCAGTTAGTCGTCACTAGAAATCGATATAATTACGATAGTATCACTTTAAAATATTTGTCTCATCCCTACAAGTGAATTACGCCCCCCTAATTGCAATTGTATAAACATGCAAATGTTCGAAGCGAGCTTGTCACTGCCTCTCATTGTTGCGCTCCTGGTACTTGTAATTGATAAGGCGCGACCATTTGAAATTTAAATGTGCCATCTCGGGGGATACGGAATGGATTTTCCTCCAGTGCTCCTTTTAGCTGTTCCGTTATCTGGTAACGAAGAAATAAATACGGATTTTCGTAGTTAATGGAATTATCTTTGTTATTTTTGGAGACATAAAAGACTCGACGCGTGACAAGTCTAAATTGAATCTTGGGTGGAATGCAACTGAAGCTCGCAAGAGATACACGTGATGAGTGTAAGGTGATACTTACTGACAAAAGTGATTGAGAGTGATGACTCACTCACTAACTAAACTAACTTAATCAATAATAAATCTAAGTATTGATGAGGCTCAAATAGCTTTAACTTTAACTTTAAACATTAATAGCACATTTCTAAAAATAGGTCGAGAGTCAGACTTTAAAAAAAAGTTATTTATCAATTTGAATTTTATTTTCAACCTTCAAAATAGAATTCCATGTCTATACATTGCTATCTAAAATGGGCACACAAATTTTGTAGTAAATAAATTAATGATTAAAGTAAAAAAAGCACCAAAAATTTTGTTGAAATTGTTGAATTGTATTCAACAAAAAATAACACTGCTGTCTTTAAAAAATTAAGGCCAGATTATAGTAGCGTCCACAGTCAGTAACGATCGGTACAAGTTTTATCATCATATCAGACAGTAAATCACTCGTATAATTAACCTCACACTTTTGTCGTACTTTATTGAGCGAAATATGCACTCTAGTCCCACTTGTAGACCCATTTTCGTGTCGTAAGTCCCATATTCGTCCGGGCGTCGCGACACCCTCCATACGCCGTCCCAGTTGATGGCTCATCTCCCGTTACGGCATGTCCCGTTTTATGTTTACGAGCATGTCCCAAGATTTGTTTATTTGATTAGAGTGTTACTTTGAGGTGTTTTGTGCGCAGTTTGGTGTTTTATGCATGTTTAGTGATGTGCGCGTTTGAAGTTGTTTCGGGGTTGTTGTGGCGATTTTTTTACGTTCGCCTTATTGTTATTTAGGCAATACTTGCTCAGTTATTAAATTAAACCTGTCTTTCTCTCTCTCTCTCTCTCTCTCTCTCTCTCTCTCTCTCTCTCTCTCTCTCTCTGTCAGACCTATGAATCCCCTAGAAAGCCTAAAGGTAACCCAGATTTAATTTAATCTTCAAATAGTCTATGGTCTCGTGGTGCATAACACACTGGCAGGAGTTAAATATATTATGTTACAATTATGACAACGTTGACAGTTATACAAACTAAAACTAACACACTTTACACACTATCATAATTCTGCACTGTAAAAGATTAGGAGAAAGACACATACATACACACATAGGTAAGTTTGTAAAACAACATTTTTAAGTGTTCAATAGGATAAAGACAGTACACTCTGGCAAATAGAAATACACACTAAGCCACACCCATTTATAATAATCATCGCACAAAATTAACACCCTCTCAAATGAGCCGGTAAAGGCTAACCAATAATTAGTAGCTAAGCCCATGTATCGACTACTAATCAAGTAAAGCCGAGTAAGCTGATAATCCGTGTCGCTGGCTCCTAGACTATATGCTAGGGCGACCATGCGAGCTAATCCAGATTGAAATGCAGCTTACTAACTGTTATTTTAACTGTGAATTTAGTGCTGAGTAAGTTATCGGCTTGATAGTAAGCGCTGCTGGTAAGTCTGAGATTTATTTATCTTTACTAGCTACGCCCCGCGGTTTCATTCGCGGTTTCATTCCTGCTCTTCCAGACTATAATCTATCTCTGTACCAAATTTCATCCAGATCTGTTTCGCCGTTCTGGCGAGATTGAGTGACAAACATCCCTATATCCATCCAAACTATCGCAGTTATAATTTGCGTGTGATAAATAGTTTTTATAAGCAACAGTGGGTTTGGATTTAGATAAAATACAGCGTGGAATTACTAGCCACATAAATAACGTGAACAAAGAGTACGAAAAATCTGGAAATTCCAACCAAAAGCTTCGCCTACTCGACGTCATAGGTACTAGGATTTCAGCCTACAAGTAGAGGTATCTTTAGACCATTACCTCACATTGTCTCCATTCAATAAATACCCAATAATAGGCCACCCTGAAAGCGTACTAGCACTATTGTGTCCACCCATCATGCTAGTATCCAATTTCAGTGGCCGATTGTTCTATTGTCTATCGATAGATACCAGGGCGGCATAATTAGGGCATCGGATGAGCGTGACGCGGAATACATTTCCTATAGTTTGATGTCTGCCTGGTACTTGGCAACTGTCGGAGTTGAATGACATGGGATTTGGTTTGGATGCCGGGCGTGTTGCCATCTTCGACTATCGGCTTCCATAACAACATGGTGTTTAACAAATTTTGCAAGATATCTATAGATCTCTTGATATTAATTTATCACAATGTTATATTATTATTATCATAAACTCATAAATGTAGATGTACTTATCACTCCTTAGTAATTTCTAATTCCCTTGTCGTCTCTTCTGCTCTTCATTAGCGATGTCAAAGAGCTTTGAGCCTGTCTTCTTGCATCTATACACCGGGCAGGTGTCCTACCCCTTTCGCACCTCACGTAGTGACGGCATCCCACTTCATGTATAATTCCATCACGATTCTGGTCTCCTGGTAGCTGCATATTTAACACGCCACGCCACGCCGTTCTGTACTCCTTGTTAAAGTATTCAACTCGACTTGCTGCAAGGTATTTCCGCTACGTCACGGAATAGATAAACCAAGCTACGTGAGCACGGACGTGACAGGTTTCTTATTTGGAAAACATTCGGTGAAGACTGCCTCGGAGTAATGCTGCCCTGGTAATTTGACACACATTTTATTTCCTTGTTTCGTTATTTAGGTTGAAGTTCTGGCTAAAACCTTTTATTTAAACACTAGCTGCGTTTCACGATGTTCCTCTCGGTTAAAATGTAACCTATGTGCTATTTAGACTGTAATCTATCTCTGTGCCAAATTTCATTCAGATGTGTTCAGCCGTTCTGGCGTGTTTGAGTAAAAAACATCTATCCATCTTTCAAAACTTTTCTTCTTTCACATTTTTAACAGTGTGATTTATCAAATTAGTATTCAAAGCTAAATTATGTCTTAACAATCTATAATATAATTCTTAATTGGCACAATGTAGGTAGGTACGTCCTTATTCTGGAAAATTGTACTAAAGATAAACAAATCGGAAAATAAGAAGAAAGCTTACTGTAACAATGAGTTGCTTAAATTCAATGAAAATAGCATTTTCTTTGAAACAATTTTCAATAGGAAGTAAATAAAAGAGACAATTACTCGTATAGCTAGAATATACTCGCACTACCCTCTCAAGATTAAATAAAAACAGGCCAATTCCTTAAAACAACTGTTTCCTTCCGGCCCTTGGTCCGCGCGTTAACCGTCGGTTAGGTCGCTCGTAAACTGTAGGTTATCCGGCGATTACGCGTTACCCTCACCTGTGACACGGTACCAGGGCTGCAGAGTAAGAGAGAGTCTAACGTAATTAGATAGAAACAGAAAAAATAAGTTTAAAAAAACAGCCTTGATAAAGGCCGAAAAAATGTTTTTTTGATGATGATTTTATTTTTACAAATGACATCTTGCTCAGTTTTTCCCCAATCTCAGCTCGTCTACAGCAACTGCACCGAAAATGTGTATTTTAAAACCAAATTTCCCCCAAGCCTGCCCTCCGCAAAACAGACCTGAACATATTTCACTAAAAAAACTGGCATTCCAACCTCACTTATTCCGCACCAAAAGGAAAATTTCCATATCTACGCAACCTCAAACTCTTTTACACCCCCCATTTTGAATAAGACAACGGTTGAGATGGTTCCGATAGCGCTCCCCAAGGCTCAGTAGGTCGCGGAATGGCCTCTGAAATGGCTGGAAACTCTCAAATTGTCCATCAGGAATCACTGACGCCGAGCCCAAGGTTTACGAGCCCTGACGAGCCGTAAAACAACTTGCGAACGACACTTCGGTTTAATACCCCTGGATTTTTGTTTAGTACCGGTTTTAGATAAGGTCGTCGGGATTTTTTCGGCTTGTGTCGAGTGTTGCAGATGTCTTGATGACGGGGAGATTTGGCTACGTAATTTTCGCAACAGTTTCGCTTAAGAAAGTGTCATTTTTCAACGATTCCTCTTCTTAAAGCGCTTAATCAATTAAAGAGCAAATAGTTGTTTTGTTTCATATTTTAGCACAGCCGCTTACCCGAAAACATGTGTTGGATGGCACGTTTGCATTATAAGCAGTTCTGGACCCTTATTGGTTGGATAGGGCGACTATTGGTTGGACTTGATTGGTTGAAGCATTTTGAGACCCCAAACCTTCTCATTTTAAGTCCGAGAACAGCAAGAATTTAAGGGCCATATCAGTAGAAAGGCAGAAGAAGGATCTTCGGCACACTTAACTCATTAGCCTAGCTGGAATTATATTATTGCGATATGCCTGCCTTACCCCTGATCACGAAATTGGATCAAGTTTCCAGTCTGGCATTAAATTTTTAAAGGTAAACCTTGTCCAACCTAACTTCTGCTTAGCTACGCCAATGGGTAAGCAAAATCTAAAGTATCAGTGATAAAAATCTTCGTAAATCCTTCTTCCAAACCCCAAACCCTTCGGAATCAGTACAATCATTTAAACAGCACTCATATCATGGCATCGACCGGCTCCCCATCGCATCTCCATATTGTAGAACAGCGTTAGTGCTCCTTCGGCGAACGTTTGCTGGCCCATCATGGGGCTGCTTGTGGACTGTACGGGATGAAATTGTGATGGTGTACGCGGCTTTTTCTACCAAACACGTGAAGCCAAAAAGGAGGGGTATATGTTTGTGTCTTATGTAGGAATGTCCGTCTCTTTGTTCTCTCGTAACTACTAAATAGATGAACCGATTTTGATGAGTGATAGTTCGTTAGATTCATCTTTGTTGCGCGAGTGTCATAGCCTCATAATGTAACCATCATCCTGCCTAGTATTCTGCACGTCATCCTGTACGTAATTGCCGCTTTGTGCAGGATGGTGAATGTTGTTGCATCCTGCATCGCGTCCTGCAATGACCAAAGATAATTTAGACGCTACGCTGCAAACGTCCGGCACGTGGACGCTGGGCAGGATAGTGTCTGACCTACATCCTGCTTTCCAGTCCTGCAAGCAATACTGTAAGGCAAGATGGTGAATGGGCTACATTTTTCCAGCAACGTGTCTCTCTAAGCTGAAAACAATAACAGTGGTTACATTAATTTTAATTAACTTTACTAATTACAGCTGACATGTTTTAACGGTTTTATTTGGCTTGACCTTACATGTTTTTAACTACCTGTTTTTCGAAAATAGGCCTATATCCATCATTTCGTCTAATTGTAATTTCGTCTCATGGTAAAATGATGAAACTTGCTCGTATTCAAAAGTCCGCATTTCCTCCCGTGTGTTCCCACGGCAGGCCGCGAGTCCCTCCCAGTGATAAAACAGCCATTTCCTACTGTAATGGGAGTGAATTTTCAGTTTTTTCCAGCTACCCTCCGCGGGGCGAAAAAAGACTTGGGAATTGACACGCTGTTGGAACTTTTGAAAAGGTTGAAATGGATATTTTGTGATAATCGGCTTGGTTTAAAATAGCTCTGATAGGCTCGCCTCTCAAGCCAGAGGGAGCGGGTTCGGACCCGGCCGACGGCACGCACCAATTTGTTCATTGTTCGAACACATGTGCGTGTTAAATGTCATCTGCCCCAAAATTAGAGCCCGGTGTATGGCGACAGGCTCGCCTTCTGTCGAATTTCAGACTGAATATCGTGCGACGAAGTGTGGTTGTTGTATTACACTTCTGCCAGCCCCTTCGGGAGAAAGACGTGCCGATATGTTATATCAACTAATAAATTAAGGCAATGAAACCAATAATTGTAAAAAAAATACTAAACTACCTGTCTCTCTTTTTTAATTTTCTCTGAACTCTGCACGATGATTGACTGTGCTTAATCGACCGTAATGAAATTAAGCAAGATAATGAGTCATGTTTACCAAAATTAAAGAAACACACTGAAACTTTGTTTTACTAAAACTAACTGTAAAGTAAACGGTGAAACTAAAAAAAACAGCTTAATACCCCTTGCACAAAGACAAACATTCCCCACTGCGTAATAAATAATTAACTCTAATGATTTCATTAATTAAATTATGTTGCATAAGATAATGTTCCATAATCTAAACGAAAAATATGACGGGTAGCTTCGTGTGACACATCCATTATTTAAAATTAAAGAGTCTCATATTGCTTTCTGCGCTAGTTAACGGATGATTAGCATTTTATGACAGCTTTAAAAGTTAAAGTTTGATTTTGAAACTGGCTGTCAATCGCTGGTTACATATAACATACCTTACAAATAAAATAAAATAATACTATTCTAATGTCATTATAATTTTAAAAAATTTCATAAAACGTATTCATGTATCTTGAAGAACTATATTCAAATGCTTTGTGGTAGCCAAAGTCAGCTAGGGCTAGCCCCAGCCCCCAGTCGAACTACTTACAATAAAGTCAATTCACCATAAACCTATCAAATACTTTAAACTACCAATAATCCCTAATCTAAAGCGACAATAATCGTTAAACAACTAATAAATACCACTTCCGTGTCCAAATTGAACCCCGCAAATTAATTTACAGCCAAAACATGCAAAACTACCAACCTAACGAACAATTACTGCAAAAACAAGCTTTGAATTACAAGAAAAACAATTACGTCTTACGGCCTCGTAACAATTCACCTTACCGCCGTAAACACGGGCCTAAGCCTCAAAGCCCCCTACACTCGTCAAAATAATTCATTTTAATTTTCTTTATGGTCTAGTAAACCTTTATTTTACGATGGTAGTAGCCGAGATAACTGAGGGAGTCCCTTAAAGGCCTTTATGCCCTTTATTCCGAGTCTCTTTACTGCCAACCCTACGCTTCGTAGATGAGCGGTGCGAAAATGCGCGCGTATTTTCCGACTCAATTCTTTTTTCAAAAGAATTTTCCGGGTGGTATTTTTTTCTTTTTTGTGCTAGGTTTTCGGCTTGCGTTATTTTTACTTTTCTTACGAGTGGTCGGAACTGGCCGGTGAGAAAATTAGGCGGCGATTGTTATTCTTTTTTTTTTCGGCCAGTGCTTTAACTTTTTTAGGCACTGGCCAGTTCTTACATTTTATTATGATTTTTGTGGCAATGAAAATTGTATTCCGAATACCAAAGTCTACATTAAAATTATACTCGTTTCGAACCTTCAAGATACCCTAGCGAGCACAAGATCCTCTCCTTACGACTCCTTTTCCCCGTCTTGTAAATATTAATTATAATTAAATGAGCTTTTTGTGTAAATAAATTATGAGGAGGCATTCTTTTGTGATGTTAATTGAATTTTTCCCGTTCTTTGTTCTAGGTAAGTGCCTTTCGGTGTAATGCAACGATTCAAATAATAAGTCGGTGAGTTTTTGCTTTATTCGATGTAATCATCATTTTTGGGGAGTGTCAAACGCCTACTGGTTTTTGTAAGGTGTTATTTGGGGCCGGTTTTTGTTGATGGTTTTTGTCTATGATTTGATTCGTTCGAGTCTCTAGCAAAGTATCTAAAATAAAAACTCTAGGTGGGTAATAGTGGGTAATAGTGGGGCAATTCGGCTAACTACAGCCGATGCTTACCAGGAGGGCTATTCCTGCGCGTGAGATGAGATGAGATTTTATCTTGGTCACTCTCACACCTATGACGTTTCAAACGAGAGCAACAAGGACGAAAAAAGGTGAGATGAAAATCTCAAATCTCCGAATAGGGCCACTGAACCGTTAGGTTTGCGTTAACCTTAAAATCGGACTGAGAACGGCTTATCACTAATGTTTCACTAACGTGTCACTGGTGGTATAGTCCACCTGGAAAAGCTGACGCAACGTAAACGGTTCAATTGAAAATCGGCTAAATTGCCTCCCAGAATGAGTAACTTGTCAGTAACGTCGAACCAATCTTGGCCCCTTACATCCAAAAACCTTGTACGATATTTATTCTGTGGTAAAACCAAGATTAAGATAAATTCCAAATAACCCTCAACATACCAGGCTGACATGTCTCGATGGAGCCAACATCACACCTAAGCCTACTAAACGCATGTACCAGGCCTGCAGAATGTGCGAGGATGTACCCGGAACACTTAGCGCCGCATTAAGCGACCTCTTCGTGCCCTTTACGGCCCTGGTAATGTCGGATCCCCTTGACGCCCTTATGTGACCCTGTGATAGACAGTAGTTTCGGATATTAAACCTCTGTGGTACGGCGGTAGTAGACACTTCTATTTGATTAAAAATATAAGTAAGAAACTTATTTTCTTGCAGTAATTTTTAAACCTATCATAAAAAGTGCTGGTGTAATTCTTGCTAACTAATTTGCTGGTCAACATCTAAAATATAAGTCTTTCTGGAAGTCTTTATAAGCCGCAAATGACCCCGATACCATAAAATAAACAGTCACAAAACAAATCCATTTCATCTGGACCACATCTCTAATTTATTTGCACATTGCACCAGTTTCTCCCTGACAGAAAGATTTATTTGATCCTTTTAATTTGTCCTAAAAATGGCGCGTTTTGTAGAAACAGTTTAACGGTCAGTCATTGCGCATCTAATCCATAAATCTCGACGGTTATAAAACATTTTCTAGATTGCTAACAGATAATAAAACATTCCAACTTCAAAAGAACTGTTAACAATAAAAACTGTATTTTGGTTATAATAATTAAAAACAGAGTTCTAAATATGTTTTGGTTCTAAATTCAGTTTTTATCTGAAAGACCAACAAAGTTTTGTATGGCTTTTCTGTACACAAAAAATACACTTACTACACTTACTTACTCTTATTGAAATTTTTTTACATGTCTGCAACGTTTTTTATTGACATTTGCTAAACCTTTCTTGTATAGTTCAGGCTGACAACGTCCAGTGTCATACAACGTCTAGTTTGCTAAAACGTCCAAGGTCTTATTACGTCCAGTCCAAAAATGTCCGTGCTTCCTAATGACTAGTGTCCGAAAACATCCAACGTACGATAACGTCCAGTGTACGAGAACGTCTAGTGCCTTGAAAGGTCCAGTGTTTTTAGAGACATAATTTTTGACTAACTTTTTAAACAGGAATATGCTGCTATTTTATTTGTATGTGTGATTTTGACAACAATTAAAGAAAACCAACATTCGAACATCGAAACACAAAAGCATTTGACCCAGTCCCCGACCCCTTCCAGAGCGATGTCTTTCCGCGCCGCCGCCGCTCCGCGTCATCATTTTTCACCGTTCCTCCATTTATTTTATCTGTGCACCGCACGCCCGTCGGACGGCAGGCGATAGCGCCACCGCTGTTTCGTATTTCGAACATCAGCTGCTGAGACGACGAGATTTATGAACGCACCCATTCAGCTAGAATCCCGACAGTTTGAATTTGGAACGTTTTTTTGTGTATTCGACAATTTACCGTTCCTTATTTGAATTCCGTTTCCGAATGAGCCTCGCATTTTCGCTCCACCTTTTGCATTTTAATGCGATCAAGATATTAAACGTTAGACTTTTTAAAAGACTAGCTATTTTTTTAAGAATTTCCAGGTGGTCCGTCCATAGATAACAATAATTATCATAATTTTAATCGCGTCCGTTTAAATTGCAAGTTCGCAGCTTTAATTAAATGTCAGCATTCCATTCGAAAGGGCAAGTCTTCTAAGTATTTAATTAAATTCTTTGCCAAAGTTTGCTCGGTTGCTCGTCGTATAGACTACTGGTTATTCCTAAAGTCAATCTAACTCGCAATTTTATATAACCTAACTTAAGAATCGAGACTAAATCATAAGCTATGACGATAAACTAGAACCTGCAAGTTACATGGCGTTCTGTCTGTGCCCTGGTAGCGCACAGTTGAAAATCTTACTCGCGGTCACCCGTCTAATGACTGAAGGTGAAAAGTTGCTTTATTTAACCTCTCTAACACCTTTCAAAGTTAGTAAGTTAAAAACTACCGGTCTTTGAAATAAACTAACTCATTTATTGAACGAATGAAGAGATCTAAGTCTATGTATGTACTAGGACAACATAAGTATTAGTACCTCTTTACTTCTTAAAAATAGTGCGAATGAATATTTTCATATGGTACGGATTCTAAATTTAAACGGAGAGCAACAATCTACAAACACCAAGCTTAAGGGATCTCTAGATTTCTGCTTCCAAGTTTGAACTCCAATATTTTAAAGTGTAACGAATATGTGCGAGTAATGGAGTGTTGTAAGGTGAATGAGGGGAAGCGTAACGCGGCATCAGCGAAAAGGCACCGACTCAGCCCGTACCGACATTTCCCTATCTCATTTTCCATTTGACAAACATCATTACATCTTCCTGTGTCGCCCTCGCGGCAATTTTCGGAAGCTTTCGGGTGCGTTCGGGCGAGTTCGCGCGCTTCCGGAAGAGGTCCCGCTCTGAAGCTGAACTAAAACTTTTTTGACGTTTTTTTTTCGACTTGAAATTGGCTTTGAAAGTTTTGATTATTAAGCTTGACAAATTGTTTAAATAAAATGAATTGATTTTAAAGGAAGGAAAAAAGTTAGTAAAAGCTGAAGTAGATTCGGAATTCGAAAGATAATTTTTCTACGATACAACTTCATATTTTCTCTTCTACAATTTTACAAGACTTTTTGCTTTTGTAAGTGACTAAACAAAATGCTTTCAACGAAAATCTTCAAGTACCAATTTCACTAAATAATTAAACCAGTTCTAAGAATAAGCATAAAAGCCTTTGTATCCGAGCAGTGAATCTAGAATCCAATAGAAGTGGATCGATCCCGACAAAAATACACGGCTTATGAGAGAAAGCCACTAGCGCCAGCATCAGGCCGCCCCTAGACAATTAATCATCCCCCCACTCCCGCCGCCCCACCCCTCCCCCTCCCTATTGTCACAGAAGCCGGTCAAATTGTCTACGCTAGTATTTTCATTACTTTGAGTTTTCGCGTGGTATGCCCGATATTTGCAGAATGTTTTTGATTTGGAATGATGTTGGGATTTATAGCACGGAATATAAGTAGGAACGGACGGGCTCGATGTTTTTTTCTTTTTTTTACCTCAATACATGGTTTGCTTTTCTTGTGGTTCAGGCAGGTTGTTTATTGTGCCAATTTTAAGTTAAGATTATTTAATTGGTGTCGAATTTGTTTTCCCATCTATTTTTCGAAATACCTAGACAAACCCCTGACTCCGAAAGGCATGAAATCAACTTGAGTTTACAAAAACTTTAATTACTAGCTGTCATGTAAAAGAGTGAAGAGTAACGAACGATGTTCAGAAACCTCCATGGTTTAGGCTAAGTAACCATCCTAGGATCAGAGATGAAGGACTCTCAAGGCGTCTGTCAAAATCTGGTGACCTCTATAGAAACACATTACAGCCCTATAAATAAATGGAACATATCGTCGTCACGCCTTTCCCCCGAGGGGGCAGGCAAAGGTGTAATACTACACCCACGCTTTGCCGGACGATATTAAGCCCCAAATGTGACAGGGGGCCATAAAAATTTAACACATTATAATTGGGATAATATTGAACCAAGAGAAGTAGGTATTCGCTATCAGAAAATTCGCAACGCACCCCTCAAGCTAGGACTAGTGTTGTACCGTGGTTGCACCCTCACGTTACTTTTACACCAATCTTACGCCCGAGGCTACTCACAGCCCTTCTGTGTGTTTGTTTGTAAAACACTCTGTGGGGAACGAATGACTAAGCGCGTGTATTACGCGACCTTAGTTCAGCGGAGGTAATACCGTAGGACCTCGCTAATCTAGTATATACATAGATGACTATCTGTTACCCGCGACTTCGTTAGCGTTTATTCAGAAAATAGTTTCCAAAAACTTCGTGAAATACTGTACCTAATTATCAAAGTTCATCAAGATCCGTTTAGCCGTGAAAAGCCTACAAACAGATAGATGTGCCTTCAAATATGGTTGAGGAGAGCGATGGCTGGCACATGCGTCATACTCGTGATCGGGTGCTGCTTGCGGGTCGCTGGTCTGCTCGTGGTGTACTCACAATTTAGCAATAAGTAATGACCTTTAACCTTTTTTTTTTATGTAGAATAGGTCGGCGTTTGTCCATTAACTCGCCTGATGTTAAGCGACGTTGTGGTCTAAGATGGAGCACGACGACCTATAAGGTACTTATTCACTCTAGCCTTGAAGTTTTGTAGAGTGAAGAAGTACAAAGACGGCAGTTGAGTGAGGCGCTACAAGTGCGCTACTGCTCAGACCCGTCTTCGGAACGGTTACACCGGACTACATCCCGAAACACGACTAGGTCATTTCACCTAACCTTAGATTAGAACTTAACCAGTAACCCCAGTCTACCTGTATTCCCGTTTAATAATAATTAAGATATAAGTTAACTAAAGCCACGATCCCCGGAGTCCGTGAAATGGAATATCCTTCCTACTAATATTATAAACGCGAAAGTTTGTATGTATGGATGGATGTTTGTTACTCTTTCACGTCAGAACGGCTGAACAGATCTGGATGAAATTTGGCACAGAGATAGATTATAGTCTAGAGTAGCATATAGAACTTTTTAACCGCGGGTGAAACCGCAGGGCGCACCTAGTTTAAATAATAAAAATAAAACAGACATATAGATATTGCTATTTTCTTGCCAAATAATTCGAATATGTAAACGGCGCGCACGAGTAAACAGCTACAGCCAAATAATTCTTTGATTTGGTTTAAAAACCACACGCGCCGAGAATAGGGCAAATATTTGTGACGAGTATCGAATACACTAAAGTAGTGGGGCTATTCCTACGCGTGAGAGGTGATGAGATTTTATCTTGGTCACTTTCACACCTATGACGTTTCAAACGAGAGCAATAAGGACGAAAAAAAGTGAGATGAATATCTCAAATCTCCGAATAGGGCATTAGGTCGTTTACATACTAGTGTCAGTGCTTATTCCCCTATACTCGGCCAATTTCTAACGCGGCATAATCGCCATGCTCTGTCAGTAGCCTTCGGGCGGCCTAGAACCTCTGACACCAAGGCTAGCCACTCGGCTTAATTGAACATGCTCACATACTTAGTACATAAACTAACAGCTGCGCAGTAATGATAGAATATAATCAGTAATCTCGCTGATTACGGTAATCATGCTAGCCCATCACTAATGACTCGCGATGTCGCCTAATTGGCCACAGATGCAGCCGTCATGGCTACCAACCTGACGGCGACAAATTGCATAGATCATGCATTATGTTGGCTACACTGGTCGCTCAAGGTTTTTTGTGACGTGTTATGTTGAGAACACACCGATTGTTACAATACTAAGTATTTAAAAGCTACATAAATAAAGGTATCGAACCTCCTTGCTGATAAAATTGTTTGGTCTCGTAATAGTTCTACAGTGCTGTGTCTTTCTCGATTAAGTTAGAACAGAAAAAAAAAATACAAACCACTGTATCCCGAGGCTAAATAACGTTTATTTGCAAGAGGTAATAGCACAATATTTCAACCTAATTTTGCAGTTTTTACTTCATTTAGAATGAGTTAAAAAATTTTTTTTGGCTTTTAAATCATTTTTTGATAAACTTGCAAAAGATACGGAGTTAAATTTTTAAATTATAATTATTTTGTTGTAGAATTAACCAACGTCTTCTTATTCTATTTTTTTGTACACACATAAGTTGAGTTACGACGTAGATTAATATTTAGAGTACTTCATTTTTAGATTTCTATAGTTTGTAATTTGTGTTGTGTATTTAATAAATGAAATAAATGCAGGTTTAAATAATTGAGTCAGAGTTAAATGTTGTAAATGTGACTCTAATATTGTGATAATTCAAGGTGAGCTTCTAACTTTCAGTGGTGAAAGACGATTTATCAGTTTAACCTCATGAGCAGTTAACTCCATGTTAAAAAGATAGCCGAGCTTTACAAGTGGCCCATATTGAATTAGTAACCAAACACGCTGCAACTTAACGCCGTACAAAGTCATTACCAAAACCGTCAAGTCGAAACAACGCGTAAATCATTCCAAAATTAAATATTCGAATCACTGGCGCCAACTTGACAGAACTACACCCGTCACATGTCAAAATATAAACGTCAAATAGACGTTTTTCTTTTTTACGCCCTAAACTTTAACAACCTATACTATTACAAAGAACTCATTGTTTTCTCAATTCAAATAATTTACGAGCACATAAAATACTCCTTTCCGTATGACACGAGTTAGAAAAATATTAACTACCGTGCATAGTGATTTAGAGTTAGACCTCTTTTGATTTTTTTAATAGGATTCTTATTTTTTTCATCTTATTTGACTCTTAAAGTCAGGTTTTATTTAAGCCCTATTCATAAATCTCTGAATCTAACGGATTTAATGTTGTATTAAAAAGTATTTATATTGGAGTCGTTACTATTTTTGTCGAATTTTATGGGCTGGATGTGGCGCTAATGTTGGTTTATGGTATTTGGAAATCGTTAAATTTATTTTTTTATAACTTCATCAAAATCTGTTAAGAATGTTATTGATTGCCTTCAAAGACCTATTGCCATTAAAAATATTGAAATACTAACTTTCTATTTGCTAATAGTATGGAAAGTTTTTTTTTTTTTTTGTGTACCGGCTAGGCTGTGACTAGAAAGCTTTTGTAATAAACTACTAATAGGAAACAAAATAAATTCAAATAATCTGAGTTTCCTAACGATTCCAAAATCAGCCCTAACTCAATTTCCGATTAAATTCAATAAATCATAACATAACATTGCATATCGTCACGGCTTGTCACCCAAAAGTGTTAGCAGAGGTATTACAGCACCCATACTTCCCCGAACGACATTCAGCCCCAAATATGATAAGAGATGAGCCTGTCGCCATACACCAGTCTCAAGTTGTCTAAAGCAGATGAGATTAAATACCCACATAACATGTTCACATCACAAATGAACAAATCAGTGATTCCTTTGGTTGAGATCAAAACCGCACACTCTGGCTCTAGCTCTTGGCCTTCTTCTAACCAAGCTATCATCATTTAACAAACCAATGCTCGGAACTGCTATTCTGAACTTATCGATTACAAAATCGGCCCATAATCGAACAAGCCCTCCTCAGCGTGAATCGAGCTCAACAGCGAAATTAAAATAATAAATACATCACAACAACAATTAAGCATACCGATATCGGATTCCGATGGCAATCTGTGCCCTTATCAGGAAGCTACCAGGGCCGCAGCATCGCTAGGTGGTACAAGTACCAGGAGCGCATGTTTGGTAGACAATGTGTTGTTGCAATTTGCAAGCGGCGAGCGTGACCATATATGGACAAGGACTACGGAGCAGCTAGCTGGCTTTTACATACGATTTACATTAATCTCTAAGGTAATAGGAGAGCATGGTAATTGTAGAAGCGGTGTTTGGGGCTATTTATTGGCTTGGATGAAAGGAGATTAAAAAAAAAAAACAATTTATTCGGACCTTATTTTTTTTGGTGAAATTGGAGTAATGTGTTAATATAATATGAAAATGGCATCAGAGAACTGCGTTCTATCTTAGAAAATTCTTGCGCTGCTGTACGCTACACGACGCGACCAAGGGACGAAATACCAACGTCAAACAACGCGATGTCTCACACACAGATACTTATAACGACTAAATACGCAGTGTCTCGCTCAACGAAGATCCTTAAGTATTTCGTAAAAAAACGCACTGTCTCGTGCCGTCGTCGTCGCGTCATCGTCCGTCGCGAAACGTACAGCAGTGCAAGAACCGCTTAGGAGATCGGCAGGTCTCTGATGCCATTTTTGAACACACTCTAGTTAACACATTTCCAAACAAAACATTGCCCAATAGGAAACACCAACATAACGTTACTTCAATATATTCTCACACAACTCGAAACCGAGGAAAGCATTAATTTACTAACTATAACCTGGTCCCGGGCGGCGCATTACCGCCCAAGACGAGCGCGGTCATTAGGCGCGATATTAGCTATTAACCGCCCAGCCGCCCAAGCGCCGGCCGCCCAGCAGCATAACTTACCACCGGCAGGGCGCCGTTTGTCTTGCAAAGGGTGGATAATTGCAGGTAGGAATTACTTGTCACTTGTACCCTCTTGAAGAGACAAAGGTTGAGTGCTCGTTACATCAGTTTTTAACAATATTACGCATGTCTCAGTAACTGTTTAGTTGATACATCGTTTCTCATTCGGACCGCTAGAGTGTGGAATACTCTGCCAGAGTGTGTGTTCCCTGACACTTATAATCTGGGTGTCTTCAATCTCAGGATCGGTTTCTGCTAGGCAAGCGTGCTCCACCGTAGGCCGCATCACTGCCTATCATCAGGCAAGTTGGCGGCTAAGCGCAAGCCTATTATGTAATTAAAAAAAAATACATTGATAGTGAATACTGTCGTTACTTATTACCACAGAATACTCCTTAGCGCGTTTTATAGCCTATGTCACCCAAGGATAATGTAGCTTTCTAATGATTAAAGAATTTTTTAAATAAGACCAGTAGTTTTTGAGTTTATTCGTTACAAACATACAAAAATAAAAAATCTTTCCTCTTTATAATATTAGTGCAGATAGTGTAGAAGTATAGATGCCAACTAGATACAATATGATCAGTTTCGGCTTAGTATAGCGTTTATCAAATCAGAAACCTGCATTATTTACCACGCACGATGTGCCAACTGAAAAACCGCGTACTGTACGTCCGTAATCTATATATATAAAATTCAAAGTCCTGACTGACTGACTGACTGACTGACTGATATATCAACGCACAGCCTAAACCGCTGGTCCTAGAAATATGAAATTTGGAGGGTGTGTTCTTTGTACAGTGTAGGCATCCACTAAGAAAGGATTTTTCAAAATTCCACCCCTAAAGGGGGGAAATGGGGGGTTCAAATTTGTATGAAACTTTTTATTCTCTGGATCGATTGACTGAAAATTTGGTACAAATACTCTTCAATTAAAATCATGAGACACGTGTATCACAGTTTTTCCAAAATCATCATCATCCACCAACAGAGTCTAATAGCGCTTCTTTTAACTCTGAAAGCTTTGCTGAGAAAGTTATTAACCCACTACAAACGACGCTGTTATTATTCTTAGGGTTCCGTACTAAAATGGTGTAAGGAGTATGTCTTTCTGTATGTCTGTGAGCTCATTATCTTAGAAATTATAATAGCTAGCGACTTAAAATTTGGTATAGATCTAGAGAACGGTAGTAACTACGTATAGTAGGTGCAATGTGTATAAAAAAGGGTACGTAGGTATTGTATGTAGTTGGGGTCTGAAAAAGGGATTGCAAAAAGAAACCCTTGCAATATAGTCATGTGGAGAACCATTTGTGTATGCAATTTTCTGTACTTAATTGTTTTTTTTTTTATTTAGTCTTCTAAAATGTTCTTGGTCTACATTTTTCACTTCAAGGTTTTTGTGGATTTAAGCAATACCTAGATTCTCTAGGTATCTGTATTTTTTTCATGTATCGGTGTTTTTAATCATTTTACGGTTCCGTGATGAGAGTGTTACGACCGAGTTCTTGCTACTTTGGCGTGATTATTTTAATAATGTAACACAGAGGATTTTCCCAAAACTATTTTATATTCCGAAGACCTTTCGTGCTTTGCATGGCAAAAAAAAAATAGAAGAAGGGGAAACCGAGTGTTAAGTACCATCTTTTCTCACTTCGGCACAAGATTAGGGACCTATCATCCTACGACGATTTCCCTGTCAACGGCGTATTTCGGCGTTCATTCAAACTTTCAATTAGCTTTCATGACACGTGGTTTGTTGATGGACGACAAATATTGCGATTCTATCTTATAGGAAGCAGCCTTAAGTAAATAACATAACATATCGTCACACCTTTCCCCCTAAGAGGAGTATTACAACACCCTCACTTCATCGGATGATATTCAGCCCGAAGTGTAATAAACGGCAAGCCTGTCGCCATACACCGGGCTCCAGTCATGTAGCAGATGACATTAAATACGAACAATGAACATATTATCATATATAATCAATTACTAAATTGGTGTTGCCTGGGATTGAACCCACTTCTTCTGCCCTGAGAAGCGAGCGTTCTTCAACTAGGCTATCATTGTTTTTTTTCATATGAACCTCCATTTGAAATGTGTGAACTATATTGCTGACATTATATCAGACTTCAAACTACTTCATACAAGAAAAATACAAGAATTGAGTCCAAGCCTGTCAGAAGATTACAAACGGCAAGTGAAGAGATTTTCTGTCAATAGAGATCAAGTAACCAAGAGATGAAATTTTTATTAGTGTCTTTCTGGTCTTAGAAGAAGTATTTAGTAAGATTAGACGAAGTCGATAGAAGAAGCTGATTTAGTATTAGGAAGACAAAACCTACAATACGGGTTGCCTTTGCTTCAAAGGTCTTAACCACAGGTCTGCCACCATACTGATTGGTGTGGTTTCCGAATGATTATGTGTTTATGCTGAGGATTCTTCTAATATCTTTAACATCACTGAACTATTCCTTCGAGTTAAAAAGAGTGCAGTTTCCCCTGAAAGTCTGCTTTGCCATGACCATAAATAAATCTGAAGCCAATCTCATAATTTACTGAAATGTTTTTCACACGGTTAGTTAGTTATACGTGGCCTGCTCAGAGTGAGTTCACAGAGCAGCCTGGTGTTTCTAAAAAAGAAAAGATGTGGTTTACAAAAATTACTGAAGTAGATTTGCCCTGTAAGCAATATTGATTATCAATTATCTACATTTGGTTATCTCTTAATTTTTTTTTTCACACAAGCTTTAAGTTCTGTTGATAACTTACTACTACTACTACTAATCTCATTCCAGAGATAGTTTAGTTAGCTAAATAACTTCGTCCTTATTGCTCTGTTTGGGATTTGTTTTGTTTGGGATTTGTTTGTTTGGTTGTCAGTTAGTGTATTCAATTGATAGCGAGTGTGACCGCTTATAATATTTATTTCTGAAGATAAAAACGTCATTCATTTCCTGTAAGCCACGCGGGCGAAGCCGCGGGCAGAAGCTAGTTGAAGATAAAATTCGAATTCGTCAATCAGAAGGGACCTTAAATGCTGCTAAAAAAATCCTGTTGACTTAGTCAAGTTTCTCTAAAATGCTGCTGTCAAATTGTTCTATATTTTTTATCAACTTATAGTGACAGCAGGACGTAGTACGATCCTTATTATTTTACCTTACCTTGTAAATTATTTATTCTGTGGTATTACTAAACTGATACACCTTATTGAGTCGCCGTTTACGTTTATAGTCAACGAGCCCGTATGACAGATCATTCACATTCCAATTTTAATGCGCAAACGTTTTCATACAACCTGTGATCACTAACAGACAACACACTCAAAAACACACCCTAAACCGCTGAGGACAAGGTCTAATAATATTTGTAACTAGTTAACTCAACAAGTGAACATAGGCCGCTTTACGAGGCCGTAAAAGTCTGTCCTGACGTCTCACTAATACGTCATAAAGTGAAATCGGTGGGTGAATCCGCGGGCGCGCGCTGTCTCAGCGTTATGGCGTTCTTCCCTTGGTTTATGATCCCCTGGTTATGGGTCATACTCTTTATTTGGTTAATAACCGTAAAACTAGTTGTCGTTTACATGAACAGGGTAAATAGCGACCACTTGTTGAAGGTTCTGGTTTACTGGTATTTTTGGCACATTTGCCTTTATTTTTGTAGTAAGCTTTTGAAGTAAAACACCTCGGATTGTTTTCTGATTTAGATAACTAGCGGTTTTTCGGGATGTCATGAAGTTCTTGCAGATATTTAGTAACTTATTCTTTCCATCAATCATCAACATCAGTCAATAATAGCCTTATACTCAGCATAGACCTCTCTTGTCCACTCCCGCGTCAATTTCGTTCAGGTCCCTATGTTGGCGCGTGAGATGAGATCTGGTCACTTTCACTCCTGTGACTTTTCACATGAGAGCGATAAAGACCAGAAAATATCTCGAAATCTAGCAATAGGCTTCCAGGAACCCTATTCTTACGCGTGGGATATTTTCCGGTCATCGTTCAGAAAAAAGCGATGATAGCCTAGTTGGAGAAGGTTCGCCTCTCAAGCCAAAGAGAGCGGGTTCAAATCAAGCCTACGGCACGCACCAATTAATTCATTGTGCGAACATATGTGCGTATTGTATGTCATCTGCTACGTAACTGAAGCCCGGTGTATGGCGACAGGCTCGCCCCCGTCACGTTTGGGACTGAATATCGTCCGGCCAATCAATCGGCGAAACCGGCAAATCAACACCGTCAATCAATACCAAAGAATAAAAATCTCCAAACCATCAAATTTCAATCACAAGTGTCAATTCACATAATTAGTCTCAAATGTGACGAGTCGCCATCCACCGTCCATCAATACCAAAGAATAAAAAACCATTTTTTTCGTCACAAGTTTCAGTTAAAAACAATTTAAAAGTTAAGCTTGCATGCAGTGAGCGCATCGTTCTATGAGGCTGGTTCTCACAGGTCACATTACCACGTCGTTGGGGGCTCGCGGCCGATTACCGGAATTACAACGATTACCGGCCGCCATTACCATTACCGTGCTCTACTCGCTCGGTCGCTGTTGCTTTCCTAGCAGAGAGCTGAAGAGTGGATAGGTTTGACTTTTACCAGGGTGGTTACAACACTATCATACTGTCCTTACTTATTTTAAAATCGCAAGTTACTCTGTCTGTCTGTTGGCTTTTCATGGTTAAACGGCTTAACAAACCTCGTTGAAATATGATATTTAGTTAATTGAATCGGGCGTTACTTTGCGGAACTTCATCTTAATATAAAGTAACATTAGTTCAAGTAACAATATGATATTTAGTAACAGTAAATCACGAAGAAGGTTTATGGATACTATTTTCTGAATAAACGCAAACGAAGTCGCTGGTAACAGCTAGTACTTATGCAAGTAATAGTTATCCTTAAAAAATACTGTTCTACTTGTAAATTCAAAACTGTTTTTAGATCAATTTGTTAAGCAAATATTGCAGGTCGAGGTGATTTTGAAAAATATACGTGGTGTAGAAAACCCTGAATTTGGAACAGCACGGTAAATTTGAACACTGTTTATTCGAAATAAAAATATTAACGATTCTTACAGATAGGATTTTCAACGTGGTTGAAATGACCAAGTTCTGCTAGTTTGTTTATAATCAACATTTGAATAAATACAGTTATCCCTTACAGAAGCTAGTTCAAGTTCAACATCTGCACATGAAGTATATATTTATTCAGAAAATAGTATCCAAAAACCTTCTTTGTGATATAACTATAACTACTTATCAAATTTCATCAAGCTCGGTTTAGCCGATTAGCCGTGAAAAGCCTTTAAACTAAAAGACAGAGTTACAGTGTACTTTCAATTTTATAACGTTAGTATAGAAGATAGTATAGATTCTATTTAGTTAACAAATGCAGTGTTTATTTTTAGAAGGTACAATACTATTTTTCTACATTAAAATTAAAATAGCGGCTATGTTTATGTAACTATCCGTTTAGTGTACCAATAAAAAAAACTTAAAAAATGATCAATGCCTTATCATTGGAAGAGTACTGTACAGGCCCCTATGCTAGATGCGTGAGATGAGTCTGGTCACTTTCACTCCTATGAATTTTCAAACGAGAGAGACAAAGACCAGAAAATATCTCAAATTGTAGGAATAGCGTCCCAGATCAAACTGCACACATTTCTGCCCAATGTCCTTTCTCAAAAATCTTCCTCCACCTTCGCACAAAAGATTCCAAAAGATTCCAAAAGCGAATCAAGGAAATAGCTCACGTATCCTCCGCAGAAGGTACATAGAGTATGTATGTGGGTATGTATGTACGAAGGTAGGTAAAGGTAAGGCCAGGTGGTTACGCCACATGATCTGGAATGGCGGTATATTTTCCGGATGCCTTCCCAATGATTTCCTCCGAGACCGCGACTAGATACCGGATTCCGATGCGATAACGCTCTCAATTTCGGATATTGTGGCCACGCCCTTACATTAAATATGTATGGCCCGATAGTTGGATGTTTCTTTTCTCTTTTCTCTCTGGGGTATCGATAAACTCGTGTTGTTACAAGGTTTTTGACAATATAGCTTTGTTATGGAATTTCTGATTATTTTCGTGTTTGGGAATGCGTTGTGGCTATTTTAGGAATTTATTTATTAATTTAGGAATTAAAGGAATTAGTGTAGAACACTTTTATTTAATTTGTATTTTCTTTTAGTTGAGGCGAGTGGTGGATGTGAGCACCAAGACAAACCATTTGGTTTTTTGGTGCAACACCTAAATATTTTTTTGTACCAAAATTTTAAGAGACAATAAATAAATAATAAATGAAAATCTTAAATCTCCGAATAGGGCCACGTCCTCTGTCTCTAGCCTCACCTCACCTGCGGTGCTATTCACAATCATTCGGACACGTGTCCGATCGGATCTTACATATTTCAAACTCAAATTGTTTGAATCTCAGTCTACTTTTAAAAATTTTGGAAAAGGGAATCCAGTATATATCCGATCGGAAGAATAAATCATGTTTAAAAACTTATGAATACGGATTAAGATTCGTTCTTGTTTTTAAACGCGATTAATTCTTCCGATCGGATTTATACTTGATTCCTTATTCCAAAATGTATAAAAAATAGCCTGTTATTGAGTTTGAAATTTTTGGGATCCGATCGGAAACGTTTCCGAATGATTGTAAATAGCACCGCTGATCTCTTATTTTGTAAGCGTAATCGCAATGATCAACGTTAGAACTCACGCTCGCTCGTCTGACGCGAGACGTTGGCGCGAGCGGGGTTTCACGATGACCACTGTTATTACGCTTAGAAAATAAGGACGGTGTTGGATGACGGTGTGTCAAAGAATGTGAGAGCAAATAAATGCATATGTTACGGGCAATTTGAGAAGTCTGGTCACTATGAATAATGACCGGTCTCTATAGGCAAAATGACTTGGGTCGACAACGTTGACTACTTGCCTAGCCTAGTCTTTTAAGTAGGGAAGGTTTCGGGTTGTTTATAAAAAAATAAGCAAAAAGGCTAGGCTAAGGTGGGAGCTTCGCTTTACTCCCGCCTTAGCCCTCTAACCTAAACAATCCAAGTCGGATTTGCTTTAAAAGAAGAGTCGGGCAAGAGAGACGCTCTTGGTAATTATTTATTATAATGACCGGTCCATATTAATAATGCCCGGTTAACCAAATTGCCCGAATACATACTTACTCAACGCTTTTATTCTGGAAAATTTTGAAGAACTAGATAATGCGATAAAACTGTATAGTTAGTTCGTATAATTTTGTTTTCCTGATTGTGTATGTCATTTTCCCTTCAGCGGGTGTACAGCAACCGATTGTGTGGCAAATTATTCATGGAAGGCAGGGACGGAGCTAGGCTGGGGGTAGGGGGTAGAGCTTACAGTAGCTTACTTCATTTTCATGACATCTCTATGTTCTTACATCTTTTTTTGCAAACACAAGATTAATTAGCTTAGAGCGATTAAAAATATTGTTTAAGTGTGTTTGTTGCTTGATGTAGTTACAGTTTTTCAGGCCACCTGAAAGTTACTTTGCATTACTTTGCATTAAAACATTTTATCCTAAATCAAACTACCTGTGTCCACGCAGAGTAACTAAAAAGGAATAATAAATCCTAATCTTAACGAAACTTATCATAGACATCTTACACATCTAGCACATCTTGTAAAAAGATTTACTAAAAATTGCTTCCTTAGTTAAAATAATTAACTTATTAAGCCGTGCAATCCGCATTACATTACTTATTTACAACTTTTTAAAGAAAATAATTAAATTATGAGAATAAGTGTGTAGGTATTTCAGTTATTTTCTTCCTTACTTTCATTATTTTCTTTTAACAGCAACATGCTCGTACACAGAAACTACCTAAGTACTACCCTACAGGGGCTAGCCACCCCGTCCACCTCCTCAAGTCCAGCCCTGCACGAAGGGGTTATTTACTCCAGCTGATGGCAGTTTCAGCGCCCTAATGGAAACTCGTGTTAATTATTCAAGATGTCGGCTCTATAATGGAACGCGCGATTATAAATATTCAATAGATAGACTGTAAGTTGAATACTGGCCAGACTTCATGGCTGGGCCGCAGTATAACTAGTAGATAGTGAATAAGCTGAACTCTGTCCGGTATTACTGCAGACGTGGGCACAAAGCGCTGTCGTGGGACTCACAGAGCAGCTAAAGGGCAGCCTGAAAGATTTTTTTTTAATGTCATACAAGCTAACGGGCCGGCTATTGTTAAATGATCACCGTCGCCTATTGATACCTGTGATACCAGGGCATAACAGATCCGTTGTCAACCCTTAACAACTCAATTTCTAAGTTCCATTTCTAAAACTGAACAGAAGTTGTTTTATACCAAAATAATTGTATTTCAAAAAAAGGTGGTTGTAACAACTTTAAACAATGACTTTGAACTTAAAGTTTTGAGAGCATGCCAGTCTTGTTAACTTAAGCTTTTTTCCCCAAAGACATTCAAGAAACTTTCATACAATTCTAAACATAATAGAATCCTTACAAAGTCTCCTTACAATTCCCAAATTCTTTTACTTTCCAAGAAAGAAAGCAACCTACATCTATCATGATAATCTCCACTAGGTACTTCGCCAAACTATGACTAAAGTAACATTAGTTCTATTTCCTACCACGTCTGTCGACATGCCGGACAAGTTGAAAATGTAATCAAATTGCTAAGATTGTTCTAGTCATTATTTTAGCTCTGTAAAGTGCCAGAGCAAATTGAAATGTGATGTTTACGAGAAGGTTATTATGGATACTAATATTGTGTAAAGCTTAAATTTAGTAGCAGAATAGAATTGTATGGTAATTTAAATTTTATTGCACAATTTATATACTAGCTGCGCCCTGCTGATTCACCCGCAGTTAAAAAGTTTTCTTTCTATGTTCTATTTCAGACAGTACAGAATACAGAATACAGAATACTTTATTGTGACAATGTACATAGACAGACAGAAGAGGAAGACACATATTAGACACACAAAATACACAAGCACATTGTCACAGAACCGGCCCCAACTCAGCGTGTTGCTGGTTGTACACAACCAGCGCTGGTTTTCTGTTGGGCCCGGCAAGTGACGTCACGCACGAAAAGTGTGCGCATGTTTATATAATATATATATATATATTGCATATAAAAACTACACATTAAAAATCAAAACAAAATAACAAACAAATATTCAAAATAGATAAAAAAACATGACACAAAAATAATATTAATAAAGACCAATAAACAACAACTAAAAAAACATTATTAACTATTAAAACATTATTAACTATTACTACAAAGAAAAATAAATACAAGGATTCAACTACTGATGCCATAAACTTTAAATTTATTTAAATTGCACTGGTGTCGTTTCTTTGACATTCCTCACGCTTTTGGTGCAAATAAATGAATTTTCTAAGTTTTGATCAGTAATCTATCTCTGTGCCAAATTTCATCTAGATCTGTTCAGGCGTTCTGGCGTGATTGAGTAACAAACATCCATTTATATTATAAAAACTAGCTGTCACCCCACGACTTCGTTCGCGTTTATTATTTATATATATATACGAGTATATATATGTGAGCTATCCTATCTGTTAAGTTAGATCGAACTGCACATGGTGTGCAAATTTGATTGAAGTCGGTTAAGTAGTTTAGGAGTCTATAGCCGACAAACTACGTGACACGTAATTTATACATTTTTTTTTTTTTTTTTTTTTTATGCAGAATAGGTCGGCGTTTGACCACCAACTCGCCTGATGTTAAGCGACGTTGTGGTCTAAGATGAAGCACGACGACCTATAAGGTACTTATTCACTCTAGCCTTGAAGTTTTGTAGAGTGAAGAAGTACAAAGACGGCAGTTGAGTGAGGCGCTGCAAGTGCGCTAATGCTCAGACCCGTCTTCGGAACGGTTACACCGGACTACATCCCGAAACACGACTAGGTCATTTCACGGCATGGCTTGGTCCGGTGGGTGGTAACTAGCCTCGGCCGAAGCCTCCCACCAGAGTTTGCTACCCGGTTAGCACTACCCGGGGACCACGTGTAGGGAATCAGAATAAAGTACACTCCTACGGACGTGGGTAGCTCAGCCCCCATAACATATTAAGATTATGTACATTTATTTATTTATTTTATTTACTTAAAATGCAATTAAATGGCAAGGCTAGGCAGCTGCCTCGCTCGCTAGCGACACTATCTTAGTATATATGAAATTATAGAATGTATTTTTGATAAACTTGCCTCTATCAATGCATTGAAAACACTAATTATAAAGTATTCAGTATGATTTTCATGTTGATTTATAATGAGTGCTCATAGAGAAACGTAAACGCGTATTTTTTTCGTGGTTACGTTTTTCTACATAAAAACTATAAATATCAACATTAAATTATTCTGAATACTATAATACATATGCTTATCGGGTACATAAAGTTAAGAGTCTCCTAAGGGTCGTGCAAGAAAATGTAGGTAGGATCTAGCTAGGAGTAGTTTAGACTAGTTAGTTAAGCACTAGGACAATTCTTAAATTCCACACAAGTGGGCATAAATTCATGAGTGTATCTTCGATACCCAATTGAGTAAAGGCATTTGATTCGGTTTAATTTAGGGTGTGTTTGGTATTTTTGAAAAGCGATGATAGCCTAGTCGAAGGAGACTCGCCTTTTAAGCTAGAAGGTACGGGTTCGGACCCAGCCGAAGGCACGCACAATTTTGCACATTGGGTAAACGAGTAGGTATGTGCTTAATGCCATCTGCTATATATCTGGAGCCTATTGTGCGGCGATAAGTTTGCCCCCGCCACATCTGGGACTGAATATCGTCCGGCGAAGTGTGAGTGTTGTACACCTCTGCCAGCCCTTTCGGGGGAAAGGTAATATGTATGTATGTTTTGTATGTAATTTAGGGTTGCAAATTGGACGCAAACAGTCAGCCTCTCTGTTGGCTCAGGACGAAGTCCAGCAGGGCTATTCCTACGCGTGAGATGAGATGAAATTTTATCTTAGTCACTCTCTCATCTATGACGTTTCAAACGAGAAGAACCAAGATGAAAAAAGGTGAGATCTGTATCGCTTCATTAGGAATAGCCCTTCAGGTCTATTCACCAAGGTATCTAAAATGTTGAAAGCAACTATGGCTGTAAAGGGTAGAACGCCCGCGCTTGACGGCCGGCCAGTTCCTTTAATGAAACACTGTCTGTTTTCTTGACTGTTCCACTTTAATTAGCACAGCGTAGTTGTAAATTAGTGCCCGACATTATTAGAGCATTCAGGTTACAATTCTACCAGTAAATCAATAGTAACTATTTATATTATGGAAAACCATTCGGGAATCCCACAAGATGCCGGTGAGGTCAGCGTCTAGTGTGTTTTGGTGAGCCCATGATCCAAAAAACAAGGTTTAGCATTCAGCAAACACGTAATGACGTCATTATCATCCGTCTCCTTCGAACTTGTTGTAAATGACTTATTTCGGTCTTGCTTAAGCATCGATTGACGTCACTACGTGTTGCTGAATGCTATACCTGGCGGACTGTTTTATTATACCAAAGGTTAGCCATTGAAGAATCCTTATTTTGCTAGCACTGATTCGTCAATTAGACATTTCAGTTAAGAGGGCCGCAACGTGCTGTTTGTATGGAAATTTCAGAGCGCATTTACTTACTAAAATTTTTTGAAAACCATTTGTCAGATTATGATGAAATTTAGCATGTACAATAAAATTAACAATATCTCCGCCCCTATGTTCTTGGTTTTTTTAAAAACGTTCTCAAGCGAAAATAGAGCTATGAAAAATATCCGCATTTTTAAGGGGTCACTTTTGACTGATTTATTCAATAGGTAGACAAAACAAATCAAAAATTCCATTACAAAGGGAGGTTGTCTATATTATTAGCTGTTAAATGAATCCATAATACAAGGGGAATTCTTAGTTATTTATGAATGATTATAATAATAATAATAATAATAAGCCTTTTTATTTCCAGTCCCCTTAAGTGTTACATGTACTTTTTAAATATGTTATTCTCTTATTCTTGGATAGGAACCCCTATTTGGGTATAGGCCTCCTCCAGATTGTTCCAATTTTCCCTGTCTTTAGCTCGTCTAATCCACTCATTTCCGGCTGTAGTTATGATGTCGTCGCTCCATCGTTTAATAGGTCGCCCTTTGCGTCTTTTCCCACTAGGTCCTTTCCATCTTATCGTTTCTATTGTCCATCGATTGTCCCTATATCGAGCAACATGGCCAGCCCAACGCCATTTTTGCTTTAGACTGTAGTGCAGGGCATCAATTATGTTTGTTTTCCTTCGTATGAGTTCACTTCTTACTTTGTGTAATTTTCTTATTTTTAAAAGGCTTCTTTCCATTGCTTTTTGGCAGCTTACCAGTTTTGTTTTCATTTTAGTGCTGTAGGTCCACGTCTGGCATCCATATGTGAGACTTGGTAGAATGCATGTATCCATCACTGTTTTCTTTAGATGGAGTGGATAGTCACCTTTCATAATTTCTTTGAGCGACCAGTATTTTTTCCAGCTCATATTTATACGGCGCTCTACCTCTTCTTCGCTGCTGCCTTCAAATGATATTTCTTTTCCTAGATATATGTATTTTTTTACATATTCAAGTGGTTTTCCTTCAAGTCTTATAGAATGTGTGTAGCTGTTTGTCATTAATTTCGTTTTATCCTTATTCATCAAAAGACCTACCTTTTGACTTTGTTCATTTAATTGGTTTATCATTTCTTCTAATCTGCTGTTGTTTTCAGCAAATAGGACTAAATCATCTGCAAATCTTAGGTGACTTAAGAGCCGATTGCCTACTTTTATTCCTTTTTTTTCCCATTTAAGATTCTCAAAGATGTTTTGTAGCACTGCTATGAAAATCTTGGGGGACATGGGGTCGCCCTGCCTCACTCCTCTTAAAATTGGTATTTTTGGTCCTCGTTTCTCTAGTTTCACACAACTGGTGCTGCCGTCATATATGTTTTTTAGGATTTTTATATATTTTTCATGAACATGACATTTGTATAGTGCTTTCCAGATGGCATCATGTGATATTGTATCAAATGCTTTAGCATAGTCTATGAAAGCTATATATAATGGTTTGTTAAACTCCTTGTATTTTTCTATTATTTGCTGCATCACCTGTAAATGGTCTATTGTTGAGAAACTTGACCGGAACCCCGCTTGTTCTATGGGTTGAAGGCTTTCAATTCTGCCACTGATTCTGCTTAGTAATATTGAGGTGAAAAGTTTATAAATGCTAGGGAGAAGGCTGATTGGACGATAGTTCCCTATATCTTGAGGGTCACCTTTTTTGTATAACAGAATGATATCTGAGTTCTTCCATTGTTCTGGTATTTGTCCCGACCTTATAATTTTGTTGAATAGGTATGATAGGGGTTGTGATAACAGAGCAATTCCAGTTTTTAGGGTTTCGTTTGGTATACCATCTGGGCCAGGACTTTTTTCTGATTTAAGATTTTTAACATGCTTTACTACCTCCATCGCCTCTACTTCTACGGGCTCGTCTTCAATTTCACTATAGTTTCCTTGATACATGCTTGTGTTTGTACTGGTTGCAAAGTTATAGTTGTATAGCTCTTTGTAGAACTCTGTGGCGCAGTCTATTATATCTTCTCTCTTACTAATTCCTGTGGTTCTTGGCTTCAAATTCTGTATCCAGTTTTTATGTGTACTTAATTGCTTAAATGCTCTTTTTGTGCTCCTATATTGTTTTAAGTTTGCTTCTATTATCTGTTTTCTGTAGTCTGCATAGTCATGTTTAATAGCCTTGTTAGTTTTTTTGAATAACATGCTTAGCTCTTGCTTAATTTCTTTGGTTTTTTTACTTATTTTCAGAAGTTCTGATCGTCTCTCTATTAATTCTTTTGTATGTTTTGTGAGGATTTTGTTGGTGGTGGTTTGATTTTTTTCGTTTTGTTTTATTGTCATACTCTTTTCAATGGTGTGTACTATTTTGTTGTAGAAGGTCTGGACGCTCTCATGCTCTTTTAGAGTTTCCAGTTCTATTATGTTGTTTTTCAGGTTCCTAGTGTATAAATTGGTTTCTTCTTCTGTTTTGAGTGTACCTAAAGATGATTTGAATGACTTTCTGCACTTTTTAATATTTTGTAAGAGATAAGTAGCTCTTACCAATCTGTGATCAGAGCTGAACCCGAAACCATGAAAATCATTATGAATGATTACAGAAGTGCAAAAGTCATAAAAAAAATTGTAATTGCACTTTGTTTCTCTGTAGGTAACTTTAGAGGCTCGTCAGTATCATTACTCGGTCTCTTCACTCGTCTTCTTCTTCTAGACGAAATGGCTATAGAATACCTTAAGCCAATGCGAAGTTAGTCTAAAGTGGTCGCCGGACTCTTAATCAGTGTCGCTTTTCGTGACGTATTGGTATGGTGTTCCCACAGGTGTTTTCACTTAAATCCTGCCTACCTTCCATCCTATGTCCTATTTCCCGAGACGGGCGCTCGTGACGCATCATAAAACGGCCCGAGTCAGCAGCGCGCGAAACCACGGCCATTAGACCAGTTGTCAAACGGCGAATCACGGCGACCACAACCGCAACAATTACAAGCTTAAAAATATCAGAACGACTTGACATTTGGCTGTCTAACGTGCGTGCAGCCGTTGCGGTCAGCGGCGGCTCGGGGTAGCTAGGGAGAGAGGGAGAACTAGCAGAGTTAACAATCCATACTTACCTACTTACTAACACTATAAAATCGATAGTAACTGTGTGTCTCTCTGTTTGTTTGTAGGCTTTTCACGAATAACGAGCTAATCGAATCTTGATCAAATTCGATATTTAGTTACAATATTTCACGAGGAAGGTTTTTGGATACTATTTTCTGGATAAACGCGAAGGAAGTCGCGGGTAACAGCTAGTCGATTGTACCTACTTTAAAATACGGAACAAATGCTGGATTTAGTCAATGCAATATCCGATAGTTAGTCCTATCGTCTAAAGCGATTTCATCCTGGCAATTCTTGAATGACCAGAGCTGAAAGAAGAGTAACTGTTTATAAAGAGTGTATACCTGGATGTAAATGTTAATTGTCTATTCTTCAAAATGTCTGCATAACTATACAACGTTTATTATTGAGGGGGTGCGTGTTCCAAAGTTCAGTCTCTGTACTTCCCTCATTCCACAGTTCACGTTGGCCAATTTGCGTTGGAAGTTTGTATCGTCGTGACATTAGCGCAGGATCTCCGCTCCGCCGCTGATTGGCTCAAATTGTTTCCAATGCGCACGCGCACGTGCGACCAACTTATACGTGCAGTTGACTAAGTGAAAAAACTAGAGTTTTCCACGGAAAGATCGTTGGTTTGGCTCAGACAATGCGATGGTGGCGTCCTTTAAGTCTGTAACTTAGTTTGTTAGGTCAGGTTACTAGAATTAACGTAATTGTGAACGATTTTAGCGGACAATAGGTCGCTATTTTTGTGTTTTCTTGTTTTCTGAATAGCCTTTGACATTTTGATTGCGAGCAATCGTTGTGAGGCGAGGCTTGTTGCTTTTGAATTGAAGTTGGTTTAGGTAACAAGTTGTTTTAATTCGTTTTGCGACTAGCTTTTTGAAGGATTAAACCACGTAGTTTCAACATAAGTAACTATGTTAACAAATAAACATGTATTTGTGCACAAACCAGTTAAAAAAAGACCGTGAAAATTGTAAAACAAGCCTGTGTGTGTAGCTCGAAGGACCACCAATCAAGTAATTTTCATAACAAGGACCTCTCGTTGGGACGCTCTAAACAGCGACATCTATTATTCGTGCGCTACACTAATTGCTAACGGTAACCTGCCCCTTTTAGTGCAGGTGTAAAATATAATATTTATGGGGTAGAAAGGGCTCGAAATGCTTGTTAGCGATAATGAGGTGCGCGCGCAGAGATATTCGTTCGCCCGCGGGCGTCCCTCATTTGCATCTTTATGTATTCCTTGTTTATTATCTACCTATTGCTTTTTTGTTTCAATCACTCATTACAATAACAGAGGTCTAAAATTATAGTTTATCTACTCAGCAACAGATGGCGCTATTTCAAATGACGGAAAGCTCACTCCGAATATCGCTGAGTCATGGTGACGTGCCAGGGCCGTTCGGCTCGTTAGCCCGACACGGCGCCTGTCAAGTTTTTGACAGTTTTTGACTGAGACATCGATAGTGCGCGCTTCGTTACCGCCGAGGCGGGTCTTATCGGGCATTTTGTTGGTTTTGTGTTTGATTTACTCGTGTTAGTTCATTGTTAGCCGTGTTCGGCGCTTTTTGTCCGGACAGCTAGCTCTCAATCTGATTTCATCTCGTGCATAGTTTGAATATTTTCTATTCTAACTGTTGGGTTGATCGATCGGTGGGGAACTCACTTGTTAAGTTTTGATTCTGTCTTAGCAAGAAGCTCCTGTAATTCGCTTGTGCTACTTTCATTTAGCTAATTAAGCAACAGATTCTAGAGCAATCGAATCGATAACTATTGTTATGTCCCCACCCAAATTCGTCTCAACGAGAGTGACAGTTGTGACAGGTGACAGATTTTGTTAGACATACCTCTTCGTGGTAGAGGTGACCTTGTCCCGCCCGACTGTTTACACGTTTTAAAAAAATGAAAAGGTTAGATATCTTCCTTCTATTAGGTAAGCTTCGTTAGAAAAAAGGTCTTTCTTACAAAACGAAAAAATGAGAAAACCTCCACATCTTTTCTAATCTAAACAGATGTCTCTCACGACGGATATAATGACATAGAAACTCGCAATTTCGAATTCATAAGGTAGCAACCAGGTGTCGCGATACATCCCGTATTCATGGGCCGATATATCATAGCCAGGGGCGTTAAAAAAAAGAAAAACGCGCCAAATGCCCCCAGTTTCCCGCCTTGACGTGCAATTATAAAGATAATAACGTTTTCACCTCGGCGGGCGTTTTATTTGTTCGCCTTTTGATTTATAACAGTTTGTAGAGTTTGCGACGTGATGCCGCCGCTTTTTGGATGCTAGATTTTACCGCGAAAAAATACATTCAAATTGAGAACGTTATTTTCGAGGTTATTTAAAAGGCGCGGCGATGAGACGACGCGCGACGCAAGGATTAGGTTATACGTTATTACCGGGTGTAAATTCTGATAATGCGCAGCGATTGCGACGCGAATTCCAAGTGTCGGGTGTCGCGCTGTGGGAAACGAAAACCTTTTTGTTTTGCGCGGTAGGTACGGAGCCGTTTTGTAAAACTATATTTACGATAATGTTATCTCGCGCGCCGTATTACATTACGTAGGCACGCCGCGGGGCCTCGTGATTAATGATTAACTCGGAACCTCTGCCCTGAGAATAAAAAGAAAACAATTCTAAGAAAACGCATCGCTTATAAATGCGTATAGTTCGATCGAACACGACATAATGAAGTCGTTTACAACGCCATCTATCTCCGCATCCGCAAATCATTATTGTCAATTGAGAGTCTATAAATCGGTGCTTGTTTATGGCCAGTCCGAATTTCGAATTAAGATTTCAAGGCGCGGTATGCGCGCGCAAAAAGCGCAGCTTGACAACTTGAGAAATGTCACAGGTTTTTGAGGTTACTTTTGGCGGGAATGCCATTCTAATCAAAATAGTTTACGCATCGGTCGTAGCTGGGATGAGATTCGTTTTGTTTTGATCCTCGTCCGTGGGAACGCATTGTTTTTTTTACGATAAACATCTTTTGGGACTAACTCCATTCAACCGCAATCGGGTGTGTGATAGATAATGATTGCTTTTTTCTACGTTCAAAAGATGTAGCAACTTACATTCTGAAACGAATTTAACTAATGCTTTTATATTGCAGTTTCATTTTGTTACACAAAGGATTTTTCCGACTGAAGCAGGCTAAGTACACTAGACTTGCGTAGATATCGTATCTTAGAAAACAAAATTACAGACCTCGACACACCCTTTGATAGTAGTAAAGAAAATAAAATAACTAGGGGAAAACTGCACGCTGTAAAAACTCAACGCATTGGTAGGTACAGCTACAACAGTTGCAAATGCAAATCGGACAGCCATTTCTTGCACTTTCAAACTTCCACCATAGACTTCAGCATAACTTTTAAAGTGCCTCTCATATGCAATTAGCACTTTGGCGCATTTAGCATAAAAACAGGGCTATTCGCTATGCGGCTAAACAGTCCTTTCGAAAAAGGAACGCGGTGTCAGCCGAGGCGGGAAAACAAAGCGTCGATCAAGCCTGTTCTCTCTCACATAAATCAGTCGCTTGCGAGCGGGACAGGTGCACAGTCGCGGACACCAGTCGATTTTATAAATGGGCGGAGCGAGCGAGACGGACGGCTGGAAAGGAATGATCCGTTGCAAGCTGCACGTGCGAACGGGATGGGGAACTAACTTTTTCAGGAGCTAGGAAAATCTTGAGAAAAAGACGATGGCGATAATTACACGGACTGGCTTGTAACGAGACCTTTATTGAGCACATTTACCGGTTATATTAATTAATGCCTTGAATAAATTGCTCGCAATCGCCAGTTGTTAGTAGGTATTACATTAGTTTGTTTGTAATGTCTGTAGTAAAGAATGGAAGACGAATTAAACGTAAAATTAATGAGATAAGATTAATTTTAGAAGACTGTAGGACTTTGTTTTTCTGATGTTAAAGTTTAAATTATATTTGTGTAGTTACTACTGGGACGTCTCGGCAATTGTTTGCTTAACGATAAGTTGAGTATCGTTGATCTGGTCTTCGTGAAATTTTGCAGATAGTTCATGCAAAGAGGTACAATTTTTTAGTTTGAATATGACCTAAATAGGGCTAGAAATTGGAAAGAAATGTTCACATTCCTTCACTTTTACTACTAGTAGTATGATAACAAAAAAAAGTAATACTACCCAGACAGCATGTTTTATATTCGAACTACGACGATTTGAGAAAAACAGTTGCTAATTTTACTGTTTTAGTTTTCAAATCTAATTAAATAGTTTTATTTTTTATAAAACTATTTGATTTGATTTGAATTTCAATAAAAAAAATGAACTACTAGTACTCTTACTACTTCTCTACTACATCATTAATCTCTATAAAAATTAATCACTATTTTCCTCGGTCATCGCATCACGCGTGAACAGATGGAACATTTTCGCTAAATTTTTTTTGTTGTGATTATTATTGCCAGGAGAAGGATCCTATGAAAGAAAAAAATAAGAAATTATCCCGAAATGGTTCCTGTGGAACGCGGGTGAAACCACGGGGCACAGCTAGTGGTTTTATAAAATGCAACAAGTTGGGCCAGCTACTTACCTTATTTCACTTTGCATGCCGTCTCTCCACAATAAGTGCCCACAACTCCAACCACATGGGCCATTAGATCCACCACAAAATCAAGCCCATTCACATTACACACAATGGGGTATAATTTACAATTTATTATACAATTTTACAATTATTTACAATTACAATTATCCGAAGTATCACGACAATGCGCAGGCGCAATAGAAACGGAACAAATTGCATAATGGGACAATTTACGTATGAGCGGTACGTGAATGAGTGACAGGTGACAGTGACAGTTCCGTGAATTGGTACCTGGCAGTCCTTACTTGAACCTACAGTTTCTTGCCTTCACACCTGAAGTATCTGCTAAATTAAAAATGGTTACTCTGTGAGCTAGAGATTTCGCGAGTCTTTGTATATTTCAAAATGGCTTCAATATGTCTTTTTACGTTTTCAAAACTCCATATCTCCGCCATTTTGAAAAAAAACTGAAACGTCAAAAAACTTAAAATGATTGAAACTGCTAAGAAAATTTCACGAGAATCGGTCAAGAAATACTAGCTAAATACGCTACAGAGGAGTTCAGCCGGACATCTGGACATATGCAAGCATATTTGCCAAGCTGAAACGGAGACGCTTCGCGCTTTCTCGGTCAACTACTTTGTTGTTCTGGTTTAGTTGTTCGCCAAACTGAAACCTCGCGAGCGCCAAGTCTTTACAATCCCTACACCAATTTTACTCAGATTAAAAATTTTATTTGAATCAGCCAGCATCATGAAAGGGGGATTAACGATACTTATGTGATCCTCGGACCAAATACCTAAGATTATAAACACACACACACATAATATTTTGTATTTATGAACAAACATGTCCCAAAAAAACCGAGACTCTAAGACCTTCCCTCTCTCGGTTCCTAACCGACCAATTTGATACTCTTTACAGATTCGCTATAATCCATGAAAATGTTCTCATCTCTCTCAACTTCTAACAACATAAAAAGTAATATGTTAGAGCCAAGTTCTCTGTCCACTTACTTACCACGAACATAGTTGCCTTACCTACCTAAAGCATAAAAACAACAATTTACTTCATACAGATACAAAGAACCTGTAATAGAAATTCCAATTAATCCAATACACTTGTAAGGAAACGAAACAGCTGCTACGAAATTACCTAATCAATTTTCTATGAACTCGTAATTCCGTGATTGCTACGCGATTCATAATAAGCCCCAATTTAAAAATAAATCATTTCACCCTAATTTCGACGGGAATTCGCAGCACACGCGTTATTGCCAATTATTATCAGCAATTTTATATAACGCCTAATCACGCCGTAATAGCCGTATCAAGTGAAAATAATACCTTCGGAACGATATTAAATTATTGTTTTGCAACATTTTGCAACGAAACGGCAATCGCATGTCACCACATGATTAGCATCTCTAAATTGCAGTGGGAGGTCGCCATTTGCAAAATGTTGGCGGGAAATCGTGTTTTTATAATGCCTAGTTTTTATTTTTAAATTGGCCAGTTTAGCGGCCAGTGACCCGGGCTTCGGAGAACAAAGAGTTTCGTTTTAGGAATCGATTAGAGAAATCGATTGATTTTATCTCTGTGTTTACAGAAAATTGTTAAATTCGCTACACATGCTAACATGCGTGTTTGTTTAAAGTTAGGAAGATATGTAATTAAAATAAATTTATTCCTAACATAATAAAATGCATCTCTTGAGAGTGTTTCTCAAGAGATGCATTTAGTTCCGCTACTCGCCTCCAGATGCGCTAGTCTTAAGAAACCAAAGAAACTCTACATTCAATGTTTTCTTTTTTTTTACAGGTAAGTGGAGATCTTCAAATAAAACCAGGTTTGCAGTTATTTTCCTACCTCGAAACAAAAAGAACAAAATCACACAGAATTTACAAAAAATATTTTAGTTAGTTTTCGCTATTGTTAGATAATAGACGCATCGAGCAACGCAAAGTTAAAAAAATATTGGAAACTAGAAACAAATCTGCAACATTGACAGCAGCTAGTTTCGCCACTTTTTTTTAAATTACATTTTCTGAAAATGGGAGTAAACTATTACAATATTAACAAATTATGAAAAATCACATAAAAAAGAACTTTTTTTTATGTATATAGCTGTAGAGACAAATAAATAAAACTTAGATACTGTAGCGATCTCTCAGAAACGGGATTATGGTAGGAACATGATGATGAATGTCAATAATGTCTATAAGAATCTATAATCCATACATACTTATTAATCTCAGTATTAATTTTTAAAGTACTTATACATAGTAACGTAAGATGCTATCCTAGTCGGTACAGACGCCGCGCCGGTTTCGAATCGAACCCAGCCCGATAACATCTCGACATATGAGATCGCATTTGTCTTACTGTTTGTTCGGTGTAATCTGTCCGGGTATTATCCTCCCATTTATTTATTTATTCTTTACTACTCCATACATTTCTTGGGGTATCATGACGTATGGTGGTTTTATAAGACCACGGACCAGCCTTAATAAGATCAATCAAATCCACATATATTTACTGTAGGCGGGTTTCTCTGCTTTTTCTAATTAAATTGATGCAAGTTAATACACTCAAGAATTCCAACATCAAAGTGTGCAAAAGTCATAAATGCAACCAGAATAAGTCCATTCCTTAACTTTTTAATTTTCCTTTTTCATTGCTAAGGCATCGTGTAGCTAAAAAAAAACAAAAGCAGGTTGATTACCCGTACCTTACCGACCTCATGCTGTGAACCTCCTTAGCTCATTTTATACACACAAAATTAAAAAAATATTAATTGACTTTTAAAAGCGGTCTTAATAGCGTACGACAATAAAATCTGTAACTCGAAATGGTATCATTTAAATAAAATTTACGATAACAACACTGAGCTATGTCTTAAACCCGAATCAAGAATAGAGCAGCGCTCTTTTTTATAATTCACTAGTTGCGCCCCGCGGTGTTACCTGCGGCTCAAAAGTAGTTAATATGCTGTTCTAGACTATAGTCTATCTCTGCCAAATTTCATTCAGATCTGTGAAGTCGTGATTTAGTAACAAAAATCCATCCATTTATCCAAACTTTTTCATTTTTTAAATAAGCTCATACGCCCGCCCGCGATGTTGCTCGATTTTTTTTTAGCCTATGGCAAATCTCAATGATTGTATAATGATTGATGTAGCTTTTTACTGGTGAACGACTTTAAAAACAGACCAGGGACTACTACTACTAGGGGTTACGTTTTGTTGTCGACGCTGCGCGCCCGTGAAACAGAGTCGCCGCGCAATAAGGTTCATGATCGCACAGCGCTGAAAAGAACCCGTAATCATCATGGCAATAAAATGTCATGATAGGCCCCCAAGAGCTAAGACAAGCTGCTTTCCTTTCAAACGATTCTATTCTCTAAAAACCATAGAAATGTCACGTGATCACACTGTCAACTCAAAGTCAAAGTCAAAATGTTTTTAGTCAATTGGGTATCAAAGATACACTTATGAACGTCAAAGTTTTTAACTCAGTAGCTAACGTTCTAGCGTAAGCCATTGTAAAAATAGAATCCCATCTGGAGGGCTATTCCTACGAGTGAGAAAAGAAGAGATTTTATCTTGGTCACTCTCACACCTATGACGTTTCAAACTAGAGCAACAAGGACGAAAAATGTGGAGTTGAAAATCTCAAAACTTTAATTTTGGGGAACTGGGCCCCCAAACAAGTTGTGGTCTACTGGTCGGCTGGTCTAGGGCTGGTTTCAGAATTTACACACAAACAAACTTACAAACCTTACCTCTTCATAATTTGAGTGTGAATTTATTTATGTTATTCTAATTATGTCTTTTAATGAGTTTTTGCTAATAGATCGCCGATAATAGTCTTGAGTTTTGAATGGAAACGTTCATTCATATCGTTCATTTGCATATTGATCGATTTATGATCCGTTTTGGCTTTTGTAGATCGAATTTAGAAGTAACTAAAAGTGCAATGAATTCATTTATGATTCCGTTCTTTTTAAATAAGTGCTGGTTTTACGAGCAATAAAAATGTATCACGTAAATTATTTACATTAAAATGTATTTTAAATTGGATAGAATGGTAGAAATTACTTGAAATAGATAATGGAACAAATTAATATTATAGTTGCAGAAGTTTATGAATGGATTTGTTCCATCTTTAATTTCTTAGAAATAGTTGAATCAGGCGTTACTTTGCGGAAGTTCATCTTCAAAATTGTTACTTGAACTAATATCTAGTGTAATTCCGCTTTAACGTCGCATTAAGTACATCAAGAAATATGAAAAATATAATATTAAATTCAAATTTCTTGAAGTACTTAATGCGTGTGCGTAACTTCAGCTTCCTCATAGGTGATAGAATAATTTTACCTATGCCAATATTTAAAGCATAATAGCTGCAATCAAATATCCCAGTCTTAGTTTAGCTGCCACAAGAACTTCGTTAATATGAGCCATTTACTATGTGTCAGCTGGAGTGACACAACCTCAGCTCGCACATCCAGTACAGGCAAACCAGTGAGGTTAGGGTTTTGGACAATAGCTAGAAAATTAAAGCATAATAGCTGCACAAGGTAGGAAAAATCTGAACGATGCTACTCAAAACATGTAGAAGCTATGATCAAAAAACTGTGTGTAAGCTGGTGTTGTGTCACTTCAGCTACTCATCTCATATCTTCCAAACGAAAGAAGGTATGACTATGCATTTTAGCTCAAATTTTAAAGCATAATTGCTGCCATTGGCAGCAAAATTTTCAAGTCTCTGGGTTATATACTTTCCGAGTTATAAGCTAATACCTATGTGTAAGCTGAAGTTACATCACATCAGCTGACACATGTTGAATCGACGAAACTATCAAACGTAGAGTTTTCATTTAAAGGGCAAAAATTAAAGCATAATTGCTGCCATAGGCAGCAAAATTTTCAGATTCCTAGACCTCGTAGTTTCCACGTAATAATCAAAAAACAGTTTTCGCGCCAAAAAATTCAAATTGTTGCTTAAAAGCGGCGTTGCCGTTCCGTGCGGTACATTATTGCAATTCAATTGGATCTTAGCGCGCATAGTGTTAAAAGTCATTTTAACTTGTGTTCAAAATTCTTTTAGTTTTGTTTAGACTGAGAGCCCCTGAACCATATGGAACTAAGAATGCACCTGTAAAATTTGAAGGCAGATTCTTATGAACTTAAACAACGACGAAGGTTATTGGTTTTGGCGTGGCTTGTTCTCTGTAATTTGGCTAACAAAAAACGACTGAGAGCCGCTGAACTATATGAAACTAGGTATGTATGTTATTTTAAAGATAGATTCTTATAGAACTTAGAAGACGAGATAACTAGACTAGGAGCTCCCTGGTCTTCTGATTCTTCATGGAACAACTGAAATAACACTGAAGTAGTTATCGAATACAGATACTTACCTACTTACAGGCTATGGAAACTGACGTGGTTTTCACACATTATGATTTTATGTAACGGGAATCACTTACTTATGCGGTTGAAACAATAGTCGGAATACGAGTAATTCCCGTATCATAAAATCAAAGTACTTACAGACTATTAAAATTAATTTTACTCTCTCTTACAAACACATTAAACATTTATCTTCTTGATTGAATCAGGCGTTACTTTGCGGAAGTTCATCTTCAAACTTGTTAAACACCTACACTACTTACTTACACTAGATATTGTCCAAGTAACAAATTTATCTTCTTTACTATACAGTGGTTTGTCTTTCTTCTTTATTTTAATTTTTTAATTTTTAAATTAGTAAATGTACTAGATGGCACGCGAAGGGTGTAGCGGGGTGGTGGAGCAAAAAAACTGGTTCGCCATGCCACTGTCTACCTCGCGCCTGTGACGTCAAGCAGCCATTATCTGTCGCGCGACGTCTTTTGTTAGCCAAATTACAGAGAACAAGCCACGCCAAAACCAATAACCTTCGTCGATGTTTAAGTTCATAAGAATCTGCCTTCAAATTTTACAGGTGCATTCTTAGTTCCATATGGTTCAGGGGCTCTCAGTCTAAACAAAACTAAAAGAATTTTGAACACAAATTAAAATGACTTTTAACACTATGCGCGCTAAGATCAAATTGAATTGCAATAATGTACCGCACGGAACGGCAACGCCGCTTTTAAGCAAAAATTTGAATTTTTTGGCGCGAAAACTGTTTTTTGATTATTACGTGGAAACTACGAGGTCTAGGAATCTGAAAATTTTGCTGCCTATGGCAGCAATTATGCTTTAATTTTTGCCCTTTAAATGAAAACTCTACGTTTAATAGTTTCGTCGATTCAACATGTGTCAGCTGATGTGATGTAACTTCAGCTTACACATAGGTATTAGCTTATAACTCGGAAAGTATATAACCCAGAGACTTGAAAATTTTGCTGCCAATGGCAGCAATTATGCTTTAAAATTTGAGCTAAAATGCATAGTCATACCTTCTTTCGTTTGGAAGATATGAGATGAGTAGCTGAAGTGACACAACACCAGCTTACACACAGTTTTTTGATCATAGCTTCTACATGTTTTGAGTAGCATCGTTCAGATTTTTCCTACCTTGTGCAGCTATTATGCTTTAATTTTCTAGCTATTGTCCAAAACCCTAACCTCACTGGTTTGCCTGTACTGGATGTGCGAGCTGAGGTTGTGTCACTCCAGCTGACACATAGTAAATGGCTCATATTAACGAAGTTCTTGTGGCAGCTAAACTAAGACTGGGATATTTGATTGCAGCTATTATGCTTTAAATATTGGCATAGGTAAAATTATTCTATCACCTATGAGGAAGCTGAAGTTACGGACACCTTAATGCGACGTTAAAGCGGAATTACACTAGATATTAGTTCAAGTAACAGTTCTTAGAAATATACATACAAAGCATTTTTATGACACTGAGTGACGAGACGAACAAGTCGTTTGCCCGATGGTAAGCTTCACGCTTGCCCGTGGTAGTTCAGTACCACCCAGAATTCCTAAACAAAAAAATCTGTATTCTTATCGAGCCTGCTCACACAATGTCACGAGAATCGGTTTAGAAATGCGACTTGAAGAGGAGAACAGCCGGACAGACGCCAGCCGGACGGACATGATACATGTAAAACATTATTGCTGATTCTGAACATGAAACGACTCGCTCGATAACGCTTTCGGTGAATTATACAAACAAATATGAACCCACTCTAATTTTGTAACAGTTTTATAAAAATAGCGCAGTTTAAAGTTATACTTATGTGACTGTTAAATTTATAGTTGAAATAATCGCCTAGTTATCGACTTTGAACAAATCGATACCTACTCATAAATTTTATGGACTCATAAAGGCAATAAAATGACTAATAAAATAATCTATTTGTAAATTAAACTGCTACTAATCCAAAAATGGCCATACTAGTTTTAACGACAATTACTTTTAAAATAGAATGAACACACTCTAATTTTGTAACAGTTTTATAAAAATAGCGCAGTTTAAAGTTATACTTATGTGACTGTTAAATTTATAGTTGAAATAATCGCCTAGTTATCGACTTTGAACAAATCGATACCTACTCATAAATTTTATGGACTCATAAAGGCAATAAAATGACTAATAAAATAATCTATTTGTAAATTAAACTGCTACTAATCCAAAAATGGCCATACTAGTTTTAACGACAATTACTTTTAAAATAGAAAAACTGGCAACTAGATTAGTTTTATACTCTGGCAATACTCACTCAATGGCGTTATAATAATAATGTGACCGATTTATCCGTAAATGTGGTCAAATGAGGGTACTAGTTTTTTAACGGGAAATAATGAGTTTTACTAAGAAAATGTGATGGTGGCGTCCTCAGTCAACTCTACCAAACTCTACAGGTTCGTCGCTCGCACGGTAAATTGATAATCGGTACGGACCCCGTTCGTATGACATTTGATTCCTTTGATTCGAATTTACGGGTCCAAGTCGAGGTCAGGGACTCCATACTGGCGCGCTCGAAAACACTTCCGTCACTGTCTTTCTCATTGGAAATGTCGTAAGAGTGAAAGACGTCGAGGTAAACTCGAGTTCTCCAGAACAGCGCTCGGGTTTTTTCTTTCTTTTTTTACTTTTTAATCCAGCCTTTAAAGCTTAAATTTCTGATGTGATCTCAGATGCATACCGAACATATTTGATGTTACTTTTTCACCTTTTTTTCTGTGGGGGATATAAATTCGGTTGCGCCGCGTACGGGTGCCGGTTCAAATAACTTGGAAACTCGGAGAGGAGGTGAGTGTGAATTACAGGGTCTTGAGGATTTTCTGTACGGGTTCTGGGGCCTTATTCTTACGTGCGAGATATTTTTTGGTCATTGTCATGATTTTTTAAACAAGAGTGTCGTTTATAAAACGTCAGACTGGGAGGTCTGGATGAGATGTCTAGATGTACCCGTAAGAGGCTAGCCCTCTTATTAATAACTGTTGTATAGCCTGGGAATAGGTATTTAGTGTTTTGTCTTTTTCGACTGAGTTCAACATTTAAAAGATAGAAAAAGACAAACGCTGAAGTCTGAGGCTATTTTAACGTTTATTAGTAAGGGGTAAATGGTATGCAACTGAGTAAGATGTTGTACAGTTACTAAGCAGGTAAAACTGTGGTAAACATTAAGCGGTGGCAGTGATGTGACTGTCATTTGAAGTAGAATTAAAAAAATAACTTTATGAAATGAGTTCTTAACTCTTTAAATACTTATTTATATTATAACTAGCTGTCACCCCGCGACTTCGTTCGCGTTTTGAGCTATCCTATCTCTCAAGTTGGATCGAACTGCACATGGTGTGTGAATTTTATTATAATCGGTTAAGTGGTTTAGGAGTTCATTGAGGACAAACATTGTGACACGAGATTTATATATATTAAGATGAATTGCCTTAGTAGAGGAATGCCTGCATATTGTATTTCTAGCATTAAAAAAACGTAGTACGTTTGCGATAGGGAAATGTATGAAATGGGACAGGGCCTCTATCAGGCGTAAATGAAAACTGCCACACATTTTTGATACCGAAATCGTAATACGTGTTTTTCACAGAAGCCCTGCAGGCAAGAGCCCAGTATTCTATATTTGTAAAATTTTTTAAACATTGTCTCTCTTGTCTGAAAAGTCAAAGGAGAGAGAGTGACCATAACATCTGACGTGTCAGAATAGCGAGCCAGATTCAGATGTTAATCTCTATAAGTGTAGCACTGAGCTCTGTGTGCTCTGAGCTCACACGTCCTGCTCTCCCAGTACGCAGCGCCGCCGGGTGGGTCGGCACAAAGGCCAGCGGTCAGCCCGCGTCACGTCACCGCCCTGCGCTATTCTCTAACAATGCGTGAAATGCCCTGACAAACGATGACAGCCGCCCGCCGCGCGCCGCTCCGACCTCCTGCAATTTATGATATCCTATTACGAGATTTAATGACACTAAACGTCAGCCCGCACTGTTTGCCTCGTCCGTCATGCACGCTGCTTCCTTCCGAAGCGCCGCGTCGCCCGTGAACTGAATACGTTCAACTCAGCTTCAAAACAGCTCAAAAATTACCATACTTGAATAAACAGCCAGTGTTGCTAGAGCAAACAGTGACAATCTTCCCGTTGTCAGGTCCGAACTCGCAGCGCCAAATATTTGCCGGAGTCTCATAAATTCAGGCGCCCCGTCCCTGGATAACACACATAATGCGCCGCACGGATCGGTAAACATATTGTAATGGAAAACGCTATTGTTTACACTTTATGATGCCGGCACTGGAGACTGACGCGCGGATTCAATGCGAGACCAGTATTCGGGTCATCACTAAAATTGTTCGAATTATAATCGGTCTAATCGATTAAAGTTGAAAGTTATCTCGCGGTTATTATAAGTAAATCCACGCTTAAGGGCCGGGAGAGGCGATAATGTACCGCCGCTCCGTGAGTTAGACCGTCTTATTAAACCCGAGAGGTCGCGTCCCTGTGCGTAACTCTGCCTAATCCCGACCTGCCGCTAAAATATTCGAAATCCGTCAAAACCGTAAATCGCGCCGCCTTTGTATGTGGGCCGGGTCCTATTTACGAGCCGAGAGCTGCAGATAGCCCGAATTAAACTTGAATTTAAAACCATTTTATATTAGCTAAGCTAGCTTAGATCGCGCGGCGGCGCGCGCGGGCGATAAGAGAATTGGCCTGTCAGGCGCCGCATGATATATTTGACCAACATTTCCATACCGCCCCCACTCGGGCTCCCTTTCCCCTATTTTCATTTTGTACGTGTCTGCTCTGCCGCGTATCTATAATGTATCCTTTCTGTTTAGGAGTTACATTGAATAAAAAGTACGGAGGTGAGAAGGGACGTTTTATAATTTAATAGACTACATTCTGAGCTGTCAAATTTGACAGTTGGCGAACTTTGATCTTTTTTTTTATTGGAGACGGTCGGGTAGTTTCGTTATTCATGTGGGTGTTTTATTTGGAGCTGGATAATTAAAAATTTGGCTCGGAGCCTCGAGTATGAGATTCTGCAGCCAGCTAGCTCGTTTTTACTGCACTGCGTCGCCTCATCGTCTGATTGTTATTCAACGCGTGGCATAATGAGGGCGTTATTTCACCCTTCAATAATCACGGATTTCCTCGAGATGTAATTTCTGCGCGAGATTTTATGAAAGCTCCTACAGATTGGTAGCCAAGTCGTGTCAGTTTGCGTTACATAAATCACTGCAAGGAAACTCTTTTCTTGGGATGGTCCAATTATTTTATATTTTATTTGATACTCTGGTAAGTTTCTAAGTTTATTTTTATGAGCGCATAATCTGATGCGCAGAATTTATCATTGCAATAGCTTTTGACATTTTTCTATACCTATCAAAATTGACAAAACTCGTTGGTAAATAATAAAAAATAAACAGATACATTAGGGTTTCAAATATTAAAATTCAAGAAAAAAAGAAACGAAAAAGGTTACTTGCATTATTGTTTCAACAATATCCATCGTATTTTGGTTTTAAATTTAAATAATTTTGAATATTCTACTATGTAATTAAGAAAGTTTTATAGCATAGTACCAGGGCATCATGAACCGTAAGCACCACTCCACAATTCACATGCAAAACGGGCGAAATCTTTAAAATCGATCAGCGACCTTAAATTTATTCCTATTGAAGTTTTCCGGAAAATCCTTTTTCCATCGGCGCCTTATCCGGGCGGTTATAAATCAGTCCTTTGTGTCCCGAGCTAATGTACAGCGAATATGGCGGCTCGTTATACCGGGCAGACGCGATACTTTATTGTTACTTTGACATTTGACAGTTGTGACGTTTTAACTTTCCCGCTTTTTTTTTTTTTTTTAATTATTCATGACCATGGATACTCGTCCTTCAGTCGGATTCTTAGTAATAATTTTTCCTTCAGTAACAGATAACTACGTAGTGTTGTCATTTTCACCAAACTTCCGCATTTTCTGGCTATTTATGTATGTATGGTTCGGTTCAGATGGGTTGAGAGAAGAGTTCCTTGACCTTTGCCCCATACCGCCTTGTTGGAGTCTTATCATGGATTAAGACATAAGTTCTTAGTCAATTTTACCGCCTGATCAGGGTTTGTAAATGTTTAGAAAATGTTTATCACACGAATTTAAATTTATTTTGCAATTATAGGTACTTACCATTTGAACTGAACTATAATACAGTTTTCGTGGTGAAAAAGAGCCAGAAACGTTCAGTTCAATACGCAGTTACTAATCTAGAATACCAGCTACAAATAGAAACCCTTGTTTGTACACAAACTAGGCAACAATATTTACTCTTAGCGATAATATTACACGAGATATTTGAAACTGCCAGTTGCATTTCGCGACAGCAAGTAAATATTGAGCTATGTATCGCTCGACCAACTTATCTATACAGTTGGCCAAATGTTAGAACTAAGTACATTGTTGACCGGGCACCTGTGAGTTCAGGAACTACGACAGTGGCTCCAAACTCAACTCTTCAAATAAATTTGTCGCACTTTCTACCATCAGTGATCGTTAGCAACAGAGTGCAAACAGCGGAGTTGCTATTACAGTACCTACATTACCTAAAGTATCTAAAGTTCACATAACGAAGCCTTTCTGCCAACCTAACAAAGCTCTTGGCCGCCGTCCAGGAAAGTGACGCTCCCCTCGCTAGATGTCGCTATACCTAAGGAGAGGAAAAACTATTGAAAGCTAGCTATAGCTTTACATGGCAGCTATACACGATCAGCCCACGTATGTACCCACACACTCGCTTGGGAAATTATGTACTACAACTGTTAGTTTCTCAGCTACCAATCTATATAGCGGTATCATAATAAGGTATAGTTTGTGGCTTTGCTAACTTTGTTTGTAGGAAGTAATATTAGAACCACTGATCTGATTTTGGTAATTCTTCCATTAGTGGAAAGCTATACTATCTGTTAGTAACATAATCTTAATTTCTCAGGCAAAGCTTTTAACAATAGTTACTAAAGAACGCCAGTTCGAAGAAAATCTATCAGAAACCAGCTTTAGAGCACTGATAGATACTTACTCATAGTAGCTATTCCACGTCGCGTAAATCCACTAGTTATATATTCCTAGATTGGCACATGGCGAGACAAACGATTCGGGTTTCCCAGTTCGGAGTCAAATACATCTGTCACTTTCTAACTCGCACGCATCAGTCAGAGAGCGAGTGAAATATCGCATCGGTCGGATGTCCACAGCAGTTTTCGGCTTTTCGGTTTCGCAAACAAAGGAATTAGAGCGCGCGCAACTCCACGCCAATTTATGAACGGCCGCATTGACCAAATTTCTTTTTTCTTTTTTTTTCCTCTCGTGTTTGCCCCGGAAAGAAGGAAAAACGTTTTCATGTTATTCGCTTCGTGTTTAGTTATTGCGACGAGCTACGACCGCATTATGTAATGAAACGAATACTGTGTGTTTCACTCGACGCTGAACGAATGTTTACAATCGGGTACGTTTCACTGGCGCATAAATTACCCTCTAGAGTTTGTAGTAAATCAAGCAACGTTCAACGGAATAGAACAAAAATAGTACGCTCCCGACAAATAGACGCGAAAAGTTCTGAAAGCGATTCCGATTGCACAATTTATTTTAATGTATTTTTTGTCAGCGCGATCAGATTGCAGAGTCTATTAAAACTTCGTAGTCCTACCTTTAAATTCAAACTCCTAAGCCATCTGATAAACTTAAAAAAAAGAAAAAGTTATACGGAGTGACTTTATCTATGCCCCGTTAATACTCCAATTAAAAAAAATAAAACTGACGCGTCGTCTTTCCGGCCAGACGTTTTGACGTTATCTTATTTCATTTTATTTGGTTAGCATTATTGAATTTTGTTTTTGTTTTAATGTTTTGAAATTGGAATGGTGAATGATTATGTTGATTCGCGCCATTAATTCTGCGTGTATCGGTTGCGACCGGCATCGATCTCGAGTCCGTTGCCCACGCGAACGCGATGGTTCTTTCATTAGAGAGCTGTAGGTGTTCTTATCGTGTAATTAATCTACAAAAACTAACATCTGTTTCTTACGAAAGATAGTAGAAACCACCTGAGCCAATCGCTACGAAACGCTTTTTGTGTTTTTGTATTTGTGTATGCTATTGTTAATTAATTACGCTTCTTACTAACATTTCATCTTTATTTAATGTGTTAAATAAATGTTAATGACCCACATTGTTCGTTAGTTTATAATGGACTCGTGGAAAAATGATTAATATTGGAAAAGTAATAAACCCCTCATAATTATTTTAACATCTTACTATACGCTTGATAGCATTCATGCTGGAATGTATTCCTATGTTAACACTTACATGAAAATCGCGTCCTAACATTTCCTACACGCATGCTTTGCTTAACTTTCCAAATATCTGTACAAGATTCAAAATTGCGTCATTACTTTGACAGATGTCATATTTTTTTCTCGACAAGGCACGGCTCACGCATTCTTCCTAACTTTCCACACTTTCTTCATTCAATTGTTTCGAGTCCGCGCCGACCTCGGCTCTACAATGGCCAATCGGTCACGCTGTCCAATTGAAAAAGATATTATTATCGTCATGATACGATCACAATGATGGCGCACTGTAATAATACGTATTACTGACACAAAAAAGGTAATGAGCCCGAAACGCGGCCGTGAATGATTCTAGCGGCAACTGACGAGACAATCATGTAGCTACGCGTGACAGATGGATAATGTAAACATAATAATAGTATTGTAGACTATCTTATGCCTACCTACTCATTTCATGTCATATGCGCTGCCATTGGAGCCTTTGTTATGCTTTATTCTAGTATTATAAAATTGAAAGTAACTCTGTCTATCTGTTTGCTGGCTTTACAGAACTAAACGGACGAGATTTGATATTACAGTATTGCATAAGAAAGGTTTTCGGATACTATTTTCCGCTTAGACGTGAACAAAGTCCCGAATAACAGCTAGTCATTAATAACTCTTAGCATTCTATTGACCTACTGCTAAGTATGGGCATCTCTTTGCTGCGCGTATAAAACTCTTATTCAAATTGATAAATTACTAGCTGCGCCCTACTGTTTTACCCGCAATTAAAAATAGTCTATGTGTTAATCCAGTTAAGCTACCTCTATACCAAATTTTATTAAAATCCGTCCATAGGTTTGAGTGTGATGAAGTAACAAACACACAAATACAATTTATCTCAAATATCTCAATACAAGCTGCGCCCAGCGGTTTCACCCGCGGTTAAAAAGTATCCTATGTGCTATTCTAGACCATAATTCTATCTCTGTGCCAAATTTCATCCAGATTTGTTCAGCTGTTCTGGCGTGAAAGAGTAACAAACATCCATCCATCCATCCATTCTTACAAACTTTCGCGTTTATAATATTAGTAGGAAGGAAGATGCTTTATCATTATAAATAACTCGCATATAAAAAAAGCCTTATTCAAAATATAAACCCAAATACGTATTTTAAATATTATTTATTAATAAACTCATCTTCCATTCCACAAGTTCGCAGTCCGAGTATGACACGGGATGAATATTTTTACTGAACGAACGGACACTGGCCGATAAATACAATGCGTGTAACGGAACAACCGGATGTGACCGCCGCGTCTTCCTGTCACAATTAATTTCCGGGCGCGTTGAAATTGGCGCGAAAACTGTCGCGAGGGCACGCGGGGAGGGGGTGTCACCGCGGCGGGAATTTTAATTACGCACTCGTATACCGAATACCAATGTCGTCTTGTTTAAATTAAATATAAATTATTCTCTCCTAGGCCCCGCTCGGTATTGCGAATTGCGAAATGTTGAATAAACAACCGTTGGCTTTTAATTAGTTAGATTTTCTGGTGTTACTTCGCTTGAGCTGGGGAAATGTTTTCAGGAGACGGCACGATTTGTATGACTCGCTGAATATTCGCTTTCTTTAGAAACCTACTTACTATTTCTTGGTGTCTTCTCTAGTAACGCGCCATTTAAACGACCTACAAATTTAAATAAGTTTAAGTTAACAAAATGTGACAGTGTTCACTTGACATAAGTCATGGCTGTTAGTGGTTTTGAATACCTAAAAATTGTTACTTTTAATCGACCTAACCATTAGCGAACGAAGCGTCTATGCTTCAGTTTCAAAAAAATGCTTTCGTCTACCTGGATTCAGTCCGGATCTCTGTCTTCCTCTACAGGTTGCTTTTCTTAAGCGATTCTTTTGAAATTTTGTAAGTAGCTTCCGCCATTTTAAGATTTTCCAAAAACTGGCTGGACAAAAAAAAACTGTAAGTAAAAATTATCGAACCTACCAAAACAAAATGTACAAAATGTACAACAAAAAGTAAACAAAATTTTACAAGAATCGGTTGAGAAATGCGACCTGTAGAGGAGAACCGACGTCAGCCGCGAGGTCACAGAGTCACTAGTATTTTATTTTTATTTTATTTTATTAGACACACAAACAAATAACAATCGATATACCAACACAATACATACATCTAAGTTTTGAACTGGATTGTCATCCAAAAATAGCGTGTACAGAAAAACCAAAAATTATACATAGGCAAATGTGTCATGAGACTGAACTCAAGCACGGAATTCTTAATATTACTAATTATGTATTTACTAAAACTATATCTACTGGTACAATATACTACATAATAGACTAATCGAATAAGATGATTTATAGATGGAGGATACCTTTAATGGTTTTAACATAACTGAAATACTATCAAAAATATCTACTTCGCAATTATTTTTTAATAAATCATTAAACTGACGGGCCATTCTTACTATAGGATTAAAGTAAGAGGTATTATTCTTGTAAGCTTGAAGCGCAAAGAGTTTGGTAACTTTGGCTCTACGATAACTGAATTTAATATTAATAGAAATATGGGACAACAGGTCAGGGGAATCCATTAAGGAATTGACAATCTTATAGAGGTATACTAGGTCAAGATATTGTCTGCGTAAGTTAAGAGGCTGAACATTGTATTTTTGTAATCGGCCTTCATAATTTAAATTAGTGCGTCCTACGTGGTGGCGATAACAAAGTATTCTCAGACACTTTTTCTGAACACGCTCAATGCTGTCTGAGTGCACTTTAGTATTAAATAAGGGTATAGGTAAACTCTCAATACTTGTATTGATTATTTACCTACTTTACATAAATTTATATACCTAGCCTAATTGTAATCAGGGTAGTTAGGCATTCTTTAACCGATTGCAAACACTATGTTATGTTGGTTCATAGACCCTATGTAATAGGGAGTATTCTGTGGTTGGGCGTTAGTTGTCCATGTCTTGTGTGTTCCATGGCGTCCCTGACGAAAATAAACTTAGTAGGGAGCTTTGAGTGAAAATGTTATTTAGTCATGCAGTTGTACGTAATTACCTCTTTTTTACACCACCTGCACACAGCAGACTGAAGCACACAACTTTTCTAATCCAACAGTGCAGCTGAACTCTACAAAAACCTGAAAAGTACATTAAACTTCACCCTGCGTTCAGGCTCGCAAATTAAAAAGATAGTCCTAACTCCGTCCCTAAATATGACAAAAGAGCATCATCAAAACTAGTTTAATTTCGCAATAAAACTCCAGAAAACAAACTCAAAACGTAATTAGACGGAGAGCTCCAGACGGGTGCACTTCTTACGGCATTTAACAAACTTTGATAAAAAGATTAAGTATGACAGTTTGAAATATAGCCGCGGTAGGAAAAAATAACACTGCAAAAGTTTCGCTCGCTCCATTGTTGCCAACTACGCGAGTTAATTTCGTAGGAAAGAAACAGAGGGCGCAGGTGTTCGCTGCGCGCTCGTATTAATTTGAGTCCTTCTAATACCTCCGTATGACTGCGTTACAAACAGGCGGTCCTGAATTTATAACCGAAGTTGTGCCGAGCGCAGGATTTGCTCTGATGCGCTGGATTATGATATCCTACACACGCTTCTGACAATGTGAAATAGTCTCGCACGATTGTTGGACGATTTAGTCGCTAATGGGGGCCATAGAGTGTGGATTCGGATAGACATGGAAGAATAGAACAATATTGGGAAACTACGAAAAAAGACGCAAAATTGAAGCCGTTGAACTGAGAGGACAAAGGCTGAGACGTAATAGGCCAAAAAAATAAACAAAAGTTGGAAAATTCTTTTGTCTATGGTTCGAAAAACTTTTAAGAAAGAATATCGTCGAATCGTCACATTTTCACATCGTATCATCACGCCTTCCGCGAAGAGCCCGACAGATGTGTATTACAACACCCACGGTTCGCCAGCTGATATCCAGTCTCAAATGTGACAGATGACATTAGTTACGCACAAAATGTTCACAAATGAACAACACAACAAAACGTGCGTGCCTTCGACTGGAATCGAACCTGCTCTCTCTGGCTTGAGAGGCGAGTCTTCCCCAACTAGATTATCATGTCTTTCAGAACAGAAACAAAAGGTTGATTAAAAAAATGAATAGATTGTTCCTGCAAGCTTAAAATTTTAAATTGGGATGGAAAAAGCACGATTGTTTATTTAATGGTTGCGCATACAATTGTACAGTTCAATCGGTACTCCCACGGTGTAAGTGCGCCAGACAGACAGTTCGATATGACTATTAAACTGCGTCCGTGCGTCTGTGACACGCAGCCATCACGTTCCGTTTCAAGCAAAGCTCGCTGTAATTGTAAATTATTGCGCTCACGACCGACGCTCGCCGACGATACCCATTAACATAATTGCTTAAAAAGAAACGCAAGTAAAACATCTAGTCGAGATCCCAGTAAAGATAATTTTCGGTAATTATAACGTGTATTTGCATAGTGATGCGTCGGCCGCGTGACATTTCACCGCATCGCCATTTTGGATTTTATCTCGTCGATTCGTGGAAAAAAAAACTCGGGGTGACCATTAACAACTATAGTACTTTTTTAATTTTAATCGGTCTAGTTATACCGGTTTGTTACGACGAAGCGTAGTTTATTAAAATCTTGAAACGAGCTAAGATGTGCATTTTGATGCGTCCTAACGATTGTAATGATCATTTCAGAAGTAGTAACTTTTCGTTTATTGCTTGTACTACCACAGCGTTTCAATGTAATAAAAGTCTACTTTAATTGGATCATTTTGGTTTTATCGTCTTATTAATAAGCTCAGTAATGATCATCTAAATATGAGGCATTAATTTATGGACGGGCAACAGAGTGTATCGAAATAGATGAATAATTTGTAAATGACATTAATAAACTGCATTATTTCGGGAGGTCCGGGAATTAAAATGGGAACACTGAATTAAAATGGTAATTTGAAATTAGTTAAACAAGTATCTCTAGGATCATTAGGCTTACAACTTTTTTACTTACATCAACTAAAAAATATACTTAGTATTACCAGTGTGAGATTTGAGAAATAACTAATAATTATCTACGCTTTCACGCAGAACCATACATAATATTTATTTTCTTAATCAAAGACGCCGCGACGCGAAACGTCATCCCCATACAGCCAGACAAAGCAGGCGTAACCATAGAGATTACAAGTTAACTTTTCCGATCACAACACCATAGACAAAGGCTTAAATTATACACGGGTGGGTGCAGACGGATCTACCCTTTGACAATCGGGGATGGGGTGACGAATTGCTCCTAGCCTGTTGTTGTTTATCTACCAATGAATATTTTAAGAGGAGATGCTTGGGACATGAATTTATTACGCTCGTCTTTGATTCAGGCTTGTTTACAGATTCAGATTAAAGTTTGAGTTTGGTAAGTCGAACTCCTTGAAGGGTAGATAGGGACTTTAGAAATACTAACTCATTGCAAAATGTGATTAAAAATTAAGTATTGTTAAGGAAACTGCCTGTTAAACTAAGTATTTTATTAGTACACTATGAAATCTTTCATAAATAATTACTAACTTAATTAATTTCGCATTAAGTAATTTCTAAGTAAATCTCAATATTATAATATTATTAGTAAACTTTACTTTGTTATCAGTTTATAATTTTTCCTGCAGTTTACCGAGAGAAATAGAAATAGCTATAATAGAAATATAGAGCGTATCAAATACTTGGAATATCTTAGTAATTTAATTATGGAAAGGTAATATAGACAGACCAACAGATGAAAAGACGAAGTCTACTACTTATTTATCGTATTTTGTTTATTAATCTACAAATTACCAAATTTCCCGTCAACTCCTACAATGCGTGTAGCATATTATCATATCGTCACGCATTTCCCTGAAGAGGCTGGCAGAGGTGTACCACAACACCTACAGTTCTCCGAATGATATCCATCCCACATTTGACAAGGAGCGAGCCTGTCGCCATACACCGAGCTCGTTATGTAGCAGATGAAATTAAACATACACTACCAAACAAGAAAAATCCCATTTGTAGCCTGTAAGTTAAAAATGTAAATGGGCTTAAGTAGGCACACGATTACGGCCACTTTGGACCCAGGACGAGCAAACAGAGGGTCTGCATTCCGTCCCGGCCCACCCTATATCAACTAATGATGAGAGTTACGGACCAGATTTAGCACCTGAGCCGTTTAAAATTAAAAAATTGAGATTTAAAAAATGGGGAGAGTTTGACGTTAACTTTTTTGATGTGCTTTCTTGGGGAGGCTTTCTTTTGGCTGAATGTAAAATGTTTCAAGCTTGTTTAAATAATTCTTGTTATTGAGGGTGTAGCTTTACAATGTTATAGAAATCTAACTTAGTATAGATTAATAGTTGGTTTGTTTTGGTTTTCTTTATGACCAAAGTCTAAACCTTCAAGGTCAAAAGCTTAGCAGCACTATATATACCTACTAGCTTTTACCTGCGACTTCGTTCGCGTTTATTTAGAAAATAGTACCCAAAATCCTTCCTTTTGATAGACTGTAACTAATATCAAATTTCATCGAGATCCATTCAGTCGTTTAGACGTGAAAAGCCTACATACAGACAGACAGACATTTTATAATAACTAAGAATGGATTAATATGGGTATAGATATGGATTGCATATGAAGTCTAAGCTCTAGCTAGTTACCAACCAAATTAATTAAAAAAAATACTTACTAAATGAAAACTGATACTGAATTGATACTCAGATATTATTAATAAAGCGATACAGCCCGCACTGGAACAGAAAACAAAACTATCAGATAATCCCATCCGATACCAAATTAAGACAAAGCCGAGACGAACAAAGATCGCACGGAACAATGGCACGAAAAAGGCAAAAACAAAGGCGACCGACCGAAATTTACGTTTAAAAACAACGTAAAATACCTCCGTATCTATCCTATTTAGATATTAATCTAAACGAAAAAGCAAAAGCAATTCAAAATGGGCAACAAGCTAGCAGAAGGGACGCGCGTAATTGGCCATTTATCAAAGGGAAGGGTTAGGGGCTGCCGCCCTGGTAGATACTACGGCTTGTTCTGCGCGCCTTGTGCTTTGCGCGATGGAAAACAAGTTACTATGCTGCTGCTGAATGCCTGGTACTACAGATGAACAATACTTACTAATTTAGGCACTGTTCGCCTGGTAGTTGCGGTGATTTCTATACCTGTTACAACGTTGGACACTGCTCCTAGTGCTTGCATACTAAGTCGAGCTGAGTGCCTAGTAAGTGGTGAACTTATTTATAAATATTGTATTGAAATACGAGTATTATAGTTTTGTGTAAGATTTTGACTATTTTTTTAAAGTATATTTCTAGAACAACCATTTTCAGCAGCTTACAAAAAATCAACAATCGAGATAGCAATCAAAATAATACGTCCGCCGACAAAGGTCACTGCTAATTACAAACCTTAATTTCGAACTGGCAACACAGAATTAATCTAATAACCAATATAAGCGCAATTTTCGCGCCCACCCTATCGCCCTAAGCACACAGGTGGAACTCCATAAAGCTTGATTAATCCGGGTATTCCCGGTTTAAAATCCAACATTCCGGGATTTTCGGGATATAATGAAACTTTCTTATCAGTAACGCCCGGTTTTGAGTTACAGCGTTTTGTTTAGAATACCCGCTCGTGGGGTAGGTTTCTAAATCTGGCAACACTAAATACGCTCCATGTTTGTTATTATTATCGTTACGCAATCAAATTACCAGCACGGAGTTACATCAACGATTGACCATTTGAGATTAGAGATTAACATAAGAAAAAAATGTCATTGCCGCGTAAAGCCCGCGTTAAATCCATAAAGGCGTGGGCGGGACCAGCACTGGCCACTTAGACAATTTTAAGAAGATTCTTCTACGTTCTAAGTTCAAAGTGATTTATACTTATCGATTAGTTAAATGCCCCCACATGTCACAGAACGGTTTTTTACTTTTTTTTGGCTTCAGAACGAGTTGGTCTTCGATGTAATCGCGTCTCAACTGATTATTTCCATCGTTAAAAATTCTTATAAAACGGGTACAACAATTAATAAGTGTCAAGATTAACTTGAAATTAAATAAAAGAAGATAAAATCGTCATAATCCTGCGTAATGGCTGGATGGAATAATGTCTGTCAATGTTAATAAAAATAAGTTGACTTTCCAATTTCGCAAATGAAACTCGAATGGGAACGAGCGCTCAAAAGATGGATTGTTACATAATAATTATTTTTCCATTATGTTTTATTTATTAGGTAGGTGTGTCAGATAATTTGCGTTTTAAAAAAAAATGTTTGAACATAATTATTTCATTTGAAAGTTTTAAATCAAACAAGCCAAGAAAACATTATTAAGTAAAGCTTTTTGACACAAGAAAAAAACATACAGAACCTACTCCTTTTATAAGTCGGCTAAAAATTACGACCGTCACGAACAAAAGTACCAGGCAATCATAAATGTAAAGAGTCTAACCAATTACCATCGTTAGACGAGGTGACCATCGCATGGATGCGACGATAAACGACAGTTGCACATAAATCAACTCGCAATTAACCGAACTAAACGACTCTGAGATTTATTAACAAGCTCGCTGACGATTTATAATTGTGTCTGCCAGGTGAAAACTCTGTTAAGGATAAACTGGGCAAATGGGTGTGTTCGTTAGTCTGCCACTTTAATTTGCTCTAGGAAATGTAGAGACAAGTGTGTTGCTTGCGTTTATAGGCTTTAGAAGAATTAGCTTTTGTTTTGTTTGAGCTCCCCTGCAATCCGATGTTAAGTCCTAGTTTAATGGGTTACGTTGAAAAAAACAACATTGGCAAAAATTTACCAAAAAATAATCATTTAAAACTTTGAGTTGGCTCAATCTTTTTTTCTCAAAGCTCCAAGAATCTTTTGATTTCTTCTTATGTGAAAGTTTTTGAGTCGGTTCATCTACAATACAAACAATGTACGTAGAACAACAAATAAAAAGGCAAATCTTTAAAATAAATTTACTGTAGCGTCATTCAACCTCTAATGTTGTTACCTTTTTACCAATCATGACAAGTACTCAGAAAACTGAAAAATTGGACGTCGAATCATAACGAAACGAATAGATCCAAACACTCGATATCTGTATCGGCGACAAACGCAACCATAAATAAAAGGGCGGTTAAATTTTTAAGGGCCCCTCGGGCCCAGGCGACGCCATTAGAGGCCCTTAGCGAACGTAAAGTGTCTCCCAAGATGCCACAGGATATCGAACAATTGTTACTGGCCAGCGTGAAATTGCAAAAAAAAAAGAAACTCCGTATCATTTTTCGAACGAATGATTGGCGAGGCTGCATGCGATTGCATCAAAAGAAAAAAATATTGTCGTTGGTTTAAAGTTCGAATGCAATTTTTCATGACGTCTTGCACGTATGAAATGTGAATTGTGTAATGAGATACGAAACACGAGCTTATCTGGAATGGACAGAGCTTGTAATAAATTAAGACTGTGAGCGAGGAACAAAAGTGACAAATGCATCATCCCACAGGTGCGACCATTCCTACTATCACACCTTCCCCATTATAATAATACATCACAATATAGCGGCAACTAAAAACATCGGAAATGATACGAGCGAACACTCCGAGCCCCGTCTCGATTAATGTGTTTGTCTAGAACATTCCTCAGACATTATAAATTACCTTCTACGCTTCGGTAGGGCCGCCAATTTACGTGTCAAATTCGAATTTCGAATGAAACATTTTTAAATTATTGGCTTCTAACTGGTAGCTAGTTTGCAAGAAGCTGTTTTAATCACTCCGTTTATCTCTGCAATTAATCATGTTTTTGTTGCAACAACATCGGAATGCTTTTACAAAATCGAAAAAATGGCAGGCAATTGTTCAATTTTAATTTTATTTGTAATGTATTTCGCATCAACGCAGCATGAACACTTCGTTAGGCTGATAAAAGACTGATGCACGCTAGAACGGACGCGGTACAATCAAGGGCGTTATCTCCGGTCGGGTTGGAAAAAAAGAATGCTCGCCGCGGCATTGTTAGCTTCACGATTGCGACAAGGCGATTAAGCTACGTGCACTGCTAATTTGAGTGTGGCTTACACGCGAGCGAGCCATTATCGTGAATAAAAAGTGCATTTCTCACAGGATAGAGACGTCGACGGATCGCCGTGACGTCACCCGGCAGGTGGTGACCGCTAAAAATTCAGATCCGAGCGTCATTAATTTGACAAATGGTCGGCGCGTAACGGGACGCGCGGAGTGACAGAACGCCCAACGCGCGGCGGGCTTAGCGCGTGTGTTCCACAATTTATTTGAATTCAGAATAGAACTTTTGTTATTTTTATCGTACACTGCTGTAGATCCAATTAGGTTTTTTAATCTGTGCATTGTTATTTTTTTTAATTCTGTTTTGACACGAGACGTTGGAGTAATGACGGTCGTGTAAACAAAAGATCGACGCTTTTGATGATGCGGTTATTTTTACTTACGATGTTCTGATAGGCATTTTTGTTTATATTGATGCATATTTAAAACAATACGCCTGACATAAATGCTTGTCAAAAAGGTTTTAGCGGAAAATAAATCCAGATTTCGTGTTTCGCCTTAGCTATTTCGTAAGTTTTGTAAAAGTACCCGCAATTTTAGTGACAATGTAAGTTTTTTGTTGCAAAAGCCCGAGACGTTTCCTTTCTCGTTGATAAATGTTACAGTATTCGTAATTAGCAACCACCAGGAACACATCGAAGACGTTTGCCACGCGCGCCATCCATCACGTGGCAAATTAGTTCGCGCGCCGGCCGCAGCAACCACGCGGAGCTGCTGTCGTACTCATTAGTGGTCACCGCCAAGCGTTGATGCTCTCCTGGTTCGCAGATGGTAGCATCAGACAAAATATTTAATGCTTACACATACAATTTACTTAATTATTTTACAGGAAATTTTAACGAAAGTGCTAGAGAATTTTCCGTGTTTTTTTTTTGCCTTTTATGATAATTACGAATTGCTTCATCATCATCATCAGCACAGTATAAAATAAAGTCACTTCCCGCGACTTCCAGCTCTGTCTGTTCCTCCTAAGCCACGCAACGGACTTTGATGCGGTTTTCACCATCAGTTAATTCAATTTTTCACGGAAAGCCAACATTATCTCACAAGGTTACCTACTAAGGCAAATTTAATCACCCAGTTAATAACAAACCTTTAATCAACGAAGAAAATGGGAAACAACTTTATCAAAGTCCTGTACCTGGCCGGATATAAATAAAATTCAAATTTGGAACTCCAGATGTTGACCATAAATAAGGGTGAGTTCGCACCTCAACCCTTCGCGCGTTTTCGCCGTTTAATACGAAATAAATTCGCGCGTCAAGCCATCAGAGCAAGATGGCGTCCTAGCGATTATAGACATCGCATGTTATCCGTGACCCCTGGCTTTGGATATGGCCTGGGTTGCTGTGATTAGAAACGAACAATTTTTTCTCAAAATTTTTAACTCTTCCTTCGCACACTGAAGAAGTATTTTTTGGTTGTGGTCTCCAGCTCTTTCGATCTTCGCTAAGCGTTTGAATGGTAAAAGACACACGGGAAAGACATACTTTGCGGATTTACAAAGAAAGTAATAAGAATAGATTATTTTCTTATTACTTTCTTTCTTATTATTTATTAGTAATTTTTTGTACGTAGGTAGGTTACTAAGAATAATGTTGTACACTAGCTGCGCCCCGCGGTGCTACCCGCGGTTAAATAGTAGCCTATGTGGTAATCCAAGGAATAAGCTACCTTCATACCAAACATCAAAATCAGCTATCCGTTTGAGCGTGCAGAAGTAACAAACAAATACATACACAGACATACACGCAAAAGTTATATAGTTTATATAGTTTCATTAGATAATCCAAGTTGTCTTAGCAAAGTTTGTACCATGCCGTCTTCGTAAAGTTAGCTAACAACGTACAATTCGTGTTATGTTTTGACGGGGCGCCATCTGTCGCCGATTAATGTCGTGTTTAATTAGTCGAGTGTTTATTGCATGCCGCGAATCTGGGATCTGGATCGTACCTAATATTCACATCTTTTGTTATGACGGCTAACCTAAGAATTTTGACAGTTTTAGTGTGCAAGAATGTCAAAGCTGTGAAATATTTTTTATGTCATTTAATCAGTTGCTACATTGTTCTTACGAAAATAAGAGACTTCCCGTTTTGCCCGCGTGCTATGTATATCTACAAACCAACAAAGATCAGATAGTCGAGAATGAAATTAAAGTCATATTTTTTGTAATGAATTGTACCCATAAAATTTGCATCTTAACAAGTGCCTTAGAAAAAAGAATACTTCCTTCTCCAGAAAAATGCAGAAAAATTATAAAACTGAACGGAATTTTGGATAATCAGAGGGCCGAATTCGAAGCTCCGAGGTCCCTGGGTCAACACAATTCCAATTCTCTCCACCACCCGAGTCAAGCACAACTCCGATCGACCTTAGCCAGCCCCACAATCACAGAATAAAAAAAAAACAAATCTGTTCCCTCACAATTAACGCGCGACCATGTGTTACTCATTTCTCGTGATGAGGACCCTCTCCCTCAGTCTCGAGGGGGGGCGATATATTGCGCACCGTAATTACTCCCACCGGGTACCAGGAGCCCATAGGATTAAGGAGCAAACTCTCCTTAAAATGAGGCATTTTCCGACGGGTAATTTATGAGGCGATTTTTGTTGGGACGCGGACGGACGGTTCGAATTGGTATTGTTTTTGTGAAATACAAGCTTAGAGATCGATGAAGAATTAATAAGTTATTTGGAAAATCAATTGAATTACTTATCTGAAAAATAAATGCTTAGAAGTATTCTACTTTTTTATTTTTCAGCTGTTTTCCTTTTGTTGAATTTTTGGCAAGATGTGTTTCTTGCTGATGACAAGTTCTGCGAGGTTCACAGGTTGTCTTTCAACTTCCTAAAATAAAATAAAAAGTTAATGACAATACACAGCTACACAACATGTTTTACAAATACAGGAATTCTCTGTTCGTTAGGCAACTTATCACGACAAAACCTCTTGATGAACGAATCTTCGACAAAAACTTACTTAGTTTGGATGTTACGTTTTCAATAAGAAAATTCTGGAAAATGTGAATTATTAATACTGCTGATATAGCTTTTAGATTTTATCAAATCATCCATAAATCAACCAAACTAACAAGCTCGTATCAATCACTAATATACCAGGACTTTATAAACCGAGTCCATTCTTCTGAGCAATATCTATAACGATGATCCCCTGGTTATAATATTTATATAACATTTACTGGGCACCTCCGATTGGCTGATTTGCGGCAGTTTCTATGCGCCACGACGCTTGCCGCCATGAAAAATATTTATTGGTCAGCCGGGAAGCCGGGATTATACGGCGCGTATTGGTACGTGCTACGTGACGATCTTTGTTTTTGTATTTTGGAGATTTTTGCTGGTTTTTAGTAGGTTTGTTTTTTTTCTTGTTTTGATCTAGGGTATGTGTAGAATGCGTAGGTATCAAGAAGCTTTAAATCTTCGAATGACGTTTAACTCGTCTGCTTGATATAAAACCTTTGTGGTAACTTACTTTTTGTAGGTAGAGTCCCTAAAATAGTTAATGCTTTTCTTCTTAATGACTCGAATTTCTGAATTTCTCGTGAATCTACCTAAGTGGGGGCTTCCACGCTAAACTGTTGAAAGTTGACAACAAATATTCAAACAATAATCTTTACTACGAATACCTAGCATTAAGCAGTAGGTAGCTTAGTTCTTGTTGATTTCACAGGAAAATGAATTTAGTAAAGGTTACATTTCCATCCGTTTGTCAAAGCCAAAAGTGCTGTGCTTGTCTGGAGCTGTGTTGTGTTCTCTGTCCCTGTACTTGATGATACTATTTTCGTTAGTCATGAAATTGTAAAACTAATAACTCAGCTCCAACTGGCAAAATGGTAACGTATTGTGATCTTTTAAGCCCAGACCAGCTTTCAGACTTTAGCGAAACTTCTTAAGAAGACTTGCTTCGTAGGTATCTGGCAGTATTAGCGGTGTATCAACAATCAATCACCAGGGCAGCAGCGCCGAGGATATCTCGAGTCCGTCCGTCCGCGCACTGGATTTACCGGCTTCCCCGGATTCCCGGGCATTTGTACCGGAATCCGGGAATTATTCACCCTTTCTGGAACGCTGTTGTCTGCAAATACTCGGTTTCGATTACAAATCTTCCAGCTTTTGTTATTGTTCGCATTATTCCGGGGAAGTCTTCCCTTTTCTTCAGGAAAAACAAGTTGGTAATAGTGAGTTATGGAATGAGCCTAGGCCCGATGTTTTGTCGCTCGGGCCGGCCCTCTTGTTTGCGAGTTGCCTTTTCTTCTGCTTCTATCGGCTGACTTTCGCTTTCATAACTCAGCTGGTTGGGATATCGAGAGCATTGTTTATGCTGTTTTTCTTGCTGGTAATTCTGCTGATACAATTTCGTACCGTACTCTCTTGAAATAGGTCTGCACTTATTTATGCATGTTAGTGTGCTTGTATAGGTGTATAGAGATAGTTCTCTTGTTTTCTTTACGATGATTTAGAAGATATTTTTTTCATAACATTTTTCTCTTATTTTATGTAAATTATACTGCAACGAAAAGGGACACCACAATTCCTTATCATACAAGATGGCCGGCCTTTGAAAGCTTCAAATATCTTAACCAATATATCAACGCGTGTACCAGGAGAGCATCCCTCGCAGAAGGGCGACTGACCGGGAGCTATCTCGGGCCGGCTTTATGAAAACTAATGCCTTCATTTGGCGGCCGCCCCGGCCACCGGCGATAAGCTATGTCACCCTGGTACCCCGGGATTACGATTTCGGGATTTTGCCCGGGACTTGTCCGGTTTGAGGGGAAAAGGGGGGACTGATAAAAGTTTGAGAACTTTTGGTTCGCGTCCGTAATTTAAATGTTAGGAAATTAACCGTTTCGCTTGAGTTTCGACGATTGTTGTTATTTTGCCGAGCAGCACTATGCTAATTATGATTTAGGTTACGAGCGAACTACAATTTTAACATTATAACATTATCCCCTGCACACGGGGATTATTCCCCTTGTGCAGAGATTACGGACAAAAACAACACATAATATTACGCAAGAAGTAAATACTTACGTTTTTTTAAACCTGCCTTCTCGGTCTTAGAAATGTACAGAGCTATTAAGTTTTAGGTATTTAAGGTCAAGTTTAATGACTTATCGTTGTGAACAATATACATACCTACTTATGCCTCCCCCCTCCCCCAACACCACAGGTACAGAATCTATCAAAAATGTACAAAACCCTACGCCCAACTGGTATTTAAGGTTAGGTTTAACGACCTATTACTAAGAACTCAGGAATATATTTGCGTTACAATATGCCCCTACATACTCGTAGCTCGTCAAAGTACAAAAAACGTACCTTCAGCGAACCAGCGCGGTAGAAGGAGCCACACCCAGCGAAGGGCGTCCCTGGGCAGCCCCTGAATTAAACCTTAATTAGGAAAAACTGTATTTATTGCCCTCGCCACCTGCCCAGGCCCACCCCAACTAGCAATTACAGTATTAGTTGTTTTCAACGTTTGTTTGTTGAGCTTTTTGCGGTGTGTATGGAGGAAATTACACGTTTAGTAGGTGGTGTTTGAACGTGGTATTTTTTGCGGGAAAATACGTTTATTAACTGAAACTGGTATACTTATCTAATTACTTAACTAGAATTTAAAATATTGTTTACTGGCTGCGGCCTGCGGTGTTACTCACATTTAAAAAGTAGCTTGTGTCCTTATCCAGCCTATACTATAAAATCATTGCCATTATTGAATTTACTATTAAATGTACTAAATTTAATCCAAATTCTTCCATCCTTTTAAACGTGAAGAAATAACAAACTAAGACACACACTTTCGCCTTTATTATTATACTAGCTGCGCCCCGCGGTTTCACCCGCGGTTAAAAAGTATCATATGTGCTATTCTAGACTATAATCTATCTCTGTGCCAAATTTCATCCAGATCTGTTCAGCCGTTCTGGCGTCAATGAGTAACAAACATCCATCCATCCATCCATCCATCCATCCATCCATCCATCCATGCATACAAACTTTCGCGTTTATAATATTAGTAGGATAATTAAGAGGAATTATGATGTGTGATAAGATTTTATATTAGATATAATAGTGGATGTTACAAAAGAGTCCATGGCCCGTATGTTAAAACGACGCGTTTCGACTACGTCACGAATTTCAATTTAAAACTGTTTATAAGTTTGGTACAACCAGTTTTAAAGCGAAATTCAAGATTGAACGTCGTTTTATCATGCGGGCCTAAGGTTTTGAACCCTGATACAAGCAACGATGTCTGTATAATAACTGAAAGGTCGTGATTTCGAACCTTACAAGTCCAAAATTTAGAATTACCGATTATAAAGTTTTATAATATACTTTCTTGCGATATTAGGATTTGGCGCTTAAGTAATTAGGTTATAAGGATGAATTTATTTCAGAGTGTTCCGCCAAGGTGTGTCACGGCCTCTCGTAATCAAAACTTCGTAATTTCCATTGCTTAGAAACAAACGCCGTCCTTACCGATTACATTTCCGAGCTAATCAAATAAAATTCAAAATAATTCCCTCGCAAAGTCAAACAAATGTAAATTAGAAACGTGAAACTCCATAAATAACCGGATAATTTACAATTGTTTCAAATTGAATTTCAATAATTACTAAATTCCTAAATTGCAAAACCCACGTGCGAAATTCGCTAATAATAAATTATTAATCACCCCTCTCCTCCAAGTGCTCCAAGAATTTAGGGAATCTACCCCCTTCTACCCCTTGCTCGTTATTTAATTCCCGCTTTCAGGTAATTAAAATCCAAAAACTTGGTTGTCTAAATTAAATTTTATTCTCTGTGATCCCTTATTACGGAGGCTCGTACCCCGGCGTCGGCGCGACGTGTCTTCAGGGCCAAATTGCCTTTTTAACTTTTCCCTATTTTAGGGAAAGCCGGGAATTGCAATTGTAATAATAAGTAGGCATTGGGACATGATGAGGTCGAGTGGCCGATGTTACGGTTATGGCAAGACTGGAGTTTTTGTGGCAATCTCCGTTATGTCTCTATTGGGCTTAAGGTGGGCTTTAGTCCGTAAACGGTTTTAGGTGGCCTTATCGAAATGTTTGGGAATCACTGCTTGTTCAACACGAAAGAGGCCTAGTTCACTAATTTGTTTTTGACAGATTACAAAAAAATGTGAGTAAGTAATTAGATTTTGATTAACTGCTGTATATTTAAATAAACTTTGTATTAGGTATTTACATAAATGTGAAAATTTAACTTTTGTCTTTTTCCCAATGAAAGCAAAAAAGATCGTAGTGAATTATTATTGAATTATTATATTCACTACTTATAAATAAAACAAGCTCCACTATAGTATTTCCTGCCTTGTATATTTCTGTGTAGGTATAAGTAAAATAATGTACATCTACATATATGAAATTGTTTTATTTACGTATTTACTTAAACTCCCTTTACGTAAATTACAATTTCACTTACGCCTACCGTCCCCTAGCACCAGGCGTACATAACTGAACGCGTTCATATTTTGGTACAATTACAGTGGCAATATGTTATTTGTCTGCTGAATAAGTAATCTCCCTGCTCCGCTTCCTTCTACAGTCTGCTACCCTAGTACCTACAAGCCGGATGCATTTTGAAATTAACTTGTCACAATGAATTTTGTACGAAAACAGACATACCGGCGATTGGATCGGGATTCGATTAGTTTTTCATAATTGTGCTGATAATTGTGATTGGGCGTTGATTTTAAAACAATTATGGTGTGATGGTAATTGGAAGAGCGCAATTGTATAGACACATTAGTGAACACGCGATACACACACGCACATTTTACTGAACAATTTAGCTAGCTAACTAAAATTCAATTGTTCGTTTTTTGTTTTCAATCTGAAAGAATCTTTCTAACTTAAGCATAATACATCGAGATTGGTAGAAGAAAGCTGAATCTTTTCTAACACCGAATCATACAGTACATACAAACGTATGGTAGGGTAGAAAAGCTTATTCTTTGTCCTTACTAGGATGTCGAGCCGACCGAGCTAACCCGAACTAAAACTAGCACGACTTACAACTCTAATTCCGTCCCAACATTTTAATAAACATTAAAATTATCACCAATTTACGCAAACCCTTCACTGTGCGGGTGCGTCCAAATTGTCGCGACCCGGCCGCTCGGTCGCGCAGACCCACTATCCCCCGTCTAAAGGACTACGCAATTACTTGGCAGCGAGAGCGTCCGATGCGTCTAATGTATTGTTAATATCCAGATTAGTTCATTAACTCTTCATCCGGCGGGGGTATATTCAACCCAAGGGAGGGGGATAAAAACGGCAAATTTTACGACGCTTAAGAGGGTATCTGTTAAATCGCGCTTTGTATTAATTTCGACGGCGGTTGTAGCTGTTATTTTGATGTTTTTGAAACTGTTATGGCGGCTGTCGCGATGACGGTTTACTGGCGGAATGGTTGTTTCATTTGCTTAATTACTTTTAAGTTTAATTTGTTAGTATCTACGTGCCCTCTTTGGTGAGATTGTGTATTGAATATTTGCGCATTGAGCTGAGAAGAAAAGAAAGCACACTCGTAAATTTTTTATAGAGTTTACGACTGCTGTTGCAAATATAAAATGCAGGCATTGTATCGCCGTCGGTTGCCGCTGTTATTATTATTCTGTTAAACTCTATGAAAACTGTATCAAACAATCCAAACATTTACTTCCAAACATTGACAGCTATACACGACCATAAATTTGAACACGGCCCAACACAATCGAACAATAGCAAAAAGCCAGAACTACAAAATTACAATTCTAGCGACGCATCGCTCATTTGCATATGAAATAATAAATGTATAAAATGTTATGTATTTGTATTGTATTTATTTTATACGTGGCGTAATGGCTGGCCGATAACGGGGGCTATAAATCATAACTCTGATCTGGATTTGTTAATTTGGACGGAACAGGCCCGGGGCCGCGGGCAAGGGTTGGGGAGATAAGGGCCCGCTGTAGGGTTTAATTACTTGATGAAATCTCAAGTTTGGTTAAAGTTACCATGTTAAGAGCTTTACTTTACTTAAAAATTAAGTTCGGTTCTAAAGGAAATTCAGAAACTTTAGTACATTTTTAAAACGTCACTTCGAGCTGTCAAATGCAACGTAATGCTTTACGGATAGGGTGGAGGGTGACTCGATTATTATATTGGTAACTCTTTAAATCCTGGCTTCTAAGTACTTGTCTAGACTAAGAACTTCAAAAAATAATAAAAACAAATCAACTTTACCATTTCCTATATTTGATTGTTTTGTTTACACATTTAAAAACCAAAATCCCCAAAAATCGACACGCCACGATCATAAAAACTCATTCGTTACAAAACATGCCAGCTCCTCCCAGCCTAGGGTTAACAATACAGTGTCAAATGGTCGCAGCGCCATGTGAGATGCACTGATGCAGATGCATGTGATTTATCGGTACTGCATGCAAATTCAACTAATTGTAATAAGATTCTTGCATGCGACACCCCTGGGTAGTGCACTATGACCCCTTATGGTGTACGTTGCACTTTTGATGCAATTAGATTGTTACAGTTTTGTAATGCGTTCTTACTGTTTTTTTTTAATTCAATGTCGATGAAACCTTAGAATTATATATATACTCCGCCACGTGACCATTTTTGACTCGGACTGCTCGTATAGCAGTCCGAGTCAAAAATGGTCACGTGGGCAACACGTAGTGACGTCAATCGATGCTTAAGCAAGACCGAAAATAAGTCATTTGTAAAATATAGTTGGTAAGAGACAGGTGACGCTGACGAGTGCCGTCATCACATATTGGCTCCTGGAATGTTTTGATAGAATCACAAATTCCATAATGTTAGTTTTTAAAGTGTTTAGAAAGGATTTTCGTGGTTTTCCTTATCACGTAATCTGCGCAAAAATTATTTATTTATAATTTATGAACGTATTACAAATAAGACAATTATCCAAAATATTATTTTATTATTGTTTCTAGCCGCCTTTTCTATTGTGTTTTTCCCATGCTTATTTTTCTATGTAATCCTTTCCCCTTGACCGCATTGAACGTTCTAGATGTCGTCAAATTTAAAAAAAAAAACGCTTAGGGTGCAATGTGCAGTCGTGTTTTTTTACAATGTTTGTGTACTTTCTGTCTGTGACTCTGTAAATCAATATTAATGTATTATTTGTTTGTTCCAGGTTTATAAACGCGAGGCGCAGGATAGTGCAGCCAATGATAGACCAATCAAACCGAGCAGGTAACATTTTTCTTGTACATCTATTATTATTGAACCCCCTGTCACATTTGGGACTGAATATCGTCCGGCGAAGTGTGGGTGTTGTATTACACCGCCATGGCCATGTACCGTATGGGGCCAGTGCGCCGGAGACCACTTACCCTTTACATCCAAACTTACAAAGACACTTTTACCTGTTCTCTATAATATAATATTATTATAGCGTAGATGTGGGAGTGAAAAAATAAATGTTTAGGTATGAAAATTGTCTCAGCTATAAGTACTAATGTCAACCTAAGCTCAGAATTTTCACCAGAAAATTAAGAGACAATTTATGCTTAACTAGCTGCGCCCCGCGGTTTCACCCGTGGTCCCACAGGAACCGTTTTTTTTTCAGGATAAAAAGTATCTTATGTCCTTTTCCGTACCCCAGACGACGTGTAGGCAAAATTTCATGATAATCGATTGAGTAGTTAGGGCGTGAAAGCGTTACAAACAAACAAATAAACTCACTTTTGCATTTATAATATTAGTTGGGATTATTATCAATGTATAATTTTAATTGACTGCCTCGGTGGCTCAGTTGGTAGTGACCCTACCTTCTAAGCTTAGGTGGGAATCGAACCCACGCCGGGTTCGATTCCCACCTACGACCAACATTTCTGTGGTGAACATTTGTGTTTGTTCTATGTCTGGGTGTTAAATATCTATTTATGTATGTATTTAAAAATATCTAAGTATGTAGCAGCTGGCAGCCATAGTACAAGCTTTGCTTAGTTTGGGGTCAGACGACCGTGTGTGGAAATGTCCCAAATAAAAAAAAATTGTGTTTTCCTAGCTTAAGACGTCACACGCCTTGACGTCGCTATCAATGTGACAGTCATTTTAACAATAAATAGATAAGAAATAGGCAACAATACAACAATAAACAAATAGGTAGCAGTTGTCATTCACAACAAGGCTAGCAACATTGGCAATGCCCCAACACACAGTATGCACACAACCACACTCGAACTCCTCGTGACGGACGCCACATTATCTGGAGCACTTTGTCTTGAATAGTCAATGTAGTCACGTGCCTCAAATTCGGACCACGACTTTGAAGTGCAAAATTGAGTTTACTGACCACAAAGTACTGTGGCGCTGGACAGGGGTGTAGCTAGGAATGGCTAGAGGGGTAAACATTTATGTCTATTATTGTCTATTGTATAAAAGCAAAAAGGAATAACTAAATAATTATAAAATGGTTACTATTGTAAGCATTCTAATGATAGCATTAGAATGCTTACAATAGTTATATGGTTACTATTGTAAGCATTCTAATGATTACAATAGTAACCATTTTGATATCTATCTCTAATACATAATATCCGGTTAACTTGAAACACATTCAAATGTACCGCTCCAAGTCATCCAATTGTTGTTACATTTAGCTATCATGTGTCACTCCACCGATAGTCTATCACACTCATATGTATTCTAATGACATCTCGACCGTGTTAAAGTCATGCAGGCCTGGTAGCTAGACGACGCTTGTCTTTTTGATTTGATTAGAAAAATATTCCTGATTCCCCCTTTTGTAATGCTCTGACTACGTCCACCCTCATCCAGTATGCATGCGATCGCATGCGGCATTCCGCTATACTCAAACACTCCTTTCACTAAAGATTTCTTGACCGCTTCCGGCCCATGTGCACCTAGTAGCTGCCTTGGGCTAACATAACGATCAGATAAAATTGACCGACCGTTGCTTATAACTTTGCTGTATCTATCAAAATATGTCTCACCCCCTCTCACCTCAACTTTTCGTCTCTCACCCTCTCACTCCTTCACGAGAGGAAGCGCTCTCACTTTGTAATATCCTGGTTGCGTCCACTCATCCAGTATGCATGCGGTCGCATACGGCCATCATGCGGCACTCTCCGTAGAGTGAGTCTACCGCACTCATGCACTCTTTCCCTAAGGACGTCTTGACCGCCTCCGGGCCTGCGCGCCTGGTAGCTGCCTCCGACTAACGGCCAGATAAAACCAATTTATCGGTGCATAGCTGCAAATAAACTACCGATGCAGTTTTAACTTAAGCTCCTGAGTTACGAACGCTGAAGTTAAGCTGTCCGGAAATTTTAAAAGTATGATAGGTAGAAGTTAGATGGAGCTTACGCTCGTAATTTTTCGCAACGAGGAAGATCTTCGTTGTTGTGAAAATTTGCGAATTAAAAATAAAAGGGTTCTATGGAAAACAACTACAAAACCCCCGAAAAATATAACTCACCTTCTAAGGGAGTCAGGCAAAAAAAAAGCGCTGAAGCACTACACGATACTTGCCACTCATTTTACATGACATTGGAACCCTATTCTTCCACCACGAAGATTATCTCTGACCAGAAACCTCATCTGAGCGAGAGCGCCCGCGATAAACCCTCACAAGAACACCTGCACCTAGCCAAGTAGACAGACGTACCTGCAGAATCGAAAACCGTTCGTCCGTAAAAAATAAATGGCGAGAAAGGTCTTTATTTCTAATTCTAATCCTCGCAACATCCGCACATATCTAGATCGGCGGCATCGGCGATACGAGAGGGGGAGTGATGGATCGCCGGGGACGGGTCAACGGATTCGGACATTATTCTTTTTTACCCTTGCGTTCCTCGCCGGAGTAAGCCCTTTTTCTGGGACGTCCTTTTTTCCCGAGGAATTTTTGCTCCGTTTTATGGAGTACAATTACAAAGTAAAAATAGAATTGGCCGTTTGTAATGCAATGGAATATTGTGGGAGAGGTTACGGTCCGTGTTTTTGTGGCTGTTGGGTTATCGATTTAAGTTTGGGGTTTTTTGTGTGGATGAAGTATTTTTCATGATTTTCTCGGCCTTACTACTTCGGTGATTAGGCTAAGGAAACAATTTTCCTGAAATTTTTATGCATAAAAAGGTGCCAGCGATGAGAAAGGAAAAATAATCAGTCTAAGTACCATTCCTTGGAGGATAAATATCTGATCTATTGTGAGCTAGCGATGGTAAAAAAATGTAGTGTACGCATGGGTTTCTTAAGACCTATATGATGAAAAGGCGCGGACTTAATGACCTACCTTGGAAGAGACATATGTCAGAAGACCATGTTTATTGCGCACAGCTCGCGTTTCATCACCAACCTTTTCCTGAATACTGGCCACCTATGATTATGATGTAACAGTATATAAATATATAGAAGCCTAGGTACTGATATGACGAGAGGACGCGACGGGTTTAATCCCGTCGAAAGCTCAATAAACGATCGGCTCGCAGCGATGGCCGAACGAATTGTAATTTACAGTCTGGCACGGTAATGGCGTCGCATCAGAGAGCAATTTATGCCCTTATAATAAATTCATTAGCTCGCGGCATCGCAGTCGACGTGTTAATAAACCTCGGTCGGGTGTGGCCGAAAGAAATATCCTCGCATCGTATCAATTAGCGAAATGCTGGTCGCCTGGTACTTTGCATTCCTCACAATTATGTTGTCCGCGTACAATGATTATTTAACTATCCATGTTTGTGCCTGTAATTTTCTAGTTTTCTTGAAAACATTTGAGATGAAATGTATTATATGTACGTTGACTACCATCATGTTAAATTCCATCAAGATCGGGTCAGCAGTTTAGGCGTGAAAAAGTAACAAACTGATAGAGAGCCTAAGCTAATATTTACCAGTTCATTTTCAGTATTTTTCGAAAATGGTATTACGTATAATGTCTGTCTTGTGTCGTACCACCACGCCAAATTTTATAAAGATCACTTCAACAGATTTGTGACAAACTGGTAGAGATCCCACGCCACTCTAACTGTATCGTTTTCATTAATCAGCTATCGAATATTACTGCACTGTGGACATGTCGGTGATTATTGTTTCATAGTTCAAGTATAGCTTCTTATAAACTGATGTAAAGAAACAAAGGCTTCAGATCGATCGCGAGGCCGGTCCAGTAGCTGCAGTGCGTGCCTCTACGCCGGCGGAATACATAAACGAACGCGTCCGGACGACAAATAATATAGTGATTGGAAAAGCGCCTTTTGGCTTGACCGCAGGAAATGCGGTGGCCATTTTCTTTAGTCCATTGCCAAAACAATTTTCCATCTATCCGGGGTTTTTCCATTCTCCTATATCGGCGAACTTGGCGGGCGCGCGCTTCCGGCCGGTTTAGAATGCTTGTTTTATGTCCGCGTGCCGTTTAGTGCCTCCGTAAAGTTCTGACGCCCTGGTGCTTGCGAGGAAGGACCCGATAAATACTGTGTGGGATTTTCTCTATAGACTTTTATTGTCACTTCATTTGCTAGCTTTTAGGACTATGTTTAGACTAGGAGTTTGTCTCGGATTTACCTCATATTTCCACAACCCCTGGACTGATTTAGCTCACGTTCGAACTTAAAATCAGTATTGAAACGAACTACTTGCTTGCAAAATTTCATGAAGCTCGGCTTAACGATACTTCAATTATTGTTAGGCAAATACTTAAACATACAAATATTAATTTGCTTATAGACTGTGAGATCTGCCTTCGCTCGGTAATAGATTTACTTTCTAATGCCTGATCCTCAAAATTATCTGCTATTCCATACTAAATTCAAATTACGAATTCCACATAATTCAAACAGCCTCTGTCTCATGCCAGCCTGGTTGTCACCAAATCCTAGGTCATCGACAAATCATCATTACTCGTCCTCGCCCTTCACAATCCTCGTCTCGTCCCAGAGCTCCACTAAATCATAGTTTCCTGGTAGCCCCGGGACGCGGTTATTGCTTCCTGCGGCCCTGGTAGTCGAAGGATCAATTTTTGCTTTGTCTGCAGACGTGAAAAGGGGAGGTTTTAATTCGTTTTGTAAGCTATGGGATTTTTTTGTTTGACAGATATTAATTTACAAAGTGGTGTGCCGTTTTCATGGACTGTTAGTAAAAACAACGAATTTCAACAAGATTTTTAAAAAGAAATGTCAGAGGTTTTTTAAGAACTTGTTAAATCACTAAATAAGTAAATATAAACTAATATTATGAAATCAAAAGTAATTCTGTCGGTCTGTCTGTTTGTAGGCTTTTTTCGGCTAAACGGCTGTTGAAGGGATCTTAATGTAATTTGATAATTTGTTAAAGTATTTCACGTTCGTGTTTACAAACGACTTCGTTCGTGTTTACGAACGAAGTCGCGGCTCTAAAACAAATACAAAAGCACCTGGTTCTTATTTTAATAAGCATTAGAGTTATTTTTTCTGGTTCTCTTTGAGTAGGTACAGTCAAACATTTGGCACCAACATATCTGGCACTTCTTGGTTGGCAACCACACATATTTCGTCCATGACGTACAATGGCCTACATTATGCAACAACGAACAAAAACAATAACTCCAAATTGACGTTCCGAAATCAATTGCCAAAGTCACAAAGAAAATCCGCTCAATTTTGCCACAAAACTGTTATGTCTTCCGAAAGCGATATTTCCATGGATTATCAATAGTGGAGTAATGGCGGCGGGCCATTACGGCGGCCTGCTTCCTGCTAGGGCTCCGGGCCTCCGCTGGCGGCCTTTATGGGGCACGCGTCATTGCGCCTCGAGATCCCCTGCAACTATCGATAATGGCATGTGTTTTTCTTAGGAATCAAAGATTTTTGCTTGTGTTGCTTTGTGTTGGGTCGGTCTGGAATAGAGTGCATAGGGATGTAGTGATGTGCGAATGTTTTCGGCATTCGGGCTCGTGTCTTCTTTGGTTTTGAAAGAACAAATTAGGAAACAATGTATGAATTATTTTTAGTAGCAAACTCGGCTCGTTACGCGTTGTTTTTTGCGTATTTTAGGCTGATTTTAATACTATAAATTGTAATGATTTATTATGCATTTTTTTTTATATATTGCATTAACATAACAAACGACACAAAAAGAGTGACATACCTACTAGATAGGTGAAAAAATCATATCTAACAAAGTTACTTAATTACTTATCCTCATAATTTTACCAAGATAGGCTTCGTTCTAAGTATGAGCAAACTGTGAGCGCCTGATTGCTTATGTCCAGTTAGCCACTCACAATTACATATGATACAATATACAATGGAATGTCTGAACAGCGCGTACTGTATGCAGTTTACGGCGTACCGCTTGCTTACGCGCAGTTTTAGTTTGCTATTGACTTTGCCCATTCGGTACGCGACTCATGGTCAGCCAGCGGACAGCTCAGAATTTGCTTAGTTAGGAAAAAGTTATACTCGTAACCACTCAGATCCAGTTACAACCACCCGATCCAGTTCCAACCGCCCAAACCCAGCCGCCACTATAGATACATTCAGCTTGATTAACCGTGCAGTGTTCTACCCGGCAGTGTTCCCGCACGCAGGCCCCAGCGGCGCGTACAGCCCCGAGGCCACCATGGGCTACATGATGGACGGCCAGCAGATGATGCACAGGCCCCCCACGGACCCCGCCTTCCACCAGGGCTACGCGCACTACCCCGCCGAGTACTACGGACACCATCTCTAATGCACCCCAAACACTGTACATGTGAGTATACTCGTATTTCAACTTTGTTCCACCTGGTTACAATATTACCTAATTTGGTTTATTTGGTTTACCTTTCCTTAGTCGGGTAAAGTTATTTTGTGGTATTGCATTTTTGATTCTACGTTTCCTATGAAATGCAAAAATGGAAATGAGTATTGAAAGCAACAGATTTTTGGTTAAGTGGGTTTATAAAACGCAATCCAACGGCATGCCATGACATGCGTGATAAAATTACTGAAATCGTTCTCCAATAAAGTACTGCAAAGCCGGCTATAAATTGAGTGTGCGTGACTTATGCTAAATTTCTTTAAAGTATGACACTGCAATAACAATAAAATGTAATAATAATTGTGACATGTTGTTTGTTATTTCAGATATGAGTAGCAGTGACATCGTTCGGCCCCGCGCGAGCGAGGCCGACGCACCGCCCGCCGCGGCCGCGCCCCGCGCGTCCCCCGCGACCCCCGCCCGGCCGCGGCTGCCACGTGATATCACAGGAGAACGATGCTATGTACATACATACATAACGAAACATTTTGTAATATTTGAAACAGTATACGATCTCCTAAAATTAAGATTTAAAGTCAACTTTAATTATAAAATTAAATGTAAATGAAGTGACATGGACGCTGTAAAATAACCGGTGCAATCACCTATTATAAATAATAATATTAATGAAGGTTTTATCACTCGGAACAATAGGAGCAAAGTTGATGAATGTAACAATAAAAAGTGGTTTGATAGTTATCTTATAAATATTTATAGCTAATTGTGTATTGTTATTACGTAAATATAAATAAATAATTGATTAGTTGTAAGTTGTAACTATCACTGGAAGTACTTGGGTCGTTGTCGACAGAAAGATTTGGGACATTTCTTTGTAAAGGAGTTGTGTATTAATAGGTTTTAGGTATGATTTCTGAACAACATTTTTGTTATACAAGGTTTGAGGTGTTCGGGCAAGGCGAGAAATGAACGAGCCAAACTGCAGGTCAGGTTGGATCGAGGCCGAAAATGTGGCTAAATCGCGTCAGCGGCCAAAGATTTTCGGCTCGGAGCTTTCGGCTCCAGGCGGCCTCGCGCGCGCACCCCATCCCTTGCTTCGTAAATGTAACTGTAAATTACTTTGTTTCGAATGTGTTGCGTCTGTACTCTTAAAAATCAAAAACCCACAAAGCTCAAATGTACTTCTAAAAATGTCAATTTCAATATTGTCCGCTTCTCCTAAGTTACAGGTAACTTTCGACATACATATCTTTGAATTTTATATATTTATTAATTAATATTGATATTGTATCTAAATATCGTTGTCTCACTTGCCTTGGTGTTCGATGATGTAGCACAATTGTAACCGATGTATACGAATCACAGATTATATTTTACAATGTTATTAAAAAAGAGATTTTTAGGTATATTTTGTCTTGTATGATACCTGATATTAATCGCCTTCACGTTACCAGGAGACCATAAACGTTAAGAGCTACAAATTAAAAGTGCAACGTTCAACGAGAGCGAAGCAGTAAAACAAATTTTAATCTGTAGCTGTTTTTCGCAAAATGTTTATTTATAATGAACATGGTATTGTGTGAATGACTGAAAACTCGAGAGCTTCTAGATCTTTATTTTAAAAGTTCTGTGGTTTCTAAACTTGTGTGAACCAATGTATACCTTTAATATTATGCCTAACTATGTAAGGACTTGAGTGAATGGCCACAGAACTTTACTGTGAGTGTTAAAATGTGCACGAAGGATACAGACTGCGAATAAGAGTTGACAGGAAAGTCATTGATGCATTTCATCGTTTACATAAAAGTATTGCTACGCATAATCTTTTAAACTAAAATAAAATTGTAGTTTCATCTCAACGCAATCTGTTAATACAAAGTATACGCGTATCTTCTAAAACGTTTTATTAAATTTTAAATATTTTAACACTCACAGCTTACTAGTATACTTGAAATCACGAGAACATTAAGTAATGCCTTGCATTGCAGCCTTATATCATGTATACGATGGAAACTATAGTCGTCAGTGATTGGCCCTAGCTACGGTATTGATAGTGGACGTTATCCGAACAAGCTTTATTCTAGAATAATTACCATCTACTTTGAAAATTGCGGTGCGGTTGATTTCCATCAATGTTTTATGCCATTTTATAAATATTAGTTTTGTTCGAGATTTAAAAATTATACCAATTATTTTTATGCCAAAACAACCGCACCACAACTAAGCGCTTCATTTTTTAGAAAAAGTTTGTTGACATTTTGTAAATAGTTATATCGTCATTAAAAATACTTCGTCTTACTTTGTATAATACAGTTTTTTTTCAAATTCTCAGTATTAAACGAATCATTTTCTTGAATAGTAAACCATTTCTTTCGCAACACTAGGTTTTGTTGTTTCGTCGCATATTGTTATCAGCATTGCGTGTAATATATTTTTATTAAGAGAAAAATCTTAAATAGTAGTTGTTAGGTATTAATGTATTAATTGAAGAATTTTATTTTGATTTTTCTCTTTATTATATATGTACATTATTATGTAATGATTTCGAAGTCATCAAGTTATTGTAAATATAGTTACTAAAAAATAACGTGCGTCTCTCAGCGGAGATTTCAATTCGAAAAATGTTAATTATATATTTGTATTGTATAATTTTGGTGAGGTTGACAGGTGGGCTGTGTGAGATAGCCTTTAGATGTCGCAAATGCAAAAAAAAACTCGAAAATGTAAAGTAAATTCAGACTGCTAATAGTCAAAGTCATTAACTACCAGTGGTCCTACCGCTTCGTCTTACTGGTTTTACCAGAAGTAATTTAATTTTTCTTTGGTACTACTAATAAAATTCATTACCTGTGGAACCAGTTAAGCTAAAAACCATGTTCGGTGGAACTATCAGTAGGACCATGTAGTATGGCCACAGCCAACAAATGGATAAAATTAAAACAGACTAATTTCATAAATTTGTTAGTTGCGCCATCTACAGGCATTGTTACGCTAACTTCCGCTGACCTCCGCGAATATTATTCTTGACTAGCAGGTTTATATAATATGAATTATGAGTAACAACTAAAAGCTGACGAGACGAAGCGAATGGCGATACAGTGTCGGCATTATGAATGCTACGAATTGTGTAAAAAATATTAAAACCTAAAAAAAATTACTTGTTTCATTTCTGCATAACCTCGAATTACACTACCATACAAACTGGTATATTATATAGGGTAATACAAACACTATTTAATATATTTTAAAAAATAGTCATACTATTTCAGTATAACTATCTCTAAACAATACAAATCACAGTCAAATTGCAGAATTCGCTATTTAACATAACGTCGAATTCTACAATCCTTCTGCGGCATATAAATAAGTTAAATACACATTAGAAAACAACATTTACATCTAAATTTACAAAAAAAAAAAAAATTGATATTTTTTTGAAATCTTTTCAAACTTATAATTCTCATTCATCACACATTAGATATTACATATAGGTTATCATTAAAACACACATAATAAAAAGTTCTTCAAAATCTAACTTAACTGCAGAGTTTCATCGCCAACACGGATACTATTACTTCCCCAAATATGAAAAACTTTCCCCAAGTGTAAACGATTCGAGCTTCTAAAAACAATAACTCAAACTGCGAACTATTATAGAAAAACACAGGGAAAGTTAGCTTCTACCCTTACTAGTGTTACCATCAAGAAAACTCACGACATCACAATAAAGAAAAAAATTTACTGAAAAATGTAGCTTGAAACTATTGATTGATACTAAGATTAATTTAATAACTACCTTGAACTGCATCTAAAATCGGTCGAGCCGTTTATTTGGTTACACACACAAACAAACAAACAAACATACACACAGCCAAAATCATAATATTATGTCAAAATTTGGTCAACCACTAAGCTTAGTAAAATAGCGTAAGTACGTAAACTTAGCTTTAGTTACTAAGTAGTATTTTTATTAGTAATAAAAATAACGTTTCTTGTTAGATACATAAAACATTATTTTTCTGATATTTCATAAAACGCCAGAAAAATATGATTAATATATTTTTAAACATTCTACATTAACTAACATTATAATAATAATTTATAAACCCAGATACATAACTATTACTACAATTATTATTTACAATTTTAGCAAATGTAGAATGTTTTTAAAAATTACTGGTCAAATTATACAGGTTTAAATTACGTATGTATTTTTTTTAAATGCAAAACTAAAATATTTTTGTCTATAAAACAGTCAATATGGTAACCCTACCACCACTCAAAGGTGCCGGCCGTCTGGCGAAGTTGGTGAAATTCGCAAATTTATTCACGAAGGGAAAACTTCATTGCTCAGTGCTGCATGAATGCGTCTTTGAATCGTCCGCGTAGTTTCGTACAATTGTAGCCGGATCTCTGTTACCAACTTTTCTTTTACGTTTTTTGACGTAATTCGTTTGTGTGGAGTTTGTGCATTAAATTGTTCACACTCAAAAATGCTGGCAGCACATTCAGACAAAAGCACGACTGGAGTTGCTATTTCAACATGGAAAGACGCTTGTTATGCGAAAAAAATGAGTTTTAAGAAACCAGGTTGTCGAATGTAAAACGAGACATAACGCGTCAGATAATTATCTCAGTCAGTCTCGATCATTATGTGCTTTATAACAAGAAAGACAAGGACAGAAATACACTCGCCAGAATAGAGCCCCCAATTTTTTTTATGTAAGTACGGTGAATCACTCTTGTCTAGAAGAAAATAAAAAGAAGCTTGTAGGTGCAAATGTACTTTACTTTGTAAATTTTCTAGATTATTCTATCCTATCCTACTAATATTATAAACGCTAAAGTTTGTAAGAATGGATGGATGGATGGATGTTTGTTACTTTTTCACGCCAGAACGGCTGAACAGATCTGGATGAAATTTGGCACAGAGATAGATTATAGTCTAGAATAGCACATAGGATACTTTTTAACCGCGGGTGAAACCGCGGGGCGCAGCTATTAATAAATATAGGTACCCTACTATTGAGCACTTTTTAACTTTATTAAATTATCGTTAAACAAAAATTAACATGATAAATATTTTTTGCGTTTACTGTATTAGCCGTGTGCTACGGTGCAGCGTAGCAGCGTAGCAGATCTCGTAGCGTCCTGGGCGGGGCGTAGCGGACAGTGAGTAATGGCGCTACGACGGGCCCGGTGACGCGCAACGCAGGGCTGCCAAAACGACGAACACAATATCTAATACTTCTATTCAGTACACTTACGCAAAATAAATTCAATATTAACATTGAATTTATTTTGCGTAAGTGTACTGAATAGAAGAAACGGCAATGATTTTATGGCATAGGACTGTAACCTTCTGTCATATCAGAGCATGAGATCTATCTCTTTCTTGAGTTCAGGTGGCCTGCAGGTAGCTTGTTAAGAAATGAAATACTTGACCACATTGGTTATATCTTAGTTTAATTTTAAACCACATGAGTAGGTATTAATCTAATTACTTCCCTTATTTTAATTGAATTACCATTAACCTAGTTTTGAAGAAAAGCAATCCCTTCAGCTGCGTGGCATGGCGGCTGAGGATTTCTTCGTCCACGCGAGGTAAGCGTATCGGAGAAGCATTCTGTCACACACGTGGTGAACAGCACCAAGCGGCCGCTGTCTCTGTGACGGAGCTGGTACTTGCTATTTTTTTAAGTTACTCGTAGCTAAGGACCCCTGTAAAGAGAAACACGAGCACGCGCATTGGTATTTGGCTACCATAGAAATCCTCCAACTTTTCACCAAATTATTACACTCACGTGAACGGGTCCTTTTCACTATTACTTAACCGCTTGCACTGCAGAGTATTATGACAATGTAAAAGATTTCAACGCATACCCCCTCTGTTATTTTCTTGTAGACACTGGTAGTTTCTTGAGCAAAAATGATTTCGTGTGTCCGGCTGTCCTAAAAATGGTAGAGATATGATTTTTAAACCTGCACACAAAATTTCATGAGCATCAGTTGAGAAATGCGACCTGAAGAGGAGGAAGAAATCATTTCCTCAGTGACAGCCCTGTTTTTTTCCTCTCAGGCAGTAAGCAACGCACCGATTGTATCGCGACGCTCCGAGCGCCCATTTGTCAACCTTAGTCCCCTCTCTTTCCCCCCTAAAGCAGGGGTCTTCCCCGCACCCCCGCACTTTTCGCCAAACGGTATTGAAACAGCTGAGTTGATGATTTAATGAGTTCTCTCACTATGTATGATTGCCTGGTACTTCTGTGGTAGGAGTAGTAGTTAGTCACCTGTGGTAAGCAAGCACAGCGTGATATTAAGCGCAATTCTCCGATACTTCAGCTTTTAACCTATAGGTACTTGTAAATACTCTCATTACTGTGACAGGCCAACTTTTTTATTCTAGTGTGCGTGACAGGTACGTGTTTTACTAGGGTTGCGTCATACATTTTGCTCATTTAGAACCTAACAGTTGGCTGCTATTCTTTTTTGGCACATGCAATGTTTTTAGGCCATCTGGACATACCATTTATAAAAACTTTACCTTACCTCCTTTTAAACCTGGAGAAAGGCATCATTACTATTTTAGACATAACTGTAAGCTATTATCTACTTTAATACAATTAACAGAGTAAAGTGAATAGTTATTTCCTAGGCAAGCGTGTTACACCTTCGATCACGTCGACGCTTTCCATCAGGCGAGTCAGTGGTCAAAGGAATGCTGTCTGTTGTAAAAAAAAAAGTCAAAACGAGGATATGCCATTGAGAAACCATCGTTGTTCCAAATAATTTGAATAAATACCAAAGTCACCACAAGCTATAGTTTACCAAAACAAAAAAAAAAGACCGAAAATTCGAAAATATAAATATGTATCTATCGGTTTCCAAAATCTTTTCTTGAGATTTCCAAATTACCTACGCCAAAGGCTTTTACTTCAGGTACCTGTCAACTCTTCGAATTCCTAGTAGATATAATTATGCTCACAATATTTCACGGCAATCGGTTGAGAAATGCAACTTATTGAAGAGAACAGGCAGAGATCCAGAGTTAATAAGTACCTACTAGGTCTTCGTGCTTCATCTTAGACCACAATGTCGCTTCACATCAGGCGAGTTGGTGGTCAAATGTTGACCTATTCTTTATTAAAATAAAAGATCCAGACATGCAAAGACATTTTGACCCAAGCTGAAACAGAGACGCTTCACGCTTGGTCGTTTAAACTTTAATTACGAACCCGGCTCTAGGACCTAGAACTCAGAACTAAACAACCTGAATCAATTAATTATGATCTAGTAAATCTCCCGCTCTCATTAAGGCGCCGCTGTCCGTTATTTCGTTAATTACAACACCAGGGGCGGCGGTAGGTCGGAGGGGGGGGGGGGGGGGGGCCGGCTCATGAGATAAATCGCAAACTTGGATTATTGTGCCGTTCAGGTGTTTTGATGCGGTACTGGTAGCAGGCGAAGGATGTTGACGAAAATGAATTAAAAAAAACTGACAGATGTACAAAACTTATTTGTTATGCAAGGCTGCAATGCTGCAAAGTTGGTTTTTGGCGCGAGTACTTTAATTGAAACCTAAGCAAGCAAAGGATCCTAGGATCTAGGACATAGAATATAGAATCCTGAGCGTAGTGAAGGTTTCAAACGTGCGAGACGCCGAAAAACTTTGCTGCCGAGCGAAACACACAACTTTTTACCTCACTACAGCGAGGAAAATGAGGTGTTTTTTTTATGCAGTCGTGCCAGTACTAAATGCACTGACTGCTTGAAAAAAACACCCCGCATAGTGGCCAGCCAGCCAGCCAGCCAGTGCCAATTGTTTTAAGGTTCGAATTTAAAAAACTTTGCACGCTAGCGGACAAAATGCACTTTCGAATAACAAACAGTATCTTTCCGAACTTGTGAAGTGATTGATTTTAACTTGATGTTACTAAATTATTCAACATTTTAAACACCCAATGATGTTCTCCTAGTAATTCTGCCAACGCTCCTGGTACTTGTTTGTTTGCGTAAAACTTTAATTAACCAATAAACATGTCGAGTGGCGCCCTCTTAAATTAGCCCTCGGTGAAAATTGCAGAATTCCACGACGTCGTGATACCCTGGTACTGTTGGCCTAGTAACTACTGCCCTGGTACTGTTGGATTTGAAATGAGAACTACCTACTACTTTAGGATCTACTCTTGGATTTGAAATTAAGAAAAAGAAACTTCAGGCCGAGTCCTAGTGTCAAAGTTTTTAGGTCATCTGAAGGCCTTTAACAGACAATGCCCATTGAATTAGGAACGAAGGTAAACAGGTAAAAATCTGACGTGACATGTGTTTTTGTGGGACAGTTAATTTTTGTCGTTGTTTTGTTAACTAGTTACCTAGACTTGTTTAGTGCCAGCACACGTTGGCCGCAACGTTGACGTCAATGCCATTCGGCTAAAAAAACGTTGCTAACGTTGGGGCGAGCGTTTTTCTAGATCCACACGTTGGCCGAGTGGCGTGGGCGACAATGCTGGGCCATCGTGTGGAGACGGGGTAAAACTAAGGAATTATGAGGATTTATTGGGTTAATGCAGACTGTCTTAAAAACTAGAACTTGCTTTTCAGTAAATTGATAAAGGTCCCATTCACCATCCTACCTGTACCTATACTGCTTACTAAAGCAAGATGTCGATTACACATAGGATGGACGCGTCGGTCCCGGACACGACGAAGGATGCGACAACATTCACCATCCTGCACGAAACGACAATTACGTGCAAGATGCCGTGCAGGATGCTTCAGGAGGCGTCTATGTTTCAGCTGCGGCAAAAATACTTCGTATGTCCACAGTCTCTCCACCGTCTATCCAGCTGTCTTCCTCTACAGGAAACGACAAAAAATCTGGCTAAATATCCAGATTTAAGTAAGTAGATTCAATAAATATCGAACCAACCCACAAAACCTACTTTCAAAATTTCACACAAGAATCGGTTGAAACATGCAACCTGTAATCCGACAGACGCCGGTCGCGAGGTCTCCAGCTCAAAGAGCCACAAGTTTTAATAATCTATTTCAAGATCAAATTACCTACCTAATTATCCTAACATAGTCCCACCTAACCATTTACATCTATACATACATAGGTATGTATACCGTCATACATACATAGGTTTGTACGACGGTATGCGCGTACGCACCGACCGCACGCTCCGCGCTCGCTCGAGACAAACAGTAACCGTGTACTGCCCGACGGTAATGAATCATTTCTAAACAACATTACACAGGATGCTCTGAACTGGGAGTCGTGCTTAGATAATTATTTGTGGTAATTTTTTTGGATGTTTTATAATTGAATCTAGAGCTAACATTTCGTTAGCTTCTTCACGATCGCTTAAGCTTTAAAGATAATGTAAGTTTGGTAATGTAATGTAATGTATATAAATATAAAATGATAATCTAGTACTGTGTCCAGCGGGTTTAACGTGGGGCCACAAATAATTTGTTCGGTCTACTGACGGGCGGAGAATTTATGAAACGCACGGTAGGTAGATAGAAAGTATATTTTTTACACACAACACAGTAAAGTTATAAATTAAAAAGGACACGAGGCTTCGGCATTCGTGACGAAGAACGCACGGTAGGGATCGCGGTCGGCTCACAAGTCCCAGACGGAAAACCGCGTCCTTCCATCTGCGCGCCACTAGCGCTGCTCGGGGCGCGCACGCAACTTATGTTTCCAGGGAGAGTCGATGATTGGCCGGCGGGCCCATTGCTGCCAATATTACCATCTACGGAAGGATAGGGCCGTCCCGCTACAGTACTTATTTACAAATATATTTTTTATTTGCACGGTGACACTTTCGCCGGCGACTGTCGTAAAGCCAATGACGTAATTGAGCCTTAAAGCCTAGCCGATAGAATGCTCTCTCCACTCTCTATTTCTATGTCTATAATCAAACTTAATAATTATGAAGATCTGGTGCCATGTTACAACTGAGGATCTGTGAGCTGTCGACCTCACGGACGACGTCTATACTCCACTACAGGTCGCATTCATGAAATTTTGTGAGCAGGCTCAATAATTACCTATAGGGAAGTATAATTACCAGTATAGAGGAAGACAGAGAGCCGGACATACGCAAGCATTTTTGTCAACGCTGAAGCATAAACGCTTCGTTCGCTAGCGCTCGGTCCGTCGATTATTTCGGTTATATTAACTTTCATGTGTTTTATTTAACGAGAGAGACTCTCTAACCAAGATAACAAAACAAAACGAGTCTAAACAAAAAAAAAACAGGAAAATCGTCGGGAAATGTTACGTAATTTAGTCCAACGTAATACAAAGCATCCTATCGCTTACTATCAGGCAAAAATCTCACTTGTTTTCTTATTATAATTGAAAAGTTTAATTTCTGAATATCTGTATCTCTTTCTACCAACCTACAAAAACCAACATCCTATATAACACTCAAAGATGTACTCCATCTATCATCAAGAGCCAATCAGAGCTCCCGGCGCGCCGACAACGGAACACAGCATCGAACCCGCACCCGCTGGTACACCGCCAACCAGCACACCACAGCGTCATGCTGCGAACTTTCTAGAGTACCAGGCAACCAGTGATACGTAGAGTTTCTTTCTCTAGTAAGTAACAGGCAAACAGAGACGCGTAGGCGTTGTACATACCAGGCTAACAGAAATGTGTAGGTTTTTTACTAGTAAGTATAGATACCATACCAGGCGGACATATCTAAGATAGATCTACGATTGCTTGCGGTTTGGAGTTACCTTCGTTCCGTTCCGTTCCGTTAGTAGCTGACCCGGGAAATTTCGTACCGCCATTTTTTTCTAATATTTTAAATTTTACTATTGTTGTCTACCTTCCAGAAACTAACGAAAGCAAGAAAAAAAGAGTTATCCAATTTAGTGCAGTCTATCACAAGTTATACACGTACTTATATACATTTCGACGATTCATTTTTATTTATTAAGAATTTTGAAATTTATATTTAGAATAAGTACCAGGAGAGAAGCTAGAAATTTTTTGACTAGAACTAGACTAGAAGCAAGATACTCAATTTCCGCATGTTGCCTAGAAAAACTCGCTCTCAGCGATAAGGCTGCCAATTTAACATTGGGTTTAAGCGTAATTATTCCTTCCTATTATTATCTTATAATTAATTATTTTGTAATTTCTCGTGCAAAACAATAAAGATTCAACCATTTATCGCTCTTCTTTCATCTTTGTCTTTCTCTATTAAGTACCAGGGTAACAGATAGAATAAAAGTTGTTAGTACAGAATTAGTATTAGGTGGCATTGCAAGCTACCAAATCAATCTGTTCGATAGATTGTATGTAAGAAGAGCCAGAAGTTGTTTTGAAGAAGCAAGACAATATCTCTTCGTCATCATTTTCTCCATGTTGTTCGAATGAGATCGCTCTTAGCAATAAGACTGTTACTTATGTATCATTCTGTTGACAATTCCTCGTGTAAATCCAAAAATAATTCAACCATCAACTTTGCCTTTTTTTAATAAGTACCAGGGTAACAGATAGAGTAAGAGTTCAAAGCTAGTAGTAGGTCGTTTTGCAAGCTACCAAACCGATCTGTTCGATAGGTTAGCTGTAAGTAAACTCCTGCGGCCGCGTCGCGTGACGTTTGACTACATTTTTCAGCCGCTCGTGCGGAAAGCGATCGCTGTTGCGTTGTGTAGCAGTACTGTTTGCAAAAAAATGCGAGAGTATGAAAGTAGTTTTTTTTTGTTAATTAAGTACAAAGATATGGTACTTATAGCTATTTTGGGTGTTTTGGTTGTGTTTTTAGGATTCCGTAATAAACCAAATACATTTTTAGTATTTCTAGTGCCATTGTGTTATGCATCGTAGTCATGATTCTATTGTTTTTTTTTTTACAACAGACTAGGCATACGTTTGACCACTGACTCGCCTGATGGGAAGCGTCGACATGATCGAAGGTGTAACACACTTGCCTAGGAAAAACCTATTCACTCTACTCTTAAACACCCCCGGGTGTATTTAGGTGGAAAGACAGACGCAGGCAACGAGTTCCACACCTCTGTAGTTCTTACAAGAAAAGTTGATTTGGAACGCTTAGTGCGTTTTGGCGGAATTTCCACCTTAGAAGGGTGTCTCTTACTGGTGTGTTGTGTATGTAATGCTTAAAATTCCAAAATGAATTTTTAAAAAATATGAGAATTTGAACGTTGATTGTTTCCTAAGGGTAGATTTTGATGCCAAGTATGTACTTGGTTTGAAAATAGAACGTAGAAGTTGTACTTTTTTGGCTTTAAATTTTTTGTGTGGTTTAAGCAAACAATGTTGTAAAGAACCTGCCTGAAGCTGAAACACCGACGCGGCGAACCGCGGTATCGGAACAAAACAATACAGACAGAAATACAATCACAAACAGATAGAGCGACATGCAACATACGCAAATGTCACTACATCGTACCGGCGCATCGCTGTGGAAAAGAAAACGTCTCTATTTTTTGCATCTGTACCATAAAAAAGGTTTTAGGAATCTCTAAAAGGTTACAAAAAAACAGATAGCTTTGGCCAGGCTTTGATTGATCTTGTGCTGCCATCCGTACCCGCGGCCATGCGTCGCAGTGCCGCGCGGCCGCGCTGCGTGACGCTGCGTTGTCGCGTTTTTCACACGACGTGATGGATCGGCTGCGGTGCGTGCAGCGTGCAGCGTGCCGCATGCAGCGGTAACGGACGCGCTGGCTTGTTGGATGGGCGTGCCGCGCGGTGTTTAGTAGTGTGCTGAATGGAACGTAGAGCTCGTAAGGATGCAGAGATATACCTATAGAGTGAAATGTTCAGTATTAGATAGTTACATTGATTACAGTTTCTTGCCTGTGCATCTGAGTAGTGGCTCTTTTTCCGAACAAGTCTGTTGAAAAGCTTTCACGTTCTTAAGTGTATTTTTGATACTCAATTGAATAAAAACATTTTGATTTTTGATTTAAGTTTTTTTTTAACCTAAATTTTTTTAAGGTTTGGACTTGAATGTACTTATGAGAAAGTTCTACACACAAATATCCTTCTTTCTACATAGAGCCGTAGAAACACGCTTTTTTGTTTTATTTTAATACTTGGCTTGGCCGCCATCTCATCTAATAAGCAATTAATGATAAGCAATGTTCTAAAATCTAAATATGAAAATGACACATAAATTCCTCAATCAAATAACGCTTTATTTTACAAAAAATCATACTTTACAGTTATAAAAAATTGCAATAATTTGCCCTCTGACATAGGGACTATAAAAGGGGCACATTTTTCCAGGAAATTGAAGAAATGGCTATTAACAAAAGGGTTTTATGATTTGAAAGAGTTTTTTAAAGATCAAATTAGCTACTATCTACTCTTATTTTGATAGTGTTGTTTATTTTATCCTGTTTAACTAAATTTATAACTACCTATGTACATCACATTACACACCCGACTTGGGTCTACTTGAAGCTATATTTAAATTAAGACCTTTGTACACAGTTCTGCAATAAATTATTCTTATTCTTATGATGCGGCAGAGCATGATTGCTTAAAAAAATCTAATTCCGAGACAGTTTCGGTTGTAAAGTCACTATATTGCGAATGCCGAGATTTTCTCCTGTATCGAACGACGTCATTTAACAGTAATGTATAAAAATGTTTCAAATGTAAGTATAAAACAATTCTCAAGACGCCACAAATTACAGAGATTCAAGATACAACATTCAAGATGGCGATCCTAACCTCAAAACAATAACAATAATTCCCGCCGAAACGGAAATGGCCGCGAAAAATCGCTAAAACGGCCAAGTCCAGCCAGCAGCCATCAGACCAGTTATTTGGTCCATTAAACGTGAAATAGTTCAGTACCAGGCGCGCAGCGGGGCGGGGAGGTTTAAAATACGATTTATTAGGGCGGCAGCTAAAAGCCGTTTGGACGTTGATTTTTGATGTCCGGCAAGTAGGCTTGATCTGTGTTCTACGTTCTTTACTACTGGCCGGCTACGGACTAAAAAAAAAAGAAAATATCGTTAATTTAAGAGTCACAGCTAGAGTATACTGCTTTATTTATTATCTAAGTGCCACGAGGAAAGAGCTGTGTTGATACGATCAGGTCCAAAAGGGACAAGATCAAAAAAGACAAGGTTGAACCCTTGAATTAGGAATACCCAATATACTAAAATATTTAGGAATATTGGTGATTGGTGACTTGATTTAGTTGGACTCTTGAATCAGAAATACTCGGTCTAGTGCTCCGGAAGCCAACACCTGATGATGTCACTCGTCATAGTCATCGTCTCTTTCGAACTTGTTGTAAATGACTTTTTTCGGTCTTGCTTATGCGTCGATTAACGTCACTGCGTGTTGTCCACGTGACCATTTTGACTCGGAACGCTATGCCTGGCGAAGTATATTATTATACCATGGCGTTGAAGACTCAAGCCCTCTATTCTGAGGCGTGAGATATTATTTAGTCATTGCCTCTCTCGTTGAAAAGTCATGAGAGTAAGAAAGACCAATATTATAATGGAGTCTCAGGTTTTAGAGTACACTCAGGCCACATCGGCGTCGCAGCCTCTATGTCTCGCCACTACCCGTAAATCACACCTAACGCAATATCTTTCAATAATCCAATCAGTCTGCATCCCAACTAATGTCACTGTCAAACGCCGCCATTATCGCTCTCAAGCAACTATCCGAATGCCTAGGCACGTAACAATGATAAGGACAGCGCTATACAAGTCAATTGCAGCTAAAAAGGACAGAAGATGTCAACAATCGGGAATATCCCAATAGCAATATAGCTTCAATTCAAAATAAGAACAGATTGTTTCAACTCCGTGATGTCGAACGTCTAAAATTCGAAAGTTTACATTGTTTCGAATTTCGTATGTACAGAGAACGGCGTCTTCGAAAATCAATGTCAAATACCAGACTACAATAAACTTTGCAATTAGGGGATTACAGTTGAAAATAGCGTAGCAACTTTCAGGAAGCAGCGTTCAAAACTTACGTCCGTATTCATTAGTCAAGAGAGCCGAAGTGGCCACATCTATCTTCTGTTTCTTATTGACAAGGCCATCAGGCGGAATCGGAATGAGGTAATAAAGAAATTGCAATCCATATAAGTAGCGACTTAGAATTGCTGATGTGTCGTATAATGGATGCCACTTAATTGAATAATCTTTTGCAAGAGCCGCCCTAGTGTATCATGTCTGTACAACTTTCAAATGCAGTTGTCTTTTCCATTTTTTTTAGGGTCCCGTCTCGTAGTCCGTGGTAAGTGGTCCTTAACCGTGATCCAAAAAACAAGGTCTAGCATTCAGTAAACACGTAATGACGTCATCCTCATCCGTCTCTTTCGAACTTGTTGTAAATTACTTATTTCGGTCTTGTTTATGCATCGATTGACGTCACTACGTGTTGCTGAATGCTGTATCTGGCGGAGTATATTCATAAACCATGTTCTTTACCTTACTTTCATCATATCTGTCTGTATGACACCTGTCACTTTAAACAGTGGGTGGCCAGATAATTATGGTGCATTATACATGCAAGACTGTGTGAAATAATTTATACCTACTTAGTGGTCGGTAGATGTGCCTGTAATTATTATAACCAGTACAAGAAAATATGTTTGAAAAACCGCTAACCTATACGTAATAATTATGTATTTCACACGCCTACAGCACCCTACCACAAGCGTGGTACACGCACTTGAGTATTTTTAACTCGCAATGATACATGAGTCAGAATAGTACCTTATTTCAATAGAACTTAAAGTACAAAATTATTTGCATGCGAGCAAGTACGAAAGTCGCCTGTCTGTCTCAAGTCTCGAGTAGATCGGTTTTTCAAAAGAAATTAAAGTGGATATTTGCATGTGAACAAGTAGCCGGGAAGTCGCCTGCAGGCCTAGCATACGCACCGCAACAACGGTATGTTGACTCTATCGAGACAGACGTATGTTCACACATAGCCTTGTCACGTTCTCGCACGACAAAAAGTGACGAGAAGAATTTTGTCGCGCACGCATGCTATTAGGCAGCTCTATTCCTACAATTCGAGATATTTTCTGGTCCTTGTCTCTCTCATTTGAAAAGTCTTGGGTGTGAAAGTGACCAGATCTCATATCATGCGTCAAGAATATGCTTAGCATTCAGCATATGCGCGCGACAAAATTCTTCTCGCCACTTTTTGTCGTGTGCGAACGTGGCAAGCCTATGTAGGTATACAATACATACCTCGATTGTGTTATATCTCGATAAAAAGAGTCAATACACCGTTGGCGCGTTGCGCATACTAGGCTTGTAGATTGTCTTCAAGTCTCGAGTGAATCAAGGTCTCCTAAGCGAGCTCCATCGTAGGCTCATCATGGCTAAACATCAGTCGATATTATGAGTAAACGCAAACCTACCAACGAATATTCTAACTAATATAAACTAGTAGTAGTACACATCGAAATGACAAAACCTCTCGACCTCCAGATCACTACAACCCCTGATCCAATTTGACATACATTCTTTTAAAAAAATGTATTGCCATAAAATACCTATACATGCCTGAAAAAGTCAAGAGAAAGTAACCGACATAGCTCTTAGAATTGTCAAACTGAAACGGCAGTGGCGAGGTCCATCGCTCGTAGAACCGACGGCCGATGGGCAGAAACATTCTGGAGTGGCGACCACGAACGACGCAGAATGGAAGACGCAGCGTGTGTAGACCTTGCGCAAGGTGAACTGACGATCTGATGAGGAAGTCGAATGATGCTGGCAGCCCGAGACTGGTCGTTGTAGAGATCACTGGGAGATGCCTTTGTCTAGCAGTGAACGTCTTCCGGGCTGAAATTATGTTGATGATGACGTGCCTGCAAAATTTAATCAAGTTCCGATCAACGGATCGGCATTAATTGGTCCAACGATGACTTTAGTACCGTTTATACCGTTCGTCCCAGTCCTTTATATGATCTATGGTCCCAGTAGACTCAGAGACCTCTCTTTCACTCCGTCAGTAGCAACTACGCATCCCTAAGATCCATACACTAAAATTGTAAAATCGAATTAACTCTGTCTGTCTCTCTGTTTGTAGGCTTCTCACGGCTAAACGGCTGAACAGGACGGCTATTCCTACGCGTGAGATGAGATGAGATTTCTTGCTCACTCTCACACTTCTGACTATTTAAACGAGAGCAACAAGGATGAAAAATAGTGAGATTGAATCTCACTCCGTAAGAATAGGGGGCAAATCTAAATGATTGATACAGTGTTTTAAGAGTTACAGTGTGTTAAGAGTTACAGTGTAGCAGGAGGAAGGTTTTTGATACTATTTTCTGAATAAACGCGAACGAAGTTGCAGGTAGCAGCTAGTAAACTATAAAGGTTAGGCCAAAGGTGCCGTTGTATTCCAATTATGAAGTGCGCGGGCGCTGCAGTCGCGTTGGTAGCGTTTCCTTCATTTCGGCATACCCGCGCGCAATCATTGTAGCAATTTTCTGGAGCATCCGTCGTGAGAGCGCGATCTAGGCCCGGAGCTCACCGCAACTGCTGAGAAGGTTCCTATTATATCTTAAACAACACATTAAGCTCCCCAGTATCCTTATGCGGCGCACAGACCAAAGCACACGAAGACCTTTTTCTTTATACTTTGAAAAAATGGTGCCCCTCAGTTTCTTGCCTGTTCTTCTCTGAGTAGAGGCTCTTTATCCGAACAAGGCGGTCGAGTCTATTTAAAAAAAAACTTTGACGTTCATAAGTGTATCTTTGATACCCAAATTGAATAAAAACATTTTGACTTTTGACTTGAAGACCAACGATATGCTGCATCTCGTTTTATTTTATTGAAACGAAACGGGACGCAGCGTATTTATTGGCATTCGTTAGCTTGGTGTATACCCAGCATTAGTAAAATGTAACATCTGGGCAAGTATGGATGAAACATTATCTAATTCAGTTTATCTTCAATCAATTTGATCAGATCGAGACGCAGAGAGAATAGAGCAAGAGAAGAAGCTGATGACGATAAGATCGACCTTATTTTACCCCATTCATATTATAAACTAAATAGTTTACTTTACTGCCTCTCAGTTTCTTGCCTGTTCTTCCGAGTAGTGGCTATTATTCCGCGTTTAAGTTTCCAAACAAGGCGGTTGAGTCTATTATAACACTTTGACGTTCCTACGTGTATCTTCGATACCCAATTGAGTAGAAACATTTTGACTTTGACAACATACAACAACTACTGTGCTTCCACTTGTGTTCCAATCGCAATTCTTCACGAGCTGTTTTTCTTTTAAAAGCAGATATTTAGGTATTTTTAATATAGGAAATAAGTATATATTACAGGTAAGTACTGTATTAACTGGATGAAATGAATAGAATGATGTTATTAGACCTTCCTTAGAAGCAAAAGGTTTTTATTAAATTAATCCAGCTCAGATTTTTTTTTATTGGAAAAATATCTGTGTGACGTTTGGCCAGACAGTTTAGTTCGATGACACTTGACAGAATTCCCTTTTTAATATGTTCAACTGCGTCCGCAGCCTCCTGCGCTACAAACTAGGGGGTGTTCCGAGGGAGGCCCCCCCCGTGACGTCGCTGGCGGCAGCGTGTGAAAATTACATTCCGCGAGCGCTTGGCATATCTATCACCGACGAATTTAACTCCGCTTGCTGCCTCGGTCGACAGGCGGTGCGGAATGCGGTCTACATTATAATAGTTACACTTGTCTTAGAAGAAGATACCTAATATACAGTTGTGTGTTATACGGAGCAATTGTACAGTGTACAGGCTCTGGAATGCACTTGTCATCGAGTCGCGAATGTTGGTTGTCGCAACCAACCCGTCGCCATACACCTAGCTCCAGTCATGTAGCAGATGACATACAATATGCACATATGTTCACACAATGATCAAATTGGTGCGTTAGTTCGAACCCACTCCCTCTGGCTTGAGAGGCGGGCCTTCTTCCAACTAGGCTGCCATCGCCTCCCAACTAGTCTGCCATCGCCTGCAAATAAATAATAAATAAAATATTCGGGACATTTTGCACACACGGTCATGTAACACCAAACTAAGCAAAGCTTCTACTATGACTGCCAGAGACTGATATAAATACATATATACTTTTAAATACATACTTAAATAGATATTAACACCCAGACATAGAACAAACAAATAATAAACATTAATGTCACATGAATGTTTGTCCTAAGTGGGGATCGATCCCATGCCCAGCAGCACAGAAGGCAGGTTCACTATCATCTGAGCCACCGAGGCAGTCTAAAAAGTTACCTTAGCTTTCCATCTGCACCCCGCATAATGTCCCGAAGAGAGATGGCTAGCTCTTTACCGTTTACACAAGAAATTACAAACAAAAAGACTTTAAAAAAACAGGGCGTGGTGCATTACAGAAACCACACAGTCCTGTCAGGTCGTCGCAAAACTTACATACTATATAAAAAAGCGTTTGCAGAGCTGAGTAATTTTTGATCTATATACCTATACAGGGAGTTACGGAAACGCTCTTGGATAATTGAAGGGCATGTACAATTCTTGTAAAAATAAGCTTCTTGTATAAATAAGGTTGCTAGTCTATCGGTTTTTTATCGGTTTTTTATCGGATACATTTCGGGGAGTGTGCATCTGGTTTGCATGACCTTATTCTCCCTAGCCCGTTCTTCTATAAAACAACCAAGAGTACGAAAAAGCGGCATCGTTTTATGGTTGACATACCTACAACACGCACGAAACGCTTTGGTTCCTCATTTCTCATACGGACCGCTAGAGTGTGGAATACTCTGCCAGACTGTGTGTTCCCTGACACTTATAATCTGGGTGTCTTCAAGTCTCGAGTGAATCGGTTTCTGCTAGGCAAGCGTGCTCCATCGTAGGCCGCATCACTGCTTATCATCAGGCATGTTGGCGGCCAAACGCAAGCCTTATTATGTAAAAAAAAAAAAAAAAAAAAAAGTATTTATGCAAAAATACCAAAAAAAAATGCACGTTGAAAATAGCAAGAATAGTGACCGGTTTAAAAGTCACACGACCACTTTGCTAACTTCGCATTTAATAAAGGTTTTCTATTGCCATTTCGTCTAGAAGAAGAGGACAAGTGAAGAAAGCAAGTATAGATAATTTCAATCATTTTTAATGACTTTTGCAGTTCTCTAATCATTCCTTAATTACTAAAAATGTCCTTTTTACCTTAACCTATAGATTAATTTAAAAGCTAATGATGTAGACAACCTCCCAATATAAAGAGATTTTTGATTTGCTTTGTCTATCTATTAAATAAATCAGTCAAAAGTGACCCCTTACAAATGCGGATATTTTTCATCGCTTTATTTTCTCTTGAGAACAGTAAAAAAAAAGAATGTAGGAGTTGAGATATAGTTCATTAAATTGTAAATGCCAAATTTCATCATAATCTGACCAATGGTTTCCAAGAAATTTGACAACGCGTTTGTACGGAAAATTCAAAGCGTCGCGGAACCATTAAGAACGCAAGAAAATAAGGAAATTTTACAGAAATGTTAACAAATCTGTATTATATGTAGGCGGCTTTTATTCTAAGAAAGTAGCGGCGCGATGCGAATATGTCGTTTACAAATAAAACCGACGTGATTGGCGTCTGCGTTCGCGGTTTTAGGAGCTTAGGGCGAAGCGCGATGTGTGTTTTTCATAGTCAAATTTTGTGTTGAAACTAGCATAATTGCATCCTTCAGTCGATACTAAATGCGCACCTTGTGAATATTTAAGTATTCGTTAAATTTTCACGAGTTAATAGAGTTAAAATTATTCGTGCAGGGTTATTGTAACACCCTGTAGAGTCCGATCAAAATAAATATTCAAGATTACTACATTAATTCGCATAGAACTAAAAATTAGCCGGTACGAATGATTCACATAAGTAAGATCGATAAGGACTTTTCAAAATTTTATGTTTTGGTGTTCCCAACATTCATACCAATTTTCAGTTGTATCTGAATGATTGTAGCCCAACGCATACTCGTACTATTTAAATGCGACGCGCCCTAACCCGACTACGCGACGCGTCTTGAGTTGAATCTAATTTGTACTGTCAACAATTAAAAAATAAAATGGCTTCGATTTCAAAACGTTTAACAATTAGAAAACATCAAAGGAAAATAAAAGGAGCGGCACTGAAAAGTCTAATTAAAATTAATATTTACTATCTAACTCCGAGCTATAATAAACACTACAATACAATACAAAAACTCTTTATTGACACCAAATACAAATAAATCTAAACTAAACACTCAAAAATAAAGGCGCAATGGGCGGTCTTGTCGCTCAAGAGCGATCTCTTCCAGACAACCTTTGGATGGAATAAAAACATTATGTATTTATTATGACGGTGGTGTGTGCTAAAGATATAAAGAAAAACATTAAACATATAAAAAAACACTCTGGAAAATAAAAAAGGATGCAATGAAATGACTACTGGAAACTTTTTTCCGTTACGATTGATCGCAAAAACCTTACAATTTTAACTGTTATAATGAAGCACATCTCTCCGTAAATATATTTAAAATAAAAGGAGTAATTTTAGTTACGTTTAATTTACTTTTTACCCTACTTAAACAAGTATACAGTAGGTAGAGACAGCTGAGTGCAAACTGGGCGGCTGATAAAGGCGGAGCGAACTTTTTGCTGACGGACTAAGTACTCCTTCGATACGCAGACACAAGATGGTGGATCAGTCGATCGGAGGAGTTGAATAATTGAGGCATTGCTTCTATTTTCAGAAAGCCTAGACTAGATTCTCAGGAAAGCAGAGGCCATGAAATAATAATTTACTCCGTCAGGCATAGAGCATTCAGCAACACATAGTGAAGTCAATCGATGCTTAAGCAAGACCGAAATAAGTCATTTACAACAAGTTAGAAAGAGAAGGATGACAATGACGTCATTACGTGTTTGCTGGAGGGTAGACCTTGTTTTTTTGGATCATGGGAAAAACGAAACTTTATTTCATTATCAAATTAATCAGCGATATAAAGCGATGATAGCCTAGTTGGAGAAGGTTCGCCTCTCAAGCCAGAGGGAGCGGGTTCGATCCCAGCCGACGGCACGCACCAATTTGTTCATTGTTTGAACATAATTATGTGCGTATTGTATGTCATCTGCTATTTACATGATTGGAGCCCGGTGTATGGCGACAGGCTCGCCCCCAGTCACATTCGGGACTGAATATCGTCCAGCGAAGTGTGGGTGTTGTATTACACCTATGCCAGCCCCCTCGAGGGAAAGGCGTGACGATATGAATCAGTAATACCCATGCAATAATTATAGAATGATTTTCAATAAACGTTTTGTCTATTTGACTTTGGAACAGTTATACAGTGTTTTGCCTTTTCCTTAATTTTACATTATTAACTCGATCGAATAAGACAATTAACTGATTAACTATTCTGAGGCTATACAGCGTATTGGTAAGCGATTGTTTTATTTGCAAGCACGTTGTAGGAGTGGACAAATTAAGAAGTGGACAACTTTAAAATTTGACCAGGGACCCTATTCGGAGATTTGAGATTCTCATCTCACCATTTTTCGTCCTTGTTGCTCTCATTTAAAACGTCATAGGTGTGAGAGTGACCAAGATAAAATCTCATCTCATCTCACGTGTAAGAATAGCCCCCCAAGTTAGGAACTCAGATCAACCTAGAGGAAAAGATGGAACACTGCGTTATATCTCGCTGAAACCACTTCTTTTTAAACGTGTGTGCGTGGTAATATTGATGGTAACAACATTTATGTTTTTCAAGGGAAAAACATTCACAATTGCACTAAAACTAATGGTAATTCCCAAACTCTACGTAAGCCATTTCCGTTCCATTATAGTACCTTGGTAGATTTCATATTTTAAAACTGCACATATTATTTGTAAGAGTTTATTGTTACGGCTTTTTCTAAATTGACTTGTAAAAAAACCGCACAGTTTTAAAAAAGAACCTCATAATGCAGTCCTGGCCACACTTTTATAATGCACTGTGTATATTTATGTACACGAAATTATACCGATGAACATAATATCGAGGTAAGAATGATCAAGCGAGTAGCGTAGTTTTTTTGCGTCAATGTGTGCGTGTTGTGTACATATACGACAGTAGCGTAAGTTTTAAATTGTTTTTGGCTTCACCTTTCATGATTTATCATACGCCGTACGCCATCTTATTCTCTAGGTTGATCTGAGGTTAGGAAGTGGACCAAGCTGACCGAAGGGATTTACAACATCTTCATGTCTCACAGTGTCCCTAATTAATAATGTTTTTGATAATTTTAGGGATCCTTGCGATGGGTGTTAGAAGTACGAAACTCTAGACCAGCGATTCCTAAAGTGGATTCCGGGAAATCTAGGGCTTCCGTAGAAAAATCTCCATGGTTCAGCGATATTATTATAATTTTCTGCTATCAAATACTTATAGCAAAATATGTAATTAATAAAAAAGGGTTGGTGTTATGTAAGTAGGTACTATCATAATGTTTTTATTCCATCCGAAGGTTGTCTGAAAGAGATCGCTCTTAAGCGATAAGACCGCCCATTGCGCCTGTTTTTTTAGTGGTTAGTTTAGATTTATAAAGAGTTTTTGTAATTGTATTGTATTGTATTAAGTAGCTATTATTAGTAGGTAGGTAAATTTTTGATCTTTTTTAAGTTACAGTGTCAATTTGTAATCATCGATCCTCAGTAATGAGGGAACGATTAAAGAAGAAGTCAATTTGTAATCATTTGTTAGAGGGTTTCTTAAAATAAAAGGTCGGTGGGTGTTCCGTTATCTTAAAAGTTTAGGAACTCTCTAGTACCTATAGACAAGTGAGTTTTCGCCGTTATTATGTTGTTCTCTAGGTAGGTATTTTATTGAACATTTAATTTTATTAATAATAGTTAAGCATTTATTTGCATCAAAAAAGAAACAGTATAAATTTTAGGTACTTGTGTAAAAAAGACAAAATTTCAAAAAAAAATTTTTTTGGCAGGAACTATTTGTGCACTATTTAAACTACAAAATGGTTTAAATATTTACATTTTTGCTCAAGATTATTATGTTCACCTTAAGCTTATTCAGTGTCTACCAAAAATATCACATTCCACAATAACATTAAATGCGAAAGTTTGCATGGATGGGTATTTGAACTCAATCACGAAAGAACGGCTGAACGGATCTGAATGAAATTTGGCGCAAAGATAGATTACAATCCAGAATTTTACATAGGCTTCTCATTAACTGCTGGACGCAGCTAGTTAGGTATAAATAATTCAGTCATGTAATTAAAAAGTTTTACTAAAGTAAGCTATACGAAATACAATTTATATTACAAGTAAGTATCAGTTTAAAATAAGTTTGATATTATTAAATATTTTACAGCTAATAATTGTCATCATAAAATCAACTATTAATTTACGGCTAACACCAAATTAATTGCCTACCAAGTAATAAACAGAAAGTACTAGTACTAAAAACACTAAAATGAATGAGTAGAAACCTATTTACATGTCATTGATTGGACTATAAAATCTACAGCTGTTATCAATTAAACTATTAAATATCTATAAGTTTAAAAATCGTGTACATTTTATGACGTTTTTCAATTAAAACCTTGTAACCCTGCTTTTTTTTTATTGAACCCTGCAGTAAGCTTTTTAAACACCTTTTGACTTCATTTACGAGACCATAAATAGTTTAACCTCGTTTACTTTGAACTATAGATAAAATTAAAATGTATGAGGCGTCATTTAAATTCATTATGAAATGTTTCTATAAAAATGTAGTTTCAGTTCTTTAATGGTACCAAAATGGCCCTATGTTATCGTAATTGTTAATTTTCGGTAAAATAATAACAAAGCATAAAAGTAATGGTTCTATCAAAATGACAATATTCTTTGGGATCGATACTAGTAGCGCCATCTAGCGTGCAGTAGCGGAACTGTCTAACGTTTACATTGAACCATCAGACTGTCCTAGACGGAAATAGGTTCTAACTTTGGTTGTTTTTTAACTTGAATCTAAATTATTTTGCCCAATCCTCTCGTAGAGCATGTTAAGTGTTTTATCTCGTTGCATCGTAATAAACACGAAGCGAAATGTAAAGCATTTGCTGCTTTCATTAGCTAGATCTACTAGGCGAAGACTACACACTCTTGGTCCATTTCTGCACACATTTTCACAATCATGGCGGAACGTTTTCGATCGGATTACAAAAATTTCAAACTCAAATTGTTCGAATCTCAGTCTACTTTATAAATTGTGGAATAGGGAATCGAGTATAAATCCGATTGGACGAATGAATCACGTTTAACAACTTATGAATGCGAACTGATTTTCTAAGAATTTTAGGTAGTTTAAAGTTTTTGGAATCCGAACGGAAACGTTTTCGAATGATTATGGATTACAGCATACCTTTGGATAGATGGTACTGGCCGAGATCTGATGAGGATTATTGAACGTCTATTGTCTATGGTATAAATATCAGAAAAGAATACATAGGTACAATTATCGCCATAAACTGTATGGTTTAAATATTAGAAAACATTAACGTACGAGTCGGTTATCGCCATAAAGACCAAGCCCAAAATGAAGCTGCATGAGAGCGTGTCCCACGCAGTCGTCGCAATATCACGGCACACCGGGACTTTCACCTACTACGCCGATGACATCGAAGACGATGCCATCAGCCGGTTTGTACGGCGAGCATCGGCTGCATCACCGAAGACCATCAAGGAGTACAACTAGCAGATGGCCATCAGAGATCGGAACGCGGTGGTGATGGAGGCTCTGGGACGAGAAGAGGCCATGAAGCTATGATAATAATAATTGTAATAATTTCGCGTTTTTACAAAAATTGTGGGTATACCTCGAGCATTTATACTCACTATCAAAGGCACCTTCTTGCGGTGGCGTCGTGTGTCGGGTCGTTCTCTTCCCTCAAATATGGTTGAGGAGAGCGATGGCTGGCACATGCGTCATACTCGTGATCGGGTGCTGCTTGCGGGTCGCTGGTCTGCTCGTGGTGTACTCACAATGTACTCGGCATGGTAATAAGTGATGACCTTTAACCTAACCTTGGACTAAGAATTAACAATTAGGTATTTGTTAAGAAACAGGTAGAGGGGGGCTAACCCCCCTATGTGTTCCCCGTAAATAATAATTAAGATATAAGTTAACAAAAGTCACGGTCCCCGGAGTCCGTGGAGTGTAATTAAAAAAATATATATTTATTAGAAAAGAATATACCTATCTCTTTTATTTATTAAAAAAAATTAAACATGGTTTGTTTTGTTTTTTCTGCTAGCAACGCCTATTTCCCTAAAGCATTCTAGCAGAATGTTCCTTTGAATACCTACAAACTCCCTACAATGGTTGGATACCTATCATGACACGAGTATACTGAGATATCTACATATAAACTGGCTGTCTGTCCGTACGTCTCTCAATGGGCGCATTAGCGTACAATGTAACAATACCGACTTTCATCTTGCCGACGGATAAAAATGTTCGGCGTATGGGGATAGTAGAGTACAGTCAGATACCCACCTACCAAGGAGGTTGTAGCTTGCTTTTAAGGAAGTATAGATCAGATATTATTTTATCCTGATTGATTAAAAACTTTTTTATTACAAGGAAGTAGGTCCTACTAAAAAAATAAATGTTAAACACACTAATACGAAAGTTTGGATAGATGGATGGATGTATGTTACTCAATCACGCTAGTAGGCTTACCGCTAGTTTTGGAAGTAAACGAAAACTTTTTTTCGTTTTCGTTTGGCTCCATACATTTCACCTAGTTCCTTAACGTTTCCGCCAGAGGGGCTTTACTTAAATGTATGGAGCCATACGAAAACAAAAAAAGGTTTCGTAACTATCAAAATTCATGGTAAGCCCCCAGAACTTACCGGATCTGGAAGAAATTTGGCACAGAGATAGATTATAGTCTGAAATAGCACATAGGCTACTTTTTAACCGCGGGTGAAACCGCAAGATGCAGTTAGTAAAAATATTAAAATATGGGAGATCGATCTCAAATTAAAAGCTAAAGAGCTAGTCCTTATCGTGTCTCATCTCTATCTCTGGGAAAACTTGTTTTCTATCACGAAGGAGGTCAGTCGCTCAGATAAATACCTATAGCCGTACGAAGTCATATTAATTTAAGAATCCCCCTATTCACCCTAATATTTGTTATGGTATTGTGTTCAATGCAATTGATTGCCAATAAAACTTAGCAAGGCATTAAAATTAAAGCCTCAAATCATAAATTGATGAACAGCATGAGTCACAAAGCGCTCTACCACATCCATTAGCTGAACGCAAACAAACTTAAAAAGCGCGCCATTTTAATTACCGAGGCGTCCGTCGGGTCGACGAACCCAAGACAAAAGCCTGCCACGACCCGCCGAACCGCTCGTGATACCTATGTAACTCATTATATCCGATTTAATTTTATATTTTCAAACCTCCATTACGCCTCCATTCACGGCTCGCATCAAGACAACGCGCCCGTGCCTTATTTAAAAAATAAAGGAAAAAAAAATGGAAAAAGCCCGCGCTCGAAGTTAGTATTATAATATTTTTAGTCTGTGGTCAGCTCTGCTCGCTGTCCTACTCTCGCATGATGGTATACATTTTCTATCTCTTTCAGTCTATATAAAAAACATAATTGGTTTTAAATGTATAGGATTGGCGATGGGGAGAATAATAACCGAAGAAGCAATTTGCCGTCGGCCCGAGGAGCGCACCTCACTTATTAACGTTCCCTTTTCAAAAATTACTCTATGCATATTTATAAGCGATCGTTTTGGTGACCATAGACGAGGGTTTAATTTTTACTGCGTGCCTAATGGCGGTAGTGCTAAAAGCTTTTGTGCAAAAATTAATTGCTTCTATTTACATGCATAAAAATAATTGCTTATGGTACCTACGAATTTTCAGTGAACTGAACATCATTGTTTTTCATAAATTATTATTCTCGTAACATACTAATAACTTAGCCCTAACCTAATTAGTTCCTTAATAAAGATATTTACTTACTTACTCGTAAGTAAATTTACCACCAATATAATGATGTGGTTTTTTTTTTACATTTTTTTAGATTGAATCTTTCTTGATATTCCACGACACGACACCACAAACTTACCCTTTCATGGCGGCCATTGCAATTGCAACAAAAAAATGGCTACCACACGTGCGTAGATCATGAAGATACGAGCCTGATGCGTGAGGCGTGGCCGAGTATCTGTAAATTATTTGTGTAAAATCAACCCAGTAATCAGCTGTGTAATAGCACGGGGACTGCCCTGCGGCTAGTGTGTTAAGAATTGTGCAATTATAAAAATCAATCAGAAACGTAAACTTCATTTTATATTTTGTATTCTAATTACGTAATATAATTCTTTATGAATGTTTTATTTTGTATTTTAGGTGTGCAATAAAGATTGTATTGTATTGTATTGTCGTTAAAAAACCTTTGAATATGTTATTAATTCATTTTAAAAAAATATTGACATGAAATCGAAACTATCGTGAAATAACGATGATATTCATTTAATCTAAGTATTTAATCATGTTTTACTTTTGACTCTGTTATGATGATATATTATCCGAATCCGGTTAGTTATGTTCAACATATTTTTTTTTCTTTTCGTAACCTTTGAGCTTGCTATGTAATCATATTGTGGTCTACGATGGGGCACGCTGGCTTTTATGACCGACACATCCATACTCGCGAACGACTTTCGTATTTTAAAAAGTAATGTTACTGTCTTCAAAAATTATAACTAGTAGTAAAATTATAATTAGTAGCGCGCCTCGAACGAAGGCTTCGCAAATATCTCCATAGCTCCTCATCTGATTTCGCTCATATTCTAATTTAAAAATTGTATTTGCATGAACTACTTAGGTTTCGACGACATTCAAATTATAGTGCAATTCGTCGAAGAAACAAATGTCGAGATATCCGAGCAGACTCTGAGATAGTAAAACCTTGTTTCGTTCAGTCAAATACCAGTCCACCATAAGTACATTCATACATACCTATTATCATTCGGTAGACCTGCTGGCCCTTCGCCCTCCGTCCCTCAATCAGAGCCCCGGCGATCAAAATGCAAACGCCACCTCTTGCTCGTTTTACGGCTGGCGGCACGGACCTGCCATAAACTGCCTACAAATTATATACGCGTTGCTTTTATTTTTAATTGCTCGGCCACCGTCTTTGCCGGGGGCGATGTACAACCTATAGAACCTATCTATACCTACTTAGAGTAGTCGTATTAGATATACCTATGTATAGGTTAGGTAGGTAGGTTGCATGTTGAATGATGGCCAGAGAACACGTGACGGTGCTTAATTTGAGGTTTGTTAGAGCTTGCTGGGTTTTTTTTAAATATTTTTTGTTATTACCTAATTATTACACATATCTACAATACTACACAGAGCACAGGTTTTTTCATGCAACTACGTAGATGGAGAATGAATAATAATATATCGACAAGCAACTAGAATGCTCAATAGTCAATAAATTGTACGTAATTTATGCATATTGATTTTTCTTAGGATGGATCATAAACATAGAAGAATAGGGAGATAATCTTTAGTATGGATGAAATATCTTCAAATCTTCTTCAAATCCATGATCTAAAAAAACAAGGTCTAGCATTCCGGAAGCAAACACGTAATGACGTCATCGTCATCCGTCTCTTTCAAACTATTTGTAAATTACTTATTTCGGTCTTGCTTGAGCATCGATCGACGTCACTACTTGTTGCCCACGTGACCGGAATGCTAAATCTGGCGGAGTAAATTAATAGACCATGTTTGAATCCATTTCAATCCTTCAAATCTTAGAATAATTACTCTGATTCAAATCCACTCCATCCTTTCAAGTTTTTTTTTGGGTTTTGCTCCGTAGGGCAGGCTAGAGCCAACGTGGCCATACCTCCTTGTCATCCGGATGATTTTAGTACATTAGTCTATTAAATCTATGACAAAGATGATAGAGGAGAGGGTGATAGATGTGATATATCCCTCCCCTATTCAAAGAAATCCAGTAAAGCCGTGGATACTTTACTGAAACTTTAAGTCGAGTTTTGTAGAGAACATGAAAAGTAGCATTTCCTAATGTTTGTATCATTTACCCACTCGTGCACGTTAACGAACCTGTAAAGATTAATAATCCACCATTATTACGAAGAATCACAAGTTTTAAAAAATAGTACAAATCACGACAACATCTCTTCGATTCCCGCCAAAAGTCCTCCATTCATTTAAATTTCGCGCTGGCGGGCGCGGAAGATTGCAGGAAATTTCGTTAAAAACTCGAAAAATCATAGTGTCTCTGTAATTTGTGATTTGTTTAAAAATATAATGACTCATAGCTAAGCTGCGTGTTTAAAACCTAAAGAGGCTATTAATTTTCTTGAAAAATCCTACAAATAAAACACGAAGTTAAGATCTTTTTGAGACCACAGTCTCAGACAAAAAAAAACATTTACCTACTTCACTACTCGAAAAACTCTCAATTTCTGAACGAGAATCTAAACGTCAAAATAAAAATGACATAATCGGAAAGACATGCAAAAGCACAGTGTTTTCGTTTTCCTTAGATTTTATTTATTTTCTTAGGAAAATTGAATGTGAAAGTGTTGTTAACCTGTGAAATAATAAAAGTTGAAGCGATGTCGTACACCCTAATGCGACATTTACGCCGAACGGCAGTGTTATCTCAACAAATTCGCCTGGAGACAACCATGAGTATCCTCACTCAGGAAGACTTAGGATTTCGCCCTCCAGTCGCTCAATGGAGCAAAGTTATAAAAGAAGCTGAAAAGATAGTTGGTTATCCGACTTCTTTCATGAACCTGAGATGGCTTTTGAGCGACGAATTCGCTAATTTGGCCATGCATTTGCGCAAAGTTGTAAGTACGGAAGTGTTAACTTCCGCGTTTATTTTGACTTATAACTTAAATGTTTCGACGTCCTTGGTCATTCTAGAAGTCTAAACATTCCACATTCTAGCCTGTCAAGGTTCCTACAGAGTATTGAACTAGTGAATCTGTCAGAAATAATTAAAAATATTATGTAATAGACAGCAAGTTAGACGCCATGTGACTACTACTTTGCAAGGTTATTTCTTATTAGAAAAAAAATTTGACTCTGAAATGTATCTGAATAACCTGCCCTTGACTTTAACTGCATAGTAAACAAACATAACATATGGTACTCAAAATAGCGTTATGTTTGTTCACTATTGTTATCAAAATCACTTATTATAAAAGAGTTTTGAACCTCAGTACAATTCTTCATAAAGGTATACATACACAATTCCATTTCTCGAAACATACTGTTCAATTACATTACCTACTTTGATTATTTACTATTTGTTCATAATTTATTTGTTTTAGGTGGACAGCAATCATCCAATAGTAAAAACGGTGAAAACCCTTCTCTACACCGAGCATAACAACCTCCAACCCTGGGGTCTCGTAATCCTTTTACTATCTAAAGCCGTGACTCCACAGCAGTCTTCACTACAATCCAACAAAACAGTAGAAAACCAACGAATACTTGCTGAGCTAACTGAAATGATACGTACAGGCCATTACGTTCACCGAGGCTTACTAAACTTACCAATAAGTGAACGAAACAGCAGTGACACGGCAATGTTTGCTAACAAAATAGCAATATTAATCGGCGACTATTTACTAGTGACGGCTAACGGCATGTTAGCGCGTTTGAAAAACCAAGATTTGTCTTATTTGATATCAACAGCGCTAAGAGATTTAAGTGAAGGCGAGTTTTTTGGACAGAGAGATGCTCAGAACATGCCATTGCCGGGGAAACCAGACAAAAATGTTGATCAGTACATAATAAATAGTGATACAATACCATTGGAAGTGTTAAATACTTTAGGGTCACCAGTTAGGGAGTGGACATTACGGACTATGTATGGTGGGGGGTCGTTGTTTGGGCGAGGTTGCCAGGGTGCGGTATTACTTGCCGGCTTAGATCTTGAAGACCAAGAAAATGCATACAAATTCGGCTGTCATTTATGCTTGGCATGGCAAGCTGCAACGGAGTATCAAAAGCTTATATCAGACAATAAAGACCCATTCCCACTCGTCAGTGCACCAGTTCTATTTGCTCTCAATAAGAACCAAGATTTATACAAAGTTATACAAGATGCAGAAAATTTTAGCAATATAGACTTTGAGCAGTTAAAAAGTGATGTTTTGAAAACGGATGCTGTAGAGAGAACTAAGGCATTATATGTTGAAAATGCGAGCAAAGCCAGGAGCTACGCAGAAATGTTTGGTGACAGCCAACCAATTGACACAATAAAAAGGTTGATAAAAACTTTATAGTGCCCTTAGAAATAAGCAGTATTAGTAACTAAAATGTAAAGTATTAAATCTAGCAAAAAATATTTTTCATGAAAACACAATCCTCCTTATTAATAAACATTGTATAGCTTCGTAAACAGAACACCGAGCATATTTTTAGCTCACTTAATTATTACCGTTTACAAAGCTGCCGCGAAATGGACATTGGCAGAATTGTGACATTGTAGTCACAGAACCCATAAACCCAAAAACTGAACTGAACTAGTTATGTACAGCGTTTATATTTTGCTTTCTTTTATATTTTTTATCATTTAAAAAAAAACACTATCTTTACCAAGGCTATACAACATTTATTACTAAGGGGCTAGCAATTCTATCCCGATCGTCGCTCCCGGAAGCCTGTGGCAGCCTGAAAAGGCTGCTAACCTTCTAGGAGCACCTGGGTTTGTTGGAGTGAGGGGAAGGGAAGAGAGGAAGAGTTTCCGCATTGTGGCCCAATCAAGTGGCTAAGCGCGGAAAATGCTCCACTAAACAAACAAAAAGGAGCTAGCAATAACAAATGGTAGCCGCTATGCAGCCACCTATTAATATCATATCTGTTGCATATATCTCAACACATTTTAGCGATGGTGCGCACAAAAGGCCTTCATTTGTTGTATCTAGTATCTTATACTTTGTATGGGAGTTGTCCTATAGGTCCCTGATGATGTCAATTTTGTGTTATGTTGTATATTTTGGTAGATACAGTACTTTGCCTAAACTCCTACCACCTTACTAATAAAAGGAATAGTAATACAGTGCATATTTTTCGATTAAAAAAAAAAGACCAAAACACTGTATTACTAATACGACGCTATACAATATTTATTAGTAAAGAGGTTATTATCTATGTAGTTACCTAAATTATAACTAAGTTATAGGAAAAACAATATTGTATATTTTGTATAGAAAGGGATTGGTGAAATCAGGTCATATTGTTATGTTTAATGTTTTTCTATGATTGGTTTTTGCATGAAAGTCATGGCTATGAAATGTGCACCTTTTAATTTAGATTTATTATACCTCGGGGTATAAAATTGCATTATAATAATGTCACAGATTACCTCATATATGGGTGCAGATACGAGATCTCTGTTCTGAAAAAAGGCTTCAAAAGTTTGAGCGAAAATCAAAATTTGAAAGGCAAGGTGCTGTTATTAAAGCAAATCGTTACTATTGGCTGACGCACGGTTACACACTCTAGCTGCACCATAAGTGCCTATTACATTACGCGATTTCTCGGGCCTTGTCTATTGTGTCACTGCCTGAAGAAGGGAGGTCGTAACCATTCTGTCGTCCGGTTTAGGGATCCTGTCTTCTTGTATCTTACTCTTGTTACACTACCCTGTCCTTTTGGGCAGGGTGGTCGCGTAAATCGCGTAATGTAATAGGCACTTTACAAGGAACCTGTGCTAGTGAATTTCACAGGTGTACCAATACGTAGTGCGATTCGAGCGTCCTAAATGCGGAATCTACATGGGTGTAATCTGTGTTACAGGCACAATTTTCCTTGTAAAGGAATAAACGAAATATTACCCAGTTTGAGAAACAGTTATTGTAACTTTTTATACATTTGTTTTTGTTAAAGTGATATTGTTGTTACCTATAGTTGTAATTATTTTTTTATAAATTAAAGTCTAGTTGTGATGTTGATAACTTCGCAGTTTTTTTACCTACTTCATAGTAACGCCTGGCATTTGTTTTTCATTTTATTTTTAATTTATTTTTATTATATTCTTGATGAAAGCTAAGATACCAATTTAAAGGTCTATTCAAATAAATGCGATCTAGTTTCTGATACCGGAATAGCCGCGAAAGTCTTCACATAAATTCGACATTGCTCACGAGCGACGTACAGCGGTTGCGAATACTGCGATGTTAAGTATATCTAAATAAGCCTTAATGCAGAGGCTTTCCTAAAACGTAAGATGTTCAAAAAATGCCTCCGTAACGAAGCCAACTAAGCATTGCCTTAGGCTGACTCACTTTAGTGGAGAGTCAGGAGAATCTACATTGACTTGCACGGCCCCACGCGTCTGGGGGTGACCTTGGTGAGCAAGGTTGCCCCCCACAGGCGCAGAGGCCTTCGCGGGCTTAACACCGGGGCGAGATGGTGACTGCTAGCGCGACCCCATTTCGCCCCAACCTTGGCGGAAGACTGCTCATGGGGGAGGATTTTAGTGGGTTCGATTCGCACATACCTCCTTCCGTCACCCCTGCGGCGGAAGGAAATGAGGGCCTTTACCTCCCCCTTAATAAAAAAAAAGGCTGACTAACTTCAAGAGCGTGTTCAGATGACCCGCGCCGACCACGCACACCTTTTTTCGTCCTTGTTGCTCTCGTTTCAAACGTCATAGATGTGAAAGTGACCAAGATAAAATCTCATCTCATCTCACGCGCAGGAATAGCCCCCCAGGACCCGCAGACGCTCGCCACGCGCAATGTCGTGCACGCATCGCGGCGCCCGCTTACCAACTAGTGCAGTGTGGGGCTGGCACGTGGCGTGACATGTGCGGTTGGACTTCGATAAACGCAATTTGAGATTCATTGATGTGTCTTAAGACTCAAATTGAAATATAACAAATTTCAAAGTTACTTAGAATGGTATAGAAAGCGCGCATGGTATAACAATATACTCCGCCAGTTACTTAGGTATAGGTCACGTGGGCAACACATAGTGACGTCAACCGATGCTTAAGCCAAACCGAATTAAGTCATTTACAAATACTTCGAAAGAGACGGATGACGACGACGAGTGACGTCATTATGTGTTTGCTCCCTGAATGCTAGACCTTGTTTTTTGGATCATGAACGCGGGCACAGACGCGCGTGGCGTGCGCGTAGCGCGTGTCGTCTGAACGCGGCCTAACGAAAGATTTTACGACGGTTACGCTTTGCTCATCGTAAAATCACTACCAAACTAAACCAAGGTTTAGTTTTGGTAGTGATTAACTACCAAACTAAACCAAGTTAAGCAAACTAAAGCTAAACTTTGGTTTCCTTTATAGTTAGTCCAACCCACCCCTATGTGGTCAAAATAAAACCCTAAATGCTTACCAAATCCTTTATTCCTCAATATACTGCAGAGTCTCGTCATGTATTGTCAACGCCATTTTCCTCAGCGCCGCCTTAGCCTCTCCGTCCGGAAATTTATCGACATACTTCAACACCGCATCCAGCTCGTCTTTAAGAAACAACGTCAAATATTCTATGGACCTCGTTCCTCTTACAGCGTAGTACAGCTGCTTGTATTCCACTTGTGTTCTCTCCAGCTTGGGCTGCAAGATATGGCCGTATAATTGAGGGTACTCCCACATTGCTATCGTGACAGGCGCGCCGACTAAGGAGTACGAATATGGATGCGTGAAGAAGTCTTTAACGTCTAGATAAAGCTGCCAGAGCAAAGCCAAATGTCCGCCGAGTCTGTAAGCGTCTCTCTCCATCTGTTCGCCTCGCTTGGCCAGCTTCATGGCTCCCTGGCAGCCTTTGCCCAGCATGCTGCCCGATTGGAGAATGGTTCGGAAGATCCACTCGTCCTTCCCTTGGCCGAGGAATTCGTTGGAGCCCAGTTTCTTCAAGTTGTCTTCGTTTTCCCAATCGTAGTGGCGCGCTATTTCATTAGAGCCTGTTTAAAATAACATAATATAATCGTCACGCCTTTCCCCCGAAGGGGCTGGCAGAGGTTCACAACACCCACACTTCACCGTACGATATTCAGTCCCAAATGTGACAGGGGGCGAGCCTGTTGCCAAATATTGAGATCCAGTTAAAAATATGCCGGCTAATATTATTTATGATTTATCAAATCATGATAAATAGAGAAGTTCGGTTCTGTATATTACTAGCTGCGCCTCGCGGTTTTATACGCGGTTGAAAAGTAGCATAAGTGTTAATCCATGGTAGGTATACCCTACCTCTATAGTCTATACTATACCAAACTTCATTAAAATTCGTCCATCCGTTTGAGCGTGATAAAGTAGCAAACAAACAGATACACACTCACAAACTTTCGCCTGTGTAATTTTAGTGATTGATTAAGTATTTCGTACGCAGTAGGTACTTAAATGCAGATACCAACTGCAATTAATTTTCTTATTTGATTTGAGATAAGACCTCGCGACCACTACACTCCACACTCTTTGCTCTATTTCATTTGAATTAAATGAAATAGCGAATATTCTATTTAACTGAGCTCAAAAGATACCTACCTATATAGGTAATTGCATAATTACTTACATAAATATCTGATCACCAGTTCGGTTATAATCGGAGATATTAAATATTTACACGGTGTTACAGAAACCCTGTTATACCTATTCGTGAGAGGCACATCCAATATGGGCAGGAGGTTGCAACAATGTTGAATATAAAAAAATGCACACACATCGTGCTTTCGCCCCTCAGAAAAATACAAACGCAGCCACAAAGCCGTCGGTTTAATTTGTGAATTATTTGTGTCGTGCCGCTACTTACATAGAATAAAAACCACCAACTTAAGTTAAAAAATATTTCTATGTGTATGTATCAATCCAGAGTCGAAACTACTCCGTACCAAATTTCATAAAAATCCGTTCCTCCGTTTGAGCGTGAAGACGTAACAAACATACACACTTACACACTCACAAACTTGCGCCTTTATAATGTTAGTGTGATGTGATACACAGATACAAAAAACAAATTGATAATTTTCCTTTGTTACTTGCGTTGTTAAACCGGACATAACATTTGCCTTTTTTTGGCATTTTTGCAACAGTGTTTTTGTAACATGCTGTACATGTACATGTATCCGACTGCAGAGTTGTCCAAGAGAAACTTGAAACCTCTTTCCATAAAAAAAATTGACCATAGGCACTCATTCATTCTTTTTAATAAATTTTCGAATGTTTTTCACCTTTGGGTTGTGTCGGCAGCGGGTTGTTGTCCTTGTCCCGTTCTCCGATGAAGTCTCCCTCCACCAGGTCCCGCAGGCCGGTGGAGACGAGCTCGGTCACCTCGTTGTTGCGCAGCCCGCCGAGGTGCTGGAGGCAGGTGGCCAGGAGGAAGTCACCTGGGAGGGAGGCGGAGGTAACTGTTGCAGGTGCCATCGCTTTGCGTAAGTACCTGCGTTAGGTAAGTTTAGTTCAGAGCGAACGGAAAAATGCTAGAGCAATTTTTGGTTCAGTATGAAACATCCGGTGATGATCGGTATGTTAATGACCTATAGGCGTAGTTAAATTCAAATAGGTTTTTTTTAAATATCAAGATGATGATGATGATCAATATTTGTTTTTAAAATAAAGTACCTGGATGGCCGAGCTTTGCTCTGTATTTTTTTTTATTTTTTAATTGTGTTTTTTGGATAATAAACAATTGATTTTAGTCTAACCTCAAAGCAAACACTCATTGACTTCGTGTTACTTAACAACGCCATCTGCTGTTGTGTCGTTAAAGCAATTAGTTGCTCACAAAAAATAGTAGTATTATTATTTGCCAATAGATGTCAGGAAGAGTCATATTTTTCAGTTGAGATTGATTATCGATAAAACACGAATAAAATGATATTTTCTAAAAATGATTCCTAGCTAGATCGATTTATCGCCCCCGAAACCCCCTATATACTAATTTGTATGAAAATCGTTGGAGCCGATTCCGAGATTCCAATTATATATATGACGGCGCGAGATATCATTGGATAAAGAAAATCAGTTTGAGAGTTGTTAATCGATAGTTTTAATCTGTGGTTTATGACGATTAATCGATTTGTTTATGGTAATTTAGAGCGGTTAACACCGAATGGAGTTGCGTTTGGGATTTCGGGCGAACGTCATGTCTGTCGGTCAGTGGTTGACAGGACTGGGCTGAAAGCGGTCGCACGCAATGGTCATTCGTAAACCCATTACTCTAAATCTCCAATTATCTTTGTGATCATTCATTAACTAAGTAGTCTGAGTGGCTGTATAATTAAAATAGTGAAAAACCTACATTGCTGTCTCCTTATTTCAACGTTCCTGAAGTTTGACGCCCACCATACATACCCGTGATGACAAGTTCATGGCTCAGAAATTAGACACGACACCGCGGCCTACTAGATTTTCCTCGTCATCAAAAGTGGAAGGTCACAGCGCGGCGGCCTTTCCTATGTTTCTCCGACGTCAGTGAGATTGGGATGTGAAGGCTCGGCTTCCTATTTCCTACATTACCCCGATATCAGGAGTGAGATGTGAAGGCTCGGCGGCCTTTCCTATGTTTCCCCGATATCAGAATTGGGATCAGAATAACGTCCACAGCAACAAGATATGGCTCCGTCTTTGGCTACAATTGTGCGATGATCTGGAAGCGAAGTGGCATAGCAACAGATGGTTGATAGGGTCACCCCTACGTGCTATTATTGTGGAGGATGCGGACTGTTTCTTCGTGGTGCATGAAGGGCAGCAGGGCGGCAACGAGAGAGTGAGCATCGAGTAGACGTCTGCGTTATCTCGACGGCGTTTGATTACACCTAGTCTATGCTATGTGACGCAACTAACAAACAACGAGAGACGAAGGATAGCAGTGTACCGAACAAAACGTCGACGCCTACGTGTTACTACTGCAACGAGGTTACATCGCCACTCGTTGATCGAAAAAGGGCACCAAAATTAGCAGCAGCAACGTGCGAGATCCGGTCAATGCCTGGAGGGCTATTCTTACAACTCGAGATTCCATCATACCCCGAAAAAAATGGCTGAATTCGAGATCCCTTATTCAAGTTGCTCGAGATCGCGATAATCTCGATGGCTGGGGCGCGAGATGTCTCGAGTAGTCGGAGGCAGTGGAGACTTCCAGGAATCGAGATCGAGATGAGATGAAAATCTCCTATCTCCGAATTGGGCCCCTGCACTATGAAGCAGCCATTGATCACCTACGAGTAGCAATTGAATCCGGTGAGAAGTTTTCATTTTGTTTGATATTCGTACACGGTGTATGTCAGAGTGCTATTTTCTATTGGAGTTGCTTAGAGTTTGAAAATACCCACAAACAGTGTAGTCATACTACCGCTTGCGGCACATGTGAGTCATGCAGTTAATAGATAACTTACTAAGTGTCAATGCTTTTGGTAAAACTAAGCCTGAAGGGCAGTAGCCGGTAGGACAGTAGCCTGTGTAGTAATAGCCTGTGTGGCAATAGCCTGTGTGGCACTAGCCTGTGTGGCACTAATCTGCAAGGTACTATCCTATGTGGCTCTAGCCTGTGTGGCAAGCCGGTGTAGCAAGCCTGTGTGGCAAGCCTGTGTGGCCAGCCTGTGTGGCAAGCGTGTGTGGCAAGCCTGTGTGACAAGCCTGTGTGGCAATCCTGTGTGGCAAGTCTTTGTTGCAACCTTACTTTTGTTGCATTATAGTCTGGGTGACGACCTAGCCTGTGTGGTCAGCCTATGTAGTAAACTCCTCCCGGTGTAACATTAAAGTACGAGTAAAATTAAAAAATCTTGTAAAATGTTGACTTTCGTACTATTTAAAGTTATAGTTGCACTACACAAATCCCTATTAGCACATCTCCATACAGTTGTGTTGTTATTGTTAAATTTCATGAAATTGTATTTGTACTCATTACATAACAAACAGTCTTTCCCTTTTTGTGATTTTATGAAATTCATTATTATTTAATGAAAGAAATCAACACTATTTGCATTTTAGGATTGTCAACCTGACATACTTTAAATATGCCAGTAAGACCAAGGAGTTTAAGAACGCAATAGCACCTTTATCATAGAGTTTCAATGAGGCAATTGAGAAAGTAGCATTTCGAGAAAAGTAAAGTGCACTACATGTGTGATGTGATATGAATTGTTTGTTAGTTTGTTGATATACTACACACTAATGAAGTGGTACAAAGGACAAAAACGAATGAAAGTACAGTCTGCAGCAGTTATTTAAAAAGGGTCGAGAAAAGTTGTTGTTTCAGGAAGATCTCAATTTTGGCGGTTGTCAATTTAGGTAGATGACGATTTAAGATGTTGTCACTTTCGAAAGTTGTCGTTTTCGGAAGTTGTCAATCTGGGAAGTTTCACCCTGGGAAGTTGTCGTTGTCACCCTGAGGGACCTAGCCTGTGTGGCAAGTCTAAGTGACAACTTTAATGGCATGTTATTAGTTTGAAATTGGACACAGCAGTTTTCATAAGTCCAAACCGCGTATGTGTACCGTCATTGGATTTTCAATTTGACTTGATTAAATTCTTGGAACATTGGATGTATGATTAATAAGTTAGTTTTAGCCTCGATTATTCGATTGGTCTCAATACAATTTATTTCACTAAAAGTCAAGTTGCTTATTTCAATTATCATGACAATTTATGGGGATAGGTAACGAATATGAAGTTACTGTTGGAAGAGTCGATTATACTCTGGTACGATGTTTATGGTTGGTAGAATTGGGTTTAACTGTGTTTTGTGTTATCCCATAACTGTGTTCGCTTTCTGTGAAATTGTGGAGGTAGATTTGAGACGGTCAGAATGACCGAGCGTTAAGTGGTTACTTGAGCTCTTTTATGATTGTCCACAGATGATGAGATGAACTATTCACCCGAGGACGTGTGAAAATGCAGGATGGCCGTGACGGCGCGAGATATCATTGGATAAAGAAAATCAGTTTGAGAGTTGTTAATCGATAGTTTTAATCTGTGGTTTATGACGATTAATCGATTTGTTTATGGTAATTTAGAGCGGTTAACACCGAATGGAGTTGCGTTTGGGATTTCGGGCGAACGTCATGTCTGTCGGTCAGTGGTTGACAGGACTGGGCTGAAAGCGGTCGCACGCAATGGTCATTCGTAAACCCATTACTCTAAATCTCCAATTATCTTTGTGATCATTCATTAACTAAGTAGTCTGAGTGGCTGTATAATTAAAATAGTGAAAAACCTACATTGCTGTCTCCTTATTTCAACGTTCCTGAAGTTTGACGCCCACCATACATACCCGTGATGACAAGTTCATGGCTCAGAAATTAGACACGACACCGCGGCCTACTAGATTTTCCTCGTCATCAAAAGTGGAAGGTCACAGCGCGGCGGCCTTTCCTATGTTTCTCCGACGTCAGTGAGATTGGGATGTGAAGGCTCGGCTTCCTATTTCCTACATTACCCCGATATCAGGAGTGAGATGTGAAGGCTCGGCGGCCTTTCCTATGTTTCCCCGATATATATATATATATATATACAAGAATTGCTCATTTAAAGGTATAAGATTATAGAGTCAATGTGCAAAGTCAAAGTCAAAATGTTTTTATTCAATTTGGGTATCAAAGATACACTTATGAACGTCAAAGTTTTTTAAATAGACTCGAACGCCTTGTTCGGATGAAGAGCCTCTACTCAGAAGACGTGCATAACGTCTTTCGATCTATTTTTTTATCGACCGAGCGAGCTAAGTGTGTAAGCTTCAGTTTCGCCAAAAATGCTTTTGTATGTCCGGCGTCTGTCCGGCTGTCCTCCTATACAGGTCGCATTTCTCAACCGATTTCTTGAAATTTAGTAAAAAGGTTGAGAAATGGACAGCCGGATAGACGCCAGCCGCGAGGTTTTTATCACAAAGAGCCACTTTAGTATCCTACTACTTATTGTAAACTGTTTCTGAAGGTATTCAAAACAACCCTAATGTAAATGTAAACAACTAATACCTACTTCTAATAATCCAAACCATGTATAGTATGTGGATAATTTCATTATAAGTCGAATGGACACTCAGATTAATACGACAGAAAGACGCCAAAGAAAAACAATACGAGATCCGTCCTCTTCCGTGCTCCAGCGAAGAGTCCCGGTTGGGCGGGGCGGGCGACTTAGGCGCTACTGACAACTGACAATCCTGACAATCCTTTACCAGTTCGCTCGGAAAACGTCACACAGCAGGGGGGCTATTCCTGAGCGTGAGATGAGATAAGATTTTATCTTGGTCACTCTCACACCTATGACTTTTCAAACGAGAGCAACAAGGACGAAGAAATGTGAGATGAAAATCTGAAATCTCCGAATAGGGCCACAGAGCATAGACTGCATTGTTTTGTATGTTTTGCTAACACTATGTTATGTAAATAGGTAAAAATATTATTATGGTGGTAAAGCAAACAATGATAATTTTCTTACTTCAACCGTTGAAATGCACTTATTAGTCGAAATGCCACATTTAATTAGCTGAACAACTGGACCTACTAACCAGTCAACAGAACAATCTTATTCCCGTACAACAGATCCTTGAACTTGTTCCCCTTCTTGTCCTCCCCACAGAGGTTGACCATGGTCTTGTGCACCATGTGACCTGTTCTCTTCATCTCCACGATCTCTGCCAAGGCCCGCTGCGAGTGGAGGACTCCAGAGTCATACTGGTCCCTGAAAAGCAATGGGAACGTAACGGAAATTATTCTGACTAGGTGTCTTCAAGTCTCGAGCTAATAGGTTGATTCTAGGCCGCATCGTTGTTTTACATCGGCTGAGTGAGACGACGGGCGGGCAGACGCAAGCTTATCAAGAGATTTAAAAAAGTTTCGGTGGTGGTAGGTATTCCCAATCCGCTAAAAATCGGCTTTATTTACTAACGACAACGATGCGATCTTGCGCCACAGCATAGCCAACTACCGAAGTTTTAGAACTGTCATTGCAATAGCCTGCACACCGCGACCAAATCTCTTTATCAAGTTTTGTCGTGTTAGAACGTGACAAGGTTACGTGTAAATATACGTCTGTCTCATAAAAAGAGTCGATAAAATATTGTCGCGGCGGCGTGCATGCTAGGCCTGCATGTATCAGTTTTGCCTCTCTAGACTACTATTAACCTGAAAAAAAAATACAGTTCCGGTATAGTAGCTGGTGATTTCATGACTTGCAGCTATTTTATCAAACAAAACCTGGTAAAACCGTCGGTGCGGAAGCCAGCAGCCTTGGAGACGAGAAGGACTATCAGACCAACAGACTGGAGGTTGCTCTTGGATCCGATCAGGAGGTTCTTGGCTGACTTCAGGAGGGGATGGTTGGTGCCCACCTGATCATGGAAAAAGAGGGCAATTCAGCTAACCAAAACCGATACTTAAACTGAGCCGTTGACGTTACGTTCGCCTTAAAAACGGATGGAGAACGCTCAGCTCAGTACCGCTAATGTATTACAAACGTGTCACTGGTAGTCCACCTGGCACACACATTAGTAATACTGCGCTGTTCCCCGCCTGGTTTTTCAAAAGGCTAAAACCCACAACAAAACATACTGCATCAGACACTGCTCCGGTGTGCGGCGATGCGGAGTTAAACTTTGACTGTAAAATCTCGAATTGTATACAAAAACCGGACACCGAGTCACCGTGCGGAGAAGCACATGCGAATTTCCGTCGCTCGGGATGCGTAAGTGTAATATCCGCCACAATATCAGCGCGAGCGGTTCAGTTTCAGTACATATCGGCTTTTGTTAGCTGAATTGCCCATTGAAGGAGTGGGAACATTGATCGTAAAATTAAAAATTAATATGTATCTATCCTACTAAAACGAGAGGCGGAGCGGTCTGGGTCGCCCTAGCCCGACTTGTACCAGATAATCCTTTCTAATTTAATTTAGTTACCTATAACTATACTATACTTGTGGCTCTGTGAGCTGAAGATGTCGCTTTCAATATTTTCAGGGCAACAGCTTCCTAACCCTTTAGGGTTTCAACCATAATAATAATAATAATAATAAATTCGGGACACTACTACACACGGTCGCTTGACCCCAAACTAAGCAAAGCTTGCACTATGGCTGCCAGGGACTGATATACATACTTAGATATTTTTAAATACATACTTAAATATATATTTACACCCAGACATAGAACAAACACAAATGTTCATCACATAAATGTTTGCCCTAGGTGGGAATCGAACCCACGCCCCCAAGCTCAGAAGGCAGGTTCACTACCAACTGAGCCACCGAGGCAGTCTGATCCAAATAATATGATCCAAAGAAAACAAGGTCTAGCGTTTCAGGATTCGAGTTGACACCCAACTGCGTCACTCGTCATCTCTCTCGAACTTGTTGTAAAATACTCATTCCGGTTCTGCTTATGCATCGATCGACGTAAGTGCGTGTCACCCACATGCCCTTTTTTGTCTCCGAACGCTATACCTACTTAGCGGAGTATAGGTACATACCTATACTCCGCACAAAACCAAAATGAAATTATGTAAGAACATGCTAACCAGCTTCCTAAGATGTATGGCTGTGTTGGCGATCTCATCGTTGAGCAGCCAGCGAAGGCTGAGGAAGGAGGGTGGGTAGCCGACGATCTGCTCGGCCTCGGAGACCACGTCGCGCCAGTCTTGCTCCTCGCGTTTACCGAACCAGCCACTGCGACACCTGGACACCGGGTTTACAGTTTGGATCTTCGTGAGAAATATCTACAGGTGTTCAGAGCTTCAAAGCTAGCTTAGGGAAACTGACTGAGGCTGGGGGTCTTCAGTGGTGGGAGTAAATCGGTTTCTTCTAGGCAAGCGTGCTCAATCGTTGGATTTATCGTATCGTATCGTATGCTATCTCGCTAACATGACTGATGAACAATATTACAGCCTACGATGGAACAAGACTGCTTCGAATAGCCATCAAATCTATGGCTATCTGTTACCAACAGTTCCTTAGGTCATCATTTAACTCGCCAAGTTACCTATTTATTTAGCTACTAGCTGCGCCCTGCAGTTTCGCCCGCAGTTAAAAAGTATCCTATGTGCTATTCTAGACTATAATCTATCTCTGTGCCAAATTTCATCCAGATCTGTTCAGCCGTTCTGGCGTGAAAGAGTAACAAACATCCATCCATCCATACGTACAAACTTTCGCGTTTATAATATTAGTTGGATAGGAAGTTGGATGGTATGTAGTTTATATCATATCTGATTTTATATTTCTTTTAATATATTCTGGTTTTAAACAAAGGGAGCGGTCCTATCTAAGCGACTCTACAGAAATTCAATGTTAATTAAGTTTTAACTGTGCACGGTTTAGAATATTTAAGAGTCCTTGTAATTTTTATAACTTACCGTGAACTTACAAAACATTGAAGTTGAAAGGGTAGATGGGGTTTTTCTGTTCCCGTATCAGCAAATCGTGACAGCCTTAAAAAATTCCTTTCGTAGAACAAAGGTGAATTTAATTTAGAGATGGTTTTAGATAAAAACATAATTTTATTTGTTTACATACCTAACATAAAAAAAGAAATGTGTCTATCTGACAGCCTGTTTGTTAATAAACATGTCAGATACACGGGAGCAAAATAGTTGTGATCAAAGAGATCACATTCTTCTAAAAAAGGTTGAACATACTAAAAAATGCAAACTCCTTCCGAAAGTTGTGGTAACTTAAAAAAAAAAAACAAATCAACAAAATATCCGCCATGTCGGAAAAAGAAACAAAAATGGAGGGAAAGTCAACGGCCATTTTTCACACCTTTGTTTGGTCCTTCAAGCGTTTCATATTCGCGGTTCGCATGTTCCTTATCTATGCAAAAGTCTTTGAAAGGCATTAATTAAAGGTGGAAGCAATTAAGTTGCAATTTTTCGATAAATTATGTGCACCTGTGAGCGATAACATGTCATGTTAATGGCGAAGCTAGGTGGCCATAGTGTTTTCAAATTGTACCTACTTTTTGATATGTACACGTTGCAAAACTACTTATTCTATGTACAAGAAGGTTACCGGAATGTATTTAAGATAAAATACAAACGCAACTATTATTTATGGTACCTATAATATAATAGTAGGTTCCATAAAAAGTAAAGTGGTCACCTACCTACCTTAATCGTAGTAGGTAGGTACGCAAGTCTAACACTCCAACAGATTATATTTTTGGTAATATTTATGTTCGTCCGCTATCTGCCAATCAAAGAGAAAACGATATTTATAGCTTTTTAATAGCCGTAATCTACGGCCAGTGTTAGGAATATGTTCGAAATATAAAACTTGGGATAATAGGTGGGCGGAGCAGCGCGCCTACTGGCCTGCGCGCTCGTAAATCGAACGGCTCGTTCCAATTTCAAAATTGTGTTTTTCTAAACCACAACTGCCTACGTAGGTGGGTATATGAAGATTGTACTGATTTAAATTGAGTTATGAGCGTAATATTATATCCGGTAGGTACACTTTGATAGAGCAGCATTAGATGTTTGCTAATAAATGTTAGATGAGGTCAATTTGCACTCTAGGTCACGAATTTATTTGGTCCTTCGAGCGTTTGAGTCAGGTTGAAGTTGAAGGCTGCGGACGGGCTGCCGCTGCCGGTGCAATTGTCGGACGCACGCTTATTTAGATTTAGAGTTGTACTGTATTGTATAGAAAAATGGGTAGGTAGGTATAGAATAGGTATTTAATATTACCTAGTCTTGTGTGCAAATAAAGTCCGCCGTTACTGCCTTAGGCAGAAATCATTGCAAGTATTTAATTTCATCGCAAAACATTATTAGGTACGTACCTATGCAAAACAGTCACGTTGCGGTAGGTCAGTAACCGCAGTTTTCACTGCTTTGCATGAACAGACAAGCCTATCAATAAGTGCATCTCTTCAACATGAAACAGGCATTCAAACTCCGCTATTTACGCTTCCATAGTTCTTTCACAATGGCGTGCCCGGTAAATAGAGCAAAATGATTCAAAAGACCGGCTCAGTCTCCGGATCACATCTCGCGACATTTAAATGTGCCGGCGGTGCTTTTGCGGCCGCCATTTGCATCCGAGATCGCGTTGATCGGCCATCTTTGTTTTTTTGGCGCCAAGCGGTGTTAAGACGTGGGTACATCGAGGTAGGTTTCTTTAGACAGTTTTATGGGATAGCAGTTTGAAAGTAAAGGTGATAGAAAAATATATTTTAACAAGCATTGAAACTAGGTAAAGCATTTAAAAACATTTTAAAACAATAACAGCCCACAAAATATCATAAAACATAAAGGATTTTAAAGACCTACGGCAGGCGGACAGATTGCATTTAATTATACGTAAGTTTTTTATTTAGAGGGCAAAATAGAGATATAGCATCCACTTTGATATTTTCTAGTAATGTTGCATTTCGATTGCGATTCGAAAACAAGCAATTTCATCGTTTGAAGATAATATTAAAAGTAAACCACTTTTTTTTCGCATCGGGAGTCAAAAATGTTTTTCATATTATTATTAGTTTACTTACTTTATTTCCAGTGTGAGTTTTAACACTCATTTTTTATAGGCTTTTTACACGACACTTATTTTTTTTTATGTTTTCCCAGACTCAGTGTGCCCCAGCCTTCTGCACAAAAACATGTAACTTTTTTACCTTTATATTCGGTAGCGGCTCTGCAAAGAAATGCATTCAATTATTTCTGTTATTTTTTTAATGCGTCTGGCTCGAGTGATGGCTATCATACAGCCAAATATGTGGCTAATTGGTACACCATGCGAGATAAAGATAATTACGATCAAGCGACGTGTTTTATACAGCTATTTTCATCTTCATTCAATGTAGGATTGTAGTTTTATAAATCTTTTAAAAATAGTTGAACTTCAACTTCGTAGCTCGATCGATCCTTACTTCTAGCAATATTTCAAGTTTGTATTGTAAGAAAAATATCCTTTTATGCCGTATAGGGGCGCTGTTCCATTTTTCATAACTTTTTTCTATTAAATACCGAATACGTATCTACTACAAGTATTTTTCAATACAACTTTTGCAAGAAGCATTTAAAGAGGTACTTCCGGTAAAAGGTACAGTATACTCTTAGTTTACTATCCTTTTAACTTTTCAGAAAGACGTAATCCTATCAAAAACGTTACCTACATGTAAAAAGCCCAAGTCTCGGAACATAAACTAACGTAAAAAGCTGTGAGATCTAATGTAAAACCAAATCAGTTAATTTATTCACTACCTGTCTATGAAAGTGGCTATCAAATAATTCTATAATACATTGAATGACTTGGCAATCACACACGGCAATACAGGATTACAAACTTATTTACGTAAAAAAAGATGTCTGCGCGGGCAATTACAGGCTGATGATGAATGCTTAAAAACTAGTTTTATCGCCGACTGCAATCTCTACCAGTTTCCTAAATAGAAAACATAACATATCGCCCCGTCTTTCCCCGAAGGGGTAGACAGATATATTTTTACTTTATTACTCTCACCTGCCTGGCACTCACACTTTAGCCGTCAATATTCAGTAAATACAACCAATAATTTTTAAACCTATTTTGGGTGTACTATATCTTTGAAAGACGATAATATTCTAGGATATCATTGCACTCCTTATTATGAACAACTTTAAAAAATCATCTGTTTCATCACTATCACTACATAGTATAAAACAAAGTCGCTTTCTCTATCTCTATGTCCCTATGTATGCTTAAATCTTTAAAACTACGCAACGGATTTTGATGCGGTTATTTTAAAAGATAGAGTGATTCAAGAAGAAGGTTTATATGTATAAAAACATCCATTAAATAGTGGAGAAATACTGTTATTTTTGAGGTTTCTAATGTGATGTCGTTAATTATTATTATTTTTCCGCTTACGCAGGCTGAACCCTACGAGATTTGTCAAAATAACGTACTAATTATTTGTACACATTAAAAAGGTCTACAGAAAACTCCGCGATGGTATGTGTCTATCTCCTATGGATATCCCACAATAACATTTGTTTTTATTTACAACGTTCACAGTTTTTCTGTAGTGTATTTAGTATCAGCATTGCACCCGTGCGAAGCCGGGACGGGTCTCTAGTACAATAATATAAAAAGGCAAGGAATAAAAACCGACTTCCCATCCTGTAATTCGACATCAATGTTGACAATTGTTATTTCTTTAGTTCATAATAAAACAAGATATTTCTTATTCTATATAATATATTTTGATTATAAAACGTTAGCATATTTCCTGACGATGTCCCGATAGTAGGCGAACACCAGCTCGCTGGCGGCGCGGCTCCGTTCTAGCGCTTCTTTGTACGCGGCTTCACTGAAACTGCCCTCTGTAAACCCTGGAACAAAAACTCACTTTTAAAAACGAACAAAAACAAAATAAAGATAAAATTAGACAAGCTCTCCTTCTAAAACAAGTATAAATTAAAAATTCACCTTTCCAACAAAAAATCACAAAATCAAAATCGGTTCATCCTTTCGGGAGCTACGATGCCTTCAAACTTAAAATAAACGCAACAAATACCATTATTAAAATAAAAACAGAAAACCCGGCTGCAAAATGTAGTACCTCATGTCACTTCCACTATCAAGACGATTCAAATGACACCTCACATATCGAAATATATCAAACTTTTTAGGCTGTAGGCCGTGCCAAAGAAACCTCATACCTACATACATTTACCCACATACATACACACATACATACTTACATACATCCATATACTCGAAAAATATAACCCCCCTTCTTGCGCAGTCGGGCCAAACGACGGTCGTTTTGGCGTCGGGGGCTAAAAACTAACAAAAACGAAATAAAGATAAAATTTGACAAGCTTTTCTGCTAACATTGATAACAACCAGCTGCGCTCCGCGGGATCATCCGCGACAACTTTTTGGATTTTTTCCAATCTTTCTTTTTATATCCAGTCTTGTATTTTTTTTTTGTCGAACAGTTTTTGGATTTTTGTCAAAATGGCGGAAACATGATTAAAAAAAATGAATTTTCATTTTTGCATACATTATTTCACGAGGAAGGTTTCTGGATACTATATTCTGAATAAACGAGAATGAAGTCGCGGGTAACAATTAGTAATAGTATAAAATGAATAATATGTACAGTAAGAAATAATAATAAATAATTAAAATGTATTGAATGCAATAAAGACAAATTATACTTAACAAAAATAAATTAGAAACAACAACAATTTTAGTTGCGGAAACTGTACTGCGGAGGCTGGCCTGCCTACGCAGAGCTGGTTTTTGAAGTAAAAAGTGTTACAGTAAGTAGTTTATTTAGAAACTGATTTGTCAGTCTATGTACCAGTAACGAGACTCTTATCCCGGCTATCGAACACGAAGCTCAGCACCGCCGCGCTCCCCGCCGTGCTCGCCGGCTCCAGCACCACGTTCCCACTGTCGTCCACCACGCACGAGACGGCCGCGAAGGTGCTCTTCATCATCAGGCCCGAGCTGAGCAGCGCCAGGCAGCAGCAGTTCACGCAGCAGGAGAGGAGCTGAGGAGAGAGTAAGGACTCCAGTCATCATCATCATCTATAGCCTTCTTTATGCAACTGCAATAAATAAATAAATTCGGGACCCCAAACTAAGCAAAGCTTGTACTATGGATGCCAGAGACTAATATAATACTTTTTTTTTTATGTACATTAGGTCAGCGTTTGACCACCAACTCGCCTGATGTTAAGCAACGTTGTGGTCTAAGATGGAGCACGACGACCTATAAGATACTTATTCACTCTAGCCTTGAAGTTTTATAGAGTGAAGAAGTACAAAGACGGCAGTTGAGTGAGGCGCTACAAGTGCGCTACTGCTCAGATCCGTCTTCGGAACGGTTACACCGGACTACATCCCGAAACACGACTAGGTCATTTCACGGCATGGCTTGGTCCGGTGGGTGGTAACTAGCCACGGCCGAAGCCTCCCACATACAAAATACATATGTATCTCGTAAATACATATGTAATCTCGTAAATACATATGTATTTACGAGTGCATATTTTTAAATCACACTAATACTACATATAAAGGTGAAAGTTTGTGAGTGTGTAAGTGTGTATGTTTGTAACTTCTTCACGCTCAGACGGATGGACGGATTCAATGGGGCAATGCCTATGAGGCAGTAACAATTTTGTATGCAACCACAGATCCAAATTTTTAGGCTTTTGGGTACGGCCAAAAGGTAAAACGGGAACCGTATTACTAAGACTCTGCTGTCTGTCCGTCTGTCACCGGGGCGTATCTCATGAACCGTGATAGTTGGACAGTTCAAATTTTATAGGTGATGTAATGTATTTCTGTTGCCGCTATAACAACTAATACTAAAAAACAGAATAAAATAAATATTTAAGGGGGCTCCCATACAACAAACGTGATTTTTTTGCCTTTTTATAGATAATGGTAAGGAACCCTTCGTGCGCGAGTTCGACTCGCACTTGGCCGGTTTTTTTATCCTACATGAAGGACAACCAATGGCAGCCAACAAGCGCTGCGTCTCATAGGAGCTCCGCGACTCTTAAGAACAAAAAAATACGTAAGTACTTACAATTGACTGCCTCGGTGGCTTAGTTGGTAGTGAACCTGCCTTCTGAGCTTGGGGGCGTGGGTTCGATTCCCACCTAGGGCAAACATTTATGTGATGAACATTTGTGTTTGTTCTATGTCTGGATGTTAATATCTATTTAAGTATGTATTTAAAAATATCTAAGTATGTATATCAGTCTCTGGCAGCCATAGTACAAGCTTTGCTTAGTTTGGGGTCAGGCGACCGTGTGTGGAAGTGTCCCGAATTTATTTATTATTTATTATTATTATTTAATTAATTGTTCAGTGTTTAAATCCTTCCTACTCCTACGGGAAGAGGACCTCGAAATTACCTATTCTGAGCCAACTACACTCCAATTTGCAAATTGTTAACTTATCGTGTCCATGTCCGTGCAATAGAAAGAAAATTGATTGGTAACTGTCTAACAGCTATTACACTATCCAATTTTTACACGCTAGCTCAGTTAGCGTACTGCAAATTGAATGATGTAATGACCGCCTTATAAATTTAGCCCGACTACAGCAAAACAAAAAGAAGGGTTATGTTTTTGACCGGTATGTTTTCTATCGACGACAGATGACTTTTCAACATGGCTACAGCACCTTTGGATTTTAGGGGCAATATCGCCATCAACAGTGAAAGGAGATAGGTTGTTAACTTATAAACATACATATACATAACATATCGTCACGCCTTTCCCCCGAGGAGGCTGGCAGAGATGTAATACAACACCCACACTTGGACGATATTCAGTCCCGAACGCGACGGAGGCGAGCCTGTCGCCATACACCGGGCTCCAATCATGTAGCAGATGACATACAACTATCTATACTAATATTTTAAAATCTGTTTGTTTGTAGGCTTTTCACGACTGATCGGCTGCACGGATCTTGATGAAATTTGATAATTAGTTACAGTATATCACAAGGAAGGTTTTTGGATACTATTTTCTGAATAAACGCGAATAAAGTCCTCTTTTAAAAGTACTTAGGAAGGAGGGATAATCCTGGTTGATGACACTACTAGTAAGAGTAACAAGAGGTAATAGGTAGGAAGAAAAACTAAAGACGAATGTTATTGGACTGAATGAAATTGACTAATTAGAAAAATAGCTTTTTTGTTGGTACAATAAAAGACATGATATCCTAGAGCTCAGAACAGAGCTCTATTCTGAGTACTAGAGATATCGGAACTGCTCTAAATGCAAAGCAAAAGATAAACGATTACGACCTTGAACGTCGGTAATCTTCTTTGATAAAGTCTATCAGTCTGTCACTAGTCACGATACTTCAATCTGTCAATTCACGTCTCGACTCTATGCCGCCTCTCACATAAAATAAACACTAAAAAATACAAATAAATGTAATAGTTGTAACAGAATAACGTGTAGTGAAAAATATTAAATTACTCCGTACGAAACCTAACATGTAAGTATAGAACATCATTAATTCATTAGACAAGTTAATTACTTTTGGTACCTACCAAAAGTTTAACAAAGCGAGCAAAGCGTCTCTGCTTCAGTTTCGTCAAATGCTAATAAGATTAATCCAAGAAGATTTATGTTCTCAGGAATATTGTTTAATGCTTCCGTATCAGTGAATTCTGTCTGGATTTCTGTCCGGATCTCTCTGTCTTCCTTTACTAGATCGTATTTCTTAAATGTAAATAAATTCTCAAAAAAATTCGAGAGGATTCTCGAAATTTTTTGAATTTTTCCCCAAAAAAAAAACATTACTTCGCCCATGAACGTAGAAAAAAAGTTCTTTTCTACGTTTTAAAACTTTTTTTCTACGTTCATGTCTTCGCCATTTTGAAAAATTTCCAAAAACTGACTCGACAAAAAAAACCGGTATAATTTTCGAACCAGGGGGGCTATTCCTGCTAGTCAGATGAGATGAGATTTTATCTTGGTCACTCTCACACCTACGACGTTTCAAACGAGAGCAACAAGGACTAAAAATGGTGAGATGAGAATCTCAAATCTCCGAATAGGGCCCCTGCTCAAAAAATTTCACGAAAATTGGTGTAGGAATGCCACTTATAGAGAAGAACAGATGCCAGTCGCGAGGTATCCAGCTCACAGAGCTAGGTACTAGTAATATACGTAAAGGATGAAGTCCGATGAAAGACAAATCTTGATAAAACTTGTATTTTCCAAATGAAGCTCTGAAATCAAATGGAGTAAATCACAGAAAAAAGGCTGCTGTTACGAGTAACTACACGGCACGGTCTAAGGAGGCCAATACCAATGCCTGCAGGGGGCTGAACAAGCTACCTATGTTGATAATGATGCTATTATGCTACAGCTACATTAGCGGCCTTTGGCGATAATTCGGGCTATCGTAGTGTAGCTAAATGTAGCCGGTTAGTTCGTCACTCGGCGATGTATCGGACGAATTATCGCCCACGACAACTCCGCAGAAAAGCGACGAGTTAACCACTAATGTAGGCTAGAACATCGCCGATATCCGATAGCGATGATTTTAGCGCGACAACGTGACACGAATTATCGCACGCTAATGTAGTCTAAAGCTAATAAAATAAAATGTATAGTGCTGTAGCATAATAAAATGTTTGATAGATGACCAATCTATCATTTCGATTTTTAATATTTTTTAATCGATTTTTAAATAACCATTGGTTATTTTAAAAATCTGAGCAATGTCAGGGCCATGCTAATTAACACAGTAATTTATTCCAGTTCCAAGCAAAACAAACCAGTTTCACACCACAATGACATAACCTTTACACAACCATATACCAGTAACATAACAACAGTACCATACCATGTATCGCGCTTTACTGATCACCTGTACACTGCTCATACAAGTTGGAGTATGTAAGGAGCTGCTGAATAACGTGTACTATAAGGATGTGGACGTGGACTCGAGACCCGTGAGGGGCTTCTCGGCGGTAGATGGGGATTACTATGCTTTTTTGGGGATACCTTATGCTGCAGCGCCTGTTGGGAGTCGACGGTTCAAGGTAAGGAGAACACCAATCTACGAGTACCTGCAGTACTTGTATTTCTTCAATTTTAAGGTTAGACGTTGTGAGCGTCGGGTCCGGATTGTACATTTGGGGCTTATACAGGTAATCATTCCAAATTTTTACAAGTATGTATAATTAATATTTGACTCAGGTAAGCTCAATAGAAAAATCAATATAATTAGAATCCATTTTATTTGGTGTAAAAGTTTTGTTAAAGAAACAGTTTTGAAGATGAGCTTCCGCAACCATGCTGATTGAATCAGGCGTCACTGCCTGATTTTATCAGCATGATTAATAAACTTGTGCTTGGTAGTTTTACGACAAACATTTGTTGTTTCAGGCACCCCTTCCTCCGCCTTCATGGAACAAACTGTTTATAGCTAACCATACAGTCATGTGTCCACAACGAGGCACTGGGGACGAGAACTGCCTCATCGTAAACGTGTTCACTCCCGAAAGGATCTTCGACGGCCCTCTGCCAGTTCTGGTGTACATCCACGGAGGCTCCTTCCTCATCGGTTCAGGACCAACGAAAGGATTCGAGCAGATCATCAAACAGAACGTTATTGTAGTGACGTTGAACTACAGATTGGGGGCTCTGGGATTCCTCTGTCTTGGAACGAAAGATGCGCCAGGAAACGCTGGCCTTAAAGACCAAATAGAAGCGCTCAAGTGGGTCCAAAGAAATATTGACAAGTTTGGAGGAGACCCCAACCTGGTAACAATCTACGGGATGAGTGCTGGTGGGACATCAGTCGAAATGCTCGTCCTATCCAAAATGGCTAAAGGACTGTTTCATAGAGCGATCATAGAGTCGGGAACAGCGTCAGCGGTCTGGTCTTTGGACGCAGATCCAATAGCAACCGCCAAGAAGTTCGTAGCATCTTCAAACTTCGCGAATGACACCCATAATTGGTACAGACTAATCAACTTCTTTCAGAATGAACCAGCAAATGATTTGAGCGAAAGAAATTACGAGTTTTATCAGAACCTCACCGATGGCACGTTCGGATTCGTGCCATGCTTGGAAAATAAGGTATTTGGTGTGTATCCCTTCCAGTGGTGCACTCCTAAAGACATGCTTAGGCGGGGGCTGTACAACAAAGTCCCTTTGATGTTTATATTCGCCAGTTCCGAAGGGCTGTTTCTAAGAAGTTCTGATTATTACCATCTCAATTACAAAGACAGAATGAATGAGAATTTCCAGAACTTCATGCCAGCAGATCTCGTCTTCGACACGGAGGAGATATCGATGGCAGTAACTGAAAACGTGAAGAAATTTTATTTTGGAAACAAGACGATAGACGATAGCACTTTGAAGGCATATCTCAACTATTTCGGAGATCACCTCGTCTTACAGGGTCTTCTGAATTCTGTCGTGGAACACGCCAAGAAAGGCGATGAGGTATACCTTATGGAGTTCGCTTACAAGGGTAAATTGGGAGGTCACGATAAGTTTTACGAGAGCATCGATTGTGCGGGTCACGGAGACGCCGTGAAGTATACGATTTTATACCAACCAGGCAAACATTTCAAATTTTTGGACAAAGACGATAAATTAGCAGTGAAGAGAATGACGAAGATAGTAGCGAATTTTATGAAATATGGGTGAGTATTCTTAACATTGTGTGTGAACGATTGAATCATTACTAACCTACTCCACCCTATCTACAGCTGGACAGTCTTGTTCCAAAATACAGATCAATCATCGGCTCTACACCTCATATCACCTGGCCCCCTAAACTTGACGAGATGATTTTTGGTTACTCTCACTCCTATGACGTTTAAAACGAGAGAGACAATGACGAAAACCGGCCAAGTGCGAGTTCCGTGCCATCACCCTAATACTATAAGGGCGAGAGTTTGTGAGTGTGTGTATTTGTGTGTATGTTTGTTACTTCTTCACACTCGAAACGGTTGGACGAATTTTGATGAAATTTGGCATGGAGGTACCTTACACCCTTGATTTATGAACATACACAACATTCCCAGGAACCCCAGCCCTGACCGTAGCGAGTTGATCCCCATACTCTGGCCAGCAGTCCAGCCAGAAAGTGTGACCTATCTACGCTTGGACAAGGACCTCCACGTCTTGGAGGAGCCGTGCTGGGAGAGGAAAGTGTTCTGGGACAAGCTGTATGACAAGCACCAGAGGCCTATCAAAATTGTAGACCCAAATAATTTGTGGTAGAGGTTTGAGCTCTATAGTATAATGTATTATGTTGTACATTTGCAAGTGTAAAGTAAAGGCAACTACATAAATGATGTACTTTTATTCAGTGTTAGCCCTGGAATTATTACAAGCTATTGATGCACCACTGTGATGTAAAGTTCTCAATTTAACTCTCTAGCACATTCTCAAAATAATAATAATAATAATAATAATATCTTTATTTGAGCAAAAACATAGGTACAAAGCTTAAATGTGAACCCTGAGTCCCACACTAGGAGGTCCTGTGCTGTGGAACTCAGTCCTTTCCCATCTTGGCTATTTAGTTTAGCTGAGCTGTAGGTAGACATTATAATAATTACTAAACCTTATTTGTTTACACTAAAAGTAAGCACATAAATAAAGATATAAAATGGGTGTGTGTGTGTGTGTGTGTGTGTGTGTGTGTGTGTGCGTGTGTGCGCGTGTGTGCGCGCGAGAGTGTGTGTGTGAGTGTGTGTGTGCGTGTGCGTGTGCCTGTGACTGATATACATTATTTGTTAATTTGGAGTATTTTTTCCGTTAAAGTGTAGTCTAGGGAAGAAAGCCAACCTAAGATTTTTCTTTTGCAAATAAAACGTGATAGTAGCAATATGCTGAGTGTGCTGTCTATGTACTGGTATAGAAACGGGGCTTTGAAGTAGTAGGAGCGTTTAGCAAATGCGGTTCTAGTTCGGGGAATCGGCCAGACGTTGCGTCGAGATGATCTTGTGGAGGTAGCGATTGTTTTGATGGCAGTTCTATGGAATCGCAACGTTACGGCTAGGATATATAACTGTCGGACTGTTAGGTATTTTGTGTCTTTATAAAGTTGGGCCGTGGAGTAAAGGTAGGGTTTCTTGTAGGCAACTTTTAGAATCAGCCGCTGCGCGCGTTCTATTTTCATAAAAAGGGTTTTGTATGCTGATCCCCAACAGACTATACAATAGTTGAGTATTGATTGGCACAGAGCAACGTAAACGGTTTTGAGTGTTTTGGGATCTGATATGGAACCCATCTTTTTAAAAATGTGAGCCATTTTTCGTATTCTAACACATAAATTTTTTTTATTTGGCATTCCCAGTTAAGTCGGTAATCGATTGCTATACCCAAGTATTTTATTGTGCTTACACGTTCAAGTTCCGGACAAGTACATGTATCATTGGGGTAAGAACGACATTTGCCACTATGTTTGTTAATGTCACTTTCGCTAATTGTCACTTTCTCAAGCTACTTGTTGCATTGTGTCAGTAGCATTGTGCGACTGTATCTAAAGCTCGCTTAAGGAGATATCTAAAGGGAAATAATTAATTAACTCACCCCTCCAAAGTCCTCCAGCTCCTGCACAGTGACAGTGATCCCTGAGCGAGGGTAGAGACTACTGAGTAGTGCTGCTTCGCAGTTCTGTTTGATCACATGCTCCTTGTACCTGAAATCAATACATTAAAAAAATATTAGTCACCTTGCGCTAGGCCATTTCGCCTGATGTTAAGCAATGGTAGATCCATGGAGCTTGCTTGCCTAGGAGAAACCAATTTACTTCAGACTTGAAGGATAAAACCTAGATTAGCACTAAAGAAGGCTAAGATTTTTAACTAAGAAAGTATTTATAGTTCCTGTAGAATACCAGTGTTCTCTAGGCTTCAGAAGAAAAAAAAAGAAAAAAGTTCCAACTAGCAGCTGCTTTTTTCTCATTAACGTAAACCTGATTATCTCTGGGTTAAGCTTTGATTTCACGATCTTAATGCTCTGCACTGTGGTATGTGGTGTTGGCTTGGTTGGTGTTGCGGTATTGCGGTGATGACACACAGCCGTATGAAAGACTTGTAGAATGGTCTATTGCTCCATCACAGTATGCATCAACAGTGAAGTGCGAGTTGAAGTTGAGTTGCAAGTTGAACACTGCATTGGAGCCACTTCCCGTAGCATTGTGTTGCGATTGTAAAACCAAAGCTTTACACAGTTAATATGCATCCACGGATCATCTGCAACGCATCTGCAAAAGCATGCACTTTACCTGTCTGCTACAGATGGTTTTCCACTCTTTGTACTGAACAGCACTTCTAAAGTAGCTTTCTCTATGTTTTGGTTGCCCATCTTGATGTCCAGGGGGCCATTCACGCTAACCAAAGCTACTGTGTCTCCTGAAATATTGATTTGCTCATTTAGTATAGGTTTTTAATTTTTGATGTTATGATTTTGACAAGGGTTAAAAAATAAGTTAAAAGAGAAACTGAAGTGATTCATTCGCATAAAATTGTGTGCTATTTCGAAATATTTTTCAAGATAGATCCATGGGAAAAGACAGGAAAGTTGTAGACATCTCACCTTGTGACAAAATCGCGGAACCATCTGATTTATTGAGGTAATTTAACTCGCATCTCATAGGTTTCAATTTATAGTCATCTAAATTATCTTCTTCAACAATCATTTTGTAACAAAACTTTTAATTACGTAGAATTATCTCAAATTTAAATGTTTTGTTTTGCATTTGTGCAAAATGTAAACAACTGTCTGAACAGACAGACAGACGAGACGGGAGACTGAAAATGACATTTATTTTGAATCGACAGTAACATTCAAAGTTCTTTGAAATTGACAACAAAGTAGGTTGACAGTAACTTGGGAATTGAAGTTGACAGTGACAGCCATGTTTCCACGTCAGTCAATCAGCTGTGTATCTTTCGCTGTCATTTTTACTAAAAAAAACAAATGAAAATCGTAAAACGCAATCGCAATCTACAATATTTTTACAATTTGAATTCCCTAATCTAAGTTCTAATTTACTTTATTGTATAGCTCAAGTGATCAATTATAAACAGTGCCACTATCCAGTTAATTCCAGTTCAAAATCTGTTCCACGCAGCACAGTGCTGAAGGGGACGGAACCAAATATTTATTCGTAATATTATGGAATTGCATCAGTTGCTGAAAGAATAAATACTAAAAAAGACAAAATGAAGAACCGCTTTAATACATACGATATAGTATGCATGGTCACTGAGCTGCAAAGGTAAACAAATGCTAACCAAAAAAATTTTTTAAAGTGTTAGGTTATTATTTACAATGTAAATAATGGTACTTAGCGCCTGAAAAGTTCCCATTCTCTTCATAACCTCAAATCAGAGTTCAAAAAAAGAATTAAAAAAACTTCACTGGCCTAAATACTATATGCTCCAACTTTTTCAGGCTCAAAATTGACCTGGGTTCTTCCTGACTACTCACTAATAGTTAAACACGGAATACTTATACCTACAGTGTTTTGCCTTTTTTTTAATTTTTCACTCAATCGAAAAAAAATAACACTGTCTGTATGTTTATCTATTCTGAGGCCATACAACTTTTATTGCTAAGGAGATGCCACTTAAAAAAAATTCTTCAAAGAAAACTTAGTAAATATGATGCAATTTCTATTGTTGCCAGGCTTGTGGGAATGCGAGTGAACCAAGTGTACGACATAGACAACCGCACATATGTGATACGTCTGCAGCAGTCGGAGGAGAAAAGCATTCTGCTGCTGGAGTCTGGAAACCGGTTCCATACAACACACTTTGAATGGCCAAAGAATGTTGCCCCCTCTGGGTTTACTATGAAGGTAATACACACATACGTTAACTATTAAAGGTCTAGTAAGGGTAGTGACATACATAGATACCTGATGTGGTTTTCACACATTATGATTTTATGATATGGGATCCACTCATGTACCACTAAGTCTATTATTCCGACTATAATTGCAACCACAATTTGCGGTTTTCATTAAGGCGAGTACGCACGCGTGGCTGCATCTCACTTAGTACTGGTTAACACTTGACACTATTGTCGGAATTTAATCATACATAAGTAATTCCAGTATCAAAAAATCATAATTAACATATATACATATTTCTGCAAGTAAAAGAATTGCAATTTAAATGTTCAGTTTACTCAGAATATAAAACTTATGTTTTCAGCTCCGTAAACATCTCAAAAACAAACGCCTAGAGAAACTCTCCCAGCTTGGCATTGACCGTATCGTAGACCTACAATTTGGCAGTGGCGAGGCAGCGTACCATGTAATACTGGAGCTGTACGACCGTGGTAACATCGTGCTGACGGATTGTGACTGGACCATATTGAATGTGCTACGACCACATGTAGAAGGGGATAAAGTCAGGTAAAACTACACCATCCTCCATACTTACTAATAAATGTTTTATTTGTAAGTTCCACAGTGGTCTGTCTTTTTCTTTCCTTAAAAATTTTAACATAATGGAAAAAGACAAAACAGCAGAAGAATTTCGAGGCTGTAATTAATAGGCTAATTTTAGAGGCTAATATTATAAATGCGAAAGTGAGTTTGTTCGTTTGTTTGTTTGTAACGCTTTCACGCCCTAACTAATCAACCGATCATCAAGAAATTTTGCATACACGTTGTCTGGGGTACAGAAAAAGACATAGGGTACTTTTTATCCCGAAAAAATAAACGGTTCCTGTGGGACCGCGGGTGAAACCGCGGAGCGTAGCTAGTAATAACATAATTATGACATACTCAACTATGTTAACATACTCAGCTATAAGAAATATTGTATGGGACAAAACATATCTTCCCAGAACTTTAGTCATATTTCTGCTTGTCCCTAAAATTCTTCTATAATTGAGAGAAGTATTCTGATTCTATTAAAGTACTAATATTACGCGAGTTCGCTTTTTTGTGCTTACATTCAGCACACTTTCACTATTACGAACTATTCCTAAAGAGATACACTTTTTTGACAAACACTTTCACTTCTTTACAGGTTTGCAGTAAAAGAAAAGTATCCACTAGACCGAGCAAAAACGAGTTACGAGGCTCCGTCCAGTGATGCCCTGAGAGAAATGCTTTTAAAAGGCAAACCTGGGGACAACCTGAAGAAGATTCTTAATCCTAACTTAGGTAAAATTATACTAGGTTTTGCTGCGTACAGGTTACACAACGTAACATGAAATACAACATGTATACATACACATACATACATACTCTTTCTCATAGGGGTAGACAGAGACCACTTCTCTCCACTTGCTACGATCCTGGCATCTTGATCCCTAGGTCTTTCGCTTCTTCCACTTCCAAGAGTCTTTTCATACACACTCGTCGGTTACGGGTACTCTTGACCTGGCCTTCTTTGAAAGGTCTTCGATTTGGTCGAGATACTTGCTCCTAAATCGATCCTTGCCAACAACAACATGAAATGAAAGATTTTGCTGTCACACCTGCACAATGTACCTATCATGCAATGTAACACACTTTGAAAGTTGAAACAGATGCTCTCAGTATGGACGTCTTGCGCGCACGAGCTGCGCACGCTACGAGCGATTCAAATAGCGCACGGCGCGATCCGCGACTGGTCGGTTTTTCGAACGAACACAAAGGACTACGCATTATACGCGTTCCTTTGTGTTCGTTACGTCAAGTGTGGGCGGTTATGTCGGAACGCGCACTAACACGAACTGAAAAAGGTACATTTTGTAAGGCTCGTACGGTTCATTTTTGTGTGTTCTCAGCAGACAAAACGCACGCCGGGAACAGATAGTAGGTACAAATTCGGTTCGTGCACGCAAGTCGTCCACACTGATGAAATGCTCCTTTCATGTTACATTTCGTAAATCTGTACCCAGCATTAGTTAGGATGCGATTTGTTTTAAAAATGAAATGCTAATTTTTTTTAAATTAAAAAAAATATATTTTTTTTATTTACTTCCACAGAATATGGCTCATCAATAATAGACCATGTTCTACTGGAGAACGGTCTGTCTGGCAACATGAAGATAGCCAAGGAGCCCGGCAAGGGTTTCAACATCGAAGAAGACATTGAGAGGCTAGCGACTGCACTCAAGCAGGCCGAGAAACTTCTGGATGATGCTAGGAATCAAGTTTCTAAGGTATAAGGAATCCCACAGCTAAAATGAATTGCGCGAAATCAAATTACATATTTAAATACATATATTTCATCAATCAATCAAATCCTGGAAATATTCCAGTCAGCGAAAAGGTGCTTCCTAGGCTAAATGATTATAAACTCGTCCGATGTTTATAAAATTAAAAATCGAATATTGTTTTATCCACATTTCAATGTTTGTCAGAGACGTTTGCTTTCGGTGCAACCAGCCATCAAGCTGGTTCTTAAATGCGTTGATGAAACATATATAACAGGGTTTCGGTAACATGCTGTAGATACGTCTTTTCAAAGTTTCAAAGTATTTTCTGTGTTTGCAAACTCCATATTTACGAGCGCATTACGAGTCTTCGCTTTTCATCAGGCTTGTTAAAGGTTTAAAAAAAGGGCTTATTAAAAAAAAATACATCAGAAGTGGGATAAAAAACTCGTAACACCTCAGTAAATTCTCTTCTACAGGGCTATGTAACCCAGAAGAAGCAGGAGCGTCCCAACCCAGAAGGCACGGAGCCAGCCTACCTGCTCACCAACGTGGATTTCCACCCGATGCTCTACAGCCAGCTCAAAGACCAGCCGTATGCTGAGTACGAGACCTTCGACCGAGCGGTGGACGAGTTCTTCTCAGCCGCGGAGGGGCAGAAGATTGATATGAAGGTAGGTTGATTTCTACTATGTTTGTTTTTAGAGCGATGTCAGCCTAGTGAGGAGAAGGTCCGCCTCTCAAGCCAGAGGGAGCGGGTTCAAACCCAGCCGACGGCACGCACCAATTTGTTCATTGTGTGAACATATGTCATCTGCTACATGACTGGAGCCTGGTGTAAGGCGACAGGCTCGCCCCCTGTCACATTTGGGACTGAATATCGTTCGGCGAAGTGTGGGTGTTGTATTACACCTCTGCCAGCCCCCTCGGGAAAAGGCGTGACGATATATATATATTTTTATTATTAACCTTTTGTTTTCTACAGACTGTCCAAGTAGAACGTGAAGCCATGAAGAAGTTATCAAACGTTCGCAAAGACCACGAGAAGAGAGTCACTGAGTTAGTACACGTACAAGTGAAGGACAGACGTGCGGCTGAACTGATAGCGAGGAACGAACCGCTGGTGGAACAGGCGAGGACGGCGATACAGGCTGCTATTGCTAAACAGGTTGGTTGGTAGTTTAGGTTGTAGTTAGTAGGTTAGGTTGTAGTTAGTAGGTCAGGTTGTAGTTAGTAGGTTAGGTTGTCGTTATTAGGTTAGGGTATGGTTAGTGGGTTAGGTTAATAAGTACAGGTGTAAAATAGACGCGCGGCTTATCTGGTAGCGAGGAACGAACCGCTGGTCAAACAGGCAAAGGCATGGCGGCTATCGCTACACGGGTTGATTCGTAGGTTAGGTTGTATCTAGTAGGTTAGGTAGGTTGTAGTTAGAAGCTTAGGTTAGTGAGTATAGGTGTAAAATGGACGCGTGGCTAAACTGGTAGCGAGGAACGAACCGCTGGTCGAGCAGGCGATACAGGCAGCTATTGCTAAACAGGTTGGTTGGTAGTTTAGGTTGTAGTTAGTAGGTTAGGTTGTAGTTAGTAGGTCAGGTTGTAGTTAGTAGGTTAGGTTGTCGTTATTAGGTTAGGGTATGGTTAGTGGGTTAGGTTAATAAGTACAGGTGTAAAATAGACGCGCGGCTTATCTGGTAGCGAGGAACGAACCGCTGGTCAAACAGGCAAAGGCATGGCGGCTATCGCTACACGGGTTGATTCGTAGGTTAGGTTGTATCTAGTAGGTTAGGTAGGTTGTAGTTAGAAGCTTAGGTTAGTGAGTATAGGTGTAAAATGGACGCGTGGCTAAACTGGTAGCGAGGAACGAACCGCTGGTCGAGCAGGCGATACAGGCAGCTATTGCTAAACAGGTTGGTTCATTGAAGGGGTTGTAGTTAGTAGGTCAGGTTGTAGTTGGTACGTTAGGTTGTTAGTTAGTACGTTAGGTTGTAGTTAGTAGGTTAGGTTAATAAGTACAGGTGAAGAATAGACGCGCGACTGAACTAATTTCTCTAAATTTCTCTTTTAGATGTCTTGGGACGATATCAAGCTCCTAGTAAAAACAGCTCAAGACAACAATGACCCCCTAGCGTCCTGCATCAAGAACCTAAACCTGAGCACCAATCACATCACTCTGCTGCTCGCCGATCCGTACAATCAGGGCGATCGCGACAGTGATGATGAAGATGATGATGATGACGATGAAGTGGAGAAACTTGAGCCGATGACGGTGGACATTGATTTGTCGTTGACAGCCTTCGCTAATGCTAGGAGGTGAGTGATTAATCCTACTAATATTATAAACGCGAAAGTTTGTATGTATGGATGGATGGATGGATGTTTGTTACTCTTTCACGCCAGAACGGCTGAACAGATCTGGATGAAATTTAGCACAGAGATAGATTATAGTCTAGAAGGCCGACCCAAATATCGCAAAAAAAACAGCTGTTATTTTTTTAAGAAAATGTCAGTTGTTTCTCGATTTCAGAATATATAAATAAGCGCTAACACAAACTCCCTCGTTTACTTCTTCACTCACTCACTCTCACTTCTCTCAAACACTTAAAAACACAACAACTTTTAATACACAAACTCTAGATACTACGACCAGAAACGCAACGCAGCCAAGAAGCAGCAGAAGACGCTGGAGTCCGCCGGCAAGGCCCTGAAGTCTGCCGAGCGGAAGACCAAGCAGACCCTGAAGGAAGCTCACACCGTCAGCAACATCATTAAAGCGAGACGGACGTATTGGTTCGAGAAGTTCTTCTGGTTTATTTCCTCGGATAATTATTTGGTAAGTGTGTTTGTCTTTACCATCATGGTATAATAATATAATCCGCCAGGTACAGCATTCCGAGGCAATAAAGGCACGTGGGTGACACGCAGTGACGTTAATCGTTGCATAAGCAAGACAGGAATAAGTAATTTACAATAAGTTCGAAAGAGACAGTGGCGATGACGAGTGATGTAGTCGGGTGTCAACTCCCGGAACCCCATATTTTTTTTGGCTCATGGTTAAAATTATCTTCTAGCTTTCGTTTACGCTGTCTTCAGCGTTTCATTTACTTGTTCCTGAGATTGTAATCTAGGCCTTTTTAAGGCCAGAGTGAATAGGTATCTTATAAGTTTGCGTGCTTCATCTTCGACCACATCGTCGCTTACCAACAGGCAGTCGGTAAGCGACGAGCGACAGGCAGCAGGCGAGTCGGTGGTCAAACGCGGACACATTCGCGATTTAAAATAAAATGTCTTCAACATGAAAATATAGTTGACGTTGTCTTTTGCCTTTAATTAACATTGTCTTCAGCCTTTCATTCACATTGTCTTCAACATTAAAATCTCGTTTACATTGTCTTTTGCCTTTCATTAACATTGTCTTCAGCCTTTCATTCACACAGTCTTCAACATTAAAATCTTGTTTACAATGTTTTTTGCCTTTCATTAACATTGTCTTCAGCCTTGCATTTACACAGTCTTCAACATTAAAATCTCGTTTACATTGTCTTTTGCCTTTCATTAACATTGTCTTCAGCCTTTCATTCACACAGTCTTCAACATTAAAATCTCGTTTACATTGTCTTTTGCCTTACATTAACACTGTCTTCAGCCTTTCATTCGCACAGTCTTCAACATTAAAATGTCGTTTACATTGTCTTTTGCTTTTCATTAACATTGTCTTCGGCCTTTCGTCCACCCTGTCTCCTAATAATAAGAAAAGATAAAAGAGATATGAATACAAAAATGTTATTACAAAGTTGAATATTATTTAGAGGATAAGCATTAATTATTATTATAACCTTGAAATTGTTATTCTTTTTATTTTTTGTGGTTAAGAGTTAATGTCTAATATAGTTTTATAATGCGATACCCTTACAGGGTATATGTATCTAGTAATAGTTACATATAAGGCATTTACAAACAAAATAAATCTTAATATATATAAATCTCGTGTCACAATGTTTGTCCTCAATGAACTCCTAAACCACTTAACCGATTATAATAAAATTCGCACACCATGTGCAGTTCGATCCAACTTGAGAGATAGGATAGCTCAAAACGCGAACGAAGTCGCGGGGTGACAGCTAGTAAATAAATAATTCTAACTGTATTACCTAGGTGATAGCGGGTCGCGACCAGCAGCAGAACGAGCTGCTAGTGAAGCGCTACATGCGCAGTACAGACATATACGTGCACGCGGACGTGTCGGGAGCCTCCTCGGTGATCGTGAAGAACCCGGGCGGGGGCGAAGTGCCGCCGCGCACGCTCAACGAGGCGGGACAGGCGGCTGTCGCTTACAGGTGCGTATTGGCTGTAGAGTGTAGTTCGATACTCGTGATTCGATTCAACTCGTTTATTTCGGAATCTGAGTTCATATATGTATAAATATCGTACAAACGTAAATCAAATCAAATAATTTATTTTGCAAAACATGGGTTACAGATAGTTCTTATAAATAAAATTAGTTCGCCATGGCTTAACCGCTTGGTATGCAAAAGTTTACAGAATACAGAAAAAATAATTATATTGGATTTTTATTATTAATTAATGTCAAAGTAAAAATTTTATGTAAAATCAATGTCAGTGTCCTTCAAATATTCGTCAATAGAATAGTATGCCTTGTCAATCGCCCAGATCTTCGAGATACAGGCTTTGCTTAGTTCGAAGGTCACCGTTAATCATTTTTACTAAAATAGTTGTCCTCAAACTTTTTTAACTATGTGTTTGGGACTTATATAAAATATTTTTCTTTTTCATTGTACAAAATTACATTACAATGATACTAAATGTCAATAATAAACGATATCATGCAACTAAAAAAAGAGGTTTCAGTTTTGTCATGATTGCTCAAACTAAAGTGCTTGTTATGTTCTTACATGATTGCCCATAAAGAGTTATGCGTTGTTATCGTTGCTGATTTTGATACGAGTATCTATCAACACACTGGCATTGTTTACATTTGGTTAACAAAATTTGTTGTTAGGTAGAATTAGGGGCCGTCTCACGAATTTCATGGTATTTTTATAGTCCTCGTCCTTGTCATAAGTGGTCACAAGGATTTTACCACTGTTTGTACCATGTCAGCCTTCGCTACCACTCGTGTTATGTAACGGTGGTCTGTAAGATTTTCCTTAGCGTAAAACCAGTGTATTTCTGTAGCGTGTCGTGGGAAGCCAAGGTGCTGACGCGCGCGTGGTGGGTGCACGCGGGCCAGGTGTCCAAGTCGGCGCCCACCGGGGAGTACCTGGGGACCGGCTCCTTCATGGTGCGCGGCAGGAAGAACTACCTGCTGCCTGACCACCTCAGCTTCGGCTTCAGCTTCATGTTCAGAGTGAGTACGAGTTCACTTCACGCTCGAGATCACCTTACTGACTTACTGACACTTTAATTAGTTGTCTGATTTTTTTAAAGAGAACGAGAAATTATTTATAAAATTTTATTCTTCTTTTTCTTTTCACGTTGACCCCAAAGTGTGTCTGTAGTATTCGACTACAGACTACAGCGGCTTCTCCTGCTTCTCCACTTATTTCTACTTTCTCAACTGTGCCATTGACAAATACAAAAAGGACGATGAAAATGAGTGGGAATGACTAAAGCGGAAGAAGATGACCGGGAATGAGAAGGGAGTTAATTCTGAGATGACAGACGAATGGAGAAAGTGTACATACTGTGCCGACCCTACTTAAGTGGGATAACGGTAGGAAGATGACTATTACGGATTAGATGATTACGGAGAGATAGTCTCGGATTAGATAGAGGCTGGATTACCGAGGGTCCACTGGACTACCCTTCTGTATCACATAGTATTTTAAACTTGCAACCTCATTCTAGTTGGAAGACAGCTGCATAGAGCGTCACCTCGACGACCGGAAGCCGATCGCGGTCGAGGACGGCTCTGACGTCACTTCCGTCCAGGACCAGGGAGATGAGCAGGAGATCTTGGTCTCCGATGACGGTAGGATTTACTTTGATGTTGTTTTTAGTCTGAAGAAGTGAATACAAGGGCTTTTCAATCTATGGAAAGAAGAAATACTTTCCTTAAAAAAATACCCTGAAAGAAACCCTTAAAAAATCAACACTAACATAATATAAACTTTACATTTTATCTTACAAAAATAGTTATTTGAAGTTTTTTTTTTTTAATTACCATTACTTTGGTTAAGTTGATGTCAAATTGGGTTTTTTGTCATTCACACACATTCAAAATATTTTTAACAGTATTAATTTCTACCCAACAGATGAATCAGAGAAAGAAGATGACCAACCAAAGCAGAAACTAACAACCATCTCTGAAGAATCCCCCGCTCACAATAAAGACATACCAAAAAACGTACAAATCAAAAACCAAATTAACGTCACACACCAGAAAACACCTCCAAAATCTCCAGAAAACCAGAACGAGACAAAAGATCAAGAGGTTCTAAACAAAACGAAAGAGACAGAAGTAAAAGAGTATACAAAAGAAACTGCCCAAGATCAAGAGGAAAAAGAAACTGAAGACAATAGCGAACAGGACACGGATAAGAAAGAATCGGAAGATTTTAGCGAGGAACAGGACACGGGAAAGAAAGAGATGGAAGATGAGGATAGTGACTCATCAGAAGATGGGTTCCCTGATACCCATGTAAAAGTAGACCATGGAACGGGAGAAGTCATCTTGCAGTCCAAAACTAGGACTATTTCGGAAGCTTCTGACAGAAGTAAGTAATTTTTTTTTAATCTATAGAAGAAGAGGATAAGAACGACTGAACCTAAACAGTCGAGTAAAAGTTGCGAATGAAGGAACGACATGCCAAAAGCAACTCTATGTTGCTTGTAGAAAGGTTGACTTTTACATATTTTTTTTGTAATTCAAGGTTTAATTAGAGAAAAAAACCACATGGATCTTCTATGTTTTCTTTTATTGTTTTATTTATTTTAGATCATTAAATAGCCAACTTAGTTCTCCAAAGTTTAACGGAGTAAATTATTCTTATTTGTGTTCTAATTACGATTAAAACCAATAAAAACGGCAAAAAAATGTAATTCTGGGGGCCAATCTTATTTTACCATAAAATACGATTTTTAACTCTTATTGAAACGGCTTAAGTAAACGTGTCCGGGTGAGAAATTGTGGAATGACCGCGCCTTAGAAGTTTTTTAAGTGAACCTTTTTTAATAATCTAAACCAGGTGACGACAAACCATTCTCCTTCCCATCCCTACCAATGAAAGGCGGAAAGAAACCGCCGAAGAAACAAGAACACAATAAGAAAGAAGAGCAGAAGAAGAAGGAAGAAGAGAAGAAGCAAGGCAAGCGCGGCCACCACGGAAAGCTGAAGAAGATGAAAGAGAAGTACAAGGATCAGGATGATGAAGATAAGGCTCTTGCCTTGCTCATGTTGCAGGTATATAATAACTTGATCTAAAGCAACATAGCTATTCATGTCATCTTGCTCGCACAATCGCACAATATAAGTAATGCGAGTGAGAGGACACGATTAGCGCTGTTTCGTTTCGATTCGTTTCTTTTTTGGCGCAGCTTTTAAAGTCCGTACTTTCTGCGATCCGCTGTTTCACCCACTATCATAATACAAAAAAAGGGTTAAGGACATGGAACCTGGGACCCTATACGGAGATTCAAGATTTTGATCTCACCTTTTTCGTCCTTGTTGCTCTCGTTTGAAACGTCGTATGTGTGAGAGTGACCAAGATAAAATCTCATCTCATCTCACGCGTAGGAATAGCCCCCCTGGCAAACCTTCTGTCCGCCATTTAGAACTGTCACAATTCAGCGACCATCGTTCAAACCAAAAGAAATTGCAAACAAACATAAAATGTTCTAAAACATGTCTGAGCCGAGAAAATTAATATTGAAATTGTAAAGGACAATGGGCAAAAATAAATGGGCGTTGTTCTAACCGCTCGCAGGATTGACACTGTAGCCAATTTGTAGGTAAGGCTTATAGGTTTTCGCATAATTAATCTCGCTGCATTCGATCCCACAGTTTTGGAAATATTTTCTATTGTATTTATTACTTAATACACCTAGTGAAAGAAATGCTTGAGTAACTTAATACATATTTTATGTTTAAAGTTAAAGTTATACGAAAGTCAAGAAAAAAATTGAAGCCATTTACAAAATATTCACCGACCCACCCACTGATTCATCACGTCAATGATTGACCATGACATCGTGATTCGCGACGTCACCATGGAGGTTTTGCTTAACATTTCTGTTAATATATTCATATTTTACTATTCTTAAAACTAAAATATACCGATTTCTGTAGGTTGAATATTACCGGTGTCGTACTTTTTAAATGCATAAAAATAATCTACCGAATGCGCCATGTGCCCTGCGGGCAAACTTATAATTTTTTTTGGACCAATTTGCCCATTTTCCTTACAATTGTTAAGTGTGTTCTGACCCCGTTCTCGGACGCGTGAGATGAGACCTGATCACTCTCTCTCCTGCGGCTTTTCAAAGGAGAGAGATAAGGACCAGAAAATATCTCGAATTATAGGAATAGGGCTCCTGTTCTGAGATACCTCAGAACACTTTTATCATCGATTATGTCGACGTGACCACCTAAACTTAATCCTATGCTACTTATTTAGCTATTTATTGTTTGTTAGTTCTGTACGCTCAAACAGTGGATGGATTTTGATGAGATTTGCTTATACTCTGGATAAACATATGATTATTTATAATTACAAGGTGCAGCTAGTATTAATATAAACTAATTTAATTCATCTTCATTATCATCAGCCCGTAATCGCCCACTGCTAGGACACGAGGAGAGAGGCATATGCCTCTCTCCTCGTACACCACTCAACCCGATCCTGTGCCAATCTTGTCCAAGTGCGACATTTATTCAATTTTAACTATTGTTTTTTAATTCCAGTCAGCAAAAGAAGAGAAAGAATCGAAGAAGGCCCTAAAGAAGATCGCGAACAAGGGCAAGAGCAAAGCAAGCCAGCGCGGGCCCAAGATACCTGCGCCCGCGCCGCTCATACTGGAGGCAGAGTCCGACGGGGAAGAACCCGAGCCCGGGGTAACTATCTATCTATACTACTAATATTATATATAAACAATGAATGAATTATGATGAATAGAAAAGAATATTTTTTTATTGTCAAACTGTGTAGGTATCAGTTGATTGAATCAGGCGTTACTTTGCGGAAGTTCATCTTCAAAATTGTTACTTTAACAAATATCTAGTGTAATTCCGCTTTAACGTCGCATTAAGTACATCGAGGAATATTATTTTTTTAATCCATTTTTTATTTATAAATTTATTTAAATTAATTAAATGAAATTTACTAGAAACTTTATACAAATTGATATTTGAATCTAATTTTAAACGTTATACAATTTGATATTTCAACTAACGAATTTAACAGACCTAATTTAATGGAATCTACTAAAAAACTTTATACAATTTGATATATGAAGCTAATTCAATAAGGAATATTTTAAAGAAATATTTTTTTTCGAAAAATTAATACAATTAAAATTAAAAAATTATACAATAAAAAAGCAATAAAAAATCCCTATTCTTCGAGCACTTCGTCGACACGTGTTTCGCCTCTCCACGAGGCATCCTCAGGACGTGTTGACTCTCCAAGCGCGCGCTTTATTGACAATTATTTTTTTATTACGTCAATATTTTCAACAGTAGCTTCTTCAATGCAACCTTAAATCCACTTTTGGTCCTGAACCCATCCTCAAACTCCGCCGCCAGATCATTACACAATCTTGCTCATTGATCATTATGCAAGGTGGTGGTATGTGTTAAATAGTAACAACAGCTTTGTTCATATCGAACAAACAAAATTGGTTGTCTGTAAAGCCGGTTTACGGACGATACTTCAACGTGACAACGTCATAACAAAACATTGATGAAATTATTGCAGACTTTTATGAATAAATCGCTCGTGTAGCGCTCTCGCTCCGATCGTAACGTTACAATGAGCGTAACGGGACAATGAGTCATCCTTATTCTAGCGTTCATCGATTTATTAGACGTTGTCACGTCAATAATTTAACTAGTGAGTTCTTCTTTCAATCTAACTAAACTTATTGAGGTTATAAATAATTATTAAAAATAGCAACAACGTAAGGACAAGACAAGTAGTTATCACAAAATCTTAACATTCACTCGTCAAAATATTATTTTACGTTGTAGAATACTTTTTTATAAAGAAGAAGATTTTATTTAGAATATTTTACCAAAAATGCTTTAGGTTGCTTTTTCTTTGGAAGATAAGCGGTGCGAGAATGTGTAGCGTCCGAAAGGCGAAATCCACCAAAAGTATCACTCGAGTAAATAAAATTAAAAAATTTCGCTATTCTTTTGGTTGTTTTATTCCTTGATAAACATTTCCGCATTACTCATTTTATGGTAGAAATGCAACCCAAATCCCCCTGTGAACAACACAACACCGACACAATCTGTCAAAATTGCAGCAACACCGCGGAGTAACGAAGAAAAGTTGAATATAAATGTGATATTCCAGACGGACGCGGTGGAAACTGGTCCCGACGTGGACTCCTCCCTCCTCTCGCAGCTGACGGGCGCGCCGCTGGCTGACGACGAGCTGCTGTTCGCTGTGCCGGTGGTAGCGCCCTACTCCGCGCTACACAACTACAAGTACTGCTACAGTTGTAACTCCTCGCTCCTCTCGCAGCTGACGACGAGCTGCTGTTCGCTGTGCCGGTGGTAGCGCCCTACTCCGCGCTACACAACTACAAGTACTGCTACAGTTGTAACTCCTCGCTCCTCTCGCAGCTGACGACGAGCTGCTGTTCGCTGTGCCGGTGGTAGCGCCCTACTCCGCGCTACACAACTACAAGTACTGCTACAGTTGTAACTCCTCGCTCCTCTCGCAGCTGACGACGAGCTGCTGTTCGCTGTGCCGGTGGTAGCGCCCTACTCCGCGCTACACAACTACAAGTACTGCTACAGTTGTAACTCCTCGCTCCTCTCGCAGCTGACGACGAGCTGCTGTTCGCTGTGCCGGTGGTAGCGCCCTACTCCGCGCTACACAACTACAAGTACTGCTACAGTTGTAACTCCTCGCTCCTCTCGCAGCTGACGACGAGCTGCTGTTCGCTGTGCCGGTGGTAGCGCCCTACTCCGCGCTACACAACTACAAGTACTGCTACAGTTGTAACTCCTCGCTCCTCTCGCAGCTGACGACGAGCTGCTGTTCGCTGTGCCGGTGGTAGCGCCCTACTCCGCGCTACACAACTACAAGTACTGCTACAGTTGTAACTCCTCGCTCCTCTCGCATGGTAGTCGAATTGAAATAAGGCACGCTCTCAAGCCAGAGGGTGCAGTGCAGCGAGTTCGGTCTTAGCCGCAAGCATACACTAATTTGTTCATTTGTATACATTTGTACGTATTTAATAGCATCACCATCTGCTACAAAATTGGAGCCAGGTGTACGGCGAACAACCGCGCCCCCTGTCACATATAGGACTGAAAATCGACCAGCAAAGTGCAAGTGTTGTAACACACCTCTGCCACCCCTTCGGGGGAGAAGCCGTGACGACATGTATGTAAATATAACGTGTAATCGCAGGTACAAAGTGAAGCTGACCCCGGGCACGGGCAAGCGCGGCAAGGCCGCCAAGACCGCCGTGCAGGTGTTCCTGCGGGACAAGGCCGCCTCGCCCAGGGAGAAGGACTTGCTCAAAGCTGTTAAGGTAACTTCCACAGCCAGAACACACCATTTCTCAGTACTACCGCTCTACACTCTACTACTAGTAGTTCGCCCCGAACTGAGACCTCGCATATCCTCCATAAAGGTAATCACTCATTGGAGCCACTCGGGTCCACTCAGTCCACGGGTGGAAGCCGCGTGGTCAACGAATTTCCAAGTAGTCTGTCAGCGATTGTCACTTGTCCTCGCGTGAACCGCTCGCGGGCGGCGCGTGGTCACCGAGTGGGACACTCGCCGTCCACGCGTCGACAGCTTAAGTCGAGACGACCCGGAGTTGATGTAGTGAGCGCATATCCATACAAGCTCTTAGAAAGAACATCTAACCGCACGAGGCGAGACGTTGCAGGTTGGGTCCGAATGGCTCTGAGTAACAACCTTAACTCTTCATCCAATTTGACTCATATTCGATTTTAAAAGTTTTTTTTTGCATGACCTACTAGCCTGCAAAATATCAGATCATAAAGATCAGATCAACGATACTCAAATTATCGTCTAAAAAACACATATCTATGTATCCCAGTAGCGCCTATTCCACTAATTTCAACTCAAAATTCAACTAAAGACTGAGACACTTTGTTCGGTCAATTCGTATAGATATATAGATAGCCTTATATATATTTCTGGCCTCTCAAGCCAGAGGGAGCGGGTTCGAACCCAGCAAACGGCACGCACCAATTTGTTCATTGTGTGAGCATATGTGCGTATTGTATGTCATCTGCTACATGACTAGAGCCCGGTGTATGGCGACAGGCTCGCCCCCTGTCACATTTGGGACTGAATATCGTCCGGCGAAGTGTGGGTGTTGTATTACACCTCTGCCAGCCCCCTCGGGGGAAAGGCGTGACGATATGTATGTATGTTATGTTTTAGATAAGCTTAGATTTGGCCGCCATCTCGCCTTTTTAACCGACTTCCAAAAAGAAGGAGGTTCCTATTTCTGTATGTATTTTTATGTTTTCGGAGGACGAATAACATTTAGTTAAAATTCTCGGTTATTATCCCAGATTCTTAGAATAACAATCGTTACCTTTATAAATGTTAAAAATGCGGGCCACATGCCAACGTCTAGATTTTAAGCCATTTCATAGGAAATACCTAGAACTATTCTTTTCAATTTACAGGAAGAAAACGTCGCGCGAAATTTCCCAGGGAAAGTTAAACTTTCCGCGCCTCAGCTGCATAAACATAAGAAGTAAGGCGACGCTTGTGATATGAGCTTTACTTATTTTGTATCAATATACACATATTATATATACTGACACCAGAGGGGCTATTCCTACGCGTGAGATGAGATTTTATCTTGGTCACTCTCACACCTATGACTATTGAAACGAGAGCAACAAGGACGAAAAATGGTGAAATTGAATCTCACTCCGTAAGAATAGCCCTGTAGGCCCCATACCATAACAACGAAGTGCGATTATATTTAGGTTCAGCTTCCGACGCTGCGCGACCATGAACCTTATTGCGTACCAATACGATTCATGGTCGCGCAGCGTCGGCGGCTGAACCTTAAAATTATCGCAATAAGATATCAAGATACAGGCCCAGGGCTATAGCCACTCGGCCTATACAAATTATTTATAAATACTGCTATGAATATACTTACGATATTTGATATCTATTCAACGATACAAGAATAATTATGTGTCTTATTTACTTATTTTCACAGAAGGTAAATGTATTTCCATTGACCAAAATTATGTGAAAACGTGTTTGTTTTTGCAATGTGAGAGTATTGCAATTTATTTGTATATACGAGTATGTATATGTAAATAATGCATGTATTTTTTTATTATTTTAGTAATTAAATAAACACTTGCAACAATTTTTTGTTTTATTTCATACTGCGATATCAATTTAAAAATGAAAAATTCACAAATCGGATAATAGCTCCACTTATGTCAAATACTTAAAAATCCTGCTGGACCCACGGAACTAAACAATGAAACCAAAAGTCCGTACCCGAATAACATGGAATAGGAAAAAATTGGTAAAAAAAAAACGAATCATTTCACTAAAAACTATATTTAATAATAACTCAACACAAGTAAATCAAACTACAACCAACACAAGCATTAGGTATCCTAATCTTCTTTCTTCATCTAACTTTTCTCTCTTTTTTATTCTCTCTTCTCTCATCTTCTCTCTTCCTCGCTCCCGTGTCCCTCAGTCTTCTTCCTCCTGCTCTTCCCCGAAGCCCTCTCCCTCGCCAGGCAGCTCGGGCGGCGGCGGCGGCGGCAGGTGCGCGATACGATACGCCTGGAAGGACGATATTGATTTACTACAAATACTACTACTACTAATTTCCATCTAGAGGTTGCCTGGAAGAAATCGCTTTAGGGGATAAGGCCGCCCTTGTAGTGCCGAATGATATTTTATTTTTTCTTCATGTTTGTTTTATTTTGCTTTTTTGGTGTGCAATACAGTATGTATCCATCCATCCATCCATCAGTCATAGGACGTCCACTGCTGGACATAGGCCTCCCACATAGATCTCCAATAAGACCGGTTGGTAGCGGCCTGCATTCAGCGCGATCTTGCAATGTTGACAAAGTCATCCGTCCACCTTGTAGGTGGATTGTATTGTATACTACTTTTTGAACTCGAAAATTATAGCATAGGTAAACGCTCGCATATTTGATTTGTAAAATACTATGAGCAGCGCTAACCCACGTGCTTGGTTAGGTGTTCACAAACATAGGTTCCAGGCCTGTTTCAAACGGCCGGAGCGGTCACCCGCCAGCGTGTACTCGCTAGGCCCGAATTATACAGGAATTCCTACAATTCGAGATATTTTCTGGTCTTTGTCTCTCTCGTTTGAAAAGTCATAGGAGCAAAAGTGAGCAGATATCATCTCACACATCAAGAACATGAGCTCAAGCTGGACGTAAGGCGAGGCAAGGATGCGGCGCGGTACCGCCGAACTTCATTTTGCAAAATATTGTGAAATATACTCGTCTAAAGCATAGCTACGTTTTGAATGACGCGGAACGAGCGACAAAGAAGCACATTCGGCCTTTGCGTTCGGCAGCGTTCGACATCCGTCTCTCTCCTACTTGAGTGAGCACGTTGTCACGTTCAACTATCGTCAGTAAACCGACTTTACAGACAACCAATTTTTTTTTATTCCAAATACTGAATCCTTAAAAAAAATCTGCATAATTATCAATCCTACTCAAAAAATTACGGCAATCGGTTAACAAATGCGACCTGTGGAAAAGGACAGAAGCCGGCCACGAGGTCTTTATCTCACAGAGCCACTAGTTAATTAATATCTTAGACAATCGCATAACAAACTGACCTCCTCATCAGCGAAGGTGGGGTCCAACATCTCCATGACCTCGGGTCCGACGATGTACTCGTCCTGCGGCCGCGGCAGCTGGTACGGGGTGAAGTTGGGCTGCTGGCTCTTTAGACCCCAGCCGACATACATGCACTCAGACTTCCTGAGAACAGAATAATTGTATCGTAACTTCATCAGCCGCGAATCGTGTCACAGCGCACTAAGCAGCCCTAAACGGTCGACGGCAGAACCTACAACTCATCAACCTATAAGTATCATCTCCATGTCACAGTACCGGCCCAGTACCGCAATATAGTAAACCTAGGTGACCCAGTAGACAAACTGAATTTCAACCTAAAGATTTGTAGGTCAAGCTTTTCTTCTACACTAAGGTAAATCAGTCTAGCAATAACTGCTAAGAGCTGCAGTAGACGCAAGTTAAATAATACGCCAGACGTAAAGCGAGATGCGTCGCGGACCCACGCTGAACTGCTAGCGTGAAAACTGCGAAGCGACATGCCACGCTGCGTCGCTTGTGTGTAATTCAAAATTTCGCTTCGCTTTCAAATATTTTAAATTAACAAGTTTTATAGTTGCACTGCGCCTTAAACTTGTCCGCGCCGCATTATCACCTCACATCCGTGCCCCGTATATTAGGTCCATATGTATGAAATTAGCGTTTTGTCGTACTGATCAATTCGATCTGGAATATCTCCTCTTTGGTTAAGAATTCAAAATTCAAATTAATAAATTCATTTAGCTGGTTTTTTTTTCTTTGGAATACAGTCATTCATTTGTTATTTTCCTCATTATTTTTTCTTTGGCGTCGCTTATTACCGCGCAATGGAAAACATGAAATATCGGTATATTTACGAGTACGAGTTCTACCGTGGCACCAGTGCTGCAGAAACAGCTCGAAGAATTAATGATGTGTACGGCGCTGGTGTCGCTAAAGACAGCATGGTACGTTTTTGGTTTCAACGTTTTCGTTCTGGAAATTTCGACCTTAAGAACCAACCCCGTGGACGGCCGGAGATCAAAGTGAAAAACGAAGAATTAAAGGCTATTGTGGAAGCGGATCCATCACAAAGCACTTCAGAGATAGCAGCAGGCTTCGGGGTAAGTGACAAAACTGTATTAATCCACTTGAAGCAAATCGGGAAAGTAAAAAAACTCGAACGATGGGTACCTCATGAATTGAGTGAATCGAACTTGCAAACACGGGTCGCCTGCTGTGTTACTTTGCTCAACCGACACAATAATGAAGGGATTTTAAATCGAATCATTACTTGTGATGAAAAGTGGATATTGTACGATAATCGAAAGCGCTCATCGCAATGGTTCAGCCATTGCGATGAGCGCTTTCGATCGCTTTCGAGCCCTGGAGACCCAGCCAAATCCTGCCCTAAACGAAAATTGACTCAGAAAAAGTTACTTGTAAGTGTTTGGTGGACAAGCGCCGGTGTCGTTCACTACAGCTTTCTTAAATCTGGCCAAACGATTACGGCAGATATCTATTGTCAGCAACTGCAAACCATGAAGGAAGAACTAGCTGTTAAACAACCGAGATTGGTCAATCGCTCTAGGCCACTGCTGCTTCACGACAACGCAAGACCACCCACTGCACAACAAATAACCACTAAGTTAGCTGAGCTACAATTGGAATGTCTGCGACATCCACCGTACTCCCCGGACCTTGCTCCAACAGATTACCATTTCTTCCGGAATTTGGACAACTTCTTACAAGGAAAAAAATTCCACTCCGATGCAGCAGTCCAAACCGCCTTCAAAGAGTTTATTGATTATCGCCCCCATGATTTTTATAGTAAAGGGATCAATGAACTACCCATAAGATGGCAAAAGTGCATAGATAACAACGGTGCATACTTTGATTAATTAAATATATTTTACAAAAAAAAATCGACTTTTTATTCCTCCCGTACAAAACGCCAATTTCATACGTAAGGACCTAATACTAATGTAGGATAATAAAAATACGTGGTCTACTCACTTCCCATTAGTAGCGTAAGCCACAGCCCCGGGCCACAGCACGCTCCTTATGACAGCCATGGCGCGGTCCGGGGCCAGCGTCGAGCTGATGCGCGGCACCCACGCGTTCAGACCCTCCACCCGATCGTCTTCCGAGAGAGGGGTGAAGAGAGACGGACCCACCTCGGGCTCTAGCGGCGGGGGACCCTCGTCGTCTTCTTCCTCTATGCCTTCATCCTAATAGGGTCGTAGACTGGGGCTGGGTGTTAGTAGGAATAGCTTAACTTATCCTTTGTTTTGTAATGAGCTAATTTAGCCTGTAAGCGGTATTGGGAACTATCTCATATACGAAACGGACGGAACGGACGGTTTTGACGGCTGTCAAAACAGGAACTATTTCACGATTAGGTTATTGACCCATTAAATATACTAGAGGTAATCAACCAGACGAGCATTACAAGGTGCCTACTGCCATTCCACGACGCTACTAAACCGCTAAGCCTTCAAAAAGTTCTGATATAATATATATATCAGAACTTTTTGAAGACTGCCTAAAGACTGCGTCAGAGCTACTCAGCCTATCCAATTATTGTATACCTACATGACTTGGTACAAAAAACTGTACTGGTACAATGTATGACGCCATGATTCTATCATACAACATAGCTTCAAGTAATGCTAACCATGCCAGCGTTAGGGTTCCACCAGATGGTGCGTCCCTGAGGCAGGATGTGCCGGCCGTGGTGCACCCAGTACGTCAGGTTGGGGTCCAGCAGGTCCTTCAGCGTGTGCCCCTGGTAGTAGGGGTTGGGGTTGAACTCCATGTCGCCTGGGCGGGGAGGGAAGGGAAGGATGGATGGATATTATTGAGGGTAGGAAGAAAATAATATGTGAAATAGATGGGACGATTTTATGAGGTACCTAGATAATAATAAGCGATGACAGCCTAGAAGGTCCGCCTCTCAAGCCAGAGGGAGTGGGTTCGAAGCCAGCCGAAGGCACGCACCAATTTGTTCATTGTGTATACATGTGTGCGTATGGTATGTCATCTGCTACATGACTGGAGCCCGGTGTATGGCGACAGGCTCGCTCCCTGTCACATTTGGGACTGAATATCGTCCGGCGATATGGTGGGTGTTGCCTCTGCCAGTCCCTTCGTGGAAATGGCGTGACGATATGTTATGTTTTGTAGATAATAATAATGAAAGAAGTAGGTAAACTGGACTGGATAAATAGTGGGTTTAACTCCATGTCGCTTATTGTGGGGAAGGGAGAGAAGGACGATAGATTTAGGTATAAGAGTAGGTAGAAAATAATAGCTAGTAAGATACTTTTTAGGGTTGATAGGAAAAAAGTATTATTTGGATAAATAAATGATTTTGCGTTATTAATGACGTGACTGTTTATCTTGTAAGATGTTAATACTGAAGTTGTGGAGTACCAAGGCGGTTCGTAACACTGTTTTCTCTTGGTCTTACTGCCACTCCGCTGTCACTTTAACTGCTACCTTCAGAGGTAAAAATGCTCTCTTAAACCTTTTAATAGGTAACCGTTTTCAATGGAACTGCAACAACAGCACCCTCGAACATTACTCATCAAACGATGTCAATTTTGCTGCAACAGTAGTCACTCACCCATCCCCTCTTCCATATCAATGTCCTCCTCTTCCCCCGAGCCGAAGGTGAAGAATCCTTGCGGGGAGATGGAGGTGGCGGCCTGGATGCGCGCGACCTGGGCTCTTAGGTAGTTGCGCTCCGTGCCTTCAAACGGGGGGAACGTCAGGATCTGAATCAGAAAGTTTAAGGTGAGATCTTGCGGGAAGATGGCGATTGTGACCTGGTCGACCGAGCAAGCGCTAGCGACGAGGGAAGCATCTATGTTCAGCTTCGGCAATCATGCTTTTGTATGTCCGGCGTCTCTCAGGCTTCTGTCCAGCGTCTGTCCTCTGACTGAATGGACCGACAATCAGGCTAATATTTTAAAGGCAAGAGTTGGTGACTGTGTAAATGTGTTTGTTTGTTACTTCTTCACGCTCAAACGGATGGACAGATTTTGTTGAAATTTAGTAAGGAGGTAGCTTTTACCCTGGATTAGTACATAGGCTACTGTTTTACCGCGGGTAAACCGTGAGGCGCAGCTAGTATCTGTAAAATTATTGAACCTGCTCGCAAAATTTCACGAGAATCCGCCGCGAGGTCTTCAGCTCAGAGCCACTACTTTAGTCACTACTGAGCAAACAATAAAAACCAATTGTTTGCTTTAATTGCTCGGTTGTCGTGCAGAATAAACCAGGTAGTGTTGGAATGTTTGTACTGCCTCAGAGGCCCTGACCAAAGATTATGAAAAACGATGGCATAAATCCTATATTTTTGCATTTCGAAGAAATAAAGTAACTACCTACCCAGCTTTTTAATGTGAAATCGCGAAAGTCGGTTTGATATTTTTAGACCGCTAGTCATCCAGTTTAAATTGGGTCAAGAGTTAAGACTAGAAACAGTAAGATCCAGATCAGTACCTCAGTATCCAGATCGCCAGTCATGGCGCGAACAGTCAGCCTGGCTACGCGAATCTGTTGCGGCGTCAGATCTGGTAGACACACCCACTGCTCGCCAGGGTTATTGCATACCCAGTACGCCTATATAGAAAGAAATGAGGAAAAGAAAATACGAAGTCATCTGTACGGTCACTGTACGGTAAAAAGTAGCAATAATTATCTTTGGAGAAAATACATTCTGTATATATTTTTAGAATATTTAAAACCTCATTTGAATTCTTGGCCTTGCCGTTGGCGTGAAGGTAAATGGCAGTACTAGGCAATGGTTAAAAAGAAAAGGGTTTCCAAAGGATTTACAAGAAAGGGTTTTCGCTTCTGCGTAGAAGTCTAAACTCAAGGTCGTAGGTACCTTAGGAGTCGGACTTATATAAGCAAAAGATTGGTGCTCTACAATTAACAGCGATTTAAAAATACTTGTAACGAAAGAACTTATATCAACAGTTTGTAATTCGATAAATTTCTCAAGTTTCCCGCAGTAGACCTACAGTCGTGAACTGATCATGATCAAGTACCTTCTTGTTGACGCCCTGGCCGGGTCTCTCGACGGGTATGGGCGCGGGCGGCTGCCACGTCGAGACGGGCTCCAGCGGCAGCGTTGGCGGCACCAGCACCTTCGGCTTCTCCATTTTAGCCTCGCCTTCGCCCACTGAACGAATGTAGTTTGATGTGTTTGATTCGAAAACAGCTTGAAGTAGTTGATCGAATGTTCATCTTTAAAACAGTTTTAAAACTATTCTCTAGTGTATTTTGAAGCGGAAATACACTAGAGATGTGTTAAAGCTTGAAGTCTTTAAAATATTACTAAATTTTGTAGAGCTGAAAACTTGTAGAGTACATGCATAAGTACCCAGCCTGGAAAGAATCGTGATTGATGGTCAGAGCCAGAAGATCCAAGCTTGAAAAGTTTCCACAAAGACAATGGGACCTACATCTTCTAACATTAAATTACGAAGAGGTGTGTACAAGGATCTATTTGCAGCAGGATATGACTCACTTAACTCTTTCTGCTCTTCAGCTTCCGCTGGGCGGTCTTCTTCGCCCCCCTCGCCTTCTCCTGGCATATCTTTCAATTCGAACTCCTGTAAAATGTAACCAATTTCAAAATATGTCTGTCGGTCTGATTTATGTTTTAGTAAGTGGCTTTCGAGACTGGTTATCTTATTGTGGTTTTCATAGTTTAAACTTTTTCGTTTTCGTTTGGCTATATACACCTACATTTAATTTAGTTCCTCAACGTTTTCGCCTATGAGGCCTGGTTATTTTGAGGTTTTAGCAGGTGAAGATGAGAACTTCGAACTTGTTGAGTCACATGTCACGTCTTAGGAAGGTTGGAATGTTTTGAAGGATTGAAGGTTGACATTTGATAGGATAAAGGTGTCTGGCCTAGTCATACTAAGCTTATGTGAGCGGTTGAAAATCTGTGGTTGTATTTAACATTGAAATAAATTAGTGCCCACCCTGATTCGCCTGTCCAGCTCTCCTAATGTAAGATCTGTCTCAGCCACATAGTAATTCGCCTTCGTGCCGTATATTTTTCCAAAGAACCTGAAAGTAGGTACAAAAGCCTCATTAAATCTGCCAGCACATATGACATGTTGAGCAAAGTCTGCCTATGCCTGTCGGATATGAGTAGCTATGCAAAAATCTTATAACTCTCATAATACCTGACTGTAGCAACTGGTTCCTTGATGGCCAGCATGTTTAAGGCGATGTAGACCACATATGCTTCTTGGTCTGGTAGACCGTAGCCAGCCTGTTCAGAAGAAACAAGTATTTTTGTCAGACTGCAGTAAACGCTCTATCGCACTTCTCATCTGCGATCATTAATTTGCGAGCGATTTCAAAGTGAGGTGATGACGCCGCCATTTTACTAGATGCTGCGACGTACGCACTCGCGGCGCCGGCGCGGCGTGAGGCGTCATCGCCGCGCTATTGCCTCGCTTTGATTACTTACTCGTAAATTGCTAGTGTGATAGAGCTCTAACGTAGGTAATCGACGTCACTTTGCGTAGGTTTTTTAACACGATTTTTTTGAGTTGAGAAAGGTAAAAGTCTCCAATTCGTTTTACTTCTCACGTTTGAGAGCTTTTGCGTAGGATTGCTTTTTGAAGAATGTTGCTTAGTGCTATTTTTTTTAAAGCATGTTAAGCGACGACTACATATAAGGTACTTATTCACTCTAGCCTTGGAGTTTTGTAGAGTGAAGAAGTACAAAGACGCCAGTTGAGTGAGGCGCTACAAGTGCTCTACTGATCAGACCCGTCTTCGGAACGGTTACACCGGACTACATCCCGAAACACGACTAGGTCATTTCACGGCATGGCTTGGTCCGGAGGTTTGCTATTTCCACATAAAATTACAAACCTCTCGAAAATAGTAATTATGGTCGAGCAAGTCAACGATCCTGGGTTTGCTGTCTTCTTCTTCTAAGTCCAGCTCCTGCTCTTCTTCACCCATGGTTTCCTTCGCAGCATACTTGCTTGCCACTAACTGCAAATATCAATAACACCACATACTCCATTTATTTATTACAGTGAATGCATAAATGTAATAGATAGGTAAGGACCTACCTACCTACTTCATATTTTTAAATTTCTACAATCGGGACATTTCTGCACACATGGTCATCTGACCCCAATCTAAGCAAAGCTTGGACTATGGCTGCTAGAGACTGATATACATACTTAATTATATTTCTAAACACATACTTAAATAGATAATAACACCCATACTTAAAAAGACAGATGTTTAACACATAAATGTTTGTCCTAGGTGGGAATTGAACCCACGCTCCCAAGCTCGGGAAGCAGGTTCACTACCCACCAACTGAGCCACCGAGTCAAATACAGTAAGTACCTACTTTTTGTGCGAAAGTTTTGAAATTAAAACATCGATAAAGGTAATATACTAATTAGCAAAAGAAAATTAGTAGGTAAGTGCCAGATAATTTTTTTTGGCAGCTGTTAGAGCGAAGAGAAGTGTTTTGTGGAGGCTGTCGTGCATGAATTTGTAATAACTTTATGAGATAATGTGACGCTGAGATTGGCAGCGTCACAAACGTAAGGAATATCGCAGAAAATAATAATAGAAAATCTATAAACTGCTTGTAGAGCTGCTTAAATTATGATCTAGAACCGACGGTTTACTTATTTGAACTCTTCCTCCTACGACATGCAATTAGGTATTTTTATTTATTTTACTTTAACTAACCCTGAACATATCATCAACCCGCCTGACGATGCTGAGCTGTTTCGGGGACAAATACGCATCGTTCAACAGGTCGAAGTTGGGGCGGAACTTTTCCTGCTTCACTTCCCACGAGTATTGCTCCAGGTTGTCCACCACGTTTGGCGGCTTCTGGGAGAGGATCTTGTGCACCATGTCAACTAGGTGGTCGTATCTGGGTTACACAAAAAAAGTAGGTACCCAAATATAATTATTACAAGTATTTGCTGGTAAGCAGGTACCTACTTGCAGTGAAACTAAACTTATTTGTAAAGTTGAGAGCGGGCGCCACCATCGATTTTTTTCTCTAATTTGGTCACGTGCGCCCATCAAGGTAGTGTGAGCGCATTTAAATATATATAGATATAGATATATAGACGTATGACGTATTTAAGTAGGTAGGTACCTACTTAGCTACCTAAAAACGTAAAAAAGGATTATATGTAAGCACTATAGGTTTTAGTTGATTGAATCAGGCGTTACTTTGCGAAAGGTCATCTTCAAAATTGTTACTTACTTGAAAAAACTTGAACTAATATCTTAATAAGTAATAATAAGTTAAAATAGATAGGTATTTGTTCAAATAACAACTATAGATTTTGCTTCTTATGGCCTTAAAAAACTGCACACATACCCACTTGATCAAGTAATTTTTAACTAGGTAAAGTTGAGGCAATGTTCCCGATTTCATTATTGGGTAGGCCAACATGGTCCCACCATTTATAAAAAAGCCCACCAAGGGGTTTCATTGATCAATGGCTTGCGAAACCAACTAGGTATCTATCATTGTATAGGTACTTAATAATAGATCTGTTTTGTTTGATCATGGTATGTACTTATCACATTTTAATTAAGTTTGATCTTACAGGGTGTCACCGGTTGCGGCGCTTTGCTGTTTCAAAAAGTTTTTGGCCAGCACCAAGTCGTTGTTGAGTTCGGGCATAACATTTTCTGTTGCTGCTATTATATCGGGCTCCAACATAAATGTTTGAGACATTTTTGTGTTGGCCTATCATTCAATAGGTAAAGAAAAAGGGATTTCCCCTGAACACAAATTGTTTATTTGTACCTACTGGAAACAATCTCGGAAATAATCTGATCGATAATAATCTGGATAATTGTTTTGACACAAATGAATGTATAATTGTCAGATCGTGGTTATTTTTCTATCCCTTCCTTTTTTACAGAAAGTATGTTGTAGTTTCTATGCTTCCGCAGGCTTAGCGACACCTCATTCTCCGTTCCCGGGCATTGAAAGACATAGTATCCATCACGAAGGTCATGAAATCATGAAATTATTCTGACATGTGTGATATTCTTAAATATCTTGGCTCTTTATTTCACTCCCTTAACTTTTCAAATGAGAGAGACAAAGACTAGAAAATATCTTACGCGCAAGAATACGGCCCAAGTACCTATGTTTGTTTGGCTTTTGAAGTTTTGACTTTGACGTGCGTGCAGTTTGATTTGATGTGACGTTTGAGACGTTTTGTTCGATAGTTCATTGTTTACTTTGAAAAATAAAATACAATTTGTCTATTTTGAAACATTTTTCAAATAAAATGTGAAAGGAATTTATTCAATTCGCAAATATTGACTGTGAGTTAGGTATAATTGCGATTGACAGGAAGTCATTCGTAAATAACCTCTAAACCTAACCAAAACAAATCTTTTATTTTTACCAGTTCACCTTCAAAATATCACAATGGCAACAAAATTCGACGCTGCAGCTTATAACTTCCGTAAGAAATGCCCTTACATCGGCAAGGACCTGCTACGGTGGTTTCCAGGTCACATGAACAAAGGCCTAAAACAAATGCAGCGGAAATTAAACAGCGTCGACTGCGTCATAGAAGTTCACGACGCCCGCATTCCCTTTACGGGGCGAAATCCTATATTCACAAGTACTTTAACAGGTGCCAAGCCTCACATACTCGTTCTAAATAAACGTGACCTGGCTATCGCGTCATTGATGCCGAAAATAAAAGATCAGCTGACTGCAGAGCAAGGAGTTTCAAATGTAGTGTTTACAAACAGCAAAGACCAGAATTGCCGCGGTCTAAAGACGCTGAAGCCTTTACTGGTGGATATAATTAAAGGTTCGAATAGATACAATAGAAGTGAAGAGCTGGATTATAATGTTATGATCATTGGAGTGCCAAATGTGGGTAAATCTTCCTTGATAAATATGCTGCGGTCAAAGAATATGAATGTGAAACACGCGCTGCCGGTCGGGGCGGTCGCTGGAGTGACCAGGAGTCTCATGACGAAGATGAGAATCAATAATGATCCTAAAATCTTCATGTTTGATACACCAGGTGAGTTGATTTCTGAACTAGAGTGTATATGAATTCCCAGCGGTCAGCTTGTTGCTGCAAAAACTACAACATCATATAACAAGTAAACATCAATGTGACTTTTAACTGTTTCTCAGCTTATATTTGTAACAGATTGTTGTGTAACAAATTACTTTTTAAAATAATAAATCAGGCGAGTTGGTGGTCTACATTTGACCACCAACTCCCCTGATGTGAAGCGACATTGTTGACTAAGAACGAAGACCTAGTAGATACTTATTCACTCTGGCCTTGAATACCTAGGTTGTATTAAGTCGGAAAAACAGATGGTGGCAAACAATTCCAGTCCCTAGTCATTTGTATTAAGAAGGTGAAGGATTACTCATTTAATTTGACTATTATTACGAAATTATCTATATATATAAAATTCAAAGTCCTGACTGACTGACTGACTGACTGACTGACTGATATATCAACGCACAGCCTAAACGGCTGGTCCTAGAAACATGAAATTTGGAGGGTGTGTTCTTTGTATAGTGTAGGCATCTTTTTATTCTCTGGGTCGATTGACTCAAAAATTGGTACAAATACTCTTCAACTAAAATTATGAGACACGTGTATCACAGTTTTTCCAAAATCATCATCATCAACATCCACCAACAGAATCTAATAGGGCTTCTTTTTACTCTGAAAACTTTGCAGAGAAAGTAATATCCCACTACAAACGACGCTGTTATCATTCTTAGATGTTCGACTGTCTGTATGTCTGTGAGCTGATTGACTTTTGACTTTGACTTTGAAACATTTAAAAACGTTTGTATGCAATTTTCTGTGCGTAATGTTTTTTTACCGACTTCAAAAAAAGAGGAGGTTCTCAATTCGACTGTGTGTTTTTTTATGTTTGTTACCTCATAACTTTTGACTGGGTGAATCGATTTTGGTGTTTTTTTTTTGTTTGTTAGATCATACTTTAGTAGTGATCCCATATAAAATTTATCCAAATCAGTCAAGCAGTTTTTAAAACATCAACAAAATTCTAAAAATTGTTGACATGGATGACGGAATTCCCTGTCTGCTGAAGGTCTGCCACCATACTGACTGGTGTGGTTTCCGAATGAGTGTGTTTATGCTGAGGATTCCTCTAATATATCTAACAACACCGAGCTACCCCTTCGAGTTAAAAAGAGTGCAATTTCCCCTAGGAGTCTGCTTTGCCATGACCATAAATAAATCTCAAGCCAAACTCATCTTAATATACATAAATCTCGTGTCACAATGTTTGTCCTCAATGAACTCCTAAACCACTTAACCGATTATAATAAAATTCGCACACCATGTGCAGTTCGATCCAACTTGAGAGATAGGATAGCTCAAAACGCGAACGAAGTCGCGGGGTGACAGCTAGTGATACATAAAATTCCTACTAATTACCATTTCCTATGTCATTCCAGGAATTTTAGAGCCATCCGTAACTAACGTAGAGATGGGCCTGAAGTTGGCTCTCTGCGCATCACTCCAGGACCACCTGGTGGGTGAGGAGGCCATTGCTGACTACCTACTGTACTGGATGAACTCTCACTGCAAGTTCAGTTATGTGGACTATATGGGACTAAATGAGCCTTGTGATGATATCAATACAGTGAGTATTTAGACTGACAATCATAAATTTACACAATAATGATTGTAAAGCTTCATCCTGATTAGGCAAATTGAGCAGCTGACTATCCGCTGGCTGACTTTGAGTTGTGTAATTGGAGCAACTCAATGTTGAGCAAGTGGAAAACTGTAGCAAACAAAATGTGAATCAGCTGCCCAGCAGCAAACATACACTGTAAACCGAATGTGCACAATCTTAGTAGGTATGTGTTGTTCGAGTACTCCATTTAAAATATATAGGGTGGTAAGGTAAACTAGGGAAAATGGGCAGCTGTTCACAAATTGCTCAGTTAGGACGAAACCTAAGGTTTGCATCATTATCACCAAAGAAAAACGAACAATAATTAAATCAACATTAATCAGCATCATCACCCATAGTCTTTTAGCCCATGGCTGTGTATAAACTCTCTTTTACTGTGCCATTACCATCTGCCTGTAGTCCAGGTCCAGATTATCCTTTCTTAAATGTACATAAAATATCAGCCTGAAATTCTTAAAGCAGAAATATATAACATCAATAAAGAAACAAATCGAAAGGAAACAGCGCTAATTGTGTCTTCTCACTCAGATTAGCAACATTGTGTGATTGTGTGAGCAAGATGACATGATTAGCGAAGTTAGCGAGCGAGAGCCGGGGCGGTGGCGCGTTTCAATACTTTCAATCTTCCAATTCCAATTTCAATGCATAGATTAGTATAGAACTGACCTTAAAGGCAGCGGCGTAGGGAGCAGTAGCGGGCTAGCAGTGGTGATCAAGTTATACCTTCTTCCAGGTACTCCTAGCTGGAGCGAAGAAGTTCAATCGCATCCGTCAGACGCGCGACTTCGACGGCTCCGTGAGGCAAGTACCAGACTTCTTAGAAGCTGCTAAGACCATGATCAAGGCGTTCAGGACTGGGGAGCTGGGGAAAATGATGCTGGATGGTGACATGCTGACGGAAAGAAGACAAGACAGAAGGGCGCAGGAGAGAGTATTAGCTTAGTCTTTCTGAATCGGCGTTCTGTAGTTTTAAAACGACGCTGTCATTATTTAAAGCTGTTTTTATGTATGGTAAAACCAGTTTTAAATCGAGATTAACACTTTTTTGTTACTGAGCGCGTTTTAGCATACTGGCCTAAGTCAAGGATCTCTACTTCTAAGTCAACTCTAAATACCTCTCAGATTTCTTAGAAGCGTCAAAGACTACTCCAAAAAATTTAAAACGTAAGCGGCAAGTCAGACAGAAAACACGTAAGACGAGTACTGACGCGGCGACCCTTCAATGTACTTTCATAAATCAGAAATCAGATTATAAGTTATCTCTACTATTAATTACACGTCACTGTTCAATAAATGTCAAAACACTAATTACATATAGTTGTCAAAAAATGACAACAGATAAATTAAATTTTACACATACCATCATATAAAATAATAATAATTCATAAAAAGGTAGAATAGACGCAACTCAACACATACAGAGAAGACGAGGCGCGCACGCAATCTTTCTACGACGTAAGTGGTACGACGATGTACCTATGTGGTATGGTGTCTGCGTCCTGTCCGTGTCTCGTTCTACGTCTTTTCTGTTTGGCCAGCGCCTAACAGCGATCTTTGTAAACTGTTTCAAACTGCAGTATGAGTATATAAGTGTCTTCCTATCCCAGTATCGAAGGATTTGTAAATAGTAATTTTAACTTAGTAAGTTTGTAAATAGTAGTTTTAGTGAAAAAATAGTGCCTGTGGGTATACATTGTTAAATTATAATATAAGTTTTTAATGTTTTATTGATTTTTTTTACCTAATCTTTTTAATAAAACTTTTTTGAGCAAGGTTTCAGCAGGCGTCATAGATATTTTTTGAAGTAAAAATGTCAAATTACATGTCATACTGAAATCTCACTCAAAAAAATTATAAATAAAAAAAAACCAAGAAACTCTTACAAACCAAATAAAACAAAAATTTGTGTATAAAACGAGGTACGCCTAAAGAATGTTTTAAGCAATACAAGACAAAGTGCGAGCCAGGCTCGCAATACATAAATGAATCCTCTTGAAAGTCTTGCAATATACGTAAATTCCATACAGTACCAGTGGCTCGTGGAACTGGCGAACCACTGCTATCCACTTGCTGTAATGTCCAAAATGCATACAGTATAAAATAATATCATCTTTAATAAAATAGCATCTCTATAAAAAAATCATGAAAATCCAGAAACCATGTAATACCTTTGGTAACAACCATTACTATGCTTACAACAGCACCATTTCCATCAAACGGCCACAATATAATGTTAACACCGTCAATCCATAGTTCAATTTACAAATAAAGAAACAAGATGCTGCCTACCAGAATACGACAATAAAGGCATGTTCTGTAGACGTCTTCCAATAAAAGTCTGCAACCAAATACCAATAAAAACCATACCGGATAAGTTCTCAATTATGATATGCAAACATGGCGTACACATTTCTAGGTAAACTGCAAATACCAATAATGTTATACGACTGCTGCAAAATGCTGACAACCCTGCCCGGCGGGTATCTACCAATATTGCTTCCTCACAGAATGCACCTTCCTACCGACGCCTATCGCATCTTGGCATCTTCCATCATGTATCACAAAGTTTTACACTTACCAAAACATTTAAAAACGTTTAACTACCTCAACCCCTTGAGCTTGAGATGAACCAAACTTAATAATTGGTGGTTTCTTAGGTCTAAACTTTTTGAAATGGTACAGCGTAATAAGCGCAAGGACAAGCGCAAAAAGAAGAAAGTACCAAAATTGAAACGCATCACCGAAACCACACGAGAGAAACCTACAAAAAAATCTTCAAAAGCCACGTCTACATCGAGTTTTTCCTTTCCATTTGCCGAATTCTTTACCACATCGCCGTCATCTTTGCAAACACAAAGCATAAACTCGGAAGAGCCCTGGGACTTTGAGCATTTTGAAATAGAAGATTCTTCCTATACTCGTATCTTGAACTGGCGAACGGAGTCTCTCCTTATGACTGCTTCCCCAGAGCCCGAGCCGTCCCCATCGTCTGGGAGGCCCAGCCCAGACATCAGCGCGAGTAAGCTCACGCTGACCATGCTGTCGTACCCCGGCTCTTTCACCGAAAGTGTCCCTATCATCGTGAATCAGACGAGCCACACGAACAGCGTCAACCCATTCCGAGACTTGGACGGCATGAGCGTCTGGACCATGGAGTCTTTCACTAGCTCAGGACTCAGTACCGTGGAGTCGACGTCGTCTACGGGACGTTACAGTCAGCTCATCCAAGTTAAGTATCCTTGGAGCCCGAACACTCACAGCGATTTTCACGGCACTTCCGACTACCCTAGCTCAATATCTCTGCTCAAATATATTCCCCCCAGCCGGGAGACTCTCAAGACAGTGAGTGGACTCTCCATGAACACCTTACCTGACTTAGGAGGACTGGCCCTGGGCGCGGGCGCCATCAACTCGCATCTGGACTGGGTGATAATCAAATGTAGTCAGATACCAAAAGGTTACGTGCGAATAAAGTTAAAAAAAACCAGTAAAAACGATTAAAATATTTATTCGCAAATATATTTCTCTTATTTCAAGTTACCTAACTGTATTATGTAGGTAGAGGTATTTATTGCTTATTTTACAAAAAACACTACGTCATTTTTATTACTAGCTACGCCTAACGGTTTCCCTTGCGTAGACGATTCTTCAGAACATTTATTTTTCGAGAAAAAATATCATTGTCACTCAATTATCTCTACGCAAAAGTGTAAGTACGTCATTTCTATGAAGAACAAACAAACACTTTTGCATTTACATAATTCGAATAATGTGCATAAATGTATATGAACACGTTGATTTAGTTGAATCAATGCTATTAGTTGAAAAGATCTTTTAGACTACATGCTTTGTGACACTTATCTGAGACACTTTTTTTTAATGATTATCATCAATTTATAAATAAACTTTTTCCCATAAAAAATCTTTTACAATACTTACAGACTACTAAATGATAATAATTTGGTTAAACCATTTATTTCAATTTTGAATAACAATCGATTTTTATGTAAAAATTCAGAGTAAATAAACTGTAAATTTATATAAAAATATGTAGGTAATACATTGACAATTTTTTAAAATTTAAAAACTTCAACAAGTAAAATCGGATGGAAAATAACTTGGAATGAATAATTTAAATTAAAACTTATGAATATTATAACCTGACCCTTATTTCGTTAAATAGTATGTTTTTATAAACTGAGTGCAATGGGACATCAACAATGCCATCAAACTATATAATAATCTACTTTTAACAATCTATAGAATCTAAAAAAACTGCCGAAAACTGGAAGTTACTTTGTTGCAATGGTAGTTTGATAAACTGTTGACTGCCACTTATGAATCGGCAAGAAATATCGACATCCCACTGATACCGTCTTTCACTTCTCACTTATCTAATCATGAAGATTATTGTTATTTTTACAAACACTTTGTGCGAAACAATGCACCTCAGACCGCACGAAACGCATTGATTCTGCGAAACGCTAGAAGTACAATGCTCTGCTTGAGTGGGTTTTTTCTTCTGAATGAGTCCTGCCTTGATACTGCCAAAAACATGCAGCACAACAATGCCATGTGAACATAGCTTAGAGCGTGCAAAAGACTGCGAGCCCAGTTTGACCACGAGGAAGCACCCCGACAATTCTGATTGTTATGTTCAGATATCTTTATATTTTTCTCCAACTGCTGCCATCTATTTGTTTGGAACTATACACATAGATATTTTTATCTTTGTTTCTGAACGCTTTAGATATTGAAACAAATGAACATAAATAATATCGGAGTCTGGTGCACGCTTAAACATAAAAGCCGGCGGTCCGGCGGGAGACCTATTTTTAAACAATAACCTGCGGAACCTCTCCAGCGGAGCTGCTGTCCGACAGTCGTCCGACTGTCAACGTTCTGAAGCCGCCGTCCGCCAGTTTTGGTGCGCAGGCATCATAAGGACATATACATAAAGACATCAGGCTCGTCTCTCACTGGCGCAGTGTCATGTTTTAAAACTATATAGCATTTTCATCTGTATTTCCATTGAGTAACGTATAAATTTGTGTTAGCGAATATGAAAGCACGCGTCAACGAACAGATTCGCGCGTCGACGCTTGGTTGGAGTCGAGCGCTGTCCCACATCGATGCGCGTCGCTTCGCTTCGACTCTGCGTCAATGAGAGTTGAGCCTACTACAGTAGTCATTACATTATCCAATTCGCAGTACGCTAGGTGAGCTGGCGTGCTAAATTTGGATGGAGAATTGGCAGTTAGATACCATATCTAATGTATTTCTATCGCACGGGCAATGCCACACTAAGTGAGCACTCTACAAATTGGACAATGTAATGACTTTAATCTTATTGTCTAAGCCTTGGGCACGTTAGCGATGCCAATGATGGCCCGGTAGTACTGCGGCTGGTCGAGCGAGTCCACGAGGAAGGCGCCGAGGTCGCACTTGGACACGGAGCGGCCCGGCCCGGTCTCGGGGTTCACCGTCACCACCAGCTCGCGGCTCGGCTCGTCTGGAACACACCATGATTTTAACCCCCGACGCAAAAACGACAGGCTGTTGTAAGTTTGACGTGTGTGTGTGTGTGTGTGTGTGTGTGTGTGTGTGTGTGTGTGTGTGTGTGTGGCATCGTAGCTCGTGGATGAACCGATTTTGATTTTTTTTTTTTGTTTGAAAGGTGAATTAGTCGGGAGTGTTCTTAAAGCTATGTTTGATGAAAACCGGAGTTGGGGGTTTTCTTAATTATCAATATGTATTTGTATACTATCTAACTAGCGACTCGTCCCGTCTTTGCACGGTAGCTAAAAACCTTCCGTGAAAACTTATCTAAATTATGGTGACAACCGCATGAAAATCGGTTTAGGAGTCAAAGTCAAAATGTTTTTATTCAATTTGGGTATTAAAGATACACTTATGAATGTCAAAGTTTTTTTTAAATAGACTCGACCGCCTTGTTCGGATAAAGAGCCTCTACTCAGAAGAACGGGCAAGAAACTGAGGGGCATTATTTTAGTTGGCGGATATACATCAGAAGACAGAGAGAGGAACTTTATTTTATACTATGTAGAGAAGAGACAGATAATATTGATCGAGCGAAGCAAGGTCTAAGTGTAGTGAGCCAACTCCGCATTAGTTTGGCTAACTTCCAACGACCACAACCAAAACAGCCACCAATGATGGTCATTAGGACAAAATTTTAATTTTCGTCCCAACTGTGAACGTGTGTCCCGCCAGTGGAGCTCGTGGTCATAAAAATGATTGTTATTCTTAGCATTTTCTGATTGTAATGCAATTATATAGTTAAGCCGTGTTACTGTGTCAAAATTTATCAAAAATTAGTTTTCCATGTTAGAGTTCTATCGGTTTGACTGTAGTTTTCACCAGCGGCGGCAGTTTGGTGGTGGTCATTGGCACAAAAATAATTTTGTGTCCCAACGAGCCCCACTGGAGACAGTTGGGACAAAAACTAAACAATTGTTCTAACGGCTACCACTGGTGGTCGTTGGGAGTAAGCCGTTTGTTTGACGATAACTTGAGTATCGTTGATCTGAATAACTTGTATATAGATGAAATTTTGCAGGCGTGTTTAGTTTATCTCAATGGGATTTTTAAGTTCGTAAACGAGCTAAATCGCACAAGGGGTTGTGAAATGCGTGGTCTCCGTTCGAAACGAACTACTGGTATTAGAATAGCTCATCTGCTCACGTTTCATTTTTATTTTAATTTAATTAAATAATTATACTCCACGGGCTCCGGGGACCGTGACCTTTGCTAACAAAAATCTAAATTATTATTTAAGGGGAATACAGTTTCATTTTCATAGGCTATATGGCACTCGGTAAAGCTTTTTTTGTCAGCTCGTCCAATCTATAACTATTTCTTTTATTTCTACTACCATCGTATCAATAGGTAGTAGCAATAAAATCGCTTGGAAGCGGGTGGAACTCGGCCATAGATGCCGTGTCAATAATAACGAGCTCATCTATATATTATCTATAGGCGTTTTACTAATTTCTTACCAGCAATATGCGGCGGGTAGACAGCGATGTAGTTCAGGCCGCTGTCCTTGAGAGCGAGGTACATCCTCTTGTGGTCCTCGTTGAGGTCCACGAACCTCGGAGGCACCTTCTCCGGCGCATAGAAGAGGAAGGCGGACAGGCAAGCTGACACCACCTTAACGTTCTTTGCCCGCATCGCTTCTATGATGTTCTTCGTGCCCTAAGTAAGTAAAAGCCTTGGTAACATAGTAACCCTCGATCAGATATACATACATATATGTACATGGATGTCGTGTCTAATTAAATAAAAAATAGGCCTTTGATAGTGGTCCCACAACTTCATTTGAATCTAAGCCTTATCGATCCGCAAAGACGTTGATGACATTTGCTAATGTGTTATTATCACATTCAGACGTCGTGACACCGACGCGATCACAAAGCGACTGACAGCGAAACAAGGCGCATACTTGATCTAAGCCTTGTTTTCAAGGTGCCATTTTTCGTATCGAGACTTGAATTCTATGTATAACTGATGAATGTTAAAAACTCAAAGTCAAATGTCTTTATTATTTAACTAGCGACCCGCCCCGGCTTCGCACGGGTGTTTGCAATGTAAGCGGAAAAAATGATAATTAACGACATCACATTAGAAACCTCAAAGATAACAGTATTGCTCCACTATTAATTTAATGGATGTTATTTTACATATAAAACTTCCTCTTGAATAACTCTATCTATTTAAAAAAACCGCATCAAAATCCGTTGCGTAGTTTTAAAGATTTAAGCACACAAAAGGACATAGGGACAGAGAACGCGACTTTGTTTTATACTATGTAGTGATTAGTTATGAACGTCAAAGTTATAAAAATGACTCGACCACCTGGTTCAGAAAAAAAAAAGCCACCCAAAAGAACAGGCAAGAAACTGAGGCGCGTATTGTTTTTGTTTGAAATTGCTAAGATTTAGGCAAATAATAAATACAATTTGATGACCTTCCTAACCTAGTCTGAGTTCAACTGCTTTATAAGCAGGAGGTCCCAAATTCGATTCCCAACCGGGTAGATGTTTTGATGATGGTTTTAAATACCTGTTCTAGGTCTAAGTGTCAGTTGTCCATGTATTTGTACGTTCCATTGCATCCCCGACACAGGGAAACCTAGTGGGGAGCTATGAGTGCGAAACGTTGTTTATTTAGTTGGTTTTGACTGTGGGCAGCCTTAATGTCAGTTTTTAGACCACTCAAAGTGCTCTGATAAGCTTTAAAGATTACTGTGATCAAAACAATAACACTACAAATAAGGATATGATAGCTGTACCTAGATTTAGACTGTCTAAGTAAAATAAGTCCTTTTTAGGCAACTGTTTTCGTTTTTACAATAAAATCCCGAAACATATAACAGGGCTCACTGAAGGAAAATTCAAATCACATGTGAAAACTACATTGAAGGAAAGAGGATATTATACGGTTAACAACTACTTAGAAGACAAAGGTGTCTGGAGCCTTCCAGAGAGAACCGACAAGTGGCCACTAGTACCTACATAGTAATATGATGAAATTACCTAGTTGCAAGCCAAAATTTATGAGACCGTAATTATTGTTTTACTAAAAAAATGCCTTGCTTTGTTCTTCTGAGTAGTGGCTCGTTTTCCGAACAAGGCCGTCAAGTCTATTATAAAACTTAGCGTTCATTATGTGTATCTTTGATGCCCAATTAAATAAAAACATTATGACTTTGACTCTTATGGGACAGACAACCTAGTCATATAAAACGTGTTATCTGACCCACTGCAGCGCTCAGTTGCAAATGCCACTCGCGGTCACTCGTCCACAGACTGACCGGATTGTCTGTTGCCTAATTAATTACGATACCCCGCGAAGTATTTACATCATTACTCGTTATCTTTATTCGCCCGTCGGACAATGATTTAGCATGTAATCACTGATTACAGTGATAGCAGGATTGCATCATTTTACACACTGATAATTTTATCGTAAATTAATCGGCAAATCAAATATTACTGAAGATTACTATCTAAGCATCTCCAATATAAATAATATAATGCAATAAAAGTTTATTTACAGCATAAAAAGGAAACAATCACGGGAAAACAGTTAGATATATGTAGACACAAAATGCGGTCTTGACGCTAAAAGCGTTCTCTTCCACACACTCTTCAGATGAGTGAGTGAATTTATTTATGGATGCTAGTGTAATATTCTATTTTATGAATAAATAAATAAATTTACAAAAAATAAAGGAATATGAAGTAAGTTAGTAAATCTTAAGGACTAGAGTGAATTTTTTTTCTAGATCAACATGCTCTCACTAATTCCATGTTTCACCATCGGGAGAGTTGGTCTCATGCTGGTCAAACATGTCGTTGTACAATTTAAGGGCCGCTTTCTAAAACGACAGTCGATTTAAAACTAGTTTAACTTGAGCATTCGTCCCGACTCAGGCTAGGAACTCACGGAGCGATTTTCAGTCACGCCAGCAGCAGTTGCCGGCCCGCGATTTCCCAAGAATGTATGAAATTCGAAATGTATGTAAAAAGTTTGAATCTGAACTCCGACACGATTTTTGACGGGTTGTTTTAATTGTTTTTTTTTATATAAAGGACAATGAGCAAATTGGTCCCAAATATATAAGTTTTTTTAATTGCCCGCAGAGTAACATGACACATTGAATATTGTATAAATGGCTTTAATTTTTCTTTTGATTTTCGTATTTAACTTTAAACATAAAAAATGTATTGGGTTAATTAAGCATTCCTTTTACAAGGTTAATTAAATTACGAGGTTTATTAGTTTACGAAATATCTCCAAAACTGTGAATTCGAATTCAGCGAGATTTATTTTGCGAAAACTTATAAACCTTACCTACAAATTGGCTGTAGTGTCAAACCTGCGCGCGTTTATACCAACGTTCATTTATTTTTGCCCATTGTCCTTTCTATGTCATAGGCTTCTACTCTGTTCACCTATTTTACCTTATTTTTTTCGATAAGATAAAGTAAATCAACCGGTATAATTAAGTAGGTGTGTATACCTCTGACATATCTGAAGTGGGTTCCAAAGAGTTCCTTGTCCCCAGCGCTATGACGACTCCATCCATGCCCTCCACAGCATCATGCACGGAGTCCGGCTCCAACACATTGCCCTGTACTATTTCAACTTTGGCTGCCAGATCCGCGGGCATCAGGGCTGGGTTGCGGACGAACGCGCGAACTGAGAGACCTGCAAATATCAACGTCTTAGCAGCTGGAACCTGCAACCCTACTTTTTCAAAGACCAGGATGACAATTCAGTTAAAGATAGCCGATACTTAATTGAACTTTTGACATTGCGTTAGCCTAAAAAAGCCGGCCAAGTGCGATAATCTATAAAAACGGAAAAAAAGTTCATGTCTGTTGTATGGAGCCCCCTTAAATATTTATTTCTTATGTTTTTTAGTATTTGTTGTTATATTTATTTGCGGCAATATAAAATATATATAATCTGTGAAAATTTCAATTGTCTAACTATCACGGTTCATGAAATATAGTCTGATGACAAACGGACGGACAGCGTAGTCTTAGTAATAGGGTCCCGTTTTACCCTTTGGGTACGCAACCCTAAAAACGAATGGGGAATGTTTTAATATCACTAAATGTTCCACAAATGTGTCACCGGCCATGCTAGCCCAGCTGGCACGTTCGTGAGACATTTCAGTTCAGTTCAGCATCAGTTCAGTTAAGTTAAGCATCGGCTGTGATTAGCTGAACTGCTCCCCAGGGGGGCTATTCCTGCGCGTGAGATGAGATGAGATTTTATCTTGGTCACTCTCACACCTATGACGTTTCAAACGAGAGCAACAAGGACGAGAAAAAGTGAGATGAAAATCTCAAATCTCCGAATAGGGTCCCAGAGCCCATACCGTGGCACCTTAAAACTCTTATTTCTAGATTCAGCCGACGCTACGCGACCATGAACCTTATTGCGCGGCGATACGGTTTGCGGTCGCCCAGCGTCTGCGGCTGAACCTAACAATTACCGTAATAAGCTCGTCACGGACCCGTGGCCTTCCGCCTTATTATGTGAGGTGGTGATGGTAATCGTGTGTCCTATCGCTAAGCCGCAAAAAGAGTAAGGTAGCGTGAGCGAGACCATTTTGTGAACGTAATTTACACAATAAAGATGCCATTTATTTCTGCTTATTGACGGAGAAAGAAAAATAACTTCGAGTTAGAAAACTACATTTCGTCAACTTTCGTAAAAATACCGATTGTAATATGTTATAACACACCTCTGCCCGCCCCTTCGGCGGAAAGCCGTGACAAGATATGACAGTGTACATTGTTGTACTGTACACATATATAAATAAACATTGATTGTCCATGCAGGTCGCATTTTCTTCGATTCGCGCCTGCGAGAATGTTCTCTTTCTTTAGTCTGAGGCGAATGTTATCTATGCTGATGGTACCGACTACATCAGGGGCCGACGTACACAAGTTTGTGCAGATCCGACTGGCAGTACAGACGCCGGTGGTAGCGATGCAGCGGTTGGAGTCGACTGCTCTAAGACTTATATCAAGTCTTACTTACTCCGAGCTCCTGCGTAGGGGTCACTGTTTTGTATGACATGTTTTGTCCACTACAATGACACGATGCCATGTCACGTAAAACAGTGCTGTACGTACTCGCTTGTATAACATTTTGTATGGTCAATTTTGCACAACCAATCTATGTCTGACATGTTTTGTAGGTGTAAGCTGTACAAAAGTTGCAGTACATAATCTCCTGTACAATATTCGTCTGGCCCAACTTTGTACAGCCAGAGCATGTTCAATACAAAACCACGTCACGTTAAACGTGCTGTATAAAGCTGTGCCGGACATAATTGGTGTCATACAAAACATTCTCCCTTGCAAATTACAAGGCAGCACTACTCTCGCCTGAGTTCAGGGTAGTGTTCCGGCGCTCCTGGGAGGTGGCACAGGTCGCAAAATCCCAGAATAGATAAATGAAATCATTAATATGTACATATGTTAGTCTGTAAGGTATTTATAATATGGGCCTGTGTTGTTATTATATAATAACCAGAGCCTAAGAAATATATAATTATTATAATTATGTGAGGAGGTTTGAGAGGTAATTCAGTGATTTGCCAATTGTTCATTGTCATTGGTACACTGTACCTATGTAAGTACTACACAACAATAGGCAGAGTATTGTACTGTAATCAAATGTATAGTAATTACAAATTCTGAATAACTTACTTTTCGAATTTAAATATTGATGTAACTCTAGTAATTACAAATACTGATTTTAACGCTTGATAAATTAAGTGTTGATTAACTGAAATACTTAGTGATATTTGAAATGATAAGTAAATAATAAAATCCACTCATTGATCATACTACCAGTTGTAAGAAAAGATTTATCATGCATCGTAGGTACTACTGCTCGGCGGGCATAGCAGTTCAACACATATTTCAGCAAAACATATGTAGATATAAAGAAATCGCTAGAAGCATGACTGGTTGTTTTTGAGCCACTTTGATTTTAGTTAGTCTTTTTTTTTAATAGACCAACAAAAACTTAAGTCATAATTAAAATCATAGTAATTAAGTCAATTAAATTGCATAACTTATAATGCATTTAAACTTCCTCAAAGTGTTGGTTAGGTGCTTATATGAGTGCAAATGCATTACAAAAAGTTTGTTTGAAGTATCTTGCCTTAGTACAGTTGCAGATTTTTTAAATAATTATAAGCTGTGTTTATAATGTAATTAACCTTTTAGCACACATCCAAGTTGCGCAAACTTGGATGTGTGCTAAAAGGATACTGTTACTATGCTTATCTCTCTTTGACATCATCTCTTTTTGAGGAAATAAGACAACAGCTGTACCTTCCTTGTGTGTGTTCATTTTAAGCTGTGATTTAAAATTAGTTTAACAATGTTATCTACACAAATTCTTTTTTAGAGGAAAGATTTGTTTCATTGTATGTTTGTAATGAATAAACTCAAAAACTACTGGTCCAATTTCAAAAATTCTTTCACCATTAGAAAGCTACATTACCCTGAGTGACGTAGGCTATGAAACGCGAGCGAAGCCGCAAGCAAAAGATCTAGTCTGTTATATGTATTACAAAATATCTACAAAGTTATTTTTTTCCAGCCAGTTTCCGTGCTTAAGTAATAAAATTCGATTTATTTAGTAACTGAGTCATAACAATTAGTAAGTAACCTTTTTTAACTGCAGCCTCGACCGCGCAGAGGCCGGTCACGCCGGTCGATCCGAATATTACAATTTTCTTCATATTTTTTCCTGTAAAATAAGACCACTTGGTTAGAATAGATAAACAACTTTATAGATGAGGTCTAAACAGCGTAAACGCAAAGTTACCTCAGTAAGTACAAGCAAACAAGTCTAACTAGTTTTTGCGTTCAATGACGTTAAATAAAAATGCTGTTAGCAATTAACCACAAGAAGGTTATAAAAAAGCAAACAAACGTACGTTATCGTTTTTGCAATGTGTACCGAAATCGGGTACTGAATTAGAGCATTTTGTTATCAACGTGAACATCGTGAGACCACCTATAAATTATCTATCGGAAGGGGGCTCTTCAAAGTTTGTTAACTATCACCAATTCTCACGTTCATTTTGTAAACTTTGCTCTTGAAATTAACGCATTTTACACGATTCGGCACCCAATTAGCAATTCCAATTTATTGATAATTAATTAAAGATACGAGTATTTTCCGGCGCAGGTATGTCGTTTTTTATATTAATCAAATAAATTACAATTTACCGGCAAAACGTCCTCCACAGTCCGTGATGTAACAAACTATGCTTTGAAACTACGGGACTACGTGTGTTGCCAAGGCTGATCTATCCAATATTTACTAATGACTGAGTACTGAGTAACAAACACAAGAATAAAAAATAAGTTTAGTGTAATTCTGGCAGGAGTAAATTAAGTATTTTCTTTTATTTAAAGCAAAGGGGTTGTTGTTGTAAGGGCGCAAGTTACAAAAGCTGCAGCCAAAGGGTTTGGAAAAATATAGAGTCAACGGCTTAGATTTAATAAAAAAAATATATAGATTAATTAGTTTAAGTGACATGACAATGACAACACCTCGATGGAAGATAATGACTTGTAGTAATAAGAAGGTTCCTTGCATTAGTCTTGACCCCAACGAGATCGACAAAACTGCTGACCAGGGGGCCTACCATGACATCTTATTGCCGTGATGGTTACGTATTGTTTTGTTTTCATCGACTGCGAATCGTATCGCCGCGCACTGAGGGCCATGGTCACGCAGTGTTGAAAACAAAACGTAGCCATTATAGTAAAAAGATGTCATTATAGGATTTATAGGATACCAACAATGCGTGAAGTCTTGACTCGGTGGAGCGGTGCGTGATGACCCGATGGGGTGCGGCGGCAGGCACATTCTGCAACTTAGGTACTTTTTGCCAGTCCGATGCATCGATATATAGAATGCATGGATGTGAAGCGCCTACTATATCGATGCATGAAGTGCATGAATATAGCACATGCTTCCGTTTAGAACGTTTAGAGGATTTTGTGTAGATCAAATCATATCTGCACGAGACGTGCCTATTTTGAAAATGTCGATAAATAATACCTTTAAGGCGAACCTGGCAGCACTGGGTCAGGTTAAGATTGACATTGATTTTATCAAAAAAAATGACTTTGATGGCAAAACGGGACATAAAATGTTTTAGGGGTTGAAATGTCATTATCAAAATTAAAAAAGTTAAGTTAGCGTTGCCAAAGTGTTACTTAAGTATCATTTTACGTTACTTTTGACCCTGTCATGTTACATGACTCAAAATGTTACCTTATGACATAAAAAAAAACTTAAACAAGTTCAGTTTGTCCTTATTCAGTAGTGTAGTGTTAGAGTTTTATAAGTTTGATAGATAAAATAAGACAGTGTTTTTAGGTTTTAACTCGCATCGTTTTGCACAAAGTTTTCTGTTAGATTCAATCTTAGATTGTGATACTCATCTCGTGAAAATGTTACCTTTTGAACTGTCTCATGTTTTTATTTCACCATCTGTCACTGGCAACACTAAAACTTAAAAACATAACCTCAAAAATTCACGCTGTAAACAGATGATATTTCTTGTTGCCAATTGTGCTAAATTATAATTTTATAAAATTTACGATGGGAGATGCTGAAGAATACTTTCCCCGTGGTGGGAAAAAGCCATCTGTGTTATTCAAAAAGAGTTCTAACGTAAGTATTGGGCAATATCACGTATTTGTAAAGAAACCAGTACCTATCCAATACCTAACTTATGCTTTCATATTACAGTTTTTAGGAGCACCCGAGAAGAGCGAAAAGAAAAAGAAACGACCAAAAAAGAAAGTAGAAGGTGATGATGGCTACCTCTCAGACGACGAGACTAGAGAAATCGATGTATCTGCAAAAAACTGTGCCGTTGGTTTGAGCTATAAGGTATTATTTTTTCACCATAATAATGGCATAAAATTGTGCAATACAAACCCCTTCACATATATTTACTTGACAAACAAAAAGGAGATACGGTTTAGTAGAAAATTTGCACCTAAAGTGGACTTTACAGTCTCCATAACTTTATTCTGCTACGCCATCTTTATTTTAATTTCTTGCCACCCTTCCAGACAATAAAACAAGGAGTTTTAGTCCTTGGTAGAGTGCGGCAGGTTCAAGAGACGAAAGTGATAGTTATGCTACCAGGCAGACTGATTGGCAACATCATGGCGTGTCATGTCAGCGAACCCTATAACAAAGTGCTAGAAGCCTATGTTAATGATCAGGTAAGACAATTTTTTTTAATATTACAAAATTTTGCTAAAAAATTACATACCATTTTTATTCTTTGGTGTAGAAGGGGAAGGGGTCAAGCCAATCCTCACCAGATTTCACATAGCCTGGTTTTGATTTGGTTCTGGCCATTTTTTGCACTTCTCTGTCTGTGACCCATGCCTGGGCACCACTGGTACCACCCTGGTTACGGTGCTGGTTTCACATAAGATATGGGCAACTCCTTATCACTAACACTCAACAGATATTTACTAAAATCATTTTCAGAGTGAGAAAGTACCCGAGCTGAGCGGCATGTTCAGACCAGGACAGTACATAGCAGTCAAGGTCCTGGAAGTGCAGGGCCAGAGTCTCATGCTGTCCACCATGCCGCAGCATGTTAACGGGGGAAAGATACAGGCTGACATGGTTAAAGGTGAGATGTTATGACATGTTTAAAACCACACTTATTATTGATACTGAAAAATTTCCTACTAATATTATAAATGCAAAAATTTGTTTGTCATGCTTTGACATCTGAACTACTCAACCAATCATTATGAATGCATACACATTGTCAGAGGGATAGAAAGAGACATAATTATTATATTTTTTATTAGGATGACCCTGCTCAACAGGTATAAATTGTATAATTTGAGAAATTTAATAATTATAGCCAAGAACACTCATCATGAAGTCACCTATCGAAAACAAAAAACTAAATCAAAATTGGGTTATCTCTTTGAGAGTTATGATCCCACAGAAATGCAAACAGCAAAAACATACACAGACACAGAGGTTAACCTTATAACACCTCTGTTGTCAGTTAAAAACATAGTAATAACCATGGTAAACTAATACACTCCACCATAGCATTCTGGTTATGTGAGCAACACATAATGACACCAATTGATGGTTAAGCAAGGCCGAAATAAGTAATTTACAAATAGTTCGAAAGAGACGGATGGAAATGACGTCATTCCGTGTTTGGTCCTGGAATGCTGGACCTTGTTTGGATCATGGTAAAAACAATTTTAACAGCATTATATGTATTCAGTGGGACCAACATTATAATATGTAAAAGTGTAATAATGTTGTTTTAGGTGCATTATTCCAAGCAGCTGTGTCTTCAGTGGAGGAGCATGGCTATGTGATGGACATTGGGATACCCAACTCGAGGGTGTTCCTGCCCAAAAATGACATGAACCCTGAGTTAGAGCTAGGTAAGACCCGTGGTACTAAAATATGCTGCACCAGAGGCCCTAGGCAAGTTACAATCGCTTCCAAGCTATTCTGTTTCTTGAATTGCTTACGTTAGAATGTCAGCTGCTGATTGGAGGAGATACAATCTTTAGAAATGTCACGTGATCATATTGTCAACTCCTCCAATCAAAAGCTAGCCATTGTTAGGGATTGGAGAAATGGAACCTTTTGCAGTGCTATTCACAATCATTCAGAAATATGTCCAATCGAATCCCATAAATTTCAAACTCAAATTGTTCAAATCTGAGTCTACTTTCATAAATTTTGGTATAGGGTCGGGTAATCGAGTATAAATCCGATCGGAAGAATGAATCACGTGTAAAAATTTTTAAATATGGCCTGAGGCTCGAATAATTTAAGTGCAACATTTTTGGAATCCGAACGGAAATGTTTCCGAATGATTGTAAATACCTATGTTGGAAGTTAATTGCAACTTGGTTAGAGTCCTTGGTGTAGTTTTCGTAAGTACAAAAAATTACTATCGAATTTTTTTTGCAAAATATCAAAGATGACTAAAACATACTAACTTGTTATGTTTCAGTGCATAGTGAATGACTTCGAAGGTCCTTTTTTTACTTAAAAAAAACAAACAATAATGGATCATTATTGTTTGTTTATAATAATTTCGACGCTGCGCGACCGCGAATCGTATCGCCGCGTAATAAGGTTCATGGTCGCGCAGCGTCGAAAACAAAACGTAACCATCATGGCAGTAAGATGTGATTCTATCCCCCCAGGACTCCCTCACGTCAGTTATAGGCTTACCACACGCACAAGCTTTACTACACTTATAACTGCGCGAACTTAATTGACCTGTGTTGTGTGTCACACGCGCAGTCAAGTCAAAAATCGCAGCCGCCATGCCGAGTAGTTGTTACGGTGTGCAGTGTCATCAACCACACGCGCGGTGTTCCGTGTTCAAGCCTGGCCGGCGCAGTGGAGTGTGGAGAAGCTTGCGCGTGTGGTAAGTTTAACACATTTATTATAAATTTTCAACATGAAAATGTACATATTGTTTTCTTTTTTGCAGATGTAGGCATGGTAACGTGGTGCGCCATTAAGTCCGTTTCTACTTCGTCAGAAAATAGCATAGTGACTCTCTCCACAACCCTCGCTTACTTGCAAGGAGGCGTGTTGCGGCACAAGCAAAAAACGCCCCTATTGCCGGGCACTACGGTCGAATTCACTGTTGATACGGTAAGAAAGCTCAAATATCCCACTAATATTCTAAACTAGCTGTCGTCCGCTGGTTTTACCCGCGGCCCCACAGAAATAACACCACCCCACACATTTTTTTCGGGATGAAAGGTACCCTATGTCTTTTCTGTACTACAGAAAATGTGTACTCAAAATTTCATGAAAATCGGTTGAGTAGTAAAGGCGTGAAAGGAACAAATAAACGAACAAACTCTTTCGTTTTACATTTATAATATTAGTGAGCCAGTGAAAGTTCAAGTTTGTAGTTCGATGTCTGCAACTCAATCTCCCAAAACCACTGAACCAATTTGCATGAAATTTGGTGTGTCGGTAGCTTATATTCTGAATACACAGGCTTTTTAACCCAAAAAAATTAACCCTTACAGCAATAAGCTTTGCATAGCCTCGGAATACAGTGTTTTGTCTTATTCTTTCTTATAAAATTTGGAACTCGCTTGAAAAAGACTAAACACTGTAAAACTATTCCGATGCTAAAAGGGTAACTGTTAATGTTTGATAACGGGTGAAACCAGGAGACGCAGCTAGTACTCAAAACAAACCATGCCAAATTTTATAACATAACATATTGTCACGATTTTCCCCCGAGGGGGCTGGCAGAGGTGTAATACAACACCCACACTTCGCCGGACGATATTCAGTCCCAAATGTGACAGGGGGCGAGCCTGTCGCCATACACCGGGCTCCAGTTATGTAGCAGATGACATACAATACGCACAAATGTTCGCACAGTAAACAAATAGGTGCGTGTCTTCGGTTGGGTTCGAACCCGCTTCCTCTGCCTTGAGAAGCGGTCCTTCTCCAACTAGGCTATCATCGCTTTTTTGACAAAATGTATGACTTCTCTAAAATATAAATCAATTGTTTTAAATGAATGTTCACGCCATTTCCAGCCTTTAGACAACGGTATAGAAGGCACAATATTCGGTGACACGACGTGCTACATACAGAGACAGCACGTCGACAAAGTCAGAGGGAAAAAACCTGCGCTTGGACAAAAGGTATAAATTATTTTTCTTTCGTCTTTTTTCTTCTATAAATTTTGAAATTCGAGTTAGGGACAAGGGTGGGGCAGATGCCCCACCTTGCCCCATCGTGGTTACGTCCATGAGGCAGTGTAGAGCAAGTTTTTTTTTTTTATGTACAATAGTTCGGCGTTTGACCACCAACTCGTCTGATGTTAAGCGACGTTGTGGTCTAAGATGGAGCACGACGACCTATAAGGTACTTATACACTCTAGCCTTGAAGTTTTGTAGAGTGAACAAGTACAAAGACGGCAGTTGAGTGAGGCGCTACAAGTGCGCTACTGCTCAGACCCGTCTTCGGAACGGTTACACCGGACTACATCCCGAAACACGACTAGGTCATTTCACGGCATGGCTTGGTCCGGTGGGTGGTAACTAGCCACGGCCGAAGCCTCCCACCAGAGTGTGCTACCCGGTTAGCACTACCCGGGGACCACGTGTAGGGAATCAGAATAGAGTACACTCCTACGGACGTGGGTAGCTCAGCCCCCATATGATGTGATGCTTTCTTTAACAAGTAACATTTTTAAAAGACATACAAAAAAACCCGGTTGCAACATTTTGTACCTTATGTCACTTCCACTATCAAGACGATTCAAATGACACCTCACACGTCGAAATCTGAAGCTGAACCTCATACATACACTTAAAAAACATAAACCTCCTCCTTGCGCAGTCGGGTAAAAAATAACTTGCCTATTCCTCTAAGATCCGCGCCCGAGTGCTGTACGTGCTGCCGACGAGGAACTGTCCGTTCCTGACGATGAAGAGCATCTTCGACTCCACCTACCCCGACCTGGCAGCGGAGCAGAAGTACAAGGACGGGGATATTGTGGAGGACGCGCAGGTATGCTCTATAGCTCTGATTATAGGGGTTAGAATCGTTGTGGCATATCACACGCCTAGTGTTTTTTAATCCCCGACGCAAAAACGACGTGTGTGAGTTTGACGTGTCTGTGTGCGTGTGTGTGTGTCTGTCAGTCTTAGCTATGAAAACCGGGTCGACGGTTTTTTTAGTTTTTAATTTATACAATGTTTTAAATCAAAATTTCCGCACAGTGAAAGTAGTATACAAGCTGATGGTTATGTTGGCCACTGAGGCCTCTATAGCGTACTGGACATTAGGCAAGCGCAGATGGCGCAGGGCCTTAAATAAAGCTCACAGCTATGGGTGCAGAGGCACCTCTGAGGTACGGCTTCAGCTTGGGCTGTCGCCGAGGGAGGGGCGTCGAGTTGCCCTGGCAGCTCAGAAGGGGCTTGCTCTAGGGCCCTAATCGGGACGGTTGAAGATAAAGTTAAAATGATTTTAACAATGACTCGACCGCCTTGTTCGGAAAGGGAGCCTCACCTCAGAAGAACAGGCAAGAAACTGAGGGGCGTAAAATGAATGAATATTACGAGCTAACTAATCGATCTTCTAACAGATCTTGTAGGCAGTCTTCGACATCGCCGGCGAGGTCGGTGTATGACAGTGTACCTTTGGTAACCGGCGCCTAAACCAAAAATTGAAAACTTCCTGTTGCAAGAAGCTGCCGGGTCGGACGACCCCAGCGCCGCTTGATAGTGCTAGGCCGAATAAATATCCCTTTAGCCAAGCCATTGGACCGGTTAAGCCGTTCAATGACTTCATACTCTCTACACACATCAAACAACCGCGTTCCCGGATCTATCCAGAACTGAGCACATCACACAGTCTAGGAAAGCCTATTCTTCGCTTTTTAAGGCTGCCGCTCTTCCCCATTTCTGGCATTCTGGTTGCATTGCGAGCACACTGCATTGTCGTGGTCTGCGGGGCTCTTCTTTTAATGAAGTCAGTTCAGCGAGTTAGCGACAGACCAGTGCTTTGCTTGCCTTTTACTGGGCCCTGTACTTTAAAGCTTTCTATCGAGTTCATGTTCCTGGAGATATGCTTAAAGAACTTCAGTATTCGCGTCAGCACAATCGACAGATCGATGTCATAATACAGTTAAGTTAGTTTCGCATATTGAACCAATTTTTTTTTTTGTGATGCTTATGAAAATAGAGAAACGCTATTGACATTACACTAAAATATATAAGACAGTCAGGGAGACCAAACCAGTTTTTACTTATATTTTGTCTAATTGAATTCAAGGATGTATTGAACAGGTCAAAGTGTATGTATAAAACACCTCTACTTTATTTGATTTGTTTTTATACGTTGTCCCAGGTGTTGAAGATCATCGGTCGCGCCGTGCACTTCAAGCTGGGCCACGGCTGCTCGGGGCTGATGAGCCTGCGCAGGATACAGGTGCACGAAGACCTGGACGACGAGGAGGTAGTCGCCAGCTCCTACCCAGTCGGTGAGTTATAATAGTAATAATAAGCTTTATTTCAGACAACTGGGCCCATAACCTCACAAACTAACATATGGGACGAGGTCCTTACGAGGACTAAGAGGACTATGAAGGACGACTCTATCATATTATAGTGATTCTTTGTTCAACTGGGGCAAATGCGTCTGTGTGGCAATTGCGTCACTATTATTACAGACAAACCCTTCACAAATAAGCATCTAACGCCATATTGTGCAGATTATTGCAACTAAAGATAAAAAAACATGTAGGTAACGCCTAATTTGTGAAGGGCTTGTCAGAAATTCTGTAAAGACGCGATTGCTCCACAGACGCATTTGCCCCAGTTGGCCCTACATGAAATCTTTATAAAAATAATATAAAGCTATATCTTCTGGGCTTTGCTCCCTGTGCCGCCTCCCAGTTGCGCACTGAACGGAACACTGGCCCCTTTTGGCCAGAACTCAGGCGGGAGTAGCGCTGGCTTGTACTTCGTAGGAGCCCGGAGTAAGTGAGACTTAAAATAAGTCAATCAGTAATACAATAAGTAGATAATTGAATGTCACTTTCTCACTTATTAACCCCCGACGCAAAACAGAAGGGTGTATGGGTGGATGGTATAAGCTTAACGTGTGTGTCTGTCTGTGACATTGTAGCTCGCAAATTGTATTACCTACATTTCTTATTATACCCAGCACATTGCTGCTGCTATGCTCCATTCTAAGTTCCTATCTATTGGCGGGAATTTTTAATTGGCCTTGGAAACTAGTTACAATATTAATTCTTTACTATCAATTGACTGTAAATTCTCCAGTAAATGTAAAATAAAATAAAAATAAAATGAACGGATAAAACGATTTGGATATATTTTTTTTTTATCTAAGATGACTTGATCGAGAATGCTCTTAGCTATAATTGTCGATTTTTTTAATTTTGTAACGTATAGGTGGCATGGGTACCTACCTACCCATGCAAAAGTAATCTTCAAAGTAAAAGTATAATTATCTAATACTAAAAACTACTATTGTAAATGCTTACTCAACAACCAACTCATCAACAAAGTATCGACAACTAACAAAGTAATCCAACAAATTCAACTTATCAACAAAGTACCTACAGCTAGAAGAAGTCTAACAAATGCAACTCATCAACAAAGTACCGACAACTAACAAATTAGTCCAACAAACTACTCATCAACAAAGTACCGACAACTAACAAAGTAGTCCAATAAAAACTTATCAACAAGTTCGCTCCTAGGAAGTACCCACCTCGTCCGCATCCTCTGCTACAACCTCTCGGACCACACCTACTCCGTGACCGACGAGCCCGCGCTGGTCTCCGAGCGCTACTTCAGCCTCCACCAGCTGGTTCCAGGGCAGCTGGTGCCGGCCACCGTAAGAGCTGTGTCTGAAAAGGTGGTGGAACTGGATATTGGCAGGGTTAAAGGTGAGAAGATATGTGGAACGCCGGTGAATAAAAACCACGATTCCACTCAATAAAGTTTATTAACTGCGTTTAAAGGTTACAATTATTCGCGAACGGTACACTGTCACAGACCGAAAGCGTTGACGTTGTTTATGTTCGTATGCGATCGAGAAAAGTCAGAGAAAATGCGGAGGAAATTACGAGCTGGTGCCGGCCACAGTCAGAACTGTGTCTGAAAAGGCGATCGAACTGGATATGGTAAGGGTCATAGTGAGAAGACGTCATAGTCCAAGCATAGGTGGTGATACAGTAGAGGATCCAGGGTATCAAGGTCAGACGAGCCCGCGCTGGTCTCTGGATCAAAGCTCTGAGCTCTGAAGATCTGGATGGTGGTAGCAAGTAATAATGGATCCAGAGAGAGCAAAAGGGGCGTAAGTCCCCGCTAGAAACATCTAGGTCCACAATACTTCAAAATGTTGTTTTCTTTGATAAAGTCCAGTCAGCCAGCTATTTCCCAGGTGCACAAACCAAAATACTGGATCCACCACCAGTAATTCAAACATTTCAAAGAGCGATTGTTTGGTCATTTTATCGAACCTACATGGTAATCGAACCAACCGATCGGGCTTAGCCCTTTGGGTCATAAATCTTTTATTTTACAGTTCATAAAAAATTTGGCTAGCTAGCAAAAAAATAGAATATTTGCCACTTAACTAATTTGTGTGTGTAACTTGAGAAATAGTTCCTAATACAGTCTATCTCTCCAGGTTTCGTTCCACAAACGCACTTGACCGAGACGGGCCTGTTCATTGATCCGAAGAAGGCGCGCACCTCCAAACTGCCCATGAAAAAGTTCAAGGTAAGTTTTAAAAACTACAAACCAGAATTTCTTTCATAATTCTTAGGTATTCAGTATTGTAAGATAATCCTACTAGCTGCGCCCCGCGGTGCTACCACCGGCTAAGAAGCAGCCAATGTGTTAAGCTACTACGAGTACCATACCGAATTTGATCAAAATCGACCATCCGTTTTAAATGTGAAGAGTACAGAAGTAACAAACATGTTGTAAAGAAAAAAATGCCAATTTTTTAACAGGGTGAGGTTCTCAATTCGACTGTTTTTAATTTTTTTGGATGTATGCTACGCGATCATTCCGCCAATTATGAATCGATTTTAATGATTCTTTTTATATTTAGTAGAACACACTTAAGAGGTGGTCCTACAAAAATATCGATATCAGTCAAGCAGTTTTCAAAATATCAACAAAAGTCTAAAAATTGTTAACATGGCAAAATATCAACAAAAGTCTAAAAATTGTTAACATGGCAAAATATCAACAAAAGTCTAAAAATTGTTTACATGGATGACAGGAAGTACGTTTTTAAGTTTCCTTTTCATATTTCTAAATTAATTGTGCGTGGTGCAGGTGGGTCAGTCGGTGACCGCGCGCGTGCTGTGGGTGGACCTCGCCAAGCAGACCGCCGCGCTCACGCTGAAGCCCTCCCTCCTGGCTGAGGACCTGGAGCCGCTCACCAGCTACGAGCAGGCGGAGGTGGGGAAGGCATACGTTGGAGTCGTCAGGGTGAGCACGATTTTGATTAGTATATTGTTGATAGTATAACTCTGCAAATATTGATCCTAGCGTTAAAAATGATCATGACCAAACTTGTGAGAAATTAAATTTCCAACAACTTTGGATAACCCCATTTTTGCTCTAAAGTTGAAAATTAACGAGTTGTTTCAGAAAAACGAAAAAATTGAACTTTAAAACAAGATGGCGGCGAACCCTTTACCGGGATTAGTTAGAAAATCGAGATTTATACTTCCAACCAACCCCCACGACGTTTTAAAAAAAAATCGCTCCCCGGTTTTTTTTCTATTTCAGGCTAGTTTTATGTCTGCCCCGACTGGACTAGATCTATTCACCCGTTTAGCAGTGAAAAGCCTACAAACAGACAGACAGACAGACTTACTTTCGATTATATTTAACACTAGCTGCGCCCCGCGGTTTCACCCGCGGTCAAAAAGTATGTGCTATTCTAGACTATTATCTATCTCTGTGCCAAATTTCATCCAAATCTGTTAAACCAGTCTGGCGTGAAAGTGTAACAAACATCCATCCATCCATCCGTTCTTACAAACTTTCGCGTTTATAAAATTAGTAGGATAGGACTAGCTGCGCCCCGCGGTTTCACCCGCGGTAAACAAGTATCCTATGTGCTATTCTAGACTCTATTATCTATCTCTGTGCCAAATTCAAATTTCATCCAGATCTGCAGGCTTATTATCTAAGTTAGCGATGAAACCAATGAAACCAAGATTGGTTATTTTTGACGGTTGAAGCGGATCGCGAGAGCGTTTCGTATTCCGTAGCGGCCATCATGGAGGATCGCGATCGCGAGCGCTGTGAAACAAATTGAATGAACAAATCCCCATACTTTGACTTAAAATTGGTATTACGTAACTCCGTTGACAGCTCCAAGCAAATTAGGAAATGTCAAATGAAGACGGAAGCTAATCCGCCTCCGTTATCAAACCAAGAGTCGTATTAACGGAGAATTTGGAGTCTAAAACGCTGTAGATTCTAATCCATAACAATGAATGTTGCATAGCCTCGGAATAGCTGCAGTCTTTTGTCTTTTTCGATTAGTTAAAAAATTTAAAAAAAAAGTCAACACTGTAAATAGGTATTGCTCGTGTTCCTGTGTATGTAAACTTGTGGAGATTGGAAGAGTAAGCTTTCGCCTATGTAATAGGAGTATTCTGTGTCTTTCCCGCCGAGCTGCAGAACGGGAGGAGAGTATTAGACGTCCAAGGTAATTACAGCGAGATTTTGTTCTAAATATTTTCGCAGAAACCTAACCCTAAATTTAATAAGTTGGTGGACATCATTTATTTCTTTGGCAGTGTTAAGTACTGTATGGATTGCTATATATGCAATTATGGGGGTTAGGTGATGTTCTATTGGTTCTCCTTCTCCAAAGAAGCTACAGCAGGCAACAAGCCTAAATCTAAATTAAAGAAAGTTTAATACTATGCTAAACCCTACGAAAACTTAGTTAAGGACCGCATAAATTACGTGCATGCATACAATTCACCAGTCACAAACGCAACAGTGATAATTATTGTTGTCTCGTCTGTTTGCTTGTTGTTGTATTTGGCCTATGTGCTGTGTACTAGAAATTAGAGTCATACTGCTTCTTCCTTATATAATTTCTAAACCAGAGAACAATTTTATGCTTGATTAATGAAGAAACTGTAATCTACATATTAACTGATACTTTTAATTAATATTTTAGCTTCTACAATTCACGTGAGGTCCCCCCGAGTAGTTGAATGTGTGTGATGGCTGCCACTACTGCATCTTCATTCCAAAACAGGCTAAGAAGAAGCACAACTCATTCTGTAGAAAGGATCTTTGAATGGTAAATATTACTTACTTACCTAGTTTACAAAACATAATTATTACAAGCTTTTACTTACTTCACTTCCATAATATTATGTATCTTATTAAAAAATCTTGTAAGCAAGATTGACAAATGTGTTCATTGTGTGAACATAATACTTATGTGCATTATTTAATGTCATTTGCTACATAACTGGAGTCTTGTGTATGGCGACAGGCTTCTTCCTGTAACATTTGGTTCTAAATATTGTCAAGCGAATTGTGGTAATACATCTGAAAACTCTTTCAGGGACAGTGTGGTGATGTTATGTTATTTAGTTTCACCTCTTAGTTTCACATCAATAACTAAATCTTGCAAGCTAAAGACCCACTTCCCAGTGTGGGACTGAGCTGAAATGAAGGTTTAATATCCAAAAGGCAGTTATTGATGAATCATCATGCTTAAATTATTTACTTAACTGAAAATTATTTTTATTACAGAATCAGGGTTTTGACGGCATGTAATGCTTTACCACCTGGACTTCTGGCGAGTCTGGCAAGTAGGCAGTACAGAGCTGAGTCAAGTCCTTGGAGCTTGGAGGCTACCAAATCGCCGCCTGGATCATCGCGCTGACGCCTTCTGGAGTAGTCATTGGTGGAGGCTGAGTTTGTGTATAGAGGCTGACGGTGTACCCACTACCCTTGCCATAGACCCGTCCACAAGTGATGTTTTAACAAGACAGTGTAAATGTGACAGTGTTTTTTATCCACCTGTACATAGTCGAGAGTAACAGCTAGTTCATAATATTACTTAGTATAGGGGTTAAGATATCTTTATAAATTGTACTGTATTGTGTAAATTGTTGTTCATAATCTTTAGTTGTTTTATTGTTCTTGATAGCTATCAGTAGATATCATTTTACAACTTTGTATAATAGATTTCAATTGTAAGAAAACTATTTCCTAAAATTGAATTAATGTAATTTTACCAGGCATTTTGGTATAAAAATCAAATAGGAATTTGTTAATTATTACTATTTACCTACTGTTGTATTTTAAGCTTGGATTAATCAAGAAATAAAGACTCCATTGAGTTTGTGGCCAGTTCTTCTCTGTCACAATTATTTGAATCAGCAGAATAAAATATTGCATTCACATAAATTCTTGTTTGTATTTCAACAAACTTCATATATTATTATGGGTATAGGGCAGAAAAACAATGACTATATAGAATATAATAAAATCAACATAGATAATTACTTATTTATTTGTATGTACTCACACAAAACATTCATAATATTTGAAATAAACTAATACAATTCTATACATACAACAATGTATAATAGTAGTATAATAGAACAGCAGTTTATTCTCAAACTGATTTGATAGTGAAGGTTTCTCGCATTAGTGTTAGTTAAGACTCACAATAGAATGTAATTGTGACTATGCATGCTAGCTTTGGGTTAATTCTTCCAGTCGCACCATCTGCATTACTGCTCTGGCCTGCAGGGTTGCTGCTCCTATGCAACTACTTGCCTCTTCTCAATATCCATAGCCCAATATGGCCCACCGGCTGTGGACAGACATCAAAATTAATTAAGTACAAAACATGAAGGAACCTCTTTTCAAATTTCTTAAAACCACCTGTTTGAGTGTGAAGAAGTAACAAACAAACACAAATATTCGCCTTTTTAATTTGGTAGGATTGCTGGTCATGTAATATTTAGCTGTAGTTTCTTAAAGAAAGCAGAATTGGTGCCAAGAAATTACATACAATTATAGTTATTGATGCTTTTAAAAAAACTTACATCTCTCCATTTAATGCGTCTCCACGAGTCTTCGCTACACCCGCACTTTACGCATTTAGGCGGTAAGTCAGTTCATCCCAAAGCTGGTGGGCCTGTAATTTCTCCAACGGGCCATTGTTACACAGCTGGGCAGTCGCTCTGAATCTCCGTCTGTTCTCCTCGAGGTAATCAAGGAAAACCTCTGTAACCTCTGAAAGTCCCACTGGCTGTCCACTACCTGCGTTGGTGCTGGTGATAATCATATCAAAATCTTGGTTTCAACACACATTACACTTTGATGTTTTCTTCAACTTCAACTGTTGGTCTAAGGCTCCTGTCTTAACTCCGCCAATGTCACGTAGCCGTAGAATAGGCCATCAAACGCAGAGAACTTGTACGGTTTTTAAACTTAGATCTTGCATATTTAGTTTTAATTGTTGATCACTGTTATTATTTTGTTTACAAATTTTCGAGTTCAGAAAACGCGCTAAAATCGAAATTATGTCCAAATGTCAGTTGTCAACGCTTTGAAGTTTACATTTTTTTCTAAATGTTTGCGTTTTGGTAATCCTTTGGCAATGCTTTTTGGAACTATTTAATTTTTTTATTATTAGCGTCTATAAGTTAATAAATATTCGACATACATAGAGATATCAGAAGCAAAACGTTTATATTTGTAAAGAGGTATCATTTGGTTCCATTTATTCAATTGTGGGCAAGCTTAAAAGCAAGCGCAGGAAATAAATTGTACGACCCCCCTTTTCAAACAACGAAACGTATGAAACCGTTCCATTTGCTTCATCTTTTGTCATTCGTTCGTAAGCGATCGCGATAGAAAAAGTTGCTTAGTACCGAATTGCCGATCGTGATTAGGGAGGTCTTGCCTTCGCTATCATCACAATCCGCTTCATCGCTTTCACTACATAATAAGCCTGCTGTTTAGCCGTTCTGGCGTGAAAGAGTAACAAACATCCATCCATCCATCCATCCATCCCACACTTTCTCGTTTATAATATTAGTAGGATTAGTATAGGTAGTACCACTACTAAAGTACTAAACCCCCTGCAGTTTATCCGTGACTACCTGCTGGTGTCGTTCTTCGGCAACGTGCGAGCCTTCATCCCGCGCTGGTTCATCACCCAGGAGGCGCGCGAGAGCCTCGCGGACTCCTTCCACCTGGGACAGACCCTCACCTGCACCGTCGTCAGCGTCAGGCCTGATGAGGAGAAGATGACGGCCAGCCTCATCACTGCGCCGTTTGTGCATGACGTAGGTTTATAACACCCCTAATTCTATTTTAAATTCAAATTTCTTTCAAAATAAACAAAATAAAATCACTAACTCACAACACAATTACACGAAAGTCAAACTACAATCAAATTGAAATGATATTAAAAAAGCGATGATAGCCTAGCCAGAGAAGTCCCGCCTCTCAAGCCAGAGGGAGCGGCTTCGGACCCAGCCAAAGGCACGCATCAATTTGTTCATTGTGTGAACATATGTGCGTACTATAAATCATCTGCTACATGATTGGAGCCCGGTGTATGGCGACAGGGTCGCCCCCTGTCACATTTGGGACTGACTATCGTCCGGCGAAGAGCGGGTGTTGTACACCTCTACCAGCCCCCTCGGGGGAAAGGCGTGACGATATGTTTAAAAATTAAATTAATTAATAAACAGTAAAATTAACATTAGAAAATTATTCAATTGGTTTTCATTCAATTTGAGAGAAAAACTGTTTCTTTTGAATTTTGCTAGCTTATGTTCTAAAAGTTGTTCACTTTGACAGGTAGAACAACACTCTTAAGTATTGCTACACTCAATAGCAGCACCTAGTGTAAACCACGCGTTACTTACCTGTAGTAAGTAGCGCGTGGTTTACACTGACAATCCACACTACAGTGTGGTGTCAGCGTACACAATACACCTCTCCGCGCCGCGCCGAGTCTCGACTCGTCGTATCGCGCACTGTCACCGGCCAGGAAGTAGTGTAACAATCGCCTAGTAATATTCGATTCTTCAAAATTGAAGTCACAAATATTAAGTTATCATTCTTCATTGTTTTCTTGTAGATATTGATTAACAAACAGTTTCGTTTCCACAGGAGAACCGAGGAGTGAAACGTATTAATAACAAACGCAAGCAAGGTCAAGAAGTTTCAGATGAAACTCCACACAAGAAGCACAAAAGTGACGATGAGGATACAGAACCTAAACGGAAGAAGAAGAAGAAAGAAGACGACTCAGAAAAAACTGAAGTGGTCACTAAGAAAAAGAAGAAACGAATTGACACAGAATCTTCACAAGAGAATATAGACACAGAAGAAGGTTCTGAAAAAGATAGTAAAAAGAAAAAGAAGAATCGAAATGACACAGAATCGTCACAAGAAAATATAGAAACAGAAGATCCTGAAATAGACAGTAAAAAGAAAAAAAAGAAACGTAATGACACAGAATCATCACAAGAGAATATAAACACAGAAGGTTCTGAAAAAGATAGTAACAGGAAAAAGAAAAAACGCAATGACACAGAATCGTCCCAAGAAAATATCGACACAGACAATTCCACGAAAGATAAACAAAACAAGAAGAAGAAACACAGTATCAGCGAAGAAGAAAGTGACCCGATAGATACAGATTACCAAGAAGAAGAACTGTTAACCCCTCACGAACAAGGCTTACTAGACATGTCCGATTGTACCACACTAAAACAATACAAAAAACGTACAGTCGCACTACTCAAATCCATCAAGGCTAGAGCGAGACGGATTGACGTCATCGACAAAAAAATAGAATCATTAGAAGAGATAGGACTAACAGCAAAAAACAAGAAGTACCACACCGCCATGCAAGCAGAAAAACTCGTCATTCAAGAACGGACAAAGAAGCTTCTAGAAGCATTAAACTCCGCTCAGGAGAAACTAAAAGAGATGGGCTATGAAAAGAACGATAGTTACAAAGAAGAGCAGAAGAAGAGGAAAAAGGAAAAGAAGCTACTCAAAAAAGAAAAGAGTATAGAAGAGAAATCTGAGAAAATGAAAATCAAAGAAGTAGTAAAAGATACACTATGTGATATTAAAGTAGTGGAGAGTTTGGAACCGGCGTTAGAAGTTCCCAGTGCTAAGGATTTCTGGTCAATTCCTACTGATGTTGTTACTAAGAATGTGGAAGAAGAAGAATCGAGCAGTAGTGAAGACGAGGTGAGTTTCCATCGTTTATTTATTTAATTCCATAAAATTAACACGAAACTTTGTAGTCATAAATGCAGAAAAAAAACCGGCTAGATAGAATGAAAAGGGTAGATAGAATGAAACAATGGATATTAAGTATGCCAAATGAGCGGTGTTTTATTCATGCTAGCATGGTTGAAACCAAAAATATTAGTAATTGAAATCGGATTCGTTTTAACACTAAATTGTATTGAATCGTATTTTTCATTTCTTCTCTTTTAAAAAAAATTTAGTACATAATTAATTTGTAAATGACTTGTAAATAATGATGAATGATTTGTAAATAACGACATACATAATACACATCACATACCAAATAATGGCAAAATAGGAGAACAACATAATATAAAATACCCTATTTTATTGAATAAATTTAATTTAATTTCGATTTCATTTGAATTTAATTTTCATTTCAATTTGATTTCAATTTCATTTCTAAAGGTAAGAGCAAATGGACGTAATGAAGCCGATTTCCATGACCAATCAGATAATGTCCGTTAATATTTATGCGCACGGTAGCGATGATCAGATGAGCTATACGGCTGTTATTCATACCTTCTGACTATTATTCATTATTGCATTTCTGAATATTAACAAAAATCAGAGCTATTTTAAACTTGATTCCCTTTTCCAGTCAAAAGACCAGCCAAAGAAGAAGCGTAAAAAGCAAACCGTAGCGGAAAAGTTGGCCAAAGTCCGCGAAGAGGAGGAGCGAGTGCGAGCGCTGGAGCGAGCAGCCGCCGAGAGCGACGCTGCGCCGCGCTCCGTCGAGCAGTTCGAGCGGAGCGCGCTCGCTCACCCCGCCAGCAGCCAGCTGTGGATCGCGTACATGGCCTTCCATCTGCAGGTGAGACTGAGCGGTTTGAGCGAAACGAGCGGTTTGATCGAAAGGAGCTGTTTGAGCGAAACGAATGGTTTGTGCGAAACAAGTTGTTTGAGCGAAACGAGCGGTATGAGCGAAAAGAGCAGTTCAAGCGAATACTTGCTCAAACTTTGTTTAGTTAACAGGTTTAAAGTTTTATTTAATAGATCTACGTTTGGTCACGACTCATCCGACTATGTGGCTGAGTATGGAAGGAGTATGTACGTCAATCAATACTTTAGTATAAGGATTAATTTTTGTAAGTTTTTAAGTTTGTTTGGAACCTCTGAAACCACTGAAGCGGTTCTAAATTATTTCACTACTAAAAAACTACATTATCCCTTAGTGCCATCATAGGCTAAAGAACAATGCCCACTTGCACTGAACATAATTAACTATTTTAAAGTACTCCTAGCGAATTATTTGTTTATCGGAGACATAAAGTTATGAGTCTCCTAAGAAATGGCTTAAGGAGCAAGAATATTTAAGTAGAAAGAAGAAGAGCTAGCTCTTCTTTAACCCACTCCCAGCCAGCCTTGAAGCTGGCTAGGAGTTGGTTAAACTTGTTAAGCAAAAACTTATGCAATTCTTATAATCAGTGCAAGAGGATTTATTAGCTTTAAAATAATTACATTGCCAGAAAACAATCAAACTTTAATCTGAAACTTTAATCTGTAAGCACTGTATCTTTGTTCGATAAAAAGTATTATTATTGTTATACCAAGGTATTTATTTATTATCTTAATTTTTTAGTTTTTTACAATATAGATATAAAACCATAAATATTATAAAAAACTTAAAAACAAGGTTGCCGCCGGCAGTGGGGTGAGGCCCAAGCTACCGGTGGTTAGGGCTGCAGACTGAGGAACCTCCTGACAATAAGGCACATGTCTAGGATCACTGCCGACTGTATCTGGCCCTTGATCCAACCGTCTAACGAGAGCCTCTTGAGATGTTGGTCGAGGCTCTTCGCTATGAGACCGTTTACCGTGACGACTATCGGGACAATGATCGTCGAGTCAACATCCGACATGGCGGTTACCTCGTGAGCCAAGTCAAGGTACTGGCTGAGTTTGTCCTTCTCGGCCTTCACGAGGTTCTCGTCATATGGGATGGTGACGTCGACGAGCACTGCCCGGCGCTGTGATCGGTCGACATTATTATTATGGTTAATAATTACATAACAATATTTGAAAATATCTTAAAAAGAGAAGAGAAGTTAATAAATCGTATCTCGTCTCCAGGCCACGGAACTGGAGAAGGCCCGCGCGGTGGCTCGCAAGGCACTCAACACGATCCCCTTCAGAGAAGAGCAGGAGAAGCTCAACGTGTGGCTCGCGCTCATCAACTTGGAGCAGAGGTTCGGGACCAAGGTAAATATAGCTACTAAGAAACGATAGTATTGAGAGGCTCAACCCGGCATACTTTTCATTCAAACGCTCGTACGTAATGGCGTTGTAACACATCTTTCTCGATATTTTTTACTCTAATAGGTAGCCCGTGCATGATATCTAGGCTTATAAGGTACACATGTACACCTCTGCCAGCTCCACCGGGGGAAAGGCGTGACGATATGTGTTTATTATAACGAAGCAAAAAACGAAGTTGATAATAGGCCGGCCTTGATGGGCCACCATAAGCCGCTGGCTTACTGCGCGTTTGGCGCGGTCACGTGGCGCTTTTCAACTGCCTGGCTTCGTTTGATGAATATTAACCCACGCCTTCGAGCGCAGCACACTGTTTTAAATCATACGCCTGGTGTCGCTTTCGTTTATGCGTCCGAGGAGAAGATTTCATTAATGTTTTGTTATGACGTTGTCACGTTAAACTATTGTCCGTAAACCGACTTTACCGACAACCATATTTTTTTACTTGTTAAACCATGTCTTATATGTACATCCTGTTTGACTCCCAGGAGTCCCAACAGAAGACGTTGGAAGACGCCCTGCAGCTGAACGACCCTCGCCGCGTGCACTCCTCGCTGCTGACTATCCTCGCAGACACCGGGAAGCACCAGGAGCTGACTTCTCTGGTAGACCTCATGATGAGGAAGTATAAGCGAGACGCTGATATGTACATACAGGTTGGTGTCTCTTTCCTTCAACACAGAGCTCTGGAAATGAAAGGCCCGTGCCGCGTCTACTCTTAAGTTAGCTGTTCCATACAAAAAGTTAATTGGTCGGCTACAAAATGTATGGAACAGCTGGTTTTTGTTAGCGATTTGATTTGATGTGAGTAGAGAATTGACCCTTGAAATTTTCCTAGTAAGTATACTAAACAAATTTTGGCCTGGCAATATTTTGAGTATGGCACGGCCATATCGTCATACATTTCTAGCACGGCTGCTTCTGGCTGGCTACAGTCAGCAATATTGCCAGTATTGCAATAAAAATACGATCCGTCTAGGAGGGCCCCAAGCATATAATCTCTAATGTATTTGGTGTACTATGCTATAAGTACTTATGTAAATATCTAGAGAGAGTTCCGTACTGTTTATGAACGAAAAGTGACAACTTTTTAATACTAGTGTTCGGAACACGTCTTTTAGTAGCGTTGCGTCATACATTATGTACATTTAGAACCTAATAGTTGGCTGCTATTTTTGGGCCGTGCAATGTTTTTCCAGTCCATCTGGACATATAATTTATCAAAGGTACTATGTCGCAGTGTGGCGGCGCGTGCTACAAGCTGGGTCTCGTGGACAAGGCGCGGCAAGTGATGCAGAAGGCTATAGCTGTACTAGAGAAGAAAGAACGTGAGTGGACCTGTTTGCGATATTTTCATTCACGTTATACAGGGTGTTTGGTAGAGGTTTCGACAAACCAAATAGGCGTGTTCGGGGGCCCATTTGGAGAATACAAGTTGGCCAAAAAAATCCCTGAACCCTCATTTTTTTTTAAAGTCTTTTTTGAGAATTTTCCGGTTTTCACCATGATTGTACCTATTTACCATCAAAATCGGTATCGGGAGTTTTTTTATTTGTAATCATATCTCTGCCATTTTGAAAACATTCCAATAACTGCCTCGACAAATAAAAAACTATATAATTATCGAACCTACTCACAAAATTTCAAGAGGTTAAGAAATGTGACCTGTAGTGGAAGACAAGCGTCGGCGGCAGGTCTACAGCTCAACGTCACTAGTAAATTTATTTTGTTACTTGATTGAATCAGGCGTTACTTTGCGGAAGTTCATCTTCAAAACTGTTGTGTATGCAAATCTCTAGTGTATTTTTAGTTTCCGCTCTAACAAAATATACTAGAGCGAAAATACACTAGAGATTTTTATATACAACAGCTATTTTTTTTACGAAGTCATGACAGCCTAGATGGAGAAGGCCCGCCTTTCAAGCCGGAGGGAGCGGGTTCAAACCCAGCCGACGGCACGCACCAATGTGAACATATGTGCGTATTGTATGTCATCTGCTACTTTACTGGAGCCCGGTTTATGGCGACAGGTTCGCCCCTTGCCACATTTGGGACTGAATATCATCCGGCAAAGTGTGGGTGTTGTATTACACCTCTGCCAGCCCCCTCGGGGAAGAGGCGTGACGATATGTTTAACACAGGGTGTCTGGTGGCAGGTTTATATTTTCAAAGTCAAATAAAAAAATACTATTTGACATTTCGTCTTAATTAAAATATTGAACGACCAAATAATAATGCGGATTTCATTTTTTGAAGATTATATAATCCAAATGTTTTCCATCTTGTACACACTGTTCAAACGGAGCCTCGTGTTCTGCGCTACACGCTGCAGTAAACTTTGTTCAATTGTGCTCATTTCTCGACGAATATTTTCTTTTAGCTTCACAAGAGTTCGGGGATTCTTAATGTAAAATCTGTCTTTAAGGTAGTCCCATAAGGTCCCATAAGGTCGGTAGTAGTTGTAAGCCAAAATTTGTGAGACTGTAATTTATTTATTATTTGAAAAAATAATGCCCCTCAGAGTCTTGCCTGTTCTTCTGAGTAGAGGCTCTTTATCCGAACAAGGTCTATTGAGTCTATTTAAATCTATCGAGTCTATTTAAATAACTTTGACGTTCATAAGTGTATCTTTGATACCTAAATTGAATAAAAACATTTTGACTTTGACTTTTGACTTTGTCGTCTAGCCCCGAGCATTTTCGAAAAAAATGGTCCAATTATTCCATTCGTTGATAAGGCGCACCAAACAGTTACCCTGGGGCAATGCAATGGTTTTTGGTGTTTCAGTCGAGGGTTATGGATTCTTGGAGACCAGTAACGGCAGTTTTGCTTGTTGACGTGCCCGTTTAAATGGAAATGAACCTCGTCGCTCCAAAAAAAAGGATGCACAGTTTGAAAACGCTCCAACATCGTTTCACAACATGTTTTGCGTAAAACACACAAAGTCACTTTCTTTAAGTTTTTGGATGATTTGAATTTTAAAGGGATGGATCTTAAGATTCTTTTTAAAAATTTCACAAATAATCGCTCTTGGAAGTCTCAGTGAGGCTGCCCTTTTTCATATCGACAGTCGTGGATTTTTACGTAAACTCTCTTCAACCATGCTGTTCAATGTTTCCGAAAGTCCTTGAAGATCGACTGGGCCCTGGCCGGGGGGTGTTCATAGCCGAAACAGTTGTGTTTTTATTTTTATTTTTATATTTGACATAATTATCAATTATTATTGTTCTGACATTCGTTTTTAATTATAAATATTCAACTGTGACGTGTAACTATAGGAGTTATCAATAAATTCTGATTTCTGATTTCGGAACCTCTGCACCCAGGAACGAATTAAATTATCCGTCGAAAATCTAAATGTAACATGTCGACGAGCAATTACGTACGAATCGTTACTCTTGAAAAATGATGGCAAACTCACCGATGCTCACTCGACCACTAAGACATCGTGACTGCAAAATCCGCACCGCGATCACTGATTCCAACGGCTGGTGTCGTTGGAACCTCTCTCCGCACCGTTTATTGCTTTTTGAAGTATTTGTGTTTCAAAACATAAATCTGCCACCAGACACCCTGTATAAACCGACGGTCTGTGATGACATTATGTGTGTATTGTTTTACTTGGTATCATTCGCAGACGTGCACGTGCTCGTTCAGTTCGCTTTGCTGGAGCGAGCTAGCGGCGGGCGCGAGCGCGCCGAGGCGCTGCTCGAGCACGTGCTGGCCGCCTACCCGCAGCGAGTCGACGTGTGCGCGGTCTACGTCGACATGCTGCTCAAGACTGGAGACGCGGAACAAGTCAGGTGAGGGAATCACCACGATTTACCCTGAGGCCAAGTAGGCCCAAGCCTAGAACTTTAGAGGTGACCAAAAATGACAAAATTAACAGTCTAGTCCGACTTAAATACTGGGTAGTCCTAGGCTGACCAAAGGCTGGCTGGGGTGACCAAAAATTACAAAATTAACGGTCTAGTGCGTTTCCGACGTTCTGTTACTGGGCGTTCCGCACGAAATTGTTGGTATGTGAATAATAGTGAGCATTACTCTCCCAATATTTTCCACTTAAGAATAATTTGATCAGTAATCTATATGGATCGCTCAGTTATTCTGAGGGGTGTAGACGCTGCGAATTATAGAATGCGTGAATCCGTCGCGATAGCATCTAATGCGCGGTAAGAGAGGGGCGGCTGGTACCTATGTATATATGGCCTAGGGCGGCCAAGGCTCCAAATTCTCTACTGGGAATCACACCGACGTTCGGGTGCTTATCCCACATAAGGATGAGCAGTGCGAGGATATTTGGCCAGGAAAAAATCTACTAATAAGACCACTGAAGTAAAAAAAACTAGTAGTTCCCCTCGAAAGGAGACCTTGCATATCTCTATAACGTCTCGTCAAATTTCGCTTAGATGCAAACTATTTTTTTTTATTTGGATAAACTACTTGCCTGCAAAATTTCATTAAGATCGGATCTACGATACTCAAGCTATCGTCGGACAAACAACTGCCGAGATGTTCCAGTAGATTGAGACGTCGCCTCGCTCGGTCTATGAATGAAGATGATAAATCCTATTGATCTTCGATCAGATAAACATATATAGATGTCAAGTCTCAATACGTAAAATGGCACCTTTAAAACAAGGCTTAGATCAAGTGTAAGCCTTGTTTCGCTGTCAGTCGCTCTGTGATCGCGCCGGTGTCACGACGCCTAAATGTGCTAAAACTCTAGCAGATGTCATGAAATGAAATGAAATGAAAATATATTTATTGCCAAAGTAAAAAAAAACACAATGGAAATAATTAGGTACAATAGGCAGATAACTACGGTGGCAAAGGGAGTAAGCTCAGCACTGAGCTGCGTAAAACTAGATCAGTTTATGCAAGGCTGATTTTCAGCTTACCCCTAAACTCAGCAACGTTACGTTACGTTATCAACGTTATTGCGAAATGATAAGGCTTAGATTCAAATTAAGGTAAAAATGTATTTGATTATTTTGAATAGAATGCTAAGTGTCGATGCGGTGCCACCATAGAGGCCTGATTAATAATGAAACCCGACATCTAAGTATATTTGATCAAAGCTATTGCTAGATTTTTTCCTCGCTACACCTCGCACCGCTCTTATTTTAGTCGAAAAGTATCCTTAGCAACGGCACACCGGTTCCTTTAAATCTTACAAAAAACCATTCATCATCCAAGATAAAAAAAATACAGACCACATACAACCTCCACCTTTTTGGAAGTCGATTAAAAAGTACCCTATGTGTTTATAGTAGTTTTTTTTCCTTGTAGGCAAGTAATGGAAAGGATGACGTCACAGAAGCTTCCGGCTCGCAAGATGAAGATTCTGTACAAGAAATGGGTTGAAGTAGAAGAGAAGTATGGAAACGAAGAGCAGGTTGAAAGCATCAAGCAGCGCGCCATGGAGTTTATTGAGAAAGCCAAGTTTTAATATCTTCAAATTATGATTTTAGCGGTTTTAGACATTACCCTAAGGGTATCATGCAATCTGTCGTATGCAAACTAACAAGGTAGCGTTGTGTAATAATAAATAGATACATACATATAGTCTGGGAATAGTTATACAGTGTTTTTCTTTTAATTTTTTGAACTCAATCGAAAAAGACCAAACACTGTATAACTATTCGGAGGCTATACAACGTTTATTGCTAAAAGGGATAATCACTACCGACCCCTTACTCTAACGCGTGAGATTTGATTCTTTGTCAGTCTCACTCCTATAACTTTTTGAAAACATCTCTCACGCGCAAAAATAGGGACCAAGAAAGCCAAATTATCAATCGCATGCGATAGATTGGGTGGTGTAGTACCTACCCTTTTTTTTAAAGTTGATTGAAATTAAAATGTTGCCATAGTTCAATTTAAATGCCCCTGAAACTTTTGTTATCCTACCGCTAAGGCGTCAACAGTGAAGTTTCAAAAGATCTTTCGAAGCTTTGTTTTAAGAACAATTGTAATTTATAAAAAATAAATCTAAAATAATTTGTACACAGTTTTTTATTTATAATAGTTTGAACATGTAGGTTTTACTACTTTTCGTCGTATGGTTGCTGTTGAACACTTCGGTCATCGGCATCGGTGGGGGCGGCGGGACTGATCCAGTCGTAATTTCAGGCACGGGAGTTTCGGCTTTACTACAAACTACAGAAGGCTTAAAACTACTTGGCACTCTGACGCCGTAAATAGATACGGGCGCGCAAACTTCATAACCTAATTTAGTGTAAAAAATCTCCTGTCCCTTCGTTGATAAGTGAATCATTTTCGTTTTCAGTACATTTTTACAGTAATCTTCGACATAATGCATGAGGTAGCTTCCTAATTTCTGGCCACGCATAGATTTACTTATGACTACAGTTTCAACAAAACAACTTTCAGGTATGCTAGGTATAGGCGTGAGCTTACAATGTCCTAAAAGGGTTTGTTTATCAACTAAAATTAAACTAGTGGGTAGTTCGTCGCGAGATGCTTGCAGAGACATCATCCTTGCAGTTTCGCTGCGAGGCCATTCGTCGTTTATTAGATCACAGCATGCTCTCAAATACTGTGGATAGTTGTGAAGAGGTAATACTTGAAGGTTTCGTGGATTCATTGTTCATCTGAAACCAAAATTCAAGGATAAAGAAATATATATTTTATATATATTTTTCAATACGCTTTGCTCGAAAAGTGTACTTTGTGTGGCTGTTGACATTGCTCGAAAGTTGATAATCGTACACGGGCAGCGCACCGTGTGGAGTCATTGAACACTGGTAGAAACGGAAAGTTTTTTTTGTAATTAAAGAAACCACCCTTTGAGGAAATCTTTAGCTTAGTACGAAAATAATGTACTAAAATACCTATTAGTTATTTTTCACACCTTTCGCAACTTTTTTGAAAATTACATTTGGCAAAACCAGTTAAGTACCAGGTATCGCTTCTGCCATCCTGGTATCTGAGAAAGCTAATTGCAAACTCGTGATTTTGTCTGCTCGTTTGCAAAAAGCTACTTTCCATTCTTACATCACAATCTACTCTTTATTTGAGTTTCCACTTTTTAGCAGGGTTAGGTTTTTTTGCTGGCAGCACAAGAAGCTTTTTCTGACATTTATTTTTGACAAATCGGTGTTATGTCACTTTTGTATGTCATTATCCCTATTTGAGGTTATGATTTCTTGCAGCTCAGCTGGAGTTTGTTTATTATTTTTGTCAAATACAAAGAAAAACTCTTTTACGCGGAAGGACTTTAGATACGCACCAATCGATTTAAGGGGGGGGAGGGGTGGGAGGGGGAGAGGGGTAGACCCCTCCCGTAAAGGGGGGAGTTGCGGAAACCTCCCCTTCCAGAGATATGAGCATTTTTGTGTTGCAACATAACCTCACTTTTTTCGATTCTTTTCGTTGTATTTGATGTTTATTTAATTAATTACAATAATATTATTTAACAGAATATTTCAGAGCACTTCGCCGGCCGCTGCCGCGGCACGCTCGCTTCGCTCGCTCGGCTCGTGCGTTGTTTTTCATGTTCTAACATAACCTAACCTAACCAAATTGTTTCTAGAAGCAATTTCGACATTAGCTAGTTTAGGTCTATAAAATATTATTTAACAGAATATTTCAAAGCACTTCGCCGGCCGCTGCCGCGGCACAATGATGATAACAAAAGAACTAACCTAACATTAGCTAGTTTAGGTTTGCTATAAAATAAAACATAAAATATTTTTGAGAGGCATTCGATTTTGTAAACAAACGATGACTGTCTTTGACGTGACAGCACAGAAACTCAAGATGGCTTCGATTACGTTCCTTTTTTACAAGTTTGTTAAGTCATAATTAAAGAGAAAAAAATTAAAAACTTGGTTTTTTTTAAATTAAAAAAAAGGTTTTTCGATAAAGACAACGTTATTTATAATGAATAAAACGATATATCATATAAATAAATAAAAAATAGCCGAATTTCAAATTTTTATGTCGTGCGACATGTTTTTCAACTTTCGTAGAACGTAGAACGGACCGCTCAGTTTCGAAACTTATGTTATAAACTGTGAAAATTTAAGGTTAATTTTTCGATTTTCAATTAATTATTGAAAATCGAAAAGTATAAGTTTCCGCAAGTTTTCCCTCTACAGGAAGCCTTCTTATAATAAGACCTATGTGTGAAAAAAACATGAACCGTGAAATCGATTGGTGCGATTCTAAAGTTGAGCCAACTTAATTATAAATACAAATAAACTTCTAACCTGTGCGTTGTACTAGTTCCTGCGTATGTATTTCGTTGTTTAAGTCGGTAAGTCCATTTTTTTTACTCGATATTTTGAGTGCGGTTCCGCAGACGAGCGATGATTCCGGACTAAACTAACCCTATTTTTATCTGTCACGGTTAAAAAATTGGAGATTATATCAGTGTGGAAAGCGTGAAACTCTAGCGCGCCTATTTTCAGCTTAAACACGATTCTCATTAAGCCTGTCGTACGCTCATATTAAGCTCTAAATAATCTCAAAAACTGAACTTGATTTTAGCTAGCCATGGAAGACGATGATGATGTCCCTACTCTGTCCGCTGAGACCTTCTCAGCTTTGCAGGAGTTTTATACAGAGCAACAGAAAAGGCAGGAAATATTTGACAAACTGGAAGCAGACAACAAGCTAAAGGAAAACATTTTATTTGATGAAAATTGGGTAAGAAATGAACACTGTATCTTAATTATAATATCCAAAAGTCAACCATATTCTACATACCTACTTCACTCTTTATATAATTTTTTACAATACATATTCCTTTGAAATTGATTTTTTAATTTTGTTTCCACAGCAACTGAGTCAATTCTGGTATGATGAAAATACAGTACAAGCTCTTGTGAAAGTGATCGACCAGACAGTTCCCGATGGTGGCAAGGTGGCTTTGATATCATGTCCCACATTATTTGTTCCTGTCAAGAGACAAATTGGTGAAAGAGCTACAGGTACCATTAATCTAGCAAAGCTCTACAATTTTTTTAAATTTTAATATGATAAAAAGTAATACTTCAAAATTTTTTTAATGTCATAATAAGTAAAGTCAAAATGTCTTTTTGAATTAGGTATCAAAGATACCAAACACTTAAGAAATATCATTTCAATACATATAACAAATTATTTATTTATTTTTCAAAAATTTTTCAGTAACTCTCCTAGAGTACGACAGAAGGTTCGAAATCCACGATCCTGACTTCATATTTTACGACTACAACTACCCGGACAAGCTGCCACCTGAAGCCCTAATCTCATACGACTTAGTCATAGCTGACCCACCATTTCTATCCGAAGAGTGTATCACAAAAACATCAGAGACAATAAAACTAATGGCTAAAGAGAAGATCGCGGTTTGTACAGGGGCAACGGTGAAGGAACATGTGGAAAGACTGCTAGGACTAAAACAGTGTGAATTTCAACCACAGCACAGAAACAACTTGGCTAATGAGTTCTCTTGCTATGCCAACTTTGATCTGGATGGGGCATTGAGATGATGATTATTGAATGCATAAATACTTGAAGTTAATAATAATACTTAATAACACAATTCAAATCAAAGCTCAGGGGGGCTATCGCGTGAGATGAGATGAGATTTTATCTTGGTCACTCTCACACCTATGATGTTTCAAACGAGAGCAACAAGGACGAAAATAAGTGAGATGAAAATCTAAAATCTCCGAATAGGGTCCCTGGTCTGTAATCAGACATTCCACATGAAAAAAAGTTTTGTTTATTAGTGTTGGTTATTATTTGAATTAGAAACAGATGTATCAAAGATGAATCTAAGATTTAGGTATGGTTACAGCTACATTGTTAAACATTGTTTACAAGTTAAACTGACTAAATGAAGTTTTAGCTGCTATGTTATAAAAATAATAATTATTATGTTACAAAAATATGTCAGTAAAATAATGTTTTTGTTGCAACAATATTTGTTATTTTATCTATAAGAGTAAAAATAAAACAATGTTTAAAAAAAAACATTTTACTTTTTATTGTTCTTAACAAAACTAGTACTTTGTTACATTAAATTATGCTGGTTAACATTTTTTTTTTAAATTTTAGTCTTTCAAATTGATAAACTTTCCACTACATTTAAAATATATGTTTCATTTAACAGTACAGTATGATGTCTTATATCTAGTGAACAGGTTACGATTTGAGCCTGAAGCTGTACAGGGCTGGTTCAATCGGCAACTGTTTAAGATAATTTAATTAAGCAAGTATATCCCTGGTGCTTGCGAATGAATTTCCTTTCACACACTATTCACCACGTCCCGTCGCGGAGCTACGACATTACGATTGGCCAGCTCTAAAAGTATCGGCCAATCATAGACGATTAAATCGTTGTGCTATTTTGAGCGCAACTTTACATTGGTGAGAGGGCATTATGAATGGTCTTTGATTAAAGGACGAAAGTTACCTTTTTTACAATCAAATGTACAAAATGGAGCTCCCAAACCATAAATTAACAATAATTTATGGTTTGGGAGCTCTACTAACTAGTAGCTTCCGAAAGACACCGCAGCATCTTGTTCTAGCAGCCTCTACCGCTGCCCGCCACTCCTCGATTAAAACCAACCCTGTACCAGCCAATTAGCGAAGTTATCTCATTGACGTTATGAACAATATTTTGAAATACATTTTAGTAATGACGTCACATATTTAATTGAAATAACAATCAAAATAGTTGTTTCTAGACACGCATCTACAATTTTGAAACTGGTAGATATTCTTGAGATTTAAACCCAACAAATTAGCCATCATACTATGAGTACATAACAATCCGAATATCAAAATATTTCGCATAATAATTAGAGCCATTATGCTAAAGTTAAAGTACTACACGAGGCCCTCATGTGATGCTATAGTAATCAAAATTATTATTATCATCATGGACATTTCATCTTCACTTACAATTACTCTCTACAATACAATAAATAATTTCCTAACATTTATAGAGATAAATTCATCAGTATTATTGATAAATTGAATGATTTGGTTTCTAAATACCTATAGTTTTATTATTATTATTATTAATACAAATAAGATAGGGGTGCGACTACACAGCGTATACTTTCCACGCGCGCTTTCTCAACACGAAACTCGTAAGCGCGTCGTGATGACACACTCATGTTAATGCACCTTAAAATCACTGTATCTATTTAGGAAAGTGTGAAAAAAATAGGATTCATTTGTACTAAAACAATGTAGGTTTCTATATTGAAAATATTCACTTCTCTCTAACAATAAACCCAACTCTTCCAACACCTTAAAAATAAATTATTTGAATAAGCTAGCTAATATTTATTGGGGTCTATCTACAAGGCCATTTTTCTATTCTGGGGTAGGCTTGCAAGCCAGTGAAACCCATTCTGAGAATGCATTATTGAGCAGAATTTTAATTCTACTTGAATGCAGCCTTAGAAAAGGTTTATATTTTATCTTATAATAATATTATTATAAAAACGATAAATACAAAAATGCGCCGTATTGATACGAGCTGATACGCATGCGTGATGGCTTTCGGTAGTGATGGAAAGCGCACAGAAGCGATACCGTCGCAATACGGTTGAAGATCGACTGATTACTTAGCCTAAGAGCGTGTTAGAATATAGCTGACTGAAGGATTAAGGAGGCCTTTGCCGGCTGTAACGTCAGGTCCCATTAAGGCTGGGGCCAAACTAGTGATTTTATTTACATTGTGAGTCGCACAAAATTGTGACTGCCTCGATGGCTCAGTTGGTAGTGAACCTGCCTTCTGAGCTTGGGGGCGTGGGTTCGATTCCCACCTAGGGCAAACATTAATGTGATGAACATTTGTGTTTGTTCTATGTCTGGGTGTTAATATGTATTTAAGTATATATTTAAAAATATTTAAGTATGTATATCAGTCCCTGGCAGCCATAGTACAAGCTTTGCTTAGTTTGGGGTCAGGCGACCGTGTGTGGAAGTGTCCCCAATTTATTATTTATCAATTTATTATTAAAAAAATTACGCGACATTCGATTTCATATAATACTCCACGGTGACGCAAAACGAGTTACCTACGAGTTAGTAAGCAATTGATTACGCGACTCACAATTTAAAAAAATTACGCTCGTTTGAGTCTAGCCTCATCTTATTGATGTTGCTATCAATCATATTAAGCGTAAATTATGCCATATACTATATGAATATATAAAATAGTAAGATCAGAAGCTTTCTGTCAGTTATATTAGAACACGCCCTAAAAATATAAAAGTGTTGTCTTACAACATTCTATACAAAATCGAATGAACAAAATTAAAATGACAAAAATAAAACTGAAATTAACGAACTTTACAAAATCGAACGAAATATCAAAATTGAAATCAAAATAAAATATCTCATAAAATACTTTCCAAATACAAGTAATCAGATATTGACAATATTGTGCCAAATAATCTAACACTAAAATTATACAAAGGAATAAAAGATCACAACCGTAGCTAAGAACTACAAATTATGCTGTCTTTTTGAGTGGAATTGAAGCCATGCATGCATTAAAGATTTCATTAACATTCGTTTTAGTAAATACATTATTTTTTTCCATATTCTAATAAACTAAATGTCAACAATGGCCAGTTGAATAAAAAATCTCCAAATTAAAGTTCGATGAGCATGGACCTTGGACAATTGTAGTTTAACCAGCCCATATGTCAAAAACAGTGGTCAAACTTAACGTTTTGTTAAGTTTTGATAGCAACAAGCAACAAGACAACAGCACACCGAAACTTGACAGGGTGATTAAGTATTAACCGTCTGTTTTGACAGCTATTCAGTAAGCTACATGTCAAAAATGAACCAGTACACAAATAATCGACCTGTTAAGTTTTGATAAATATGGGCCTAAAGGTATTTTCTTCAATGCATTAATGACTTTTAATTCTAATTAAAAGTAAATACAGACTTACATTTCATATGAGGTGGCCACTGTAAGCTTCATATTAGGTAAGTTAGTATGAAGCAAAAAAAACCTACCTTTTTTGTTAGTACAAAAATATAGCAAAAGAAAAACTTGTCATGAGTAAAGATTATGTATATCATGAATATATTAATTACTACATACTACTAGAAATATGTATTTTGATATTAAATGACATGTTTTTCGTTTTGTTTTATGGGTCATTTTTGTCACTGTAGCAAGCTATATGATGCAATATACTTTACAACAATCAGGGAAGGCACTATACGTGAAAATTATATCATAGATTAATATCATCATTTTCATTCCAACTTGAGAACGTCACAAAATAAATATATCTTTACAAAATAGTAGCAACTGTTTAATAAATAAAAACGTTTGTTTGTCAACTACAATACCAAATAATGATAAACAATTAATTTTCATATTTTACAAAAAAATATATATAATTAAATAGGTTAAATTTATATTATTTATCAATTAGGTAGTTGTAGTTTATAATATATTAGAAGTTAAAAAATTAAAATAAATATTACTTGTATATTATTATATCGTATTTTATATCACATTAGTATATAATATCCTAATGTAATGGAATATACACTTTGATGTGAAAATATTATTTTATTTAGCTTCAAATATAAGCTAGCTCTTACTTAGTTTCTTACAAGTCTTTTTTTATTTATTTTTTCTGTAAGAAAATTTGTCTACATTTTTTTTATTTGACGAGTTTTCATTTAGTTTATTTTGGACATTTATAAACCGTCCGATTAAAAAAGCTATTTATGTTAAAAAATCTATATTTAGCCAAGTCTTGCCCAGCTGCGTCGGAGGATCGATTCTATGGGAGTTTTTTTTAACTAAGCAAAGCGTTAAAAAATCCTCAATTAGGTAGTTAAATTTTCCGTTTTTTACTAACTCTGTATTATTTTATATCAGTAGTTTATGTTAAGAAAACATCTTTACCCAAAACTACTGATATTATCTATTGCTAGCATTATCAATCAATCCACTGACAAAGTCTATGTAATCTACAATTGAGCTTGGGGATGTCGGAATATTAAATATTCCACACCCACTCACATATTTAGAGAAATTATCCTCCTATATTTTAAGATTAAGTTTAAATCCGACGAGCTGAGTAAAGACGTTGCCATTGGCTAAGCCTATTCATGTAATAAATTTATCCATTAAATTGTATGAGAATTAGCCTTGGTCGTATCATATGCAACAAATCTCATGGCTGTTATTTAATCGCTCAGCAAAAAACTTCTTTCTCCTTATTAAAAAAACTCAGCAGGAAATTGCATATTTGGCAATTGGCCAGGTTCGAATAATAAAAAAAAATATTTCATTGTTCAAAAAAATTAAAGAAAAAATGGATTACCCGTTGCTAAAATAATACCTATGTATCTTTATTTTAGTGAAAATGTAAGGTTGGTTTGATTTGATGCCACATTTGATGCGCGCTAAAAGAATTCTGATGTACTATTATTCCTATGTAATGTTACCTGACCAAGGCCAATATCCCCAACTCCCTACTCGATTAGTATAGTTATCTATTTTTCACATCAGACCGTGTAAATTCCGATAAATAAACTACATATTAAAACTAGATAATCTATGAGCTCGTACGAGCTATTTATCTATGGAGCTCGCCACTTGGGGTTTTCTTTCATCTAACTATCGGGGTACTTGGTACTTGTCGTTTGACTTATAGATATACAGTTGACAGCAAATAAAAAAGAAAAAAAATGTCAAATAAGAAAAAAAGGTTGACATCAGTATTTTTAAACTCGCGTTTCAAACAATTCAGTGTTTTTCAAACACTTCTAAGGTACTTATTAAAAAGAAACGACAAAAAAGGTCACACAAAGAAAACATAGCTAAAGAAGAATCTTATTAACTTCATATAAAAAATTATAACTCATTAAACATCAACCCAATAATAAAAATAAATTTAGATTGAATTACTAAATATTAAAAATTCATCAAGCGCCAAACTTATAGTGTCAAATAAATTTACACTAAAAAAAATATACAATAAAAAAAAGTATAACACATTCTGTATATCTATCTGCTAAACGAAAGGGAAAATGTCCTCAAATGACAAGAGTCTAAACACACAAACTAAAGGAAGCCCGAAACCCTAAACGAATCTCTTACAAATTGCACAAAATATACAAAACAACCACAAATATAAGATACACTGAAACTAATATAACTAAAGGCTAGTTCACACTAGGACAATAAACATGTGACCCGTCTTAGTGTGCACTAGTTTTAACATGTCAAACTTATCACTCCGAAAGTAGAAACTATATAGAATATAAAAAAAACATTCATGTCATCTTTTTACTGGAAAAAAAGGAAAATATCGCTCTCTCTTTTACTCAATTGAGTCAATCGTTTTACTCTTTCACTCAAGAGTTCTACTTTCAAAATGATAGTAGATGGAAACTTAAAAACGAGTCCTTTAGGACAATAATTAAAGTCACTTTTTCTGTGCAACGAAACGTATCATGTTGTACTCAGTCTTACAATCTCATGCGTTAACAATGTCAATACAAAAGTGTTCTATATTATTAAAAGATCGGTCTTTAGGCCTTTTTTTAGATTATCGCGACCACACTTACTCTTAAGACATTTCTAACGAGAGAGAAAGAGACTAAGATATTTTGGCGTGCCAATAAAAAGCTTCTGGCTAAGATTGGTCGGTTTTATTATGTATCAGTATCTCAATAGATACGTATCGATACGTCTCGTTGCGTACTTACGAATAAAATGAAACTATATTGTGATTGGAACTCGTTACCCGACCGAAAATTACAATAAGGTGGTAATTTGTCTTATCATGTCATAAATGCTAGATTGACCGAAGCTCTAGACAAATTATTGTCAAAAATCATTCAGACGAACATAGAACCTTCTTCTGTTTGGATGTCGGTAGTCGATGACTACTTTTTGGACCTCGATCGTCCTCAAGTCGATGTATAAGTATAGGACACGTTTGAAGTTCTCGACTAAAGTTTCATGGATTATTCAGATCCGTTGTCAGATCTTAAGACTTTTTGATCCTCGTCTTTATCATTACCATGTTTTGTAAGAACTCGCTTTCACTGTCTTTTTGTTTGTTTCATATCAACCGGAAGAAGTCTGTGATTTAGTTGTCACTGTACGACGTCAATCTCATGTAATGTTTTACTGAAATTCGTATTTTTTTTAATGAAGTTGTCTTGAGCTTCGGCCAACGTTAAGTCGCGAACAGATCAGTGCGTCATGTCGACGTCAGTTAAGGACAGTCCCGATGCTACGTTACGAAAGGCACCCTCGGTTGCGCCGGCGCCGGCACTCGTTGCTGCTTTTACCCTTTATAAGGGTTTTGGTGGGGGAAGGGGGGTTACACAATGTCCTGCGTTTTGGTATATAACCACAATCTATGGAGGTGTGGGACCTTTATCATTCGTGAGATATACAACTTTTTCTCGAATCATTTTGAATCAAATATTAAAATGTATTATTTTTAAAATAAAAGTTGCAAACTTAGTTTTAAATCTGAATAGAAAGCCAAATCTACGTGTTAAAAACACCTCATCACCAATACAAGATTATAGTAAAAACATCTTTTGCTACCCAATAACCTTGTTTAGAAATCTTTTGTCACATTACCCCTGCATAAGTTCTGTCAAGTTAAACCCACACTAATACCCCCTTAGCAGTAAACGTTGTATAGCCTCAGAACAGTTACACAGTAGCTTATCTCTTTCTTTCTTTTAAATTCTAGATTCCAGGGGGAGTGGGTTCGAACCCAGCCGACGGCACGCACCAATGTGTTCATTGTGTGAACATATGTGCATATTATATGTCATCTGCTACAAGACTGGAATCCGGTGTACGGCGACCGGCTCACCCCCTTTCACATTTGAGACTAAATCATCAGGCAAAGTGTGGGTGTTGTATTACACTTCTGCCAGCCCCTCGAGAAAAAGCGTGTTATGTTCTTTAAAATTATTGAACGCGATCCAAAGAGACTCTGAAGCTATTCCGATGCTATGCAACGTATATGCCCCGCAACAGTGACCCCCCCCCCTCCCCCCCCGCGCTCCCCCCCCCCGGCTACCGGCGGCGGCGCGCGGCGAGGTAGAGCAGCAGCAGCAGCAGCAGCACGACGTGGTAGAGCGCGAGCGCGGCGGCGGCCAGCAGGCGCAGCAGCCGCGCGCCCGCCGCGCCCAGCGCGCGCCGCGTGGCGAGCTCCGCGCGGCATCATCCCGTGCCGCACTTGCCCGACTCGAACACGCCCTGCGGACAACAAGCGACGGTCAAACATCGCCATCTCACCTAGAGAACACGCCCTACGGACAACAAACGACGATCACACATTGCCATATGACCTAGAGAACACGCCCTACGGACAACAAACGACGATCACACATTGCCATATGACCTAGAGAACACGCCCTACGGACAACAAACGACGATCACACATTGCCATATGACCTAGAGAACACGCCCTACGGACAACAAACGACGATCACACATTGCCATATGACCTTAGAGAACACGCCCTACGGACAACATACGACGGTCAAACATTGCCATCTCACCTAGAGAACACGCCCTACGGACAACAAACGACGATCAACCTTTGCTATATGACCTAGAGAACACACCCTACGTAACACAAATTACACTCAAATGTCTACACTCCACCCCATGAACCAACGAACAAAGTTTCGCTCTCTATTAGCTTTGTTTTCGTATGTACGTATAGTACAAATCTTGCAAGCAAACATGCTCATCATTACAGACTTTTACGTCCCTACCCGCATCACCACCAGGTCAGGAACAACGACGAGGGTCGACAGGAAAGAGACGAGAGACTACGTCGAGGTTGAGTTGGGGAGGTGAGTCCACCACTCTCGTTCAGTGCGGGTCGGTGGATGTCACAAGTCTTTCGAAACATTCTGTCAGTTTTGTCACGATAATTTCCTTTATCGTAAGAGCCACTTGTCATATTTAATTGCACTTAAAAAAATTCGAGAGAAACCTTCATTGGCACATTGCATTGCACGGCCAGGGTCGGGCCCACGACATACGGGTCAGAAAGCGCGGGGCATCCCATTCGGTCAACGCGGTTTTTTTTTACTTATTCAATCGAACTCACTCTTGTACAATGCTATCCAAAAGTTACTAACCTTCCTGCTCAATATTGTACAAAGCCATACATAAGTGAATTGAGTTACTAATCTTCCTGCTCGTTCTTATACAATGCCATACATAAGTGCGGTGAGTTACTGACCTTCCTGAAGAAGGGCGAGAAGCTGACGAGCGCGTCCCTGGTGAGCGGCGCGGCGTGGAAGGGGCAGCGGCGGTCGGCGGCGCACGTCGCCAGCAGCCGGCGCAGGAACGACTCCAGCTGCCCGCGCCGCGCGCGCGCCACGCCCTCCGACGACCACAGTTGCCGCGCCGGGAACGGGATCGACGACACCTGCGCGCGAGGGACGGTTAGTCACGGGGCGGCTGGGGGGACGGGGTCGACGACACCTGCGGCCGGAGACAGTTAGTCACGGGGCTGCTGAGGGAACGGGATCGTCGACACCTGCGGCCGGGGACAGTTAGTCACGGGGCTGCTGGGGGACGGGATCGACGACACCTGCAGCTGGGGACAGTTAGTCACGGGGCTGCTGGGGGACGGGATCGACGACACCTGCAGCTGGGGACAGTTAGTCACGGGGCTGCTGGGCGACACCTGCGGCCGGGGACAGTTAGTCACGGGGCTGCTGGGGGACGGGGTCGACGACACCTGCGGCCGGGGACAATTAGTCACGGGGCGGCTGGGGGACGGGGTCGACGACACCTGCGCGCGAGGGCGAGGTCAGCCACATGGCTGGTGGGAGGACGAGAACGTGACACTTTATGGTACCTACCATTTACTTGACATTTTTTGTAAAACTGTATTGCTTTAATATCTAAGACTCTATGTGATGCCATAAATAGTCTCTAAGACCTTTAGGCCACTTCACCGAAACATTTGCTGATGTAACTGTATTCGTCGCCAGCGCGGGCGCGAGTGCGAGCGAGAGGAGCAGACGGTTTAGTGCGCGGGAGCATGCGCCATCTCTCTGCGCAGCGTCACCGTCCGCTCACCCCTCTTACCTCGAATGGGACCTAAAACTCGATGAGTGCGCAGGTTCCTAGCTACCTTGGGTCCGTACGTGCGGCGCATGGTGAGGTAGAGGTCCCGGAAGCGGCGGTAGCGGCGCAGCAGCAGCCAGCGGCTGGAGGCGCCGAGGCACACGCGCACCTCGTACTCGTGGTGCGTGGACGCGCCCGCGCCGCGCGTCACCCAGCCCGGGATGCTGATCACCTCGTCTAGAGAGGTAGAGTGATTAGATAACCTTGTAGCACATCAAGGCGAGAGGAAAGAAGCTCAAGAGCCCAATGACCAAGGCCAAATGGAGCCGAGAAGTCGGTCCACAATGATCCCCAATGTTGTGTGTTTTTTTAATGGTTCAGTGTCTTGTCCCACTGGCGATTTGAATAGCGGGGCGAGACCGATATTACCACGTAGTCGCAGAGATCTCGCTACGTGCGCGTCGCGTTTTCTTAGCAACCCACTTCGACCTCCCCGTGTTCATCTTTTGAAGCAAACACTCGTTTACCCGTTTACCGATATCGCTCCGCCATAATATTAACAATAGTCATATTAACAAACATAAACCTGTGTTCACTCGGTATCTTGAGATGAGGGTGCTTAAAATATTATGTTCTTCGTGTATGGCTAGCGACATTGTGAAATATGATCTAATACACTATACATTTTATAGCATTTTCATTGTATGTGACAGCTTTTAGTGTTTATCTCAATAAAGTCTACTTTTAACTATGTTAAGCCCCTCCTAAACCAAATTCGAACATTGATAAATGGATACAAACTTACTGAAGTCTATTGGATGTGTGAGACCGGGAGATGGGTCCTGAAAGAGACACAAATAGTTTACATTTTATTGATATTTTTACATGGACTTATAAGATTTCCTATGCATAATGTCTACATCAAAATAAAAATAATGTCTTAGAGCTGACAACGGCAGCGAATTTTACGTTACGCCTATAGTTAGTACTTACGGGTACAACTATTTCTGACGTGTGATTGGTGGTGTCGGGTGTGTCGTCACGTAGCCGCCGCCGCAGCGGGTCGTCCCATTCGTTGCTCTCAGAGGGAAGCTCGTCGTTAGATGTTGACACGTTGTCTGAACCTTCTATCTCTTGCTCTTTCAACCTGGGAAAAAGAGATGCATAGAATTATGAGAGACAGTACACAAAGCTAAAAAAGGTTTCGGAAACCGGTTTTATTTCCACGTGCAATCACCCCCGAAAGTAAGTAACATCACTGCCACTTTCACTGTTCTGTGCAGCAGTCGATAATGTTCATTCTACCAAAATATGATACCTAAATATAGTAACCCTTTCCAGCATCAGTTCACTCTCTTAGAGAATGAGTAAGTGACGTCACTATCACTTACTTATGGAGCAGTAAGTCCTCAATTGACAATTTTCACACGGCAACTTTCGTTTCCGGTTCCGGCTACATATGCACTCATATTTCACTCTCCGAGAGAGTAATCCCGCGGGGGTTCTTCTTTTGGAGTAGCCCCCTCATAGTATGGTGTATTCACAAACTATATATGTATGATGTTTCACAGTGCGCTCGAACCCACAGGGTACAAAAAAATATGGCAGCTGTCATGTCAATGTACTAAGAAATGTCGCACTTGGCACAGTGCTACTTCAATTAAATAACATCACTATCACTTACCTATGTAGCAGAGGGTCTACAATAATATGTCCATTTTCGCACGGCGCACGCTCCATTTCCGGTTCCGGCTCCGTGTGCACGTGCATGTCACTCTCCGAGAGAGTGAGAGAGGGAGTCTCCTGTATCGGCGTCACCATCATCGGCTTTTTGTTCTGCTGGCCGTCGAAGAACGAGTATTGCAGCGCCATTTCAAGGCGGACGTATTTCTTCTGTAGATCTTGGAGTACCTTCAATAATATTTTAAGTTAGTGTTTTATATTAAAGGAACTATTTGCTTGTCTGCCAATGACATTCTGTGGCTTGGAATTTTTCTCTTGTTTTTTAATTTTTTTATAAGCGACCATTAAATCATAAAAAAACAAGATAAAACTCCAAAATCTGACGGTAAAAATATTCATTCGTCTTTTTTTTTTTGTAACTAAAATAATATTACTAACATTAAACTATAGGACAGGTTGACGTTTAATCACTTGATGTGAAGCGACGTTGTGGCCTAAGATGAAGCACGAAGCACAAGAAGGTACTTTTTATCTGCCCTTGAAGATGTAGATGTAGTTATCAGTTTTCATAATGGAAAAAAACAAGGTCTAGTTTTCCGGGAGTTCACACCTAATTACGTCACTCGTCATCGCCATCGTCTCTCTCGAACTTGTTGTAAATTACATATTCCGGTCTTGCTTCTGCATCGATTGACGTAAGTGTTACCCACGTGAACGTTTTGTCTCGGAACTCTAAACACGTTGTCAGGGGTACAGAAAAGGACAGGGGTACAGAAAAGAACAGGGGTACAGAAAAGGACAGGGGTACAGAAAAGGACAGGGGTACAAAAAAGGACGGATACAGAAAAGGACACACAATAACTGAATGAATTGATCCATCCATCACCGTTTTTCTACAATTGCACCAGGCGCACCAATCAGAGACACTCTCTCATGGTGGAAATCCGGTCTAAGCGTACTAAGCGTTTCAAACCCACTTTTCTTATAAGAACTGCAGAGGTGTGGAACTCGTTACCTGCGTCTATTTTCCACCTAAATACAATCCAGGGATGTTCAATAAAAAAGTGAATAAGTATCTCCTAGGCAAGTGTTACACCGTCGATCACGTCGACGCTTCCCATCAGGCGAGTCAGTGGTCAAACGCATACCTTTCATCCCGAAAAAAATAAAAAAAATAGCGTTACCTGTGGGAGCGAGAGCAGAGCGCAGAGGCGCAGTATCCTATACCATTCCCACCACCACAAGTGACGTCACTAACCGCCATGCGCTGTTCGCGGTCGCCACGAGTGACGTCACTCGCTGGCTTCCCTCGCTGGTCCCCAGTGACGTCACTCACCGCGATCTGCCGGTCCAGGTCGTCCTTGGAGCAGTCGTTCTCGAGCGAGGATATGACGAGCATCTTCTGAGCCGCGATCCTGGAGCACAGGCGCTGCATCGCGCGCAGCGCTTCCGCCTCCGTCACCTGGCGACGGCCGGCCTTGCCTTCACCTGGGTACAGGGAACAAACAAATTGACCTGTTCAATACATTGTATAATATTGTTGTGTAATTTTTATTTTGTTTTTGTATGTTTTTGCTACAAATAAATATTTGTCTATTGTCTATTGTCCTTCAATTCAATTAGACAAAAAATATTAGTAAAAACTGGTTTGGTGTGTCTCTCTGACTGTCCTTTATTTCATTTCTTAGTGTAAAATCTTCAGCTCGGATCGGTTAAGAAATACGACTTGTAGAGGATCCCTGTCTGTACAGGTCGCATTGCTAAACCGATTCTCGTGAAATTTTATGAGCAGGTTCGATTATTAAACACAATGATTTTTATTCCAAAAAAATCATATATCTGCTATTTTGAAAAAAATCCAAAAACATAATGACTCAGCAAAAATTCTGTATAATTAAACAACCTGTTTAAAAAAATTTGACGAGAACCGGTTGAATAATACAACCTGTAGAGGAGAACACACGTCATCCGTGAGGTCTATAGCTCACAGAGCTACTAGTTATCACTGCTGCGCCTGCTTGCGTTTGTTTGTGACTACGGCGAATTGTGTGCAGCACCTAATTTATGTGGTTCATTTCTAAGTTTATGTACCGTGTCTTCCTAATATTTGTTCGCATTTTTAGTTTTTCGTACCGTTTTTTTTGTCCCTCATATTTGTTCGAACATGTACGCACCTATTTTCCTCCTGTGGCGCGCCCTCTGGTGACGTTCCTCCGGCGACCGCTCCACGGAGCTCGACGACTGCCCCTCTACTATTCGCGGCTGGGAACGAACAAACAACACTCATATACAATGTACATACATTACGTTTACATCGTTTAATTATTACAAAGCAAAGTGACCCGATTGTCTGTTTGTCATTGGCCTTGATTGCGTTGTCAACTGTCAATAAAGTTTAGTGAGTTGACAACGGAATCAAGACAATCAAGTTTCGTTCAGTAACGAAGTGAAACATAGGGCCCCATTCTAACACGACGCTCAGTCATGAATGCGAGATTGATGACTAGTAAAGCTAGTAACGAAACTTAGAGGTACTTTTAGCTATCTTTACTAATAGAAACGAGAAAGAAACATGAAAGAGACAGCATGAATTTTAGTGCTGTCAAACTGGTTACAGCGACACTTACAACTCGTTTTTAGTCGCGCCTACTACATGGCTAAACTTGTATGGAAAACTAAGTTTGTCCGATTTATTAGCACTAAAAATCATGCTGTCTTTCTTGTGTTTCTATTAGTAAAAGATAGCGATAAGTGCCACTAAGTTTCGTTTAAGTGAGTTACTTTCTCGCATACCTAATTAATTTCATTTATACCTCCTCTGATATTCCTGTTAATTTTACCAGCAAAAAGTAGCTTATTCAAATAATTAAATTTTTAGTATTAACTACTTCTGATCGTTATTTTCGTAAAGAGCGATCTGTTTTTAAGTTTTTTTTTTAAATAAACTAGCTGACCCAGCGAACTTTGGTCCGTCTTCTTTGTATATATTTTCTTTTAAACATACCTCGTCCTGACAATAACGAACGCAAGAAAAAAAGAATTATCCAATTTAGTGCAGTCGTTCGCAAGTTATGTGCGTACATACATTTTGGCGATTTTTTTTATTATTAATAACTAGCTGCGCCCCGCGGTTTCACTTGCGGTCCCACAGAAACCGTAAATTATTTCGGAATAAAAAGTACCCTAGGCCTTTTCTGTACCCCAGACGACGTGTATGCAAAATTTCAAGACGATCGGTGGAGAAGTGAAAGCGTTACAAATAAACAAACAAACAAATTCACTTTCGCATTTATTATATTATTTAGGATTATAGTATAAAAGAAAAAAAGAATTGTTATATTTAGCATAAAAATATTAAATGTTTAATAGTAACGAGTGACACTGCGCAAAGCAGCTAGTCTCCCAATACTTAGGAGATCGGAGTGCAGTTAACAACTGAGTTTATGTTAATGACATACAAAGAAGCGACGTTGCGTGACGGACGGCTTTAAACATTGCAAGATTATCGTGTGTGGCTTTTTTGTTAAGATTCGCTTGCAAGATTTAATTACAAAATCAGGTTAAAGTGGTCGCGTAGAATCAACACCAGTATGGTCTTTTGGTGACGTCACCTCATATCGAGGTTAATTGTAGCTCAGCAAACATATAACGTTTTATCATTATAATAATTTCCTAGACCCATCCCACTTCTGCGTGGTACGACCACGGGTGGTTTGAAAAGGACAAGTAGGTGTAGGCCCAAGACAAAAATTGGGAGAGATCTTTGTCCAGCAAAAGCATAAAAAAAGCTTTGTCCTGACGACCACTATCGGTGGCCGTTTTGCTGATCGTTGGGCCCGCCGAATTTGTGAATGTGCAAGTGTGTACGTTTGTTACTTCTTCACGCTCAAACGGCTAGACTTATTTGAACGAAATTTGGTATGGAGGTGGCTGTCATCCTGAAATAACACATAGGCTACTTTTCAGGTAAAACCGCGGGGCGCAGCTAGTATGTTATATGGGCAACGCCGCGGGGGTATATAGTGTAGTGACATATGATACGACCGACTAGACTGTCTGGATACCTCCAAGAGTCCATGCCACCAGTAGTCGTCTCGGAACCGCGACCCGCGGCGTACGGTCTCATTATTCATTAGGATATAATCGTCATAATTATAGTACCAGTGAAGTTTCCACGACCTTTACTACGAACTCTCCTATCAAACTCAAAGTCAAAGTCAAAATGTTTTTATTCAATTTGGGTATCAAAGATACACTTATGAATGTCAATTTTTTTTTTAAATAGACTCGACCGCCTTGTTCGGATAAAGAGCCTCTACTTAAAAGAACAGGTAAGAAACCGAGGGGCATTATTTTTTCAAATAATAAATAAATTACAGTCTCACAAACTTTGGCTTACAACTAGGTAATATCTATACATACTAGTGGCTACTTGGCGGAAGTGGCAGGCTCCAGACATCTTTGTCTTCTAAATGATTCTTAACCTTAAAATACCCAATATCGTGATTGGCCTTTTATCATAATGCGCCAGCACTAGTGACGTGAGCCAACTAACCTTGTGATAGTCTTCAGTGCTGGACATGTCGTCGCTGTCATCCGCCGGCGGCACCGGGCCCAGCTTGAACCTGGGCTGCAGGGGCTCCGGGGGGGTGAGGTCGGTGGAGGGCGGCGCGGTGGAGGGGGAGGCGGGGGGCAGCCGGCGCGGGCTGGAGGCCGCCGTGTGGAACGACTCGTCCGTGGGCAGCGTGGAGTTGGGGGACGCCAGGGGGTCCAGGCTCAGACTCAGGCTGGAACAAATAGTTTCATGTAAACTAACTTAACTTCAGGGTCCCTTGAGAAGTTGCAATTTACAAGTTGCGTTTTAAAAACAAAAGTAATCATACTAATTTTATAACAATGACAAAAGTTTCTAGGTATTTTTGTGTGTTAATTAGTTATTTCTTAACGCTCAAACGGCTCAACGGACGTACATGACATTTAGTGTATAGGTAGTTTATACCATGGATTAACACATGGACCACTTTTGTTTCAAAAAAGTAACAATTCCTGCGAGACTGCGTATGAAATCGCGGGGCGCAGCTAGTAAATAACAGTAGTAAGTATGGTGTTAGTGAGTTTCCTAGGCAGCCATTTTGTAATTTTTTTGTTCCGCATTGTGATACTCACTTCATCCGTTTGTTCCTATACTCCTCCCGCTCGTCCGCCGACAGTGGCTCTAGAACCTCCTCCCGCGGCGTGCGGCGCAACACCAGCTCAGACTTGCTGCGCTTCACGCCCTCTGGCGTCGATTCGCCGTCAGCTTCTGCAAATATTTACTTAGTTAAATATATTTATCAAACGAGTCGATGATATTTGTTAAAGTGTTTTTAGGACATTTTACTGCCTCGGTGGCTCAGTTGGTAGTGAACCTGCCTTCTGAGCTTGGGGGCGCGGGTTCGATTCCCACCTAGGGCAAACATTTATGTGGTGAACATTTGTGTTTGTTCTATGTCTGGGGGTAAATATCTATCTATTTAAGTATTTATGTATGTATATCAGTCTCTGGCAGCCATAGTACAAGCTTAGCTTAGTTTGGGGTCAGACGACCGTGTGTGTAAGTGTCCTGATATTTATTTTATTATTTTTTTTATTTTCATTTAGGCATCGTGACACAGAGCGTCTGACAGCGAAACAAGGCTTGAACTTGATATATGCCTTGATTTCAAGGTGCCATTTTCGTATAGAGACTTTACGTCTATGTATAATAATAGTAATAATCGTTTATTTCAGCTCACATCCAGCTGTTCCAGGTGTGACCAACCTTTGAGCGCGATAGGCCCGAGGTCAGCCGCTCAAACATGACCTGGTGCAACGCAAGTGTCTCCATGCGGCTGTCTCCAGCTCACTTGACCCTATTCCAGGTGTGACCAACCTTTGAGCGCGCCGGGGCTGAGGTCCGACGCTAGCGCGTGTCGCAGCCCCAGGTCCTGCGTGCCGAGCAGGTCCAGCTCCGCCTGCAGCCTCTCGATCTTGACGCGGTGAGACGCGACCGACTTCACGCGGCTTTGCAGCTCGTCTTCCAGTTCTACTAGCTCTTTTTTCTGTTTCAATGTATAGAAATAGTAGATTAGTAGCCAAGGGCTGTAAGGCATCAATTGCAGCCCGAGATTTTTATTTATTTATTTATATTCGAGGGTGCAATTGATGCTTACGCCCGAGCTAACTACTCTGCTTTACATCTCGATTGTGAGGTAAGTAGAAAAAAACCGGCAATACAAGAATAAAACATTTTATTAGTTAATAAAATTAAATAAGTATAGTACTCATAGTACGCTATAGTACTCATAGTTGCTTTTAACATTGAATAAATGCACCACAAACTAGATGGCTGCAGCTTTTTTTGATAGTTCACTAAAGTATGTTAAGAATACAGTCTCAGATAAAGACTTTACTCGTTTTTCTTTTCGCCACTTCATGAACTCGTCGTAAGTTTTCAAATATCTCTCTTTAGAACTTTCAGGCAAAATATTGTTAATAGCCGCTTCAGCTTCCATTTTCATTGAAACGGGAGTGCAGCTTATATCATCATCACTTGCAGAACTCATGTTTTGTTTTTTTCCTAATTAGCACGTAATTATAAAAAAAAAAATCAAAACAATATTTAAAGTAAAAGTTTTCTATTCCCGCCTTTTTTCATCTTTTTTTAAAATTATTTTTTTCAAGAACGAATTGAGCTTCGCCGTTCGATATTTAAAATTGATGACCTCTTTTGTCATTGGGCTGAATGCATGATGTCTATTGCCAGTATGATGGTTAGATGTACGCAAACTTTTTGAAAGAGCGACTTTTTTTTTTATTACTTACCGCCCTAGGGCTTTTCTAGCTACATTATTACCCTAGAGCGCTAATTGGTCACCTACAAGCCCCATTTGGGAGTAATAAAGACCTACTTACCGAACATGAGAGATGTAAAGATATTATAATGTACTATTCGATTTTGAAATCAGACACGTTTAGCACACGTTGGGCGGCTATTTACAAGAACGGAACCAACTGTACTGTGTTAAATCAAGATGAGATGAAGAGGAAAAGAGATGATATCATGCATGATGATGTAGCACTCTAGTACTCGATGTGCTCCAAGACTCCCAATTTCAAATCGAGCCTCGTCGCATTCGCTACACCACCATTTAACGTCAGAAAAGCAGTAATCGACGAATAGTCAGTCAGCCATAGATAACATAAAAATTGTTCATATACTTACTCAATTCTACTCGCGTGTCTAAATTAAAAAATAGTATGGGTAGCGCTAACGAACGTTGACGTTCACGCGAGTTGACTAAACGACCGGCTTGCGTTGGTCGCATTAAATCCTACTAATATTATAAACGCGAAAGTTTGTAAGAATGGATGGATGGATGGATGGATGTTTGTTTGTTACACTTTCACGCCAGAACGGCTGAACAGATCTGGATGAAATTTGGCACAGAGATAGAGTATTGTCTAGAATAGCACATAGGATACTTTTTAACCGAGGGTGAAACCGCGGGGCGCAGCTTGTTTAAGATATAATCGTCATCTAAAAGTAACTCACATGCCTATCGACGGTGTCCCTGATGCTGGAGGCGGTGGAAGGCTCGCAGTGCATCAGCAGCTGCATGAGGCATTCTGCGCTCGACTCCGACGCCGGGCTGTCGGGGCTCGCGGGCGGGGGCTGTGGGGGAAGGGGGACTGTAGGCCTTATCTCCTTGAAATACAGATTAAATTAGAGACGTCGCGGGGCTAGCAAGAACGTCTGCGGGGAATGGAAAATGTAAAACATTTGCCTTTAAGACAAAGATTAAATTAGACGGCTCACGGGAAAGGGCAATCTGGATCCTAGAAAAAAAAATTGACGAAGGTGATCTTCGCAAGATATCAGACAGCTATGGAGTGCAGCCAGGTAATGTGGTATTGTACCCAACCACCAATAAGCTCAATCATCAAACATTCTGCAACAAGTCGTATAGACCTTTCGTCGAGACGCCATGTAAACTGTCTTTTCGACCAATAACTTTGAACACCGATTGGTGTTTGTCTCGAGAAAAGTATTAAAGTAAAAGAAAGAAGATGTTATACAGTAAAAATTGACAGATTGTGTAGAGCAAACGAGTTTTATATGGCTGGCTAATTGATAGGCTAAGGCTCTAGCCGAAGCAATGTATAACTCTAATTAACAAGATGTTTTGCAAGCAACTATTGGCATATAATAAATAGCAAGTGCATACACTAATAGGCAAAATCAATTAGGCTTCTAAACGATTACTAAAAATGACAAATACAATAAACAAAATTTAGATCAGTTAAAATTATTTTTTCAGAGTTGGCGCAAACATCACCCCTGCCATAAAAGGACCCCAGCCACCTTCCTACCTTACACCCCCTGGCGAGCAGTTCCTTGACGCTGGTCTTCACATACTCCTCCAGTTCAGCTCGCTTCCCTTCCAGCTGAGCTCTCAGCGCCACCACATGCCCCTCCTCGTTTTCGGCCTAAGTGGGAATAGGGGGGAATATAGCAACAAAAAAGGCGAGCAAATTATAAATAAAAACTTTGGGAGACCAGTATGCTGGCTGAATGGGTTTCGATAGAATTGTTGATTTGTTTAGGTCATGCCAGGAAATTGGTCGCCTGTCAAACTTAGAAAAAACTTAATGTACGACGACTCAGTTGGAGTGAAAATTGAATTCGCAAACCGATCACAACTGCAATTTCATTTTTAGTGAGCTTTTAGTTCACGAATTTATATATTTTTGCGATCTTCAACAAAGTCGACATACAATGCTTCAGAGCAGTAGCATACATAGAAAAAATGCGCCTATGACATTGAATTGTCACGCTTCATCTTTTTAGGTACGCTAGTGCTTGAGGGTAATTGTAACTTACTCAAAACACACAGCTTGATTTTTTATACGGGCAACACAATTAAAAAACAAACACTAAACAATATAGCGATGGACAAAAACATGCTTTGCCTAATTACAACACATTCGGGCAAGATCTAAAGCCCGTCACTATTGCCCCGAACGCCCGTGAAAGTGTTCCTATTGGTTGTTAATGGCTTTTTAACCAATAGGAACGGCGCATCGGGCTTTCGCGGCAATAGGCAGGTACGGGTTTAAAATTAAACATACATGGACTGTGATATGTTTCGAAATATAACCGTGCCGTATGGGCTATTGCGCTAATGTTGCATTGCAAGGGGAATAATGATTGCGTGCTATATGGATTGAGGGAAGAGTTCATTGATCTTTGTCTCTCTCTGCCTGATTGTGGGCAAATTAGGGCTTCTTTGTGGTTTGAAACAAAAGTTCATTGACCCTTGCACCGTCTGATCACCGGGTTGTAAGCACAAATTTACTATGCAATTAAAATTCATTTCAAAACTTGACATTTTTAATTTTATCCATTTGTTACGAACCATGTATAAGGTAAGCTTTTATTCGAGAGGAACTGTTCTATAATCTAAATAACTGAATGCTGAATCAACGCGGTTCTCCGACTAGTGCTTCATTGTGCGTACGTAAGTGAGACATAAATGCTGTAGGTATTCAGTGCGAGCAACAAACTCGCGTTGATGTCATTACAACGAAACTCAGCCACCTAAATGATGTCTAACAGCGACTCCTTTGTATATCCAGCCTACAGTGAGTCGAGTCAGTCCCTCCGTGTGTGTATACTCACGCAGCCGCGGTGCGTGTCGCTGAGCGCCCTGAGCCGCTCGCTCCGGGCGGCCAGCTCCCTCTGCCGCGAGCGGAGCGCCCGGCGGCGGTGCGTCCAGCCCCGCTCCAGTCCCTCCGTGTGTGTATACTCACGCAGCCGCGGTGCGTGTCGCTGAGCGCCCTGAGCCGCTCGCTCCGGGCGGCCAGCTCCCTCTGCCGCGAGCGGAGCGCCCGGCGGCGGTGCGTCCAGCCCCGCTCCAGTCCCTCCGTGTGTGTATACTCACGCAGCCGCGGTGCGTGTCGCTGAGCGCCCTGAGCCGCTCGCTCCGGGCGGCCAGCTCCCTCTGCCGCGAGCGGAGCGCCCGGCGGCGGTGCGTCCAGCCCCGCTCCAGTCCCTCCGTGTGTGTATACTCACGCAGCCGCGGTGCGTGTCGCTGAGCGCCCTGAGCCGCTCGCTCCGGGCGGCCAGCTCCCTCTGCCGCGAGCGGAGCGCCCGGCGGCGGTGCGTCCAGCCCCGCTCCAGCGCGCGCCAGTCCCCGGACAGGCGCCGGCACGCGGCCGCGTACTCCCGCTCCATCGCTTCCCGCTCCTACGACAATATTCAACGTCATTATCCGAACGGATGGAATTCAAATATCGTCGTTTCCGTAAAAAAAATATACATTTAATTTGATTAACATTGAAAAAGGCATGGTATTAAATAGCATAAAGTATAAATTTAATTTCCATAAATTAATTATTATTTTTCACTGCAAACACAATAGTATCTACAGATGAGCATGAAAGACATTGCCCGTTACAGCTAAAATCAACTCTGTGACGAGTAATCAAGAGCGTTAATGTCATCATACTAGAAAAACAAAAGATCGTACAAGATACCAACTTCGCATCGTGAAGCAGCATCATATTTACTACCAAATACAGTTGAAACTAAAGCTCATAATCTTCACCTCGTCCAATTTCCTCTGCGCCTGCAACAGCTCTTCCCTCTCGGCATGCCACCGTCTCTGTCTCTCCTCCTGTTGCAGCAGGAACTGCTGTCTCTCTCGCTCCAGCTCTGCTCTCTGCGCCTCTATCCGCTCGCAGCGAATCTCGCTTTCCAGGTCTCTGGTAAAGTCACAAAGAAGAATGTAAGGAATCAAGTAGAGACGGAACAAAACGAAACTAAAAATAATTTTACGTTAGCGGGTAGAAGTAACAGTAAAAGGGTCGGACAATATTAGTAATTGTAAAAAAAATGTAGGAAAAACAAATTTTATATGCAAATGTTTGTGTGGGTCTGTTACTTCTGCAGACTCAATCGGATAGACGAATTAGGGTGAAATTCAAAACCGAGATAGTTTATGAGCTGGATTAATTTATATGCTACTTTTTAACTACAGGGCGCAGGGCAGGTAGTAGTATATCTCACGAGAGTGTGGCGCTGGTGTTGAGGTTCTCGTTGCTGGCGCAGAGGTCGGTGGTGGACCAGGAGAGCAGCGAGAGGCGCGACAGGTTCATGGCGGAGCTTGTTCGTTGTAAGTAATGTTAGTATATCTCACGAGAGTGTGGCGCTGGTGTTGAGGTTCTCGTTGCTGGCGCAGAGGTCGGTGGTGGACCAGGAGAGCAGCGAGAGGCGCGACAGGTTCATGGCGGAGCTTGTTCGTTGTAAGTAATGTTAGTATATCTCACGAGAGTGTGGCGCTGGTGTTGAGGTTCTCGTTGCTGGCGCAGAGGTCGGTGGTGGACCAGGAGAGCAGCGAGAGGCGCGACAGGTTCATGGCGGAGCTTGTTCGTTGTAAGTAATGTTAGTATATCTCACGAGAGTGTGGCGCTGGTGTTGAGGTTCTCGTTGCTGGCGCAGAGGTCGGTGGTGGACCAGGAGAGCAGCGAGAGGCGCGACAGGTTCATGGCGGAGCTTGTTCGTTGTAAGTAATGTTAGTATATCTCACGAGAGTGTGGCGCTGGTGTTGAGGTTCTCGTTGCTGGCGCAGAGGTCGGTGGTGGACCAGGAGAGCAGCGAGAGGCGCGACAGGTTCATGGCGGAGGCGCTGCCCTCCTGGCGCAGCTTGGCGGCCTCGGCCGGGTCGTTGTAGCGGAACATGTTGGTGCGCCCCAGCAGCAGGATGCAGCCTGCACCAAAGGACACACATGTAATATAGCTGCCTTCATACAACATAGTATTCATCTTAAGTCGTGAGCGCGTGACGAAGCGCCGCTGAATACGCGCATAGGTCGATGATCGACGATTTTCTAACTTAGTAGGAGTGAGGCTGCTTTACTTGTACAAGCAGGAGACCCTGGATTTGATTCACAGTCGGGCTGTTCTGTTCTGGATCTAGGTATTCGTTGTGTGGCATCCTTGACAAAGGGAAATCTAGCGGGAGCTATGAGTGTTAAACGTAAAATAAACTCTATTGGATAGTGCAATATTTTCCGTTTAAGGTAATATCACGGCGTACCATTGGTAGACAGAGAATTTTTAGTAGCAAACTTTGTACTAATACGTTGACTGAAAGTGCCCTTATACCTTACGAGATATCTGAGGGTTGGAAATCGACCCTAAATTCGGCATAATAAACGCCATAGATCAAAAAACTATAGTTGTTATTTTTTGAGGGTACGACTAGAATTTTTTGTTTGTAGGTAGTTCGAAATATTTTAAGTACTTACCTTGACTTAATTTCGAAGGGGTCGTGACGAGCACGGTATTCAGCCAGCATTGCGCGTGGGGCGCGGGGTGAAGCGTGGCAATGCCACTCGACAACGTCACGCGGCAATGCAGCGGCAATACGCCCGCGCCGCTCAGCAGTATATCCGGAGTGGGGGTGTATTCGGCACTGCCTATTACTGTTTCGCCTTCCTGTAGATCAATGTTTAATTTAAAAAAGCCCATTACAAAGCATCCATCAGCTTACATTGAAGTTTTGCTAACACGATTCATACGGAACTTTCTCAGAATAGTAGGCTAATACATTATAGATAACGTGACTGTGGTGTGTGACCTTGCATTGAAGAATGTGAATTTTTTCATCAACAAAACTGTGATAAAGAAACGAGAAGGTAAGAAAAACTTAATCGTAATAACATTTTAATGAAAAAAATGCCATAAATGGTAACTTTTTAGAATATATGTTTTACCAAATGTACTTAATGGATCTGTTTAAAAAAACATTTCTGTGTAAGAACAAAAAAGAAATACTAAATCTGGGGTACCAAGTAACTTAACCACATCAAATCTCTCACTTTGGACTCTTCCTCAGTCCTGGGGCTAAGGACGCCTTCTGTTCCTGCAGTATCTGCTGATCTCACTCGTAACACTGCACTCACCTTCAAATGATACAAGGTGACGCCCGTGCTGAGCAGGTTGTCGTCGATGCCCACTAGGTGCGGCATGTCCGAGTCCAGCACGACCCCCAGCCCGCTCTTCCTCAGCCCCAGCGCCTTCTGTTCCTGCAGTATCTGCTGCGTCTCACGCCACTTCTCCGTCCATTTCTCCGTGAGGTGCTTCTCTTGTGCTTCCTTTCTTTGGAGTGTTGCCAGTACGCCAGGCTCGGCTTCTATTGGATCCTGTAAAAAAAGAGCAGTTACTATCATTATTTTTCTCTTGTTGTTTTGTTATCTGTGGTGTGAACAATAAAGAGTTTATCTTTCTCTCTCTCTCTCTCTCTCGCTATCTCTCTGCCTAACTATGTATCCAACGGGTAAACTCCTAAATGTGCACTTTGCAAAATATGCACATGTGTAAAAATAAGCATTTCTCAGTAGCAAAGCGGCTTAGAAGAATATTCACTGACAATGGTAGCTAATATTTGGGTTTTTGAAAGACCGACTTTCCCGGATTTCTACTTAACCGTTTTGAATAGAATTTTACTAGGTTATTACAGACTTCGATGCATTCGTTGAATTTAACTGTAAAAAGTTAAAAACCTCAACAATCATGTTCAGCCAATTATGTACAGTAATAGGTACCAGGAGGTAAGAATACTGTAAGAGATGGTTCAGAACTTGCTTACCGTATTGTGAGCTATCTGCTTCCGTAGTTTCTCGATCTCCTCCCGGAGCTCCCTGATGAGTTTGACGTTCGGATCTTCGTTGATGGTCGGTTTGTTGATGATGTTTTTAGCTCGGTTGGCGTAGCGCAGGGTTGAGAGTGTTTCGCCGTAGTTGCAGTCCGCTGGGGATATCTGGGAAAGAAGATATGGTGTGAAAATAGCAATATGGCACAATATATGCGATAAACGCGAGTATATGCGAATAGAATATATAATACGAGTATTTGCAAGGTAAAGATGTTAGCTTTGAGCCATTTGTTTAACTGGGATTTGAATCTTGGGATTCGGAGTCGAAGCCAGATTTTAAAGTCAAAACCCACTGAATGGACACCGCTCCAAGATGGATTTTGTGTGATTCTCGTGTTTATATGTAACCTGTCATACAAAAAAGGGCACGATCTAGCGTGGTATAGTGTGACAGGTTACATAATAGCTCGAGCAAAACAAAAAAACCGTCCTTCATCGAGACCGCTTTCCTGCGGTGTCCACTTTTGTGGCTTTAGACGTTTAGATTTATTGTCAGTTGTGTTGGTGTATTGGATTATTTTCATAATGTCAATGAATTAATTTTGATTCAAACAAATGGATTTTTTTATTTGATTTAGATTGTCATTGTTATTGTACTTACAGCAGCAATCATGATGGTCTTGGAGTTGCCTCCCAGGGAGTCCTTCAGCAGCCACGTCAGGACCGAGTCTCGGTACGGAATGAACACCTTCTTGCCGCCTTTCTGCACACGGTCTGGAATAACATATAAATAGTTACAAAAGGAAGAAATATGTTTATTTATTTAGAAATATGTTTTAATAGCTGTGGGAATTAGACTGCTGAAGTCTTTGGTCTTTGTGGTCTAATTTTACTCTTTTTAAGCATTTCAAAAATAAATGTTTCTTTGGAAAGGATGTTTTTACCTGTTTTTTGGCACAATGTCGCAATACATGGATTACAAAAGTGTAAACCAAATAATTACTTGCCGTGATCAAAATAGATGGACCTAATTTACGTGTAAGCTTTCGAGAACGTAGGAAAAATGTGGAGACTACTTGCTTGTTACTTTAATTCTACATTTTTTGTAACTAACATCCACGCATATTATGTACAAATTTTAATAGTCATGCCTTTTGCCCGTAGATGTAGGGAGAGACCACTCTCCTCCACTTGCTTTGATCCTAGTACTCCTCTTTCGCTTCTTCTACTTCCATGAGTCTTTTCATACACGCTCTCCGGTTACGGATACTCTTGACCTGGCCTTTCGACCTTGTGAGACATTTGTTCCGGTTTTTGGGAGAGATAGAACGGCGCTTCAGGACCTCATGGGCCGGAGACAAATTGTCTTGCAACCATTTTTATACGCGCGAGAAAGAGACCAACTTAGCCGTATGCTTACTCCTGCATACGGCTATGTTGGTCTCTTTCTCGCGGTATATAAATTGTAGGAAGACAAATTGTCCACGGCTCACGTCCCTTACAGAACTGCTTACGACGAGAAGTTGTACGTACTTTCGGGCGGCAGCTGGCTGGACTCTGCGAGTGCGGAGATGACGGAGCCGAGCGTGACGAGAGACTTGTTGATGTGTGCGCCTTCTACCAGGCGCTGGCCCGTCGCGCCCGTCGCGTCCGCGCGCTCGCTGCAACGATACGCACCGTCACGAACCAGACATCTTTATTAGCTACAAGCTGCGGTGTTACTTCGATTACAGAACCGATTTACCTCACATTCAAACTTAAAATCACAATGGCCGGTGGTTCAGTAGGTAGTGAACCTGCCTGTGCACTTGGGGGCGTGGGTTCTAATCCCTAGGGCATGAACTAGGTTTTGACTTTTGAAATTGACTTATATAAATATATTGGTGCTTGTTCTATGTCTGGGTGTTAATTATGTTTTCATGTATGTTTTTAAAAATATATTTGTATGTCTCTGGCTGCTATAGTACAAGCTTTGGTTAGTTAGGGGTAAGATGACGGTGTATGCAAAAATGTCTTGAAAATTTGTTAATACCTATTTAAGAATGTATTTACAAATATATATGTATGTATATTAGTCTCTGGCCGCCATAGTAACCAGTGTGTGCAAGAGTCCCAATTTTTTTATTTTTTTATTATAATGTTTTCTTGCAAATTTCATAAAACTCAGAACCAAGGTGCTCAAGTTATCAGACAAACAAATGCTGATTTGTCTCAGTACACTCTGAAACCTTGTTTTTGCGTTGTCAAATAGCCATCTAAAAGACATTATCAAGATCAACACAATAATATGGCGTGCAGTTGGCTGAAAAAAGGTATTAGATACTACTATTAAGTAAAGCGATGGCAGCCTAGTTGGAAGAAGGCCCGCCTCTCAAGCCAGAGGGAGCGGGTTCGAACCTAGCCGGACGGCACGCACCAATTTCTTCATTGTGTGAGCATATGTGCGTATTGTATGTCATCTGCTACATGACTGGAGCCCAGTGTATGGCGACAGGCTCGCCCCTGTCACATTTGGGACTGAATATCGTCCGGCGAAGTGTGGGTGTCGTATTACACCTCTGCCAGCCCCTTCGGGGGAAAGGCGTGACGATATATATGTATGCTAGATACTATTTGGGAGCGCCAGTATTAAGTATGTGCGAGCGAGACAAACATACCTGCCGGCCAAATCCACGAGATGCACTTTAGAGACGGTCTCGCAGGGCATGTTGTTGTGACGTAGATACGACGCCTGCACGAACGTGATGGTGAATATGGCGTGCGAGCGAGACGACACGTCGTTCATCTGCGTCGAGGCCGTCGTCCGCTGCTGGTTGCCGCGGTGCATGCACACCTGTGCGAGGGAGATAGATATTAGTCAGTAGGTCAGTTTCACATTTGTTTTCTCTGAGTTCTAATCTTTTTGAGTGATTGAAGCGCGTCTTGACAAAATGTTGTCGTCTCTTTTCGTTGTACCGAAATGTGATATGGCGATACTTACGTAGTTTATACATTTGTCTCGTTTTAGCTCAAGAATATTACGATGACATACGCATGCAATTAGCTTCGTTGTACTTTCTAGGTTGCCAAGAATTATAATTTTTAACATATTCATTATTCATAAATTGTTAATTAGCTTTCACAGTGTGACTAAGTCTAATTTATTTTTGCTAGTTATTTCAACATGACCTCGTTAGCTTTTTAAAGCATGTGGTACTCAGTAAAAAGCGATAGCCTAGTTGGAGAAGGCGCATCTCAAACCAGAGGTAGCGGGTTCGATCCCAGCCAAATTCACACAGCAATTTGTTTATTGTGAGAACATACTCGTATATTATGCGCGTATTTAATGTCATCTGCTATATAACCGGAGCCCGGTGTATGACGACAGGCTCGCCTTCTATCACATTTAGGACTGAATATCGTCTAGCGAAGTGTGGATGTCGTAACACCCCTCTTGCAGCCAATTCGGGGGAATGGCGTAACGTAATGTTATGTTTAGATGTACAAGGCTAACTGGGGCAAAAGCGTCTGTAGGGCAATTGCGTCTTTCGAGAATTACCGACAAACCCACCTTAGGCGCCACCTACATCTTTTTTCTATCCCATAAATGCTTGCCCTAGGTGGGAATCGAACCCACGCCCCCAAGCTCAACGAGCAGGGTCACTACCCACTGAGCCACCGAAGTACCCTATAGCTTAGACACGAACCTGTATGTCATCATAGTCCGACACGAGATGCTTGGACAAGTCCTGGACGTACGGGCCCAGCTTGGGATGCTCCCTGACTTTGAGCGTGTGGCCCGCGTCCGTCGCCAGCAGGTCCTTGACCTTCTCGTTGTATATCTCGAGGTAGGACACCTCCGTGCGGTAGGACGCGCCGGACTCCTTGCCGGCGGCTACTCGGGAGAACAGTTGGCGGCAGATGCGGGGGATTAGGCCTTGGCATTCCTGGAAATGGAGGTATAGTCAGGGTTCTGCACCAAAATGGTCAGGAGGAATTGTTTTGGCGAGACTTCAATGTCTGTCTATCACTTCAGATTAGAGATAGGTATAGCATTCCGAATCAAAAATGATCTTTTGGCATCGCGTATCGACGTCAATCGATGTTTAAGCAAAATGTCATAAGCGTGATAGCCTAGTTGGAGAAGGCCCGCCTCTCAAGCCAGAGGCAGCAGGTTCAAACCCAGCCGACGGCACGCACCAATTTCTTGTTAGAACATATGTGGTGCGTATTGTATGTCATCTGCTACCATCTGCATGAGCTCGGTATATGGTGACAGGCTCGCCCCCTGTCAAATTTGGGACTGAATGTCCTCCGGCGGAGTGTGGGTGTTGTATTACACCTCTGCCAGCCCCCTCGGGGGAAAGGCGTGACGATATGTTATGTCATAAGCGAGATAAGTCATTTTCAAAAAGTTTGAAAGAGACAGCTGACGATGAGGAGTTACGTCATCACGTGCTAGCTTCCGGGATGGAAGACCTTGTTTATTTGGATCGTGATTTTTAAACAAGGTTTTGCGTGTAGTAATACTTAAAGGTAGTTCTCCCACGACAAAGTGAACAACTTTAAGAACATCAGTTTGCAAAATTCGGAAAAAATAATCGAGTCTCTATACAAAAAACTAGTCACTTGTTTATTTCATTTTATTTATTATTATTTTATTTTCTTATGAAAACTTACAGCTAGGTACAAAAGTTATAAATAGAAAACTAGATAGAGACAGAAGGCCAAATTTTCACAAATAGATGGGTAAATAGATAATATATATAGGTATATAGATAGGTAAATAGTAACACTTAAAAGACGGACTCACATGATAAATACACATTAAAGAAATAAGCTAAATTTAAATTTAATAGATACACAGATTATCAATTTTGTATAGATTTTTTTCACGAATTTTGCAAACTTATGTTCTAACAGTTGTTCACTCTGACGGGTAAAATAATACCCTTAAGTGTTACTACACTCAAAACCAGCACTTGAATATTACTAGCGACCCGCCCCGGCTTCGAACGTTGCCTATAAACCATTCTTAAGATATTATCTGAATGATAGTGAAAACCGCATCAAAATCCGTTGCGTACTTTAGAAAATCTTAGCGTACAATAGGAACAGACAGCGGGAACCGGTTTTGTTTTATATGGTGCAAAGATTTATGAACAAAGTCTTACAAACACACATTCTTTAATTATGACTATTACCTTAAAACATACATTTGGTTAGTACAGTCCAATTTTGAGAGCAGGTTTGGCTTGAAAAATAATGATAGAGCCCGGCCATGGCATACAGATAGAAATCGAAATTTCACTGTAAGAGTTTCTTTCGGCCTTTTTGGTACAGAACTCAAATTAGAACAGCGACTTTATTGGGCGTATGTAAGCTATCGTACATTTTTCTATAGCATCGGTACTACGTATTTTTTACAGAAAATGTGCACAAGGGGTATAAAGAAAGGTTTTGCAGTTACTATGTCACACTTTATCGGTTTAGCTATCAGTCTGCAAGTCACGTTCGCTGATAATAAACTCATTATAGCTGTGTCGGATTAGTTTCATCATAATGAAGTGAATCATTGCATTTAATTGATCTATTCCGATAAAGGTCTATCATTCCCTTCTATCGTTCGCGTCATGTAAAAATAACGCTGCAAGAAAGTGGACGGGGTGAGTTTGCGCATGGGAAAACTCGCGCACGAAAGTCAGTCAGAGTTTAGGCCCCTAGGTTGAATTTTCAATTACATTATCTCCATAATGTAACAAATAAAAAAACAGCTTTACATTTAGCTATATTGCTAATCTAGAGCCTTAAGAGGAGCTATGATCAATATTAATTATTTCCCCATTTACTAAAAAGTCGTATCGTAAAAAATATATTTAAAAAAATTGCTTTAAATTTAAAAAGATTGATTTGAGATTCATGAATAAAGATTAAATTATTTAAAATACGATAAAAGCTTAATAAGTTTTTGAATAAAATTTCTGCCAAGGGAAAATATATTGTTGACATTTTTGAGGTATTTTATTGCGAATTCACTTTATGAGACTCTTGGCCATACAGAGAAATTTAAATACTTTTAAACTGTACCATAATACATTTAAAACGGATGCGCGTTTCCAGCAAATTCAACTGACATAAAGCATTCAAAAATGGCACTAACGTCCCTGGGGGAGAAAAAAAACTGTCTGGGGCAGTTTTTGCAGTGCAGTCATGTAGTCAGTCTCTCCACGCTGAGAGGATAAAGAACTTATTTCTTATACTTTAAGATCTACAAGGTGCTGGTTTTGGGTAGTTATGCTTAACTGTGTTGTTCTACCTGTCAATGCAAACAACTTTTAGAACATACGTTTGCAAATTCAAGAGAAAAATATATTCTGACTATAGTTTTAACTGCATTCGGCGATCTCTCTCAAGACGAGAGCGCGCGCGGCTGGGTCTAGCTTAGCACTCAAATGCGGTTGATACCAGCGTCGGAATGCCCATACAGTCAGGGTTGCATTTGCCAGCCGGGCCCCCTCGGACTTTGCTTGTGGGGCTTGCCGCAAGCCAGACGGTAAGTAGGTTGGGGGCTACATCCTGTCTCGGGCCCCTGGCTTTTGGGAAGCCACCCGGGCCGTTCCAGCTCAGTCCGATCCTGGTTGAAACTATAGTCGGAATAACCGACTTAATCGTCACGTACGATTAATTCCCGTATTATAAAATCATTAAACTACTAGTTATTTCGTATGAAAACTATTATTTTTCTTTATAAGTTTTCCAAACTTATGTTCTTTGTGGCTCACTTTGACGTGTAGAGCAATATCCTCAAGTATCCTTTGTACACCCAAATACCAGCAGCTTGTATAGTCGGATACTCACGTTAGATCCCATCATGGTAAAAGTCTTCCCGCTGCCGGTCTGTCCGTACGCGAACACGCACGCATTGTAGCCCTCGAACGCGCTGTCGATCACGTCCAGGCCCAGGTCGGAAAACACCTGCAAATTAAAGCATCACAGTTATTAGAAGAACGAGACCTGATGCTGTAGGTTATGATTTTATAATGATATATACAGCGTTATCCTCTCAAGGGTTTATTATACTCATCAATATATGTTAGGTGGGGTATAGGTTAGGTGGGGGCTGAGCTACCCACGTCCGTAGGAGTGTACTCTATTCTGATTCCCTACACGTGGTCCCCGGGTAGTGCTAACCGGGTAGCAAACTCTGGTGGGAGGCTTCGGCCGTGGCTAGTTACCACCCACCGGACCAAGCCATGCCGTGAAATGACCTAGTCGTGTTTCGGGATGTAGTCCGGTGTAACCGTTCCGAAGACGGATCTGAGCAGTAGCGCACTTGTAGCGCCTCACTCAACTGCCGTCTTTGTGCTTTTTTACTATACAAATATTTAAGGCTAGAGTGAATAAGTACTTTATAGGTCGTCGTGCTCCATCTTAGACCACAACGTCGCTTAACATCAGGCGAGTTGGTGGTCAAACGCCGACTTATTCTACATAAAAAAAAAAAAAAAAAAAAAAAAATATGAACAACTTTTACTATGGGGCGAACTCCGAAATCGCGAAAAAAATATCAGCTGTTCCATACATTTTGTCTCAGGTGATTGGACTTTTTGTATGGAACAGCTGTTTTTTTTTCGCGATTACAGGATTGGCTTCATAGTAAAAGTTGTTCGTTTTGATGAGTACAATGAACCCATAAGAGGTTTTTGATTAGGTACCTACAACCCTGTATATGTACTTTTCGACCAAGCGAGCGTTAGCGAGATAAGCGTCTCTGCTTCAGCTTTGACAAAAATGCTTTCGTATGTCCTTCTGTCTGGATTTCTGTCCGGATCTTTGTCTTGCTCTAGATGTCGTAGATTGCGGAGATATGATTTTTATTCGAAATTATCCAAAAACTGACTCGCCAAAAAAATCTGTATAATTATCGGACCTGTTCGCAAAATTTCAAGAGAATCGGTTGAGGTTTGCGAACTGAAGAGGAGGAAAAACGTCGGCCGCGAGGTCTACAGCTCACAGCTACTAAGTTTTAATTAATTGGTCATCAAGAGCTCGACGAGCGTATTATAGAAAGTCATGGCATGGTATGACTTATGTATTTGCAATTTTGCAGCGATAGTTCGTAGCAAGACTATCCTCATTCGTTTTAAGGGGTTTTATGTTGAAGACATAAAGTTCACTATCACATATTATTGCTTCATCTATTCATATCAATTATATCGTTAAATAAGGCCCGCCTCTCAAGCCAGAGAAAGCGGGTTCGAACCCAGCCGACGGCACGCACCAATTTGTTCATTGTGTGAACATAAGTGTGTATTGTATGTCATCTGTTACATGACTGGAGCCCGGTGTATGGCGACAGGCTGACCCCCAGCCACATTTCAGACTCAATATCGTCCGGCTAAATTTTGGGTGTTGTATTACACTTTTGCCAGCCTTTTCCAGGGGAAAGGCGTGACGATATGTTATGTTATGTTTATGTCGGAGACATAAAGATCACTCACATATTATTGCTTCGTCTATTGTTATCAATTATCAGAATATTTACCTGTTCCTGCGTAGCGAAGTTGTTGTCTTCGCTGTCGAAGGACCAGTAGGAGTGGTCGAACGTGAAGTCCTTCGACTTGTCGCGGTTGGCGTCATTCTGCTCTTTGCTGTTCTGCAGACAAACAACAATAATACGTATTACGAACAAATATAGGAAAGGTAGATATAGGAAGGTTGTCTGGAAGAGATCGCTCTTAAGCGATAAGACCGCCCATTGCGCCTATATTTTTGAATGTTTAGTTTAGATTTATTTTGTATTTGGTGTCAATAAAGAGTTTTTGTATTGTATTGTATTTAATAGATTAAATGAGGTCATTTTTGTGCATGGTTCTTGTTTTGTGCGAGCTGAGGGGCGAGACAGAGAGAGAGATCGTAAGACGCGGACGAGACATGACAACTACTTTCATATAAAATGTATGGAAAAGACGCGACGCAACACATACAGAGAAGGCTGGACGTAGACGGGGCGCGGACGCGACGTTCCTCGTATGTTCGTGACATGTTTTAGTCCGTACCGTCCGTGTCTCGTCCTCGTCCTACGTCGTCCTTTCTGTCTGGCCAGCGCCTTAGACATGGTCTCTGATACAACATTAATTATAAGTTTGTCGGATATTTGCTTACTACTTAAAAAAAAACGCAAAAGAGAATCCTTTATTCTGTCTTCCTTTTTGCCCTTCTGAGTATATTTTTCTGTCTCTCTCACACACACACACACATACACTAACACATCGTTTGCGGATTTTTGTCGTAGTTTCGAGAAATCTACGCTTTCCTAATAGACTCCACTATCGATCCAAAAGATTTCAGATCGATCAGCCAAGCAGTTTTGTTTTTTGTCGTTTTTATAAAAGTGCATCAGCATTAGACATGGTCTGACTAAATGAAATCGAGAAATCTGAAGAAAGCAACGAACCGTTTCTCGGTCTGTTGAAAAAAATGTTACATTTTTTAATAAAATATTCCGAACGGACGATTTTGACTTCTACATTTTAAAGATAGAAATATGATAATTTTGTTGCGTAAACCAAGTTATGAATATAACGATTGTGTCTAAAAGAGGCTCTTAGTAAAGTATGTGCGTACAGGCCGAATGACCAGCCCTAGAGTCAGAGAGATAGACGACAAGCCTAAAGGATGGTCACCGGATATGTACACCTCTGTACATGGCCTAGCAGCTGTTGTTGTTATCTAGGACTAAGAATCGGGCCCTACAATTTCACGTTTCAACCGAACCGCGGTAGCTCTCAGTTATAAATGTCACCCGCAGTCACGCGCGGTCACATCACAAGACTGGTCGTTTCGTAGCTTGCTTAACATCGGTGATCGGTTACGAAGACCTAGTCGTGCTACGCAATGAGCCCAGCAGGCCTTACATGAGCCGTGGAGAAGAACAAATGTCTGTCTAGTTTTTATCCCTCGAGAAAGAGACAAACATACCCGTATCTTTAGCATACGGATATGTTTGTCTCTTTGTCACAAATCTAAGGGCGGATAAAAACAGTGGAAAGACAATTTCTTCCGCCCGTGCTAGCCCTGCTGCCGCCCATACGCAAAGAACACCTATGGCAGTAACTTTGTTAGAATTTTGAATTTGATTACACAACCATTGTAAATGAAGTCCGTGTAGCTGCGTTGATTTTTTCGAACGATTACACAAAAAACTTTTGTTTTTAAACACGAGGTGCCCTGTCACTGTGTGTTTTAAAAAAATTACATAATAACACATTTTGTGTATATGTCGGTTGAAAATGAAATATGCCTTTCCCGTCGTCACTCGCGCGGGGAATCTTTTCCATCCAGAGTGCGTAGTGTGAGTTTTTCTTACTTTTCGATCGCGTAAAAGTAACTCCAATTTGTATGAAAATTAAAAAGCGCCACCTAGTGGGAGTAATGAGAAACCGCAATCGTGAGTGCGAGTTTTTTGTTTACTGCCAACTTTGACATGGAATATTTACTTTTTCACGGTGAATTTACGCGAATCGAGTGACAAGCTCGATTGGCCTCGCTCGTTTTCGATTGTCGATCCGTGTGACGTAAACTCGTTTACGCTGTAGTAAAGTTATTCGATTTACTTTGAGCAACTCACACTAAGCACTCAGTACGGCTAGCACGGGCCGTGGACAAATTGTCTTTTATCCCGCAAGAAAGAGACAAACATATCCGTATTCTAGTTTCGTCACATCTGAGCGTGGATAAAACCGGTGGAAAGATAATTTGTTGCCGGCCCGTGTAGCCCTGCAGCTCGGAAAACAAAAACATCGTGTTTCCATCCACAAATGTGTGTGACGCCTCGTGTTGTGTCGATTTTTTAATGTAATGTTTTCAAAAACCACACATAGGAGGCCCGGCATTCGAAAGGTAGTTCAATGACTTAGATTCAGCGCACATCTATAGACAATACAATACATGATATGACATTAGTCATCTAATACCTGAGTAAGATTGCACATTACTGCAATCAACTCAAGGTCGATGCGTTGCAGTTAGACCGCGTTCCCAGTTAGTCATGACGACTGATAATCGTGTAGTTTTAAGTGTCGTGGCTTATTTACTTAAATGGAGGGGTTCACATTTAGGACGACACGATTAACTGCCGTCTACGACTTTTTTTGCGACGACGACAGATTGTCTGCGACAGTGGGATCGGCTAGCACCAACAGTCGTAAAGCGTTAAAAATGTCTATTTGCCGCCACGATTTAGTCGTGACGGCAAATCATGTATCTAATGATACATTATTAAAATTACGTCTTCGTCCATTGTAATCAGGAACATAAACGTACTACTGATCTCCAAGAGAACGTAGAGGCGACTGTAGACTTGTAGCTTGCTACTGATGTGCAAACGACAAAGCGACTGCCGTGAAACGATTAAATATCGTCGTGATCCAATGAGAACATCTGCATACGATAGTCGCTAAACGATAAAAAAAATATTATGACAAACGGTCGTTATAATGGGAACAGCTAGAGACGATAGTGGTCCGACGATTAATTAACCGTTACGACCACGGAAGAGATTTTTTTTCTCTTAACACTCTTTTTCGCATAGTGGAAACGCGCCCTACTGATTCAAACAGACAATAACGAACAACTTATAATTACGCAATACTAGTTACGAGTACCTACTACTTATTGAAATATTGACTTTGATTTTTACGATTTATCTACTTACCTAACTAATGGCAAATATCTTTCGATTTTTTCCAGTTATTGCTATCTAGAAATATCGAATCTTTCCTACTATTACATTCTTACAAACTAAAGCGCGAAAGTTTGTAAGAATGGATGGATGGATGGATGGATGTTTGTTACTCTTTCACGCCAGAACGGCTGAACAGATCGGGATGAAATTTGGCACAGAGGTAGATTATAACCTAGAATAGCACATGACGCGGGGCGCAGCTAGTGATTTATACTGCATTTATGATTTATACTTAACTCAGCTTGCAAGAAAACTCTGCTTTTACTTAGGCTCTTGAATATGTGTTAATTAATGTTTTCAAATTAAAGTCTTGTACCTATTTGTTATTCTTATTATTTAGGTACTAACAAGCTAGATTAGACAGACTAGACATCATTAAAAGATGCTCCAATCATATAGGTATACACGTTTTAGTCTAGATTTGGTAACTTGTCGACCTTCGTTTTCTGACACTATTCGCTAAGGTACCATCCGCCCATCGCATTTAAATCACTCAACTGCCGTCTTTGTACTTCTTCACTCTACAAAACTTCGAGGCTAGAGTGAATAAGTACCTTATAGGTCGTCGTGCTCCATCTTAGACCACAACGGCGCTTAACATCAGGCGAGTTGGTGGTCAAACGCTGACCTATTCTACATAAAAAAAAAAAAAAAAAAAAAAAAAAAAAATACTAATTTTAATTCGTCACCATCTCTCTTTTAACGTTGAAATCGATGTAGTCTACAAATGTATTTGCTTCTTCTATACTATACAGGGCTTCCCAAACTTTTTTATTGCAACGCCCTTGGGAGTTTGGATGTTTTTTTGCAACGCCCCCTTCCCTTTCTGACTAGAAAGTACCTACTGGTGTGTAGCTGGCTACTAATGAGTAGGTTGTGCTTGCTTTTCTGAGCATAGCTTTACAAAATGGGGATCAAGTTTGGCAATTGCCTCTCTCATCTCTTTCTCTACATTTATTTGCGACTTGGAACTCTATTCTGACGCGAGAGATCTTGGTCACTTTCACTTATACGTATAGACTTTTTAAACAAAAGAGACAATGACAAGATAATATCCCACGCGTCAGAACATTATAGGGCCACCGTACTTGTTCTTTATCGCGACTCGAGTCGGTCACGTTGATACAGACAGGCATCATGTGTGATTCGCCCTCAGGGCGTCGCGACGCATTTTGAGAACCTCTGGTATACTATAATATTGTGAAGAGGTAAAGTCAGTAAATTGGGGTGTAGAGGGTAATATTCGGAACTATTGGTCCTAATGAAAAATCTTCCACTAAAACAAACCTACCACCACTGAATGTCATCCTACTAATATTATAAACGCGAAAGTTTGTAAGAATGGATGGATGGATGGATGGATCGATATTTGTTACTCTTTCACGCCAGAACGGCTGAACAGATCGGGATGAAATTTGGCACAAAGATAGATTATAGTCTAGAATAGCACTTTTTAACCGCGGGTGAAGCCGCGGGACGCAGCTGGTAGGCTATAAAACATGAGCGAAGAGATAGCTAGTCACGGACAGATAGCTAGATGCTACTACGCTTTAAGACTTCAGAATCTCTAATCAATACAGTTTATATTATTCAAGGTAAAAACTAAAGTAATGTACTTGTGAGTTAAAACACCGGATCTTTTAGTACAAAAACATCTATTAAAAAAACTAAAGTAATGTACTTGTGAGTTAAAACACCGGATCTTTTAGTACAAAAACATCTATTAAAAAAACTAAAGTAATGTACTTGTGAGTTAAAACACCGGATCTTTTAGTACAAAAACATCTATTAAAAAAACTAAAGTAATGTACTTGTGAGTTAAAACACCGGATCTTTTAGTACAAAAACATCTATTAAAAAAACTAAAGTAATGTACTTGTGAGTTAAAACACCGGATCTTTTAGTACAAAAACATCTATTAAAAAAACTAAAGTAATGTACTTGTGAGTTAAAACACCGGATCTTTTAGTACAAAAACATCTATTAAAAAAACTAAAGTAATGTACTTGTGAGTTAAAACACCGGATCTTTTAGTACAAAAACATCTATTAAAAAAACTAAAGTAATGTACTTGTGAGTTAAAACACCGGATCTTTTAGTACAAAAACATCTATTAAAAAAACTAAAGTAATGTACTTGTGAGTTAAAACACCGGATCTTTTAGTACAAAAACATCTATTAAAAAAACTAAAGTAATGTACTTGTGAGTTAAAACACCGGATCTTTTAGTACAAAAACATCTATTAAAAAAACTAAAGTAATGTACTTGTGAGTTAAAACACCGGATCTTTTAGTACAAAAACATCTATTAAAAAAACTAAAGTAATGTACTTGTGAGTTAAAACACCGGATCTTTTAGTACAAAAACATCTATTAAAAAAACTAAAGTAATGTACTTGTGAGTTAAAACACCGGATCTTTTAGTACAAAAACATCTATTAAAAAAACTAAAGTAATGTACTTGTGAGTTAAAACACCGGATCTTTTAGTACAAAAACATCTATTAAAAGCTCATCTGCACGTGGCTTCGTTCGCGTGTCGCTACATATATTAGAGTGTTCCTAGACAGGCCTATTTTTATATACTGCAATACTGCCAAATGCTGCCAAAATTGCCGAATATATTGCATTTGTTCAAAATGCCAAAAATATAGGGGTTGAAAAAATTTGAAAAAAATATTTCAGACATCTCGAAAAATGCAAAGACAAACGTGCGAGGTACGATTATATTACTAGTACCACTAGTAATATCTATGGTCATCTTCGTTTAGAGTGATATCATTATTAGCTGATAACCACCTTCGCGGACTCATAAGATTTCCTTATCAGCATTTCTTGTGGCGCAGTATCTTATAGCCTCATCATCTACCTACAAATGACTCATATCTCAAAACAAAACGTAGTAAAAACAAAGATCAGCGATGTCTGCTGTCCATTCTATCTTGACCCTTACAAACTGTACTCAACTATCCGTTACTTTTTCTATGACATTTAAGCCATAATTTTAACTTATAAAGCTATGACATTTGCTATAGTGAAAGTTTGGCAAGAACTGTAACAAACATCACAATATCACACTTACACTAATATTATAAATGCGAAAGTTTATGAGTGTGACGTGTAACTATAGGAGTTATCAATAAATTCTGATTTCTGTGTGTAAGTTTATATGTTTGTTACTTCTTCACGCTCAAACGGAGGAGCAGATTTTGATGACATTTGATTTGGAGGTAGCTAGTACTCTAGAGCCTGGCTTATATCCTGTGTTACCTAAGCTACTTTTTAACTGCGGGTAAAACCGCGAGGCGCAGCTAGTATGTATATTATTTAAGTAACAAAGTAAAAGTCTGACATTTTGATGACATTTGGAAACTACGGATGTCATCAGTCAGATATGCCGAGTAGTAGATTCTGTACATTAAACCCTAGCGTCAGAGCATTTACGGCGTCTAATAGGTCTACCATGACCCAACTCACGGTGGCGACCACTTGTGACAGTTGTGACCACTTGCGGTTACCCTTTCAAAACCGCCTGGAACCCTATTCGGAGATTTGAGATTTTCATCTCATCTTTCTTCATCCTTGTTGCTCTCGTTTGAAACATCATAGGTGTGAGAGTGACCAAGATAAAATCTCATCTTATCTCACGCGCAGGAATAGCACCCCTGGACAGGAGTTGTTTCACTTCGTTGCCGTCAACAGTTAAATAAGCCACAGTCAGAATAGATTAAGTTTCTGCAGCCCATTACAGTCGACTTTCGTTAATTCGAAACTCGAGGGACTCTTAAAATATTACGAATTATCGAGTATTTGAATTATCAAATGGTTCGAAATTTGTGAGAAAATAAAAAAAACTTCGAAATATCAATTATTATCTATTTTTTAACTCCTATTCTACAACAATGACAAAAGTTTAGAGGTACATTCGTGTACATCTATTATACATGTATTCATAATGCCTCGGTGGCTCAGTTGGTAGTGAACCTGCCTTCTGAGCTTGGGGGCGTGGGTTCGATTCCCACCTAGGGCAAACATTAATGCGATGAACATTTGTGTTTGTTCTATGTCTGGGTGTTAATATGTATTTAAGAATGTATTTAAAAATATCTAAGTATGTATATCAGTCTCTGGCAGCCATAGTACAAGCTTTGCTTAGTTTGGGGTCAGGCGACCACGTGTGGAAGTGTCCCGAATTTATTATTATTTATTTTTATTTATAATGTGAATTAATGAATCTTTCGAAGGAACTCTGGTATAACCAGTATACCAGAGGTCCTTCCAGAGTTGGCTTCAAAGCACATTGCTGCTGCTCAGACTGCTCAATAACTTCTTTGAGAAAAATCTTTACGCCTCTTTTTCTCTGCAACTTTGAATTGTCGAGCGTTGGACGCCGCGCGCCGTTGAGTTCGAATTCACGCGTCATTTTATTTTATACCAATGACGTTTTCGTTCGAATTAGCAAGTGCATAAAAATGTATTGATTTAATTCAAAATATAAAGAGATTTTGTAGAGAACTCGTGATTATTTTGAATTATATAGAGGTTCGATTATCGCAGGTTTGAATTAACGAGAGTCGACTGTATCATAATATGGTCCGCCAGGTACAGCATTCCAGTCACGTGGACAACACACAGTGACGTCAATCGATGCATAAGCAAGACCGAAATAAGTCATTTACAAATAGTTCGAAAGAGACGGATGATGATAACGAATGACGTTATGACGTGTTTGGTCCCGGAATGCTATGAGTTAAACAAGCCAGAGCCAGAATAGACAATATAGACTGGTCGAGCTCAGTGTATCATCCGAAACCTGGCCAAGTAGCCGTGTAATTGGTGGAACATAACGTTTACGAGGCGGCGGATGGGCGGCGGTCACGCGACGCCGAGAGATTACGATTAAGCTAATTACTTTGATAGGTAGTTTGTTTTGTTTCGCTTACATTTGAAGAGCTTTTTGTCTACTTCTACACTATTATTTTGGAGAGGAAAGATTTGTATTTATAACTCCCGACGCATAATATTGCGTAATTATAATCGACGGGGTGTTTTAAGTTTGACGTCTCTCTCTCTTTTTCTCTCTCTGTGTGTGTCTGGTGTTAGTGGCATCGTAGAGCTCCCAAACGGATAAACCGATTTTGATTATTTTTTTTTGTTAGAAAGATGAATTGGTAAGGACGGGAGTGTTTTTAGCTATGTTTGATGAAAATCGGTGTCGGGGGTTTTTTAAATTTTAATTTTTTGAAAAATGTGGGTTGTTGTTTGTTTGTAACGAATAAACTCAAAAACGACTGATCCGATTTTATAAAATTGTCACCGTTAGAAAGCTACATTATCCCTAAGTGACATAGGCTATGAAACATGAGCGAAGGCGCGGGTAAAAGAGCTAGTTTAAAACAAATAACATTATTGAAAGAAAAACAAAAAACCCGGCTGCAAAATGTTGTACCCAGTCTACATTTTTGATCTTGATCGAAAAAGATTAAACACTGTACAACTTTTCCGAGGCTATACAACGTTTATTGGTTAGGGGGTCGAGTTTTCTGTGACGTGAAGTGTCCTGCCTTTTTTTGTGACGGGGGGGGGAAAGATGCCCGGCTGCATTGGGGTGCATCCGGGTTATGTGGGTGTTGAGTGTTGACCCACTAAAACCCCCTCGGTGGCTAGCCTTTATGCTTGACAGAGGGCACCGGGATCTCCATACGAACGCACCGGTGCCGCCCTAGCGCGTTGCTTGAAGCGCCTATTCCGGACGTTGGTCCCTCATCCATCTTCGAAACGACGCGGGCCACGCCGCGCCGTTGTCTTCCCTGGGCTCGTTTCAGAGGGTGGTCAGACCCCTAGTCTGCCCACCCACCCGCCTAAAACCACCTTTTAGTCGCCTCTTACGACGGTCAGGGGATACCGAAGCCGTACTGTAAGACCCCGGCTCCAGGGTTCACCATCCTGCACGTCAATGCCGCATCATGCAGGATGGTGAATATAGTCGCAGCATTTTTCGCGTCTGGCAACGACCAAATAGAATATAAGTATAAACGCTACGCTGCAAATGTACCTACGTGCAGGATGCAGGCAGGATGGTGTCTGACCTACATCCTGTTTCGCAGTCCTGCAAGCAGTACTGCAAGGCAGGATGGTGAATGTTATGTTTCATGGCATAATAACATACTCCGCCAGATCTAGCATTCGGCGTCAAAGATGGTCACGTAAGCAACACGCAGTGACGTCAATCGATGCTTAAGCAAGACCGAAATAGGTTTGACCACGGTATAATAATATACTCCGCCAGGTATAGCATTCAGCAACACGTAGTGACGTCCATGGGTATGACATTTACAAACAGTTCGGATTGGCGATGACGAGTGACGTCACTGAGTGTTTGATACAATGATCTTGTTTTTTTTAGATCATTGTGTGTTTAAGTAACAAGCAGTCAAGTCCGTTAAAAACATGTGGTTTTGATGATAACTGATCGTGATAACGGAGAAATTGGCACGTTCGTTGATAACTCATGTTTTATGTTATCAGTTTATTTATCAACTTGCATTTCGTCCTACTGCCAGGGGCCAGTAGCGATAAGGAATGCATATTACATATTAGGTCCTTACGTATGAAATTAGCGTTTTGTCGTACTGATCAATTTGATCTGAAATATCTCCTCTTTGGTTAAGAATTCGAAATTCAAATTAATAAATTCATTTAGCTGGTTTTTTTTTCTTTGGAATACAGTCATTCATTTGTTATTTTCCTCATTATTTTTTTTGGCGTCGCTTATTACCGCGCAATGGAAAACATGAAATATCGGTATATTTACGAGTACGAGTTCTACCGTGGCACCAGTGCTACAGAAACAGCTCGAAGAATTAATTATGTGTACGGCGCTGGTGTCGCTAAAGACAGCATGGTACGTTTTTGGTTTCAACGTTTTCGTTCTGGAAATTTCGACCTTAAGAACCAACCCCGTGGACGGCCGGAGTTCAAAGTGAAAAACGAAGAATTAAAGGCTATTGTGGAAGCGGATCCATCACAAAGCACTTCAGAGATAGCAGCAGGCTTCGGGGTAAGTGACAAAACTGTATTAATCCACTTGAAGCAAATCGGGAAAGTAAAAAAACTCGAACGATGGGTACCTCATGAATTGAGTGAATCGAACTTGCAAACACGGGTCGCCTGCTGTGTTACTTTGCTCAACCGACACAATAATGAAGGGATTTTAAATCGAATCATTACTTGTGATGAAAAGTGGATATTGTACGATAATCGAAAGCGCTCATCGCAATGGCTGAACCCTGGAGACCCAGCCAAATCCTGCCCTAAACGAAAATTGACTCAGAAAAAGTTACTTGTAAGTGTTTGGTGAACTAGCGCCGGTGTCGTTCACTACAGCTTTCTTAAATCTGGCCAAACGATTACGGCAGATATCTATTGTCAGCAACTGCAAACCATGAAGGAAGAACTAGCTGTTAAACAACCGAGATTGGTCAATCGCTCTAGGCCACTGCTGCTTCACGACAACGCAAGACCACACACTGCACAACAAACAACCACTAAGTTAGCTGAGCTACAATTGGAATGTCTGCGACATCCACCGTACTCCCCGGACCTTGCTCCAACAGATTACCATTTCTTCCGGAATTTGGACAACTTCTTACAAGGAAAAAAATTCCACTCCGATGCAGCAGTCCAAACCGCCTTCAAAGAGTTTATTGATTCTCGCCCCCATGGTTTTTATAGTAAAGGGATCAATGAACTACCCATAAGATGGCAAAAGTGCATAGATAACAACGGTGCATACTTTGATTAATTAAATATATTTTACAAAAAAAAATCGACTTTTTATTCCTCCCGTACAAAACGCCAATTTCATACGTAAGGACCTAATACTTCATGACTTTGCTCCTTTTCGCTTTTAACCGATTTCAAAAGACGGTGGTTTTCAACCCTGATAAGTTTGTACTCTTTTTAATATGTTAAACATTGTCCGGAACAAGTAAATATTAACCTTAGGATAGTAACTATAAAATCTTTTATTGTACGCATTGGTTTAATATACATAGTACCTGGATGGCCGAGCTTTGCTCGGTATTTTTTTTTATTTTTTAATTGTGTTTTTTGGATAATAAACAATTGATTTTAGTCTAACCTCAAAGCAAACACTCATTGACTTCGTGTTACTTAACAACGCCATCTGCTGTTGTGTCGTTAAAGCAATTAGTTGCTCACAAAAAATAGTAGTATTATTATTCGCCAATAGATGTCAGGAAGAGTCATATTTTTCAGTTGAGATTGATTATCGATAAAACACGAATAAAATGATATTTTCTAAAAATGATTCCTAGCTAGATCGATTTATCGCTCCCGAAACCCCCTATATACTAATTTGTATGAAAATCGTTGGAGCCGTTTCCGAGATTCCAATTATATATATATATATACAAGAATTGCTCATTTAAAGGTATAAGATATATTTGCAATATTTACTAATTAAATTGAACAAATTGTCACAATTTATTCATCTAATTTGTCACAAGTCTGTGGAGATCTGTAGATAGAGATTAGGACTCTACGTGCACACTACAGAATGCTTTAAAAAAATGTTATTAGTAAGTATTGCAAATATATTTTTAACCAAAGCGTACAATCAAGAGATTTTATAGTTACTATACTAAGATTAATATTTACTTGTTACGGACAAAGTTTAACTTATCCTATCTTCCCATTCCTAACTAATAATGTAAAGGCGAAAGTGAGTTTGTTACCCTTTCACGTTTAGCTACTCAACCGCTTATCATGTAACGCAAAAATACATACAACTTGTCAAGGGTAGAGAAAAGGATATAGAGTACCATTCATACCTAAAAAGTTAATGATTCCTTTGGGACTGTGGGTGAAACCGCAGCTAGTCCTATCCTACTATTCCTACTAATTATTATATTATATCCTACTACCCTATCCTACTAATATTATAAACGCGAAAGTTTGTAAGAATGGATGGATGAATGGCTGGATGTTTGTTACTCTCTCACGCAAGAACGGCTAAACAGATCTGGATGAAATTTGGCACAGAGATAGATTATAGTCTAGAATAGCACATAGGATTAACTAATTACTTTTTATAATTACTTTTTAACCGCAAGAGAAACCGCGGGGCGCAGCTAATTTAAATATAAATAAATAAAGTTACTTGTCAGGAACCCCTTTCGTCACCACGTCGAATTACATTTTTTATTTACTTACACGATTTCAAGTTACTAGACAGCTTCTACCAAAACAAAGATAGTACGAAGAAAGGAATGACCGATACATTTGTCCACAATGTTTCCACAGTCGTTAACCAGCCTAATTGGTCTCCGTTAACGTCTCCTTAATCCCTGATTTACCGTCTCTCACCGGTCACGGAGCTTTTGTGACCAGTTAACGAGCCTACACGGCGTACATGTAGGGTCAACTGGGGCAAATGCGTCTTTCAAGAATTACTGACAAATAAGGCGCCACCTACATATTTTTTTTTATCTTTAGTTGCAATCATCTGTTGCAATAGTCTGACCCCAAACTAAGCAAAGCTTGTACTATGGCGGCCATAGACTGATATACATACAGTAGCTTTGCTCGGTTTTTTTTTTATTGTGTTTTTTGGAAAATAAACAATTGATTTTAGTCTAACCTCAAAGCAAACACTCATTGACTTCGTGTTACTTAACAACGGCATCTGCTGTTGTGTCGTTAAAGTAATTTTTAGTTGCTCACAAAAAATAGTATTATTATTCGCCAATAGATGTCAGGAAGAGTCATATTTTTCAGTTGAGACTACTCAAACGCCTCCTTTTTGTTATTTTTCTTCCAAGTTTATGTTTAAGTTGATTATCGATAAAACACGAATAAAATGACATTTCCTTAAAATGATTCCTAGCTAGATCGATTTATCGCCCCCGAAACCCCCTATATACTAAATTGTATGAAAATCGTTGGAGCCGATTCCGAGATTCCAATTATATAATTATATATATATACAAGAATTGCTCATTTAAAGATATAAGATTTAAATAGATATTAAGGGTCCCGCGACGCTCTGAAATTTCCATACAAACGCACTTGTCAAATGTCTTGGAAACCATTTGTCAGATTATGATTAAATTTAGCATGTACAATTAAATGAACTAAATATCCACCCATATGTTCTTGGATTTTTTGAAAATGTCCTCAAGAGAAAATAGAGTTATGTATGAAAAATATCCTCAGTTGTAAGGGGTCACTTTTGACTGCTTTATTCAATAGTTAGACAAAACAAATCAAAAATCCCTTTACATAGGGAGGTTGTCTACATCATTAGCTTTTAAATGAATACATAATACAAGGGACATTCTTAGTTATTTAAGAATGATTACAGAAGTGCAAAGTTCAAAAACACATATATCCATTACATGAATGTTTGCCCTAGGTAGGAATCGAACCCACGCCCCCTAGCTCTGAAGGCAGGTTCACTACCAACTGAGCCACCTAACAAGATGGCGTTAGTTGCCTAATTTGTGAAAGGTTTGTTAGTAACTCTCGAAAGACGCATTTGCCCCAGTTAACCTTACATATTGTCGCGGCGACACCTGTACCTTTCATGGACCTTTCAAATCAATTTATGCCATGTAGGCATGTCATCTGCTACATGATCGGAGCTCGGTGGCGATTGGCGACAGGCTCGCCCACTTTTCGGGCTGAATTTCGTCCGGCGAAGTGTGAGTGTTGTTTTACACCTCTGCCTGCCCCTTTAGGGGAAAGGCGTGAAGATATGTTATGTTATTATTTCAGAATCAGAAAACTTTTATTGTGACAATGTACAAAGAAGAGGAAGACAAATATTAAATACACAAAATACAAATACAAGTACATTGTCACAGAACCGGCGCCAACTCAGCATGTTGCTGATTGTACACAACCAGCGCTGGTTTTGTTGGGCCCGGCAAGTGACGTCACGCGCGAAAAGTGTGCGCATAAATACATACATACATACATAAACATCTACGCCCCACAAGCGTCTATGCCTCAGCTTCAATAAAAATGCTTCCATATGTCCGACTTCTGTCCCGATTTCTGTCTTCCTCTAACAGATTCTCTTGAAATTTTGTGAGCGGGTTCAAAATTCATCAAAAACTGACCCGGCAAAAAAGTTCTGTATACCTACTTATCGGATAAGCTCACAAAATTTCACGAGAATCGGTTGAGGAATGCGACCTGCAGAGGAGCGCAGACGTCGGCCGCGAGGTCTACAGCTCACAGAGCCAGTAGCATGTAGAGTAGCAAACTGAAGGCTATCAGTCAGCCGCTCAATTTGCTTAGTTAGGACGAAGCTTAAGACACAACTCGCAAACTTTCGCATTTATAAAATAAAGAAAGATAGGACTACACATCGCTTGATCGATTATAAATCGTATGTCATTGCCCTTAAAGTCCCTAGTAAATAATTAACTAAGTATATCAGAGGGGTGACGTAGGGAAAACCTTTCGCAAATGGGTCACCTACCCACCCCCACACAGGTGAGTACCGACTACAGACTAACCAACTTTTCTCAACAGGCAGGTTAGTGACGGAACTAAAATTTGCTACAGAACACTGTCAGGTTTGCTCAGGGAATGCGACAGTGGTTCCCTCAGTCAAGTCCAAAGATAATCTGGTATTGCAAACTATTGAGTGCCTACATTGCCTTGACACGGTACGCTAGACTTGAATAAACGAATGTTGGATAACTCACTCTTTTGTGTTCAGCCTGTACAAATACTTTAATGTAATGTGGTTACAATGACTATAGATATCTGTTCTGTCGGGAGTTCTGCTATTAGCTTAGTTTGAATGTTCTTACTTTTTAAAAAGTACTTACCTATGTTCGTATAGCTCAAGCGGCCTCAAAAGGCCCAAAAACTATTTGCTGTTTTCATTTTCCATAAATAGTTTGGGAGTTACTAATATTACTTTCAAAAAAGCAGAAACATTGCAGTAAAGGTGGCCGAAGCGAAAAGTATTTTATTTTTCGACTGTTTTATTTTCTGTCATTGTTTACGTGGTTTTTGGTTAAAAATTACCAAAATCATCATACTAATACAATATTCTTTTTTAAACGCGAAAGAAAATTTCTTACGATTCGTATGTTTCGTTTCTCATTTCACGTCTAAGCGGGCAAAATAAATGTTTTACAAGGAGATAAAAGATAAGGAAAATACATAACAAAAGAATAGACATACTTTTTCTTCCGGAAAAATAGGGAAACACATCGGTACTTCACGGGTAAAACCGCGAATTAACCACTAGTACAGTTCGCGCCAAACATTCTGACCGCCCTGACCTGGGGGCTTACCATGAACTTTTACAAAAACATCATTGCGCAGGAACGTTTTGATACATTCCTTAATAAGTATTGTTTTGTATCATACCACAAGCATTGAAAACAATAATGTTTTAAAACGTTTTTACTCCTGCTATAGTGATGGGAAAAGAATGTACGATACCAGTGCTTCTACACACTCTGTGGTGTTTTTGCGTTACGAACTGTCATTATCAGTGTGAATGTCATCTAACAATCTTAAATCCAGTATTTTCGAGTATGGTGTTGCCAGATGTATATATGTCAATCGTAATTATACGATTTTTGCCGTGTAAAAATCGGACAATCGGGGTCGTACAACAGTACGACCGCATAGCGAAATCGTGCCTACAATATCCTATCGATACAGGGAAATCACACTTACGGTTTTTACAAGTTGCAAGTAAAAACACTACGATTTCTATTTTCTTCCCTAAGAATTTTTATTTTCCTCACCGACGTACAATCGCTCTTAGGAAACATCTGGCGACACTTGGTTGTATGAACAATGTCAATTTTTTTTTTGTTTTGTCCCATAGGGCAGGCTAGAGGCAACATAGCCATACCACCTAGTCATCCGTATGTTTGTCATAACATTTTTCAATAAATCTCTGATGAAGATGATGATAAATGAGATAAATCCCACTCCTCTTTCCCTCTTTCAGTAAAGGCGAGTTTTCGTTTTAGAAAATAATACAAAATCATGACACCATCTTTTCGGTTCCCCTCAAAAACGTAAATTAAATCTACATTATTATGATCATTAAGGTAAATTAAAATTCAATTGCTGTACTACAATTAAAGTTTGTGAAAAATATTTTGGTGATATCTAGAATTTAATGCTTAGAATAATTTGTCACAGCGGCCGCAGAGTCTCAGCGAAGCAGTTCGATATCATGTGAGACTTTTTAAAAACCCACAGTGAAATCGCTGCGGGCTTTAATAGGAGTCTGCAGGCGAAGGCTCACTCTAAGAAGAAACAAGTGCATCAAAAGAAGCGGACTTAGCCAAAATAAAATAAAAAAATAAAAAAGGGTTGAAATTTATACTGGAGCCCGTCCGAAGGCGTCCTTCGTAGTACGAAGCTTCTATTATCTGCTTCGAGAAACTCGAAAGTTTCTAAATCATCGGCCATCTTGCTAAATATTACAAATAGAACCTCAGAAACACAGCAAAAACTCACTTATAAATAGAAAAAGTTACACGGAGAGCAACTTTTTAACAATCGTTGTAATTTGTATCATTCCTGCTATTTTGACAGCTCGGCAGGAATACTTTAGAGGTCGTGGTACGGTTTTTAAACAAATGTTCCTTGGATTGAATGAACGAAATCGAGTGACGTCATCAAAACTGCTAAGCGATATCAAAACGTAGCAGGAATACTTTTAGGGTGGTCATGGTACGAAATTACGAAGTAAGGCTTAATTAATGATGTTTTAAGAGGTTGTGGTAAGCCCCCTGGGGGCTTACCATGAACTTTTACAAAAACATCATTGCGCAGGAACGTTTTGTTACATTCCTTAATAAGTATTGTTTTGTATCATACCACAAGCATTGAAAACAATAATGTTTTAAAACGTTTTTACTCCTGCTATAGTGATGGGAAAAGAATGTACGATACAAGTGCTTCTACACACTCTGTGGTATTTTTGCGTTACGAACTGTCATTATCAGTGTGAATGTCATCTATCAATCATAGATCCAGTATTTTCGAGTATGGTGTTGCCAGATGTATATATGTCAATCGTAATTATACGATTTTTGCCGTGTAAAAATCGGACAATCGGAGTCGTACAATAGTACGGCCGCATAGCGAAATCGTGCCTACAATATCCTATCGATACAGGGAAATTACACTTACGGTTTTTACAAGTTGCAAGTAAAAACACTACGATTTCTTATTATTTTCTTCCCTAAGAATTTTTATTTTCCTCACCGACGTACAATCGCTCCTAAGAAACATCTGGCGACACTTGGTTGTATGAACAATGTCAATTTTTTTTTTGTTTGGTCCCATAGGGCAGGCTAGAGGCAACATAGCCATACCGCCTAGTAATCCGTATGTTTGTCATAACATTTTTCAATAAATCTCTGATGAAGATGATGATAAATGAGATAAATCCCACTCCTCTTTCCCTCTTTCAGTAAAGGCGAGTTTTCGTTTTAGAAAATAATACAAAATCATGACACCATCTTTTCGGTTCCCCTCAAAAACGTAAATTAAATCTACATTATTATGATCATTAAGGTAAATTAAAATTCAATTGCTGTATACAATTAAAGTTTGTGAAAAATATTTTGGTGATATCTAGAATTTAATGCTTAGAATAATTTGTCACAGCGGCCGCAGAGTCTCAGCGAAGCAGTTCGATATCATGTGAGACTTTTTAAAAACCCACAGTGAAATCGCTGCGGGCTTTAATAGGAGTCTGCAGGCGAAGGCTAATTCTAAGAAGAAACAAGTGCATCGAAAGGAGCGGACTTAGCCAAAAGAAAATATATGTGAAAAAGGGTTAAAATTTATTTTGGAGCCCGTCTGAAGGCGTCCTTCGTAGTATGGAGCTTCTAATATCTGCTTCGAGAAACTCGAAAGTTTCCAAATCATCGGCCATCTTGCTAAATATTACAAATAGAACCTCAGAAACACAGCAAAAACTCATTAATAAATAGAAAAAGTTACACGGAGAGCAACTTTTTAACAATCGTTGTAATTTGTATCATTCCTGCTATTTTGACAGCTCGGCAGGAATACTTTAGAGGTCGTGGTACGGTTTTTAAACAAATGTTCCTTGGATTGAATGAACGAAATCGAGTGACGTCATCAAAACTGCTAAGCGATATCAAAACGTAGCAGGAATACTTTTAGGGTGGTCATGGTACGAAATTACGAAGTAAGGCTTAATTAATGATGTTTTAAGAGGTTGTGGTAAGCCCCCTGAGCTGAACCGCACCTTTATTTCTTTACGACCCCGGACGTCAGTTGTTACCATAAATACCAATTTCATGTAAATCAAGAAAGCATTTTCGGTACTTCCCTAGCAGTAAACGAAGTTATAGTTTTCGTCTCTATTTAAAATATTTATAAAGAAAGTGGCGGTCGAAAATAAACCTTACAGCTTTGAGGTAAGGTGCTTCATAGCAGAATTCGAAGTAAAATATGGGCGAACCTGTTTAACATATGGCTCGCGAAGGTCATCTCATTATCAGTTCTATTATTAACGTTAGTGCTAGACCGAACATCGGAGGCCTACCACAATTTTACAAACAATGTGTTTTTAATATTTATCTAGTTCTCTCTACGGTTGAGCAAGTGTAAGAGTTCTATACCAATTTTTGAGATTGCAGTAGACCCCTTCGGCCAGACTTGGATTTTTTCGATTGAGATGGTTCTAAACCCGCAATATTTACATCTGAATGCTACATATTATATTTAAATACATGTATCTAGCATATTCCATATGCAGACATTCAGATTTCTCGAACTAGCATATGCGTTTGTAAGCCACTAAGCACACTTTTTACCCTATTGAAAAACCTTTTATAGGTTCCACCGTTGGCACGAGGAGCGGGCAGGGTGAATTATGGGAATTCCACAACTGGCACCCTACAACGCTCTCGCACACGACCGCGGCCCTGACGGCGCTAGCCCCTTCGGGCACCTCGAGCCTACACTCCTACACTCTTCTTCTCAATGACGATGTGTCGAAGACTCATCGTCATCATCCACCTCGGGGACCAACTCAGCCGGTGGGCGCCAGACAGCACCCGTGTCTAACACCCATGGTCCTCATGCGACGGGCACTAAGCATACCTGCCTTTACTTTATGCTAGGTACTCAATCCGCCTCATGTAGCTATGCTAGGTACTCATTTCAAAGTCGGTCGACAGTGTTAGTATGCGCCAGCAACTCTATTCATATTATCTCTAATGCGCTACAATACTAATTTTACAGCCAAAATAAGCACTTCACTTAAAGCTAACTGTAATCTGCAAATGAGTTAAACTGTAAATCGTACAGTAAATACTGTATTGCCGAAAAATTTAATAGTATAATTAACATACTTTGACGGTGAGTAGCCTCGTTTTCTTTCCATCCATTTGGACTATCAATTTTGCGGCCATGTCCTTTTCTCTGTAACAAAATATTTTTATTAATAACCATTATAAAAATTATTACATAGTTTTGACACATTTTATTTTAGTTATATGCGAAAAAAATACGATTGATTGCGGTGAATACTCAGACTATAGTTTAGATTATGTCCCCTTTTTCAAGGAGTGATTACAAGCGTGACGCGCGCAAACAATTCCTTTCTTGCACTATACTTAGTTGGAGTATTCAATTTCAATAAATGTTATTTCCGTGGCACGTAGGAATAACTGAACAACTCGACTTGCATGATTTTTTTTTTATTGGCTTAAACGCTTCCTTCGTATGCGCTTTACTATGTATAAAAAAATCAGCCCGAAATATACAATAGTTTTAGAGCAATCGCGTTTTGTACATCTCGACACCCTTGCATTTTATGGTGTTTTACTTGATAAAACGACTTATCAAGTGTGTGTTTGCTTACTAATATTGACATCTTGAATTATCAACATCAACACATGTTCAAAATATTGAAGATCTCGACTTATACACCTAAGCCTTTTCTGCAAAAATTAATTTTAACTTGACAAATTGAGATGTCAAGCATAAGTTTGTGTATGAATAATTGTCATCTTGATTTATCAACTTACACTCACATCCAAAATACTGGATATCTCGACTTATACACATAGCCTGTTTCTGCCTCCATTGACAAATCGAGATGTCAAGTTATGGCAAGCCAAATATGTTTGATTAAAAAGTGACATTATCACATGTTCACTTTTACCTTTGCCGTGGTGATTTAGTTTTCATCTGCAATAGCAAGATATCAAGTTGTTATCTACCCGAGCTGGATATTTTTTATGTACCTACTGGAGCCTAAACGCCAACAAACATGCCATGCAACAACGTGAAGTAAATATAAAAAAGTATATTATAATGCTGTATATTATTGGTGACTATTACTATCATTGGTGTACTATGTACCTACCTACATGCATACTTACACAAAAGATTCAAATCAATACAGGGTTGATTGATAGCGGGGTGCAAAGCCGTAAAGAGACGCTAGCATAGATCATTTAGACCCTTTAGAGCCATGGTTGTCTAAGACGAAGTCTGACAATTTTTTAAATCTGTGTTTTAAGGTTTTTGGGGAAAAACACCAATGATGGCCAATCAGAATAAGAAGTTCCTTTTTTTTTCACTTTATTTAATTAAAATAATAGTCATAGCACCGCGAGAATCCAACTAGAAAAGAAAGGTAAACCATTTAGAGTAGGAAAGGGTGTCAGACATGGAGACCCTCTACCTCCAAAACTATTCTCAGCGGTTGTCGAAACAATCTTTAGGAGACTTAACTGGGAAAACCTCGGAATCACTGTCGACCGAGTCTCCCTACCACAATCGAGGTTCGCAGATGATATTTATATAATGTTATTTGCTGAAACACCTAAAAACATATAGCAAATGATACTTGAACTAGCGGATGAAAGTGAGAAGAAAGGTTTAAAGTTGAACCCAAAGAAAACAAAGGTAAGGACAAATGGGAAGAAAACCACCATACATCTAGGAAATAACCAAATTGATTACACTGATGAATATATCTACCTGAGACAGCTAATAACACAAGAGGTCCCTATACACAAAGAAATTGACAGAAGAATAACAAATGGCTGAAAGAGATACTGGAGTCTGAGAGAAGCCATGGAAGATAAAACTCTTCACATTATAGTAAAGAAAAAACTTTTCAACACCTGCGTAATACCTGTTTTAATGTAAAATCAGAAGACTCAAATGGCAATGGGCAGGGCATATGATAAGAGGCCAAGAGAAATGAAGCAAAATTGTGACACGATGGTGCCCTAGGAAAAGGAAAAGGGGCAGACCACAGAAAAGGTGGGATGATGACATTAGACAGGTAGCAGGAGTAACTTGGAATAGAGTGGCCCAAGATAGACAGGAATGAAAAAGGTTGGAGGAGATCTTTGCCGATTGGCAAACAGACCTACAAAAAATTATTAAGTATTAGAATAGATTAAGATTAGTTTAACTACCAAAATATACTTGTAAATCCACACTCATAGTTTTTAGTTCTTCATACTTTGTAAATAGATACTAAGTTGGTCTGAATAAAGGGTTTTATTATTATTTATTAGTATTATTATTGATCGAAGTAATGTGTAAGCAATCTAACAAAACATGTATTAAGCATGTGTGTCATCAGACATTTTTACAGATTTTTTACAGCCACTTAAGATTACGAAAATTTTCAAAGATTTTTTAAAAAGTTTTTTTGAAGTCGTTTAAAATAATAATTAGAAAAGCTTTTTAAATAAGACCTTTATAAGTAGGTATTTATGTCTTGTAGTGTGTTTGATTAATATTTTCTTATTTGTAGAACTCAACGATTGCCAACTGTTGATTTCTCGGGATAATAAGTCTAGCCTATGTGTTAATTTAGTGTATACTCTAAATAATTCATTTTAATTAGATACAAATGCGTTTTCATTGTGTTTTTCCCATATGTTTAAAAAATAATTTTAATAAGTTAGTGAAAATAGTTTTTAGATTATGTAAATGAGCGTATAATTCTAAAAAAAATATATTTTAAATACTAAGACTTTTTTTACATTTTGCATTATATGCTGAAAAGTAAGATATATCTTGTAAAGTAGTAATAATTACTTGACAAACTATATCTGTTTGAAGTTGTCATTGGTTTACTAATGAGAAATAATGCTTTTTCCATTGAAATAACTAAGGTAACCGATAAAAATGATCCGTACTCAGATGGTGAATAACTGGATAAATGTCCTTAGAAGCCAAAACTTGGTCTACAAGTCGAGTTATCAACTTATTCAAGGCATTTCAGCTGTTTGACAAGTCTATTATTATGTAAACTATAAGTTGTTTCGTTAAATTCTTGAAACCATACGAAAGAGGGCCTCAAGTAACCCTCAAAATAACTTTGACATCATCGTTTAACTAACTTACCGACTAAACATAAAATGTCAAACTTTAAAATGGCTGCCCTGAAAAATTGATGTTTTTGCGATGTTCAGTTATTCCTGCGTGCCACGGATTTATTTGCAGGTAAGTAAACTCAAGCTTATTGGCTAAGATAATTGAGCAAATAAGTTGTTTATTTAGTAGACGCTAATATAAAAATTGTATTCATCAACATAAAAAATACAATAAAAATTGATTAATTTGAGCAAAGGATTATTTGGAAGAGAAGAGATCTATAGTATTTTTATTTATTTTTTTGAAATATGAGAAAACTAGAAAATCATGGATAAAACCATAAAACAGTGCTAGTTATTTTAAAATCAGCAAGTTTAAAATAACAGGAAGCAAAGTTTGAGTTCAATGTCTGTTGCTTATCTATTCTGTGCAAGGTTCAAGTTAACTCATATCTGCTCAGCCATCCATAAAAACCAGCCTAACCTGACCCCACATACATTATGATTCATATTTCTCAGGGAAGCCAAAAACGACTTATGCATTCAATAAATTTTAATTGAGTAGGCTGTATGACTCATTTTAACATGTTTCTGCGACATCTGTAGTGATTTTCATTGATAATGTGATAATCATGCGGCTGTGTGTGTGAGTTTATGAAAGTGAATTTCAATGTCATTATTAATGTGTGAGTTTGACAGCTTGATTTCCAACTTTCTTGGCCAATAATTGCAATATTCATAAATATTATTTTAATGTAATATATTTATAAATATTGGAATTAAAACTGTCCGGTAGAGACAGTAATAAAAAAAAACAAACATTTTTATTGGTTAAGAAAGTTAGAAATCAAAACTAGTGTATCAAAACATATTTTTTGCAAATTTTCAACATTGCCAAAAAAGTAGTTACTGTACTCTTTCATGACTTATGGCTAAAAATATAACTTGATATAAAATTGGACAAGGAAATATTAATAATCAATGATTTGCTCATAGCACATCATTACAGGACCTCAATTCTATTATGCAATTGTTTTTTAAAATTGTTAATGAATTGTCAATTTTTGACACTTCTGGCATCCAAAAAATTACAATTTGAGCCAATTCATTAACAATTTGAAAACAATTGGTTTAGTAGAATTTGCTAGTGCATTGTTTTTTTTACTTTCAAATTATTAATTCAAATTACTAATTTTTTTAATACAATATAATTTTGTACCTATCATTAATTATGTAGGCAGGTACAAAATTAATTATTACATTTAAGAACCAGGTTCATACCAAAAAACTATAAATGGGATTTTAGGGAAGGATATTTTTAATAATCTTAACAGGATAACTATAGTAAACTGAAAAATAACAGATAATGGAGAAAATTGGAGGTAATAACATTATGGCTTTAGTGAGGAGTGTTATCTAAAAAACAGCTGTAGTAGGTGTCATGTTGACTGATAATATGATAATACTTTGTTGTTGTTTTATTAAGCCTGTTGAATCACACTGCAGGGCAAGCCTTCTCCCAAACTTTTCCAGTATTGGTGTTATTGTGCTGATTCCTGCTTGCCTCTATCTAATGTATGTGGTGATTAGTGCATCTTCACTTTAGGAGATAGTTGCTTACTAACTGGAACTCTTGTTAGGTGGTGAGTTTAGCTCAAAGCTTTTCAGCCATATTTCAGCTAACTTTACTGGTCCAGTCCTACTATATTATAGAATTGAAATACCTAATACATTAAGGAATTTATAACATATCCTCCACTAATGTTTAAATGCAACTGACTGAGACTTGTCAACATATAAACAAGCACATTCTGTAAACGATCTTCTGTATGGAGATGCAAGTAATTAGCCCCCAACTGGGTCGCAATCTCTTTTACATTTTTTCGTCAACTTTCATCTAAAACGGCATGCCCGAGGTACAGTTGTGCTCCAGATGCAGCTCAACCGTGAATGTCATTGTCGTTTTACGTGACATCATAGGTTTTTGTTCACTTTCAAATCATTGTTGTACTCCCTTCTAACCTACCTAATTTGCATTATCACGCGAGTATATTATTCTAGAACACATACATATGACCATTAATCTGTCAATCATTAAGTTAATAGCTGTTTCATCATAATCATTAACAAAATAGACCATACAATACGCGAATTCTTCCAAAAACATTTTATTTAACAATGTTTTCGGTAGTACAGCCGGTAATTACCTTTGATTGAACGGGCGAACCCTTACAGCCACTTTCACCGAAGCCATTGTCACACATTATATTGTTATTTGCGTTAATTTTTATTAAAAATTACATTTATTTCACGAAAATACCGCAGCAACATCACAAAGCGATTTCGCGATTTGACAAATGTTTGACAAACTGCCAATTTTGGGCTTGACATTGACATTATGGTTTTCTAATTTTTTGACATTACAGATTGATGTTGCAAAATTTGTTAACTCTGCATTTTGATTTTTTTTCTGCAAAATTGATTTTAGTGCGAGTTTTTGGCGGGAACAAGAAGATGGAGTCATGATTTTGTATTTTATTTTCTACAACTTGTAATTCTTTGAGTGTTAAAATGTATTAATGATGGATATTTAACCTTTACCGGTTCGATAATGTGCACGAGTGTGGGAAATTATACGAACATTAGGAAATGCTACTCTTCGTGTTCGCTACAAAACTCGACATAAAGCTTCAATAAAGTATCCACGGCTTAAGTGAAGTCGGAAAAGAGGAGGGATTCATCTCATTTATCATCACCCTCTCCCTTAGCGTCTTCATCATAGATTTGATGACTAATGTTACGACCAACATATGGATGGTATGGCCATATTGGCTCTAGCCTGCCATAATAAATGATACCATGTGGATAAACAAAAAAAAATGGTTTAGTGCTTGAATTAAGAATTAAACAAATCTTTCGAACAACGGTATCGTTAAACTAAAGTTTAATTCGAACTAAAATATGTTTAATCTCTTGGTGGAATAATTATTTAAACTCCAAACGTCAATAGCTTGGTTGGTTTGCCTTAAAAATTCAAGCCACCACTTCAATTTCTGAAGTGAAAGTTCGAACAGAAATCGGAATAGTCGAATAATTTGAAACTCAACTGGTAAGAGTCGAACGTGAATCTTACTGACTTTAGGCAGCACAACACTACTCTGACATATTTTCCAGTTCCGAGTGAGGTTAGAATTTCGATATAATAAATTAGATTTTTTTCTAAAATCTGCAGGTATTTTGATAATCTTACCACATTGAATTATCAATAGTGTGATCATAAATTCGAGTACAACCGAAACATTACTTAAAATCTAAAGAACTCGAACTTGACATTGATCGTAAGTTAAACATAACATTACATAATATTCGTTGGTGTTTTTCGCCAGATATCCCGCTATCACCATGTCTGAGAGCAAACCAGTTGGCCGCCCCATGAAGTACCCTTACACCTTCACCGCTAAGATCGCGCAGTTCCCGTTCAAATACTATGTCCAGAAACAGTGGATCTGGCGCTACTGGATGGCTGCTATCGTCCTCTCATCTCCTGTCTTCTACAAGATCCATAAGATGGGTAAGCTATCTTCGGCATTGCAGGAAATAAGATATAACTTATCCTAGCAGAAAACTAACTAGTAAAATTGTTCTAACTAGGTACCTACTGTAAAATAACACTAAAATATGTGAAGATAACTCTTATGTCCAAGATAGTTTCTGATAGATATCTGTTTGTTACCTTATCTCTTATTACAATACTGCTGCATTAACATTAAATAACTTAAGGCAGGAAATACTAAGTAATATGTGAAGATAACTCTTATGTCCAAGATAGTTTCTGATAGATATCTGTTTGTTACCTTATCTCTTATTACAATACTAATATTTAATGTTAATGCAGCAGCATTAACATTAAATAACTTAAGGCAGGAAATACTAAGTAGTATGACATAGGTTGAAGAAACTGTTCATCTCAGCTGAATGTTAAAAACATGTAAACCATGGTGCACTGCAGCACAACAGCTACCCTCTTACTAAAAACATTGTATATCCTCTGAATAAAGAACATAATAATACATATTGTCACACCTAACCCCTGCAGAGGTGTAACACAACACTCATACTTTGCCGGACGTTATTCAGTCCCAAAATGTGACAGGGGCGAGCCTGTCACCATACACTGGGCTCCAGTCACGTAGCAGATGACATACAATATGCACATATGTTCACACAATGAACAAATTGATGTATGCCGTGGGCTGGAATCGAACCCACTCCCTCTGGCTTGAGGGGTGGGCCTTCTCCAACTAGGCTAATATCACTTAATCCAGGAACAACCCAGTTATACAGTGTTTTGTCTTTTTAAATCGAGTTCAATATGTATAGCTTAAGGAGACAAAACACTGGATAACTATTCCGAGAAAATTTATTTGTAGGGGGCTAGTATTTTATATAGCTTAGAAATCTTTCAATGTAAAACTTGTAATTCCAATTGTTGTGAAAAAAAATTTTTTTCAAATAAACACTGGCATAAACAAATTGAGACCATGTTATAAAACTAGTTTTTTCTCTTCCAGCAAACTCCCCCGAGAATGTGAGCAAGTGGGCAGAGATCAAGAGGAAGGAAGCAGCAGGTCACCACTAAACTCCCTAGTAAAATAGTGATATTCCCGATTACAGCAACTGTTAATTTATGTTAAGAGAAATAAAATCATGTAATTAGTAAGTGGTACTTTGAGAACAATCAATTCCTAACCCTTTAAAATAAAATCTTTGTTACTGTAAAGGTTATTTTCAGTTGCTCATCTGTTTAGTTCAAAAGGCGTGATACTGATATTAGCAACTTGACCGGCTGACTGCATTTTGGGCAATTTCAATGTTGCGCAAACAAAATATGAATCAGCCCCTTGTCACGAAATGATATGCCACAAACTGAGTATGCATGTACTCGGTATGCGCTGTTGGTACACTCCATTTAAAATACATCGAGCAAACTAGAGGCAAGCAGTCAGCCACTCAATCAGTTAAAATGGAGCCAAAATTTGTGTCTATATTAAAAGTGAATAGGAATCTTTCAGGAAAACATGTTAGACCTTGGATCATGTTGTCACTTCCCATCAGACGAGTCAGTGTTCAAACGTAATCCTAGTGTGTTGCAAAAAAAAAAATAAAAAAATTTTTGAGTACTAATTTAAAAGAGTAGAAGAAAACTATGTTTCAAATTTTGCATTGTTGCATGTTTATTTTACATTAATTACAAATTATTCTTAAAAAAATAACTTACTAAGAAACTAGTGTTATTATGCCTAAATTTACAGTCACGCTGATGGACATGACTGCCAGGGCTGATCCGTGAGTTATATTATACACTAGCTGCGCCCCGCGGTTTCACCCGCGGTTAAAAAGTATCCTATATGCTATTCTAGACTATAATCTATCTCTGTGCCAAATTTCATCCAGATCTGTTCAGCCGTTCTTGCGTGAAAGAGTAACAAACATCCATACTTACAAACTTTCGCCTTTATAATATTAGTAGGAAGTAGGATTATTACTAGAAACCATTATACAGGGTTATCTGATAACCCTGTATAGATTGTACTAACTTGACGCGGGTCAAGAGCCTACGACGGACTGCTTGACTGTAAATTCAGCCCAACTAATCAAAGAACATTAATTCCATCGGTCAACCATCAATATTCCATTCTTTATCTCATTCTTCAGTCTTGAACTAAAAACGCTTCTCTATCGCACAGATAGAAACTTCACTCCCAAATACCAGTATGGTACTCTGGGTTATCGAATAGCAGCGGTCGTTTAGTCAGCGTGGCGGGCCGAGGAGCCTTGTGCAGGAGTTGCAGCACGCCGGTGCCGATAGCAGCCGGGACTCCGAGGATGATGGACTCGGAGACTCCCTCGATGCAGTCTCGCTGCCCGTAGTATGCGGCGTCGAATAGGTGGTCGGCGGTTTTCTCGAACTGGAATTAAAGATTGACATTCTTGACCTCTAAACATTTCTCCTTGTTATGATTATTCTTGACTTTTGTTTGTATAGAAGAAACGACGTGATTGAAAATGAGAGAACTTAAAAATGTTGTGTCCATTTTCTGTTAAATTGGGATGGTAGCTCTTGCAATCAACTTCACATATAAATTTTGTTGGTCGCACCGTAAAAGGTTTTGGTAAAAAACAACAAATAAATTCAAAACAAGCAAGCAGAAAATAAACAATAGAAACTATTACAATCTGTCCGAAACTTTCGAAGATACGAAAACTTGATAAACTGTAGCATTAGCAAGGATGAGAGGTAGAATATCTGTATCTGTCCCGTCGCCATCTTCACGGAACGCCAGCAAACTGACACGCCGCGTCGTGTCTCTACACCGAGACTATTCTTATTCTATACTTCACTCCCCCCCCGGTAACATGACACACTCACGCTGGCCAGGTTGAGCACGGACTCCTTCATCCTGGCGAGCCCGTAGCGCGTGATGCCGAGCACCTCCCCGCGCGCCGTCATCTGCCCGGCGAGCAGCTCCACGTGTCGTCGGTCCACGGACATGCCGTGCCCCGCCATCACCCCCTGGATCTCGGTGATGATCGTGCTCTTCGCCGCTTCGATGCCTAATGTTTGGTACACCTGGACACGAAAGATTAAATGTTACTGCCACAGATCTGGCGAAACAAAAAAATAATTTAGGTCTATAGTTACGGCAGAAAAGAACAGAAATAAAAACCAGTACAAAATTAAAATCTTTAACAATAGCACTCAATCAAGTTGCCTTTAGAAATCTAAAAATAAAAGGAAAAAAAATCAGTTAACCGCTTGTGAGCTACGGTCTCCTAGACAGACACACTGACACACGTTAAACTTATAAAACCCATGTTAACACCAGGGATTGAGAACAGGTAAGGTAATGTGCTTACTTCTAAAATGTTGTTGGAGGTAGTTTTGGTTCCGTCGACGCCGTAAGTGGCGATCACGTTTCTCAGTCCGTCACCTTCTACGCATAGCTTATATCTGAAAACAAAACATTGTTAAATAGGTAAAAACATTGGTATGTGATAGAGCTATATTATATCAAAACGTACTGTTTATAAAACACTATAGCGTCAACTGGGGCAAATGCGTCTGTGGGACAATGTCGTTTTTCGAGAATTACTGGCAAACCTTTCACAGATTAGGCAACTAACGCAATCTTGTACAGATTATTGCAACTCAAGATAGAAAAAAAGATATACGTAGCGCCTAATTTGTGAAGGGTTTCTCAAAACCCTTTGTTTGTGAACTCTCGAAGACGCAATTGCCCCACAGATTCATTTGCCCCAGTTGACCTTACTTTAGTATTTGTTAAAGCAAAGATAGTACATTATAGAAAAATTACAAAACGTAAAGGAGAAATAAAACGCAAGTCCTTGTTGATTAGTCGTTCGAAAGGTTACCTACATACGAGTAACTTCCGCGTTCTCATCCATTCAAGCGATGACCGCGAGTGTCCGCGAGTCACATGTTGAGCCAGCCGCCCTACTTTCCCGCCTACCGGATACCATGCCTACATTCAACATGGAGCAAGCCGATACCTACCTAACTTCAGCGTTCTCGTCCATACAAGCGATGACGGCGCGCGCGACCTGAGGAAGTCCCTTAACGACGACGGCGGGCAGCAGGCGCGCGAGCTGAGCCAGCGACATGTTGAGCCAGCCGCCGTGCTTGCCCGGCTCTGCTGTCACTTTGATGGCCCAGTCGGATACTACCGCCACGTTGGACGGCTTGATTTTCAGCTTTGACGTGCAGATCCTAGGACACGAAATGGATATAACATAAGTATAACTGCGAGCATGGGCGTCAAACTTTTGTTAGGGGTGGGAGCAGAAATAAGAATTTTCTTAGGGATAGGGCAGAAGTAAATGTTCCTACTTTTTTTACTTGAGAAACCTACATTTTGAGCTCCGAGTTAAGGAACAGGGTGGGGCAGATGCCCTAGCTTGCCCCAACGTGGTACCCCATGACCGTGGGTCTTAAACATTTTTAAAATTTGCAAGTTTTAGCAACTCATCTGACAACGATCCAATTCTGATTATTTTCGTAAAATACTCAATAAATACGGTGAAGCCATACCCAATAAATTGAATTATTGGATTTCATTTTGTTGATAATATTGCAAGATACACAGAGCAATGAATCGCAATGGGATCACATTATAAATCAGAAAACCGGATGTTTTAGACCCGCCGGTGGGAGAGAAATTACATGGAATTTAATGGTTTGAATTGAACGAAACTAGATGGCGCTTTTCATTATTTCCTACAGTCACATCGGCACGCAGTCTACTCTCCTAACATAAATGTAGCGTAAATTAAACACAATTTAGCAAAACGCATAGCAAAATAGTACTTACGAGTATACGATAGAGTTGACATCAACTTCTAGACACAGTAGCCGTATCCTGTCCGCGTCGAGCCGCAGTAGGAGGAAGCATTCATGCGGGAGGTACACCTCGTCTATGTACGTCGTTATCTGTACACATCAGAGTTGACGCTGACCGATTACTTCCACTGTTAGACAACTCTTACATTGACCTATTTCTTAGTTGGGAATACATCTACATTACACCCTATTTAGAACGCAAAATTTCTAAATATAAGCTAGCTCACAAGTAACATTGTTAAAAGACAACATAAAACCCTGCTAAATAATGTTGTACCCTATGTCACTTCCACTATCAAGACGATTCAAATGACACCTCACATGTCGAAATCCATCAAGCTGTTAGGCTGTAGGGCGTGCCAAAGAAACCTCATACATACATACATACACTCGAAAAGCATAACCCTCCTTATTGCGCAGTCGGGTAAAAATGTATCTTAATATGTAATTGCTGGGTATTAAATAGGACTTCAATACTTTTACCTCGTTCAGATACAGCAATTTAGCGTTCTGAATCAGGAATTTTGCACCTTCATTTCATGCTTAAAATAAAAGACTTAAGATAGAAGATTACCTTTCCTAACATGAGACTCAACTCACCTATTACGCAATTACTTGCCCTAACACAAGACTTGTTCCCTTTACATAAGACTTACATCTCCAAATTGTCCCTTATCTGTCTTAACATAGCCCCCACTTCCCCAAACACAACCCAACTCACCTCTCCCAACGTAGTCTTCTCAATCCTACCCTTCACCCGTCTCGCGAACTCCTGGTCCAGCGGATGCACCAGCTCCGCCGTGATGATGGGCGTCGAGATGACGCGAGACGCGTTGATGATCTCCTTAACTCGGGGAACTCCCTGCGTGATGTTCATTGAGGCGACGCCGGCGAAGTGGAACGTTTTTAACGTCATTTGGGTTCCGGGCTCGCCGATACTCTGTTAAACAAAAACGTTCTGTTTATGGAATTGGTACAAGAGAGAGGCAGATGACACTATGAGAGAGGCTACCTAAGCCTGTGTGTCAGTCTAAGAGAGTGTGCGGTAAGAAAGGATGTGGCGACTAATTGTGCAATTAACTTCTCTACAGTTTAGCAGAGTAGTCGCTATTGTATTTTTTTAAATAAATTTCTGGTATATTGTAATTTTAGTTTATTTTATCCCTCCTTCCACTTGGATTCACAGCTCGGCTTCAAATGTGGATCCACGGATACCTTTATCTCCTCTTAAATCCACAGGTGGATCCATGGATACTTCTTTTTACTTTTAAATCCACCGGTGGATTCATGGATACTTCTTTTTCCACCTAAATCCACAGGTGTATTCATATATACTTCTTTTTCCTCTTCGATCCACTAGGTGGATTCGTGGATAGTTTTATTCCTTTTCTTTTTACCTATGTATGGCTGAAACAAATTATTGTTCTCTTTATATGCCACCGGTGGATTTAAGAGGAGATAAAGGTATCCGTGGATCCACATGTAGAGCCAAGCTGTGGATCCAAGTGGAAGGAGAGTATTTTATCATTTAAAATCTGTAACTGATAGTGATATCTAGGTAGTTTCCCTCTTTGTTGTGCCTATCAGTTGCCTCTCTTTTTGCCAGTTTGAAGGATGAGGGGAGTAGTGTGAGAGGCCTCACTACTCTCCTCCTTCTCGCTCCACCTGTCTCTTTTTTTTTTGTAGAATAGGTCGGCGTTTGACCACCAACTCGCCTGATGTTAAGCGACGTTGTGGTCTAAGATGGAGCACGACGACCTATAAGGTACTTATTCACTCTAGCCTTGATATACCCAGGTTGTAGTTAGTCGGGAATGCAGACGATGGCAAGGTGTTCCATTCCCTAGCGGTTCGTATCAGAAAGGTGGATGCAAACCGTTTAGTACGAGTTGGTGGAATGTCGACTTAGAGATGGTACGTATGCGTTTTACGACATGTTCTGCTCTAAAAAGGGGAAAAAAGGATTAGGTCATGCAGTTCCAATGCACACTTGCCAAAATGCAGCTTGTAGAAAATAGCCAAACACGCCACTTCAAGCCGATGTTCAAGGCTCAGAATGTTCTATGCCCTTTCTCTTCTCTTCTTCTCACTTCTCCTCTCCCTCTCACCTGAGCCGCGAGCGCTCCGACCGCCGTCCCGGGCTCGATGATCGCGCGCTGGTACTTGTCGTGGCACACTCGTATGAACTGCACCAGCTGAGTGAGAGTCACTCGCTCCAGCTGCTTCACTATGTCTCCGCAGTGGGCGTACTTCGCGCGGAGGATGCGGACTCTGTTCGCTATGTTCTTTAGGAACGATCTGCAAAGATGTTTAAGCATTGCTTGTCCACTTTTTAACGATTTAAACGGCCAGTGTATCTTGGCGACTCTGAACATAGTGTCTGCGAACTAGCAGAGCTACCTATCAGAGGGCCTACGTCGCGTTGCCTTATGTCAAGAAAGAAAGAACTAAATAAATAAATTTATTTTGAAACCATACATACAATTATAATATAAACGATATATAAATAAAAGCAATAAAACAAAGTAGATCCTTTTATAAAAAATAAACAATAATAAGGCTCCACCATTCACCATCCATGTCACCATTTGGTTCATAAAAATATTATTTCCAAGCCTTCTGCGCTATGTTCAGACTTGCCAAGATACGACGTATGTACTAAGGAAGCAGAAACAAAACAGGCAGCAGAGAAAAGTGGCAGCGAAAGTAAGTATATAAGTACTAGGACAGCATAGCGGCTAATCCTAGTTGCTAAGTTTTGACGTAATAATTAGTAAATTTAGACCGAACATAAATTTAAATTCAAATTATTTATTGACACAAAAACGATTACACAATTACATTTATATAACGCGATAATGAAAATAATAAATAATGATAATAACAATGTCAAATTGCAAAATAATAATAATAAAGATTAAATCTAAAATAATGGTAATAAAAATAATGTCAAATGTCAAAAAACTTTAAAACCTTCTTGAGGTCTAAACCTAGAATTTATCTTTTTCTAACTGGAATTTAAACAAATTCCCATGGAAGATAGTAGCACGCCACTAATGGTCTAACAAGAAAACGAGAGAGCGATAGCGAGCGAAGCGTCTATGCTGCAGCGTCGACAAAAATGCTTTCGTATATCCGATTTCTGTCCGGATCTCAGTCCATCTCTGTCCGCATGTTTGTCTCTCTCTACAGGTCGCATTTCCTTGAAATTACAATATAATACAATACAATACATCTTTATTGCACACCAAAAATACAAAGTAAAACAAACATAAAGAAAAAATTAAACAATAAAATATCATTCGGCAGTACAAGGGCGGCCTTATCGCCTAAAGCGATTTCTTCCAGGCAACCTTTGGATGGACAGGACAGAACGAAATATGACAAACGGTCGGTGGCATACATAAATACAATAGAAATTATGTGTAATTATCGAACCTGCTCACAAAATCTCACGAGAATCTGTTCAGGAATGCGACCTGGAGAGGAAGAGAAACGTAAGCCGCGAGGTCTACAGCTCATAGAGCCACTAGTACAGAAAATAGTCAGGTCTTACTATTGGAGGAGGTGAGACAGATGGATAGTTAATTTTTTTCTCTCTTTCAAAATTTGAAGTCAAAAGGAAACTAATGTAATGGTTGCTCTTAATTATAACGAAACAGAAAATTTACTAGTCTGATTCTCACCCTAAATTGTGTTTTTGATGCATATTCTTAAAAACCTCCACCCCTACCACGGTATTCCCTTTTTTAACCTATTTGTTACCTTACAGTGTCCTTGTCCAAACACTGGCAACTAGTTGTCCCTAATGTACCCATCCTACTGAAGAACAAACTGTCTCCCATAGCACAGGATCACCCTAGTTTGGGAGACAGGAAATCTCATGAAATTGTATAACTATCTTTATAAGCAAATAAATGATTGTTATTATTATTATTATCATCCGCATGGTATAACAATATACTCCGCCAGGTATAGCATTCAGAAACACGTGGTGTTTATTTAAGTAGGTACTTATTATTAATATTATTTATTATTATCTTATAAATTTTAATTTAGTTTTATGTACACCACCTACCCTTTTCGTATTTCTGTAAGTTCCTGTCCATCCAAAGGTTACCTGGAAGAAATCGCTTTAGGCGATAAGGTCGCCCTTGTACTGCCGAAAAATGTATTTTAGTTTTTAAGATTTTCATGTAGTTTTTGGTGTGCAATAAAGATATATTGTATTGTATTGTGGTGACGTCAATCGATGCTTAAGCAAGACCGAAATAAGTCATTTACAACAAGTTCGAAAGAGACGGATGACGATGACGTCATTATGTGTTTGCTGAATGCTAGACCTTGTTTTTTTTGGATCATGATTATCCGTATACTCACAGCAGTTCCTTCTTGAACTCGTCAGTGATGGACTTGAAGTCCTCGAGCGCGAGCGTCTCCTCGGCAGCCAGTATTATACCGTCCCCGTCTAGCGGCTCCTCGCCCCTACAACCAACACATTTGTATTTTGTACACTAATATTATAACTAGTAAATAGTTAGTACCTGGATGACCGAGCTTTGCTCGGTATTTTTTTTTTTTTGAATTGTGTTTTTTGGAAAATAAACAATCGATTTTAGTCTAACCTCAAAGCAAACACTCATTGACTTCGTGTTACTTAACAACGCCATCTGCTGTTGTGTCGTTAAAGCAATTAGTTGCTCACAAAAAATAGTATTATTATTCGCCAATAGATGTCAGGAAGAGTCATATTTTTCAGTTGAGACTACTCAAACGCCTCCTTTTTGTTATTTTTCTTCCAAGTTTATGTTTAAGTTGATTATCGATAAAACACGAATAAAATGACATTTTCTGAAAATGATTCCTAGCTAGATCGATTTATCGCCCCCGAAACCACCTATATACTAAATTGTATGAAAATCGTTGGAGCCGATTCCGAGATTCCAATTATATTTATATATATACAAGAATTGCTCATTTAAAGATATAAGATATAGTGTACCTCGAAACTCGCGGACCGATTTGGCTCACATTCTAAATCTTACAAGTAACTAACATTATTATGAGAAAAACAAAAAAAACCCTGCTGCACAATGTTGTACCCTATGTCATTTCCACTATCAAGACGATTCAAATGAAGGTGTCATTTGAAACGTCTTGATAGTGAATGTCGAAATCCATCAAGCTCTTTAGGCTGTAGGGCGTGCCAAAGAAACCTCATACATAAATACATACATACACTCGAAAAACATAACCCTCAATCTTGCGCAGTCGGATCAAAAATCATGAACGGGATCAACGGTACTCAAATTATTGTCGGACAAACAAATACCGACTGAAGCATCTCCCAGAAAGGCGGCCTGCGGTGCGGCAAAAGTCCATTGGCCGCCACCGCAAGCCGCGTCTGTCTGGGAAACGCCTTATTCCAATAGACCTGGCTTTCAATCGTATAAAGTTCGTAAGCTTGGATGTCAGAGGTAATATCCAGAACTACAAGTCCGAATTTAAAAATTCTTTCACTAATAGACAGCTCTTGATTATGCGAAGACAATAAGGTAATGTGTGTGTGTACATACTTGTCAGTGTGCGTGGCGCGCACGTGCGCCATGAGGCGCGGCAGGTCGACGGGCCTGGCGTGCGCCTCCATGCAGCTGGGGTCGAGTCCGTCCGAGCCGTAGCGGAACTCCACCACCTCGCCGGTCGCGTTGCGGACCGTCATGTCGTAGTGCAGGACCAGGTCTTCCAGGGACTGAGAGACACACAATAACCCCCTTACCAAAAACAATACAATACGATAAACTCTTTATTGACACCAAATATAAAACAAATCTAATGGGCGGTATTATCGCTTAAGAGCGATCTTTTCCAGACAACCAAAAACCTTGGATAATATCGATAACCCTCGAAATAGTTATAAAGTTGTATGTTTCTTCCCGATAGATTTACAAATTAAAAGATAGAACAAGTAACATGATTACGAGGAAAACAAAAAATCAGACTGCAAAATGTTGTACCCAATTTCACTTTCACTATCAAGACGACTCAAATGACACCTCACATGTGGAAATCCATCAAGCTGTTTAGGCTGTAGGGTGTACCAAAGAAACCTCATACATACAAACACTCGAAAAACATAACCCTCCTTGCGAAGTCAGATAAAAAGACAAAAAACTGTATAATTATTGCGAAGTACAAGCTTTGCTTAGTTTGGGGTCAGACGATCGTGTGTGCAAGTGTATCGAATATTATTATTATTATCTTAAAACAACATCTGGTCCTTTATTCGCCCATCTTCAACAATCTATAAAATAACATTCTCTGAAGTTTGCTGTATTTTTCTACAAAATTACCTTAACAAGCCGCCGCTGCAAGTACCCCGTCTCGGCGGTCTTCACGGCGGTATCTACCAGACCTTCGCGGCCACCCATCGTGTGGAAGAAGAACTCCGTCGGAGTGAGTCCTGTGTAGAAGCTGTTCTCTACGAATCCGCGGGCCGCTGGGATCTTGGCTGTGGTAGAGGAAATGATTATTTAGAAAATTCTATCGGAACACGGGGTTTTCACGAAAAGGAGGAGGAGGTTAATGTATAACTGTATAAACTCTTCACTTTTCACACGAGAAACTATGACTAAAAAAATATAACTACGCTTAAAAGTTAGTTAGTTAGACACGTCGCAAAAAGTGGAATCCCAAAAAAAATTGAAACGGATTTCAAATGGGAAGGAGAGAGGAGAGGGGGGCGTCACACTCACAGTGCCTCTCAAAGTGCGGCAGCGAGCGATCCTCGAACCCGTTGGGCACGCGCTTGCCGTTGAGCGCCTGCTGGCCCACGCACGCTATCATCTGCGATATGTTGATGTTCGAACCTGGAAAGTAAAGCACGTATTAACAAACATTACATAAGGGCGCTTCGCGACGGCCCATATAATTACTACAATACTGGCTCGGCAGTACTGGCAATATTGCCGACTGTAGCCCGGCCATCATCAGCCCTAGAAATGTATGACTACATCGCGGGCCACACACAAAATCTTGGCGGGCCAGAATTGCACTAAAAATATGGGCCGTCTCAAAGTCTTGCCCTAAGTAAATGCTTAGCGTGACATTTCTCAGAGCATCAACCCTTTTTTTATTTATTTGACACGCAAAACAAATTACACTCTATAAGTATTCGCAGTCAATTTCAATCATAAATTGAACTCAAAGTACATATGATTAAAAATGTCTAAGTAAAAATCTAACAACCCTATATACTACATTACACGATTTCTCGGACCCATCCCGCAGGGACAGAATAGTGTATTAAGACACAGGGAGTCAGGATCCATAATGCCTGACTGGTGAACTGGTGACTGCTGACTAAATGGTCTGCCTGACGCTGGAAGGTCGTAACCGAGTGGTTACGACCTCCAGGTTAGGCAAGGACACCATGAACAAGGCCCAAAATCGCGTAATGTAATACCTAGGAACTAATTTTTTAACATATAAAACCCGACTTCCTGCCATCTGATTTGGATTTTGATATCATATGTGTAGGTCAACTAAACGCACTGATCCAATGACAGCGAAGTTTCGGAGTAAACGAAAATATCATCCATGTATGCAATTTTTAGATTTTTGTGGATGCCTTAAAAATCGTTCGAACGAATTCGATAAAATTCAAATGGAACAACTATCTGGAAAGTATTTTATTAGAAGAAACAAAAACATAATCTATCAAATCGGTTCCCGCGTCTTCGTATAATCGGAAAACATGCATTAAAAAAAAGGATTCCGACGAACTGAGAACCTCCTCCCTGAAGTCGGTTAAAAAATCAGGTCAATTTACCTTTAGACCCGCTTTGTGCCATGATGAGCGGTGCGTTAGTAGGATGCAGCTCTCGGAAGCAAGCCTTGGCAGCCAGCTCTCTAATAACAAGCAACATTACTAAAAGAAATACAAAAAATCTGTAAAATATTGTACCCTATGTCACTACCACTATCAAGACGATTCAAATGACACCTCAAATGTCGAAATACTTCAAGCTGTTTAGGGTGTAGGGCGTGCCAAAGAAACCTCATACATGTATATCGACTTACATACGTACACTCGAACAACATAACCACCCTCCTTCTTGCGAAATCGGCAGTGTATAAACAATACAAAATTATCCAAAGTTCGCAGCTCTGAGAAGAATCGATAAAGGCTAAGTTTGATAACTTAGCCTTTATCGATTTTTCACCTAGGGCCACATTGTAAAACGACGCCCAGTCATGAATCTCGATTTAAAACTAGTTTTTATAAGAGTAAACTACTACTTTTAATTTTTTTTACTTTTGTTAATATTTTTACAACCGCTTGACAGATGTCCATAAAAAATATTTGGGACTATCTGTGAAGTATGATTTACCAAACAAAAAAATAATCATCAAAATCGATCCATAGTTGGCGGAATGATCGCGTAACATACACACAAAAAAAAAACATACAGTCGAATTGAGAACCTCTTCGAGTCGAACTTCTTTTGAAGTCGGTTAAACATCTTTTAGAATGAAAATAATCTCACCGGATGCTGCTGAGCTCGCTGAGCATGACAGCCTCCAAGGTCTCCTCCATGGAACAGCCCGGCTGGCACTGCAGCGTGCCCTTCTCCATCTCCAGGATGTAGCCGTCGCATTTCGAATACCTGGCGGGGAATTGAAGAACGAGATTTCATAAAAATGTTTGGTTTTTTGGGATTTAAAAATAAATCAGTATAATTACATTAAAATAAGTGAAAGTACAGTTAAATTGAAATTAATAAAATAGAGTCAAATACATTGTCCGGCCAATAATAAAAAAATAACTGACTATGTCAGAAACTTAATAAATAGTAGGATAAAATTAATTGATGGCCATCGAAATACAATGTCAGATAATAAATAGCTGTAAATCATTTCAAATACATATTTTAGTTAGACACCGACTCTACTTTAGGTAGAAAGTCATTCACTTCATAGCATGCCTGCTCAACAAGCCACTTTTTTGTTCTTGCTTCTATGGGAGTCTCAGCCCTGGTGGCAGCATACGCACTGAAAACCCTGGGCGGGTTTCCGGCGCCCACATATTTCTCTCACCCCTTGTAGTAGTATTACCTGATCCACCCTCAGACCTTCGTCCCCTTTAAGGACTCCGCGACGCTCTATATTTTCCATACAAATGCGTTTGTCAAATTTCTTTTAAACCATTTGTCAGATTATGATGAAATTTGGCATGTACAATAAAATTAACTATATGTTCTTAGTTTTTTTAACAAACGTCCTCAAGTGAAAATGAAGCCATAAAAAATATCTGCATTTGTAAAGGGTCACTTTTGACTGATTTATTTAATAAATAGACAAAGAAAATCAAAAATCCCTTTACATACGGTTGTCTAAATCATGATGATTAGAGAAGTACAAAAGTCATAAAAAAATATTAAAATTGCACTTTGTCACTCTCATATAACTTCAGAGGCTCATCAGTATCTTTACTTGCTCTAGAGCAAGTAGCTACTCGCTCGTCGTTTTCATAGAGACGAAATGACAATAGAAAACCTTTAGCCAACGCGAAGTTAGTCCAAAGTGGTCGCCCTTAAGCCCTTACCCGATCTCCATGAGCTTGTTCTTGGCGTCGATGAGCCTCTTCCCGGGCGTGACGTCACTGATGCCGAAACTGAACCCCCGGTTCATCATATACAGAGACGCCATACGCGCCAACCTACAACACATAAATAAAAAAATCAAAAAACAGTTTTTATTGCTTAAAACTGCATAAAACACACAACACACTCATCTATTTGAAGTCAGTTCCAGCCAAGTCTAATAGGTAGTAGATAGATACTACCTACAAGTATCTACCTACTTACTACATACACAGTATGGCGTTAAATTTTACGTACAGTATAGCGTTTGACTTTGCACCCATTTATTCGTTAACAGAGACTTAATGCACCATCTGTTACAGATTTTTGTAAATATCGATATGTCTGTCTTCGTGGTTCTTAACATTTTTCCGATTCGAATGTTTAAAAAAGTGAATTTGGAGATTTTTTTTACTTACAACAGTATTTTTCTGGGTGTGCGACCATGGCAGTCAGTGGTAGGATAACTATATAGTAACTTTGTATTGAACAAAAATGTATGGCGATCTTTTTTATATTCAATTTTATGGAACAAACAGAAGACATATCAAAGTTCCCAGTAACAAAAAACTGGTAGAAAATGTTTTGTCTGTTGAGTTGTTTTTATTTATTATAAGTTTGATTCAATTTTAGTTCACAAAAGTTATGTTTCACCGTACATAATCAATTATTAACACATGACTTTAGTTGTATTTAAGCAAGTGACGACTATCTAGTAGCAACGTACCAAAATGGTATGGCAGCACTGAAACTTTACTGTTTTTTTTGTTTTGCTTCTATTCTGGCGGTTGTTTTGATTTGGTTTAACCTTTTGGCGATATTAATTACAATTAGTTTCAATATTGTGTTCCATGCGTTGGGTTGAGATTTCTCCTGCACCGGATTATTCTCGGGACAGAGACATAAATATGTATCCATATAGTGCGTAAATGATTATTAATTAATTACAAAGATTTTTTATATACAAAGATATTTTTAGATTAAAGACCAAAAGCTATCTAGGCAGCGCCATCTAGCAGAATATTTTGGAACTATGTGGCTAAGATACTTGGGAATCGTAATTTTTATTGTTATTTTGCATTTTTACTCGACTGCGGAATAAGTAGAAATATGTTTTTCGAGTGTATGTATGTATGTATGAGGTTTCTTTGGCACGCCCTACAGCCTAAACAGCTTGATGTATTTAGACATGTGAGGTGTCATTTGAATCGTCTTGATAGTGGAAGTGACATAGGGTACAAAATTTTGCAGCAGGGTTTTTGGTTTTTAACGTGACAACGTCTAATATGAACGCCGGCTGCACGCACAAAAAAGGATGACTCATTGTCCCGTTGCGCTAATTGTCCCGTTGCGCTCATTGTGACGTTAGGATCAGAGCGAGAGCGCTACACGAGCGAACGAAAGGCACGATCGGCTTGCGAAGCATCTATCTCTCTTCTGATGGATGCGTCCGAAGAGGGAGCATAGGCCAATGAGGAGGAGGAAAACAGAAGACAGACATACATCGGAATCTAGAGGCTGAAACACAGTAAATCTGGTTGCAGTCCGCTCCATGTGGTGCAGTACGGGTGTGGGCCGTGGGGCGTCACACCAAACTGCACGCAAGTGGACTGCACTGCACACGGATTGGTGCGACGTCCTGTAAAGAAACTCCGTTGAATACTACGTCACTGGCGCTGTAACTGCACTCCACACACTTCCCGTATAAGTGTGCGCGCGGTCTGTTGGTCGTTGTCCGTATGTCATGCAGCTACTGCACACGGACTGGAAACGGACGGCTTTTGGTGTGACGACATTCATAGAATTTCATACGTTATTAGTTCTCGCAAACCGGACCGGATTGCACCTGTATTTGGTGTGCTCCAGCTAGCAAGGGTTTCTATTTACCGTTTCGATTCTGTAAGACTTATTTCAAGTCTTAATTACTCCGGGCTCCTGCGAAGTACAAGGCAGCGCTACTTTCGCCTCAGTTCGGGACAAAGGGGCCATTTTTCTGGAGCTACTGGGAGGCGAGCAATATCCCAGAAAATATAGTTAATTTAATTTAATTTTGTAATGTGTATGTTAGTCTGTACAGGGTCGGACTCGCCATAGTCAGGGTTTAGGTAGCAAGTCAGACGGTAGGTAGATTGGAAGCTACACCCCGTATCGTTCCCCTGGCTTGCGGGGAGCCACCCGGGCCCTTCCAGCTCAGTCCGATCCTGAGTCTGTAAGGTATTTATAACATGGGCCGGTGTTGTTATCTTTAACAACCTGTGCCACAAATATATGGTTGTAATTATATTTTATTATTTTGGTACTGAGCCCTAAAACCGAGCGTGCTACACTTTGAATATTTACATGATAAGGCCGCGAATTGCTACACTATGGTTTTATTTATTTATTGTTTTTGTGATTTCTGGCTTCAACAAAAGTTTATCTATCTATGATATGACACGAGAGAAAACACTAAATTAGGCGTCTCCCAGACATACTACCGCAAGCCGCGTCTTTCTAAGAGACGCCTTAGATGTTAGTTAGTGCTACTTTGATATTTAAATTAAACTTATGCTCGAAAATGTTGCAGCGTTTAAAACTAGGGTATAAAACTAAGGGTATCCTATTTCTAATCCTAACGAACATTATAAATGCGAAAGTGAGTTTGATCGTTATTTGTTTTTAACGCTTTCACGCCCTAATTACTCAACCGATCATCATAAATATACCTTTATCCCAAATAAATGTATGTACGATTCCTGTGGGACCGCAGGTGAAAACGTTAGGCTTAGCTAGTACAACATAAATCAGAAAATATCGATCCAAGGTCAAAAATTCATGAGAATCAAAATTGTAGTAAAATTAATTATAAATAACTTTCGTAATCACTATTTTAGTGAAAAAAAAAAAAAAGTGAAAATAAACGAGTGAATCAATAAACAAAAATTTGCACTCAAATTGAAGATGGCGGATGACGCAAACGGATCGATTACAACGTAAAACAAATTAGACTGCCAGTGACCCCCCTCCCCTCCCCAAAGAATTCCGAAGGATAATTGCTACATAGGTTTTTTTCCGGGTTTACCTCGTTCTTGGTCTGACTGGGCCTCGACTGGGCTAACATTGGACGGTTAAACAAATTATCGTCATATTAAAGTTTGGTGAACATAGGCCTAAACGAAAGTTTGTGGTGCTGGTGTGGCGCCAAGGGTGCTCAGAGCAGTGTGTCATGTACTCCTGGCGAGGTTACCTCCACATGGCTCTGACCGCGAACTCCTCGCCCCAGTCCCGCAGCAGGATGTAGAACACGCTGGTCTTGGTGCCGGAGCCCAGGGTGCTCTTGTCCATGGACCCGCAGAGCAGAGACGAGTTCCTTATTATCACGTCTGGAAAGGCCAGATGATGATGAAGATAATGAAAAAGGCCTGTTTGAATTACATCCATTTTTTCTTTTTATACAGGGTTATAGGTAACTCACCAAAAACTTCTTAAGGCTTTATTGTATTCAATAATATGAACAACTTTTACTATGAAGTATATCTTGAACTCGCGAAAAAAAACAGCTGTTTCATAAAAAAAGTTAATTGACCTGAGATGAAATGTAAGGAGCAGCTGATTTTTTCCCGATTTCAGGGTTCGCCCCATATTAAAAGTTGTTCATATTGATAAGTACAATGAACCCCTGGTTTTTGGTGAGTTACCTGTAATCCTGTATAGTCTTACTAGCTGCGCCCTGCGGCGTAACCGCGGTTAAAAAATGCTCTATGTGCTATTCCAGACTATGATCTATCTCAGTGCAAAATTCCAGCCAAATCCGTTTAGCCGTTCTCACGTGATTTAGTAACCAAACTTTTGCATTTATAATATTAGTGTGATCGTAAGCTTCTAGAAGTTTCTCTTAACAATAGGGCAGACAGTTGCTGCATACGTTTTTCAGCGTTGTTATTGACCGCACTTATGCAGCACTATTACTTGTCCTTATTCCGCCCGCCCTACAAACCATTTTCTTGTTAAGAATTATTGTTCTATAGTTTATGGTGGCGCTAGGACCTCAACAGTCATATTTTCTCTAAGACCTGTATTAAAAGTAGGTAATTAGACAATCATAATAAGTAGCACTGATAGTCTAGTTAGATAGGCCTCGCTTCTCAAGCCAGAGGGAGCGTTCGATCTCAGTCCAAGGTACGTATCAATTTGTTCATGTGTGAACATATGAGCGTATTTAATGTCATCTGCTACATAGCTGGAGCCCGGTGTATGGCGACAGGCTCGCCCCCTGTCACATTTGGGACTGAATAGTCCGGCGATGTGTGGGTGTTGCTATTCCCTTCGCTATTCCCTTCGGGGGAAAGGCGTGACGATATGTTATTTTCTATTTATGTTATGTTAGATAGATAATTTAATAGTGTTACGAACGGATTACTACAGGACTTATAAAAGGTACTACTTCCTGAATAGGTATTAAGGAGGTATCCTAGATAGGTATCTACTTATTACATACCTATTAAAATTAAATTACCTATTTAATAGTACTCCAAGTAGTATAGTACTTACAAGAGTCTTGCACGCACATGTCCTTGTTCGAAGTGTAGTTCTTGCCTTTCGTCTCGAGATTGGTTTTCACTTTGCACTTCTTGTTAGGCTTCATTATTAAGCTGCAACAAACACGCACAATTATAGATCACAACACATACATACATACACATGTTTTATTAAAAATCAGGCCTAAATAGTGGCACCGCATCGACACTTAACTTTTTGTCAAAATAATCAAATACATATGAAAATTTTAATCTAAGCCTTTTGCCTAAATGATTGAAGACATTTGCAAAATTTTAGAAATAGAACTTTTATTAGATAAGTATAATTTTGATATTTTATGTTTCACTGAAACTTGGTTAAAATCAAATAAAATGCTATTTAATGTTACAAATTTTCAGGTGGCCAGTGCGTTTAACAGAGTATCCGCTGAAGGAGGAGGCTGTATTATTCTTTTTAAAAATAACATGAAATATAAGGAACGCTCTGACATAAGGGGCTATTCTGTTGAACGTGTCTGTGAAATTGCTTGTGCGGAAATGGACAGGCACATAATATTATGTGTTTATCGACCACCAGCATCTAACTTCAATCATTTTATGTCAACAATGGAGTGCGTACTTAAGAAACTTTCTAAATCAAATAGATCTATTTTGGTTTGCGGAGACTTCAATATAGATATTTTAGTCAATTCTACGGATAAAATTAATCTAATTTCTTTATTTAAAGCATTTAATTTAAACTATCTTTTCTGCGAGCCAACTAGAGTAACGGAGACCTCATCTACTTGCATAGACAATATTTTCTCAAGTTGTAAAACAAAAGATTTATCACTTTTTAACGGAGTCAGGTCAGATCACAAGGGCCTTGCAATTAAATTTGAAATTGATAAAATAAAGAAACCATCTTTAGTTGAGTGTAGACCATTAACGAAAGGTAGGTTAAAACGACTAAATAATTGCATAGAGTCGAAACTTATTTTAACTGATTTTTCTGTCAATAACCCTAATGACAGTTATGAAAAATTATTTAAAATAGTTAGCAATGAATTTAATGAAATTTGTCCAAAGAAGAAGATTCAATTCAACCAAAAAATACAGTTTAGTGACTGGGCGACCAGAGGTATACGAAAAAGTAGAGATGTTATGTATGATTTATATAACAAGAAATCTCTGACATCTAGTAAGGATTTTCATGACTATGTTAGAAAATACTCGAAAACTTTTAAGTCGGTTTGCATTCGCGCTAAAGCTTTGTTTATAAAAGATAAAATTCAAAAATCCGATAATAAAATAAAAGCTGTCTGGAAGACCATCAACACAGAGACGGGAAAAAGTAAGTCGAGGGATTCAGAATTTACGCTGGTAGTTGAGAATCAGCCGGTTTCTGATGCAAAATCGGTAGCCAACTCTTTTGAACATTTCTTCTCTAGCATACCCTTTGATGCCACCAAAACGCTTAACTCGTCTCCAGATGATGCAGGTGCTTTTCTAAAAGAACACTTCTCGCGGGATATACCAGACTTTCGGTTCAGATACACTTCCATCTCTGAAATTATCAAAACTTTCAAAAGCTTAAGAGTTAAATCTAGTGAAGATTTATGGGGATTATCAGTAAAAGTGTTAGAGTCTTTAATAGAAACTATTGCACCACACCTCATGGTCATATTTAACATGTGTATTGACAGAGGCACATTTCCCGATTTAATGAAAAACAGCAAAATTACCCCTATCTTCAAATCGGGTAGTAAGTCAGATCCCTCGAATTACAGACCCATCTCTGTGCTTCCGGCTTTGAGTAAAATATTTGAAAAGATTATACTTAATCAACTGTTGTGTCACTTTAACATACACAGTATATTAAACGAAAATCAGTTCGGTTTCACGAAAAGTAGATCAACAACAGATGCGGGAGTTCGATTAGTTACGCATGTGATGGAAGCTTGGGAGAGTTCACAGGATGCCATCGGTGTCTTTTGTGATCTTTCCAAAGCGTTTGATTGTGTAGAACACCGCACCTTGATCCGTAAATTACACTACTACTACGGAATTTACTACGGAATTCGTGGAATCGCTCTAGATCTTGTCGAGTCATATTTAACTGATAGACAACAAAAAGTGGGAATTAATGGCGTCACATCTTCCGGATCTTTAGTTACAATGGGAGTACCACAAGGTTCTATCTTAGGCCCGTTCTTATTTTTGGCGTATATAAATGATTTGCCGTATATGGTTAAGGACCTTACAGACATAGTTCTATTTGCTGATGATACATCTCTTATATTTAGAACAGATAGGAAAGATAGTGAACTTGTGCATGTGAACAACGTACTGACTATTATTTCGAGATGGTTCGCTGCGAACAATTTGTTACTAAATGCAAAAAAAACTAAGTGTTTAAAGTTTTCCATGCCTAATGTTAGATATATAGAACCAAACGTAATGCTTGAGGGCGATAAACTTAACATAGACAAGGCGACGGTGTTCCTGGGTATAAGCATTGATTCCAAACTGCAATGGGGTCCACATATTAGTGCTCTGTCTGGGAGACTTAGTTCTGCTGCTTATGCGGGTCGCAAGATTAGGCAACTGACGGATATAGCTACAGCTCGGATGGTTTACTTTGCTTACTTCCACAGCATAATGTCATATGGCATTTTGCTGTGGGGATCAGCTGCTGAAGTGGAGGCCATTTTTATTTTGCAAAAGCGAGCGGTCCGCGCTATCTACGGAATGGGTCCCCGTGAATCATTGAGAGATTTATTTAAAGAAATAAATATTTTAACTTTACCTTCTTTATATATCTTTGAAAATATTATGCACGTTCGCAAAAATCTACATAAATTTAAATTGAACAGTGACTATCACAATTATAACACTAGAAATAAGGATAGGATAGCTGTACAGAGATTTAGACTGACTAAGTCAAGAAAGTCATTTTTAGGCAACTGCGTTAGTTTTTACAATAAAATCCCGAAAAATATAACAGGGCTCACCGAGGGAAAATTCAAATCACATGTAAAAACTACATTAATGAAAAGAGGATATTATAAGGTTAAGAATTATTTAGAAGATAAAGATGTCTGGAGCCTTCCACTTCCGCCAAGTAGCCACTAATATTTATAGATATTACCTAGTTGTAAGCCAAAATTTGTGAGACTAATTTATTTATTATTTGAAAAAATAATGCCCCTCAGTTTCTTGCCTGTTCTTCTGAGTAGAGGCTTTTTATCCGAACAAGGCGGTCGAGTCTATTTAAATAACTTTGACGTTCATAAGTGTATCTTTGATACCTAAATTGAATAAAAACATTTTGACTTTGACTTTGAAAAAAAAAAAAAAAAAGTGTTCATTTAGGCATCGTGACATCAACGCGATTACAGAGCGACTGACAGCGAAACAAGGCTTACACATGATCTAAGCCTTGTTTTCAATGAGCCATTTTGCGTATTGACACTTTACATCTATGTATATTTGGTCGAAAATCACAACAAAAAATATTGGTAATTTCTTCGAAAGAAAAAACTTTATGAAAAAAGAGATGACTGTATTTGCATAAACTACTTGCCTGCAAAACTTCATGAAGACAGGGTAAAAGGTAGCAGGCTAGCAGGCACGCGCTAGTTGCTGCGCCTCATTCTTGGTAAGGAAGGTGTCTTTAAACGTCTTTCCTCGTCTTACTAACCTGAAGATCTGCTTCCCAGTCCACAGCACCCTAGGCTTCAATATGGCTGGCGGAGGCATGTCGATCCTCATGCTGGCATCAGGCCCGGCCAGCAGACACGCGGCTAGTTGCTGCGCCTCACTCTTGGTGAGGAAGGTGTCTCGCTGCGTGAGGAGGTAGCCGCCGGTTATGAAGTCTTGTGTGGCGGCGATGAGGAGCTCGCCGTTGCGGGGAGTTACTAGGTTGGATTTGTTCTGGGGAATGCATTAGGGCTAAGTTAGGTCAGTTCAGATTGAATGGAAAAATGCTCGGCCAACTCTTGAGGCCATTGATATATGAACTTTATCACCATAGTCTAAAATACAAAATAGTATAATATCAACAGATAGCGCCGCCTCGATATTATGCGATTTTGTTGTTTAAGCTATGGTGATATGGTTCAATTGTCAATGACGGCAAAAATTGCTCGAGCATTTTTCAGAAATGCAATTAAGGATTTCTTTGCTTTGAGAAGTGAAATGTAAGTAATGTTGAAGGATTTCTTAGAAAATTAAGTATGATATGGAAAACCATTTTGTTGAAATAGGTAGTTATTAAATTTTTATTTTGCAATTAGATAGTAGCCTATGTGTTAATCTAAAGCATAAGTTATCTTCCTCACGAATTTCATCTAAATTCGTCAATCTTTTTAACCGTGAAGAAATAATAAACTAACACACATCCGCACTCAAATAATATTAGTGTGAAGACTGGTTGTTTTGGCCATTTAAATATTTCAGTTTTCAGACAACACTGTCATAGTAAAATGCACCTTACCCCCATCAATATAAGCGCCTCCGCCCTTGCCTCCTCGGTCTGCGGCAGGTGCATGTTCATCTCGTCGCCGTCAAAATCAGCATTGTATGGCGTACACACACACTCGTTAAACCTACGAAACAGATTCGAAATATATAATATATGAAAATACGTTATTTTAATGCGCGGCCAAACATTGATCATGTTTGCACCAACATAGGTCTTGGGGCCAAGACACCAATGTGTGCACCAGTCAGTCTTTAGACACAAAACTGATATTAAAGCCAATGTGTCAAGTAATAAGGTTTAAAATACTAGTAATTTCAAATTGAATGCAAAGTTACACCGATGTGAAGCCGCGGCATAAGACATAAGTCCATTGCTGGCCCAAGCACCAAAGTCAAAGGGCATGTCATTAAACAATAATATCGTCGGACCAGGGAGGCTATTCCTACGCGTGTGATGAGATGAGATTTCATCTTGGCCACTCTCACACCTATGACTATTGAAACGAGAGCAATAAGGACGAAAAATGGTGAGATGATAATCTTAAATCTCCGAATAGAGCCCCAGTACCAGTTCTGAGTGAAATACATAGAGAAAAAGAAAATAAAGCAAAACACAATTTTGGTCAAAATACGAGCAAGTCGGAAGTCCGAGCTAATAGTGATAAACTACCCGCAAAAATATTTTTCCAGACTAATTCAAACTACAGACTGATTCAAACTTATTGGCGGCTGTGCGCGTGCGCCGCAAGCGAGTCTTTGCAGCGTCTTGCGTCTCTGACAACCGCGCATACCTTCGCTTTTTCTACTGCGCAGCGTTTCGCGCCTAACTTCACATAACATAAACATAATATATCGTCACGCCTTTCCCCCGAAGGGGTTGGCAGAGGTGTAATACAACATCCAAACTTCGCCGAACGATATTCAGTCCCAAATGTGACAGGGGGCGAGCCTGTCGCCATACACCGAGCTCCAGTCATGTATCAGATGACATACAATACGCACAAATGCTCACACAATGAACAACTTGGTGCGTGCCGTCCGGCTGGGTTCGAACCCGCTCCCTCTGGTTTGAGGGGCGGACCTACTCCCAACTAGGCTGCCATCGCTTTAACTTCACAGCCGCCATTAAGTTTGAATCGGCCTGAACCTCACTTTTAGCATTGCATACACATTGTCAGAGGAACAGAAAAGGATATAGGGTACCTTTCATCACCAAAAACTGTGGTGCCGCCTTACAGCCCCAGAAGGGAGAGAGTGCTAAAGGGGTAGAAAGGGACACAATATGTAGAGCAGTCTGGCGAAAGCCAGAAGGCTCACAGTTTCGGTCCGTATAACCGAAAGGTTGGAAGAAGCTAGGAGGTGGAGGGAGTGTTCCTGTGGGGCCGCGGGTGATGAAACCGAGGGGCGTAGCTAGTAACAGATACTTGTGGAGCAGACCTGAACGTTCTCTGCGGCTGCACCTTGGCGCGGTGGCACATGATGGACAGCTTGTGCAGAGAGGGCTGCCGGTTGAACAGAACCACGTCGCCGTCCACTAGATGGCGCTCAACTATGTCGCCGCACTAAACAATAAGTATAACATAAAATATTTGAATAACAAGTTTAGATGTACAAAAATAAAAAACCCGCGAGATTTTTCGAACATAGCTATAATCCCGACTAATTTACCTTTCAAACTAAAAAAAAACAATATCAAAATCGGTTCATCCGTTCGGGAGGTACGATGCTACAGACACACACACACACACACACTTTGTTTGTTTTGGCAGGGCGTTTTCCGCACTTAGCCACTTGATTGGGAAATTGTGCGTGGGGTCTACTACTCTTCCCTTCCCTTCATTCCAACCAGCCCAGGTGCTCCCAGAAGTCCAGCAGCCTCTTCAGGCTGCCGCAGGCCTCCGGGAGTGACGATGGGGATGTGACACACACACACAAAGACACATTTTGATTTTGTATTTTTTTTTGTTTGAATGGTGAATTAGCTGGTAGTGTTCTTAGCTATATTTGATGAAAATCGGTGTCAAGGGTTTTAAATTTTTTTTTATTGATATTTTTTGTTTTATAATGTTGAGCGTGTAAGTTGCCAATGCTATGTGGCAGTTTATAAAACTTTTTGCGGCCACACCTTCAGCTCCTGCGCGATCTTCTCCCTGTTCCCGTACTTGAGGTACTTCTTGTGGCTGAACCCGCGCTGCTGCACGTAGTTGGCGCCGGGGTGCAGGTCGGGCCCGTTGCACACCAGCTTGCGGAGCCACTTGAGGTTGGCGGGGAACACGCGCTCCGGGTACGTCAGGACCTTGGCGACGTACACCGGGACTCCCACCTGGGGGTCGAGAAACATACATATACATACAAATATCGTCACGCCTTTCCCCCGAGATGCTGGCAGAGGTGTAATACAACACCCACACTCCACACAAGCTGAGTTTTGTCAACAAATGTGACAAAACTCAGCTTGTCATAACGCCTTAAAGCGCGGCGCGTTGCACGGCGTAAATTACGTTATGGCGATAGACGCCGCTGATTTTGGCAGCATGGCGAAACGCGTTTAAGTTTTTCGACCACTAGCTGGTACCTGAATTGAGCTGCATTTGGCATAATTACGTAAGTTCGGCGACTACGCAATAATGTGTTATGATTGAGGTAAATTGATAATGATGAGATTTTATCAAAATAAAAAACTAAGTATCAAAAACTAGTTTTTTAAACGAAAACAACTTTCATGTTATTACCTCCTGTATCTGCAGGTTGGGGTCCGGCGAGATGACAGTTCTACTGGAGAAATCGACTCGCTTCCCGGACAAGTTTCCTCGGAACCGACCCTGCTTGCCTTTTAAACGCTGCACCAACCCTCGTCCCGGCTTCTTAGGCTAAAACCACAAAATAAAAACTAAACCCCGCCACTCATTAGAGCAGCCACAAGCCGCACGAATCGGTGGACAAATCTGTCATCGCCAACACACACACACACACTTCATGGACGTTCCGGCGCGCTAGGCGGCGAGGGTTCGGCGCGGCGCGAGCGGCGGATTGGTCCACGAGCCGCAACCCAATAGCATTCAAATGCAGATTCGTAAGTGGATTGGTACGCGTGTGATTGGTGGGCTTAAGTCTAAGGTCTGGATTACACAGAAACGACGTAAGGCAAAGATTCGGTGCATGGTGCTAATTTTTGTAGGCTTTTTTTATACTGCATGCCCTTTCATTTCGACGTCACTTTTTGTACATCTGCACTTCGCTCAGCTTCGCTTTTAAGCTCGCTCTTCCCGCCGTTGGCGATGTGTCGCGCTACATTAGCTGCGCTGTGTTTACACATACGTTTTTTTTTTTAATCCTCAAAAGATACCCGACTGATCTGAAGATGACCCACTAAAACCCCCTCAGTTCATCCCCTAACACGATGCCTGAAGCAACATTCTCCGGTAGTTGATCCCTCCTCACCATCTTCCCACGACGATGCAGGCCCGCCACACCTTTGTCCTAGACCCGTTTAAGGTGGTCAGATTCCCAAATCTACCAATCCATTAGCCCAAGGCCCCTTCTAATAGGCCCTTTTAATATGCCCCTACGTCAAACAGGGGACACCTAAGCCTTATTCTAAGAACACGGCTCCAGGGTTAGTGTATAGGTATGCAGATACTTGCATGGAGAGGGGTATGCCCGACAACTGGTTGTTGATGTAGAGAGCGGCACATAGAGTACACTGTTTCTCCAGTTTCGCTCCTCAGCTCGCTATTCCCGCCGCTGGCGATGTGTCGCGCTACATAAGCTGCACTGTAAGTTTAGATACCTGCATGGAGAGCGGGATGCCCGACATTTCGCTGTTGATGTAGAGAGCGGCATGCAGCTGTAGGTAGTCCCAGTCCTCCTGCACCAGATCACTCTTCCCGCCGCTGGCCATATGACGCGTTATCACATCGTTGATTAGAAGGATCTCGGACTGCTTCATCGTCAGGTCATCTTCGTTCCTGTTGATTATAATGTGGGTGTTGTGTGATGTGATGACTTACATATCTGATCAGGGTCAGAGGTTTTATTGTGTAAGAACGATGGCGATGTTAATCTTGAGGAGAACACAAGATTACATCGCTTGCTCGTATACCGCGACAAAGTTGGGGCATACGTGGACGACGTGCGCATGCGAAGATTATTGTCATTTCGTTTTCTTACACAGGCCCCTGGTAAGTTGTCGTTTCTGGGTCACACAACGGAGGCTGAACTTATTAGGTACTAGCTGCGCCCCGCGGTTTCACCCGCGGTTAAAAGTTTCCTATGTGCTATTCTAGACTATAATCTATCTCTGTGCCACATTTCATCCAGATCTGTTCAGCCGTTCTGGCGTGAAAGAGTAACAAACATCCATCCATCCATTCTTACAAACTTTCGCGTTTATAATATTAGTAGGATTACAGAAATCATCACTCTCCCTATTTCCGACTATGTGTTCCAATTGGTGTTGAAGTCATCCTTCTTTATTTTTCTCCTATACTTCGGTCTATCCTCCCCATCATTATATAAAGGCCATCACATCTCACTAATATTATAAATACGAAAGTTTGGATAGGTGTATGGATGTTTGTTACTCAATCAAGCCAGAACGGCTGAACGGATCTGGATGGAATTTGGCACACGGATAGACTATAGTCTAGCATTTAGGATACTTTTTAAACACGGGTAAAACCGCGGGGCGCAGTTAGTCATTTATATCTATTCTCACACAGCAACTCAACGAGAAGTTACCTACTTCTATGCTAATATTTATGAGACAATTTATTTGGGGAAAAAGTCCCTTAGTTTCTTGCCTGTTCTCCTGAGTGGTGGCTCTTTTTCCGAACAAGGCGGTCGAGTCATTTTTATAACTTTGACGTTCATAAGTGTCTCTTCAATATCCAATTGAATAAACACGTTTTGCCTTTGACTTTTGACTGAAGCCGAAAGTAACCAACTCACGTGCCAGCCTTGATCTCGGAGATGACGCTGGGGCGGATGCAGAGCGGCGGCACGGGCAGCCGCGTCAGGATCAGGTCCTCAGGCCGCGTCTGCTTCACGTTCATGCCGAGCAGCAGGATGTCCTCGTCCGGGATGCGGCGGAACAGATTCAGCACCTGAGATGAAGTACCTTTTGAATGCTACATCAAAAATGCCCGTACCCTGCACACAACGACCGCCTCGATGGCTCAGTTGGTAGTGAACCTGCCTTCAAAAATCAGGATTACCCAATGTTTTCCTCTTCGCGCCGCAGTTACAGGTTTAGTGTTTTGTCTCGGCGCCCTGGCTAGTCGCAATAGGGCACTATGGTACTACGAGGTATCGCCAGTTTTCTAGCGTAAGTGCCCATTTACACAGTGCAAGTGTCTTGTAGGTACATTCAAGAGCAATAATTGAATGCAATAGATTACACGCAATGATTTACCTTCAGGAACTGTTAGCAACTACTGTTAGATGCAACTAAATAAATAAATAAATAAAAAGGTATTTATTGCCAAAACTAAAAAAATAAAAAAGACAAATCACTAAACAAAAATAAATAACAAGCAACAATTTTAGTTTGGCAATTGGGATACTCTCAGCAATGTACCGCGGAGGTTGGCCAGCCTATACAGAGCTGGTTTTCAGAGTATCCCAATTTAACTTAACTAATTTGTTGATTCAATATTATTTTTTGTATGCGACAGGCAGTTGCAGCATATAAATCAGCCGGGCACAGCCAGTATATATTGATGAACATGTACAATATATTGTACAATGTTATACTGATGAACTCTACAGTAAGTAAATTTGTAAGGACCGAGTAAACAGCTCTAATGTTTCAGTTTTAAACAGCCAGAATGCCCTCAAAACGACACTGTTTTTTGGGCAATTTTTTAATGTCAATTAGCTTTTTGGGTATATTAAGGCGCTTAGCGCACTCGGGACTCGAACCGGCATCGCGGGGACGTCAATGTTTGCGCTTTCATACTGGAGTCGCGTCTATGCTTCCTTCTCATATTCAAATTCTTACAACATGAAACAAAATTATAAAATGGCAACGGGCTAGAAGCGCGCGCCCCCGACGCGACTCTGCCTGGACTCCGCCGCGATTCTAGTGAGTGACCGCACTAATTCATTCGTCTCGACGATTGATCGGGTGGGCTATACTCCTTAAAATAAGAACTTGTCACAGACAATAAAACTGCAACAATACTCACCTCCAAAGGGCTCAATTCGATGATCAGTCCACTGTTAATCATCATCGCCACCTCCTTGTTAGCATCTTTAGCTTCATGGAAATCTTTCAGCACTTTTTTGACGATTGCATCAGTAGGCTTCTTCGAACGGTACTTATCATGTATTATCTTCAATATACCGGCTGGGCTTTTTTTTACCATACCGTTCAAGGCTTCACAGGAGGGGCATTTTGAGCAAGTCTTGGCCTTTTTCAACACAGCTGCTCTTAAGTTCTTTTTGGTTAGGTACATTAGTTCGGGGTTGAGGAATTTCCGGCGGTAGGACTTCTTTAGTGGCTCGTGCAGCATTACTTTAGCGCATTCCTGTGGTGTAATAGAGAAATGTGGGGTAAATAGGGTTGTAGAGTTGCGGCGCGGTATCAGCGCAGCACCCGGGTAGTGTGGGTGTCGTGCAGTGTTATCTTACACATATTAAAAAAAAACTATGGTATGCAACACGGTGCGGTGGGCGCCGCGCTGAAGGCACGCTAGACTTACAACGTGCAAGACGATGTGGGAAGGGATGTAAGCGGTTTGGTGCTGGAGTGGCAACACTCAGTTGTGTGCGCGAAATTTTTATTAAGAGACTTAACGTCCTGAACTCCTTTCCTCGCTGCTGTGGTTCCCCGAAGGCGCCCACAGATCAACTTAGAGGAAAGGATGGAACACTGCGTTATATCTCGCTGAAGCCACTTTTTTACTAAACTTGTGTGTGTGGTAATGTTGCCATGAAAAATATTTACAATTGCACAAAAAGGAATATTAAATCCCAAACTGTATGTTAGCTATTTCCGTTTCAAAATACAACCTTAGTAAATTTAATATTCCAAAACAGCACATATTTCAATGTTATGGCTTTTTCAAAATTGACTTGTAAAAACTGCAGTTTTTTAAAAGAACCTCAAAATGTAGTCCTGGCCACACTTTTATAGTGCACTATATTTTTTTATGTATTTGAAATGATACCATAAACCAATGAACATAATGTCGAGGTAAGAATGACCAAGCGAGTAGCGTACTTTTTTGATGGTTTTTGGCTTTACCTAAATCACTTATTCTCTAGGTTGATCTGAGAAAGTGCCACACCACCTTTGTGAACACCAGGTCGGCCGTGTAGTACGGCTCTAATGAGCGTGGTGAGGGGCCTTCCATTAATTACGTGAAGCGTTTAGGGAGGGTGACAGATCTAAAAATCTCACAACATCACCCCAAGGAGTGATCAAGGAGTGAGGTCGAAAAATCACAAAAAAAACCTCATATAATCAATAGACCACCCCTAAGAGAAGTCCAATCAGAACTCTTAGTTGTGGCATGTCTCGCATTATATGTACAAATAAAAATACTCAATCACTCAGGAATTTGTACCTGTAAAAGATTTTTTTTTTTGGTATTTTGTATTGGTTAATACAACGATTATTTTGTCCCACAATGATGTTGAAATCATTATTATTATGATTAGGTAGGTACATACAACCTTTTATTACAACATTTACTTTTAATAAAAAATTTAAACTTAGTGGTAACCTAGAAAAACTTAACTTAAGTAAACCAAACCATCTTAATATATGTTGGAAACTATTTACCTTACAAATGCTCTGCAGTATAGTGATGATAGACCTGAAGTACCCGACATGGAAAACGGGTAGCGCTAGTTCTATGTACCCATAGTGACCCACACACTCTGCCAGGCCCAGTCCACATGTCTCACAGTTGGCATCCTTTTGGTTGGTACCCTGGAACATGTTGAACATCGCAAAATGAGCCTTACACTAGAAGTCTAATTAAACGAACAAAAAATGTAGATTTTCAACATACCATCCGTCGGTCAAGCACACCATAAGGTGCTGGGACTCGCTGCCCATCTTGAGCATACAGGTTCTTTGTTATCACTTGAATATGTGCCGCCTGCTGAATAGCGGAGGCACTATCTACATTGAACGTTACATGGGATCTACAAATAAACCAAAATAAATTATTTATAAAAATTCTCTATACTCCACAGCACACTCTTAATCATTGGCAGCAGAAGTTTCACAATATAGTGAAAATCTAAAATATAATGACGTAAGAGTAACTATTTATTTATTTTCAGCCTGAAATGTCCCACTGCTGGGCAAAAGCCTCATAATAAGGAATTATAGTAGAAATAGTTGTAGTTCTCAGCGATGTGATATTGTCAACATAACCTCACTCACATCTTTCTCCCAACGTATGTCTCACGATATTGCTCCTTGGGCATTTTTAATTACGTTAGGTAAAACGCGTAAACATGACCATTAGACAAGCATTCACACAAAAACTGTAAATAAAACGTAAATACTATCCGGAAGATTATCACAACACAACAAAGTGCCGAACCGAATATTTTTTTTATTTTGACATTTTGTTTGACAGTAGTTATTGTTGCGTTCAAAACAAGAGATTGTGTGGATCATTTTTTTTAACGCCGATTTATAAATGCTACCACGTTTTGCTACCAATTCTTACTATTTTTTTTTAACTTCGTCTGTGTGTCTGTGTGTACATGTATGTTTGTTACCAGGGGGCTATTCCTGCGCGTGAGATGAGATGAGATTTTATCTTGGTTACTCTCACACCTATGACGTTTCAAACGAGAGCAACAAGGACGAAAAAAAGTGAGATGAAAAACTCAAATCTCCGAATAGGGCCACTGGCCTGGCTGCAACCAATAACGACTAAGCAAATTTAACTGTTATGAATGAAAATAAATGAAAATTCCTTCCATGAATTTTTAACTAAAATGTCACTTTCCGTCCAGGTTAATAGCTAGCGTGTCACGGTGTCACAACGGACACAGTGTGTGAAATCATAGGTACACGTTACATAACGGTATAGTAGCGCGAATACGAAGTTCCAAACTAGCACTGCAGATTAAATAGGTACCTAAATCAAATAAAAGTTTTGTGGTGTGAATCCAAATATAATTCTTATCGTTCTTGTTATTATCATAATAACATTATTCCATCTCGTCGTAATTTTTGACAATCTTCTGATAATATAAAACTGCACAATACATTCAGTTCTAAAAGGAAAAACATTTAATAAAGGTAAACAACTCTATTTTAAGTGCAAAAATGATATTTTGCAGCAAAGTCACTTTACTGTATTAAATTACTACCAATTTAGTAGACTTTTAATTTTTCACATCACAGTTCATATGTTTCTTGCGTAGAAAAAAAAGAAGCGCCTAGCCCTAGCGCGCCGTTTTTTGGCTTGTCAACCGAAACCACGCAACATTTTCATTTGTAGTTTTCTGCTAAATTACTTCTATCTCCATGTGATGTGCAGTGAAATCAAGAAATCAATGCGCTGCACAAAGTTGTGCGCCATACTACACCAGTGCGTTTTGTAATCGGATCACAAGATCATTATTCCCACCGAAGTGACCCGCGAACTCCACTAACATGCCCCTGTTGAAAAGGAAAGCCTTCGAGAAATCGACGGCGTCGGGGTACCTTCGAGACGACGATGAGGTCTTCCATTGCGAGATCACCGATGAGATATTCAAAGATTATGAGTAAGTAACAACAATAAGTGTTTAGCCGCCAAATTTTAGCGGAATTTGTGCGCTAAGTCGGTTTTATCTATTGTAGAAGAAGATTGGCATTGTGAGTGCGCGGCGGGGCGCGCAACAGCGCGAGCGTGACACGCTTTTTGCGATTTCCGTGATTCGCGTCACATTTTTTACAATGTTTATTCATTGTTTTTAGAGAGTACTGTGAAAGAATCATACTGGTCAATTCCATGGTGTGGACATGTGAGATGACCGGGAAGAACAATCTGACGTACTCAGAAGCTCTGCAGAGCGAGAAAGCAGCTAGGAAGCAGTTGAAAGATTTTCCCATGGAGCTGAGGATTCCTATACTGTACCTGGCTACCAAGACAAACCGGTGTTCCTTTGCTGAGATGTCAGAGGATATCTTCAATTTCGTGAGGGATAGGTATTTTGTTGGAGAGACAGTGGAAGCCTGCCTGGAAGGGGACAACTGGCAGGAGGCACATGTGCTGTCCGTCACTGCTCAGAAACAGCACCCTGACAGGTCAGTATCAACACTTATTGGATTCTTTTTATGACAATAGTTGGTAGGTATTTTGCTAGACTTCAAATAATTAAAACTACATGCTTTAAATTTTTCAAGTACAAACACACCACAACAAACACTTAGATAAACTATTTAAAGTAAACCAAACATTTAGTAAACTATTATTATCACTATTCAGCTTTTACTTAGGTTTATTAGTTTTCATAATGGTTTTATGCCCTATTCATGTCAATTTAACAAGCATTAAAGAAATTAGCTGATTAGGTCAGAAAATTATGTTGCAAGAATTTTAAAATTTGTTAAACTCAATTGTTATCATGAGGGAAACTGTAAACATTACATTTTTACTCTATCACCTATCTACTCTAGCGTCTTTGTGTTGGAGAGCTTTGCTAGATTGAAAAGTTCCTAAGATTCTATTAGTGGAAAAAAGATAACAATGATTAGGCAAACCAGTGCAACAAATAAAGTTAACATTTTATGAATAGTAAAAGAGTAAATATTAATTTTAAATTCTAGAGGAATTTTAAACTAATATCCATTAAAGAAGTTAACTACAATGCTCATGAATTTTAAACCAAGGTCACTAAGTTTTATTGACGCTATAATATTTTAAACATCTAATTGCGCCCCACAGTGCTTCCCACTGCTACAAACTATGCAGTTTGTGTATAAATCCTAACAAAATATGTTGTTTAGTCTAAATTTCTAAAAATCAAAATTTTCAAATGACTGTCTAATACTTATACCATAATGATCCATTTGTTACTTAAAAATGCAAACTTGCAATAAATTAAAAACTACTTTAAAATTTGTACAGAAAATGTTGTGAAATGTTATGCAATAAATCATTACATTTTTTTACCTTAGCCACAGGAAACTTAATATTATACTGTATTCCTGGTTGGGAGTACTCCTAGTTGGGAGAAGGCTGGCCTCTCAAGTCAGAGGGAGCGGGTTCGAACCCAGCCGACGGCACACACCAATTTGTTCGTTGTGTGACCATATGTGCGTATTGTATGTCATCTGCTACATGATTGGAGCCCGGTGTATGGCGACAGGCTCGCCCCCTGTCACATTTAGGACTGAATATCGTTCGGCGAAGTGTGGGTGTTGTACACCTCTGCCAACCCCCTCGGGGGAAAGGCGTGACGAAATGTTATACTCCTGGTATAGTACCTATAGTTAGTTCTACTACCTACCTACCTACTTTTGCCAAGTCCTATTCTGTGCTGCCACTTGCCAGACATTAAAAGCAAACAAGCAAGTTGGCCGAGTGTCTAGCCCTGATCTTAGAGTAGACATTATATTGACTGAGTGAAAGCAAGGTCTCAGAGTCTACTGGGTCAAATCGGAATTTATTTGGCTGATGATAACTAGAGTACTGTTGATCCGATCTTCTTGAAGTTTTGTAAGCAAATAGTTCTTGCAAACACAATTTTTAATAAGTCAAATATAAGTTATGTCGGACAAGGGAGTTATGCGATATCTCCATTTTAGGCAAACCACTAGTTTAATTGCTCGTAGCTCAATTTTACTTAATCTCTAGTATCACAATCATATCTGTATAAATCTGTAACCATTGTGTTATCAATACATGATTTGGATGTGTATCTTTACCATTTTTTTACTTTATGACAGAAATAAGTTCAATGAACTCTTGATTTTCAAACTAATGTTATGAATGTGAAATTCTGCATCCATTTTTGCTGTGCTTAATATCTTCCCCGTAATGGCTAAGTGAATTGAAATTTTATTTATTTACACACGTAATTACAAACAAAAGATACAAACATTTTTACTTCAGTAAAAATAAATAAAATTAATTAATTTGTTAAATCTATCTTCTATGTAAATAAAAATGAATCGCCGAAATGTAATGTACGCGCATTACTTGCGAACGACTGCACTAAATTAGATAATTCTTTTTTTCTTGTGTTCGTTATTATCAGAACGAGGTTTCGTAAAAGAGAATACAAATATATAAAAAATGCCGGTACGAAGTTTGCCAGGTCTGCTTACAACTTCTCGACAAAGGGCCGAATTCTAAAACGACGCTCAGTCATGAATCTCGATAACTAGTTCAACTCTACTTTAAACTACCTAGTTATGGAAATTGATGACTGAGCGTTGTTTTAGAACGCGGCCCTGACACATCAATAAGCAACTACTATTTTTCTCGAAAAAAAATTTGGTTCTGTTGGATTACCATCATCTCAATCGTTCAAATCGACCAATTCGTTCATTGTGTGAACATATGTGCGTATTTAATGTCATCTGCTACATAACTGGAGCCCGATGTATGTTCAGGCTTGCCTCCTGTCACTTTTGGCACTGAATATCGTCCGGAAAAGTGTGGGTGTATTATACACCTCTGTCAGCCCCTCCGGTTAAAGGCGTGACGATATGAATATATCGTATGTATTATACACCTCTGTCAGCCCCTCCGGTTAAAGCCGTGACGATATGAATATATCGTATCGTACGATAATACATCCACACTTATCCGGACGATAACCTGAAAAAAAACATACACATTCGTGTATGTTTTTTTTTTGTCTGACTGATATGTGACTTTATCGAGATTGTTCTTACCTACAATTATCTGTTTTTTTTTCAACAGTAAAATCATGATCCCCTCATCATCATACTGCTATGAAGTGGAGCAGTTCAACGACGAGGACTCGGCAGCCACAGGCCAGATAGGCACGGTGTCGCACGACCGCGTGCGCCGGCGCAAGGGACTCTACACGCGGGACAAGAACAGACTGTTCCTCAAGCAGTTCGTGGAGGGCAGCGCGGGAGGCGTCATTGGGATAAAGGTCCGTAACACGATCCAAAAAAACTATATCTAGCATTTAGCAAACACATAATAACGTCATCCGTCTCTTTCGAACTTGTTGTAAATGACTTATTTCGGTCTTGCTCGAGCATCGATTGACGTCACTACGTGTTTCTGAATGCAATACCTGACGGAGTTTATTATTATACCATGGTCCGGGCTCGAGAGAGCATTAAAGCTCATGCTGTCTCTTTCTTGTGTGCCAATTAATAAAAGATAGCGATAGCACCAAGTTTCGTGTAGTGAGTTGACAATGGAATAAGGGTTACTGGCTACGGCTTATATCCCAATGATACCATCAGCATAAAGTTATCACAAAAATACATTTTACTGCTACGTCATTTTGATCCTATAAAGTGCATGTACTTACATAAACTTTATCTCTCTCTCTCTCTGTATCGCTCTCTCGCTCGTTCGCACGTTCAATATTTTTTAATCATATAAAATTAATAAATAAGTGATGGAAATAAATATATGAATAAAAAAACATTAGCATACGACCAAGAAAGCATAATACATTAAAGCATTTAGAAATTAACCATTGAGGCAGGTCTGCCTGAACCATGCCCCAGAATAAATAATAGTGCAACTAACCATGTTTAAATGAAATACCTTAACAGAAGTAATACAGAGTGTTACATTCAGTCACAGGTACCTTGATGAAATCTACAAGGTGATCCAAAGACCTTGAACTTAACTATGAATAGACAAGTTCACTCAACTCATTGTATTATGTATCTTATAAAAACAGCTTTTGTACTTTTTCAGGACTATTTCAATTTAAAATTTAATTGTGATGTCAGCCCTTTTGCATTTGGACATTCTTTTAGGCCGTTTTTTTTTCTTTAAATTTTTTAAGAAACTAGAGGTGTTCTATCTTGCGCATTTCACATAATTAGGTCGAGCAAATCATCAACAACAGTTTGTTTTGATATAAAAAGAGTGATACTAGCTATTACTCCACTTAATGCTAAGCAGAACCCTCAATTAATTACTCAAAATTAATCGCTAGAAAACTAGTACTAAATTTAGGCACTCGAAGTGAAACACTCGTTCGGCAAGTTGGCGAGTAGCAAGTGTTTTACATAAATTTATTTACTCGCTAATCGCCGGCAGTCGGACAGGTGCCTAAATCACTAGAATTCACTTCTTTCCGATCTATTACAGAAACCAGCCCTGGAAAAGTACAACATAGCCAAAGCAAGCTTCGACCAAATGTTCACCGGCAAGCCACCAGAGTTCCCTTCATCCAAGAGGCTCCTCAAGTCTCCACCGGCCAACAGGATCCAAACCAAACCGGGCTCTGCAACCAAAGTAAACAAATCTGCCAAGAAACCCACTCCTGACAAGAAAGGACAGCAGTCCATGGACAAGTTTGTCAAGAAGGCAGAGAAATCTGACGGTCAGTATTAGATTAGTCCTTGTTGGTATGTCGCAGTTTTATGTAAATAATCAACTTCAAAAAGGAGGATGTTCTCAATTTGGTTGTATTTTTTTTAAATGCTTGTTACCACATCACTCCGTTATCTAAGAATCAATTTTGAAATATATTTTTTATAAGCTTTGCGCCGTCTGCGCTTGCCTAATGCCCGGTACGCTGTCGAGGCCTCAGTGGCCAGCAGCATAGTCATTAAAAAAATGCTTAAAGATTGGTCCCATTTTTTTTTACAAAATGGCGGGAAGTTAAGAGTAGTATTTTAGGATGAGAGAGTAGCCGGCGGATGAAAACTAACTTTTGACTATTATGTCTTTTATGCCATGTGAACTGTGAGATTTAAATTATGAGATTCAGCTGAATTTTGGTATCTGCCTAACTAATGGCTCATTTTCATTGGCTGGCAGGGGGCAAAACTGAAGCACAAAAGTTTTTGTGAAACTACCAGAAAACACATGGATACACACTTATCTATAACACTGTTACAGCTACCCAAAAACCAAAGTCAGCCGCCGACCCAGCCGCTAAGAAGAGCGCCCAAGAACTAGCAGAGAAGATGCGGCGCGCAGAAGATCAGATGCGACAGAAGAAGGAAGAGGAAAAGGCGAGGAAGAAAGAGAAGACTGCCCGACTCCAGGCCTACTATAAGGAGTGGCAGAGAGTAAAGGATGACCTAGAGTTGGAGGACCATAAGGTGAGCTTGACAGGCTGGATTGATGATGTTTTGACCAGTTTATCAAAATAAGATAACCGTAACAGAAGACCAAGTCCCTCTGTCAATCATTTCATTCAGCCAATTACTGTTAAGATTGTGTATCTTTGTGTATCTAAGTAGGCTAGCAGACTGCTGGCATGGAAATGTAGTGGTGGTCATTTATAGAGACCTTCAATAGGAAGGGATATACTACAATTTCTTAGTTCTGAAAATGTCTATCTTGTAATAGATATTCTCTTACTCCTCCTCCCTCCTCCTCCCTAGAGACTACTCTGACAGATAAACATAGTGTATTTTTTTAGTCACATTAAATATTGTTATAATAGATCCCTAAAACTGGTATTTCAACCCGAAAAAACTATTTTTTTTTTTAATTTACATTTAGTGTTTCGTATGGTAAAAAATGTATGGTGAGACTCCAATGTCTATATGTCTTCACAGTCTATTTTCAACTCCCCAGATCCTCCCCAAAGGCACCCCAGTAGACATCGAGGGTATTCCCCAGCAGCACGTGGGAGACTTCCTATCCGTGCTCGAGTTCGTCCACATCTACGCTGAGATACTGAAGGCCAAAGACACATTCCACAACAAACTAGATATCGAAACATTTAGAAAGGTAATTTACCAGTTCTTTAACTACCGACAATATCGTAACAACTTTGATACTAATATTTGTGCAATTAAAAAAAAAATTGAAAAAAAGGCGATGATAGCCTGATATGAGAAGGCCCGCCTCTCAAAACAGAGGGAGCGGGTTCGAATCCAGCCGACGGCACGCACCAATTTGTTCATTGTGTGAACATATGTGTATGTTGTATGTCATCTGCAACACAACTGGAGCTTCACATTTGGGACGGAATATCGTCCGGCGAAGTGTGGGTGTTGTATTACACCTCTGCCAGCCCCCTCAGGGGATAGGCGTGATAATTTGTGCAATTTACATTTAAATGAATAAGTGGATGGAATTTAATACAGGTGCTATCATTAGAAATTCTGCTTTCATGTTAGGCTACTTTTTATATTAAACTAGCTGCGCCCCGCGGTTTCACCCGCGGTTAAAAAGTATCCTATGTGCTATTCTAGACTATAATCTATCTCTGTGCCAAATCTCATCCAGATCTGTTCAGCCTTTCTGGCGTGAAAGTGTAACAAACATCCATCCATCCATCCATACATACAAACTTTCGCGTTTATAATATTAGTAGGATTACTGCTGCGGTTAATTTTAATTATTTATCTATTGTTTGCTCTATAACAACAATCACCAATCAATCTCAGAAGCCTTTATGCGGCCAAAAAATTCTACACTAGGCCCAGCCACTCGGCCTTGCATTACCTTGTTTTTATATACAACTCTTGGTTTATGGCTTTAGTGAAGGTTTATTTATAAATTATTCATAACATCTATAGGCTCTAACAACGAAGGAGCACGCGGGCAGCTTCAGTGACCTGGTCCAGATGTTCCTAACGACGATATTCTCTCTCCAAGAAGACGAGGCGGAGGATTACAATGAGAGTAAAGGGATACAGCTGTCCACAGGTGAGAGTGAGGATTTTAAATAAAGAAAATCGATGTTAAGCGCGTTTAACAGGCAATATTGCTTTCTCTCTAGAACAATTCAGCGTTTTGACGTGACAACGTCTTATAAAACAATGAACGCCGGCTGAATGCACGAAAAAGGATGACTTATTGTCCCGTTACGATCGGAGCGAGAGCGCTGCACGAGCGAGCAAATCATAGACTAAAGGAAGTCTCATATCGATTTGAATATTTCGATGTTTGGATAGGTTGATGGTTTTTATGCGCAAGAAATGGAGTAGTATCTTTTCTTAAGCCTCCATAATCTGCCCTCACATATTTGCACTGTTAATAAACCTTAAAATCGTAGGTCAAAAGCGAAGGTCAAAAGATTTACTAACAAATTTATACGGAACCAACTTTGGGGTATACCCTTTCCAATCAAAAAATGATTATCAAAATTAATTATACATATGTCTCCTCGTACAGATGATACGCCACCGGCGAGTGCTGTGAATGTGACGAGGGCAGTGGAACTGGCGACCAAAGCGAGCAAATGGTCTCAAACGTATCTCGGGACACCGCTCAGCAAGCTGCCGCTCGATCCTACCACCGTCAGTGAAGTCTTGAGGTAAGATTATTGAACGAACTTAACTATTCTTACTTTTAAAACCCCCGACGCAAAAAATTATAAATAATAATAATACATTTATATTTCAAAAAGTACATGGTAAAGATAAAAACTATCAGATACAAAAATTTTTTTAGAAACAATAAAATAATTTTGCCTGAACTGTGTAGTCCTGTTTGTCAGGCGATAAATACGGCAAAAACTTAATATAATCATTGCATACTCACATATTTTAATTCACTAAAATTCTAATTAATTTTAAACTATAAAATAAACTTACTGTAAATTTAAAATTAAACATACAAATTAAACACAAACAAATAACAACTTCTCTGTATCTGTATAAGTTTGACGTATATGAGTTTGTCTGTTTGTGGCATCATAGCTCCCGAACGGATGAACCGATTTTGTTTTTTTTTTGTTTCAAAGATAAATTAGTCGGGAGTGTTCTTAGCTAAGTTTAAAGAAAACCGGTATTTTTAATTTTCAATATATTTATTTACTAATTACTTGTTTGGGAGAGATCACTATAAGGCTTAGAATGGTGGCTTTATCTCTTAGATTCGCTTCTGTTACCAGACTAGTAGGCTAGGGTATTAAAGTCGAACATTCGAAATGAAATTAATTTTATTCACCAAAAATAGGGTATTAGACTAAAGTTACTAAAGATTGATGGTATTTTATGTTAGTTCTCGTATTTTTCTTATTTTTTTAATTATAGATGTTAAAAATGCGGGATTCGTTCGGCTGCGTGGTTGGCCCTAAAATTGAATCTGGGGCCAACCATGCAGCCTATAAACGGAGCCCTTATGAACTCCGCTCCGTTCGCAATGGAAGCCGCGTCATAGTCAAAATGTCTTTAAATCAATTGGATATCGAAGATACACTTATGAACGTCAAAGTTAAAAAAAATGACTACCGCCTTACTCGGAAAAAGAGCAACCACCCAGAAGAACAGGCAAGAAACAGGCTATAAGTTTCCATGATCTGAAAGTCAGTAATGAGTACCTCCGGCCAGGCTGCACTTCCTGTCGTCGGGCTCCGCGGCGGGCTCGCGCTGCGCCACGTGGCGCTACCACCAGCGCGGCGGCTACTCGAGCCACGACGACGCCGGCCTGCGCCTGCGCTGCAAGCACCCCGACTTGTTGCGCCGGCTCGCCACCTCGCACGTCGCCGATCTGCCTCTAGGTAACTAGCTCGCTCCACAAGTGGGGCCAACTCACGTGGCGCTACCACCAGCGCGGCGGCTGACTACTCACTTCACTAGCGAGGTCAGCGCATTGCTGATTCTCTGATACGAACTATACGATACTGATATGAGCTGAGCTGGTTTATCTTCCTTCTGTCTTGAGTTATATTTTTAAATATACCCACGGTGAAATTACTCAATCTATGACTCGTAACTACTGTCAAAAACGATCAGAAATTGTCCGATTTGAAACTAAAATCGTTTTACTCACATATGTAATGCCCCTGGTATTACAGGTATCCATAGGCAACGGTGATCGCTTACCATCAGTTGGCCCGTCAGCTTGTTTGCTATCAATGGCATAAAAAAAACGAAAATCTTGGAATTAAGAAACAGAAAATTAGAAACTGTGGGTATATTAACAAGGTTTTTTTTCCATTACAGATGACAAATTCCTGGTCCTACACTGTCTCATGAACCAACTACTCAGTTACGCGACGGTGCGTGACATCATTGAAGAGAAAATAGAGGAACAAAAGAACTCGAGGATAGCGCTTCGAACGTTACAGGTAGAAAAACAATAATTATTGTTGGGCCTAGCAACAAAATCTTCTCGACACAACTAGTAAATTATCCTTGACACAATAAAATTAGTAAATTATCCCAGAGATGTAGACTGAGAATGAATAGACTTGACAAGGTAATAATAAAACTATGTTTGATGGGGATAGCTAAATACAGAACTCAATAAGAGTGACAGGGATGAAAACGTTTTTTTTTGTCTCTCTCTCATAGTATATTTTTCGTTTGTTGTGCACAAAGTCAGTCTATGTTAGTGCGCAACAAACGCGTCGTTTATGTGAAGTACCTCGACTATAGCTATTTTATTTGCATACACTATTGACTTGTCTATATGCTCATTGTCTTGTCAGTCTACGCCTAACATTTAGATTTTGCCAAAATATCTTTAACACTGGAAAAGTTTCTTGACGCAAGTCTTAGTAAATATGTCCTAGATGAAAGTGTTCACATTATCATTGACAAAAGCAACGTTTAAGCAGTAATGTAAACAGAAATATGTTCTTACTATCGCTCTCTCTCGCCACAAACAGTACAAAATACAATTAGTAAAATGTCCTTGAAACAATTAGTAAAATATTCCGAATATATTTTTTTAATATTCTTATCACAAGCAGTATATTAAAAAAATTACCCATTTTACTGCATGAGCATTACAGCCATAGGCATTGGAAGCACATCCAAGCTAATTCATATGTTTCAGATAAACGAGCGCAAACGCGAAGCACAGATCCTCGTCTCAAAACAAGAACTGAAGAAAGAAGCAGCAGTCAAAAAGGAACAGGACAAACTCGTCGGCGAAAAGGCTAAAGCAGTCGATGAAGAATTAAGGATAGCAATTGAGAAGTTGAACGCAGAAAATGAGCTGAAGAGAAAGGAGTATGATACAAAAATGAAGCAGATGCAGGCAGAGCTCTTTGATTATACATCTTATCTTGGTATGTTAAAGTTCAATTTGGGTTAGTTCTTTATCTCTTCTTCTTACATTATGATTGGTATATTTATTTATTTATTTATATCAAAGGTTATTTTCTGATGTTGGGCCTACAAGTTTGATAGCTGTTGCTCCTAAGATAAACTAATACAATTAAAAACTGATATGGGTTTATTATGTTGAAATAATCAAATAAAAAGAGATGATTTCGAGAGAAGCTACTAACAACTGCAGGGCTAGCACGGGCCGGACACAAATAGTTTTTCCACCATATTAATCCGTGCTTACATGTGACAAAGCTAGAATATGGATGTTTGTCTCCTACTCACGGGATAAAAACTATGTAAAGGCAATTTGTCCATGGCTCATTATGGCTCATGACATGGCTCATGTCCTGCTAGCGGGTAATCAACAATATTTTTTACCCAAGAAGGGGGTTATATATTTCGAGTGTATGAATATGCATGAGGTTTCTTCGGTACGCCCTACAGCCTAAACAGCTTGATAGATTTCGACATGTGAGGTGTCATTTGAATCGTCTTAAAATGGCCGCTTTTCTTTAAATTTTTTGAGGACGTACAAAAACTATCTCATACTGTTTGGTAGCTAACTTCACTCTCCTTAATTATGTGTCCAATACAAACCAATATTGTCTTTAAAACAAACGAGTACGATAGAAATTCGAATGCAGAAATGCCGACTCCATATAGAGCCAGCGGGTATAGATGTATTTTTCGATGGGCTCTTCAGAGAGTCAGTGGGTCTTGAGAGGTTAATAGTAGGAGTGACATAGGATACAACAATTTTTTTTTTGCCGGGTTTTTTGTTTTTCTTTGAATAATGTTATTTGTTTATTTGCATAGGATCGGACCGAGCGTACCGCCGCTACTGGCTGAACCAGGCCATAGCGGGTTTGTTCGTAGAGGCCGGCGACGAGCCGCGCGGCCCGTGCCGAGACAAGCCCGTGCCGCCGGCCTCGCCCGGGGACGACACGCTCGCCTACGTCACCAGGCTCTTTGAAACGCAAAAAGAGAAAGGTTTGTCTACAATTTACATTTAATATTATGCATAGAATACTAAACTAGTAACTCAATTAAAATCAGTCACGGGAAGGCTTTGATCAGATATACATGGATGACGTGTCTTTTAAAATTAGGCCTCTATAGTAGCACTGCATTGGCACTGAAAATTCTATTCACAATAATCAATTACATACAACTTCATTCGAATCTAAGCCTTTTGTTTTGTTTTGTTTGACGGGGCATTATCCGCACTCAGCCACTTGATTAGGCCATTGTGCGTGTAGTTTTCTTTTTCCCTCTTGCCCTCACTCCAACCAACCCAGGTGTTCCCAGAAGGTTAGCAACCTTTTCAGGCCGCTACAAGCCTCCGGGAACGACGATGGGGATTGAAGGATCTGAGCCCTTTGATCGGCCACGCTCGTGCATTCCATAAGCACATGCCGTGGCGTTTCCTCCGCTTCCATGCATCCTCTGCATAGAGGGCTGTCTGCCACCTATATTAAACAAGTGTTTGTTTAGGGGACAGTGACCAGTTATAATGCCTATAGCTTTACGAATTCTAGCCTATTTAGTCGGATGAGGTTGCATGCAAATATTTTAGATGACACCGGAACTGCATCTTGCCTTTTTGCCTTTGCCTGCCTTTGCCTGCAGCCCTCAACATTTGTCCATTCCTTAAGGTGGGTCTCTTCAGATTTATTTCGCAGCCATGTTTTTGTCTGCGCTTGGAGTATGGGCATTAGTGGTTCCGTTCCATACACTATACCTTCTGATCCCCTTCTGGCCAGGAATCTAAGCCGTACTATTCCGCAATAACGTTGATGACATTTTATAAAGTGTTTTTAACACATTTAGATCACAGAGCGACTGACAGCGAAACAATGCTTACACTTGATCGAAGCCTTTTTAATCGAACAGGAAGGTGTAAAATTCCCACCTCGGCTTACACTTTATGCTGGAATCAGTAATATGATGGTCAATAGGTGAAATTCAAACAGAACTAATCAATAACTTCACACAAATTACTCAACTACAATGGTCAGCATGTATCCGAACCATAGTCATCTCTTTATTTTTAGGTGGCAGTGACAAAGAAAACGACTCTGTAGCGAACTCCAGAGGCAACTCCCCAAAGAAACCTCTGTCCAATCTGAACGGCCTCACACAAAAACTGAACGGACTGGATTCCAACTTGCAACAACTCCGAGATCTGCTGGTGTGCACTGGGGATAATACCATATGCCAGGTGCATGGAATGGTATGTTACATTCTATATTAGACTATGATTTGTTGAGTATAAAGTCTGTTTTGAAAAGAGTCTAATCCTAAAAGTCTCACAAATAGGATGGGCTGGATTTTTGCGATTAGAAGGTATTTGTGTGTTCTACAATACAATTCCGTGTAAATGACAAATTAAGACGAAAGCGGAACAGAGTTTGAACAAAGCCATTTTTTACATGAAAGTGAGATTTTTTTCTTACATTTTATATTCACTCCTCTAAGAAAGAAAATAAAAGATATGATTTTCATTACCCTTAGTTCAGTCTAATCACTACTTCTATTCCCAGCTTACCTTATAATTTCTCTGCAGCTAATCAAAAGTCTCAACCATCCTGACCTCCTATTTTCCTCACAGGGTGACTTCCGTCCCCGTTGGTTCGTCTACCACACTGAAGAACAAGTCACAGCCCTCATCCAAGCTCTAAACAAACGAGGCTACAGAGAAAACGAACTGAGACAAGCGCTCGAGCTGGATAAAGGGAACATACTGCAGTATATTGAGAAGTGTCCGCTGCATATGCTGAATCCACAGGCCACACCGGTAAGTAAATGGTTTAAAATTAAATACATGTGCAGTCTACAGCTTTTGGGTTCAATTCCACCCAAATTACGATTTTACTGTCACCATTTAATTTGGGTCAAGTGCCAATGGTCACATCTTATTAACTCCTAAGTTGCATAAAATAAGGTTCAAAATCACACTTCACTTATTATTGCAAAAAAATCAATTAATATAAGTACTTACAAAATGATTGATAAAAAACGCGAAACTACCAATACTAGATGACGGTATTTGTGATACCCTACAGTTAGAACCACCGCGAGCCACATGCGGTCGTTTCTTCAAACGAGCATCACTTCCTTTCAAACCCTTCGATCAGATATAGACAGATATCGTATCTCATTAAAAATCAGGCCTCTGTAGTGGTAATCGCATCGACACTAATATTTGTTTATGTACATAATATGTTCACCAACATTCTATTAAATAATCAAGTACATATTGCTTCATTTGCCTTATCATTCCGCAATAATGTTGACGACATGTGCTAAAGTGCTTTTAGCACATTGAGGCATCTCGACAACAACGCGATCACAGAACGGCTGACAGCGAAACAACGCTTCACTTAATGTAAGCCTTGTTTTCAAGGTGCCATTTTGCGTATTGAAACTTTACATCTATGTAGTCGATCGATCGAATGGCAAACCCCAAAAATATTCAGTTGTGCTATAGTCCCAACTCTTAAACTAAGATGGGCCCCGGTAATAGTCTAAAAGCCCAACCTAAAAGAAGGTAAAAATGGTCTCTGGGCCCGTACCACATAACCTCTTACGACATTTCCATGACGATTACGTACTGTTTCCGACGACCGTGAGTCGTATCGCCGCGCAATAAGGGTCACGGTCGCGCAGCATCGGAAACAAAACGTAACCATCATGGCTATATGATGTCATAGTGGGCTTTCTGGTCCTAGTTTTATGGGATGACTTGTATCGTATAAAACGCACTAGTGAAACTAATTAGGACAGCATGTTAAGATACTGTTCTCCGTCGTCAGTCTCCGGCAGTCCCGACGCACCGGCTCGCCCTCCGCAAGCATTTCCAGCCGTCGCTGCCCGTGCCCGCCGACTGCTCGCTGGGCGAGGCGCTGGAGCTGTCTCTCCGGGACCACATCCTGGAGCTGGAGGAGAAGATCTTCCACGGCTGCCTCGGGGTGCTCAAAGTTAAGGTAACTACTGCCTGGTTACAGACCAGTGTGGGTGGGTTCGCTCTCCGAGATCACATCATGGATCTGGAGGAAAAAGTCTTCCACGGCTGCCTCGGGATGTTCAAAGTGAAGGTGACTACTGCCAGGGTACAGATTCCTGTGGGTAGATTCGCTCTCCGGGACCACATGCTGGAGCTGGAAGAGAAGATCTTCCATGGCCGCCACGGTGTGCTCAAAGTGAAGGTGACTACTGCCTGGGTACTGACTCTAGTGTGGGTAGGTTCGTTCTCCACAAGCAGTTCCAGCAGCTGCTGCCGGTGTTTCAGGGAGCTCAAACTGAAGGTCCAATACTGGCTGGAAACATTTTAGGAACCTATATTTTAGAGTTTATATATTTATTTTTGATGGTTGGATAGAAATTAAAATTTTCATCCAGCTACGCTTCAGTTCGATGCGAATGGAACTAGATGGCGCTTTTCATAACTGCTTACTATCAGAAAACAGGGCCGCATTCCGTGTCCCCACATAAATTATTTAGTTTTCTACTACATGTAAACATTTACTCTAGTTACAGTTGTAACAATGCTAAGGGTTATTTGTCGTTAGACTAGCGACCCGCTCCGGCTTCACGATAATAACAATGATAGATAATATTTCACAAAATACGTGAAAAATTATTTAACAGATTGTGAAAATCGCATCAAAATCCATTGCGTTCGGTCCAGTTTAGGAGTAAGCGGATAAACACACGCGGAAAGTGACTGTCTTATGCTAAGTATAAAATATAAGATTGACCGTTAGATACATTCGTGCATTTTCCTTTCTCAGGACCGTGAAGCGTGGCGCGGCACACTGATGCTGCGCGGGTACGACAAGCAAGCTGAGTACCTGACCTGGGGCCCGGGGAAGCTCTACCGGGACGACTGCCACCTGCCGGGCGGCGAGTTGCGCGTGCCGCACGGTAACACATCATCATAACCGTATTTATGCAAATCGTAAGCTAGAATGTGTAACATTTTGACTGAGTGGGTCTTTTCCGATAGTTATTTGAAGTCTCGAGTGGATCGGTTTCTTCTAGGCATGCGTCATATACTCGTACATCGTAGGTCGAGCCGAAATTGCGGACAAATTTACTATTTAATAAATAAAAACATTAATACCTGCACAGTTTACATTGAACAATCAATTGTATAGAACTTGTTGAGGTTGATGCAGGTAAGGTTGCAGATTAAGTTTCTATTCTTTCTATAACTAAACAGATATTGATGAAATTTGGCTCAAAATTAGGATATTTTTTCGAAGATTTATTTTGACCTACAAAACTGGCTATTAGACATTTTTTAACGTCTGTATTCTTTCTGTATATGTTATGTAGTCTCTGTATACTAATCTTAGATTGTCTCCCCAGGCATAGAATCCGGGACCCCAATCCTAGAGAACAAGTACCGGGACCCGGGGCACTACCTCGAGGCGGCCAAGCTGAACGGAGTGAAGCTCGAGCCCCTCGCTCCGGGGGCGCAGCGCGACGTGGTGCGGGGCCTGGCGTCGGCGCTGCTGCAGGTCTCGCAGGCCATACACCACAAGTACATCAAGAGACCGCTGGGTGAGTCACCTGGGACTGTCAGACCTTTACATCTGTATGTGTATTTTTTATAGTCACAGGCGTAGGCTATGAAAACTATCCCCCTAAGCAATAAACGTTGTATAACCTAAGAATAGCTACACAGTCTTTTGTCTTTTTCGATCCAGTTCAAAAATTTAAAGAAAGAAAAAGACAGAACAATTCCGAGGTTACACAACATTTATTTCTAAGGGAGTCTATTTCTTGATTTCAAAGCCAAATTAACAGCTCAAAAATGAATTAAAATTCGAAATCCAAAAGGAGAAGTTTTTATGTGTTTTTCTTTCAATCTTATTATTGTATGCTAAAGTTTCTTGACAACTTTAAATATCATGACCCGTTCCTGAATAGGAAATGTTTACAAAACAACACTGTCAAGAGTACCACTAAGGCTATGTCTACACATACTTTACAAAACACAATAATCATGCCGTCACTCTCTCTTTCCTTAGGTCTGGATGAGAAAGAGCGCAAAGACCGTGAAGCCCGCAACAAGCCCCTAGATCTGGAAGCGCTGCAGCGGTGGGAAGTTTCCCTGATGGAGTGTGCATCATTTGCTGCAGTGGCTTTACATGTTCTTGCGCTCGACTCCAGCATAGCCTGGTCTTCCAGCATACTGAACGCCAGCTGCAGGATATGTAGGAGGAAGGCGGATCCTGATAATATGTTGCTGTGTGACGGGTGCAATAAGGGACATCATCTGTACTGTCTCAAGCCGAAACTCAATGTAAGTGAAGATGTGCTACTTAGTGACATGCGCCACAGCGTTAAGATACTTGCCACATTTTGTAAGACAGATAGTACTTAGTGACACTTCACATTTTGTAAAATATGCTACTTATATTAGTATCAGATTTATGCCACATAGCGTAAGACACATATCACATACTATAAATCGCTTAGTGTAAGACACTTCAGAAATTTGTAAGTTATGTCACATGCCACTTTAACTATTCTTCTTAGTGTGAAATTATTTAACATTTGTTTTTATTTTCACGCTGCCAGTTGGGAAGAAAAATGGTAATTTAGAAAATATTTTTACACAAACTATTTTAAACTTTATGTTTTCACATCAATTACTAATTTAGCTTGCAACACTTGCAGGCGGAATTCAAAAACCACTAAAAAGTTATTACAGTTTAGTTTTAATTTGTTTGGATATTTTCAACGGCTTTTGTAGTTATCGGACCTGTTTCATTGTGACACTTATAGCTTGTTTGAAGTTTCAAAATAAAGCTAATCCGATCAGCAATCAGGCTGCTGATAATGCATTGTTGTTCATTAAACAGTATACCATTCGAAATGGAACCTTATTCTGTTCTCAGTAAGAGTATTTATTGCAGACCGTGCCGGAAGGTGATTGGTTCTGTTCGAGTTGCAAGCCCCCGGAGCGTACGCCGCGAAAGAAGAGGAAACTGTTCACTGAAGATGACCTTGATGAGACCTTGAACAGGTTAGTTGGACCCACATGTCCCGTTGCTAGGGAAAGGTTATCCTCCAAATTTTTCTTTGCGGAGTAGGTACTTCCGGACAGTTGAGTTTTATGTCGCCTCTGACACGATGGTGTAATGACTTTGGGGGTTCTGATAAAGACTGGATGGTGTTGGCCCAGACAGACAGAACTGGTAAAATATGTTTTAGCAGACCTAATACTATTCTTAAAACGTTTGTTCACTAGTATGAAATCAATCTGATTTCTTACTGTGTTTCGGGGTATAAGCTGGTCCTGTCCACATATACAGACGAGGTGGTAACTTAAGGAAAGTGTTTGGTACAACAAGCTGTTCTTCTTGACAAAATTGTACCAAGCGATCACCGCGTTCGTTTCTTTCTCCCAACCCAAAACTACCAACCGTTTCAACGACAGCACCCGCGCCAATTTTCGACTTAAGTCACCCATAACATTTATGTGTCTTCAGCTTTTCTAGGGTTTGCTCGACGTCTTCGTAAAAAGGTTCAAGTAGATGATCTTGGGTCTTGGTAGCTTTGGGGGCATAGAATTGATGTTGACAGGCTTGGCTTTTAGTTGCAGTAGCATAACACGATCTAAGACTGGGTGAAAGTTCAACACAGAGGTCTTAAGGTGTTTTTTGATCATAATAGCGACTCCATTTCTGTGTTCTTTATCATGTGTTTATATGTGTTTTCGTCATTCCCGCTGTAACAAGTAAGTGAATCATCCGATTTTGGTATTGCAGAGCCTTAGAATCTTGAATCTTTAAATAATAATTAAAAGAATGTCTAATCTCTGGATATCCTGTATAACATTTTTATACTCTTCGCTTTTATACATACTTCTCACGTTTCACGTTAATCTTTACGGCACATCCGGGGATTCTTAGCACCCTCTGACGATTTAAGGTCTGCCAATAACGATTGTCCTGAAAAAAAAAATGTGGTGGTTTTCCTTTTGCCATCCACATCGCTGTTTGCCATTTTAACAATGACGACCCACAGCTGTACCGATCCACTTGTTCTTCACTTGGTGGCCTACTGTACCAGCAGCTGCACTGGCACAGGGGCTGCTTATGTACTGGCGGCACTGTATCGCCATGTCACAGAGTTCTCACTGGGTCTTTTGGAGTATTTTATTTTATTTGGATATGCAAACAGCTTGGTTAAACGTAAAACATTCAATAATACTAACACATAGGCCAAATATAGGTCACCACTTATAAAAACAACAATAGTGCTAGTGCGCAAACGAAACATAACATATACACAGTCTAGTGGACCTCAAATCCAGTCTCTAAGGGCTGACACAGTCGAGCGCTTAAACTTGTCTCTCCAGGCAGTCTCCAGTTGGGGCGATGTCAACCTGGTCAAGTTCAACGTGGCTAAGACCCAGGCGTGTCTGTTTTCCGCAAAATCGAGGCAATTTAAACTCGTTCCTACTTTCCGAGGTGTATCCATCCCGATTAATAACAGCTTGGAGCTTTTAGGAGTTTCTTTGACTCCACCCTCAACTTCGGCTCCTATATTGAGTCTAAGGCTCAATTATCTGCTAAAAAGCTGGGTATCCTCTCGAAGGTGCGATGGTACTTCCCGCCGGAACAGCTGCTGTCATTATAATTAAGGCACAGGTTCGGTCGTGCATGGAGTACTGTTCGCACCTTTGGGATGAATCGGCCAAGTATCAGCTCGAGGCGTTGGAGGGCATCGAGAAACATGCCAAGAAGCTCATTGGCAACGACCCCCTTGTCCAGACCAAACTTCAAAGTCTGGATCATCGGCGCAAGGTTGCTAGTCCATCGGTTTTTTATCGGATACATTTTGGGGAGTGTGCATCTGGTTTGCATTACCTTATTCTCCCTAGCCCGTTCTTCTATAAGACAACCAAGGGTACGAAAAAGCGGCATCGTTTTATAGTCGACATACCAAAAACACGCACGAAACGCTTTGGTTCTTCATTGCTTATACGGACCGCTAGAGTGTGGAATACTCTGCCAGAGCGTGTGTTCCCTGACACTTATAATCTGGGTGTCTTCAAGTCTCGAGTGTTAATATAGAGGAAAAGATAATAGTAATAAAATAATAGTAGTAATGAAGAACCTGACAAAGCCGTATGAATGAAACATTTCTCTTGGAAAATTAGTACCTAGTTTCTTAAGAAAAACTGGTTGTTAACTACAATTTTGAATGCTTTTTGCCCCTTTAAGAATAAGTCAACATGTTAAGAAAAGTTAGAATTAAAGTTAGTTACTATATGCAAGAAGAAAGAATTACTACGATAGTCCGTACTACGGCGGGGGATATAATTATAGACAAAGGTGTCTTTTGCTTTTTTTATATTTGTCATAGCATGGATTCCAGACCTGAGAGGCATGTTGACTTCGTACTAAGGAACAATACAGAATCCTTAGGGTTTTAATAGTCTTGAAATCTTCAGTAAAAGTCTAAAGTTTTTAGTGGTTGAAGCCTGAAGTTTTTAGCGGAGACATTTTTAAAATGTTTGTCAAAAGAGTTCGCTTAGAGTCGAGAGTGATACCAAGGTCTACAACAGAATCAGTATCTCAAGAGCCTGACCATTAATTCTGCACTCATAACTACAAGTCCTTGCGGATCTACTGAAGGTGATGCAACAGGATTTGAGAATATTAAGATCAAGCCTGTTCAAAATGCAGTATCTATGGAGGTTATCAAGATCCCTTTGAAGTAACTCTGAGTCTAGTCTGTCCTTGACCACCCTATAAATTTTCATATCGTCAGCAAACAACAGGAAGTGTTGTCCGATATCATTTATAAAGATGATGAACAGCAGAGGACCGAAAATTGATCCTTGGGGAACACCGGAAGAGATGGCTCAAGGAGCAGACCCGAACCCATTTAGGGGTACAATTTGACATCGATCGTTGACGTAAGACGTGAACCACCTCAGCAGATCAATTACGCGCTCATTTTATAACTTCACAGTTTCACTGTTGGTAAGACTGGTCTATCTTTAAGTTTCTTTAGTTTGTTCTTTACTGACGGACTTATAATGTTTCAGTGAGGATGAGTCATTCGAGATGGGTGCCGACGTGTGCGTGTCGTGCGGCAGCGGCGGGCGGCTCGCGGCGCGCTGCGCGGCGTGCGGCGCGCGCGGACACGCGGAGTGTGCGGCGCCGCGCGGCCCGCGCGCCTCGAGGCGCTGGCACTGTCCCCGGTGCCTCGCGCCCGCTAGAGGTGACTACACTACACTACACTACACATGCGCGCGGACACGCGGAGTGTGCGGCGCCGCGCGGCCCGCGCGCCTCGAGGCGCTGGCACTGTCCCCGGTGCCTCGCGCCCGCTAGAGGTGACTACACTACACTACACTACACATGCGCGCGGACACGCGGAGTGTGCGGCGCCGCGCGGCCCGACCGCCTCGAGGCGCTGGCACTGTCCCCGGTGCCTCGCGCCCGCTAGAGGTGACTACACTACACTACACTACACATGCGCGCGTACACGCGGAGTGTGCGGCGCCGCGCGGCCCGCGCGCCTCGAGGCGCTGGCACTGTCCCCGGTGCCTCGCGCCCGCTAGAGGTGACTACACTACACTACACTACACATGCGCGCGGACACGCGGAGTGTGCGGCGCCGCGCGGCCCGCGCGCCTCGAGGCGCTGGCACTGTCCCCGGTGCCTCGCGCCCGCTAGAGGTGACTACACTACACTACACTACACATGCGCGCGGACACGCGGAGTGTGCGGCGCCGCGCGGCCCGCGCGCCACGAGGCGCTGGCACTGTCCCCGGTGCCTCGCGCCCGCTAGAGGTGACTACACTACACTACACTACACATGCGCGCGTACACGCGGAGTGTGCGGCGCCGCGCGGCCCGCGCGCCTCGAGGCGCTGGCACTGTCCCCGGTGCCTCGCGCCCGCTAGAGGTGACTACACTACACTACACTACACATGCGCGCGGACACGCGGAGTGTGCGGCGCCGCGCGGCCCGCGCGCCTCGAGGCGCTGGCACTGTCCCCGGTGCCTCGCGCCCGCTAGAGGTGACTACACTACACTACACTACACATGCGCGCGTACACGCGGAGTGTGCGGCGCCGCGCGGCCCGCGCGCCTCGAGGCGCTGGCACTGTCCCCGGTGCCTCGCGCCCGCTAGAGGTGACTACACTACACTACACTACACATGCGCGCGGACACGCGGAGTGTGCGGCGCCGCGCGGCCCGCGCGCCTCGAGGCGCTGGCACTGTCCCCGGTGCCTCGCGCCCGCTAGAGGTGACTACACTACACTACACTACACATGCGCGCGGACACGCGGAGTGTGCGGCGCCGCGCGGCCCGCGCGCCTCGAGGCGCTGGCACTGTGCCCGGTGCCTCGCGCCCGCTAGAGGTGACTACACTACACTACACTACACATGCGCGCGGACACGCGGAGTGTGCGGCGCCGCGCGGCCCGCGCGCCACGAGGCGCTGGCACTGTCCCCGGTGCCTCGCGCCCGCTAGAGGTGACTACACTACACTACACTACACATGCGCGCGGACACGCGGAGTGTGCGGCGCCGCGCGGCCCGCGCGCCACGAGGCGCTGGCACTGTCCCCGGTGCCTCGCGCCCGCTAGAGGTGACTACACTACACTACACTACACTACACATGCGCGCGGACACGCGGAGTGTGCGGCGCCGCGCGGCCCGCGCGCCACGAGGCGCTGGCACTGTCCCCGGTGCCTCGCGCCCGCTAGAGGTGACTACACTACACTACACTACACATGCGCGCGGACACGCGGAGTGTGCGGCGCCGCGCGGCCCGCGCGCCACGAGGCGCTGGCACTGTCCCCGGTGCCTCGCGCCCGCTAGAGGTGACTACACTACACTCAGCAATTAAAAAATAAGCGCGCCGACTGCTTCGGAACAGTTTCAATGAAAACTAATAACATTGTGACATAGTCTTTTTAGATCAAGTCGTCGAGTACTGCCACAAAAAACATATCGTTTACCCGCATCAATTTCAGTATTCAAAAGTTGGTCCAATTCGGTCTCTTTCTATAATTGTGCCATAAGCTAAAATGAAGGATATTTCCAATTCTCTCCGCCAAACTTCTAGAAATTCGTTTTCATTTTCTGTAAAATGAAAAGTAGAGCGTCCCCCATGGAGACACTAAGTGTAAAGTGTAATTTTTCACACGAGTTAGTCCCACTGCCACTGATTCCACTCCATAGGTATAATATATTTTTTATTTTTGGAACTGGCCTACGCTTGAAAGCAACTCACCTGATGGAGTTGCAACGCTTGCCCATGAGGTGCATATTCACTATTGTCTTGAAGAGACAAGGGACAAGATTGCAGGGAACACCGAGACAGGCAGTGCGTTCCACTCTAGTCCACTCCTATATAGTGTTGGTTGATAAACAAAGTAACGTGTGCCGTGTGTGGTCAGAGCACCAGTCGACGCGGCGCTGCGCGGCGGCCGCTCTCTCCAACATCCACCAGTACACGCGCGCGCTGCACTCCCGCAGGAGCTCCTCCGGTGCGTCTCCCTCGAACCATCTTCACCTGCATGGGTTCCCATCCATCTTCACTTCAGCCTATCACTCCCTGGATACACTCTCAGCTGCATGGGTACCCCATTCATCTTCGCATTAGGCTTACTCTTAGTTGCATGGGTTCTCATCCGTCTTCGCATCATTTCGCTATCATTCACGCATTCGACTCTTGTCTTATTTTGGATGCAGCCTTACTTTTCAGACTACAAGTTGTAAAATTATGATTGGGGCATCTTTTGTTAATCTCTGGAGCAATTTGAGTTGTTGTTCAACAAGTTCAACGGATGTGTTTATGTAACGGCCCGTTTTGTGAACCAATAAAAAAAAAAAAAAAAAAAAAAAAAAAAAATTGCCACTCTGTGCCTAATCTAGCTTGTTAGTACCTAATAAGAATAACAAAAAGGTACAAGACTTCCGTTTGAATACATCAATTAATATACAGGGTTACTGCTAATCAATTGACATCCTTTTAGGAGCATATTTTGTTCATCAAAACAAACAACTTTTGTTCTACAGCTTTTCTCAAAACTCGACAAATTTCCCAAAAAATGTTTTTAAGTTTTTTGGTTCTCTGATACTTCATAACAACTCTTTATAGCATCCGAGCCGCTGCCCGCCTGTACCGCTGTCGGTATGCACATCAAAGTGCACGCGCGCTTTTTACATAGATTTAGTTATGTTTAGACCGGTCAAATATTTTTTTAATATTTTGTATGGAAGAAAATAAACACCAATTTATAAAAGTCGTCGAACAAAAGATGTTTATTTTGATGTACAGAATATGCCCTTAAAAGGATGCTAATTGATTACCAGTACCCCTGTATATTTAAAAAGCAGAGTTTTGTTGATAATACTTTGCTAAGTTGTATGTTGCTACCCGCGTCAGAGCAGCACCAGCAGCGAGCAATATGTAGGGTTTGATTCCGACAGGGGATGCTGCTGCTGATCGATAAAGGAAAGATGCTTGTCTCCTTAAACGCTATTTAATTGATAATAGCTGATGGTAGGATGAGTGCGAATGTCGCGGCGATTGCTGATGCACTGACTCAAGTAAATCGCTTGAACCACTGATGTCGGCGCGTGCGACCTACTTGAGTCAAAACGCTGTGTTCGATGATTAACCGAACATAAACAATGAATAGAAGGAGTGTTTAGGAGGAGTTATCGGATAAACAGAGAGACAAACGCAAAAAGCAACTTTGTTTCGGACTATGTAGTTGTAACTAGAGTTGTCGAAGTTTCGACAATGTTGCAATATGATATGTCAATGGTCCTGTTTCGTTTGTCACTTTTCTAAATTTATGAAAATCTTCGGCTGGTTTTGGAACTAACATTTTCTCTTCTACAATTAATATTCATGGCTTCAATCATTTGGCGTTTGTATTTTTTAAATATTTGGTTCATTTCACTGTGGATTTGTTTCATTCGTATTTAGATTCAAGATTTGGGTATTTAATTTCTTTCTACCTAATAAATGCGTTTCATATATTATATTTTATTCTATACAATATAATATATGTATCTAAAACTCACACATTGTATTGAGTTTTTAATATTCTTTTTTTTTTTTTGTAGCGGTAATAGGCCCTATTGAAAACGCTAAATTGCTAAATCTAACCTAGCCAAAAATATACCTGTCTTTGTCATTGCTGCTTATTAAACAAGGACATACTTTTAGGTGGTTTTGATTAAGTAATATACATTCTAAATAGGGTCTGAATAAAGTGTTATTTGCATCGTACTGTAATAATAGTATGTGTTGTCTGTAGAGTCGGAAGACAGCGAGTACAACACGGCGCTTGTTAAACTAAAGAAGTACAGGAACAGCAAGGAGTCGTCGCCGGTCCACAACGGAAGCACCAAGAAATCAAGGAAGTACGTATTCTAGGTTATTCTTACAAGTCGAGATATTTTTTGTTTTTGTTTTTCTCGTTTCAAAAGTCATGAGAGTGGGGTTACCGAAAAACATCTCGCACGTCAAGAATGGGGGGCCTGTGGCCCTATTCGGAGATTTGAGATTTTCATCTCACCTTTTTCGTCCTTGTTGCTCTCGTTTGAAAAGTCGTAGGTGTGAGAGTGACCAAGATAAAATCTCATCTCATTTCACGCGCAGGAATAGCCCCCCTGGATGGGATGTCACCTAGCCATACGTGCGCTAGTAATTGTACTAGTTTTTTGCCGTTTTTAAACTTTTTGAAGTGAAACTTCTAATGCGACAAGGTTGCGTTAAACGTTTAACGCTCCTGGGGAGGGGGAATAGAAATAGACAGAGCGAGAGTGAATGCGTGAAAGATACACAGAAGTTTCACTTCTTCTGCGGGAAGGGACTCCACGCCCTATTTTTTGTTTGTTTGTAATTTCTGATGTGAGAGTTAATTTGTCAATTTATTCGAACTGCTTCAAAAGAAGTCATTGTTTATCTGCTTCTAGTAGTAATGTAGAGAAGGGGATATAACATAGACTTGTCTGTTGCATAGGCGTACGCACGATGGGACAAGGCGGGACATCCGCCCCACCCTGATCCCATCCAGAAGCTCTTAGTTTAGGTTTTTCAAGTAAAAAAAAGTAGGTACATCTTCTTTTATTTCCCCACTCCTAAAAAAATTTTTACTCATGCTCAACCCGTAAGAAAAGTGGGTACATCCATGGTCTGTTTGTATGTTTTAGTTATAGTGAACAAAAACGCTGAGCAATATTTTATTTCAGATCAAAAGAAGAAATAAACACAAGCTCTTCTAGAAGATCAAAGAACTCTCTCACAAATGGAGTGCACGGTAAGTGACGTCACACCTCTCAACTCCGAAATTTCCAACCAGTGCCAACAGTTGACAAGTCATTGACTTACCCCTCTCACGCCATAGGTCTCCCTGAGCCCCGAATTGTACAGGCGGCACGTAAAGCCAGGACGCGGCGCGGACACTATTCAGGCGTGAAAACTGAAGCGCGTGCCTGCGCCGCCTCGCTTGCTTATAATACAAAACACGTCCACGGAAAAAAATGCCACTACAAAATTGCTTAGATCAAAAATAAGATTATTCTCAAAAATATTGTTTAAATATGAGACAATATTATCTTAATTTGAAACATTATTATAAACCCAAGAAATGCAGAAGTCTTACAATAAAAATAAATTATTCTCATAATTGATACTAAAACTAAGAATAACATACTTGATTCAATACTTTGTGGTATTAATTCAAGAACTATGAATGTTTTAACCAAAGAAAAGATTGAATTTTCCAATCAAGAGCAGTTTTTTTTCATTCAAAAATATTAGATACTTGATTTAAATCAAATTATTTAGTGTTCGTTGAAGACAACATTATTCTTTATGCTAGAAATAATTTATATGGAGATATTAATACCAAGAATTATAGTTTCTCGGTTAGGAAGCATATAGATTATCTTCTATTGAGAAAATTATTCTTCGGTAGAGAACTTTGAGACACTCAATTTCGAAACAGTGAATGTGTTGACCAAAGAAAAGATTGAATTTTCCAATCAAGAGCAGGTTTTTTTCATTCAAAAATATTAGATACTTGGTTTAAATCCAATTATTTAGTGTTCGTTGAAGACATCATTGTTCTTTATGCTAGAAATAATTTATATGGAGATATTTATACCAAGAATTATAGTTTCTCTGTAAGGAAGCACAAAGATTATCTTCTATTTAGAAGAGTATTCTTCGGTAGAGTATTTTGAGATACCTACCTACTCAATTTCGAAACTGAAACACATTCAGTTTCGAATTGAGTAGGTATTAACACTAACCAAAGATAGGATTACACTTTCCATTCAAAAACATTTTTTAAAAGTACTTTACCACTCTTCCCGATTAATTAAAAAAATATCAATCGCACGATAAAAACTATTGGCACTAAAGTTGTAGAGAATCTAATTTACAACCACTTAGGTTCTTAGTGTTATTGTTGCAAAGTTGAAAATGACTGAGATATTGAGCAAAAACCATTCCTTGACAAAAAATAAGATAACAGACAAGGTGACATATGACTTAACAACTTTAACCGCTAACCGCCCGAAATTGGACGGTTATTGTTATCGTTATTTGTGATGTCATTTTAACCATTGCTAAAATGATGGAACCCATTTTTTTACGGCCAGTTACTCTTTGGTTATCGTTTTGTCAAAATTACCTCAGTTGGTGCAACCAGGGCCTGATTTACCCACAGGCTAATAAGGCTGAAGCCTAGGGCGCAAGGACCAAGAGGGCGGCGGGCGCGGCGCTGAGCTGACAATGAGACTAGACTTGTTTGTACGTAATAATAATTAATAATAATTGGTAATTTTGGGAAAATAAAATTCCTGCGTGCGCTCTGCTCTGCGTGCCCCCGCCCCACCCGCGCCCGGCTGCGGCGGCCGACACAGCCGCGCCAACGGCGCCAAGCACCGCGTTCAAGTTTAAACCGGTTTTTTCGGCTATTTATTACTTATTTCTTACTTTTTCTTTCATTTCGTTTCACACTCCAGAGAGAGTGCGATAGTGGGGTAGGTAGATTGAGTGAGAAAAATAGAGCTAATTAGGTCAGTGAAGAGTTATTGTTATTATTTATGATAGCATAATAATAGGTATGCGTAATTAATTGTTTTTACTAAACAGTTTTCACTACAGATTATATTGATAACACGTTCGCCTTTTTCGCGACTTCATTTAGATTGATATTTTTTTTAACGTTTTCGTTAATTTTGCTTGTTTTGTTTTATCGAAAACATAAAATTAGTAGTAATAAGAATACTTCGACTGCAAAAAAGCCAAGTGGGGCGGAATATACCTATATATACCTATATATATTAAGAGTTTATTTAACGATGAGCGTAACCAATTGCAGCGGTGAAAGATCTTTCTCTGCATAAAAAGAGTAAAAAATTACTTACCTACGCTCAACTCTTCGCCAGCAGAAACTTGACGCACTTGTTCTATTATTCATTGAGAATGATTTTCCACAAAGTGTTACTTTTGATAATGTTGTGGAAAGATTCGCCAGCCAGAGAGCAAGAAAAAGGAGTTTTATATAATATAACTAGCTGTCACCCCGCGACTTCGTTCGCGTTTAATTAGCAATAAATTAAAATTGCGAATATAATTTGAGATTTAAACCATCCTATCTCTCAAGTTGGATCGAACTGCACATGGTGTGCGAATTTTATTATAATCGGTTAAGTGGTTTAGGAGTTCATTGAGGACAAACATTGTGACACGAGATTTATATAAGTATATTAAGATTTTATTAAATGTCATAGAGAGATTTAAGATTTCTTTTTAAACTTGTTGTTTATTTTTAGGATAAAATAAGTCGATTTTTAAAATACGTGTTGGAATCATTTGGTTCCTTTCGTTTACCTTTCGTTTCCTGACAGTTTGATTCAAAGATGTTAGGTTACGTAAGCTCTCTTTCTTCTATACTAGTAATTTAATTAATTACACCTGAAAAAATGAATGAAAAGAGATAGAACAGGACAGGATGGGGGGCGCATATTCATAGTTAGCCTAGGGCGGTCAGAACTCTAAATCAGGCCCTGGGTGCAACTCACTCTTAGGGTTACGCCCACTAAAGATTCCGGCAATAAAAAATACTGTACTCGTAAAATTACTGACGGGAATTAATGCAAGGTCAAATGCTAACCCGACTAGGCCACAGAATAAATAGTACAAGTACAGAAAATTCACCCCGTGATAGCAAACATGCGAATTCAATCCTATTCACAATTTATCTAACGCCTATAATTCGAGATGTTTTTTTTACCATTTTTAACTTGGTGATACGTGGTGACGATTAAAGAGCAAAAAAAAACACGTGTTAGGTATTTTAGTAGGTCGAGTCGAGGCGCGCGAGGACTTCGTTCGTTGCCAGGCAACAGTTAGTCAAAATCCCACTAGCTAGGTAGGTAGGTAGGTACAAGCCGCTTTTCAGTTTAGAAATTTGACGAAAAAATAAATACACGTGATATGTACGTGTAAACCCCCTCTTCCTCTTTCTGGCCTCACGTGATTAATGAACGGCCCATAAGTAGTTATTTTAAGCCTGTGACAATGCGATTAATAGGTACCTTAGCTGCTTTTGTTCAGTAGGTAATGAAAGTTCATAAATTATTACTTACAAGCTGCGCCCCGCGTTTTCACCCGCGGTTAAAAAATATCCTATGTGCTATTCTAGACTCAAAGTCAAAGTCAAAGTCAAAATGTTTTTATTCAATTTAGGTATCAAAGATACACTTATGAACACTTATGACTATAATCTATCTCTGTGCCAAATTTCATCCAGATCTGTTCAGCTGTTCTGGCGTGAAAGAGTAACAAACATCCATCCATCCATCCATTCTCACAAACTTTCGCGTTTATAATATTAGTAGGAAGTAGGATCTAGGTAAGTATAGTAATGAACGGTCAACGAACAATAATAGAAACGGATCCCGTACGCGAAATTAATTGCATTTTGATAAGTATACTTATTTATAATACCTAATCATGTTATTTTATTGTTAAAAGCTGGAAACACATAGTATATTGTTTATCGTATACCTACCAGAAAGTTAAATGGTTCGTGCCATGTGAGACAAGGGTTAGTCTTTGTACCTACTGATGTATTTAGCATTTATTAATTTGATTGAACTAAGTGTATATAAACTTCAAAAATAATGGTTCTTAAATTCAAGAAAATTATTCTTGGCTCATACACTTGATATTGCCACATTATAAAATTACACCAATATTTAGCAGTTTCACAAAAACGCATAGGCGGCCAAACGCATCGAGATTGAACGTGTAGGTACGGACCGCCATAGAAACTACTTCTAAAATATTCAAAAATAATGGTACGGAAAATTAATGCTACTGAATTCAGTGAAGTGTTCAATTCAATTCAATTTATTTATTCGAACCATAGGATATTTCAAACACTTGGTAACGTCACTGTTTACAATGGTGTAATAGCATTTAGTAAGCTAGGATATCGTTAGGATACTAAATTCAGAAGCAAGGGTGGTTTCTGACTGACTGAATCATTTAGAAATTTTTGAATTTTGAACTTGCTTCTGAATTTAATCTACTAAATTTAGCCAAGTGTAATATGATATGATGATGATGAGATGAATATGATAATACCTGAATTTAATCTACTAAATTTAGCTAAGTGTAAACCTACTTGAAACTAAAACAAGTGCGAGTCCGACTCGCGCACCAAGGGTTCCGTACATACCTACTAATAATAATTATAGTCAACAAAAAATATTAAAATCAGTAAAAGTTAGTTAGTTTAGAAAACAATTTTCATTTGTAGTTGATATGTATGGTCTTCAATACGATCGAACTACAAACTAACTTTGTATTGGTTTTTTTTCGTCAAATATTTATAAATTCGCAATTTTCGGAATTTTTCATTTGGTTGTGTTATAAGACCTTGCTTCATGCCAAATTTCATGATTCTAGGTCAACGGGAAGTACCCTGTAGGTTTTTGAGTTGCGCGTTTTCCTTTGAAAATGCCAAAATTAGCAGCAAAAACAGCTGTATCTTTTGATTGGGTTGACATGAAGACCATGGACTTGAGTATGTCATATAAATTTCAGCTCCATACCTTCACGCGTTCTTGAGAAAAAGGGTCTTGACAGACAGACAGACAGACGGACAACGAAGTGATCCTATAAGGGTTCCGTTTTTTCCTTTTGAGGTACGGAACGCTAAAAGCTGACTGGAAATGTGACCTATCTATGACAGTGGAGGGTAATAATATTCTTATTCAAATGTGTGACCGCAGGTAAAACCGCGGGGCGCAGCTAGTATACCATAAATGCACACAGGTTAGTATAGACCGAGTGGCTAGGTTTGGTTATGTTTCTTGCCACCCAACCCAAGGGCCTCTGACACAGCTTGACGATTGTTGTTATGCTCAGTTGTGAATGCCACCCGCGGTCATCTATACGAAGATTGACCGTGTCGTCCGTTGCTTAACATCAGTGATCAGTGGTTAGAGCACCTAGTCTAGTAATTTTCAAGTAAATCTAAGTAATTTCAAGGAATTCTAAGTCATTTTCAATATTAAGGTTCAAAAATACAAATTTTAATAAGTTGAGACGGACGGACGGGCAGAACAAATTTAACGGGTTCCTTGTAACCCAAAAAATTTAAGTAGGTTTTTTTACCATGGTTCCGGCGACTTTTTAGCGCTCTTTGCGGAATCAGTATTGGCAACACTGCGAATGAAGTTCGCTCGGTGGCCGCCGCCCACGCCGCCATTACATCTAACAGGTTAACATCGTGTGTGCGCGCAAGTTATTATTTTACAATACAAGTGATTAATAAGAGGTTCTTTGACTGTTTTTTAATTTGAATGAAAGTGATTGGGCCCTACGTAGTTGTTTTATCATCTTTCGTTAGTGAGTGTTCGTAGTTATTTGGTGACCAAGATATATGTAGCTACCTACTTAACCTAAGTTACGTTAGGTAAAAACACAAGGGATTACTACATTAATACAGTAATTAAGATCCCTATAACGGAGAAAATGGAAGAATTGCTCACCAGTTGGAATATTCCCCCGGACATCATTGAACAATTTAGTGGTAAGTAAGTAACTGTATTCTTAACCCGAGAGACGGATGTTTTAACCTTGCTATGAAGATAATTTTATTGTTGGATTAAAACTTGTGATTCTTCATTTCAGGTAATTGAATAACTCTCGACCAAGAAGTTAAAGGAGATCTTCTGAAAGAGTTGTGTCCGACTATAGGAACACGTATTAAATTAAAGAACAAAATCGAAGAATATTTGACATCGTTGACGACGGTATGTACAGTCAGATTCGATTAAACTTTTGCATTTTGCATACACGGTGTCCGGGGTACAGAGAAGGACATGACTGCTTTTATCCCGGAGAAGTTACCATTTCCTATGAAACTACGGGTCGAACCCACCCCACCCCTGTAGTAGTGTAAGCTATCAATAAATTAAAATGCACTAATCAATTTTCCGTACTCGGAGTAATACTGAGTAATACCTATTTATTAAAAATTCTGAAATATTTTAAGAAACTGGGTAGAGGAAGTGGCCTATACTCATGTACTAAAAACACAAAGATAAATTTTTTATTTATTTTTCAGACCGAGAATATCACCATTACCACAGCTGACATATCGGATTTATGTGCGGACGTAGACCATATAGAAAATCTGTTTCCGAACGCACCTAGCTTACCAGAGTTTGACTGACCTGAAAACACTGCTTACGACATCTCCATATGGAAAATCAATTTTGAAGTACTACGAAACCAACAACTAAAACAAAAACATGAAAATACTTCTGGATATATGTAATATTGTTTTCTAGTAAATTAAGTTGGCAGATTTATCAAAAGTATGTTCAATTATTTTTAATCTCATAAAATGGTGTATCGAGTAAGTAAGACCATGCCAAGACATTTATTTCTATTATTTTTAGAGAGTAGAAACAAAACTCGGCAATTTAGCTCGGCTAGTAGGTTTTTAACTTTGTGCCTAATAATTTTGTATGTTTTTCTTTGATAAATACATTACACTTAGTAATAATTTTTTTGTTTATTTTACCTGATCAATAGAGATTAATTTCTTGTATTTCAGTGAATTTATTAATTGCATAACATGTTTTGTATCTTAAAAAATGCTAATGTCAGTAATTGTTTCTGTATCTATATAACATACTCTAAAACATTTTCTGCCATTCAGGTGCACCACAGATGACGGCGTGGACCAGGCCAGGCCGGTCATATTCACCGCGATCGATAGAACAAAGGGTATACTGCCAACCCACACGGTGACGCGGGCACTGGCGGCGCGACCAGCCACGGTCTTTTTGACCACGTGTGGGTTGGCAGTATACCCTTTGTTCTATCGATCGCGGTGAAATTGACCGGCCTGGCCTGGTCCACGCCGTCGTCTGCGGTGCGCCTAAGAATAGTACGTTTTATAATGAGAGTTTGATTCTATCACTAAAACACAAGCTTACTTTGATACAAGAAATTATATTCTCATAAAGAAAACCAAAAAACCCTTAGTTTAAGAATAAATTATTAAAACATCATCTCAATTCAATAGTATAGGTCTTCTTCGATTGAAATAAAGTTGTTTTTGTAAGAAGACATGGTATTTTTAAAATAAAAATACATTTCAACTCAAATCTAGAATTCATAGTTATTAATCTGAGAATAATATTAATTTGGAATCAAAATACATGACGGCTTATATCTAGAATTCATAGTTATTAATCTGAGAATAATATTGTTTTGAAATAAAAATACATGACACCTCAAATCTAGAATTCATAGTTATTAATCTGAGAATAATATTAATTTGAAACAAAAATACATGTTAACTCAAATCTAGAATTCATAGTTATTAATCTGAGAATAATATTAATTTGAAACAAAAATACATGTTAATTAAAATCTAGAATTCATAGTTATTAATCTGAGAATAATATTAATTTGGAATAAAAATATATGATACCTCAGATCTAGAATTAATAGTTATTAATCTGAGAATAATATTGATTTGAATTAAAAATACATGTCTTAATTTAAGACAGTCAATTTAAAACAATAATATGCTAATGTCAAGAATTCATTGTTTAGGCCATATATAAATCATTATTATTCTTGGCCAATAAATATTGTCTTAATAGGAGAATAGTTTTTTTTCTGTGTCGTTTTCATACATTTATATGATCAAGTTTTAAAGCTGCACAACACCTAAACATTATACGTGCCGCATCCTCGCTTTACGTCCGGCGTTTATAATTCGACCCTAACGAAGAAATCGCTCGCGCGTGTAAGAGGTGAAGCAAATTTAGCTCATTGAGTCTTCAATGTTTATTTATTTATGCTTCTATAAGATATACGTACAAAAATATCAAGTCTCAATACAAAAAATGGCACCTTTAAAACTAGGCTTAGATCAAGTGTAAGCTTTGTTTCTCTGTCAGTCGCTCTGTGATCGCGTGACGCCTAAATGTGCTAAAAACACTTTAGCGAATGTCATCAACGTCTTTGCGGAATGATAAGGCTTAGATTCAAATTAAGTTATATGTATTTGATTATTTGAAATAGATCACTGTGTCAATGCGGTGCCACCATAGAGACCTGATTTAGAATGAGACACGATATCTGTATATATCTGATCAAAGGTTTCAGGTTTTAATTTATATCTGCTTCTATCCTTTTTTTTTTTTTTCACCTTGGGAAAATCCTTTATGGATACCATCAACAGCCCCGGGGCGGGCACAGAGTGGTTATGTGGGAATTCCGCCACTGACGGCCTACCCACTAAAAACACAAGGGTGTTCCACCTCGACGCAGAATGTCGGGACAACCTTAACTTCAAGCTAATTTGAACTCTAAACCTTTAGTAAACAAGGTCCATTATTTATAACTGTTTGTGAACTCCCCAGAAGAGAAGAGCACGGGCAAGAAGCGCGGCAGCCGGCACGAGGCGGCGCTGCACACAGACGCCCTGCAGATCCTGCTGCGTGACGTCATGAAGCACCGGGACAGCTGGCCCTTCTACGAACCCGTCAACGTTGCGGACGTGAGTTAACGGACTGACGAAGTTAACGGCCTCGATATACGGGGTTATTGCTAAAGGGGGGTGTATTGAGCCGAAAGGGGGTCATTGTACTCATCGTTATGGACAACTTTTACTATGGAGACAACCCAATATCTCTTTAAAAAAATATGCTGTTCCATACAAAAAGTTGATTGAGCGTCGACAAAATATATGGAACAGCTGTTATTCTTTCTCGATTTCAATGTGTGACCCAATAGTAAAAGTTGTCCATAAGGATGAGTACAATGACCCCCTTTCGGCTTAGTACACCCTTTCATGATAGCGTATACTTTGGCATTCGTCGGCTTGGTCTGTACCCAGCATTAGCTAAGAAAAAAATAGTAAAAAAATAATTTTTTGATGTTTACTTTTTTTTTGGTGTGAATAATGAAGAGTCTGTCTATGCATTCTCGCCACCCAGGTGCCAGACTACTTCAAGGTGATAGAGAAGCCCATGGACTTCACGAGCATCAAGAACAAGCTGGACGCGGGCGAGTACTCTAGAGACGAGGAGCTCATAGCGGACGTGGCGCTGGTGTTCCTCAACTGCTTCACCTACAACCAAGACACGCATCCTGTCGCCAAGTTAGTAACATTCTCTTACTCCCCAACACTCTACACCCCATGCAGCCCTAACAAATACATACTAAACTCTTACTACGTCCCATCCAAACACACTAAACCCGAACACCTCTAAAACGCTCATTCTCCTTTTAATGTTGCCTGAAAAACTTCAGCTTTTATTATTTGATGCAAGACCGAAATAATTACAAATGTCATTCACAAAGAGTTCGAAGGAGACGATGACGAGTTACGTCATTAAGTGTTGGCTCCCGGAATGCTATCTTGTAGACTTTTGCTATCTTTTTAGATCATGGTCCATACCTATAACCATGGTATAATATACTCCGCCAGAATATTGCATTCCGGTCACGTGGGCAACACGTAGTGACGCCAATCGATGCATAAGCAAGACCGAATTACGTCATTTACGATAGTTCGAAAGAGACGGATGACGATGACGAGTGACGTCATTACGTGTTTGCTGAATGCTAGACCTTGTTTTTTTGGATCAGGTCTATATCTTCTCTTTCATTCCAGAGCGGGCTACCGTCTCGAGAAGTACACGATAAAGCGCTGCACCGAGCTGCGGCTGCCCCCGCCCCCCTCCCAGGACTCGTCCGACGACGTCACCAAGTCTTCGGAGGACGAGTCCCGCAGCTCCAAACGGCCCAAGACGGAAGACGAGACTGAAGCTCCACGCAACAAAAGGCCTAAGCTGAAGTGATGCCACGCGCCGCCGCCGCGGCTCCGCGACTACCACTGCTACTGAGGCTAACCTCTATTGCTACGGGGTAAGGTTCCAAATTCAGTGTTTCGTGTTCAAATTGAACGGATCTTGTGTATAAAAAGTAGTGATTACTACAATGGATTAAGGTTCAAATTTAAATGTTGACAACAAAAATAGTGTGTCTATTGTTCCGGATAAGGTTCCGACTTCAGTGTTCCATTTTAAAATCGAACGGTATTCAATCTTGTGTATAAAAAGTAGTGATTACTGCAATGGATTAAGGTTCAAATTTAAATGTTGACAACAAAATCTTGTGTCTATAGTTCTGGATAAGGTTCCAACTTCAGTGTTCAATTTTCAAATCAAACGGTATCCAATCTTGTGTACAAAAAGTAGTGATTACTGCAATGGATTAAGGTTTAAATTTAAATGTTGACAGCAAACTCCTATGTCTATAGTTCCGGATAAGGTTACAAATTCAGTGTTCCATGTTCAAATTGAATGGTATCCAATTTTGTGAATAAAGTATTGCTTGTTACAATGGAGTAAGATTCAAGTTTCAATGTTTAAGTGACAAAATCTTGTGGAAAGAGTGTAGCTTATTTTAATCGCAGTAAAGTTCAGTTGGAACAGACATCTTGTGTTTAAAGACAGTAGGAATAGTGGCTTTATTTCCTAAGGAATATGGATCATTATTAAATATGCGCAATTTCCCCTTATTTACAAACTCGGTGTTAGCCTAAACAAAGTTACTCCATCTTTTGTCTTTTTCTATCAAATTGATATTTACCAAAGTGAGAAAAAGACAGCAGAGTAACCTTCACAGGCTACATTAATAAAGGGTGTTCAATGTTAGTGTTAATAAAGACGTAAATTGAATGGCATTATATTTAATGTTGTAATTATTAGGCTTGTAAACAGACTGCAAGTATTTGAATGTTTATCGTGTAAATCTTGTAAAGGGCAGCGCATACTGCAAGCGAATTGTTTATATCGAAACGTAATGATGTCAATAATAAATGTAGCATCTACGCTAAATTTATGACATAAATATGACATTGATAATTCTCTATGCCATAGTGATTTTTATCTATAATACTGATGAAATAATTGCGCGCGAGAATTTTATCTATGGTAAGTAGTATTGAAATGAATGTGCGCGCGCAATTTCCAAAAACAATTACTCCTTATTACCTTTTGCATGAGATTATCTTGCAGTGTGCGCTGGCCTTCAATGTGTGTAAAAAGCAACTTCAAAATAATTGGTAAGTGAACGGAGAAAAGACAAAAGGGCTGTCCCAAAACTTATTGTAAGATACGAATTGATGTCACAAATTATAATTATCTAAAATCGAGTTAATTTAGGCAGCGACCAACCCTAGCGTTAGAGAATTCTTCGGCCACCGGTTGGCTGGATAGGACCAGTGGTGCTATTCACAATCATTCGAAAACGTTTCCGATCGAATCCCACAAATTTCAAATTCAACTCAATTTTACTTTCATTTTTGACTTTTGAATCACGTTTAAAAACTTATAAAAACTGACTAAGATTCGAAAAATTTGAGTTTAAAAATTTTGGAAGTTTTGAAATGCCTATGCGGATCCCATAAATTTTAAACTCAAATTGCTCGAATCTCAATCTAATTTTTACAAATTTTGGAATAAGTTATCTTACTTCGAATTCATTTCGGAATATATTATAAACGCGAAAGTTTGTAAGAATGGATGGATGGATGTTTGTTACTCTTTCACGCCAGAACGGTTGAACAGATCTGGATAAAATTTGGCACAGAGATAGATTATAGTCTAGAATAGCACATAGGATACTTTTTAACCGCGGGTGAAACCGCGGGGCGCAGCTAGTCTAGTATAAATCACGTTTAAAAACTTACGAATACGGACTGAGATTCGGACAATTACGTTTCCAGATGATTGTGAATATCTACGCAGGTGACGTCACGCACGGTACAGGCCATGCTGACTTACTCCCAACTACTACCAACAACTAAAACGTTGCCTAGCCACCAACACTACAGTCTGTTCAATATAAAAAGTCCCAAAGCCACAGTATTGCCTCTCGCTCTGGCAGCGAGTGATGCCGACTGACGGATAGAGACAACGTCATTTGGTCAAAGGACAAATTTTAGGGCTGTAGTGGCAATTTAGGTGGTGGTCAAAACCAAGGTATAACTACGTTGAAGTTTATTTTACCTTTTATTCCTGCCTCTTTCCCATATAGAATTTGAATCGGCACACTGATTCCGTCCGCAACAGTGATCGCGCCATCCCGCTCGCACGTATAGCGTGAGTGACACTAGCGCAGTTACAGAATGCTATTGGAATCAAATTGCAGCGCACAGCGCATGGCATAATCTTTTAAACCCACTTGCAAAAGTTACGGAGTTAAGTTCTTAATACGGAGTTAAATTCAGAGTTAAAATATTATAAATGCCACTACTATGGTGTTAACTCAAGGTTAACTTCTAGATCTTGGTGGCGCAATACGATTTTCAAATTAAATATAATTTATTTCTGACATGTAAATTACATTAAACGTAATAACACGTACTAGAATTTGCAATTTTATGTAGAACTTTCTTAAACGTAAAGGTTTAAGTACAGGTTCTTGTTGTATTTATTAGGGCGCTCATGGACTAGACTAGAATACTGGTCCGGCCATACTGGCAATATTGCCGACTGTAGCCCGGCCATGCTAGAAATGTATGAGTAAACGGGCCACACTCAAAATATTGTCGCAATAATTGCTAGGCCAGTATTGCAGTAAAAATATGCCCGTCTAGGAGCACCCTTAGCTTAACCTCTGATGAACAGTTAACTCCGTGTTAAAAAGATAACCCGAGCTTGCAAGTGGCCCCTACTAACAGTTCAAACCGGTATATACAAATTACGTATTTTATCTTGAATACAATTGACATTGCACATAATAAAACCCTAATAAAATATTGACATGGCTTATTTTTACAATTCATGGTAAATGAACATCTTAATATGAATCATGCATTTATATAAATTAACCAGTATAATAGATGCTACTAGTTTTTCCAATCCAATAAAACCCCTTAGAAATTCGAAATCTCCTTTCGATCGAGCGGTTTCAATCAATAATTATAACTAAAACGAACCCAACGAAAATGTTAATAAAATTCATTAACAACCAAATATGGTATACTTACCTGCATTTATAAATAATAGTCGATAGTAAAAAATATAAAACCCTACTTACCCTACTTCAATTATATAAAGTGCCTGCAGTTATACTAAATTGTAAAAAAAAAACTAAAAAAAGGTACTTTTCTATTGCTCAAAGTTTCACTTCAAACGGTTTGAAATCACTTATAGAAAAAAAGAAAAAAAACAATGTTTAGAATAAAATTGTATTGTTATCGTAAGGATTTGTGTAAATTGTAGAAATTAATGGAAGTTTATATGTAATTTTTGGCACTCGACTGTAAATTCAATACTAAAAAAGATACGCAACTTTTTATGAAATCAAAATAATATAAGGAAGATGGAGTACGATTCCAATTTCTAGTACAGAACACGTGGACCAAATACAAGCAAACGCACACCTACAAAGCTCCGTTGACAGTACGTGTATCAATAACAAAGATAGAGAGACGTACAAGAGACTGTAGCGAGAACGAGACAACAATAACTTTCACTGCTGCGATGTTGCTTTTATTTTGTAACCACAGTCCACCGAAGTGACCGGTACATGAGATGAACCATGAACCTAATTTATGCAGTCCATGATTACGTGCTCGTACCGGATCTTGTATATGATCGAAGTTATATGCGCTTAAATAACAGTGCTAGTATGCAATGCTCTGTTTGTGAATATCATTATTTATCAAACTATTTATATTATATACCCACGCGAAATAAATGGACGGATCGAATGATATTGCACACTTGCACTGTAAGCGGTTACATTATAAGAAAAAGCTTGGATTTACCAAAAAAGTTGGTTGACTTTTAGTAGCGAAGCAATTAATTGCGGTACTTGATACGGTACGCTTGCGGTTGCCTCGATGAATACGTGCGTGCTGTGCCTATCGAAGCACCGTTTATAAACATATCTTTCGAATCGCGCCCGAATCGCTGCTAAAAGTCGCCCTGTGTACACAGTAAGGACAGAGGGGATTTAGCAACTTATCGCTATGAATCCAAAGTATACCACGAAAAGCGTTGAGTGTGAGTGTAGGCCGTGTTCAACAAAAGTTAGCGTAAAATTTGTGGTATGCCGTAGTAAGTTAGATTTTTACTACAAGAAAAGGTGGCTTCACATTTATGTGATAAGGTCCGGCCACACGCTCCATCTTACTTGCTCAAATTGAATTAAGACGGCAAAACGGTATACCGTACCGGCTTGCACAAATCGCTAATTTGCACTAACTAATACTCAAAGTGCGCATGCAAGTCGCTGCTTGTAGCCGGGCCTATAGAGTGCACCCGCCATCTATAGTAGAGTAAAATAAAAGAACAACATTCCTTCACCTCTGCGCGACGGTTTACTATGAAGGAAATCGTTATGCCCCTTCTTTCCTTACTCTGTGGCATTAACCGCTCCGATGTTCTGAGCAAATTTAAATATATAGTAACTCAAACTCAGCTGCAAATACAAGGCTTGTGTCCTACCCACGTTTTAGTATTTATTTACTTTAATTTAATTTAACTTTTGGATTAGTTTATAATGCCTTAGTTCGTAAGATTGATAAATTCTCGTGTTTTTCGTTCTACTCATCGGAATAAATCGAAGTTATGTTTCTTGTTTAATAAATTTTATTTGTGTAAGTATTTCTTTGGCTTAGCCTTTATTTTTGTATTTGTAACGTTCTTTGTGTGTGGATTTGGCGAATTTTGATTTCATCTAAGGAAATTGGCAAGTTGTTATTCAAGTCAAATGCCGTGGAATAAAACAATTCACGAGGAAGTAATTCTTGTATCCTAATCGCTTACCCCCTTAGTCCCTAAGAATAGTTATATAGTGTTTTTATTGAAAACACTGTATTTATTAATAAAAACAGAAAAAGACAACACTGTATAGCTATTCCCAGGCTAAACAACTTTTATTAGTAAGGGGGTTATAGTGCAAGTGTATAACGCTCTGGTAGTATGTTAGTACACACTCGCTCTGTAAAGGTCTACAATCAAAACCCTGGCGGTTGAAACTTGAACCTTATTGCGAAAGCCAATGATTAATGATCAGCGCGTGTCATCCCGCTGGCGCCAACATACGCACTTCATACGATCGAGCGGGCGGCGGGAAGCATACGATTACCGACGCGAATATACTTACTAACACAATAAGAATCAATCATGTTATTATCTACAGTCGAATTAAAATCGGCGACCTATCTAACCTGGCTATCTTTACCGTCGCTGCTGGGCCAGCGGCTTCAATATAAGCGATTGGGAAAAAGGAATGCAGCTTCGTGGACTGTACTATAAATATTAGTTTAAGTTCGTTCAATTTTCATCCTTGCAGTATGTAATCATAAAACTCACAGTTCACAAATCTGACAAAATCTTCATTTGTATGTAGTGTGTAAATTAGGATACGTTTACTGCCGGCATGCGTTTACATGATATGTCCAGTGGAAGGCGTGCGCTCGACGTAAACGGCCAATGACCGATGGGTCCTGACTACACGATGTTGGTTGTAAAACGAAATTTTGCAAATTAATTACTTATTATTGACCTCTTCGTTCAGATATACATAGATGTCAAGTCTCAATACAAAAATGGCACCTTGGAAACTAGGCTTAGATCAAGTGTAAGCCTTGTTTCGCTGTCAGTCGTTCTGTGATCGCGTCGGTGTCACGACGCCTAAAAACTTAAGCAAAAGTCATCAACGAATGATAAGGCTTAGATTCAAATGAAGTTATATGTATTTGATTATTTTGAAAGTGTAGTTCTGACTTATATAACCTATACTTCCGCTATAGAGGATTTTTAATGAGACACATCTATCTGATCGAAGATTGGCCCTATATTTACAGTACGGCGCCCCAAATGTGTGTAGGATTCTCATTCTATTTTTTTTTTCCTTCACAACACATCGTGTAGTCAAAATACACGGCATTGATCGTCAGTGTTGTAAATTAGTTGTAACATTTTCCAATTAACTCGTGCATTCCTCAAAGAACATTTTTTTGTATTGTATTGTATTGCTAAAGCTCGTTCTACATTAGTTGCGTTTCAATAATATTAAAATACGATCATTTTGTCTGCGATTATTTATTGATGTAATTTATAGTTTTGTAATATAATTTAAGTATATTGCAGTGATAAAATAAAGCACTTGATACAGTTGCAAAGATTATTTTATTCATGCCCCTATGATCATTAGTGAGAATTTCTAAAAAAAAAACAGGACTAACAAATGAATAAAAAAACGCTGTTAACAATTAACTATTCTATTTATTAAATAACAAATTAATACTAACAATTAAATGCTGACAAATTAAAAGCGTCTTCATAATTTACAAAACTAGTTTCACAGTAACTTATAGTAAGTAAAAATGATAACGTCAATGTACAGTATGGTCGTCAGTGATCACAACAAAACGGGTATAGTCTAAGTAGGTTGTGATTGGCTTCTTCGTGGGTGTCGATAAACTTTCTTTGAAAATCGAGAGTAAACTGTCTGTCTGTATGTAGGCTCTTCGCGGCTGGAGGGACCTTGATGAAATTTTATAATTAGGTGCTTATACCAGGATGGTTTTTGTATACTATTTTTTGAATAAACGCGAACTAAGTCACGGGTATAGGTAGCGGCACGAAAGTCTAGCGCTGACCGTTATTGCGCAGAAGTAAAAAATTAGGTATCACAGGGGGGCTACAGGGACGAAGGTTGCGCGTGCGTAGCGCCGATTGGCAGCCAGTCGTACTCCGTCCCCCGCCCCGATACGACGCTCCGCAGACTTCTGACTGTACAGTCGCGTTCTAAAGTGTATTGTTATTGCCGTTCATTGTTATTGTTTTTTTTTGTTCCTTTCTTATTTAGTGAAAGTTTTTATACTAGTGTATTTTTAGTGATATTGAATATGCCTAAAATAACTTGTGTCTTGAATTGTAAAACAACCTGTTACAAGCTATGCAAAACTTTAACACTAACTATTTATTAATGTTTGTGACAGTAATATCCTCCAGATTTTGCTTAGTGATAGACTTACTATTTATTCAAATGTGTTTTTAATTAAAGTTACAATTGTATTATGTTCACGACTATACCCATGCGCAGATATCCCCTCCACATTACCCTCAGCGCTAAACTCTCGTGCCGCGACTTATAACAGCTAGTGATTTTATAAAACGGGAATTACTCACGCCCGACGCCAAACGCGCGGCGCGCGGCAGCAGGAGCGCAGAGCGAGACTCCCGCGCACTCTCCTTGTTAAAGGTCGCCGAATGCTGTTGAAACTAAAGTCGGAGTAACTTAAATCGTACGTGAGTAATTCCCGTAAAATAAAATCATAAATTACTTTGAATATTTCAGATGAATAAATGAATATAAGAATTTATCTCAATTCTGATTTCTGATAGGTTGGGTTACTGCTCAAGGTGTCTATCGATAGATTCGATAGTCAAATATATAGCACGGAAATTCAAAAATAATATCAATAGTATCGATAGCACAAATTAAAAAATACTATTGGTTGCCTCTAATAGTATTGGTAAAATCGATAGAATTAAACCTCAAGTATCGAACCCCCTTACTAATGAACGTTGTATCGCCTTGGAATAGTTCATACAATCCACAGTTTTGTTTTTTAGATCAAGTAAGTCAATTTACATACACACATATAATCACGCCTCTCTCTCATACACACATATAATCTCATAGAAGTAGGCAGAGACCACTTCTCTCTACGAGACGATCCTGGATACATCTTTCGCTTCTTCCACTTTCATGAGTCTTTTCATATAAGCTCGTCAATAACGAGTACTCTGACCTGGCCTTTCTTTTAGACGTCTTCAATTCGGTCGAGATACGTGCGCTTAGTTCGACCCTGACCGACTTGACCAGCCACACTCGCCATGTAAACAACGCTGTTTCGTCAATTAAAAAGAAAAACAAAACACTGTCTCACTATTCCGAGTTTATACAACGTTTATTAGTAAGAGGGTATAACTATAACTGATTTTCAAGGTCAACTATCGATAGTTCGGAAACACTGAACTTGTCCTCGCGGTCCATACGACGACACGGGAATAAAAAGGTCCTGTCCCAAAGTCCCCCAAATATTTCCCTAGTCCTTGAATGCAGTCCCTAGGCCGGGCCGGGCTGGTTTATCGCCGCCGCGTGCTCGCTCAGCTTGGTCCACTTCTCGCTGACGCGCCACAGCCAGTTGGACAGCTCGTAGTCTTGGGCCACCTTCGAAGGCTCGGCCTTCTTCATGTCTCTGCAAGAAGTATGTGGAACTATAGATCCAAGCACAACATCTTCGAAACATACGTAGTGAATTTGTGAATTAAGGTAGGAATAAACCATGCCATCGACGGATTGATCGTGAGGGCAATTGACTACTTGCTTGATCAGTTTTTTATCTTAGGGACAAGTGGGAGTATACAGTCTTTATTGTGAACTAACAGTAGCGCGTTTAAAAGACTTGCACGCGCCGGGCCAGTTAGCGCTGCTTAGGGCGCGCGGGACATATTTTCACTGCAATACTGACCCGGTAATACCGGAAATATTGCCGACTGCAGCCCGACCATCATCATCATCACCATTTTTTTGTTTTTATTATTAGATGTAAGCTTTATAGAATGTAAAATGATTGGGTGTTTTTAGTACGTGGTCGAGAGTCCATTTAAGCGCACTAAGCGTTTCAAATCCACTTTTCTTATAAGAGCTGCAGAGCTGTGGAACTCCTTGCCTGCGTCTATTTTTCCACCCAAATGATTTTGTTAAGATGTTCAAGAGAAAAGTGAATAGATATCTCCTTCGATGACGTCTTCGCTTCCCACCAGGTGAGTCAGTGGTCAAACGTATGCCTAGTCCGATGCAAAGAAAGAAGCAGTACAGCCATGAAGCCGGCTCCCCAGTGCCGAGTACCACGTGCACTCACACGTACAGGTCCCCGGCGCTGGCGGCGAGGCGCGGCTCGAGCGCGGCGTGCGCGAGCGCCTGCGCGCCGATGTTCGCGCTCTTCATGAAGGGCCAGAACAGCGGGTACACCACGAACCGGGACACGCTCTTCATCATCGACATGTGCCGCGTTATGTTCGTGTCCGTCAGACCCGGGTCTACCGCCACTACTGCCACGTTGCTCTCTGGCGGGGAAGATACATTTTGAGCTTTTTTAAATAAAAAAAGACTCGGCAATAAAACAATTGCTTCAATTGGGGCAAATGCGTCAATTCGTCAATAGGCAACTAACGCCATCTTGCAGAGGTTATTGCAACTAAAGATAGAAAAAAGATGTATAAGCCGCCCAATCTCTGACTTCGAAATGTCACATGTGATTTCGAAAGACGCAATTGCTCCACAGACGCATTTTCCCCAGTTGACCCTATAGGTAATTATCGAACCTACTAACAAAATGTCACGAGAATCAGTTGATTAATGCGATCTGTAGAGGAGACATATGTCGATCGCGTGGGGTCCATGCAGCTCACAGAGCCACCAGTTTACCATCACTACTACTGGAAAATTGCTCTCTGACGTAATATTATTCAAGTCAGCAGTTCATTACCTACCTAATTAACTTGTTAAATCCTAGATTGCATAGTTTACGGTTGGAGCACGCCATCATATTGTGTTCGTTAAATTTATTAAAAAAGTTAAATTTCAGGTTATACTGTAGCTGGTATTTTATAAATTTAATTGGGAATTACCTCGAGTATCACCGCCATTTCGATTAATGATCACAATGATGCGCCCTACGATGAACCACTTTGCCTAGAAGAAAGCAATTCGCTCCGGACTTGAAGAAGTTGTTGTGTACTCTGACAGAACATTCCACACTAGCGATTCGTACAATAAACCTCTTACTAATAAACGTTGTTACAAAAACCCTGTTGTATCCGCGAAGTGCGCGTCCAGTATCGACTGGAGGATGCAATTACGCTAGCTTAAATTAAATATTGTCTCTAAAAATGTTGAACACACATCGCGCTTCGCCATCCTAAAAGCGCGAACGGAGCCATTTGCATTTGCTTCGATTTTGTTTGTAAACTATACGAGTACGCGTCGTGTCACTACTTTCTTAAAATAAAAGCCGCGAACATATGATCCAGATTTGTTAATTTTTTTGTAAAATATCCTTTTTTTTCTTGCGTTCTTAAACCGGTCAAAACTCTAGTTATTTTTAACGTGCATTGTTTTTGGTATTTTTGCATGAATCCCTATAAGAGTGTTTACATGCCCTTCAATTATACAACAAGGCTTTTGTAACATGCTGTATAGTATTTTGTCTCTTTTGATCAAGTCCAAAGTTTAAGAGAAAGAAGAATACAAAACACTGTACAACTATTATTGCTATGGGGGTAAAGTAACTAAAGCCACAGTTAGGTTGGTGCGACCGCTCACCGAGCGTCCTGAGCGCGAGCTCGCGCGCGAACAGCACGTTCGCGAGCTTGCTCTGCGCGTAGGCGGCGCTCGCGTCGTACGCGCCGCTCATGTTGAGGTCCGCCTTGTCTATCTTCCCGCGGTGGTGCGCGCTGCACGTCACCACTACCACGGAGCTGGGCGCCGACGCCTGCGCATACACTAGGTATTTATTACGTTATAAAAAAGTAATTATTGCCAAAACCTATAACTTTAAACTAAACTAAACTATAAGTACTTATAACCTCAGATCAACTAGAGTTATAACATGATGCAATCGAGTAAAAAATCGAGCAAATATTGTGGCCGCATACAAGTGTCAAACCACACCTGTAGGCTGTAGGACTAGCACGGGCCAGAGACAAATTGTCTTTTCAATTTGTCAATTGTTACTGTTTTATTATGTATTCGGTTTTTTGTTGTTGTAGTGTTTTATGCGATCAAATAAATTATTTCTTTCTTTCTTTCTTTCCTTCTTTCTTTTCACCGTTTTTATCGGCGCTTAGATGTGACAAAACCAGAATGCGGATATGTTTGTCTCTTTCTCGCAGGATGAAAACGGTAAAAGATAATTTGTCTCTGGCCCGTGCTAGCCCCGCTGTAAGTAATGTGGGGTAATATGAGTTTTGATTGTTACTTACACTTTTTCCTTTTTTATTATGTACGAATGTAGTCGGCAAAGTACTAGACTACTGAAATACTGAGTACTTCGTAGACCTATAAACGATTTAACATTGACGAGAGTGGGTGCATACGTACTCTTGTAATTCAAATTTTAAATCGCTGTAACAGCGTAAATGAACTTAAAGCGTACTTACTCAACTCTATGATTATCTATTGCAATCCCATTCGCCCCCGTCATGGAGACAAACGGGAATAGAACAGACTGACCAGCGGTGCTATTCACAATCATTCGGAAATGTTTCGGATCGGATCCCACAAATTTCAAAATCAAATTGTTTGAATCTTAGTTTACTTTTATTATTTTTGGAATAGGATATCGAGTATAAATCCGATCGAAAGAATGAATCACGTTTATAAACTTATGAATACAGACTGAGATTTGAATAATTTGAGTTCAAAATTGTTGGAATCCGAACGGAAACGTTTCCGAATGATTGTGAATACCTATGCTGATCACCATGATTTTAACTCATGCAGCTAGTTAGTTCACCTTGAGCGTGTCCAGCAAGAGGTTGGTGAGCAGGAAGTGCCCCAGGTGGTTGACCCCCAGCTGCAGCTGGAAGCCGTCGCGCGTGACCCCGGCGGGGGGCTCCATGACCCCCGCGTTGTTCACCAGCACGTGGCAGTGCGGCTCCTCGGACTTGAACCTGGGGCATACCGACTTGGGTGCTTCACGAGCGAAAGTATCTCAAAATAGTTCTCATTGGCCTTTTGAGAGCCACATTAAAAACGCATTTCCGTACGATGAACCTTGAAAATAATTAAACCAATATTTTATTTATATTTTGATGATTTGCAAGAACTTTTTTTTTATGTAGCATAGGTCTGCGTTTGACCACCAACTCGTTGGTCTAAGATAGAGCACGACGACCTAGAAGGTACTTATTCACTCTAGCCATGAAGTTTACTGGAGTGAAGAAGTACAAAGACGGCAGATGAGTGAGACGCTACAAGTGCGCTATTGCTCAGACCCGTCTTCGGAACGAAACTTACCTTCCTTTTAAAATTTGTTGCAGAATTTATAGCCTATTGTTAATTAAATTAGTCCGCCTATTTTTTTTCCTGCATACATATATATTTAAAGTAACATAAACCAAGTGGGATGAATATTCTATTTTAATGTTTTTAGGGGGCGCAGTTTTTTGGCCAACTATAGACGTCGTTGACGTACATCGTACTTACATTACAAAGACCCGCTATCGCCTGTTGCGCTCCGAAGGTTAGCCAGCACAGCAAATTAGGTAATTAATGTAAAGCTGGTCGAATTAGGGTGTCATTAAGAAATCAGAACTCCGACTGATGGTTATACATATTACATAGCCGTCAACCGATGCTTTGACTATGTAGACTTCTGACTTTCCAGGATCCCACGAAATCCCTCAGGATTTAGGAAACTCGAATCCTTATAGTTACCTCTTGACAAACTCCCTGATGGAGTGCATGCTGGCGAGGTCGCAGGGGCGGCAGTAGACGAACTTGTTGTTCGTCTCCAGCACGATCTCGCGGCGCGCCTTCTCGCACGCTTCCATGTCGCGGCACGCCATGAACACCTGGGAAATTGCAGTTTTTGCTTGCATCTTCGTTTTTTTGCTGCATTCTTAAGTCGGATGTCATTTGGCATTTTGCAGTTGGGTTCAGCTGTTGATGTAGAGGCAATTTTTATTTTGCAAAAGCGAGCGATCCGCGCTATCTACGGGATGGCTTCCCGCGAATCATTGAGATTTATTTAAAGAAATAAATATGTTAACTTTACATTCTTGGTATATCTTTAAAAAAAATGTACGTTCGTAAAAACCTACATAAATTTAAATTGAACTGTGACTATCACAGCAATAACACTAGAAATAAGGATAGGATAGCTTACTGAGATTTAGACTGGCTAAGTCAAATAAATAAAATATTTTTTAGGCAACTGCGTTCGTTTTTATAATAAAAAATCCCGAAACATATAACAGGGACTCACTGAAGGAAAATTATATCACATGTAAAAACTACATTTAAGAAAATAGGATATTAAAAGGTTAACAATTATTTAGAAGACAAAAATGCCTGGAGCCTTCCACTTCCGCCAAGTAGCCACTAGTACATAGATATTACCTAGTTGTGAGCAAAAATTTGTGAGACAGAATTTTTTTTTAAATAATTCCCCTTTTTTGCCTGTTCTTCTGGATAGTGGCTCTTTTTCCGAACAAGGTGGCAAAGTCATTTTTATAACTTTGACGTTCATAGGTGTATCTTCCTACTGTACCTATGCGCCGAGCAGGGGGGCTATTCCTGCGCGTGAGATGAGATGAGATTTTATTGTGGTCACTCTCACACCTATGACGTTTCAAACAAGAGCAACAAGGACAAAATAAGGTGAGATGAGAATTTCAAATCTCCGAATAGGGTCCCAGAAATAGTGTGAGGTACCTTAGCGCCTCGTTTGGCGAGGTCCCAGGCGGCGGCGCGGCCGATGCCGCTGGTGGCGCCCGTGATGATGACGGTCTTGTTGTCGGCGCGCACCGTGCGGTCGTACGGAGGTCCTCCGTACATGTCTCTAGAAACAACACGGACCATGTATTGTAGTTCCACAGAAAAAATGCTACATGTAACTGCCACGTCGCAAATACCTACTACAAATTTACCACCGAGTTTTAAGTTGCCTTTGCGTAAAGAAACAATGGGGCCTACCACGAGTTTTGATAGTTAACGAAAACTTTTTTCGTTTTCGTTTGGCGTCCATACATTTAACCCAGTTCTTTAACTTTTCCGCCAGGGGCGCTTTATTGAAATGTATGCAGCCAAACGAAAACAAACAAAGTTTTCGTAACTACCGAAACTCATGGTAAGGGCGTTTGTGCACTGCAAGGAATTTTACTGTCCGGCAGTCCGGCTTTGTTAAGGTCCGGGGTGGCATAAAAAAACGGATGATTGGCTTGTGCACTGCTAGGAAATTTTCTGCCCAGCAGTCCGATATTTTTATTTGGATGAAATGAGCGATGCGGGCGTCGTGGACGCAGCAGTAGGAGGCGAGGGAGGGGAGCCCTGCGCCCGCTCATTAAAATCGCGGATGCAGAGCACAAGCTTAGACGCGTATTTCATTGCTGTCATCTGGAACCGGAAAAAACGTTCCCCGGAATGGGGAAAAGTAAAATGTCGGATTGCGTATAGTGCACAAGCTAGTTTATAAATTTATGGCGTGCCATATCGGACCGTAAAAAGTTGGACTGCCGGTTAGTAAAATTCCTTGCAGTGCACGAACGCCCTGAGGTCAAAACTAGCTCAAAAAATCTTTTGAAGTGCCTCAATCTATGCCAGGACTTCATGAATAGCTAACGAGGTAAAATACTCACTTGAATATGCACACTACGCCGGCGGTGGCGCAAACTGCGCTCGCAATGGTTATCGGGATATTCGGGACCCACATGCTGGAAAAAAGATTCTCGGGTTAAGATTGAATACCTTTAAAAAATACAGAACTACGCATACGGGATACTTTGTTGTGTACGACAGTTCAGTTTTTAAAAGAGAAAACTCCTTATTCAAATATTAAAATTCCTTATTTCCCGTATGCGTAAAAGAAAGTAAAATTTTCCGTAAAGGAAAAATGCTCACCTTTACTATTGATCTATTCCTATTTTTGTTACATACTTAGTACATTTTAGTTATTTCGTAATAGTAACTAACATTGATGAATTTGTAATGAAGGACGAGACTGGCACAACATCGGAAAAGACGGCGCGTTGAAGAGACCTATACAACGTGTTGTTTTGCATTCCCGAAGTATTTGTAGAGGTAGATATACTTCACTAGCAGAGCACGAATAAATTATGAATCAACCTTTAAATCGACAAAAACAGCTGTTTCATACAAAAAGTTCGTAAAATGTATGGAATAGTCGTTATTTTTTCTCGATTTCAAGGTTGCGCCATGTTTATTCGTTAGCACATTTATTCGCGCTTTGCTAGTGGAGCATACCTCTACAAATGCTGCGGGAATGGAAAACAACACGTTGTATACTTAACAGGTCACCTCGGCAGTAGGAGGAAAATTGACGATAATAATAAATACCATAAATAATTTTCACGTTTTATATTTCTTCTTTATAACTTAGTTTCATGGTGGTGGCTAAAGTATATAATAATTAGTGTAGACGATTCTTATAAGTAGGTTCTGTGCGGATAACTAAACCTTTGACTAACTTATTATAAACTTACGTAAGTACATCATATTTTAGGTTTTTTCTCAACAGAAATATGTGACAAAATAGCAATATAATTACTTAGGTGGGTACATACTCGTAGGCATCATACTATTACTCGTATTAAGAAAAGCATAGGTTTTTGAAACATACGTATTTGCCTATTATTCAATAGATTGTATTTTATAGATAAATTATGTAAATCTGTGCCAATGTCTAAGTCACTCTTTTTTTTATACATGATACAGGGTGGTCCAAATTTAGTGGTCAATTTTTTACGATGGGTTATTTACCTATAAAAGGTATTTTAAAGTTAAATATAAGGTACGTTATTTACTTTTATATAAGGTATGTTTACATTTACTCGCGCTACAATTATATTAAAACTGTACATGTACTATAGAAAATACTACAGTATAATAGGAACATTTTTATTTACAACTCCGCAAAATAACGTACTTTTGTCACATACTTCTGTGTTGGATATTAAGAGCTATTTCAGTCTGCCTGAACGGAAGAATCACGACCAATAAAAATTTAACAAAAAAATTGGTATTAACAGATAGGTAAACATTTTTACTAATAATTGTAACATTCTAAGACAAAGGCGCAAAATTCATTAGATCGATGAAAAAAATACTTTAAAAATATGATACTACAAAAACATATTACACATAATAAAACAACACTACAAAAATCAATAAGTGTAACAATTGCAATAATATTTAGTTCACAAAGAAGTCGTCGACTGTTCAAAATGATTTTTGAGTGAGCCAGTTTTTTTAATTTAATTTTTAATACATAAAACATAGTACACGCATAGATCGATTATTGCAAGCTTTTGTTCTTATTATGTTTGTTGTTGTAGCTGTCACCTTTTTTTCTATCAAATACGTACTAAGTACGCATTTTTCGGTACGCAGAACTGCAGATATCAGACTGATAGCTTTAAAATACATTATAGGTATAAAAAAAATGGAACAGTTGTGGTCAATACAGTAAAAACAGAAATAGATAATAAATTGATAGTAATTAATTTTTAGTTACAATATTTGGAAATTGTGTAAGTAATTATATAAAATTAAAAAACTTACCTAGTTAAAGTGGGGTGATGAGATTGATGAGGTTTGTATAAATATAATTATGAAGATTAATGCGTAGATTTATGTAAATTTAAGCCAATTTAATTTAGACCTATTTTATTCTACAAGGCCTTTAGGGTACACCAAGGTGCAGTGTGATTTACAGCGATGTAGATATATTTTAATGTTATAAATACAGAATGTTTAAAAAACATTGCTTATTTTATTTTTATTTCTTGTTTGAAAAATACTTAATAATCCATTTTATTTTTGTTAAAAGTAATTAGGTTCTGGGCAAAAATAACATATCTGTGAGTGTAAAACTTGCAACCTTATTGCCCTCATCACATGCTCATTAATCTACTTTCAACTATCAATGTGCTCGTATCATCGATAGTGTATATTTATCATTGTTTGATTTCGTCCATGTATGTTTGTACAGTTTGGTATTTTTACTACAAAATTATGTTCATATCTACAATAAACCATACCGCTATTGATTGTATTAACTACCTCACCAAAAATGGCGAAAAATGATTTATTTAAATAAAAATCTTGAAACACGTGTAATGAACGTAGGTACCTATGTGTTATTCTATCCTGCCATAGCCGGCATAAGACTAGTTTATTTTCAAAAGATCTTAAAGCATGTTTTTTTTTTAATTTTTGTACTTCTATACAATACTGATGAATTATTTTAAGCTCGGATTTTTCAAGCTGTAGGTACATTTTATGTTTGACATTTTACAAAATACTAGCGACCGGCCCAGCTTAGCACGGTAGGTACCTATAAGCTTTCCGTGAAAAATTATATAACTGATGGTGAAAACCTCATTAATTGCGTGTTTTAGGAAGAATTAGTTAGTAAATATAGGTACAGCCAGAAAGAAGGACAGACGCGGAAAGCGACTTTGTCGAGAAGACAAAGTTGTTGTTGTTTCCCATGTCGAGAAAATGCTGAAAATGTGAATTATATCTTTCAAAATTTTAGGTAGTCCATGATTTTGGAATTAGATATTTAATTTAATTTTTGCTACGTGACGAGGGTTTGTACAAAGGTTTAAGTGTCTATATTTTATGTGCTGTATGAAAAAGGTAATTTAAAATCAAAATAACCTGATATTTCGTTGCTTGTTGATTATTTAGCTTAGAATCAATATAGTTGCAAATAATAGAGATTTTTTTTCGTATTGTTGAGAAATTAAGAATTCGTTTTTTAATACTGCGAATTTTCTGTACATACATACTTACATTATTGAAGATTTATATTACAAAATATTGTTTCAACATCTATATCACAACGTGCTTCGCTAATTTTCAGTGCACTTTGTAATTTTACATTCTTATTTGGTATAAACTATAAAAGAAATAAACATTTTTCAATAACATGGCAAGAATACTGAGTTAAAAATGAGTTTGAACAGTATTTGTTACAGTATTTGGTGTAATTATAATATTGTACAAAAAGAAATATAATTTATTATAATTATGGCAAGAACTCAATTCTCAATCAAATCCTGTCTGATAAGCAACTTACAAACTTTTTGCCTGAGATTCTACTTTATATATTTACAATAAATATAAATTGCTCCCTTATATTAAATATCTACACTATGATAAAATCTATGGTAAGTATATTTTTATTTATGTACTTAATACATACAAAGAAATTGATTAGAAGTATGTTAGCATACAATAATAATTAGTTTTTGTGGAAGACCAAAATTGTTTTGTGACAAGCGCAAGATTGTTCCATTCATGGATGAAAAGTACACTTTCAAGTTAAGGAGTTACAATAATTAAATGTCACCCCAAGATGGGACACCCTGTATCGTATAAATATTGTAAATTGTAAAAAAACGTATAAATGGTAACAGAAAAAAATCAGATACCAAAATCTTAAAGCACAGTCGAGTAAATGGACTTCCACAAAAATATTTCAAAATCTTGTGCAGTAAAAAAGTGTTAGTGTAACTTTTTAACTTTATAATTAAGTTTAATACTATTTAACTAGTAAAGCGTAAATTTATTATCGATTCATAGTGTGAGCTCTGACTTATTTGAGTCAGAAGACTAGTTCTGACTACGTTAGTGCTTTGAAGGCTTATATTATTCAATCCATCAACCTTGCTTGGCTTCATTAATATTTCAGCTTCAATGAATGTATTTTGAAGATAGGCATTTCTAAAGGCCACATGATCACTTTTACCTTTATTTTCTAAAAACATATTGAATAAAGGCCAAGTTGTTTAGGGTGTGTATACGTTTGTTAATTTTTACAAAGAAATGGCTTAACGGATTTCGATAAATTTGGCTTATAATATACTAGATTAGCACAAAATCATTTTTTTATCTCAAAGAAAAAATGGTTTTTGTTTGTAGCATAGCTGTTCTTGTAATGCTTAAATAAGTTTGTGGTCGCATTCGCCTTACTACACAAAATAAAAATATAAAACAAATTTCTATGCAGTTTGATTAGAAAGATATTGTAAAGCAAGGTTGATCAATAAGAATACAGGCCCGTCTCCCAAGTGCTCTACCACTCGATATGTGCCGACACATAAGCTCACTTTAAGCGTAAGATATGACTCAATTTTGACTAGGATTGGTAAAATCACATTCGAGATTAGCTAGCTTTAGTGTTCAGGGTAGTGGTGCTTTTTGATTTAGCTTCGTTCAGTGGGAGAGGTCTTGCTATCCCTACTTTAACCACACCTCTTGGAGCACCTTTCAAAGCCTGTACAGCTTGATCTAATGTCGCATTCCTTATGCTGACTCCATTCACCGACATAACCCTATCTCCCGGTGATATTTCTCCGTTTTTTTCTGCTATACCACCGGGCACCAAGCTTCTTACTACTATAACTGTGCCATGAGGGTCTACTGGATCTTGATAGTCTAATATAGAAAAACCAAGGCCTTGGTCTCCTTTGACTAGTTCAATGATATCTTCTTTGCTTTGCCACATTGCTAAACCGGATACACACTCTAGGGATCGAGACTTCTTTGATTGATTTGAGTGGTTGGTCAATGTTGCCGTGCTAGAGGTATTGATAGAAGTATCCGATTGAGCTTTGATGATTGTCGTCAGGTTATTAAGGCTTCCTGATATGATTTTCCTTGCTTCAAAGCCCTCTCGATCAGATGCTAGGTTAATCAGCGGTCTGGGACCACTATCTATACTGCTACGGGCACACACTAACCGCACACGACTTGGTAATTGCTTGAGGATATTAACAACCTCTGTGTGAGTTAAACCGTGTAATCTGTATTCATTCGCTTCTAAAAGTTCGTCACCAGCTATGAAAGTGCCTTGTTGACCGACAGGTCCTTCTGGCAGCACCGATCTGATATAATGATGAGGCCTCACTTCCAGCCCTCCTTCTACATCTACCGTACCTTCTAAACTTATACCTAGCCCCTCTAGTTTACTAACTTCAGCTATAATGATTTCTTTCTCTGATCCTAATTCTGTCTCCCAATTTTTTTTAATGTCTTCTTTATCTATGGCTAATATTTCGTCAAATCTCTTATCTAGTTCTTCCTGAGTGGGCTCTTGTATGTCTCCAACTTCTAATACGCTAGAGTCAATAGTAGTGTTAGATTCTGGATCACACTCTATATCTACAGTAGTCTCGGCTTGAGAAGGCACTGGGAACCAGGAGAGAGTTGTGGTAGTTGGTGATGGAGATGGGGGACGCTCCTCGTTGAATATAGCTAGCTGTAGATGCTCAAATTTCGGTCCACGGAGGTATCTTTCTAAAACTAAGTGCACTGATATCCCAGTATTCCTCAATATCTCCACAGCTTGAGGATTACTCTTATCTGCTAATGATACGCCATCTACTTCTATTATCCTATCGTTAACTTTAATTTTTTCACTTTGTTCTGCACTGCTGCCTTCTATGATGCTTTTCACAAAAATTCCAGACAGTTCCTCCTTTTCACACACATAGCCTGCAACGGTGATGCCTAGACCGTACACATTCTTATTCAAATCCACATGAATAGTTTCCACCTCAGGTAAATTCGGTATTTCAACAATGGGAACTGTGATTGTAATCGTGGGAGAGATGTTTTCAGATATGATGGGGTGGTCGGGGATTTGCAGCGGGTTATCGCCTATGACACTGACGGCGGCGGCCACTAGCCTAGCTTCGACTTCAGCCAACTGGCCATTGATGTAGTCCGTGTAGCCTTGAGAAGTATCGTAGACTGCACCATAGCCTGTTTCAATGAGATGTCGGTCGAGTTGTTCAGGGTCCGCGAGTATTTTAGTGGGCACAAGAGCGGTGCCGGGAAGCGGGGCTCGGAGCGCAGTGGCCGGGTCGGCGGGGCGAGCGACGAGCAGGCGCACAGCGGGCCCGGCCTGGCGCAGCACCGCCGCCACCTGCTCGGAGGTGAACCCTCGCAAGTTGACGGGCCCCACCTGCAGCACGTGGTCCCCGCTCTGCAGCCGCCCGTCGCGCTCGGCCGCGCCGCCCGGTACCACGTACTTGATCACCACTCCGGTGCTCCGCCCGCCCACCAAGTTGAACCCCAGCCCGTTGCCGTCGTTGATCAGGTCGACCACTTCAACCTGCGCCCACTCGGTACTCAGCACCATCTCGCACCTCACCATCGGGCACTCCCGATGTTACGTGACGGGCCGCGGGAGGTTATAAGCTCCCGGGGACCGCATCGTGGTAACAGCCCTCCACTTAACGATTGTAAACTCCAGATGTAAAGTGAATTTCCTCGAGCACCGCGGTTATCGTATTTTTCGCCTAAAATAATAAATAATGACATTTACATACTTGCTGAATCGGAGACAGCGAGAATGTGGCCAGCTGCAGCGGGGATGTCCGTCGAATAAATGAAAAATTCTACTATAAAGAACTCAAGGAATAAAAAATAATCAGTCAGTTTCATTGATAGATATTTTTATTGTATTGAATTGAATACAAAAATATATACTTACTTTAAAAAGTATTTTAAATTTCCAAAGGTTTTGTTTTATTTAATTTGAGTTTTGTATGACATCAAAAGATTTGATATTTTAGCGCCATCTGTACTTAGGATAATGTTCCTAAATAGTAATATTACTTGCCAACAGATGACAGAGGATTTCAGAATGGGTATTCACAAACATTCGTAATCGTTTCGGATTCCAAAAAATTTTTAACTCAAATTATTCGAATCTCAGTCCGTATCCATAAGTTTTTAACCGACGTAACGGAGGAGTTTTACAAGTGGATGCGTATTTTTTACTAGCTGCGTTCTGCGGTTTCACCCGCGGTTAAAAAGTATCCTATGTGCTATTCTAGACTATAATCTATTTCGGTGCCAAATTTCATCCAGATCTGTTCAGCCGTTCTGGCGTGAAAGAGTAACAAACTTCCATCCATCCATACATACAAACTCGCGTTTATATTATTAGGATGTATGATCACGCTTAACTTTTTGCAGAATAGTCCGATTTTGATAATTCTTTTTTTATTGGAAAGGGTATTCTTTGAAGTTGGTCTGATATAAATTTGAAAAAAAAAAAACAATAATAACCCCTGTTTGCCTATCATCAATCAAGGGGTGATCAATTTTTCACTTACTGATTGTCATGTATGACCATTGACCACGCATAACTTGTTACAGAGCACGTAGTCCGATTTTGATAATTTTTACACTCATTGATTTTATTGCCGAGTTTAGACCTGTCAGTCTTATAGGTACCTATACCCACAAAAAAAAAAGATAAAACATTTAACCACCGAAAAACGGAAAAGTAAAAAATAATTTACTAAGCCTAATAACTAAGTTCATAAACTAATGTGAGTATACCTATGTAATTTTGAGTCAGCGCCTAACAAGCAAATTAGGTTTCATTAGTAAAGTGATGCGCAGTGATGACATAAATAAGTAAAGGCACCTTTGTTTGGCGCTGCGCCGACCCAAAATTACATATTTAATCTACATTAGTTTGAAATTTGTGGGACCCGATCGGGAACGTTTCCGAATAGCATTGCTGTTTTGAAATTTTAGTAAAACGCCATCTATCTGTTATATGACAAATTTGTTTGTTACCTTTGGTTCTAAATAGATGGCGCTATGCCGTGTACTGCAGTAAATAACAGGGAAAATAAAACTATGGTTTGTAACAAATTAGTTTTTTATTTATCCTAAGGCTAGGAAAATATCTCGATAGTTTATTTTATTTACACAATTTCTGCATCTCAGAAATGTACAGGGTTCGAATCCAGCCGACGGCACGCACCAATTTGTTAATTGTGTGAGCATATGTGCATATTGTATGTCATCTGCTACATGATTGGAGCCCGGTGTATGTCGACAGGCTCGCCCCCTGTCACATATGGAACTGAATATCGTCCGTCGAAGTGTGGGTGCTGTATTACACCTCTGCCAGCCCCCTCGGGGGAAAGGCGTGACGATATGTTATGTATAAATGTACATTAAATACACACCCGCGTAATCACAAAATTCACCAATCACAGGGTCTGAACTGAAGAATTATTCAACTTCACTTTATTGATAATGAATTTTTTTTATAGCTCCGGGGTCAGTCCCTTGAGTCATTAATTTTGTTCATAAATAATTTCTGTCACCACCTGCTTCGCCTGTTCTAGCTCTAATAATGCTTTCTCTCTCTGGAACTCGGCCATGTCTCGCTCGAACTGAGCTTTCTCTCGCTCTAGCTTCGCCTTTTCGCTATCTTCCTTAGCTCTCTCTCGCTCAAGCTGCGCGGTCGCGTGTCTCTCTCGTAATGTTTTGAGCAACCAGACTTGCTCCGCTACTTTTAGTCTGTGCAACTCTTCTATCCTTTCTTGGCACCGGTCATCAGGTTTTGATTCTGAAATAATTAAAATAAAAATAAATTAGCTGTTACTGAATCAATTAAATGGTCTGTAACAACAGGCTGTAAGCATTTCGTGGGCAGCAATTTAGTGAGTTGGTCAAATAAAATCGATTGTTAAATGGAGAGCAGAATTGAAATCAATAATATTTTTGCACGAGTAAGGGTGCTTGTAGACAGGCCATATTTTTACTGTACCCGGCAATATTGCGACTACATTTTGAATGTTGCCCGGCCATATAACCATGCATTTCTAGCATGACTGAAGATGGCCGGGCTACAGTCTGCAACATTGGCAGTATTGGCGGGCCAGCATTGGCACACTACAAACAAACTTTTACATGCATGTATGAAGAACATTTATTTTATGGTTAGGATTTTATAATATTATGATTATAATAAAACACACATAAACAGGACATTATAATAAAATTACCGGGTGTTTGAGCGATCAGCGGCGATGAGATTCGAAACTCGTCGTCAGCCAGACGGGGTGAATGTGCCGGCGACGCGGCCGACCCCAGCGACACTGCAACATAAACAAACATTTTGCTGCATACCTATTTATATATTGCATTGCATATTAAGATGTCTGGCTGGAGCCTTCCACTTCCGCCAAGTAGCCACTAGTATGTACCTATAGATATTACCTAGTTGTAAGCCAAAATTTGTGAGACTGTAATTTATTTATTCTTTAAAAAAATAATGCCCCTCAGTTTCTTGCCTGAGTAGAGGCTCTTTATCCGAACAAGGCGGTCGAGTCTATTTAAATAACTTTGACGTTCATAAGTGTATCTTTGATACCTAAATTGAATAAAAACATTTTGACTTTGACTTTGATTTGATGTTCAAGAATTTCCACTGCAAAGACACCAAACATTACATTCAGGAAAATACTTAGTGGCTCTGTGAGCTAAAGACCTCGCGACCGACGTCTGTTCACCTCTACAGGTCGCATTCCTCAACCGATTCTCTAGATTTTTTTTTAATCAATTATATCTCTGCTATTTTTAACAATTTCCAAAAACTAACTCGACAAAAAATCTGCCTGAATTGGTTCCTGAATTGGGGAATCTGAATTGGTTGAGAAATGCGAATTGGCATGATGACAGTAATCAAGTATCGCCAAAATATTTATCTGATCTAATGAAATAGGATTCATAGATTTTGAAAAATGTATTTATTCTCTTAATAATACAATATATCTTTATTGCACACCAAAAACTACATGAAAAACTTAAAAACTAAAATACATTTTTCGGCAGTACAATGGCGACCTTATCGCCTAAAGCGATTTCTTCCAGGTAACCTTTGGATGGACAGGAACTTACAGAAATACGAAAAGGGTAGGTGGTGTACATAAAACTAAATTAAAATTTAAAAGATAATAATAAGTAATTTTAATAATAAGTACCTACTTAAATAAATAACCAAAAATAAATATAATATTTATGAATAATTATAAATATTATAAATAAATATAATAAAATATCAATACATGTATAAATTAGTATTATGCGTACCGAATTAGCAAAGAGCTAAATAATAGTTAAAAACGAGATTTTTAAAAATGGGCAGTGATTGGGCCTGTCTTAAGCCAACAGGCAGCTCATTCCATAGCTTGACAGCTTGCACAGTAAACCCTTTACTATAAGATAGATTGATGTGGGATGATGTGTGGAGCTTAAGTTTAATAATAATTATAAATAATATTTAATAATAAATAATAATGTGGAGATTAATAATTTATTTGTTAAAATAAATCTACAAAATACAACAATCCGCCATGATAGCTTTAACACCAATCAGAGCGAATTACGTCACGTCTCAGTAAACGTCATTTTTTTTTGTTCAAGCGTATGCGCGATCTCTGCATTTTCTACAAAAAAATATTGTTTTTGCCTTACCTGTCCCTAAAATATATCTTACTAGCTGCGCCCCGCGGTTTCACCCGCAGTCAAAAAGTATCCTATGTGCTATTCTAGACTAAAATCTATCTCTGTGCCAAATTTCATCCCGATCTGTTCAGCCGTTCTGGCGTGAAAGAGTAACAAACATCCATCCATCCATCCATTCTTACAAACTTTCGCGTTTATAATATTAGTAGGATTATCGTTATCTATTACCACAACAGACATCAGCCATGGAACAAGGATTTACCAAGGCAAATTCCGCTAACTTGCCTAGAGTTGATTTGTTGATTGTGGGGGAGAGTTCCTGGCTTCAAACAAAGACTTCTGTTCAGCAGAATTTAGAAGCGTCGAAACTTCTATGTAAGTACATTAAATCTTCATATTATATCCAATAATTTCAGCATTTAAAATATTTACTATCTAATTTTTCTATAGGTGTTTGGTTATGTTATAAATATTTAGTTTTATTCAACTCTGCCATAGGTATTATAATGATTATTGCTTACATATAAATTTTGTTGTTTTAGATCTTCGAGACCATCTTATGGCGATGACGCTGTAAGCTATGTACAGCTCAAACGTGAAGGGAATCTATGTATGGGATATGGAAGGCAAAAATTTGTCCTGAGCATAAAGTCCAAGCAAAGTGTGTGTGTGTGAAGTGACATTAATAGTTGACGAAAAGGATGAGGCAGTAAAATCTGTACAATGCCATGATTGTGTTGCTTCACAAGGAGGCTGCAAACATGCTGTAGCATTTCTTATGTGGGTCCATCGCAGAAGTGAGGAACCTTCCTCTACATCTGTGGAGTGCTACTGGAAAAAGTCGAAGCTGTCAAGAGTAGGTACTACAATAAAGTACATATATGACTGCCTAACAGTTGTCCACCAAAACACACCACTTCTTGATGGCAAACCAAGCTTGCCATCAAGAAGTGGTGTGTTTAAAAAATTTGTAGAAGAAGGGAAGAAACAAAAACTCATAGACTGTGAGGTACATAATTATATATCAAGCAGACTATTTATATACATTAGAAAGATTATCGATGCACAGACTGGTACTGAAATACAAAGAGAAGTCCTGTGACACCTTTTTTGAAAAAGTTGTGTTAACAAATAAAGATATTTCAAAAGTTTAGGAGGCAACCAGAGAACAGCATAAAAGCTCACTTTGGTATGAATTGAGGTATGGTTGAGTGACGGCCTCACGAGCTTTTGAATTCAGGAGGTGCAAAACCAGCGATGGCACCCTTATTTCTCTGATAATGGGATGGAAAATTCTAGATAGGTACTCAGGCCATGAAGCATGGTAGAATGTTGGAGGATGAAGTGAGGCAAACAGTAAGTAACATACTAGGAAAAAAATAAAAAAATGTGGCCTAATGCTTTGTAAAAACTATCCCATTATCACAGGATATGGGATCTGTGATGATAACATAATTGAAATTAAGTGCCCAATAAGTGTGAAGACTTATAAAAATTATGTAAATAATGGTAAACCTACAAAGAAATATTATGCGCAGATGCAGGTACAAATGTTTCTGACTGGCTATCAAAATGGCTACTATTGTGTAGCTGATTGCAACTACAGTGAAAATAAAAATGTAGATATAATAGAAGTGAAATTCAATGAACAGTATGTATCTGATTTTATCAAACTGTTAATTTCTTCATGGAAAGACTATGTGTAGGTACCCTACACTATATCAAAGTGCAATTTAATGATTAGGTTTTTCAAATAAAACACACATTATACCTATGTACCTATAACTCTGAAGTTTTATTTAATCAAAGAATCTTGTAAATTAATCAAACCACAGGCAATGGTAAATAATAAACTAAATTAATCTTTGCTTTAATACCTACCTATTATGATTGAAATAATAAACAAATAGTTACCTGAGCTACTAGATGAAGCTTCTTCAAGCTCTAAATGTTTTTTAGTAAAACTTTTTTCCTCTATATCTTTTTCAGATTCTTTAATCAGTGCCTGTCTTTGTTTCTTGACAATATATGGTCGTTCTGTCGTATCAGCAGTTCGTTTTCTTCTATCTACCTGACATTCAAATTTTGTGGGAATACACCCTGGTTTTATACGGACCTGCGACACTGATCCCATTACATGATATTCCATATAATTGTCCATATCATTTGGCAACTGGAAAATGAATAAAATTAAGATAAAGATTGCTGGTTTTTCAAGAGATAAAATCTAACCTCAAAAAATGTTGAACTTATTAATTTTAGACCACAATTAAGGTCACACACCATTTTAGAATTTACGAAATAAGTACAAACTTACGTCAAAATGGTCTTCACAGATATAAATTGAAGTATTTAGACTTAAAGTTGTTGGATCTCGCCGTGCAAGGGTCAACCACTTATTTCGCATTGTTTTTTTATTTGGGACGTAAACAAATAGCTTATTCGGCGTTTTTATAGATGTGTTGTTGCACTGAGGGACCACACACCACTTATATACGTTCGAATTCATAGTTATTACACAAATTAACTTGACTAAATATTTAGGCACCTAATGTGTACTGTTGTTAGACAGACTGACTGAGCCGTGACGTAATGACCGACGCCATGACACCGGCGAGCGTTTTGGCGTGAATTTTAAAATTTAAATGTAGGTACTTTTATTGCACAAAAATCTTAAGTTTCTACAGAAATATGATATATTTTAGACATAATAGATACTTCTGAATATCATAGAAGAGATTTTGAAAATTAGTCATCATGCCTAATCGTAGATTAAGACCGCCGGACAGGATTAGGGCAGACGGTGGTCATATGAAAGCATTTTAGCCACATCTGAAGCATAGACGCTTCGCTCTCCAGTCAATTAATGGCTAAAAGACACACTAGTCCTCTCGCACCCTTGCACTAGGTACAACAAACATTTAATTGCAGGCATGTATCGATGGGCGGGACTAAGATTTTACCTTCCGCAACCTCAAAGTCCCGACTGGTAGCATCGCTGTCATCATCCGGGGCGACGACCCAGGTGGTCTCTTCTTCCTTCACTGGCATCAGGGGATCCGCTAAGTGGTTCGACCTTTCGTCCTCAGTGCCGCCCTGGCTCTCAAGCGACTCCGACCGAGAGACTCCGGGCACCAACTTATTACGGGTCTTGATATTGCACCAGCATTTCCTGAGCTGTGCTTCTGTTCTCTGCAACATAAAGTAGGTAAACATACATCATTAATATTTTGTTATTTCAATCTGTCAAGTTATGATTGGGATTCTGATAAATGTTCAGTGAGGAAATTGGAAACTTTTGGAAATAGTTTATCTCAATTAATAAAATCACAATAAAATATACTTAGATAAAAGTTAGCGATTTGGATAGAAAATTTTGTTTTTTTTTTAAATAAAATGTAACTTTACGAATAACCGGAAGTGAACATTTCAAACCATAATTTCGGTAACTTCGAAATGTTTTATAATTATTATTTTTTCATTTTAAAATATAGCTTAAAGTTTATTATTAATGCAGGATGGGATCTCCGTAAGATAACGAGATTTGAAATTTACGCAAAATAAAAGTCGCAGTGAGTATGGTGTAAGGCGCTGGGGGGCTATTCCTGCGCGTGAGATGAGATTTTATCTTGGTCACTCTCACACCTATGACGTTTCAAACGAGAGCAACAAGGACGAAAAAAAGTGAGATGAAAATCTTAAATCTCCGAATAGGGCCACTGGTTTTTCGGTCTGTGGCCCTATTCGAAGATTTGAGATTTTCATTTGGACCATTTATTTATTTTTTATCCATTTGAACAGAAATGTTAGTAGAAAGTAGTAAGTACTTACTAAAGTTGTTATTGTTAACAAACAAAACGCAATCAATACGATTAACGCGGTTTGTAAAGACATAACATATCGTCACGCCTTTCCCCGAAGGGGCTTGGCAGAGGTGTAATACAACACCCACACTTCGCCGGACGATATTCAGTTCCAAAAGTAACAGGGTGCGAGCCTGTCGCCATACACCGGGCTCCAAATATGTAGCAGATGACATACAATACACACTTAAGCTCATACAATGAACAAATTGGTGCATGCCATCACACTTTTCGCTCCGTGTTAAAATGCCCATACAAGCAAGGTGAGCAACCAAAAGGAAACCTGTAATAAACTTTTACAATCCTCCTTGCCTTAGCTCACATTTGTAATGTCATGGCACACAATTCACTACTTACTTTTAGTAAAATTCAAAATCATTTATTGTCAGCTGTGTAGTTCCAAGTTCCCTATTGGGCATATAATATTCTGAGAGCTCAGTCAAGAATTTATTTTTATTAAAGTTAAACATACAATTAATGACAATTTCATTTAGTTTTTTTTTTTGGTTGGAATGTCAAAGGTTTTATCATTAAGGAATTTGCCAATATTCTAATAACATTTGCAATTACATAGTAGTTTCGTTAGATTATATTTAAATTTTCTAAATGTTATGACTCTATTTATGTCTGGTAAATGATTAAATAATTTGGTGCACATTACATGAATAGATTTGTTATAGAACTTAGTTTTCGAGCCCTGAGGGGGTAATACATAGTATGCTTTGCAGGTTTTTTGTTGTTTACGTGCAGTTTTTTTTTGTCAAAGGTTTTTATATTTTGTTTTACAAATAGACATGCCTCTAAGATATACATTGATGCTAAAGTAAGTAATTTAAGTTCTTTGAATAATGGTACACAACTTTGTCTGGCTCCAGTTATTGCTCTAACGCATTTCTTTTGCTTTATAAATACTTTCTTAGCGTCTACAGAGTTTCCCCAAAGTAATAATTCATAACGTAAATTGGAAGCCACGTTGCGATGCACCATCAGCCATGCTAGAAATGTATGGCAAAATGGCTGAGCCACACTCAAAATATTGTTGCAATGTTGCCAGGCCAGTTTTGCAGTAAAATAGGGAGTAATGTGGCATGCTTATGAGCAGAATCCTACTAATACTACAAATGCGATAGTTTGTAAGAATGGATGGATGTTTGTTACTCTTTCACGCCAGAACAGCTGAACAGAACTGGATGAAATTTGGCACAGAGATAGATGATAGTCTAGAATAGCACATAGGATACTTTTTAACTGCGGGTGAAACCACGGGGCGCAGCTAGTATACAATAAAATTAACGTAAGGAAGTAATGTTTGAGTTTTTTTTTAGTGTTTTGTAGATTACTGGCAGCTGTTAGAGATCATCCAATAGTGGACTAAGTATTGGAGTTTTATGTTTTGATGAGAGCTCTCTTGTGACAGTGTAAACGAAGATGGTAGGTACCAAATGTCAATGTTGTGTTTCTAAAGCCTATTCACTTAACAGACTATTGCACTAAACACCCGTGAAACTGTTCCTATCGGTTTTAAATGGTTTTTTGGCCGAATGGTGTATTGAAGGTTTCAGAAGCGTTCGTAGCAATAGTCTGACATTGGCAAACATAATTAAGCGAAAAGGGAGCACTTAGAATTGTCTACTTACGCTATAGCCCTTTATAGAGTTGAAATCTTGCGTCAAACGGGTCCATGCTATTTTTCTACGTGCTACACTCAAATTTCTGGTGTGAATTCTATATTGTAAAACTAATTTCTGCAGGGTAACTTTTTCATTGACTGTAAAGATACGCCCGCGCCTGCCTCCCAGCTCTACTCCCGTAAGGTCATGTAGTTCCATCTCCCTCATCTCTAGTAGGTAGATTAAATTCAAATAAAATAGCAAACAACCAAAGAACAATCAATTTCAAACACTTGAACTTATGTACTTACTTACTAAGTAATTCGAATGGACCAGAACTGTCGAAATGAAAACACAAGAAAGTGAAAGCTCTAAAGAAATTAATCATCTACATAATATTTATGACTAAGAATATTTATTATTTCGTCAATGTTACACGGAACGATGATGTTACACGAAAACACTAGGTACAGAATGGAACGAACCGCTACTCGTAAAACCGCTAACAGACAAAATTATATTGATTTTAACCTATGCTACAATGTACAATCCGATTCTAATTTACAGTAAAAATCGTCGTCAAACTATAAATATTATTGATATTTTGTCTAATATTTTACGAGACGGACGACGGAGACGGCCCTCGCCCAACAACCAACAACACGCGTTGGGTTTCAGAGTTCCGTACCCAAAGGGTAAAACGGGACCACTAAGACTCCGCTGTCCATCTGTCTGTCCGTCTGTGACCAGGCTGTATCTCATTAACCGTGATAGTTAGAAAGTTAAAATTTTCACAGATGATGTAGGTATTTCTGTTACAACAAATATTAAAAAAAAAACAGAATAAAATAGAGAAAACAGAGCGGGCGTTAGCAAGCGAAGAGTCTATGCTTCAGCATCGACAAAAATGCTTGCGTATGTCTGGATTCTGTCCGGATCTCTGTCTTTCTCTACAGATCGCATTTTTTAACAGATTTTCTTTCTTGTACCACTGTCTTGTAGACTTGTGTGATGTGTTAGCCGCGAGGTCTCCAGCTTACAGAGCCGCTAGTAGATAATGGTACGGGTACGGAACCGTGTGCGAGTCCGACTCGCATTTGGCTAGTTTTTATTGACAATGACGTTTGACTGTAATTGACAATGACATTGACGTTTCTGATTTCTAAATTATATTAATGCTAAAAATATCTAAATTATAATTATTATTTGTTACACTGGTAACTAAACCTTAAGGATCAGGCATACCTACACAATTGCCGTGTATTATACCTACAAAATTTTTGTAACATTAAATGGTGACCTTAGTGATGCTTTCCGCTTTTTTTTTAATCGATCACCTTTTTATTAAATCGATCATCATTGATCGAATAAGACTTTTTATTATATTGTATACTAGCTGCACCCCGCGGTTTCACCCGCGGTTAAAAAGTATCCTATGTGCTATTCTAGACTATAATCTATCTCTGTGCCAAATTTCATCTGCTCAGCCGTTCTGGCGTGAAAGAGCAACAAACATACATCCAGCCATCCATTCATACAAACTTTCGCGTTTATAATATTAATAGGATAGGATTAGTAGGATAGACGCGGTCTGCGATGGCAGCCGATGGGTACTGCCAATGCGAAAGTCCATTGGCCGCTACCGCGGGACGCGTCTGTCTGAGAAATGCCTAATAAAGAAACAAATGACTGGTTGAAACACTAGTAATATTTTTTAGAGGCAACTTCTTCTGTAACATCGTTTACACTAACTACTACAAAAACGTTTTTACCCTTAGAGTCCATAAGTTAAATTAGTCTCTTCTGAGATTGAGAAAACAGGTTTTTTTTTTGTCACATGCAAGTTGGTAAAATGTAAGAAACTAACAAATTTTTTACTAGGTACGATTTGATATCTGATAAATTTAGAGATTATAGATTTCAAATTTAATCACATAATTAACTATTTACATATTTTTAAGGAACCTGAGAGTTAAAGGTTTAGGATATGGACATAAATAAACATATTAATGGTATACTTATTATTTATTCATTTCTAAACAAAATAAGCTTATAATAAAAGTTCCTATAGGAAACTTTATCCTTTTTGGCATAATATCGGAATCTAATATCAATGTAAGTTTTGATAACAGATTTTATTAGCAGAATTCTATGACTTGTGTTGTGATCCATATTGTTAGGCGTGTATGAAATTTTGCCAGTTTCGTAATATTCAGTCAAAAACCTGAAAATGTATAAACAGTAATTTTCGGGTTTCTGGTTTAACGATTTCCAGGACTCCAGCTGATGTATACTTAAGGTCGCCTCGAGTCTTCTGGCTTATAAGACTGCCCGAATTTTCCTCGCCAATCAAGAGTGACAGACACATCTCACATTTAATCTGTCTTGACAGTTTGCGGGTTACAAAACCTGAAATATATTCAGGAACACTCTGTGCGTATTCATCTGTATGTTCAATACTACCTAAATATTCCATGTATGTATCATACAGATCACTATCATCTCCTGGTACTTCCATAAATTCGTTTGTTTGCGATAACATGCATGTGACTGCCTCGGTGGCTCAGTTGGTAGTGAACCTGCCTTCTGAGCTTGGGGGTGTGGGTTCGATTCCCACCTAGGGCAAACATTTATGTGATGAGCATATGTGTTTGTTCTATGTCTGGGTGTTAATAAGTATTTAAGTATGTATTTAAAAATATCTAAGTATGTTTATCAGTCCCTGGCAGCCATAGTACTAAGCATAGTTTGGGGTCAGGCGACCGTGTGTGGATGTGTCCCGAATTTATTTATAACTGATTTATCGAAGTGACTGGATTTGTGCTGGAGCATGTTAATATGTTAATTTGCTCCAGAGGTATACAGTTTCCAAATACTCCATCTTCTCTAATCTCAGCTCTTATAAGCAGTTTTTTGTAAGCTGCTCGGAACTGAACTGCATTGGGGTTATTGTTAAAACCATCCCTTGCTCTAATAGCTGAGAAGAATAGCTCAAGATGGTCTTGGCTTATTTTATACAGAGGCACATATTTCAACATTTGCGTGTCCTCAACCAAATGCTCGTAAAGAGCCAATGCACTTTTCATATCTATTATAAGACCAATGAATCCAGTTTTCCTTCTTGATTTTATTATTAGCTCTCCGGTAGGCAACGTTAAAGTTTTGATATAGTCAATGGCGCTTTCAAACAGGGCTCTTGCAAAGCCAATATTTCCAGGGCATAATGCTTTTTTTCCATCCTGGTGGTCATATGGAATGGCTATTTAGGGCGTCGAATATATTGTTCATCACATTAATGAAATTGACTGTCACATCACATTCTCTAAATTTTTCTAATTTTAGTGCACTGCTGCAAAATTAAAGGGCATCAGCAACATAGCTACTTAATAACTGTGTAGCAAGCTTAACTTTCATTTTTTGTTTATCAAACAAAATATGGGCTTCACCTATTTAAGTTGCCAGATGCAGTTCTTTCTCGTCTTGTAATTCCAGCAAGAATTTCAAGTACATATTTGAAATTATTTTCTCGACCCATTTTATCCGTGAAAACCCGTAACTCTCCGAAAGCGTTTCGAACTAATTTTATAGCATGACATGGGTCAACAAATATATGGACAGCTCTGTTTTTGCTTTTAAAATGGGTCATTCCTTGGTCTTTTAAAATGTTGCAACCTAAGGATGAGAACATGCTAAAGTTTCCGGCCAGCCCATCGCAAGTAATACTGACCACTTTTACTCCCACATCTTCACATAGTTGCAACGCTGTCTGCACAAGTGTCGCCTTTTGCTCTCCTGTTAACGATACAATAAGGAAGTATCCTATTGGCAACTTCCATGCACCATTTATAGATGTCAGTAGCAGCACCAAACTCTGGCTGGCTTCTTCTATACTGTCACTGTTGACATCATGACCACAATCCACACGGCCATAAAACTGTTTTGCCTTTGGATCCCATGTTTATGACCTAATTTTATTACCTAACATTACATATTTTATATTTCTTATATCATTGTATAATTATTTAAAAGTCAAAGTCAAAATGTTTTTATTTAATTGGGTGATACCCAATAAAATAGTTTTTATTTAATTGGGCGATACTCAATAAAATAAAAATATACTTACCTACACTTATGAACGTCAAAGTTTTTTAATAGACTTGACCACCTTGTTTGGAAAAACAGTTACAACTCAGAATAGGCAAGAAACTGACGAGCAAATTTTTTCAAAAAAATAAAATAAATTATTGTCTCGAAATATTTTTTTGCTTACAACTAGGTAATATCTATGTACTATTGGCTACTAGGAGGAAGTGGAAAAACTTGTAGCTGTTGTATGACATTATGAGGTTCTAGGCTGTAAACCGTAAACCGTACCATTTAACTGTATTTAAATAAATATACCAGCAAAAAGCATAAAAACTTATTATGTTGTAGGCTCAAATTTCTTTGATGTAGTCTAGAGACTTGTTTCATACACAAACTTTCCTTAAAGTAAGAAAATCATGTTTCAAAACTTACCATTGCACTGGCATTAGGTTGTGAGTCCAAAGTTAACTCAGAAGTAGACTTTGTACGAATTTGAGTTGACTGAAATAAAATAGTTGAATCAATTAAGCAAAGATTATTCAGAAGTAATTTAAAAATAAATAAGTACCTACTTAAAATCAATGTAGCTAAATATAAATTTTGCTAATGTATTACTGTGCTGACTGGGGAACTCTCTGTGGAGGCTCCATCTAAAGACATACTTCATCTGCTGCAAAGGACATGTAATGCACACAGAAAACTTTTGTGATGTAAACAAGACATTGGCCACATACATTCACCCCACATTTTAATACAGAACAAACCATGCATGCACATTCTCCGCAGCAATACAAATATACTTACAATAATACTAATAGGTACGTACCAGAAGGAAAGGTGAAGGCACTGCGTCGTCTCGTAATCTTACTACTTCTAGAGTTCTGTTGAACGACGTCTCGTCAAAATGCATCGAGCAGACAAACAGAGTTTTCAGTCTGGGTTTTATATTTTCAGAACCGATTATTTCAATCCATTTTCTTTTCATATATTCATTTGCAGGAACTCTGTAAAATAAAGAGTAGTACATGTATTTTTGTTGTGTAAAATTCTTGAAATAATCCAATCGATTTAAGCGAAAATACCGTTGTAGGTAATCGATTTTAGCTTTGCAACGCATCACTAATCCAGGCTCGGTGTAGAAAATAACGAGTTTACAGCCGCAAATGGGTACCAAAAGCTCTACCGGCCTTAAAAATATTATTTTGAACCAAAGTACTGCGTAACATTCATCATAACACAAAAAAATTGTTCCTAACCTATGAAAAGTCAATGTCGGCTGATTATTGCTTTTCCTTGCACTGCACTGTTTTACACAGCACGAAGGCATGATTGTCGTCCGTAGGCAAAGCCTAGGACCCAATGAAAACTTCTTTCTACGCGCACTTTTAAGGCGATCCTGGCCAGAAAACGTCTAGCAAGAATGAACTTTCCTCTAAGATAAACCATGGTTTTTAAAAAAAAATATATGTTATTCTCAAGCATGTTTATAAGTGGAATCATAAATCTGATACATGTTATGAATAACTTCACTCGATAGAAAAAAAATCCAAAGTCACCTCTATTTGGTATTTTAAACACGATTTGCGACTTCATTTTTACAAATCATATTGTTTTTTTTATTTTTTTTACGAATTACAACGCAATAAACAAGTGGAATCATTAATAAAAATGTTAAAAAGTTGATATGGTAATTTTATATGATTTTTTTATCATGAATTCATGGTAAAAAGGCGCGTTTACGTGACCGCCAGTCCGCTCGCAGACCCCGTCGACGCCGGACGTGTGCCAAATTTTTGTGTCTCCGCAGTGCCGCACACACCAACACTAACCAAGCTTTTAGTTTTACCATAATGGGTAACATACACAATAAAAGAAAAAAATGCTCAAGTCTGGCTTTTAGAAAATCGTACGAGTCAAGGAGCAAACGTCGGTAAGTAGATAAACTTCTACTAGACTAAGTTGGTAATCATTGTTTATATTTACTAGAATCGACATTTCTTGCATTTTTTGTAGTCAGATGACGAACAACAAATCGATGAGTACCTACTTATATTCGTTTTAGTGCTTTCAAATATCATACTCATCATCATAGACACTTTTTTGTCTCGTTACGTGTATTCAGGATGTAAATACCCGGCCTAGTGGTATACCTACTAGTGTTATTTATGTAGTTATACCTACCTACAGACAGTTTTTTTTTGCAGAAAAATGAAAAACTACATGAAATGTAACAAACTCCAATGACATTGGAATTGAGGAAACGTAAGTACCTACCTAGCTTTTGTAACATGCAGGGTGGCGGATCTTCGCTAAGTTTTGACTATACAGGATGTTAGGTAAGACACGGGACGACGTTCATACTTTCATTTTTACTGAGCAATCTGAACTGCACAACGAGTAAATACCCGACCTAGTGGCATACCAGTGATATTTATATTTACTCGTATATAGTTATACCTACCTACACGAATACCTATCTTACAGTTTTTTTTCAGAAGATTACTATAACAAAATGTAATAAACTCCGATGACATTGGAATTGACGAAACGTAAGTACCTACCTAGCTTTTGTAACATGCAGGGTGGCGGATCTTCGCTAAGTTTTGACTATACAGGATGTTAGGTAAGATACGGGACGACGTTCATACTTTCATTTTTACTGAGCAATCTGAACTACACAACGAGTAAATACCCGGCCTAGTGGTATATCTAGTACTGATTTACGTAGTAATACCTACCTACATGAATACTTATCTTCGTTTTTTTTTTTTTGCAGGAGAGTACTTTAAGAGAATGTAATAAACTCTGATGACATTGGAATTGATTCAGTCAATAATATAGTGTATCAAGAGACCGTCTTAGATGGTGTTACAAAGCCCGTTAGCAATACACTTTTTAAAAATCTATAGTGGAGTTTCCAACAAGACTCTGCACTTGGTCACAAGGTGCGCACTACCCAAGCCTGGCTGGAAGCCAATCTTCCGGACTTTATAAGGGCTGAAGACTGGCCCTCCTCTGCTCCAGATCGAAACTCCCTGGACTACAAATTATAGTCAGTTTTAGAGGGCATGGCCTGCTCTAAAAGACACGCCGACGTCGAGTCACTTAAGAAATCTTTGAAGCAAGCAGTGGCTAAATTTCCCATGGAAACAGTCCGTAAATCTATAGATTCTTGGCCAGACCGACTAAAGGTCTGTTTCAAAGCCAAAGGTGGTCATTTTGAATAAAATAATAGTTATATTTTTGTTAAGACTTCAATACATGTGTACATATAACTTTTATTAACATTACATTACTGTATAAAAAAATAAATGCATTTTCATTTGTAACAGAACTTTACAGAACTTATGGCTAGACATACATACATATCGTCATGCCTTTCCCCCGAGGGGACTGGCAGAGGTGTAATACAACACCCACATTTCGCTGGACGATATTCAGTCCCAAATGTGACAGGGGGCGAGCCTGTCGCCATACACCGGGCTCGTGTTATGTAGCAGATGACATACAATACGCACATATGTTCACACAATGAACAAATTGGCGCGTGCCGTCGGCTGGGTTCAAACCCGCTCCCTCTGGCTTGAGAGGCGGACCTTCTCCCAACTAGGCTGCCATCGCTTCTACAACTATTGCAAAGAACAAAATAATAATACTACGTACCTATAGCTCAATTGTATCAAAAATATCTATTTGTATTGGATGTTTTGTTAGTACTAGCAGAATGTCCGCCACTACGTACCCAGTGTATGTATCCGGTATAAATTTACTCGATTCTTTCATAATTATTGTTCAAAATTATATCTGAATCGTGTAGTTTTTTAACTTTGTAACATTTAACAAACCATACAATATTATTAGTACGCACCTAATGGTAAATTAAGGTAATTAAAATTGTTATTACCATTGTTATACAATATACCCAAAAATAATGAAATTTACCATGTTGTATCATTTAATGAATACCCGTAGTTACACAATCATTCCAACACCCTGTATAAGTATTTGTCCTAATAAGGATAACAAGTAACCTATGTGTCAATCCAGGGCATAAGCTAACTCCGTTCCAAATATCATCCTCATCCGTCTAGCCGTTTAGGTATGAATAAGTAAAGTACGAGTATATACCTAACTTCTACACACACTCGCAATCTTTTGTATTTATGAGTGTGAAGTGTGATAAAATGGAAATAATGACACTACAGGTAAAATGAAACTAATGCCACGACTGCTTACACATCAGAAATACAACAACTCGTGGACATGAGATTTGTTGTCTATTGGCTTGAACGGCATTTCAAGCGATATTTCGATTTCCTAAAAAATGGGTGTTTAGGTACTCGATACCATAACGTGACTGACGGGTGAAAGACGTGCGCGCGGCGCATCGCACACAACTTTTGTGTCGCGTGAATGAATACTTCGCGCTCCCAAAAAGTGCGGCCTGAGGTTGAGTAAAATACCTAAAGTTCTGGGAAAGCCTCGCCTTAACAAAAACTTAAAAAAATATTTCGAGCGAACACCAACTGACAGCACATCTACCACAAAACTCCGTACAAAACATGGCGGCACCGGGCCACGCGAAGCTCATCTCATGACGTCTCATAAAAATGTTACCAAATTTCAGAATAACAAAATATTATCTATCCTTTATAACGCATTCAGTAGTTGCATAATTAAAAAGAGACAAAATGATATTTCACATTTAAGTGTCGATTTCATATATTATATATAAATTTATAACATTGTTTCTATATTTTATTTCTCTAGTTAAAATAGGGCCTCTCCATGTATTTCCTTCTTCATTGATTTGTTAAACATTAAGCGACATCTAGCAGCGAGTAGGTAAACTACTTGCATTTGAAACAGTGGCCCTATTCGGAGATTTGAGATTTTCATCTCACCTTTTTTGTCCTTGTTGCTCTCGTTTGAAACGTCATAGGTGTGAGAGTGACCAAGATAATATCTCATCTCATCTCATGCGCAGGAATAGCCCCCCAAGATAAAATCTCATCTCATCTCACGCATAGGAATAGCCCTTCAGTGGGGCTATTCCTACGGGTGAGATGAGATGAGATTTTATCTTGGTCACTCTCACACCTACCTATGACGTTTCAAACGAGAGCAACAAGGACGAAAAAAAGTGAGAAGGAAATCTCAAATCTCCGAATAGGGTCCCAGGTCGCATTCCTCAACAGAACTCGTGAAATTGTGCGAGCAAAATTACCTAAATCTCCGTTGTTTTGAAAAATATCCAAAAACTGCTTTCGCAAAAAAAATATCTGTAGGTACAAGGAATTATCGAACCTATACTCTCAAAATTTCAAAAGAATCGGTTAAGAAATGCGACACGTAGAGGAAGACAAAGATCCGGGACCCTATTCGGAGATTTGATATTTTCATCTCACTTTTTTTCGTCCTTGTTGCTCTCGTTTGAAACGTCATAGGAGTGAGAGTTACCAAGATAAAATCTCATCTCATCTCACGCGCAGGAATAGCCCTCCAGTGGCCCTATTCGGAGATTTGAGATTTTCATCTCACCTTTTTTCGTCCTTGTTGCTCTCGTTTGAAACGTCATAGGTGTGAGAGTGACCAAGATAAAATCTCATCTCATCTCACGAGCAGGAATAGCCCTCCAGGACAGAGGTCCGCATATGGATATGTCGCGGTCACACTAACGGGAAACGCCGATAATTGTGGCGATGATGGACGTTGAACGTTAGTGTGGCCACGACTTTTCGCGTTAATTTTACTACGTCGTTAACATTGCCGTTTCACGTTTTAGCATTGACGTTGACCGTTCAAGTATGGCCACCCAATTTAACGCGTTAAAATTAACGTCATGATTAACGGAATAATTGTCGCGATGATGGGCATTGGCGTTTCTTTGTCGTCCTCTATAGATTGAATTTCTACTTTTTGTTACTTGAAATTTTGTAAGCAGGTTTTTTTTTTAACTGTTTAAGGTACAAAAATAATTAACAAACTACACTTAAACTTAAATAAAATAATTTAGAAAAAAACATTTTAAATTTGCTAATCCAAAGTAAGTTAATTAATTTAAACTAATCCAAGCATTGTACACAGCGTTGTTAAGATAACTCATATTGTACGTCAACCACTAAATATTTTGTACTAAAGAGTATTTTTTTTGAAATTACAAATTTAGATGAAAAATATCGAGCTCGTCACATGCATCAGTTCAGTACATAATAAATCATTACATAATTGGCACATACGATGGAGCGACTTGTTACGCCCCATGTTGTTTTTTTTAGGAAGGAATACTAAAAAGCGTGCGAGCAGGTCGACGATTAGACATCTTACGTGCAGTAAAGTTCGTAAGTAATTCCTCACTTAGCAAGCCGTTCACAATCTTGTGGAGGTTTGATAATTATAAAGATTTTTTTTGTTGTCACTGAGCCACTATTAATACCTATTAGTGAGATAGATCTACGGAATTATACCATGAGCCTACCTCAGTATAGTCAATGGTAGTGAACCTGCCTTCTGCGCTTGGGGGCGAGCGAGGGATGGATTCTCACCTAGGACAAACATTCATATGTGATGAACATTTATGTTTTATTTTAAGCGGGAAAATAGCCAGGCAGTGGTCAGTGGATATCGAGTTTGCAGGGGGCCTACCATAACATCTTATTCCCATGATGATTACGTTTTGTTTTCGACGCTGCACGACCGTGGACCTTATAGCGAGGCGATACGATTCGCGGTCGTGCGGCGTCGAAAACAAAACGTAACCATCAAGGTAATGAGATGTCATGGTAGGCCCCCAGAAATCGACCGTCGCTTACGCAATGCAGCATTGCTTATCTCCCAAATTTTAACCTTGAATTTCAAACATTTAAAAAAATCAACCATTTACAAGCAATGTCTGATGCGTTGCTTTGCTTTATACCAACCAAAAATAGATAGAGTTAAAATATAAAGTAGACAGCTAAACGTAGTTTCTCGTAAAGGATCTTTCATGTTGCGGGTCGCGGGCTCTAAGCCACGGTAGTGTCAGAAGCCAAGTCCGGCTGTTCTAGAGACGCACTACGGTAGTGTTTCAATATTTTTTAAAACTGACTGTTTATGTAGGTACCTATTACTCGTATAATTATCTAACTTTATTATTTTTTTACTTTATTAAACCTATTCCTTATACACATATACATACTTTATAACTTTAAGCAACGGAAATATTCTAGGATATTATTTACATACTTTATAACTTTAAGCAACGGAAATATTCTAGGATATTATTGTATATGTTACCGGAAATGTATGTAATTCCTAAAATCGCCGGGAAATGTGTAAAACAAATTAAATTAGACACATTTCCTAGGAAATTTATACATTTCCTAAATAGCAATCGGAAATGCAAAATATTTGAGATATCAATGGGTCTTCTTAATGCAGAGGATGTACCGAGGACGGAGATGGCACTACGATCAGTTGCTAACCTACTATCCACTGGAGCCGGTCAGGGATTTAAAAACCAAGTTTTACCATGGGGCAAACCGTAAAATCACGACACACTGGAGTTTTTGTTCTCAAGTGTACGAATTAATGATTTAAATTAGGTATACTATTATTTTATTTTTAGCCTGAAGTGTCCCATTGCTGGGTAAAGGCCTCGCTTCCCTCGTTCCGACTGCCTGGGTTCGACTTTGGTAGTCCAGTCCTTTCGGGCTTATTATATTATTATTTATTTTTAGTAAATTATTTTAATTGACTGATATCTCACCAACAAACACATTCTTAGGAGGTTTGGTGTCTGGTAGGCGGTCGGCCATAATCCCAAATCCAAACCTCTTAAATTAAAGTATATTGAACGTACTTGCTGTACCGACTGCACTTAAGTAAGAAAAGGGTAGAAGATGATGATGATGATTGACTGATTTCAACACTATTTTACATTATACATATTATACCCTCTTAATATAAGTCAGGACTTAATCTATTTTCCGTCCTTATTCCACTAGCTAGACTTGGCACAAGCTTTCTTCTCATTCCATGGCATCGTGCCATCAGGTTTTGGCTTAGATAGATATGTAGATACTTTTTATTTGCCGACTGCTTGGCTGACATCAATTTTCGATAAGAATGAGATTGTTGATTGATTGGCAGCCCGCATTGCATCTTTTGGAAGGAAGGCGGAGGAAGGCGAAGGAAGATCGTTTGCCAGGTGTTTCATGAAACACCTGGTATACGATCCTGTGCCGCTTACTACTGGCTTAGCAAATATGTATCATGATACATATTTGCTAAGCCAGTAGTAAGGTATTATAAACTATATGGAAGTAGGTCCACTTCGAATTTTTATTAAAAATGTACTGGCTGGTAAATTATATACTTACCTGTGAATCTTCAAACTTAGGTATGTAAATTAAGGTCTTTGCGGTAATATTCCTGTCATATGTATGACAGATAGCATGGCATGCATGCAGCATCATGTTAGGTAGGTAACTTCTTACCCTAAAAAACTTAGATAGTAAAAATAATGCATCCAAGAATTGTCTTGTGTTACGATCGTATGATGTCAATTTAACACAAATATTTATGCAGAGATCACGAAACTTTGAGAGTATTTCTTAAATATTGGTTTTATAGAAGCCAAGTATTTGCGGCTCATAGGCAAGTGCTTAGAAACATAGCTAACTGGCAATGGTTTGAGTTGTTAATACTTAGGTACCTAGACTCCACAGGTTAGGGACTAGCTTGATTGTAAAATAGACATTCCAAATCATATCTATAATCCGGGGGATATCTATTCAAAAGTGAGAATGGTAGGTACTGACTGTGTGTTGCTTGTAAAATGGCTGAACATAGACATAGAAACCCTATGTACGCAATGGGAAGTATTCTGTGGGCGTTAAAATATTAATAACCTACCTTGAAAGAAAAGTAGATATGTACCTAAGGCTCTTAAACTTAAGAAATGTGTATGTACTGTTCCTATAGGACAGCGGGTAAAACCCCAAAGCTAAAACAATGGCTTAAAACTATTTATGTAGATAAACACAATTATAATTTAAACTAGTTGCTTACTACTAAGTCCATAAGTACGACTATACCGTCTCTACACCGTAAAATAACAGTTTTAACAAGTGAGTTGAGCACTAATGAACAAAATGTCACAATAATGTTCACAGTTGATATTTCGTTGGTAATTAGCGCGGCGCAGGCGGCATGTGCGGGGAGCCCGAGCCCCCCCACGCGGCGGACACACTGGCGCGGCGGCCGCGGCGGCCCGGAGCGCACCCCGCCGCCGGCCGCGCCGGCCCCGGCCTCGCCCAGCCAATAGCAGCGCTCCGCGCGCGCCATAGGGCCGCCCGCCGGGCCCGGGGCGGGGCCCGACGAGTGGCCGCGGCCCGCGCCGGGGGCTCCGGCCGCCACTCTCGCCCCGAGAGCCACTAGAGGCTGAGCCGTCGAGTGGCGTCGAGTGTCGGCCGGTCGGATGTCCGCGGAGGGCGGCGGCTACTCGCCGTGTCCGGCGGAGGCGCTGCCGGAACTGAGCGCCGCTGAGCTGGCGATGAGCTTGTCGCCCAAGTCGGCGCTGCTGCAGCAGAACCTCTCCCAGCTGCACCTCCAGCATTCCACGCCGTTCTCGGTGACCGACATCCTGTCGCCGATCGAGGAGTACCGCAAGCTGGAGCTGGCGAACAACCCGCCGTCGCCGTACAGGTGCGTGGATCGATCGGCCCGAGGGGGGGCGCCCTCCACCCGCTGATTTTTCGAGTGGCGAAGGTCCCGACGAGAGTGCTCGAGCCGCGCTCCGACTCGAAGGATATAGTTCGGTGACGTTTGTTTGTGCAGGTATGTTGTGATCGGCGGTCAAGTGATGATGCGGTGTGAGTGTGCGGTCAATGATGTGCCATGCTCGGCGAGAGCACTTATCGCACACTTCGGCTATCGGCGTATAACGATTAAATCTATTTTTAACTTTCTTTGCCGGGATGATACAATTATTTTTAAATAAATGAAATCGAATCGGAGGAACAACAATGGACCGGAGTTGACGCCTTGCGGGACGCCCGCGCGTGCCACCGCTGCCGTGAGACATGGCGGTGGAAGCTTATTACCATAAGTAGGTACAACCGAATTAATTCATTCGCAGCTAATTAACCCGTGAAGTGATTAACAAACATTCCCAAGAGGCTGTTCATTCATTAGTAAACATGATCAAACGCCATTCACAATTATACGGGATCGTTGGTTTCTGTTGACATCCGTATTTAATTTTAAAATTTCTTTCGTAAATTCTATAAATGAAAAAAATATTTAAAATGTAGAACAATACTTTACGACACAACTTTTTACTTGAATAAAATAATTTGAAAAACTTTTTTTAAATTTTCTTACGTAATTTAAACCACATGCAAATTGTAAACTTAGGCCTAAATGGATCACCTTGTGTGTTCCCTGTGCTCCTTAGTCAGTGGTTTAAAATGAAAAAGTTTTTGGCCATTTTAAAACAATTTGATTGCAATGTGAATGATCAGTTTTTTTTTCATATTTTAGGGTAGACACCTATAATCATTATTCTAGTCAATATGTTAACTTTACAAGTTTGAAAGTACTTATACAATTTAAAATTACATCGTAATTTTACCAATAATTGTTTAGTAGTTTTTTCAATGCTAAAAGTAATCCAAAATATTAGTATGAAATGTTTTAAAGTTTTTTTCCAATTTTAACATTTAAAAAAAGAAATGGAAATCTAACTGACAAGATAACACCCGGTAACACGCTAAAATCCTAACTAAATAAAAAAAACCTAAAATACAATACTAATTGCTATCCTAGAGTCAGTAGATACATATACCTGTGCGTGAGTACCAACAACAACCTAACAGGATCTCCTAGTGCCGAGTTGACGTAATTACATTTAATTAAATAAATACCAACCAGTTTACAAAAAAATAGGTAAACAATTACTCGAACACGCAATATGTTAATTTACTTGAATTTGTTTGCTCTATGACAGAATTTCAACGTGTTTATCACCAGTGACCTATTGCCTGTTTAGATAGAGAAAAAAATAAATCATATGTAGGTAAATTGCAAATCAGAAATATTACATGAATACTTAGACATTTTTAAAACATTCATAATTCATAAATCCCATCAAAAATATTACTCTAAAAAAAAGTCAAGTTTGGAACGAATCTAGAAGTAGACATCTGCCACTCAATTTAAACTTCTGCAGGTGTCATCGATAGGTACTCATCTTTTGTAATACCTTGTGTTATTGTTGCAAAAATTAACTTATTATTATTCTAATAAATTAAATTGCCAAATTTAATAAAAGCATTGAGGTCATATGTTCTGTAATATTCTAAAAGAGCTGTTTAATTAATTTTAATAAGTAAAAAAAAAAAGTACATATTTGAATTTGATTAAGTATCAGATGCTCGGATGCAGCTTCTGTATTTATCTATTACCTGACAACTTAGTTCTATGACTTGTAATAATTTGTCTTGTTTTCCGAAAGAAAGCAAACCTTAAATATTCTCTATATCTAGGCTCGAATTGATAAAATACTTAAGATTTCAAATAAGATTGAGAGATCCAAACAAAACCCTAGCAACTAAAAAATAATAAGTGAATCGGTGCCTACTATAAAGAAGTATTTTCATTCGAAAGAGAATAATGTCATTTTATAAAGAGTGACGATTTAAGAGAGATAAGTTGTTTGTAAGCGATTTGTTTTAGTTGCGATAATTTCTTGTAAGTTGCTTACTATATAAACAGAAAAACAAGTACATCCCTAAGTGCCTCTTTGTCCAAAAAACGGCTCTTCTTTAGGCCTAATTTATATCACTGACTATCACTAGGCTTTATTATCACTGTTCTTAAATGTAGTACGTATTGTCACACTACTTAAATACTACTTTACTATGTATAATTTCATTTAAAAATTGTGTACATATCAGTAAACTCTAAATTCTTAAAAAGCAAGTAGATACCAGTCCATGCTCCAAGTTTCTCAACCAGGATCCAAGTCAGAATAAGCAATGAAGACCGTTTTGAAATAAATATCTTGCAGTATAACTTAGCAAGCAATGCAATTTGGTAATACCAATAAGCTACCGTGGCGAAACTTCGCGCCCCTAGCCACAAAACACTAGAGACTGGCTAGCATTTTTAAAATTAAACATCTCAAAGAATAAGTGTTTATTTTTTGCCGAGTGGGTGTCGAGTCACACCTATGATTTTTCCGCTATTTAAAAAGTAAACACCAATTTGCATAAAGGTCAAATAAAATCTTTTATATTATTTTACGAAGCTTAACCGTATGACATAATTTGGTAAACCAAAAAAAACTTTTAAGTTATTGGACATGATACTTCAAAGCAAGGAGTTTATGTCAGTGTTAAAGGATAATTGAGATTTTATGTAATGATCACCTTGAGCCACAACAAAAAAAGTATTTACAAAGCCTAATCAGTTTGTTTATTTCTTTTTTTTTTTGCTGTTGCATGATAATCAGTTGTAACTAAGCCAAACTTGGCGTTGGCACTACCGTATTTTTCATTCTTACAAAACCAAAAGTTAATTTTACTCTGAATTAAACATTTTTTTAAATTCATAATCAAATTAAACAGAAACTAAATTTAAGAATAACAGTTTGTTAATTAAAACGATCCCCAATTAGCGCTGTCCTAAAACGTTTCACAAATTTCACCGCGCTGTCAAAATTCAATTTGTCAAGCCAAACATCGTAATGGCTCCAGCAGGGGTGTCCTAACCGACTGCCAAACTTAATCATCGATTATTTCGTACTTTAGCCTTATTTCAAGTGGCATAAGTCGCAAAGTCGGCTAAAAAAGGACTCGGCGGGTGTTAAAGCGTTTGGATGGATGGAGATTAAATTGTGTAAATAGGGATTAGGAAGCTAAACCGGCATTGTCTGAGTGACGAGTTGGCGCCCGTGGAATAACGAGAGCTGCGTGTGGCAGATTTGGGTTGGGAGAGTTTATAGCGGGAATGACGGTTAATTTTAGGATAGATAAGTACAATAGATAGAAAGATAATCTTTATTGTTCACACCAGAAATTACAGATCAAAAGGATGACAACGAAGAGCTGAAAACTAGAGTAACCATAAATCAAATGTCTTTATTCAATTGGGTATCGAAGATATTTATGAACGTCGAAGTTATAAAAATTACTCTACCACCTAGTTCAGAAAAAGGCCACTGCCCAGAAGAGCAAGAAACTGAGGGGCATATTTTTGATTGAGTACCTATCTCCGCTAATTTGAAAAAAATCTATCAACTGTCTAGACAATTTTTTTTTCCAAAGTACTCACTCACAAAGTTTTATGTGAATCAGTTAAGAAATGTAAACGAAGACAGAAATCCGGACAGAGAACTAAACAGAATTCGCACATAAATCCGGACATACGAAAGCATATTTTTGTTGAAGCTAAAGCAGAGACGCTTCGCTCGCTAATACTCGCTCGTTTGACTTAACGTAATTGCTGATTTTCTAAATTAAAAATGAAAACAATTTGTTTTTATCAAAAGTGTGTAATTTAATTTTTAAATTGAAGTGTTCTGGTGGTATCAGGAGTATCTTATATAGTAGAGGTTCCGTAGAAAAACAAATAACCACCTAACCTTTAAATTTGAACAGTCAAAAATATATAATATTGCCATGTTACATTTATTAATAAATAAAACAAAAAAGTTACGTTTACATTTTCCCTAAAAATGTACTATACTTACATCCAATCCAAGTCATGTTCTAAATTGCTTTATTGATGCGTTAAATTTGCCTTTGTCCACTGTGTATTTTTGCTACAAATAAGTTCCTGTCACGCTTCATCAGTCTAAAACTAACCCCAGCCCCGGTCAGCAGGTCTAACTCCTCCGGGAGCAGCATCAACTCGCCGCTGGGTCCAGCGGGCTCCTGCGGGATGGCGGCCAACCCGTACGGAGTGCCGCTGTACGGCGGAGCGCCGGTGCAGGGCTACGGCTGTGGTCCGGCCGACCTGCCGCACTACGGAGACATGCGCGGGGCCGGCTGGTACCCAACGTCCAACGACCCCAGGTTTGCCAGTGAGTCGAAGGATTTTATTCACTTTAGAGCTTATTTAGAATTTGTAAGATTACGCAATTACTTAGGGCGTACGCTAAATCTACCGCGGGCGTCCGCTGCATGCGTCCACTCGTCGTGCGTGTAAAAATCCGTCGTAAACATCACATCACTTAGTAGTGCTCCTACTATTTTTTACTAGGTACATGTATACACACGAGTAGGCGCCCGCGCAGTTTCAGATGGTTTCAGCGTATATACGCCCTAAGAAGGGAAAACTTACTTGGCTTGTGTCTTAGTGGCTAAGTTTAGTACTTAGATATCAAATATGGTTTAGGTTTACGGCTAGGTACTCCACACTATTCTCAATATCGAATTATCAAATATCGCAATTATTGGTAATCTCTTTTTAATAACGAATTTAATTTACTTTGAGTTAGAATGTCAGGTTGCGTGTTGTTCATATTTTCAACGTCATATCTAAGCTTTTGGGAAACTACGTTAAATCTATTTTATTGAAGAAATGACACAAGATTAGATTACTATTTAATTAGGAATCAGCTCCTTACAATAAATAAGGTTAATTGAATTTGATCCAAAGATTTAACATACCTACTTAGGCGTATCTTTTAGTGGAAAGTAGAGTTCATCTACCGAAAACTTCATGTTTGTTTTGAATGATGATTTAGAAAGATTATAAACTAAATTACGCCTGAATAACTGTGACAAAAAACCGTTTGTCGTGCGTAAGGAGTCATTGAAAAAAAACACATGGAAATGAATGGCGGTCGGTGTCGTCACCACATTTTGTCGCGTCGTCGTGTCGTCTATGGTGTGAAAATTGATTAAGAACGATCAAGAATGATGGTTTTTTAATTCTGACACAACTACGGAACCCTACCGTAAGCGTATCGCGAGACTCACTTGACGGGTTTTTAAACATATAGGTTTAAAATGGCGGCTATGTTAAAATCGCATGTAACTGTTTTACTCACGCGAGCACAAAGATCGATCGAGTTACAAAGGTAGCAAGTATAAAGGCAATAGGTTATCCTCATTCCTCACCTATAAACCCACCTATCTAGGTACCAACAATGCGTCTGTACGGCCTGAGATATATAGGCCGGACGTAAGGTGGTGCGGACAAAGTTTCAGAGGCGGTCCCGTTTCAAAACTTTAACATTAACACATCGTCACGCCTTTCACCGAGGGAGTTGGTACAGGTGTACAACACCCACACTTCGCCGGACAATATTTAGTCCCTAATGTGGCAGGGGGCGAGCCTGTCGCCATACACAGGGCTCCAGTCATGTAGCAGATGACATACAATTCGCACATATGTTCACACAACGAACAAATTGGTGCGTGCTTTTCGCTGGGTCCGAACCCGCTCCCTCTGGCTTCAGAAGCGGGCCTTCTTTAAAACTTTTTCAGATAAAATGTAAAAAAGCGACCTGTTTTGAATTATACACAAGTGAAGTGGTGCAGTTACGCTGCTTTGCAGTTTTCAAGCCTGAATCGTGTCCGCGCCGTATCCTTGCCTTACGTCCAAACTTGCCTCTATAACTTAGGGCTAACTTCGTACCTGTGTGTATAAGTGTCCTGATATATATTATTTTGATATATTATATATACCTACGTTATGCCCTGCCCAATCGTGTGTCCAGGCTCTTTACTCCCAATTCTGTTTTTTTTTTTAGTTTTAAGATTAAAATGAGACTTCAGATTTGAAATAATTCGTACTAATTAACTGTTACCAAAACTCCGCTGAAACCTCTTTTTGTGTGACAAATTACATCCGCACACTGATATTAAAAAATCTAAATTACCTAACTCTGTCTGTCTGTCAGTCTTTTCACGGCTAGACGGCTTAACGTATCTTGATGTTTGATAATTAGTTACAGTATATTACGAGGAAGGGTTTTGGACACTATTTTCTGAATAAACGCGACCGAAGCGACGGGTAACAGCTAGTCATAACTCGTACTCTACAATAGCAAAAAAATATTTTCCGGATAACGACAGCTGTTTCGGCCACACTGACGGGAAACGCCGTTAATTATCGTAACAAATTCGTGCCCAAAACAACGTTTGACGCGATAATTAACGGCGTATATCTTCTTAGTGTGACCACTGAGTGAGATACCTATTTTATGTGCAAAAAATACTAATATCATCGTTACTTCCCAACGGACCTAGATAAAATGGAAACAAATACATATCTGCTGGCAGTGGTGTATTACAACTCCAAAACATCGCCGGGCGATATTCAGTCCCAAATGAGACAGGGGGTTAGCCTGTCGCCGTACACCGGGCTCTAGTTATGTAGCGATAACATTAATAACGCACTTAATTATGCTTATAAATAAAGAAATTGGTGCGTACTCTCTGCTGGGATCGAACCCGGTCCCTCTGGCTTGAGAGGCGAGCCTTCTCCAACCAGGCTATCGTCACTTATAAAATGAACATAACATATATCATCACGCCTTTTTCTGAGGGGGCTGGCAGAGGTGTACAACACCTACACTTTGCCGGACGATATTCAGTCTCTAATGTGACAGAGGGCGAGCCTGTCGCCACACACGGGGCGCCAGTCGTGTAGCAGATGACATATAAAACAATACGCACATATTATGTTCACACAACGAACAAATTGGTGCGTGCCTTCAGCTGGGCCCGAACCCGCTTTCTCTGGCTTGAGAGGCGGGCCTTCTCCGGCTAGACTATCATCGATTCATAAAATGAGAAACAGTAGAGAACAGATCTCCGTAACAGCAATAAATTCCTTGTTTACCGATGCACTTCAATAAACTGTCTCGAATTGCAAGCTCTCTTCGTCCGTCGACAAACACCATTAGCCGTACAATGGCGGGATCATAAAAAATATTCAAGCAAATATGGCGCCCTCGCTTGTCTCGTGTTGAGGTAACGCAGATATGTCACACCTTTGAAGTGGTGTAGGAAAAAGTTGTTGACCTACTACCGACTTTCAATTTTCATCTGGAGAAATTGGATTTGGGAATTGTCGTAGGTACAAATACTCGTAGTTACATCATTTTTTTATGTAGGGATTTTTTTATCACAAGTAGGTAATTAATCCAAACATTAAACAAAACTTTTAAAAAATAATTAAACCATAAATAAATTATATTTGATAAATTTAATAAACCTCTACCAGGGACCCTATTCGGAGATTTGAGATTTTCATCTCACTTTTTCTCGTCCTTGTTGCTCACGTTTGAAACGTCATAGGTGTGAGAGTGACCAAGATAAAATCTCATCTCATCTCACGCGCAGGAATAGCCCCCCTGGACGAGATATAGATATAATACGCACCTAAATTTATTTTTATATTTCAACTTAATTTTTTTTTTAATTTATGAAATAGGTAGGTAATTAACGCAAGGGTTGATTTTTAATTGTTTACACACAGTGAAACTAAATTTATTTTCCATCTCTCTTAATTTTAGGCCTATCTTGAGATTTATCTACCTACTTAGGTCCGTATTCAAAAACGACGCTCAGTCGTGAATTTCGATTTAAAACGTAAGTTTTTATGTATGGTAAAACCAGTTTTAAATCGAGATTCAAGACATTTTAGCATGCGCGTTTAAATTATTTTTACTATTAAATAATCAGATTTTTTATCCGATTTTTTGTTACTAGCCGTTATGTTGTCACTTCTAATCAATGGTTCATTGTACTCGTCTCGGTGCTGCCAGTAATTTGATCGGTATTTACCCGGCCGTCGGGAGCGGTATTTGACAAAGTGCAGGTGCATCGGGTATCGAGTTATGTCATGACAAGTGCGTTGGTAACGATACGCATCGACTTATTGACATTTGGCGCATTTGACATTTGATCAGATTTGACAATTGGCAAAATTTATCTGTAGTGTCGACATTATTGTATTGCACTATTGTGTTTTGTGTTGACAAAGCAGAACAAGTGACCCTGTTAAAGTTCAAAACCCAACTACACATCTATCTTAGGAAACTTGAGTTTTTAAGGCGAATGTAACATCCAGCCGTTTGCCGTTTTAAAATATATACCTACAAGATACGCGCGAAAAACATAACCCTTTTTGGCAGTCGCGTAACAATTAAATTAAATAGAAGCCTACATATTTAAAAATTGACAAGCCATAAGTTAAATTCATGTTGTGCATAATATTGCTGTCTTGCCTGAAATAAATAAATTTTGAATTTGTATTAGGAGTAGGACCCTCTCCTGAGGTTGCTATCACAGATTTCTTTGCACTCAATAACCTAAAGGTTTTACCTGACTGACTCTTACCAACTTACAACGATCATGCGTGTTCATGACATTTATCACCATGACTACGAAACTCAAATTTCCCCACCAGCCACTCAACACGCGTTCATAATATTCTAACTAGCATCTTCAAGTATCCTGATCAATACAGATCGAAGCCCTGAACTAATTCCAAAGGCCCTCAAGTCAGCGACACCCGACGCCCCTCAAGACAAAGCTGTACCTACCTCCGCAGTGTAGTAGGTATAGAAACCCGATAGCGGCTGATTTACCCGGTAGTCGGAGAAAGTACAAACAGACGACCAGTAATCGGAGGTAGCTGGTTGCCAAGGACAAAGTTTATAGGCCTGTTAGAGCTGGCTGCCGCATTCTGTCTTGTCTGTTTGCTGGCCTATTGAATGTCATACTTAATGGAATACTATCAGTACTTACCTATTGAATTGAATAAATTCATAAAAGATATTTTTTTAATTTGATGGACAATATTTTAGTAGTATATCTAAACATAGTAACAGTTATTACTTAATTCATATTGTTTTTACCTACTCACTATTTATTATTGAATAAAAGGTAAGTATAAATAATAAATTAAGTAGCCAAGCACTCAACAATACAACAATAATACTTGAGTAACTTCGAAAACAAGGAAAATTTCTACTTTATCATACAACAATAGGGCGAAAACAAACCAGCTCTCCGTACCTAAGCTGCGTTTAATTGGATGGCTACTTACCTGCTAAGTATTGTGTTCTATTCAAAGAAGCCACCTACTTGAAATCAGTTCTAATTGCTCGTTTGTATAAAACAAGCTTCTTTGAAACTGAAATATAGAAAACATCTAGCAAAACTATGTTTAGACTCTGAAAAGGCTGGGCTTTAAATACTTACTTTCTACTTACGTAACAACAATGGTAATGCAGACTATTGCGTAACAAAAATCAATGAAACGGGAACTCCAAACAAGCAGAAAATTTACAAATAATTAAACAACAAAACGCGGCACGCTTCCGCCAAGATAAGTATCTCTAAGAACAGATTAAAACGGTAAACCCGAAAGTGCTGTCCAAGCAGAAAAAACATGCTCTCGAATACCGTCCACCGAATTATTAGACAAAGAATGTAATGTAAAAGAAAGAGTGGACCAGTACGCTACCCTGAGGCAGGCCGCGCGTCGCCGTCGCCCGTACCTGCGCTGCAAGGGAGCCGTGTACGCAGAGACAAAATAAGCAATTCCATCCGATCGGTCCCGTGTTTGTCCACCACTAGAGTCTTGGCTGGGTAAACACAAGGCCTCACGTCCGCAAATACCATGAGGTCGATGGAGTCGGACGCTCTCGCCCCGTCCACGCTTCAAATTATTTTTGTCTATGTTAATGCAGCACACGTATACGAATAAATATGACGCTCTTCAAACGTTGTTACTTAGACAAAAGTGGTTCTTACCACAGAGTGCTGTCTAAATACTGGTAATTTTTGTAAATAAAACATGAGTTAGAATGTGTGGAAAAGACACGGTAATGCTTCCGACTGTCATTTGGTTGTATAATGTTGTTTCTTTAAAATAACAAAGTTATGAAATACTGGGTGAGAAAGTGCAGATACGATCGAGCATTTTTGTAACAAAATGATTACGTGCAAAATCAAATACCACATATTTTTCTGCCAAACACACCGATCTCCACTTCGAAATAGCGAACGACAAGGTAATCAGTGAGTTAAAAAGCTCGATACCTGCAGCGTTTTCAAGTGTTGTCATACATCAAACGGAGTCACTAGCACTCGCACGCGGTCAGCTAGCTGAAATTAAAATCGCCGCGGGGAAAAACAGACCTACATGGAAACTAAGTGTGTGACACACTTAGTTTCCATGTAGGCGCGGCTAATGTGCGGAGAGTGGACGCGTCACAGACAGGCGGCCGCAGTTTATCTTTCTTTAGTGCGGCAACACTGAGGGAAATAGCCGCGAAAATGTTTGCTATTTCATTCGGTGACAACTGCAACTGCGCACGCTGAAATTGTTATGTTTCAAAATGTCCCTAACATTTTAAATTGTTGAGCTTTAGCATATTAAATCCTTTCTGATTCGTTTTTAAAGAGACTGTAGGTATTATACCTACTATTATATGTAGTTAGGTAAATTATAAATATATATATTGTAATTTATATCAATCATCTCAATTTGGTCTTGACATTCCTAAGCTTATTATTAACTGTTTAAAAACTAAATGACGGGTTTATCATCTAGGTATCCAAAATAAAATTTACAGCCTTCAAATTTGTACCCAAGAACAATTTATTTAAGACTAGATGCGCCTTGCGGTTTTACCTGCGGTTAAAAAGTACCCTATGTATCAATTCAGTGTTTAAGCTACCTCCATACCACATTTCATCAAAATACGTCCAGTCCATCCGTTTGATCGTGAAGAAGTAACAAACATACACTCATTACGCACTCACAAATTTTTCCCTTTATAATATTAAGTAGTGTGAGGATGCAAGACAACAGATTGTTATCAAAGTTATTTCAGATAGATATTTTATAAAATTCAATCTCAAAACTTTCCAAGGCGTGAAACCCTCCCGCAACAAATTCGTAAAGTATGAACTGCAGCTCGTCTCGCCCTGCACCCGCGCCGCGTCTGATGACAGATCCGAGGGGAGGATGTAACACAATACGTCTATTATTGCCGATGTTTATTCACGCACAATTTGCTGGAGTTTATTTAGCGTTGGCAACACTCGCGGCCGGGTGGCTTCACGTGGGGTGATCTAGATAAATAATGCGATTAATCTGAACTCCATGCAGGTCGTTTATTAGTTATAGTTTGATCCTTGAAACTTTTTTATTTAAATCTCGAAATAGCTCTATGTTATTGTCTTCATGATCAAATCAATAATTGACCGAGCAAAACGAGGACTTTGAATATACTGGGACAACTCAGCGTTTGTTTTTCCGATGAAGAAATGGCGAGTTTAAATAGTATCGTTAATTCCGAAATTTTTCAGACGTGTAGTTATTAGAACATAATGTTTATTTTTTTGTTTAAGTTTGTATATTAAGAGCTAAAATGTCGAAGGTTGCGAGGTATGCGAGGTCTTCGTTGTACTGCTAGGATTGTATGTACACTAGCTAAGTATTTAACTGTATTTATTATCGTGTAATAAAGAACTTTTGCAATTGAAATTGAAATTGAGGTCTCTGTTGGAGGAAAACTCTTAGTAGATTTTGTTGTAGGATACGTGTCAAATAACTCTATAAGTCTACATGCATTTAATAATTGTTATGACGCAGTCAGCGGCGTTTCGTCTACTAAAGCTGTCAACCAGTTTTCTTGAAACGATGATAAAATTGTAAATATATCAATCAATTAGGAGGATTTATAACAAACTATACTAGGTACCTACATCATATCGAGCAATTAAAGCCGATTACATTTAAAAATACGCAGGGCCCGTTATAAACATCTACAAACTAATCAGCAATCACACACACCTCAAGTAGTATGGAAAACAGTGAACCCAAACAATTAATTATACGATTCTGACACCTGACTGTTTAAAGCAGAGGTCAAGAAGTGCTCGAAATTAGCCACAGCTACGTGACCACTGGCTACCGTCCGTCGTAAGACGCGGCGACGACTCGCACAATATTTACACTCCACTAATGGATCTCGGGACGTGTATTTTGAAAGTAAGATTTTATAGATGTAAATAATACCTATAGTAGCTATTAACTACCGCACCAGTCATTTGCTATATGTTTTTCAGGAAGCTAGATTTATTTATTTATTTATAAAGATACGCCAACAGTACATCATACAGTAGACATCAACAGTAGATCATATTACACTTTCAAAATTAAATTGCTACACACATGGAGCTGAAATGAACACCCTTTATAGGCGTATACAGCATTTGCATTATTCAGTGGTAAAAAACAACAACAATTATTTAAAGATTTAAAAAATCTTAATACATAGAAACAAACGTGAAAGTAAGTTAAACAAAACAAATGCGACATTATGAAAAAGGATCTAAAGGGACTTGATTAGTTTGGTTAGATTCTGCTAACAAAAATAAATGTCAATGAAAGTTTTAAAAGTGTACCTAAGTAGGTAGATATAAAAAATGTGTGCCAATTATACATTCAAGAAAACAGCACAGTATTTTTTTTAACCTCGCACGGAGTAGCGTTCTTTTTTTACCCATGAACACGGGTAATTCTTTTAGTAAGTAGCATCCCCAATTCAACTGTCAAAATTAGCGAGGAACTAGTGATGGCGGCTAGTTAAGCTCACTCGAATAGGATATGGAAATGGAACGAATTTATCAATACAGAAGTGGATTGGTTTCACAATCGGGAGTCAAAATAACTGCCCCGTCAATAAGCTGGCCGAGCTGACAATTGCTCTAATAACAAATAAATAAAAAGTCGATGAAGTCCGTCGCTGATTGGAATCAAACCCGCTAGTTAACCTTGGGAGTCCGGTTGATGACCTCCCGATTGCGTGAAATTAGCTCTGGGGTGGCACCCGTTGAACGAGATACCTATATACAGTTGCAAATGAAAAGAAATCTGTTAAAGATGAACAAATAACTGGGTACTGGGGAACAAATGACTGCCTCGGTGGCTCAGTCGGTAGTGAACCTGCCTTTCTGATCTAGGGGGCGTGGGTTCGATTCCCACCTAGGGCAAACATTCATATGATGAATATTTGTGTTTGTTCTGTCTGGGTGTTAATATCTATTTAAGTATGTATTTAAAAGTATATAAGTAAATATATCAGTCTCTGGCCGCCATAGTACAAGCTTTGCTTAGTTTGGGGTCAGACGACCGTGTGTTCAAGTGTCCCGAATATTTATTATTATTATTTATTATAAATAGATAAAAAAAAATGTTTAAAGTAGCTATTTTTAAATTCCAGTTCTTTTTTGGTTTTCCACAACTTCTTTATCTTCTCTTCCCTACAATAATATATAAATCGCTTTCCGGGTCTGTTTATCTGTCTGTACATTCGCGATCGCCGATCGTTTTGATGTGATTTTCACCATCAGTTTATAGGTGCCACCAACCGTGCGAAGGCAGGACGGCTCGCTAGTAAATTATAAACATAAAGAAGTAGAAGAACATGAAAGTAACATAGGTACGTAGGTATAGCGCCGCCGCCGCGTTATTTTTGTTGAACCATCGTCATAGAATTTTCCCTATAAGCTGTTAGATTTTTGTGCCTTTTGTGAACTAAACTAAATTTAACGGTTCTAAAAATACTTTTCACTCATAAATTCTAAACATAATAGATGAAAATATTAAATTTCAGAATCATCTTAGTTATGTAATTACCTAATTGGTAATAAATAACCTAACTATGCTGTCCACACCTAACTAGGTTTGTACAAAACACAACAGATCCTCACCTAACTACTAGTAGGCTTGTACAAAAGTAACACTAAAACCTTGAATCTTGAACCCAGAAAGAATAAACTCAGCTAAAATTGTCACTCTACAAAGCTCCCAATGTCATTTTGTTGGAAGCTGACAAACTGACCAGGGGTGGTCAAGGGAGGATGGGCAGAAGGGCGGGGGGCGTATCACTGTCATCTATTCTGTGGCAGGGCAGGGGCGTGCAACTGACGGCCACTGTGACCGCAACTTGTGTAATTAGTTCAACTCAGGGACTACTGAACTCGTGGAAATTCAGATTCGGGGTCGAGCTTGCAGGCGGGTGTTATTAGGCCTTTTTGGGCCTATTTTAAGGATTGTATTGCGAGATCAAGCAGAGCCTTTTGAAGAACCTTTGTGGTATCAACTTATATTTTATCTGTCGCTATTGAAATGTACCTACTGTGTTTTAGACGGCACTTACTCAAATGTTAAAGTCTGAAGTCAAAGTCTGACTCGCGCGTCGATGGCGACGGTTTCGTTCCACACCTGCCATAATTACCGCTATAGGTTTAAGTAAAGGCTAAACAGTAATAGTTAATAAAGCAGGCATAATTCTCATCTTCCAATTCAGAATTTTCCCATCAATTCACATTCCTGTCAACCTCTTTCACGACAAACGGAATGGCTCGATTCAGAGATCACGTGTCGCACCCCGCCTGTCGCGGGCAGGCGGTCCGGTGTTGGTTCAATTACTGGACTGTTTGTTGTCAAAATATTATGCACACCTCGGACTCGGGGTAAAGAGGGTTGAGTTTCCGGAAATCGATCTGGAAAACTTGCCTACTTACTACATCTCTTAGGCCTAGTACAGGGAGCTGCGGGGCGTTGCGCGGCGCGTGCAGCGTGGCGTTGCTCGAAAAACAAAACATAAGGCCGCGTGAACTCGCTTCCACCTTCTTCTACCGTAGTGGTTTAAAAGATTAGATTAGCTTTTTATTTAGTTTAGTTTGGATTAGCTCAGTTAATTACATTTTAGTTTAGTATTCTACGAGTACCTGTCTGAATCTAAGGCTCTCATTTTATACATTAGCATATTAGCATGTTTGATTTGCCCATAGACCTAAGATTTTTTTTTTCTCCGCAAAAGACCAACGAAGCGTGGGACAGAGAAGTCTCCGTCGAAATGTAAACTCCACAAGAGAGAAAGAGGTCGCCTACAAATAAAATGTTAATCAATAATTCTTTTGTCATTAATGACAGCGAGCCACCTGGGAACACGCAAAAATTCCTATGATTTATATTTTTACTAAAATAATTATAAATAGACTCAAAAAAGAGCAATTGTAACTAAATGCAGTTATGTCATCTTGTGAGTTTAGCAATTGTGATGTGAATCCAAGATGTAACCCACAAAATTTGTCGTTTCATGGGTAAATATGAAAATTCCATTGTGATGTTTTTGTCTAAATTTTGTCTAAAACATAACATAAATTGGTTCCAAAAACCGATTTACCAGCGGTATGTTGTTATCATTTCTTCGTAACATCTATATTTCCTAGATGAAAGCAGAATTGGTGATGAAATTCAGCATTAAAATATTAGATTTACGCTCGATTTTCACTAGAGATGGATAAAAAGATGACGTCATTATTATCGATAGTTTTTATCAAAGTTCATTAGGTAGGCGATGGGTGCAATACATAAACAAAGCATGCATTTTTGAATCAATGCCATCAAAAGTACATTGACATTCTTCCGAGTTGGTTCTGAATGATGTGGAGTAAAACATTTTTGTATTTAATATGTACCTTCAATTTCTGATCATCATTTTTAATTCAATTTACACATTTTGGGTGTCTTACATCCAAGTCTAATTTAATTATATTTAATTTAATTAAATAATATGTATGTAAATGTATGTAAAAATTATAAATAAATGTACAAACCAATGAGATAAGTATCATTACTTATCCTAATCCGTATACAAGTAAAATTGGTCAAGGGTCACAATTCGAAGCGAATTACTAGGATAGTATTATATTGATCTTATTATTTACTTTTCTTATGTTAATTTAGATACATGGTGACACTGATATCTAACTCTTCCGCCTAGCTTAACACCCGTTTAGTGATTAATATTCATTTTAGCTCAGCAGCGGTGTTACTTGGAACAAAAAACAACTCTATTGGTATGCGAAACATTATATTTATCGACAAGCACCTGGAGGACTATTTTTGGTCAATCGATAAATTAATAAGTACTTTTCACAACACTAATTTACTCACGCATGCGCAAATGTTTTTTTGTATCACTATCGAATTGTCACTGTCGATCTTTTACATCCTAGATCTGTGGATTTGCCCGCTCGACACGATGCTGCACGCTACACGCAACTCTCCGTGACTCATAGAACATATTTTCGTGAGTTTTGGGACATTCTCTAGCTCTCTTTGTTTATTGTAAAGAAAGAAAATGACAGACCATAAACTGAAAAAAAAAATACTTTTGGATCTGACAAATGTTAATATGAAGACATTATCCAAGTTATTTGCCGGAGTCTGGTTCCCTATTCTTGACGCATGAGATGATAGCTGGTCACTTTCACTCCTATGAGTATTCGAACGAGAGAGATAAAGACCAGAAAATATCTCGATTTGTAGGAATAGGGCCATTTGTTTTTAATACCATGTCAATACCATTTTTTTATTGAAATTTTTGTATTAAAGATTTGATCTCAATAAATAGTCTTGACAACTGCAATGACAAATTTTGAGGCTTCGTTTTATTTAGATCGTCTCAAGTGCACGTTTTGATTTTAAACTGAAAAGTTCAACAAGTACTGTCTGAGGTAGAGTTTCATCGCACTGACGGTTTGCGAGCGATTTCATTGCGACTTGCGAGCCGAGAGCGCAACGAGCTTGCCGCGAACCGCGCTGTCATTGTTAAACGCCGCGCGTTTGTTGCGCTTTAAAATCGCTCGCATATCGCCAGAGCCAGAGTGATAGAGCTCACTCACACCATTACACCACACAGGCATTCGGTCCCAAGGCTTCTCAATCTCTTTTAACTTACCTTTGAGAAGGAAATCCACAATTTTACACACTTAAACAAGCTTATGGAAGCCAAAACAGTAGTGATTTTAAAATAGAGCTACTCATTGTATAAAAAACCGGTTAAAAACTCTGTACGTATTACAATCACTGTATAAAAAGCGCATTGTTTGTAAACATCTGTTTACGTATCATTAAACGGGTCTCCCATCCAACCACGCTTTCATACAAAACCATTCAAAACGCATTACATTTACCAAATTATTAACAAAGTTGTGCAGTGGCGCTACTATCGTAGTTCCTAAACAAAACTGAGAGAATTCTGACCAAAAAATTAGTTCGTTCATTTGGGCATGCTTACTGATAAGTTAGTAGCGCTGTAAGCGGGGCAACATTTCGATCAAATAAGAGAGATCCTACGGCAAGATTGCATCGTACAAAAATGTCCGGTGGCTATTGACTGGCACAAAGCATTCTCAATGGGTATAGACTAGCGATCTGATTTTTGTTGGGCAAGAAATAGCTAGTGTTGTTCTAAATTCCAAGGTTGTTTTTGATACGGTGAAATAAAGTTGCTGTGGATATCTGTCAATTTCTAAGTCCTATAGGTAGCTGTCAGAGCTAGCAGTGGCTAACATAAATATTAAATCTTGCTGGGGTAGTAGTAGTTTTTTTTTTTTTACAACAGACTAGGCATGCGTTTGACCACTGACTCGCCTGATGGGAAGCGTCGACGTGATCATCTGTACTAATCATGTACAAAACAATATTCTTACTACCTAAGTAAGTAGGTATGTAAGTTTATGCTGTAGTGAAATAAATAATTTCTTGCTCTTCAATGACCACATTTTCAAGTCCACAAGGGTCGTACAACAACATTTTCAAGAACAATGAGTATTGGTCTTGAAGTTCTCATTTCAGAGTCAATTTGTAAGTACATCACTAGCTTTGCCCATACCCAAAAGCAGCACAATGAGCAAGTAAAAGAATGGGGAGTAATATTTTATTGAACGACCCTTTCCGATGCTCGAGTGTTGTGTAAATAGAATGAGAGAATTCGACGAATAATGTGAGGAATATTGCTGCGATGCAGAACGCCGTATACGGTGCTAGGACGCGTACAGACAGTATTCAATATCTAACATATTGTTGCAATGTACATATTGTACATTGGTCTTGATTTATTGGTATTGGTTTATGTCGTACTTCCTACTTATATTATAAACGCGAAAGTTTGTAAGAATGGATGGATGGATGTTTGTTACTCTTTCACGCCAGAACGGCTGAACAGATCTGGATGAAATTTGGCACAGAGATAGATTATAGTCTAGAATAACACATATGATACTTTTTAACCGCGGGTGAAACCGCGGGGCGCAGCTAGTTGATATATAAATGAACAAAAGCTCGCTTTGTTGTAAGTTTATATTCTATTTCGTTGCAAGTTGCAACGAGGTACTCTAGTGGAATTGAGATGAGATTTTTTTGGTAAAAAAAACTTATCCGCAGTTTTGAAATTTAAAAAAAAACATGTCTGTGAAAAAATCAGTATATTTAACGAACCTGCTCACAAAATTTCATGGAAATCGGTTGAGAAATGCGACCTGTAATGGAGACAGACACCGGCCGCAAGGTGTCCCGCTTACAGACCGTCTAGTGTTATATCCCACAGTTTCAAGAGAATCTGTTGAGAAATGCGACCTGTAGACGAAGACAGAGATTCGGACGTACAAAAGCATTTTTGTCGAAGCTGACGCGGAGACGCTTCGCTCGCTAACGCTTGATTGTTCGATTAAGCTCTAGGTAAGTTAAATTTAGCACACGCAATAAAACGTTTTATTACACACATACTATCAAGTGAAAATTATTGCTTTGTGACATTCTCACTCGTTAGATTAGATTTCAAACCTGCCCACTAGTGACCATCCTGTGGGCAGAATGAAGAAGATATCTTCATTCTGGTTTAATCAAGTTTAATGCATTCAAACCGTCAATGTTTGCATTGCTTGTAGTTGCAAGATTGTGTGCACACAGCTTTATGCAGAGAACGCCGAAACCGTACGTGTTTGTGCGGAACAGGACGTTTATGAATGCGCATGCATTAGCTGCCGTACTGTGCTAAAGATTTCTTGATAGATTGATAATGGAAATACCTACAGTATTGCACATGTATACCCAAGTAGATATTGGAAGTCACTCGCACAACCTATTTTTCATGTGTTTACGTTTTTCTTAGATACTCGTAACTATATAAAAACTTTTGGGGGCTGAGCTACCCACGTCCCTAGGAGTGTACTCTATTCTGATTCCCTACACGTGGTCCCCGGGTAGTGCTAACCGGGTAGCAAACTCTGGTGGGAGGCATCGGCCGTGGCTAGTTACCACCCACCGGACCAAGCCATGCCGTGAAATGACCTAGTCGTGTTTCGGGATGTACTTAGTCCGGTGTAACCGTTCCGAAGACGGGTCTGAGCAGTAGCGCACTTGTAGCGCCTCACTCAACTGCCGTCTTTGTACTTCTTCACTCTACAAAACTTCAAGGCTAGAGTGAATAAGTACCTTATAGGTCGTCGTGCTCCATCTTAGACCACAACGTCGCTTAACATCAGGCGAGTTGGTGGTCAAACGCCGACCTATTGTACATAAAAAAAAAGACTAAGTAATTAGTTTCCGAGTCATCAATACAGAAAATTTAATCAAAAATACGTTCAATAATTGTATATCCAAAATAATATTGTCGTGAGTGAGCGAGACTGCTACCAAGCCTTACCATACCTCTTAATAGGTTAATTCTGCGCGTTTCATAATCCGATAGTCGTTACAAAAATTAAATTTAAATTAAAGATGGCGGGCGCACAGCGCGAAGTGCTACGAGACAGCGCTACGGCACGCTGCGGCTACATTTTCATGTTGCCAGATAGCAGCATAATTTTACCATAGGCCTATTAAATAAGGGAGGCGTGTAATTATTTTAAAGCTATCATTTTATCGTTTCACCATTTAGTAAATTATTTTGTTCCGGATTTTAAGCTCCGCAGGCGAGATGAATAGATTTTAATTTTCACATTTATAAGGAAAAATGACACGCAAAATGGGAGATAAGGGATTTTACATTAAAATGCGATGGTTTGATAATTTGATTTTACATGCCTATAGTCTTATAGGGATAAGTACAGTGTGTCTCAGAAATGGTGTTCGACCCCCTAGTAATTATTCGGAACAAATTGTTCTGATTTGTGAACGAGATATAAATTTAGAATAAATGAGTTGATATAAAATGTTCGCATCTGAACGGCTGCTTCAGTTTCCAGGTTGATGACGTCAACGTCTGGCGGCATGGGTCACGTCAACAACATGGGCGGGCTGGCGGCGTGCGCCGGGCCCGACTCCAAGCCCATGCAGTTCCCTCTCGCGCAACGACGGAAGAGAAGAGTCCTGTTCACTCAGGCACAGGTGAGCTTTCACTGGGAGCATTCATTAAGGCAACATAGCATAGAACACATCCACAAAATGAGCGAGCTGCTGGCGTGCGCCATTCGCTTATCCTCACGCCTTTCCCCCGAGGGGGCTGGCAGAGCTGTAATATAACACCCACACTTCGCCGGACGATATTCAGTCCCAAATGTGACAGGGGGCGAGCCTGTCGCCATACACTGGGCTCCAGTCGCGTAGCAGATGACATACAATACGCACATATGCTCACACAATGAACAATTTGGTGCGTGCCGTCGGCTGGGTTCGAACCCACTCCCTCTAGCTTGAGAGACGTACCTTCTCCCAACTAGGCTGCCATTGCAGTGCCTTCTTAGTTGCCTTCTTCGAAATTAAGTTTATTTGCCAATTTATTTTTAGTAATATCAAATTTCACTTTTGTTAAATAAAAAAACTGTTTTGAAATTCGATTTAAAAGTAATAAAGTCGATTTTAATCGTCAGTTTACCGATCGACTAAGAACGGTGATAGCACTGCGGCTTCGACTTCAAAGCCGAGCAAATATCATGACTTATGGTAACGGAAGAAAAAAATCCTCTACATCACCCAGGCACAGGTATTTTTTTATGACATACTTACTCTTAGGCAGGGAACAAACAAATGAGCCTGGGCATAAGTTCCTACATACAATTTTAATTTAAATTGAATTGATTTTAATTTTAATGTTATAGCGCAGACGCCAAGACGGTGCAGACAACTTTAGTATAGGTAGTTAGGTAGATGTCTAAAGCAAAACTCGAGTAACTTTTGTTCCTTCAGCTGGTGAATAAAATTCTCGTATTTGCAACCCTCGCAGGGGCGCATTATTTGCCGATCATTTTACAAATAAATACGGCTTGGGGGACGTTACCTGCCTTAATTCGCGTAAAGTCAGACATTCACGTTACGACCGTTAGAGTTGAAGCAACTCTCTTTTTTCTCTGTCTCAATGATAATTGATTTTCAACATTGATAAAATACCTAAAATACGGAAAATTTCGAATGTGTCACATTTGTTTTTCTTTCTGTTAGTACGCCTAGTTTATATTTAACTGCAAGCATAGCTCTCATACATGTTTCTTACATTAGTTTTTTTTATTTATCTAGTCTAGGCGAAATGGATAATTTTAAACACACCGTTTAGTATCCGTAGTACCCCCACCAGTTGTACCTCGGTTACTTTTTCCTAATCTTGGTACCTCAATGGCTCCACGGCTTTTTTTAGCCCTTACCATAGTTTTGATAGTTACGGAAACTATTTTCGTTTTTGCTCGGCTCCATACATTTCAATAAAGCGTACCCCTGGCGGAAACGTAAAGGAACTAGGTTAAATGTATAACGCTAAACGAAAACGACAAACTTGTGGTGAGCCCCACGAACCTCATAAGCCTGGTACCACACACAATGTCGTCGCGTCCCTCGCACCATGCATGTGTCGCTTTACTTCACGAGGGGAGACTCGCGATCGCGTCACACGTTTTCTTGCGACGACCCGGGGAGGGCGGGAGCGTTATGGCAACTTGATCTGGTTAACGATTAAAACGGTCAACCTTTGGCAATGACAGAAAACAGATACATAATTTAGATGTGGAATAAATTAGAAAATGGATAGTTCTATAATTTTGAACAAAAAAGGTTGGAACCCACTGGTGCGTTTCGACGTTCCTGGGACCCTATTCGGAGATTTGAGATTCTCATCTCACCATTTTGCGTCCTTGTTGCTCTAGTTTGAAAAGTCCTATGTGTGAGAGTGACCAAGATAAAATCTCATCTCATCTCACGCGCAGGAATAGCCCACCTGTTCAATACCTCAGATCAAATTTTTCAATATTTCAGATCAAAGTTGCCTGGAAGAAATCGCTTTAGGCGATAAGGCCGCCCTTGTACTGCCGAATGATATTTTATTGTTTAATTTTTTCTTTATGTTTGTTTTACTTTGTATTTTTGGTGTGCAATAAAGATGTATTGTATTGTATTGTATCAACCTAGAGGAAAAGATGGAACACTGAGCTATATCTCGCTGAAGCCATTTCTTTTTAAACGTGTGCGCGTGGTAATGTTGCCATGAAAAATATTTACAATTGCACGAAAACTAATATTAATTCCTAAACTCTACTTTAGCCATTTCTGTTCCAATATACAACCTTAGTATATTTAATATTCTAAAACTGCACATATTTGTAAGAGTTAAATGGCACGGCTTTTTCAAAATTGACTTGTAAAAAAACTGCACAGTTTTTAAAAAGAACCTCAAAACGTAGTCCCGACCACACATTTATAATGCACCATGTTTATTTATGTACACGAAATTTTACCATAAACCAATGCACATAATGTCGAGGTAAGAATGGACAAGCGAGTAGCGTAGTTTTTTGCGTCAATGTGTGCGTGTTGTGTACATATACGACAGTAGCGTAGTTTTTGGATGGTTTTTGGCTTCACCTAAATCATACGCCGTGCTCCATCTTACTCTAGGTTGATCTAAGTTCTCTACAACATGTGGGTTTAAACTCAAGTAGGCATCTACCCATGATCCAAAAAACAAGGTCTATTGAACTATGTCACGCTAAGTGTATCGCCATCTCACTCTCGCTCAAACTTGTTGAAAATTAGTTACTTTCCAGTCTTGCTAAGCAACGTTGGACGTAAGTGCACGTCACCCACGTGACATTTTTGTTTTGAAAGTCGAAACGCTATACTTATGACGAAGTATATTATTATAGGTACCAAGTTTTTTATCGTCACAGCTTTTCTGCAGAGCAAGTTAAGACATTATCAGGATAGTATTCTTCACCATCCCAGAACGAGAAAGTATAGCTACCAATTGGACAATTTCTTTAGTGTAGACCGTCTGCTGATTTCTGTGAGCAAGAAGCGCTAAATTCACGTTAAAATGGTTTTAATGAAACGTTACAGACAGCAAATAACATTAGCGTGAATCGTGACTCTAGGACTGTAGACTCTACAGTCTACAGTGATAAAACTTGTCATAGAATCCAGCTGTACTTAAACGCCAACTTTCCCAAACCCATACCTACGCTATACCTATTTACCTAACTGCCAAAATTACGTTAACGTAGGCTATTTAATTGCGAAGCCTCCCCACCCGGCCTGCCCCCGCCCACGAGGCCCCGCCCCCGGGGGCGAGCAGTATACTATGTAATTAATTCTATTCCGGGAATTTTGAGCCAGTTTGTTTTAGTGTTTCCTTGTGTGAGTAACTGTTGGTGTGTGCGTGCGGGGAAAGTTGGAGTCGATGGGACGCGTTGGTGGGTTGGTGGCCGGATGATTAGGTAGCTACATAGAATTGAATGTAAAACCCATCAGTTTTTACTACTGAACGTAAATCACAGTAAATTTTGGTCATTGGGCATAGGTACAGACCTACATAAAGTAATGCTGGTGCCACATGTGCCACGCTGGGTTACTCGACCCGTACCAAATTCGTGGAGTAGTTGACTCGTTACTCAAAAACTATGGCTTAGTTTTTGAGTCGCCGCCTAAGCCGGAGTTGTTCACTACAAGATTTTACTTGTACAAAATCTTCGGTTTTTTACTCTAAAACGAAATTTTTATTTTATAGCGACTTAAAAATAGTTGATTTCAATAGGCCTTATAGCGTAACGAGCGTAGCGGGTAGCGTAATCGAGAATATACATAGACTACTTGACTTGAAGAGAAGGCTGTAAGACCAATAGGTCAAAAACTGAAGGTAAAGAAACAAAAAAAAACCGAATAGAGGATCTAGGGCAATTAAGGAAACAGAGCAAATCAGGGTTTACAGTGGAAGTTTGGTGCATAGCCAATTTCTACTCTCTCTTTCTCTCGGCTCTGTGTTATGGTGGGTACGAGTACCTTATACCTTTCTAATGTTTGCAAGGTCTAAGAATGGCTAGTACCACCCATTACTTTGTTCCTAAAATAGTTTTGATAGTTAAAGAAAACTATGATGAAACAAAATGAAATATTTTGTTTTGTTTTCCATTCAGCACCGTGGTTGGTTGGGATGTAGGGTGATTTCGAGAAAAAGATGGTACGGCCACAGACCTAAAATAACATCCTAGATCCTACAGGTACCGTAGCCGTACCTACAGGCACGGCTGTGCCTTTGTTAGCTCGACTTGGCCCTGCGTGGCCCGAGGTCCGAAGATTATCTGACATCTGAAGTCGAACTCCGTGGGTAACAGTGCTGCTTGTCCGCAGGTGTACGAGCTGGAGCGAAGGTTCAAGCAGCAGAAGTACCTGTCGGCACCGGAGCGGGAGCATCTAGCCTCGCTCATACACTTAACGCCTACGCAAGTGAGTATTAACGGAACTTTCTTTTTTCTTCCCCTTTCTCTTTCCTTGCTTTTTATCCTTTTATCCTTTTATTTTTCCTTGCTATCTACAAAGAACAGGAAATATAATTGAATTTTTTCACTGTCTCAGTTTCCTGTCTAGGTCGTAACACGTGTCAGTCTTGTCCCATATTATAGCGTGACAACATTAGGGCGTGGCGGCGCCGCCCGCGGCCTCTGTCGCCGACAACAACCATAAATCACGCCGTAATCGCTTTCATTGCCGCACCCGCCTTCGGGCAGCACCGCCTCGGACCCCTATCAATTACGGAACAAAACGCACCGATACCATAGATAAATAATAGTTGTTACGATACAAACACCCGGTTGAGGGCGAACAGAACGCATCAATACACCAGCTAGAAAGTTACAGAGGGCGAACGACGCCGGAGGCTCTCACATTTTGCTTGTTATTTTAATCGCTGGCAACATTAGATGCCTCCGGTTAGCTCGTTAAGTTGGCATCTTGTTTCACGCGCCGGCGACGCTACCAGTGGTTCGGGGCTCCCTTTGATTCTCGAGAGCTGTCGCGAGGAAATATTCCTTGTGTTTCGCATTTTTTTTTCGAGTGCTGTCTCCAAATTAGTGAAAGCGAACTTTGATGTTAACTCTTGTATTTCGTACGCACATAAAAGTACCCAAGTGAATAGGTAAAAGAAGCGCGCGGTGAATTGTGCGAACGACCGACATTATTAATATTTCTGTCAGCGGCACGCGACCCGTTTTCCCACATTCGCGCGTTGAAATTCAAATCCTTCATAACAAAGACTCGATAATCTCGGCCGTGTCAATATAAATTTCATAAACTCTGCGTGTAACCCCAACAAAGGGCCGCAAACATCCATGAATAATCTCCATTTTGAGGGTGTCAACACCATTTACGCGCGCGGCGTTTGAATTCGCGCCAAAACAAACGTCAAAGTGAAGCGGGAACAATGGCGGCGGAGAGACGCCCGCGCTAATTCGCACATTATAATGCGGTGCATTATTGTTAAATTAATTGGGTCTCAGTACTATATCTGTGCATGGCCTATGTGCAGGAATTGTGCTGCTATTGACAGGTCATTACAGGGGGGCTATTCCTGCGCGTGAGATGAGATGAGATTTTATCTTGGTCACTCTCACACCTATCACGTTTCAAATGAGAGCAACAAGGACGATAAAATGTGAGATGAGAATCTCAAATCTCCGAATAGGGTCCCTGATCAATTGAGTAATTTGCGAGCGATACCTAGGTATGTACTCGTACAATATGTGTGCGAATTGCGCGATTGCTCCAGCCAGTGACCCCAGTTTACAAGTTTTCTAAAATCAATTACTTATGATAAAAATTGGTTTAAGTAGTACATTAAAAATCAAAATACAAAGATTAGCAACCAACTGATAATGAGACCGAAGAGGCTGCACAGACGCGCTAAATTTGAAACTCTTCAAAGGCCAAGAGCGTCTAAAGTTCGTCTGACTTTCTAGTGTTGCAAAAGTGTTGTACAAATTCGATATATCGTGCTTTTAACCATCATAGCGTGTTGTCTGTCGGACATCTCGCCACCGATGACCCTCGCACATCTGCCGATGACAGCGAGTACGGACAGCCGCCGCCGGCGGCGCGGGTGGCGCGTGCCGGATGAATCGCGCACAGAATTACCGGAAAATATTAAATTACCACTGTTTACCTACCGTCATGACATCCCTACACAGAAAAGCTTAGAGTTTGTATGACATTTTAGTGTTGCCATAAAATAATCTTACCATAATTTTGTGGAAATCTTTAAGCACTACCAATAATATTTAATACACATTACACAACGACTCGTCAGAAGAAATAAATTACTTACAATCCATTTTTCTCAATATATTTAACCACAGTAAAGTTATGATAATGATAAATTAATTAAAGAATGTCAAACAAAGTGTGTATGGAAAACTTCTAAATCATTTCCTTATTTGATATAGGTAACATATATAGGTTTTAATAGGTAGATCAATTGTTTTGTCATTTTTTGAACTGTGACTTATAACCATTAGAGTTAACAATAAACCATGATATCTGAATTTTTTATCTGCTTAAATTACAAAGTAAACTCTGATTCAACTCTCCTCCATTATCAAACACTAAATAAAAAGCCCAACTACTTAAAGCCAAATAATAAATATAAAAGTCTTTTCAATCCTATCACGAAAATGTCGTCAATCTCATTTAAATGCCGTGCCCCGTTTAGAAACCATACCTTTGTAAAGAACCAAACAGAACAGAGTTAGCGCATTCCATCCTTGCATATTCATAGCGCAGTTTAAACACTGAGTAGAAAATGTGTAAATAAATAACTCCAAAAGCGGAACATTTTGTTAGTAGCTCTACATGTGTAATGTGCTTGTAAGAAACGGTCACCTCATGTTTTTATATAAATCGTAACATAACATATAGTCACGCTTTTCCCCCCGAGGGGGCTAGCAGAGGTGAAATACAACACCCCCATTTCGCCAGACGATATTCAGTCCCAAATGTGACAGGGGGCGAGCCTGTCGCCAATAAAATCGAGCAACAAAATAAAAAATCAGATATAATTGATACAAATTAAATTCTATAATTTGTACTAAATTTGACACCTCGACCATGTTGCTAAGATTAGTACAGTTACGAGACCGTAAGATAGTTACGTTTGTTTAAGACTAGAAATTAAATTAATTTAATTGGGTTGAATCATCACCATTAATAAGTCATTTTCTCTTGTTAAAACTATCAAATCATTAAAGTTTAATTGCAATTTTAGTTAAGATGATGATTGTCATAACACTGCAGTCGCTGCATGCACATATCGCGTATTTTAGTTATTGTGAAGCACATTTACTGTAGCGGTTTTGAGAGCTCTTACGATTTCTGTAGATTTTCTACTCAGTAGTTTAAACACAGGCCGCGCAATAAAGGAGAACTCCAGCCTTGATGGCCACAATATTCCGCAGTATTTGACGTTCAGAGCAAACAGAGGGCTCGCGTTTCGTTATTTAACTTAAGTAAATTTCGATGTTCGCGACGCGCCGCCACTGTTGATACTGAGCTTCCCGCAGGACTGCTGGTTCCATTTTGAAGCGCTTTGATTTCATTTTTAATATTATTAATGGCAGTTTTTCTATGTTTCAATATTGGCTTAACGGTATTGCATTTCTATTTTAGTAGGTACTCAATGCAACAAGAATTCTATATTAACAAAACAGAAAAGTAGGTAAGTAACTAAAGTGGTTCCCTAGAGTTGATTTATATATAGAGTTGCCAGTTTTACAGATTTCCATAAGGAGCAGGCAATAACTACTCTATCTCTTCTTAAAACAAAATAATACCGGGAAAAAAGTAAAGATTCATTGACCTCCGTGGCGTGAGAACTTTCTAATTACGAAAAAATAACAATGTAGGCGATAAAAAAATTTAAACAAAAGCGCGCGTTTGTATTTTTCATTAGAAGACAATCCTTCCTCTCCATTGTCTATGGTCATGAACGCTCAGCGGATGCGGCGCATGCGGGTCCTCCAGATATTAATGGGAGCAATAAGATAATAGCGGCTCATGAACTCATGAGGAATAATGATTGCCTGTCAGATTGCAGCTCGCCACTGGACGTTAAATTAGACGTTCAATAAGTACTACCAACTTAATATAGAGGTAGCTAAATAAAGCACCTAACAATATTCGAAGCGTCGGTGTTGGTTTTGCTAAGAACATACTATGGTGGCTCCCCCTTTAAACTCCACGAATAAGTTGGCTGCGCTGCGGACTACAAGTGGAGAGAATTGCAACGCTGCTGACAGCCCAATTGCAAATGCGAAGAGGAAGCATTTGACACTAAAAGGCTGAGGGAGAAGGCCCTTTTGTAACATACTTACCGTCATAAAAATAGATTGTGTGTTATCCAGAGTTCTATTTCAGCCGTTTCAGCGTGTTTTGCAATTATAACTTATGTGTGATATACAATGCGGTAAATAAAGAATAACAAAGCAAAAACCACATCGGAAGCTAACTTTGTAATGTGGATAAAGATTTAAAAAGTAATTTTCGTATTAATCCATCAAAAATTATTTAAGCTAATCCAATGAACGCAATGGCGGCTCGCCGTCTCAGAAAGCCTATAATTTTCCAATAATTCCACTTCACTTTTTTCTAATCTCGTAATCTTCGTGGGATTTCAACACACTTCCTGTCAAAGGTAGGCCGAAACGAAATCATCTGCCTTATTATCGTGGCTCTATATTAAAAAAAGTAATAATTGTTTATGGTATCATTGTAAGAAATTCTAGCGCGGGGTTTCAGACGCGACCATAACGTCAAAATAATTTGAATTAAAAAAATAACGTTGATTCTTAGACCACGCTGTGGTTGTGTAATAACCGCAAAAGTATTGCCATATTTTTGGTTGATTTCACGTCTTATTTCTCTATTCGAAAGGGATTTATTTTTGGTGAATGGGTGAGTTTTTGTTGTGGTTCATTGTGGAGGCGGATTAGTAATATCTAAGAGGATAATACACCTGACGCAGCCTTTTGTGGCGCAGGTACGGAGCACGGGTAGTTCAATACGAATTTGTGCCGTTCTATTACAGACATTGCGGTGTTTGCGTAGGACGAGCTTTCGGTATGTTGTTAATTTTAATAATCTTTATTCTTAGAAATAATTTCAAATTTTTCCACGTCAGCATACGTTTGAATTTTGAAAAATTGCAAATGCAAAGGTAAAATACAAATAAGTCTTAGTCACATTTATTTAAAACTATTAAAATCTAATTCTTTATGCCGTATAGGTACATGTCCTTACCTCATAGTAATAAACGTATAGGTTTTGCCAAAAAAATAATAATTTTAAGAACATTGCAATAAACTTTAAACGTTATACTTATTTATTAAGAAGCAGTTTTCCACGCTGCAAAAAAATATTATGACGCGTTCGTTCACGAGCTCATAAGCTGCTTTAAACTGGCTTCTGTAAACAAATAAGTATTAATTTGATGAATTGCTGATCAAATATTTACATTTGCGTCTCTATAACTCACGGTCCACGGGCAGGGGTCGTGCATGCATATTAATATAGCTTTAAATATTATGGGAATGTGTATTTAATGAAGATTATGATGGGATTGGCATAATGACGATAAATATTTGATTAATGAAGTAGATAAACATGGCAGTTATTAGTATTAAATCAATTAATATTAAGTTTCATCATGTATTAGTAATTAAATACGTAGGTAAGTTTCATGGATTGATTCTTTACCAATAGTACAATACAACCAATATAAAATAATTCACATAACAAAAAAATTACAACATTAGGTGCATCTAACTCACCTTACTCTTTTTTATCCTTATAAAATTCTATGCCAAGAAAATTATCAATAAAAGCAGAGCGATTCGATGAACCGTTTGCCAAATAAGTAGAAAGTCTTATTCCCGGTCACATCGCATCAATCCATCATCACCTGTAAAAACAAGCTTCCCGTATTCCACAAAATTTCACATTCACTCACGCACCTTTCGGTAAATTAAAATCATAACCTGACAGCCCTGGCCATCTTTCATATAGAACATAACTGTTACATTTGAAAATACTTTGGAATACGGTTGAAAATCGCACGTAATTTGAAATTTAATCGTAGTAGAAAGATTTTGCTTTAATATTTTTTTAAGTCAGTAAATAAATGAAGCTCATTGATCGGCTGTCAGGCGGACGGACGTGTGTTTACTCTGTGCAGCGTGGAACACAATATGTCTGGATAATGTGCGACAATCGGTCATTGTTCAGCAAATCACGAGACATGACAAATCAGTGGCACGCTGGCGTCATCGAAATGATTTAGTCTTTGATACCATTATTAAAATAAATATAGAAGTCAATCTGCGGTTGAACATATTTCACGGATTTATAAATTAAAATAGGTACCTCTACATAGTTACCTTTTTTCACTAAGAAGAAAATGATTTCAATAACTTTTTATGTAATAAATTAAAAATGAACAGTTGGATTGCTAATTTGAACATTTAACAAAATACAAGTGTATTGGTAATTTGGTATAAAGATGAATGCCCGAGTTAAAAATGCAAACTCATCGCTGTAAAAAATACTGAACCAAATGAAGAGATCTAAACAAACACGAGAGATGTCTGTATTTATAATAATTGTATCCAAATTTCTCAAGTCATCGTTCACAGGAACGGAACACCTACGCTTGTGGACCTTATAAGTCACATTTTAAAAACATATTTACGGGATTTTAATCTCTACCATCCATGTTATAAAGATTAATTTACATATTGTCGTTAAAGTTATGTCAGAAAGAAGCGAGCATTGGCGCCAAAATTGACATGCATTGTCAAGATGATAGCGAGGTAGGGTGGCCGCTTATTATGGACCTAGTTTTAATGATTGAAAATTACTTCTAAATATTTTATATGTGTAAATTAAAATCAATTTTAAGACATACAAAGACGGTACACGTCCCAAAAACCGGTTATTTTTTTGTTAAATCATAGGAACCCAGTTCATGTAGGTAGCTTTGTTTTGAGGTGAAGCGTACACCCAAAATATGGCAACACAACTTCCGTTCAAAATAAATTCAACTATCATAAACGCGATTTCATCTTGTTACGTCAATTCACAAAAAAAAAAGTAGCAAAGTAGAGGTCGTGAAATGGAACAAAAATAAGTAGATAGAAAAACATAACGCTCAGTAGCTAAGTGGGTGTAGGTCCTCGAAGCACGACAGCCCTCGGCGACACACCTCGCGCACCCGAAATGTCTCATCCAGCGAGACACAACAGACGTTTAGATGTAAAACAAACAAGTGAATAGCGCTCTCACGAGCGAGTGCGTGCCAGGAAACACCCAGCATTATGCACAAGGAGGTTGAAAAGAAAGTACTCGAGCTGAGAGCGTCCGAGGCTCCGGAGAGCAATAAGCGACGCGCGACGCCCGCCGACGGGGCCGTTCATTAACTCTCACCTACTCTTTAGATAACCAAGAATACAGCGACCAACGTGTCGTAGAGGTGGGCAATGGGGGAACTAAAAATGTTCTTCATGGCTGCTGGTTGTCCGAAAAAAAAAACGATGGTAGCTCCCCGACTCAGCTGTAGGTAGATTTGGTTGTAGAAATCATCTATCCTGCGCACGCCGGTCAAACTCGCTTCGTTCCCACAACTACACAGTGTAAACATAATAAAATAACAAATAAGACCTCCAATAAGCTCTCGCCGGACGAGTGGTCCGTCGACGCAGTCTATGGTAGCAGCACGTAACAAATTTTGTTTTTTTAACACAGATCTTTTATAACGGCTCGTGCAGTATCCGATCGGACAAAATGGCGGATATACCTACCCATGAGGCTTAGAGAAACGGGGTTTCCGTAACGGCGAGGTCTCAGAGGGGGCACAACACACATCCATTTCAAAGAATAAACACGAGGAAGCGCTCTCGATGTATAAATAATAAATAAAGAGTATATTTTGCTGCGTTTCTCGCGTGCGTAGACAAAGGCAGCGCTCGAGCAAACATGGCGTGTTTATTCTTTCGTCATTAAGGTGGAGTGTCGCGTCGTGGAGCTCTAGCGCTAATTTCAGGGAGGTCAGACTCAGGATATGTGCGGAAGGGGCTGTTGACTTGAGCGGCTCGAAGCGTTAATTTAGTCAGTTGACGGAATTGTCTGAAAATGTGGTGACTTGTCTTATGAGCACACACTGACGAGTGTCTCGTTGGAAGCCCACCAACACGTAACGGTGTATCACTGGTCAGTGTGACTGGATTTTTTACCCAACGTGTCACACAGTTACATTATTGTGACTTGTTGAAAATCCTGAAAAAAGGAGTTGCTTCCGGTAACCGTGTGACTCGACGAGTAAAGAAAACACGAGTCACAGTGTAAATCGTTCGTTGTGACTGGTACTACTATAAAAAGCTGAATTCCTAGTTTTCGTTCGATGGATGATGTTGGCTGGATTTGATCTAAAATTATTTCATTTTGTTGCAGGTCAAAATCTGGTTCCAGAACCATCGATATAAATGTAAGCGGCAGGCCAAAGAGAAGGCGATGGCTGAGCAGAACCAACACAATCAGGTAAGTCCTATGCTTTGAGTAGCCTATTTTGTGACATACCTACTTTTACCTAGCCGGTCTAGATTAATTTATTTTTTCAGATTTTTTCACCTTAGTGTTATCTTGTACTCTACCAACGTACAGAACGTACAGGTAAGTATTATACGTACCTACTTGTCTAAGTAGGTTAAATACTACCCGCATTTCACAAACTCATTATTGAAGGAACACAACTGGCGGCAAAATCAGCGTATTTTAATCGATTCCCTTTTATAAAATCGCTAATGAATAATGAATAAACTGCGTACGATAAAATCGTCGGCCCCTGCCTCGATAGCGATCTCCGACGGCTGGAGACAAATACATCAGCACATTTCACGGGCCCCCACCGGCCCTGCTGGGGCCACTTCAAAACTGCGGCTGCGACGAAATTGAACGACTCATTTTGTTTAAATTTCTTTATACTTACTTACAATTTTTTTTTAATGTTTAATACTTATACAGCTACGTATTTTATAACTATTCAATTAAAATATACTTAAGGTAACTCGTTTCGTTTATTGTGGTCTAGCCGGTCTAGCTCAAAAAACAAACATACAAAAAAACTTATTGAAATTTAAATCTCACGCAATAACCGAAACCTACCATAACTTTTTCTAAAAAGAGCTGAGTTTTGTCAAAGTTTAGGCAGAACTTTTCCGAACTAAGCAAGATAGCTGATCGGACCACTGTTAAAGTATTTGTGCTAAAACTACTAAAACTAGCCTTCTTTTAAACCTTCTTTTAAACAAAAGTGATCTCTTCCAAGCGACATTACTAAAGACTTTAATTATTTCATGTCGTGTTATTTTAAAAGTAATGAAAATTACAGTAATTATTTATAGTGTCCGTAAATAAAAATGTTAATCACAATTTCATTGTATTGCTAAAACTAATTCTAAACAGTGAATGTTGAAGTACGGTAAGTCTAAGTACCTATTTGAGTTTGTTCCTTGATTAACTTTAACACAATGACGAAGTTCGCGGTAGGTCCCTAAAATACGGGACCCGCACGTCCTGGCAACCCCATTAGTCGGCCGTTTCCCGCGGAAACGCCGCGAGCCCGCGAGCGATTGTGCGTGCAACGTGTCGATCGCAGGCCGATAGACCTATTGTTTGGATTCTTTTCACCCTGTAATAGAATCTCAAATGTTTTCTTGCGGTCGATGCTGCCGAGATTTATTTGTGGGGGGAGATTTATGATGCTAATAATGTTATTAGTAACGTCAAATTACACCATTAACATGCTAAACTTCAATAACTCTTGGTTTATGGTTCTTGTGAAGATTTTTTTTTTTATTTTATGTAGAAATAGGTCGGCGTTTGACCACCAACTCGCCTGATGTTAAGCGACGTTGTGGTCTAAGATGGAGCACGACGACCTTTATAGAAGGTACTTATTCACTCTCACTATAGAGTGAAGAAGTACAAAGACGGCAGTTGAGTGAGGCGCTACAAGTGCGCCACTGCTCAGACCCGTCTTCGGAACGGTTACACCGGACTACATCCCGAATCACGACTAGGTCATTTTACGGCATGGCTTGGTCCGATGGGTGGTAACTAGCCACGGCCGAAGCCTCCCACCAGAGTTTGCTACCCGGTTAGCACTACCCGGGGACCACGTGTAGGGAATCAGAATAGCTCAACTCTCATTTAGAAACATATTGATTGTGCTTTTAAAATTAACAAAGATTATTTACGCCCGTAAATAAATATGGTAAAATGTCAACGCATCGTTACTTCGTGACCCCGACTTTAGGCCTCCTCTGATTAATTAAAAAAAAAAACAATAAATTCAGTGCTGAAATACACCGTGTATGTCTTAACGACGGACATTATTCTATGGTTTCATCGTAGTCATCATTATATTACCTACTTTTACTATGGACCAATCTTCAATTAAATGAAAAAAAAACCGCCGATCCATCTTTGATCAAATGTAAGGGAGAAATGGTACGAAAACCTAAAAATGGCCCGCATAAATTAGGTGCTGCACACAATTCATCGGTAGTCACATACAAACGCAACCAGTCGCAACAGTGAAAGTTATTGTTGTCTCGTTCTCGGTACAGTCTCTTGTACGTCTCTCTATCTTTGTTATTGATACATCCTACTAATATTATAAACGCGAAAGTTTTTAAGAATGGATGGATGGATGGATGGATGTTTGTGACTCTTTCACGCCAGAACGGCTGAACAGATCTGGATGAAATTTGGCACAGAGATAGATTATAGTCTAGAATAGCACATAGGATACTTTTTAACCGCGGGTGAAACCACGGGGCGCATCTAGTGTAACATAATACTGTCAACGGAGCTGTGTAGTGTCCGTTTGTTTGTAGTAAAATTGTGTCCACGCGCTGTGTACTAGAAATTAGACTCATGCCGCTTCTTCCTTATATTATTTCAATGTGCTCCATACATTTTGTCGACGATCAATGAACTTTTTGTATGGAACAGCTGGTTTTTCGCGATATTTTCAGGGTTGGCCCTACAGTAATAGTTGTTAATTATGAGCCCAATAAATGTACCCTATAATTATTCTACCAATAAATACATAGGTATATACGAGTACTGTCCTGTGTCGGCTTCAATTCTTGTTCAAAAATCATCACCATCACCATCAGCCCGTAATCGCCCGCTACTGAACATGTATAGGTCTCTTGTCGTGCGCCACTTATCCCGCGCCGGTCCTGTGCCAATCTTCTAGTTGTTTTAAAATACTTATTTGCTAATGCAGATGAAAAACTGTAACACTTCTGCAAATAACTATTAATGATTTTTCACATTCAATTCAATTTCCTCATTATTTGGCACAGTCCCGACAAGGGAGGCACTTCACGCATGTGTTGCCATTCTCCGGGAATTGGCTCAATTTGCCGACGCCATAGATTAAATAATAGCTCCTACGTGACGTTACGTGATAATGGGCGTACAGATGCGACTATGGTGTATTCTGTCGGGCGTGGGTGACTTCGGTCGGGGAGCTGTTGGCCCCGTGGTGTAGGGGCGGCACCCTCGATGCCTGTATTGTTTTGCAACGTATAATTTGCTTGTGCAACTTGTCAGACGCGACGTGACAAATTGAGTTTGATTTGGGACGTGTCAAATGAGCAAAATACATTTCTGGGATGTTAGGTTAGGAGTTTATAAAGCTAACTAACCTAATTTAATAAACCCTAACTAAACTTACACGATAATTAGCATGATGAGCATAACAAGGTGCCGGCATTACCTTTAATAGAAGGTATGGTACCTAGTGTGTATTTAGAACGACTTCTAGAGTCCTACCAAGCGAGACGTCGATCGATTGCAGGGGCCCTATTCTTACAAGTCAAGATATTTTCTGGTTATTGTCTCTCTTGTAAAAACCATAAAAGTAAAAGTGACCGACACAATATCTCACGCTTCAGAATAGAGTTCCAGGATCAAGAATAAAACATATAGTATAAATAATCATAAAAATAGAAAAATAAAAATGAAAAAGAATATCTTGTAAAAATCAAAATTCCTTTATTATCACCCAGGCCAGTTGGTGGTCAAAGTCGGGCTTATTAACTACAAAATAAAATATACAAAAGAATAGAATAGAAAGCAAGATAAATGCTAAAGGTTGAACTGGCTAAGCGTATAATGTTGCCATATCAAGCGTCCTTACGTCTCACTCTCCCCTCTTCCCCCGCAGTCCTCATCCCCGAGACGGGTGGCGGTCCCAGTTCTGGTGAAGGATGGGAAGCCGTGCGGCTCCGGCGAGTCGTCGTCACCAGCGCACAGTCACTGCGCCACCCCTACGTCAGGCTACTCACAGGTATAGTTGGCTGCCACGGCTGTATTCTGTTATTTTTACTTTATTTTTTAGCACCACCACTAATAACCTATAGGTTCCGTTTCTAAAGAACGAGAAATCGAGGCTGTATGGTCAGTTTAGTGGATGCTAATAATTTTCGTATGTTTTTAAATACTATTTTATTAACTTCACATAATTCAGGGCTGCAACGTGTGCAGCACAACTCACCATCTATGAAAGGCTTTGGCATCAGAAAGGCTTTGTTTAAACAATTCTAATGGCATTTTTTTTAATTTGTTTTGCAAAAACATACATAATGTTGCGCAATAAGTATTATAAACTAATCAATTTATGCTAATACTTGCATTACACGCACTGTGACTAACACATTCCGTTGCGCAAACATAAAAAAAAGACCTTTACAAATTAGTATTTATGCCTAAAACATCTTTACGCGCTGGACGTTAACACGTCTAGTGCTAATTCGCTATCAGACGAGGTCGGGCCGCGATGACGATGCTGAGACTGCAATGTTAGTGAATTAGCTGAATGTTAGTGCTAACGGTACTGAATGCTCCCAGGGCCAGGCGGCGTGCAGCAACCCGCTGGTGTCGTCGTACCGGCAGCCGGCCGCGTACCAGCAGCAGTGCAGCGGCTACCTGCCGCTGCAGGGCCGCGCCTGGTAGAAGTTCCCACAGCTTTATCACGAGACCATGTTCAAGGAAGAGATGTATTTCGACTAGCTTGTCGGAAAATGTGAGGCTAGGGCTTTTTGCGTTTCAAAAAATTGGATTGACTTGATTACTTTTTTTTTTTCAATTTAAAAGAATTTTAAGTGTTACTGGATGGATTTTGTTCGTTCTATTGTGATTTAAAACGCGTTTTTAGGCAAGGACCCGAAGGTTACATGTTAGGTAATCATTACGAACGATATCATGATGTGGACTAAGGTCTGATGAGGGCTGAGTTGAGATCTGTCTGTACTTCAGTCTGCCTGCACGCTTATTAAATATCACGATTTTGAATAAATAACCTCAGATCACAATGTTTATTGAACGTGTGTATTTTCAATTTAAAAAATAAACTTCTTTGTGTTTCGTTTTTGTTTTCTAATACCTAATCACCATATTTTCGTCATATTTTTTTGCGCAACGTAATTTCAATTAAAAAAGAAAATATATGTTTCCAGCTGGTCTTTGTTCACTTTGCAGCGATTGCACTCGCATTTTTTGCTACGTAATTTACTAACCATTTCTTTTCTATTTTTAATACATTTCGTAATTTAAAAAAAGCCTCACATAGTCTCTCCCAAGAACATTGTCTAGGTAAAGCGAGCTGGGGCGCAGCTACTAGAGACAATGTGACATTCTAGCGTTTAGTGCAAATGCAGTGGAATTTGAAGTGTTACGTGAGGAGTGGACTTGTGGTGTTATTCGTAAGTTTTCACATTCGGGAGGAGGGTACCTGTAAATACTTAGCTCGTAGTGTCGTAGGTAAGCACACACGAGGATTTGACGTTCTTTGTTGTGATATTTACTGTTTTGTTGTACCGTTTTTCTATCTTTAGTATTGTTAGCATCAATTTTTTTGCTTGTATTTGGGAAAAAATTTCAATTTTAGTTTTTTTTTTAAGTCATGTTGACAAAATATATCAATATTTTGTCTAAAATTTATTTGTATTAAATATGATATTTTTCTCCAAAAAATACCATACGTAAGTTGACTGCAGGTATTGTGCTTCTTCTAGGAAATCGACCAATTTTTAGTCGATTGCATAAAAATATTACAGAAAAAATTGGAACTTTAGTTTAGGAAAAGGTACAACAGAATAGTATCTTTGGTTTGTTATCCGTTTGATCCTGGGCAGGGCTGAACTTGAATTTTCAGCGATCGACGTTATTAGTACTGATCTGTATTCAAATCGACTTAAAATACTTAATGTAAACAATTTCTAGTCTTACCAGGTTCAAACAACGAGTGCCAAACTTTAAAACTTTCAAAATAACTCTACTGAATTTAGTAATAAGTAAGGTTTTTCAGAAATAGTCACTATTCCATTTTAAACCAACTTTCCTTACAGTTTTGAAAATCAATAAATTGTTAAAAGGGCCTAAAATAATATTTCGTGGCAAAGACTCTATTTTGAATCCACTGCGGAGCGAGGGATTTAACGTATGCAGCCATGAGACATGAGAAAATATTATTTTGCAACTGAATTACAGTCTATGTACTTTGCATCCCATTCTATGAGAGAAATAAGTTAGAAATACAACTCTGAGGACATGCATGTCCGTATCTATAGTTAAAAAAGTATTTATTTAATAATATCATATTCTTGATAAGTACTGACTAAATAGACAAAATGTCTGGAGCCACAACTTTCAACAAAAACATTTTTAAGAGTAAATTGTTTACACATTTGAATACTTATCATCATCACACAGTCGTGAAACATTAAAGGAACAAATTCATGTTCCTAATTCAAAACACTTTTTAGGGAACCAACACAGTTTTTCGATTGTATGGGATGACAAATGTACTTATTGTTTTTTATTATTTCCTTACCAATACATTACTTCAAGAATAAAATAAAAACAAAATTTAAAAATATGGTATTGTAAATAACACGCTATGTAGTTGATAAATATTTGTTGTGTGAATAGTACATTTTTTTTATCACAAGAGTCAGTGTTTGAGTGTGTAGATAACGTGTAAATAGTCGCTCTTGTAATTAGATTTTGATGGAAATTAAACATCACTTTAAAGTGATGCGGTTTGACGCAGTTAAGTACATAATTTAATAAAATAAACAGCTGTTAAGCATTTCTCATAATTATCAGATTTCTATGGAATTGGTTTTCATTACCTAAAAGTTTATCCGTAATACCAACTCGTGATAACCCTAAAAAAACGGATGTGTTTTGTAGCGAAAAATCTAGTTGTTTTTTGATATTTATTTTCAACAATTTTTATTGGAGTAGTAAAAAAAGTCTTAAAATTGTATTTAAGTCATGTGACAGGGCTAAAATGTTTGTACTTACTTAAAAATAAATTGTTCATAGCATAATTTTAATAAGTAGATAATTAAATTTAATAACCCCATTCCAAGGAAAGCTCATTCATCTTGCAACACCGTCAAGATGGCGGTCGTTCCGCGCCCCGTGACAATGAATAGCAATAAGCTTTTTAGAATTAAGCTACAAGTTGTAATAAATGTTTTTAAATTAATTTATACGTTCTGGAAAAGTTAGATCGATGTAAGTATTGTAAGTAGATAATAGGGGAGGTTATGATTATAATTTAATTATTATAAATAATAATTATTATTAAAGTGAAGGAATTTGTAATTATATTGAGAAGCGAGGTGTAATGAATTTCGATTTATAAAATTAATAAAAATTAATGAGTTTTATGGATGTATTTCAATGTTTTAATCTTAAAATTCCCCAATATTCTAACTCCATGGTATAGGTTAGCTACTGTATAGTCATAGCGATTATAAGTCATACAGGTTTTCATTATCTTAGAAGCTGTTTTTTCACAGCAGAAAAAAGAAACCCCAAAAAAATTTTATCAAAAACAAGTTCCAAACGAACCCCCGACCTTTCCTCGCCTAACTCATTTCATTGTCTTCAATATTCCCAGATTACGCTATAATCTCTCATAACGGGTATAACAGTTTATTCCGCATGGCAACATCGACTTTGTCGTGCGTCAGTCAGGGCCCGCCAAAACGAAATAATAACATAGCGACTGTTCACGTAATATGACCTAACTTTCTACGCCTTCCCTTTGAATTTGCACTTTTGGTATATCTGATAAAGTTCACTATTGTGTGATAAAAGTCGTAGTTGTATTGTATCGTTTTTGGAAAGTAATTTTCATAGAACAAAGGCGGGGAAGCGCGCACGTGCGCGGCATTATGAGGGTACGCTAATAAAATGGCGGATTAGCAGCGCGGGACAGGTGAGGGCGGTAAAATTGGAAACTATTGGCCTCTTCAGCAGACAGGCATTTGATACCGTGCTCGGGTTACAGGGATTTGTGTCAGTGTTGGCGTAATGAGAAATTCTTTAGAGATTGCTGACATCGATCGGTTGAGTGTGTGGCAGGTTGGTGAGTATTGATAACGGAATTGTTTTCGTGTTGAGCTTTCCACAACCGAACTTTGACTTAACAGTTTGCTGATCTGATTGGTAGAGGTCACTAATCGTGATAAGACATTACAGCTCACATGTTATTGATGAAACTATAAACTAGGGGCTCTCAGAGCTAAAGACCTCGCAGCCGGCGCCTTTCCGACTGTCCACCTCTACTAGTCCATTTTTCATCGGTTCAAGAGAATCGGTTGAAGAATGTGACTTGTAGAGAAATACAGCCGGGCAGACGCAGAACAGGCGCCGGCAAGACGAAAGTATTTTTGCCGAAGCTTTTAGCTTGCTAACGCACACTCGGTCGATTGTACTGAAGCAATACTGTTACACAAATGTAATAACACCCATCACGCTTTACCTAATTAATTACTTAATTTGCTTGTTAGGCGCCGACTCAAAATTACTTAGAAATACTTACATTAGTTTAAGAACATAGTTATTAGTGATAACCTCCTCCGTTTCATCGGTTAAAAAATAAAAACGTTTTGTGCTAAATGTAATTGCAAAAACTAGCTGCGCTTACTATTTTGTTCGCGTTAGCGATCACGTTGTACATAGGAGTAGAGTATCATTAATTATTATGGTTTATGCGGGTAGATAGATGTAGAGCAAAAACATAGGTAAGTACCTACCTATGTAAGTAGATTGAAAAGAAAACCGAATCTCGCTAGCTTGTAGAAACATGGCTAATGGTAAGTAAATGTTCTAATGCAGAGTTGATGCTAATCAGTAACATCGATCTATTATTTAATTATACACGCGAGCACATTGATGCCATGAGGATTCGCGACTCAAAAGAGTTTTTACGTTTCTTCGTAAGTACCTCTTACAGTCAAAATAAAATATTTTTTGAAAAGGCAATTAAATAGGTATCGTACCTACCTAAGTGCGTTCTCTTATGCAATAACAATGAATTCACATTTCTGCATTTTCTCTGGAAAATCCATTTCCCCAAGGTTCCCCATACATCTCAATGTGCTCTTGCGATCTGTAAACAAATTTGTGAATATTATTCGTTCTGGGGCGCAGGGCCATGAATACAACCCTTGCAGGGGTGGGGCACCATTAGGGGCTTAAGATTCCCCATTCATGGCAAGACGTCTTGAAAATAAATGACGCTACCATGTAAATTGCAAGTAATTACCGCCTTTCTTTACTTCCGTGAGTGCAAGATTTGCAACTCTGAAAACGCTAGGCGAAAGTAGATGCTTAGTTCCCGGAGATGCACTCAAGATTTGTAATGAATAAGTGTGACAAGTTTACATTGATTGAGCAAGTAAGTAAATTAGAAATGTGATATGGTAAGTGAGTACAGGGGGGCTATTCCTGCGCGTGAGATGAGATGAGATTTTATCTTGGCCACTCTCACACCTATGACGTTTCAAACGAGAGCAACAAGGACAAAAAAAGATGAGATGAAAATCTTAAATCTCCGAATAGGGCCACAGGAGGGTCATACTCACGGAGTGAGATTCAATTTCACCATTTTTCGTCCTTATTACTCTCTTATGAATAGTCATAGACGTGAGAGTAACCAAGATTAAATCTCATCTCATCTCACGCGTAAGAATGGCCCCCCAGGCTGCAGACCGACCGAAATGAATTGTTTTAATTTAATGGACCTACCTCTATCAACATAGTTTCGTAATTAGTCCGTCTATAAAGAGAAAGAAAGGTCTAATAATGATCCAAAATAAAACAAGGTCCATCAGAAATCACATAATGACGTCATCGTCATGTGTCTCTTTTGAACTTGTAAATGACTTATTTGTCAATGGTCTTGTTACGTTGCTACGTGTAGCTGAATTAGACCAGGGTCGATAATTTTTAAAACCAAAAAAAATAATAGTAGGATGAAACCCATTAGAAAAGGAGGGGAATATTATAAAAATGAAAGGAAAAATAATTTACGGGCGATCTGAGGTCGGGAAGGGGATGGGGGTGAGTTTTTAAGGGTAAAAAACGGTTTTTCTCTATTTCCGGCAAAACTAAAAGTCGTATCGAAAAAAGTCAAATGGCAAAGTTGTAGGTAATAAAAAGATCTAAAACTTTTGTATTTACACTTTTTTCACATAACCTCAAAATTTATGTGAAAAATCCAAAAAACCAAGTTTTTGGTTTTTTATTTTTATCTTTTACATAAATTATTTTTTTTTTTAACGAAATTTGGTGAAAACTTACCTTTTTATGTCCCAAATACGCTGTAATTTATTTGATTAAAAATATTTATTTTTTCACCTTATTTTGAATTAATATCAAAAAAACACCCTAATTTTCAATCGAAAATTCACCCGTCAAAATATTACCTTTTTACAAAAAGTTGGTATGGTTTCTGTTCGTTGAAATCTCTACTTTCCGATGGTGTTAAATAAAATATAAGTTACTACAGTAAATCTTCTCAGAAAATGCAAAAAATCAAAAAAAACTTGAATTCGATTTTTTTTTTAAATTATTATAAATAATTTTGAGCTATTTATTAAAATTTACACTTTAATTACTCGAAAAACGTTAGTATACATGTGACATTGATAACAAAAAAATTGCAAATAAAAATATACTACCATAATTAACAAACAAATAAGTTAATAAAATTAATATTTAATAAGACATCTACAATATTTTGAGAAAGTTGTCAAATCTTCTTTAAATTATATGCGTAGATGCCTATTTATATTAACTATTTAAAGATAAATTATATATACCTGAGTGACCTACGAAAAATTACAATATTTTTAAACACATTAATCTTGCTTATCATCTGCCTTATTGCAGATGATACAAACACATTCATCCATACTGATAATCTGAAAAGACAAAATCGAATTAATAATGCCTTCACTATTTTATCGTGAATAAACTCCCATGAAAAAAAAAATATTGAAGAAAAAAAAATGTAAAAATGTACAAAAAATATATTTATAAATGTATTAAATATATATGGAAATCGGCCAAAAGTTTGTTATTAAAAATACATTTACGATATATATTTTATAGATTTTTAATATATTTTTTATGTACTTTGAAATATATTTGTTTTCATGGGATTAACTAAGTTTGTTTGTGCAAAATTAAGGAGATTATTATTTTTTTTATCTTGTACTAAAATATCATTTAATTTCAATCTTTAGGTTATGTTACGTTAAGCATACTATTTTTTAAAGAAAATATTACGATTTTTATGTTTGAGTTTTGTTTTTGTCACAATTATCTTCAAGAAACTCAGCGTGCACGTGTATTTTTATAAACGATGTTGTATACTGTACTGTATTTCGAATACTGGTTAGGCTAACGGTTGTAACAGCTGCTACGAAATATATAGTATATAATAGTAGGTATGTATGTAGTAAGACCCAGACCCGTCTAGCCCCTTCCCCACTTCTCCACGAAATACCTTTTGATGGGCTACAATTTTTCGTAGGTCACTCAGGTATATCTACTCAGGTATATATAATTTATCTTTAAATAGTTATAAATAGGCATCTACGCATATAATTTAAAGAAGATTCGACAACTTTCTCCAAATATTGTAGATGTCTTATTAAATATTAATTTTATTAACTTATTTGTTTGTTAATTATGGTAGTATATTTTTATTTGCAATTTTTTTGTTATCAATGTCACATGTATACTAACGTTTTTCGAGTAATTAAAGTGTAAATTTTAATAAATAGCTCAAAATTATTTATAATAATTAAAAAAAAATCGAATTCAAGTTTTTTTTTATTTTTTGCATTTTCTGAGAAGATTTACTGTATTACTATTTACTACTTATTTATTTCCCCCGAGGGGGCTGCCAGATGTGTACAACACCCACACTACGTCGGACGATATTCAGTCCTAATGTGACAGGTGGCGAGCCTGTTGCCATACACCGGGCTCCAGTCATGTAGCAGATGACATACAATTGTTGCGTGCCATCGGCTGGGTCCGAACCCGATCCCTCTGGCTTGAGAGGCGGGCCTTTTCCGGCTAGGCTATCATCGCTTATACACACCATATATTATACCATGGGTATATTATGGGGAGATAACTGTAGAGTGTAGGTAGGTACTTAATAAGGACATAAAAAGACATAGCTGAAAATGTAAATGTAAGTATAATTATGTAGATATTAGCGTAACTATTTTATTAATGTGAATATTCGGAGCATTCCCGCAACATTGGCGGCAGAACTGCTGGAGAGAGCGAAGCCACCGAAAGTTGAGGGCCGAGGGGCTGACTAATTAGAACAAAAAACGCGGGAAAACACAAGTACGCTTGACAGTGAGTCAGAGACAAAGAGCGCCAACTTTTCACACAAAAAAGGTTTTATACCGTTCCTGGAGCCGCTCAAATATGACCTCTTTGCAGTTATGTGTAAAGTTGACTTCCATTTTGGCAGTTATAACTGGCAGGCACATTCATTTTTCAAAATTTTGCCTTCGGGAAGCTGTATCGACTTCCACGATGTAATAAAAAATGAACTTTATTCCAAAGACAAGAGGGTCAAAAATTTAGCTTCGTTGGCGGAAAATTGTGGCATTTCGTCGTGAAGCAAAGTTGCGTAAAGAAGCGCCATCGCGTCGATTGTTTCTGGCACGTTCGGGCAAAGAGGCCACAATCGATAGAGCACGGGCGTGCGTTGTAATGAATTTATTAGAGAATCTAGTGTTTTGACGAGGCGCTGGACGATTTTCATTTCATTAGAAGCAATCTATTAATCCACTAACTCTATCGAAAGCATTCATTTGATAGCGGGGCGAGACCTTTTGATAGAAAAGCTTATATTATGCACAACGAGAGCGGGAAGCAAATTAGCGTTACCAGTGGTTACCGTTACTAGGAGTTAAACATTGGCTCGGTTTCCTAAATCTACATTTCCGAAAATGCAGGCCTTGAGATTGCAGGAAATTCTGAAGTCCGACAGGGAAAAATGTGAAAAGGAGTAAAATGTGAAAAGAATAATAATTGAACGATAAAAAATAATTGTCCTTCGAGGTCAAGTGGGATACTCTTTGCAAGCGTCGAAAGCTCTCGATAGATTTGTTAAGGCTCAAATCGAGTCGATGGCAAGGAATGTTCAGCGTCCGTCGTGGCTGCTGGCCGCTGCCAGTCACGGTGGCGGGCAGACGCCTGTCAGCGGGCGAGGTCTCATTACCGCGCGACCAGCGACCACCGGAGACACGCAGGCATAATGGTTCTGTAGCTATACATGTCATCTTTTTTTTTTTGTGGCAATGGAATAAAATTCGTAGGCGTAGATTTTACTGCAGTATAAAAATAGTAAGAAAATAGGTACTTAGAGGTAATTAGTTACTCTTGTGAAGTCTGAAAATCTAGTCAAATATTTTAATTTTGCCATTTATCGAGCGAGCGTTAGCGAGAGAAGCGTCTATGCTTCAGCTTTGACAAAAGGCTTTAGTCCGGATCTTATCTCCGCAATTTAGATAAGTTTTCAAAATCTTACTGGACAAAAAAATCTGTATAATTATCGAGTCTGCTCACAAAGTTTCACGACAAACTTAAACCGTCTAACCAAGTTGAGAATTTTGACCCGTAGAGTAGAGACCGACGCTGGCTTCGAGGTCTTCAACCTGTGAGTTGAACCAGTAGGTAAAATTAATCTTTATTTACTTTCAATATTTTATTATTTTAATTTAACATCGATACGAACTTAGAAAAATAGTTTTCAGTTAATCATTAATCAATTAATTGAAAACGTAACTGTTTGCGAAGGTTTTCCACGTTGTCCAGCGAACCCTGAATCTCACACCGACCGATGACTCGACAAATCTCGCCTCTCAACAAACGCCTTTATTTTAATCCATTCTCGAGCTGGCCGCGTATTATTTTGACAACCATTTGACAGGTGCTGTTATTATCTCTGCAACGTTGCGCCTCATTAATACAATTGAGCGTTTTTGTTTGTTTTAATGGCTCTAATTTTGTTTGATTTTGATTCAGTCGTTGAGAGGAAAGTTTTGATTTCTTGGTTTCGTTTGCTAAGGAGTTTGTTTCCGAGAAATCTTTGGAATAGTTCAGACCGCACATGTAGACTGTAGGCCTAAGCGGTGACTTGCAGGAAAGTTGTCTTATCTCTAATATATTATGCACGCGCTGGCATTAACCGGTATTTTTCTATAATTATAAATCACAAAGGTTTTAAACACGGCAAGACTTTCATCCACTCGAGGTAAAAAAGTAAAATGGCGCGCGATCTGACAGCATTTCGCGCGCTTTCATTTGTGTCGATTGTTGCCCGCTAATGGCGGCCCCCGGAACAATGGGGAAATGCGCGACACAGCATCAAGTCATCGTCAAGCACAAAGGACGTTTCCGTTTGATGTGGATTGGTACTGTGATCTTAGCCGTTTGATTGTTTCAGGTAGGTAAAGCCGCAAATGGACTTTGAAGAGGTTTGAAAAAAAGAATTTTGATATTGTTTTTGAATATGAGACTCTAGTGGAGTTGGTTGTTAATATCGTAGAAGGAATAATTATACCTACCTTACAAATCTTACGATCATAATACACAATTTGAGAACATCATTACTTAGAAATATAAGTTTAACTCGTGTTTATTTATTTGTTTTTTACTAAGCCATACTCGCCTTAGTAAAGTACTCTCATCAAAACAATTGTCATTTATGTAATTGTCATTTTCATTTCTTCTAGCTTTCTCAAAACTTCGAATAGAAAATGTCGTAATCCAAACTTAATTAGCTAATCAGTCTAACTTGCCATTTGGCCAATATATTTTTTTGCTTATTTTCCTCATAATCTCGCCTAATAATCTTGTCTTCAATTTAATTCAGTCTGCGTTCTGAACAGCTGTTAGGCTCTCAGAGGATAGATATCAGTGACTAGAACTTAGCGTTAGTAAAGCAGACTTCCTAGCCAAATGAATTCATTGTCTGCTGCACACATCACAATCAACGGTTGATTTCACCACATCAATGGTTTGATTTTGAAAAATACTCAATTGCAAAAAATACGAAAATGTTTTTGCCTCCGTTACAAAATACAGTTACAGATGCGTTCCTCCCCACAAAGTCCATTTAGAGTTTAAAAATAACACACATTGTACGTGTGCATCGATTATTGCTCATTACATAAGCGCTCGTTGGCACCTTTTGATCGCTCTACCTAATGCGCGATTGTAGCGTTGTATGGAACTCTTTCAGGCGTTCAATGGAGACCACTCCACTCTAGGGCCGGGGGGTGATTGCGAAACAATGGCCTTTTCCAAAATACATAATAATGCGCTGCGTCAAATGACGCCGTTGTGTTTAAGCTTAGAGATCCGTTGCGAGCGGTTGGAGTAAGGAAAACCCCATGAAGATAAAAATAAAACCTGAAAAGATACGTAAGGTAAGTAATTTAATTTAACGAAAATTAATAAAGATAAAAACACTTTTTACAATAAATAATAGTAGATAAAAACACTTTTTACAATAAACGGCATTTCTATGAGGAAGAGTAGAGGTTAACTTTAGTTAAGTAAAGTTTAAGAAAGTGGTCTAGAGAGATGTTTACATCTCTAGACTACTTCTTTGATAAGGTATTGTACACCTTGTCTACAGGTACAAACCATAGCAAGAAATGAAATGATTAAAAAGATAATAATTGCAGTTGCCTAAGAAATTTAATGTCAACAAAATGTAATTCGTACATCGTGACGACGTCGGTAGTTATAATAAAATAAAGTTTTCGTTTTTTTGTGTAAATTATATGAGTTTTGATCTCTCTAAAACAAAGTTATGAATGTAGACAGAATGTAGACTCCATTAAAAAGTGGACGGTGCATTTTACATCGCAAATCAATAACTTCACGGAACCCACACTTAATACCGTCACAATTTTCGCAGTACATGGACGGATTTTAGATTTTTTTGGGCTCCGTGCTCAAGTGGAGTCCTCGAGCGGCCGCTGCGCGCAAATTATTAAAAGTAAAAAATATAATATGACACTTGAACCGCGGCCGCCCGCGAGCGCAACATGGCGGCGGCAACGGACAAATAGTCACGCGCGGTTCACTAATTTGATCTCCTAGTTTAATACGCGTGAATTACGTTCACATGTAGGGGCTAAGTTGAACATACTTTCCCAGCTAATTGACGAAATTATACAACTTTAAAAATTAGATACCCATAGAATGAAAGATCTTAAAAGAGCTCTATAAGTAATCAAATTTCCAATCACTTCTAGTACCGTGAAATGGGGTTACATTGACCAAAATTTCACTTCATTTTTAAATTCTAATTAGATACGGTGTTTGTTAACGCAGCCATAACTTTTTTTAAGCATTTAGCAAGACTAATTGTCATTGCATTGTAATTGCTCATTGAAACACTTAGGTGCACTATTTTCAATGTCAGCCAGTTGTACAAGAACCTGCCTGACCTATGACATAATTATGATTTAAAAAACCTCTAGCTAAACATTGCGGTTCGCTTACCTAATGGTCTAATGAAAATAATTTAAACCATTTGGCAAGAGCTGATCACATTACATATGTAAATATCATTACAAAATAATGACAATACTACGAATCTTAAACAAAAAACCTAAACCAGTAGCTGCAAACAAAACGCATCAAAAGAATTTATCTCTCCCTTCGTTCAACCAACCGCACGACAAATGAATTAGTCAAAATAATACAAAAAAAATGTTGCACAATGCCTTTCGAAACGAGTCGTGGGCGAAATTGTTACTAAAATGTAGCAACATCTGTCTAGAGGGGGCACAAAAACAAGCAAAATGCCGTACCCTCAACTCAACTTTAAAACAAATCTGGACCCCCATTACAGCGAGATACGACTCAATTTAGAATGTAGAGCTCTTGATCATTATATTTTTTTCGTGGCAAAGGTAGAGTTAACGCCATTACTGTCAAATTGTGAGCCAATCGGGTTGAAGTAGCGCAGACCAATCAGCGCCAGGCTGGGCGCGTGTTCCGAATGTACAAATTTGGGGGGAAACTGGAACAATTTGTAACTTTTTGTGCGGAAGCGTAATTTCCGTTTTGGTAAATGAAGCGATCGTTTGATTGCGTTCGGTTAGGGAGATGAGGCATGAACAGCATCTGTTGTAGATACTTACTACACACAGCTGGCAAGTTTAACTTTTTGGAAATTACCTAAACACGTAAGTATACCTACCTATACTTTTCTTAACAAAATATTTGTAAGTATTTAATTAATAGAAGCCTACACTACTGGACATCAAATAAATATAATACTTATAGTACTTACTAATCCGTAATACTACTATGAAACTAATAGAAAAAAAAAAGAAATTGAAAAAAAACCTTATATAAAAAGAGGTAAAAAATAACGACTTTCTTCATTCTTAGGCAGACCTAGAGTCTTGTCTTGATTATGCAATTGCGTACCTACAATTAAGCATTATCAAAGACCCTAGCAATTTGAATTTGAATGCCACTTCAATGTGCAACTCAGAACAGAAAAGAACCAATCCTTGAATGCACACATTGTGCAAAACACATCACCTAGCAGCACTTGACCTTCCGCAGCCGTCAATCATTTCTCATCGTCGACGTCAGTCGCCCCGACACGTCCGTCGCGTTCCCACCAAACCTGGAATTGCTCATTCACACTCCGACGGTCACTCAAAGCTCCACTTACAAGTTCTCAAGACCACCATACAGAAGTCAAAGTCTCGAATTCATCTGTCAAATGGAATTTGAATTTCGAACGGCGATGTCTAGCTGCGCGCGCGCCGCGTGGCGTCATTGAGCGTCACGCGAGCCCAGCGTGAAGTTAGCGTCCCGCTGTTCGTCCCGCCTCTGCGGAATCATTAGCAAGGAACGCGTGTAATTTCACAATGTTTGTCTTTTGACCTCTTTTGACAGATTAGTTCACGGGAAATGAACATTCTAGATCTTTCCAGTTTCTGGGAAGTGAGCAGGGGCGCGGTTCGCGACTTCTCACATTGCAGATCACGGTCCGCCAGTCGCATTGTGACGTGTGAATTTTTTGGCATGTTTCGACTTTTAACTTGTGAAGTCTAGTGGAAGAGATCACCTTGATTTGGTTATTGTTGTCTTGGATTTATTAAGTCGCAATTACAACGTGGTTTCATTAATTCCCTTGCTATTGCAAGGTATTTTCTTGTTGCGTAGATTGGTCAAGCAATGTAATGGGCACAGAATTCTCCCTATTACTTCTTCATCATATTTTATGCTATTTATACTCCACTCACCAGATATGTCGTAGGTATATCTTGTGACAGTAATCTTCACTTTTTTACTAGGAAATCTGAAAGTGTGTGTTTTGGTTTCCTAATTATTATTATGTTTTTCACTTTGATTTGCTTTTTATGCTTTCAGAGTTCTTTAGAATGATAGTTTACACACTACCTACGCCGTAAAATTCTAAAAATATTATCTAAATATGAGTAAGTAATTAATAAAATTCAGTTACTTCAATAATATTAGGACAATTCCGGGAGAGAACACCTTCAAAAAAAACGACCAAAATAAATAGTTTTTTGAAAACAGCAAAACTCTTATGTTCCTGGAAGCCATTTCATCCATTTAAGTGTAAATAACGATGTGTTTTGTTATTATTTTCATTTTATCAGTATTCAAAGGTTGTGGCAGTCTCAGATTTTTTCAGCCAGTACCTCAGATCAACCTAGACAATAAGATGGCGCACGGCGTATGATCTAAGTGAAGCCAAAAATCATCAAAAAAGTACGCTACTGTCGTATAGGTACACAACACTCACACATTGACGCAAAAAACTACGCTCCTCGCTTGGTTTTTCTTACCTCGACATTATGAACATTGGTTTATGGTATAATTTCGTGTACTTAAATATACAAAGTGCATTTATAAAAGTGTGGCCAGGACTACATTTTGAGGTTATTTTTAAAAACTGTGTAGTTTTTTTACAAGTCAATTTTGAAAAAGCCGTGACATTAATCTCTTAAAAATATGTGCAGTTTTAAAATATTAAATCTCCTAAGTTTGTACATTGGAACGTTAATGGCTAACGTAGAGTTTGGGAATTGATATTGGTTTCCGTGCAATTGTAAATGTTTTTCATGGCAACATTACCACCCGCATACATTGGAAAATAAGTGGCTTCAGCAAGATATAACGCAGTGTTCCATCTTTTCCTCTAGATTGATCTGAGGCCAGTACTAGTTACTTGAAGGTGTGTACACGATTTTGTGTTTTCATTAATAAACACGACATTGCTGCGTCTTTGTGTGCTTTATTATCTTTTTTTTTCCGATTCTGCTCGTTGTTTTTTTTTTGTGGTGTAGTCCATCTATCCTGGAACTTTAAGAAGAGATGGACCACTTTTATGAAGGAGAGATGTAACAACATAAGATGATGATAAGATTACAATATTGGATGAAAATCGGTGTTGCAAGAGATAATGGACGAAACCCGATCTATCGACGATATTCAAGCTCATGCTGACAGCATAGGGGTCAATGAAGCAGCAAATATGTATGGCACACCAAAGTCTACATTCTAAAGAAGACTGAAAAGATGTGGAGATACCGTCACCAATTAGAAGATGAATAGCTGATTATGTTTAAGTTCTTCTTTTTTTAGTGTTTTTATACTAGTGTGCGTGACAAGTACGTCTTTTACTAGGGTTGCGTCCATGGGCGTACCCAGCTTCTGGCGTAGGTGGGGGCAAGTCAGATTTTTTAGGTCGGATCGTCCGCGGCTGTTTTGTCATACACACTACACAACACACCTACATGAGTCATTAGATGTATGTAGTGTAGTGTGTAGGGCAAACACCCGCAAATGATCCTGTTTTATAGGTAGTTAAATAAATAAAATTTTACAATCCTGTCACAGTAGTACATTTTACTATATTCTTAATGAATCATTAACCTAATTTGTCATTAAAATTTTGATGCAAGTTTCCTATTGCATCGTGCATTTTGTCAGTGTCTACTGCGCGGTTTATTTAAAAGTTAGAGTATAACTCGTTTACACTTTAATTAGTAATTAGAGGAGTTCATACATGTTCTGCGAGATTTCCAAGGGGGGGCAGCTGCCCTCCCCTGCCCCCCCCTGGGTACGCCCATGGTTGCGTCATACATTTTGTTCATTTAGAACCTAGCAGTTAGCTCTTATTTTTTTTTTTCGCATGCAATGTATTTTCTGTCCATCAGGACATATCATTTTCAAAGAACAAGGTATATTGTAATGGTAATGTAAATTAATAGAACTAGGTACACAACAAAACTTATATAGTTTTGTTTTATTTCATTTTAATCAAAAGTTATGGATTTGCAACGAAACCTGGTCCATCTCTCCCGGAATTATCCTATAGTATTTCTCCGTGAGGAAAAAAAAAATCTATTTTTTTATTTATTTTTTAGGTAAATCTACCTAAAGGGCTTATTACGCCGGACTAACTGCCGTAAGCGAATGATAGACTAGCAATCTTACGCGCGAGATGTTTTCTGGTCTTTGTCTCTTCCGTTTGAATAGTCACAGAGTGAGAGTGACCAAGATAACATCTCATGCGTTAGAATAAGAGGCCAGTAGTACTACTATCTGTCTCTTATTACATTAAGCTACCTAGTAGATAGCTAGACTACAGATCGCATGGTGTAATAGCCCCTTAAGTGTGTCACGAAGCTAACCAATCATCTTGCATGTGTAATTAATCCGTAACTAAAAATTATCGACTAATCTATTGGCCAGCTTTTGATAAGAAACATAATATGCAACAGATGTAAGTATTGTTTTTTAGCATTATTTATAGGTTTTTAATTTTAGCGATAATTAAAGTGGCTTAGCACAGTAAATTTATTGTTAACATTTTGCGAATCCTATACACCGATACGTATTATTATTTAAAATAAAATTAGACATTTTGTTATTAGGATTAATTACGTATTGACATTTTTATAGATCATTTTAGGTCATATAGTAATTACATAATTACAGATTTCACATGAAATCTCATTCTGATATTAAAATGTTGATATGTATGATTGCTTAAATGTGTTGATATGAATAAAAAAAGCAAAAACCATTTTATTAATTTTAAGACCTAGCACCGCAACAATCATAACATAACCCAGCGGCGGACTTCCTCAACGAATCGCGCTCATTCGAACGCTTACCTGGACAAAAACTTCATAAATCTCTGCTAAGTTTCACCCATTCAGTCTCGAGTGGCTTCCAGCGAGGTAGGGCCCCAATTCTTTTCATGTTCCACAATTTTGCGCCCAACCTTCGATTGTGAAAAAAGAATTTAAAAAACTACTTATATTGTCGGTGGACAAAACGCCACTCGAGCCAGTTTTGTTCCGCTGAACCGTTTGACGTACACGTTACATGCTTTTAATTAACTATAGAATGTTAGGCCGATTGATTGATTGAAGGTTGGAACAATAGCATGGTTGTACAAGGGTTGCGACAAAATTGTCAGGCGAAGATATTAGCAACAAAACTTATGCAAGTTGAACTAGGTATTTCCTTTCCCTTCAAGACTTGCTGCAAGTCGCAATTGCAAAACAAAACAAAGTTTTTCCTAGCTAGGTAGAGTTTATACCAAATCCGTATTATTGTAATTGGTTTCATCTGAATCTTTCCTACTTTAGGTAAACCTTTAAAATAAAACCCAGCACACTGTGGTCAAATCATTTATTCATGGTAAATAATATTTTTTGTGTTATTTCTAAATAATTGAATCTTATAAGTATTTGATTGAAGACTACTATATTTCAATCATTGTTCTGAATCAGATTAATTAGTTATATAAATATACATATATCTCTCAAAATCATTAACTTTTTAATGAAACGATGTAAAATGTAGAGGACAAAAATTGCACTATAGGAACTGCATAAATTGTTCAAATTAACAATAAAAACGATAAAATTGAATAATCCCTAACATAGCTAAGAACACTCTCGATCTTGTCATCTTTTAAACACAAATACAATCAAAATTGGTTAACCCGCCTGGGAGTTACTATGCCACAGACAGATAAACAGATACGTTGAACTTTTAACACTGTTTGCTTCTGGGATTCAAAAAGCTTATCACCCAAATAACAAAGACGATCGACAAAGAGCATAACTATTGTAAACTTTGCAGAAATAAACAATAACCCCCTTACTAATTATAATTTTATCACGTTAGAATAGTTATTCAGTGTTTTGTCTATTTCCTTCCTTATTATGTTTATTTTTTTCTTTCTCCCCCATTCAGGGGAATTTGGCGTCGCACGTCATGTGCATTTGCCAGTGTCAAGGACTAATCATTCGTTTTCACAGACGATGGGATGATGATGATGAGGTGATAATGAAGATGATGATCCCTCCCCTTTCCTATTCCAGTAAAGTTACGGAAACTTTACTGAAACTTTATGTGAAGTTTTGCAGCGAACACAAAAAGTCGCGTTTCGCAATGCTTGTATAATTTGCCCACACTCGTGCACGTTGACGAACTGGTAAACGTTAATAATCCACCATTATTACATTTAAACACTCGAAGAATCACAAGTTTTAGAAAATAATACAAAATCACGATACCACCATTTCGGTTCCCGCCAAAACTCCCTTTATATGTTTAACTCGATCGTAAAAGACAAAACTCTGTTTAACTATTCCGAAGCCATATAACGTTTAATAGTGAGGGGCTGTAACAGTAGTATATTTTAATAGTGTAACAATGGTTTAATTGCAGAGAGTTAGGTCATAACAATTACTCGAACACTAGCGTCAGGTACCTACACCACTATTTTCTAATTTTCTTAAATCTTCTCTAGAATTTTCTAGCATTTTATACGGCTCAAGTCGAAGTGACTGTGTTGCCCCAGGCGTGTGCCACTCTTAATGTCCGGTTTTTAAATTAAAAAGTAAATGTTTACCTACCAGTTGAATTTGGAAACGTTTTCTATGGTAGTTGAAGCTAGCTACGCTCAGCGGCGTTACCATCTTGTTTCCCTCATTTTGAGCACTAAAAAGTGTTTTGCTCCTAATCCATACTATCTCATTGTAAAAATCAGAATCCTTTCAGCCGTTTTATCATTTAATATTTTTTTTGCATGTCTCTCACAAGAAAAAATAGTATTTGGTAGACAAAAGACCAGTGTAAAAAAACCGGACATCAGATTTCTTCAGTCTACGTGTAATTTAATTATCAATAGTATCCACTAGTTTAACTTAAATTTTACGAAGGACAGAAAATAAAACTCGGTGACCAGCGGGATTCGAACCTAAAACCACCCGAGTTTACACCCAACTGGTTAACCGACTAAACTACTGTCGTCTGGCCGATCTCCGAAAATCTTGAACTGTCCATTGAAACCTTCAGTCTATCTATGTGAGTCTATACAATGATATTTACAATTACAAATTTAACGCCAGCCCCCCTGATGCCTTTGATTCCCCTGCCCCTGGCCTCCATACTTGTTCTGGGGAAACGTGTTACGTCTTTGATGGTCTTGGCTTCCATCTGAACCTTGCTTTGAATGTCCTGAACCTGAACTGCTTTGACCCTGGTTGTATCTGTTCTGTTGATATCCTCCACCTCCGCTTCCGTAGCCCTGATTTTGCCTGTTGTTGTAACTTTGGTTGCTGTTGTACCCTTGGTTGCTGTTGTACCCTTGGTTGCTGTTGTAACCTTGTCTGTTGTTCCCGTAACCTGGTCTGTTGCCCTGGTTGCCGAAGCGGTCAGGGCCGTTGCTGCCGTAGCCGGAGCGGTTGCCTTGGTTGCCCTGGTAACCCTGGCTCCCTTGGTTACTCTGGCCCTGGTTGAATTGTACGTACCCACCGCGTTGTGGTCCATAAGAATCTGTAACAATGAGATAGAAAGCTTGAAGAATTGATTGATTTGAAGCCATATAAAATGTATATGGAACTAAAGAGAATGCAGTTTTGTATTTTTTTTTTTATTGAATCCGTCTTTCGCTACTTCCTTATGCTTCCTAGCAAAAGGAAACGAAAATAACCCGGTATCTGTAAGAAGCCCTCTTATCCGAACACATCTCTTTGAAGGTCTGCATCTTAAGCGCTTTTATATAAAAACGGTATCCAGCTCAGGGCTCTCAGCACAAAACGCCGTGTATTGCGACACTCGTCGAGTTAAAACCGCCTGCAAATCGCGCCGGCGCCGCAGCGGCACGCAGCGTCAAGTGTTTAATCGTTCGCTTTGTGACGCTCTAAACCTGCTCACCTCGATCTATGACGCGATGGAAGATCTTACAAACAGAGATTTGTGATATTGTGATATTATAGTCAATCAAACTAAATAAATACTAAAAACTAGATAATTCCTTAAACAGTGGAGTATACGGTTATGACTGTAAGAGACAACAGCAAAGTAAACGAGAAGCTTATAACCTTGTGCTTACGAGGTGGTAGATCTAAGATGTTTAATAATCTCGATCCTACGTGTGGTGTCATAACTTGGCCCATCCATATGAACAACTAATTGTTTGTTTTGACTTGCTTCACGCGAGTTTTTAGTATTAAAATTGTTTATCCAATAACCAAAGTTATAATAGCAAATAAGTCTTGTATAAAACAGCAAGACTACAACAGCAGAATTCGATTTTTTAATTTTTTTTTACCCCCGGTGCCAAAACGATGGAGTGTTATAAGTTTGACGTGTCTGTGTGTGTGTGTGTGTGTGTGTGTGTGTGTGATGCGTGCGTGCGTGTGGCATCGTAATTCCCGAACGGATGAACCAATTTTGTTTTTGTTTTTTTTGGTTTGAAAGGCGAATTAGTCGGGTTAGGTGAATTAATTACGGTGTCGGGAGTTTTATAATTTTTTTATTTATACTTGTTAACCAATAAAATCACGTCAGATATCTATCATCGTTACCTCTCATAAACGGGTATTCAAAACAGCCTTATTCCTCTTCTATATCCTTGTATGAGTACACAGTTTAATCCTAGCTAAGCGGGGGCGAACACACCAAGTTCGGGGCTAAAGAGATTGCCGCGGCTCGGAGCATCGATACCGCGCGGAGGAGCGGCCTGTTTGCGGGCCTTTTGTTTCAATTAAATATTGCCGAAGACTGGCAGAAAAACGATTGATTTTGACTAGCCGTGATTTCAACGGCGCCCAACATTAAGGTAAATTATAAAAAAATATTAAAAGTAAGATTTCATGCATTATTAATGTAATGAAATGCTGCTATCAATAGACTTCAGTGAAAATTGTGGATTTTAAGCTATATTGTATCTCTGGCGCCCAACGTGGAGCAAAACGTGTCTAGGTACAGCCTATTTTAGAATAAATAAACAAGGTAATACGGAGTAGGCACGTGCGCATATGAATTTGTAAGTCAATGGAAATGTGGATAATAATATGTAACAACGGTTTTCATTACATGATTTTGTAGGGAACACTATATTGGCGCCCAACAAGATAATTTAGATTACAATCATTGTTTTTAGACATGGATAATCTTCATTTTGTAGATTTCCACCTGTTTCTAACCATATACACGCAAGCGTCAAGAGCGTAACGAGGCACGCCATTAGATGGCATTGTTTGATGGCGCCCAACGTGGGGACGAGTAGAATACATTGTTAATGATCAATTTTATTATCTACAAATTCAAGTCTTGGTTTTTGAGAGTTTTTCCGCTGTAATTTAGTAATATAAATTACGTCGTACACCACAGTTATATAACTGCCGAAGTAATTATCTCTGTTTGCTTTCATCACGACTATACGACTGACTGAACAAAACTGGATGTAGTAGTAAAAAAGTAAATAAAAAAAGGATAGATGTAAAATTACGTGTGAAACCACTGGGAACAGCTAAAAAGTATTTACATAACGCGCAACCTCAAAAATGACATACAAAATACGAATTTCAGAAATGCTTTGCAATTTCGAGTCCTAAATGAGCGCAAAGGAGGCTGAGTTAACATCACCTTCCTTTAAACCGCCAAAATTCGTGGCTCACTATTCATTCCGTCGCCTCAGCAGAGGAAATAAAACGAAGAGTCGCGCGAAAGGTGAGGCAGACATAATAGGCATCTAATGGGGGCGACACATTCAACCGGCGGAAGAGGCGCGACGCGACGCCCAAATTGCGCGGGGTGGGTAGGAGGGCGTATAGCCTGGTAATATAGGTGCACCAGTAGGTGCGCTGCACTAATTTGAGGGATGGTAATGAGGGGACAGAAGTGGGGGATTTCTTCCTATGGGAAGTGTCCATTTATTTTTATTCTTTGTAATCTCAAAACCATTTCGAGGAATAAGGTTACTGGTCACTACCTATTATTTAGAATTCAAAAATAATAATGGATTACTAATATTTTAGGCTCTAATTGAATAACTTTGATTTGACCTTAGTATGACGTCACCCGTGGCTGAATGGGAAATAATGTCTGATCCTACAAATAACAATATACGCCAAATGTTCATATATTATCTCAAATGTCATTATGATTGTATTGTGAAACACACATTGAATGATATTGACATTACCTTTTTTAAAAAGGCAACGGTCTCAGCTTTTAAGTCAATAATGACGTCAGCACCGCGAAACATTCTTAAATTTAATTATTTATTTAAAAATTATTAGGACGAAAATAAAAACAACCGTCAAATTTGTTTCTTAAATTTCCCTATTTTTTCATTATCTAAAATAAAAATTAAAGTCAAAATATTTTGGACATTCCCCATTTTCTTTCCACAATTTTCCTTGATCATTGATTAAATCCTGGTTCACCTGCGAGACGTTTATCGACTTCGTCACTATCGCTGCTCGTAACAATTGTTACGAGCCGTGATTTAGTGAGTTTGACCCAACAAGAAAATATGATAACCTAACAAAATAAGCAATGAAATGTTTTCGAGTTACCCATGGTAGCAGGCAACAAAGGGATCACCTCACTTAACATTTTTGCTTTTATCATCTGGTTCTGCCCAGCGACCATACCGTTACTTGTGTCGAGGTTATGCAGGTATGATTTTAATTAAGAAAGGGAAGGCGGACGAGTGCGAGGTAACCGTGCGTACAGTCGACTTTAAAATAAAGAAGCTTCAGCCATTTTGCTGTAAAATGTTTCAGTTTCCAACTCATAACGCAGGAAATGCATTTTATCATGATAATCATCCGCAGCTTTTTTTTACTTCTCTCCCACAAATCTTCTCACTCACTCTTTTTGTTTCCTTTTCTCTTCTTTACTTTATTCCACCTTACATTTTTTGTCACGATCTCTCGGTATTATTCTCTCTCTGTCAACAATGCCGTAACAATTCTGCACAAGCCTGTACCACCTCGGCATAAAGTAACTTTTTACATTTTTTGCAAAGTCCTCGAGCCGCCGGCGACGTGTCCCCCGCATTAATACGCCACAAAGCAATGTCCTCGGAAACCTGGAGAGGGATTACCTACATGTAGAGGATTCCGTACATTTTAGTGACTCTCGTGAAATATGTTTTGAGTAGTCGAGCACTGCCTTAACTAAGATTGTCATGTTCTTTGTTGATTTGTAAAGGGATGCGAGAGTACCTCGTAATATTATGAAACCGAAAGTAACTTTGTCTGTCTGTAGACTTTTCACTGCTAAACGGCTGAACGAATTTTGATGAAATTTGATATTTAGTTACAGTATATCACGAGGAAGGTTTTTAGATACTATTTTCCGAAAACGCTAGGTAACAGCTATTGCTGTTAATGAAGACTATAGCCGATGATATTGTTCAACTCGCTGGTCGAACCTGGATCCGAGTCGCGTAAGATCCAGGAGATGGCACAAAAGAAAGAGGCAGAGAGATTGAAAAAAAGAAAAGGCTGAAAAAAAAGCCAGTAGATCAAGATAAGATTGAGTTATCTATCAACATGGAATCGCAACGAATTTTGCTTTCTGACCTCTTCTTTCATTATGAAGATGCATACGATAATGATGTTGATGGGTTCTGTTATTAAAAACGAAAATGGACCTCGATTTTATTTAGCAATTGTTTTTAAATTGTCAATTAATTGTCCATTTTTAACACTTCTGGCATACAAAAAGCGTCAATTTCAAGCAATTCATTAACAATTTTAAAACAATTGGTTAGTAGAATTCAGGGGCTGCCTAAGTGCTTATTGCTGCCCATATGTTGTTTGAACACAAAACAACCAAAGAATTAGTCACGCGTTAACTTTGTGTGCTCAATGTTATTATTTTGTTTTGTTTAATAAAAATAACGAGATAGAGATGAAAAAGTAGCATTATTAAAAGAAAAAAGCTATGAAAGCCTAGCCGGAGAAGGCCCGCCTCTCAAGCCAGAGGGAGCGGGTTCGGACCCAGCTGAAGACACGCACCAATTTGTTCATTCTGTGAACATTTGTGCGTACTATATGTCATCTGCTACATGACTGGAGCCCGATGTATGGCGACAGGCTCGCCCCCTGTCACATTAGGGACTGAATATCGTCCGGCGAAGTGTGGGCGTTGTACACCTCTGCCAGCACCCTCGGGGGAAAGGCGTGACGATATATGTTATATTATTAAAAGAAAAACAAAAACCTGGGTGCAAAATATTGTACTCTATGTCACTTCCACTATCAAGACGATTCAGATGACACCTCACATGTCGAAATCCATCAAGCTGTTTAGGCTGTGGGGCGTGCCAAAAAAAACCTCACACATATGTACATACATGCATACACTCGAAAAACCTAACCCTCCTTTCTGCGCAGTCGGGTAAAAATGTAAAAACAACGAAAAAAATTACGCAAGTACTTGACGTAACAGTGTTCAATTGTTAAAGTGTTCACGTCCAATGGTTATCTACGAGTACGTCTATCATAATATTTTGACATGCAATTTAAACAAAAGATCCAGAAGCTATAACTTTCTCAGAAGATACACTTTCCTTTGAGACGAAACATTCCTAATTTCGACCGAAAATCGCCGAAAACCAGACAATCGTCAACAAATAACAAGCGTCCTCGAGTCCTGACCACCTTTGACATTTCAGTGTAGGATAATAAGGGCGCCAGGGTCGGCGGCAGGCACTCGAGGCATTGGAGGAGCCAGGGAAAAACACGGAAAAGGACAATGGTACAAGAATATATACGTATTTACTTCAAGAGTAAGTAGATTTTCTGACAACAAATGCCTACTCCAGAAAAGGTAGAAACATTTTCAAAATTACGCGATTGTAATATTTTGTCGTCACGCCTTCCCCCCAAAGGGGCTGGCAGAGGTGTAATACAACACCCACACTTCTTTCACACCCCTTTCACATTTGGGACTCAATATCGTCGCTGGACGATATTGAGTCCCAAATGTGAAAGGGGGCGAGCCTGTCGCCATCCACCGGGCTCCAGCCACAAATACACATTTATGTTCACACAATAAACAAATTGGTGCTTGCCGTCGGCTGGAATCTAACCCGCTGCCTCTGGCTTGAAAGACGGGCCTTTTCCAACCAGGCTATCATCGCTATTAAGTGAAAAAAAGTTGTGCTTGGGGCTACCAGCAAACATCCTAGCTACGAGTACGTTCGATATTAAGTAAGTGAAAAAAGTTGCGTTTAGTTCTAACTAAACTTTGCTGTTTAACTAAACTTTGTTGTTTTGTTTCAGGATGTTTGCTGGGTGGCTCTAGCCACCCAGCAAACATCCTAGCTACGTTCGCTATTAAGTAAGTGAAAAAAGTTGCGTTTAGTTAGGGCCACCCAGCAAACATCCTAGCGACGTCAGCGTGGCCGAGCCGTCAGCGGAGCCCTGCAGTAATTAGAGGCGGGGCCGCCGCGCGTGCTCAAGGGCCCGCCCGAGCGTCAAGTCGCGATTTTCCACGGAGATCTGCCGGCTGCTGTGTTGCGTGCACATTGATTTGTCTGACGCTATGGTGAAAGGCCTTGGCTTTAGACTTCAATTACTTTTGGCGGATGGCATAGCAACAGAGAAGGGGGGTAGAAGGAAGTACAAAAAAAGTACAAGGTAACGAAAAAAATTTTTTTGGTAAAAAAAATAAGAAAAAAAGGCCCAAGTAGATATTATGACTAAATATTTTTTACTAGTCGTGTTGTTTGCATGTGTTCTATACCAGCTACCTTTTCTCGATTAAACAGTTTAACAGGTTTCATTTCGCGGGGAATTTTGCAAGAAAGTATAATGCATATTAAATAAGAACATAAGTTCCTTTCCGCTGTAGAAATTTGCTGGAAAAAATGATAAAACAATAGCTCACAGTAGGTAGGATAAAACTACAAGCCCCAGCTAGTAATAAACAATAGATAACTTCAGGCAAAATTTGCAAAACGCACGAAAACGAGCGCAGTTAACTGGTGTCTCCAAAGTGGCTCTTGGACTTCGACGGCAAAAGGCGCCAGTCATCGCGGCGCTACGCGATCTCAAGCGGAATATTTAGTACTTACCTATTTTTATATTGAAAAGGGATATACATAATAATATTTAATGACAAAAATAATCCCAAACTCAAATTAATTTCTCATACCTTATAAATATACACACGTCAATCGCAAAATCAAATAAGCGTGTTCAATTAAAAAACCCCGTAGTTTGGGGGCGTCCGCTTAATTGGGCCACGTGGCACCCCTGGCTGGGTACCAACTTATCTTGCCCCCTAAAATATACAAGATTCGACTTTACGACCCTAAGAATAAAGGTCTCTGAAACTGCAAAAGTTCTGTGTAGTCTTAAATTTTTTACAAGCAACGAATTTCATTTGAAGCAGAGGAAATTGAGCTTCATTCTCTTTGAGACAAAGGTCATGGCATCGATAAAAGTGTTGCGCAAATTGATTCGAAGGCAATTCTAAATAGAAATGAATTGGAAGTCTTGTCAAAGTGACTTTTTTGGTTGTTAGAGATGGTAAGTCGAATGTTTGGGAATTGGCTATGAAAGTCGAGTCAGTGCGGAATGGAAATTCAAAGAATAGCATTCTGTGATGAAAGTGAATGAATTGTTCTTTACCGCATAGGACTTTGGACATTAGGTACTTATAGTTGAAATTTAAACCTACTACTTTGGGAATTAGGTATAATATTTGAGAGCAACTGTTCGAAAATGGTTGAAGAGTACTATTTAGCAATGATTAGGAAAAAAAAACATGTAGAAAAGAGTTCTCTGCACGCATTAGCGCGGCAGTTGTCGCTGCAGGTGCACGCTTCGAGTCTCGCGTATCTCATTTTATTTACTGTGTACTAAGTTTTTTACCTACGTATCTAAGTAACTGAGGCGGGCCCTTGAGGTGACTTACCATTTGAAGATGTTGGGCGTTTCAATAAATTATTAGCGGAACCTGGCTCCGATGCGACCAAAGATCTGCTCAAATGTGTGAGTCGCCTCAAGTGATTCTTTACTATGTATTTATGTTTTACTTTATTTGCGATGTTTTCTCTGTTTCCATTACGTAATTAACAGTTTTGTTAATACAATGGGACTGAAATGTTGTAAACAAAAGTTCCCAAAAACAAACAAGATTAAAATAAAAAAGTTCTCTGCATGTAAATTTATTGCGAAAAGCTTGGTTCAGTAATTTTTGTGTTCTAGCAAGACTTGGCTGCGACTTGCATTTGCAATAAATTGTAGAAAGATCTTGCTAGTCTAATCTAAGCTTTAGCGGTTATAATTATCAAAATGTAGCCTCTTTTCAAATTCTTTCTTAAAAAAGTTAAAAGCTTCGCTAAAATCCAACAGAAACTCCTTCGAAACTTCACAGATTATACGATATCTCTATCGGATTAAATCGCTAAAAAATACTCTAAAATACGAATTAAAACACCTTCGCAGCCACCTGGTTTAAAAAGGTTACAAAGTATTAAAAAAAAAAGAAAAAGCTTCCGGCATTGTTGCCAAATCCTCTCCCACCGGATAATAGGAAGCACTTGAGCCGATCGACCCGTTATTTAAAAAAAAATCTCCCCATTGTGCTGGCAACCCTCGATAATTATTATTTTCGTAGTTGGCGACACTGGAGCGGACAATGGCATCCCCGCGTTTCCTGTTTGTCTTCGCGCGCTATTACACGTCAATGCCCGCGGGACGATAGGCCAATTTGAATTTCGAATTTAGAATAATGGAACGCCATTCAGCAAGATATTAGGTGTAATTTTGTTTTTCTTAAATGTTTTCATGTTTGAAAGTAAGCTATACTTTTCTATTGTACCAGCGTTTTGTTGTGTCAAAGTGAATCACTTTGACGTACTTAACAATTTATCGTGTATTCAGCTTCCAAAAAGCGTGTAATCTTTGAGGAATTAAAATTAGCAATTACCAGCAATTATTTCATTGCATGACAACTTGCTTGCACCTGTAAACCTAGTAAGCGTGTGGAAATTAAATTATAAGTTTATAGCTAGACTATTGTTCTTTTGTCCATTATGTGGATCTACCAGTCCTATTCTTGAGTTTACAGTCTTGAGTTAACTGTAATGGTGGTTTTATTGCGTATTTACAATATAGAGCACTTTTTAACCGACTTTCAAAAGGAGGAGGCTCTCAATACGACTGTATGTGTCTTTTTAACCGACTGCAAAAAAGAGAAAGTTTTCAATTCGACTATGTTTTTTTGTATGTACATGTTACGCGATGATTCCGCCAATTGTGAATCGTTTTTTTTTTCATTCTTTTTTTTTGGTAGATCTTACATTAGAGGTGGTTCCATATAAATTTTATCGAAATGGTTCAAGCAGTTTTTTAAATATCAACAAAAATCTAAAAATTGTTTCCATGGATGACGGCCTGACGGGAAGTCGGTTTTAAGGGTTTCCTTTTTATATTATTGTTAATCTATGCTCTCTGGAAATTAAAAAAAAAAAAAAACTAGCATGGTAAGCGTTCAAGGGATCGCTCGAACCTAGTGACGTTCTTTTGTACTCTTTGCGATGGGTATTTTATACTATAACTCAAAAATATAACTTACTAGCTGTCACCCCGCGACTTCGTTCGTGTTTATTATTTATATATATATGTATTATATATATGTGAGCTATCCTGTCTGTTAAGTTAGATCGAACTGCACACGGTGTGCAAATTTGATTGAAATCGGTTAAGTAGTTTAGGAGTCTATAGCGGACAAACAAAGTGACACGTAATTTATATATATTAAGATAACTATACAAAACGTTCACCTGTTTTATTTCCTGTTGCTATGAGTGACATTTGCGAATGATTATTGTGATAAACATTGAAAAACCCCCGTCACTAATTGTCATCAAAATATAATATAATAATATAATATAAAATAGCTAAGAACACAACCAACTAATTCACCTTTCAAACAAAAAAAAAAACAAAATCGAAATCGGTTCATCCGTTCGGGGCTACGATTTCACAGACAGACACACACACACGTAGACACGTCAAACATATAACACCCCGTCGTTTTTTCGTCGAGGGTTAAAAAGTAAACTAAAGATCTAGTTGTTTTTTAGTTGTTGAGTTGTCACGAGCGTGTCGAACAGGTGTATGACAGAATTGAGAAGTTTCTATATGCTATTCTATTTCTATAGAGGTATCTATTGACTGCCTCGGTGGCTCAGTTGGTAGTGAACCTGTCTTCTGAGCTCGGGGGCGTGGGTTCGATTCCCACCTAGGGCAAACATTTATGTGGTGAACATTTGTGTTTGTTCTATGTCTGGGTGTTACTATGTATTTAAGTATGTATTTAAAATTATCTAAGTATGTTTAACAGTCTCTGGCAGCCATAGTACAAGCTTTGCTTAGTTTGGGGTCAGGCGACCGTGTGTGGAAGTGTCCCGAATTTATTTATTTATTTATTTATATTGTATTTATTGTATTTGCAAACATAGACCATATCAAAAAAATTGCACCTCAGTTTCTTGCCTGTTCTTCTGGGCAGTGGCTCTTTATCCAAACAAGGTGGTATAGCCATTTTTATAATTTTGACGTTCATAATATTTTTGATACCTAATTAAATAAAGACATTTGATTAGATTTTTACACTAAAAATTTCCAACAAGAACCTCCTCTTTAAAAAGTCGGCTGAACAGTTCCCCGCCCCCAATGAGCGTGCAATTACAAAACAATAGCTCGTCAAGTTGTCAACATTGTGTGGACTCGCGCGCTTGTATCGCCGCCCGGGGCGCGGCTGCCAGCTACGATGTTATCAGCCACCCGACGTGTTGGGGTTGCAGGGTAACTTCACTAATATATCTACTTGTAATAATAATCTTTACTTAATATATTATAAAATCGAAAGTAGTTCTGTCTGTCTGTTTATAGGCTTCTAAACGGCTGAACAGATCTTAATGATATTTGATTATTAGTTACAGTATTTCACTAAGAAGTCTCTCTTATATATTTCATCATTAACATAATATTATTATATCCTTGGTGTCAGTTCTTAGGCCGCCGAAAGGCCTCTAACATGGCTAAACGGTAATAGTTTCTTTAAGTACATACAAATCTATTGCAAAGACGATTCTCAAAAACTGAACACATCTAAAACAACCACATGAAACCAAAACAATCGATCACAAAAAACAAGCGCCAAGACCGATTCATTAGCGCCAATTAATCGAACAAAAAGAGTCGAGAGGCGCGACGGCCGCGCCATTGTTTTTATTCGCCGCTTCATTCGAAGTATTGTTCGGTTTATTCGAAGCATTGTTCGTTTCCCTCGCGCCACTCGTCAGTCTACGTAATTAGACCTCGCTGGAGGATCTAGGAGTAACGGGTACTCACTATTATTGCATCTGTGTTTGCTTGCTTGTTATAGTTGAATTGTCAGCCCTAAAGTTAGGGGCTGTCCGTTTAAGGTGATACGTCTCGCTCATGGCGCGAAATTTAAATTTCAAACAGTTTTGTTTTTAGCAAGATCGGGTCAGTGCGAGTCAGAATCGCGCATGAAGGGTTTCGTATCATCTCTATAAATAAAAATGAATCACTATTTCCCTTGGTCATCGCATCGTTGTGTTTATTATTGCCAGGAGAAGGATCTTATGAAAGAAAAAATTAAGATGCTATCCCGAAAAAAATTAAGGTTCCTGTGGGACGCGGGTGAAACCGCGGGGCACAGATAGTTATATTAAAAAAACGGCAAAAAAAACACGTTTGTTGTACGAGAACCCTCTTAAATATTTATTTTTATTTTGTTTTTAAATATTTGTTGTTATAGCGGCAACAGAAATACATCATCTGTGAAAATTTGATCATTTGATTTACAGCTCAGGCTGTGTCTAAGGTAGTTAGACCGTTCAAATTGACATGACAGACGGACAGACCGATAGACGGACGGACAGCAGTCTTAGTAATAGTTTAGCAGTCTTAGTAAGGGTTAACCTGTTTACCCTTTGGGAACGGAACCCTAAAAACGAAGGTCACTGAAGTCAGTTATGAAAAACCGCAATCGGTGAATATAGTGACAATAATAACTGATTTCTGATTTCTTTACGCATTGCTCATTAGAATGACTATGTATGAATTTTTTTTTGGAACACTCTCCTAAAATCGACTCAATCATTGGTTAATCAAAGTCAAAGTCAAAATCTTTATTTGAATGTTAGAGGGACATGGTTTTAAACATTACGTCCATTCATTAATTTGTACGTCTGACGGTTGAGGCGTACAAATTAATACATAATTAGATTCAGAATAAACATTGATCCATGCCAATTATTTTACTGGAAATTATTATTGTAATAAGTACTTCTATGTATTTTAAATCTGATAAGATCAGTTAGCTTCGGCCCGAGCGTCACTTCATAAAAATACCAAACTAAACCTTTATTTAATTTGACGTCGATTTCATTTTCCTAATCACGTCTGTATGAGGGGGCGGGTCACGTGACTCAATTACACTCGCACGCGGCATGTTGACGGAAACGATGGAATTAATGGCAGTTGACGCATGACGGGTGGGTTGACAGGCGAATTGACGAGTTTACTGACGGTAGCTGGCGGGTTAAGTGACTGTAGCTGACGGGTTTAGTGAGAATAGCTGACGGGTTTGGTGACAGTAGCTGACGGGTTTAGTAAGAGTAGCTGAAAGGTTTAGTGGCAGTAGCTGACGGGTCTGGTGAGAGTAGCTGACGGGCTTAGTAACAGTAGCTGAAAGGTTTAGTGACAGTAGCTGACGGGTTTAGTGAGATTAGCTGACGGGTTTAGTGAGAGTAGCTGACGGGTTTAGTAAGAGTAGCTGAAAGGTTTAGTGGCAGTAGCTGACGGGTCTGGTGAGAGTAGCTGACGGGCTTAGTAACAGTAGCTGAAAGGTTTAGTGACAGTAGCTGACGGGTTTGGTGACAGTAGCTGACGGGTTTAGTGAGAGTAGCTGACGGGTTTAGTGAGAGTAGCTGACGGGTTTAGTAAGAGTAGCTGAAAGGTTTAGTGAGAGTAGCTGACGGGTTGTTTGACGGCAGCTGACGGGTAGTATGACGGTAGCTGACGGGTCATGTGATGGTAGCTACGAGTCATTTGGCACTTCTATATAAGATTATTTGACGGCCTATACGAAGTCACTAACTTTTTTAACACCTCCCAGTCCCTGAAAATAAATCCATTGTTCGTGCAATGAGTACTCACTGTGTTGCAGTTGTTCGGGCGGCGGCACGCTCCCGTACGGTCCCGCGCGGGGCACGTGGTGTCCCAGCATGCGGTGCCCGGCGCGCTCCAGAGACGCTATCGTCGTCGACCGGACCATGCCTGCCGGCCAATATTGACACATCACTTCTGTTACCTACTAAACTTTTCGTTTCCTATGCTCTGTAAGTAGTCCATATTCGATCGAATAAATGTTGCACTTTTCTATTCAAACAACGCCAAAAGGAACCAGTTCAAGAGGTTTAATACATGGACCATCATTAACATAACATATCGTCACGCCTTTCCCCCGAGGGGGCTGGCGGAGGTGTAATACAACACCCACACTTCGCCGGACGATATTCAGTCTCAAATGTGACAGGGGGCGAGCGTGTCGCCATTCACCGGGCTCCAGTCATTTAGCAGATGACATACAATACGCACATATGTTCACACAATGAACAAATTGGTACGTACCGTCGGCTGGGTTTGAACCCGCTCGCTCTGGATTAAGAGGCGAGCCTTCTCCAACTAGGCTATCATCGCTTCTAATTAGAGATAACTGAAAATGACTAACTAAATAACTTTTGAACAGGTTTTATGTGACAGGTCTTTAAAATATTGAGAGCAACTACCTAATGCTAACTTTTGAACAGGATTTATGTTATAGGTCTTAAAAATGCTAATACTATCTAACTAATAATAAGATCTGGAGCCTATCCGGAGCTGCAACTCACCGATGTGCGGGCGGTAGTTCCTGTTCTCCTCGTGGCTCAGGTTGCCCGGCTTCAGCACCCGCGGCGGCTCCTGCGCCTCCTGCAGCCGCCGCGCCGGGAACACGAACTCGTCGGGGTACTGCGGGTCCTGGAAGCTCACGCACACGCAGCGGTTGCCCAGCACCGGCTGCAGCCCGATCACAGGCGACGACAGCTGCCTGAACAGGAAGGGTTGTTGGCGTTCGGAGGTAGGGTCAACTAGTTTTCTTTACTTTTGTTTTGTTAAGTTTTCTTGCCTGTTCCTCTAAGTAGAGGCTCTTTATCCGAACAAGGCGGTCGAGTCTATTTAAAAAAACTTTGACGTGATAAGTGTATCTTTGATAACCAAATTGAATAAAACATTTTGACTTTTTTTTTTTAATTCGGGACACTTCAACACACGGTCGCCTGACCCCAAACTAAGCAAAGCTTATACTATGGCTGCCAGAGACTGATATACATACTTAGATATTTTTAAATACATACTTAAATAGATATTAACACCCAGACATAGAACAAACACCAATGTCCATCACATGAATGTTTGCCTTGGTGGGAATCGAACCCACGCCCAGGTTCACTACCTACTGAGCCACCGAGGCAGCCAAACTTTACTTCTAAACTTTTATAAACTTTTGCATACCAAGCGGGTAAACCATGGCAAACTAATTTTATTAATAACAAGTAACATTATAAAAAGAAAAACAAAAAAACCCGGGTGCACAATATTGTACCCTATGTCACTTCCACTATCAAGACGATTCAAATGACACCTCACATTTCGAAATCTATCAAGCTGTTTAGGCTGTAGGGCGTGTCAAAGAAACTTCATACATACTCACATACATACATACACTCGAAAAACATAACCCTCCTTCTTAAAGATAAAGATATTTTTATTTGCAATAACAATGGTATAGCATGCGTTTGGTGGTATACAATTTGAGATATGTCCTGCAATGTTATGCCTGAAGAGGCGTGCAAAATTATGGAGATGGCAACTTTACTGTTACATTTATATAAAATTTCTAGTTACTTGAATGTCATCATAATTAATAAAATTAAATAATAATAATTCACAATGTCACAATGTTACAAAAATATATGTCAAATAAATAAAAAAGAAAATGTCAATGTCAATGTCAATGTCTTGCGTTGGGTAATAAGAACTATCTGTTACCTAACCATGTTTTGCTAAGAAATTATTTGATTTGATTTAGTACAAATGCATCTGTGAAGCAATTACTGAATTACTGACAAACCCTTCACAAATTAGGCGCCACCTACATTTTTATTCTATCTTTGGTTATAATAATCTGTACTAGATGGCGTTAGCTGCCTAATTTGTAAAGGTTTGTCAGTAATTCTCGAAGGACGCAAATGCTCCCCAGACGCATTTATACCAGTTGACCCTATATTGTGTTTTGGATGGTAATGTGAACTATGAATTGGAGACTGAACCTATTTCAAACAAAAAACTACAAAATTAATTATGAGTAGACACATTTTTTAATGGCACATTTTTTAATGTGTATATCAATCAAAATAGGACTAGGATTATCGATATAGTATACTTCATTTTATTACTAAAAAATACATTTCATACATTGTTAGAACCAGTTGTGATTTTACTTTTTTCCGATTAAAAAATCCCAAACGAGTCCCTCACTAAAATCGTATGTAGTGTTGTAGCTGTACGGATCCCCAGTGGAAATAACAGTTGACTATAAAAAGACAGAATGTAAAATGTAAAATTAGCCCAAGTATTATTGTTGGTAAAAAATAACTACTGTCACACCACACTATAACATTGTCAACACATTAAAAAGTTACATAAGTGTCCCACATTCAATTTCTTCTGACAATGAACTGCCAATTACGTCTTGTCGCAATATCTTGTTCTATATTAAACTGTACTCACCCGCCAATGCACACGTTGTCCTTGCTGAGCATGATTTCTCCTCTCACTCCCTCGCTCCTGTACGGGTATTTCTGCTCCTTGTCTATGAGGCTCCTCAGCTGGTGTCCGGCCGCCTCGTAAAGGCCCAGTATGAACTCGTAGCTTTTGTTCCCGGTCGAGACGTAGAGACGGTCGTGCCCGCGGATGTTGCGCTGTACTGGGGTAGAAAAGTATTGTCAACATGGGTTCACAATGTCGATGTCGCAGCCAACTTGCTTTATTAGCCGTTCAATTAACAGCCCAGCTATTTTACCAAATGGCGCCGTTCAACTAGCTTCCTGAATTTTCAGCCGTAGCGTCTAATATAACGTTTAATAAACTGGCTGGCTGATGTTCTGGCCATTTATAGAATAGGGTGATTATTTGCCAAAATTACTATTTTTGACCGACTAATCGTGATTTGAATGTTTGAAATAAAATCCGAAAATAGGTAAAACGAATCGCAATTCTGAAAGACATGACATTATACCTAAAAACCACTCCTGTCCGACTTTTTTATCATAGCAAATCCGAGTTGGATTGGTTAGGTTAGAAGGCTAAGATTAATCCAAGCCAATTTTGCCTAGCCGTTTGATATCAAAAGGAAGCTAGTGACGGCGCCGTTTATTAAAAAGGCTAGGCAGTTATCAAGCTAGCTGGCTGCGACATTGAATAGTTGTAATAAAGTCGAAATTAACGTAAGCACAAATGTGAGCAATGAAACTTATCAGATTTTACATCAGAAATTATAAACCAAAAAAAATATAATGCGTAAAACTAATGTGACGATTGGTAGTCTTATCGGTTAAGATGCATTGTCGTGCGTTGGGACAGATCGCAGCCGCGCACGATCGATTCCGCGCGGCCGATGTGACAATATTCGTCACGTTGACAACGTGTCGTTGGCCGCGCGTCTGTCGCATACCTCTCAAACGGCGACATACATTTGCACATAGGAAGTGTTGTAGCATCAGCCACGATGCACGAAAGAGTGCCTCAAAATCTCTTCGAACACTGTCAGACAGGAAACCGTCAAGTTTTGAACAGCGTGGTATGAGTGCTTACTCTCTGCCTGCGTGAGGTCGTCGTAGTAGGGCTCGAGCGCCTTGAAGAGGCGGGCCTCGTCCACGAAGGGCAGCAGCGCGACGCCCTGCCACGCGAACTTCTTGCCGTTCAGGTCGATCTTGAAGTCGGTCGGGTAGAAGTCGATTATGGGCGAGAACTGCGGGAGAATAGAGTTGATCAGACAATGGGTACCAGACTGGGTGGTGTGGTAAATAGGTACTATAAATGTTGGGTTAGTTGTTACTCATTATTGTTTTAATAAACATGCTCATAACAAGCTTATAGACAAGTTTAAATTTACAGATGATTTATTTAAGCAAAGCAGATGCTAAGTTACAAAGACACTTGCATTTAGGGCTGAGCGGGGCAATCCAGAATCGCAGTTGAGACCGCACTGTTTAAGCAATTAGGTAGGGTGGATAAAAAGAACAGCCAGAATCCCTAGTGTAAACTATTTCTGAAGGTACGGTTTTCAAAACCACCTCAATGTGAGCAACTAATACTTCTAAAAATCCAAACCATGTACAAAAAGTGGGTAATTTCAGTATGAATCAAATGGACACCCAGATTAATACTACAGAAAGACGCCAAAGAAAAACAGTACGAGATCCGTCCTCTTCCGTGCTCCAGCGCAAAGTGCCGCTTGGCGGGGCGGGCGACTCACGTGCCACCCTACTGACATTCCTTTGACAGTTCGCTCGGAAGATGTCACACAGCAGAGCATAGATTGCATTTTCTTGTATGTGTTGCTAACACTAGCTTGCACAAGTTCAGTGTACCAGTTTGTCCATGAGTCTGTCCGTCACGGCTCGAGCTGGGCCGTGAGTGCAGGTGCAGGAGCAGTACTCACCGGGTCGCTCATGAGTGTGGCCCAGGGCTGCGGCACGTGCTGCGCGCTGGCGGCCGGGAACACGCCCATCAGCTGCTGCAGCGGCTGGAACTGGAACGAACACAACTTATATGTAGCTCGCGAGCCAGCGGTGGAAGCGCTAGACTGGGTTAGGTGCGGTTCACAATGTACACTTTGCAATATGTACACAAGGTTCAAGGTGAACATTTCTTACAATGAGGACATGCCTGAGGACAGGCATTATTAAAAATTAGCACTTCCCAAAACGGCTTCTACAAAAAACGAGCCATATTTTTTTTTAATTATTATTTCAGAGTCAAAAACGTAACCATCTTTGTAGTTTTCCTTCGCAGAATTCCCAAATTTTCAGAATTTTTTAAAATGAACATTGCTCACGAACATAAAAACCCCATTTTTCTCTCTCTCACAACCAATTCCAACCAAGGCAATCCTCACCGGCAGCGTCCCCTTCTCGAACTTGGTGGACAGGCCGGATATGTTGACGAAGTCGGAGGCGAAGGGTGCGTAGTGGTAGGGGAAGTACCACTTCCAGCTCGCGCAGCCCTGGTAGTAGTAGCGGAGCACCCAGCACAGCCCGCGGACGTACTGCAGCGCCACGCGGTACCTGGTAACAGGATAACACACGACAATACAATATTCTGAAGAAAAATACAGTACTAATGTTATAAAATCGAAAGTAGCTCAGTACCTGTCTGTTTGTAGGCTTTTTACGGCTAAACGGATCTTGATAAAAGACGTTTGAATATTTTCGTATGGCTGGCATATCCACCCGTCGCCATTTTGTTTCTTGTTCAAAGTTTTAGGCGACGATGAAAGTAGTATTTACAGGTAGCGGACACTTATAAAAACAAAAAGTATTCTGAACTATGATACCCTAAAGCCTCACGTTCTCGAGATATTTGGATGTAAAGATCACTATGCAAGAACAATGAAAATCACTAAAAATGCAGTAATTATGTGTGTATCCGCATTCCATTGAATTCAAATAATTGTTCCTATGTTGATTATAATAATAATAATAATAATTTTTTATTTCAAAAACTACATGGTAAAGATAAAAACTATCAGATACAAACATTTATTAATTAATTGGATTAATCAAATCATCAGCATCAGTCGGCCTGTTATAGCCCATTGCTGCGCATAGAGCTCTCTTGTAAGATATTCATTCCCGGACCCCGTATTGTGTCAATCATGTCCAGGTTCGACCCGCACTATTCATTATATCGTCACAACAGTGGGCCTTATCAGGCTAATGATGATGACTATTTGGCAAAATATGAAATTATGTCATTTACAAATACATAGTTCAAACGATTGATGTCGTCGTCTCTTATGAGATTTTATTACAACATGGTAGGTACTACCTATGTATGTTATTTTTATTTTTTTATTATTTAGTATAATTTGTAATCACTGGGTTATGTTGCCTGCAATTAAGTTTTTTTTTATGTACCTGAACTCCATGTTGTCCCTGGCAACCTCGAACTTGCTCTCGTAGTACCGCTCCTTGAACCCCTCCTCCCAGAGCCGCACCTCGTCGTGCTTGTCCTCGTCCTCTTCCTCGTCCAGCCCGGCCTGCTGGGCGCTCCGCTTGCGGCCTCGGCCTTCTTGCTCTTGCTAATGCGAATAGTCGGTGGTTAGAGTGAGATAAACAAACATGAGAAGAACGAGCAGTTTGCTACAGGGAGATGATTGATAAAAGTATGTGAAGACTGACTGTTGTCAGTGTAAATTGTAATGTCTTAATTGAATAACATTAAATTGGTAGTATGACGTACTAGTTAACAACGTATCTCCAACTATTTAAAAGACATGTCTCTTCAAATCTAGAGTGGAGCTAAGCATATTAGAGTAGAATCCCTAGCGTAGCGATGGATTCTAGAGTAGAATCCCTAGCGTAGCGTAGCATTCTAGAGTAAACACCCTAGCATAGCGCAGGATTCTAGAGTAGAATCCCTAGCCCTAGCGTAGCGCAGGATTCTGCAGTAGAATCCTTAGTGAGGTATTCAAAGTATGTCACTGTAACTGACCGCTGCGACGGCCTGCATGCCTGCGAGCCGAATGTTCGCCGCCTCGAGCCGAGCGTTCTCTACGGTCTGCGGCCCTTTACCCAGCGCCTGGAAGCAACAACAAACTTGTTAACAAATATACAGAATACATTAAAGAAATACATACAGACAAACATAAAACCTCGTAATTTTTTCTAAGTCGGTTAATTACTCACAAATGCAGCTTTGTATTGGGCAACAATAGAATCAAAGTAGGAACGTGGGACTACCTTTTACGTTAGTGGTTTTCCTTTTCAGATGATATGAATTTTGATTTTGAAGATCATTTGTATGTATGTATTTGAGCAAGATGATGATGTATGTATTCGTATGTATTTGAGCAAGATTGCGTACGAGGTGGTGCAGGTGCTTAATATATTTAAGGAATTTACTTGAGATCTTAGATCTTAGATCTGACACGCTTATTTTTTTATTTTTTTTTTATAATAGGTCTGCGTTTGACCAACAACTCGCCTGATGTTAAGCGACGTTGTGGTCTAAGATGGAGCACGACGACCTATAAGGTACTTATTCACTCTAGCCTTGAAGTTTTGTAGAGTGAAGAAGTACAAAGACGGCAGTTGAGTGAGGCGCTACAAGTGCGCTTCTGCTCAGACCCGTCTTCGGAACGGTTAAACCGGACTACATCCCGATACACGACTAGGTCATTTCACGGCATGGCTTGGTCCGGTGGGTGGTAACTAGCCACGGCCGAAGCCTCCCACCAGACGTACCAGTATGTAGAAAGAACTCACAGTGGGCGCGAAGGAAGTCTTCTCTAGGAGTCCGAAGTTGACCTTCTGCTGGCGTTTTCTGGCCTTGTCCTTGGCGCGGAAGTTGAGCTCGTTGGTGTGTCTCCGCTTGAAGATCTCGTCCTCCACGTGCCCCAGCTCCGTCATGATGACCTGCACGCGGTCCAGGTTCACGTCGCCAGAGTCCGTGATCCAGCCCTGGAGGATGCACTTATATTATACATACTTTCAAGGAGAAATAAAGCGATGATAGTCTAGCCGGAGAAGGCCCGCCTCTCAAACCAGAGGGAGCGGGTTCGGACCCAGCCGAAGGCACGCACCAATTTGTTCATTGTGTGAACATATGTGCTATATGTCATCTGCTACATGACTGGAGCCCGGTGTATGGCGACAGGCTCGCTCCCTGTCACATTTGGAACTAAATATCGTCCGGCGAAGTGCGGGTGTTGTACAGTCCACTCGGGGGAAAGGCGTGACGATATGTTATGTTCAAGGAAAAATTGCTCGCTTCATTCGAATTTCTCTTTAATTACGCTCGCTTCGCTTACGTCAATCAGCTTAGTACAGTTCCGTAAAAGTGTGCTGTAAATTTGTGATTCCGTAGCTGCGTGTAGCCGTGTCGCCACGACACTACTGGTTTCTATGTACTTCTATCAAATATCTTCCGTAGCTAGCGACACGTAGCGAGAATGCAGACCAGTAGTATTAGACTATTTTAAATACGCATCAATTTCTTCGATATGTGTAAAAAATATGGTGTATGGCGACAAGTTCGCCGTCTGTCACATTTGGGACTGAATATCGTCCGGCGAAGTGTGGGTGTTATACACTTCTGCCAGTTCGTGTCAAAAGGCGTGTTTGTTTGTATGCACCAGTTTCTTTGAATAGGCAACGAGATAAAAACAGATGAAACCGCCCGATAGAGGGAACACATATCTTTCAAAATTTCATTTCATTGTCAAAAATGTAAATTGTTTGTATTGTGCATTTATTACAGTCAGTAATAATAAAATCTTTTTCATTACAAAAATCGGTAAAAAGTAGAAGTAGGTTTTCATGAATGTTTGTGTTTTTACTCACCACACTTATTTATCAACAGCTAGTTAATGGAATTTATAAAGCTAATTTTTTGAGTTGTTCCGATGATGCCCTTAAAAAACACAGCCATACATTCGTGTCTAGGATTCTATTAGTTTGACAATACAATACAAAGTACAAAAACTCTTTATTGACAACAAATACAAATAAATCTAAACTAAACACTCAAAAATAAAGGCGCAATGGGCGGTCTTATCGCTTAAGAGCGATCTCTTCCACACACCCTTTGGATGGAATAAAAACATTATGATTAAGCATGGACGTGGGTGGTGTTGCTAAAAAAAATTAAGGTTAAATAATTAGATTAGATTAGAGTTAAGAGCTCACCTTAGTCCTGTAAACGCACTTCTTGTAGAGGTTGACGAGGCGGTCGACGGCCCCCTCCCGTATCTCGAGCGAGGGCAGGTGCGGCAGGAAGTCGTTCCCCACGAAGAAGCACATGAACACCCAGTCGTCCAGCGCGCGCTCGAAGTCGTACGGGAACGGCAGGTTGGGCATCTGGAGCGATACACAGGTCTGTTTCCATCTGTTTTTAAGTCCCGACGCATAAACGATGGGGTGTTATAATTGATTGAATCAGGCTTTCCTCTTCAAAACTGTTACTCTAACCAATCTCTAGTGTTTTCCGCTCCTTATTCTTCGAGCACTTCGTCGACACGTGTTTCGCCTTTTCACGACGTGTTGACTGTCCGAGCATCTTCTCGGCCAACGCGCTTGGAGAGTCAACACTGAGGATGCCTCGTGAAGAGGCGAAGCATGAATGGACGAAGTGCTTGAAGTATGAAATACACTAGAAATTGGTTAAAGTAACAGTTTTGGGGTGTTATAAGTTTGACGTGTCTGTGTCTGTGTGTATGTCTGTCTGTCGCATCGTAGCTGTCGAACGGATGAACCGATTTTGATTTTGTTTTTTCTTTTTGTTTCCCTATTATCACTCTTCCTCACCTGCAGTTCTCTCTCTAGATACTCCCGCAGCACAGCCAGCCGGACGAATATGAAACTGTCCTGGTTCCCAAATGCTGGGTCGGCTCGGTTCAACGACACATCAGGAGTGGTTCCTGTGCATTCCTTCATCTCGTGACCTGGGAAATACCACATTAGTGCAAACAGTTGTAAGTAGAGCTTAAGGTTATGTTTACATAAAACTCATATCCATTATCTTCCCTCAGAGAACTTAACAGAAAAAAGGTAGTTATCATCTTATAGAACTGGGATTTGGAAACTTCTAAAATGTAAATCAAAGTTTATTACTAGTTTTTATACAAAGTTTACTATTATCATTGTATTATAATGTAATTTTTCGATCGTAAGTGATTTTAATTATCGTTTTTATCTTAATTAATACATAATAATAAGAGAAATTTCAATCCTAAGTCTCCCATATTTTAAACAGTTTCTCGGTGAGTGTTACCAAGTTGGCCGCAGACGTCGCAGGGGCGCGGCTTGTTGGGCTTGAACTCCTCGCGGATGATGGTGAAGTTGGGCTCGTGCGTGGCCAGCCCCAGCATGATGAGGTCGGCGTCGGCGCCGCACAGCACGTGCTGCGTGTTCGGGTCGTGGTCCGGCTGGGCTGTTATGATAAACCAGAATTGTTTAGTCATTTTTAAATAACACTAGCACTCTTAGCAATAAATGTTGTGTAGCCTCGGAATAGTTTTACAGCCTTTTGTCTTTTTCGATCGAGTTTAAAAATATAAAAGGAAGAAAAAGACAAAACACTGTTTAACTATTCCGACGCTATACAATGTTTATTGCTAAGCTAAATGTATAACCTACTAGCTACTACCGGCGACTTCCGTTCGCGTTTATTCAGGAAATAGAATCCAAAAACCTTCCTTGTCCAATACTGTAACTAACTATAAAACTTCATCAAGATCCATTCAGATGTTTAGTTTGAAAAGCCTACAAGCATACAGACAGTTACTTTTGATTTTATAAATTAGTATTAGGGCGCCACTTGTCGCCCATACTTTTAAGCATAATTATCCTTGTTTTTCTATTTTGTATAAGTGACAGAAGATGATTTAAGTTGTGCTAGGTCGCTACACTTAATTGTCAAAATGCATTGTTCTCAAGATCATGCTTCCATAACCTGCAAGAAGGAGAAAGAGACACATATACAGCTTTCATATCCATTTTGTAGGTGGAAACAAGCTGACAATCATGACTATGATCAACAGTTCAACGCCTGCATTAATTGGTAATTAGTACTTCTCAGGGGAAATGAGAGAAAAGAGGGATCTAAAGTTGGTTGAGTCTTTTTGGAGAAAAAAAATTTTCTGGACATGCGTGTTGGACGGATTGCCTTTTGGACGGTTTGCGTAATGGACGAGTCGCGTCTTGGACGGATTGCGACAATGATTTTGAAATTGGACGGATTGCGTGTTGGACGGACTGCGTCTAAACGAAATGAAATATTTTATTAAAATGTACATGGAACTGACAAAAATAGGGAATTCTTTAAAAATATATATTAATCTACATATAAACAACACTCAAGATCTCACCTCTCTGTCTTCTGATATAATCCATAATTTTGTGTTCTCCTTCACCGGGAACATTGGCATCAGACAGGATGACTTTCACACCTTTCCATCCTGGGTCAGTGTTCAGTCTGAAACAGATACATTTTCTGGAATTTTAGAAGTTGGATTTCCTAAGCTTCAATGATTGTTTCTGATTATAACACAACAAATTATACCTCTATATATCTGACAATAAATAATGAGAAAGGACTTCATAATTTTGCAATGAAATATGCTTTTATTAGGATATCGTTTTTGTTTTCCATCTATTGGTTACAGTAAATTTTTATCACAATCAAATTATCCACTACAAAGTTGTCAGGAGACAAGATTCAGACTTATTTACAAAAAGCATGTACACATTAGCATATTCAATTATTGAATAACTATGTAAATATAATTTTCTGAAATAACCTGTCATGAATATAGTAATGCAAGCATTTGCTTAGCCGGTCCATGAATGGAGTCCCTGGTGTGATACAGTTGGAATCAAAATGTGCCTCCTTCGGCCTCTCGGGGGGCAAGTAGGCGCCCTTGACCTGCAGCTCGGAACGGATGCGAGCAATTTCCTCTATCTTCTCTTGGGTTTCCTTGGAGGCGCGGAAACGACGGGAACGCTGTTGATTCATCTTTGCTCTTGGTGCCTGGACAAAGTAATTCTATGGTGATCCATTTGAACATTATCATAAACATTTCTACACAGTATTTTAATCTTTTTTCGTTACTTATATGTGAGACAATTAAGACTATTTTCTGTGTCTGCTAATTCAAAATAAAGTATAAGTAAAACAGCTTACAACTCCATCAATAGCCATGTACAGCAGTTTCCTCGGCCTCACAATCCTGAACAGCCTGTCAATGCACTCGAAGATAGCCACCATCATCTCGTCCTCGTCTTTGGGCGGGGGCTTGTCCTCAGGATGCGTGCAAGGGTGGATGATACCGTTCATGTCAAGATATAGGTTGTCAAACTCAACCCCATTGGGGTTTGGGAGCGAAGAGTCTGTGTACACAAGCTGGCCATCTACGTCGACTGGCTGGAAAGGTCAAAGAATACTGTCAAGTAGAATACATGACACAAAGTATCAGGATGTAACGAATTTCAGTATGTTTAAATTTCCCGGTAAATTTTCAGTTACGACTCTACAAAGTGACTTGTTTTTTATACTTAAATTCTTTACCGAGTGGCACATTGATAGAAGATGGATAAATGAACTGAAATAATGTATAGAATTGTCCTGAGAGCAACAAATTTCTATGAGTTTTTAATGTAACAGTAGAATTATAGGTTAGGTTTACGAACCCTCTGTTCAATACATTCAACAATGACGCTGGGGTACTTGCGGCTGAGCCAGCGGAAGAATGCTGGAACTCCCATCTCTGGTCACTTCTACGCGGTGTCTTTTGAAGGTTTTCAGTAAATTAGAATGTTTAATTGTCACGTATTCAACACAAACAAATCGACGCAGATACCATTTTGGAAGGAGTGAAAGAGCGAGCGAGCAAGGAAATAAAAATAGGGAAAAGAAAGAGAAAGCTTTAGTTTCGTTCAAAACCAAAACTTTTAGTTTTTTTGCTCCTTACGACTTGTAGGGCGCAAACACATTATTAAAACCGTCACGTGACGTAACGTGTCGACACCCGATGTGCACCGTGTACATTACTAACACACGCTGCCCACACTAGCTTGATCTTCAAAACTCAATACCCAGTTGAATAAGAAAATGAAATTAAGCACCCTTAATACTCCAACTCAAACAAAATGGCATTTAAAAAAAACAAGATCTGATCAGACAGAACCAGCCAAAAACTTTAGAGAGAAACAGAATCTCAAATCTCTCTCTTTCTCTCAAATCAAAATTTCGTCCAAGGGACGTCGGGGAGCGGGGTATTACAGGCGAAATCTTATCCCAGCTAAACCGCAGGAACGTACTCTATTAAAATGTTCTGCCAAACTTTTCAAAGTGACCCGTATCCTCGGGTGCTGTCTAGAAACACACTGCGTGGCCGAATCGGGTGGCGTATTTATCCCCACCACCGGCAACACGTCGCTCTGGAACGATTGGATCAGGGAGCATGTGCCTGCATCACATTTCGTCGGATGTTCGTAGTGTGGTTCTGGTCACAGAATACAGAACGATTTGATTCGATCAACACGCGTCGGGTGTCGAGGCGTGTTTTAATGTGTTGTGCACTTGGCCTGTGTAGAGTTTTTTGTTTTGTTATGATGTTCATTTACAAACGAATCCTCAAATGTCATTGTCAAAAGAAAATAAGTCAAAAACAATATGTAAATAAACTGTTTTAGGTTAGGATTTTGTTTTGATTTTTGAAACGAAAATGAAATCCTTTTGTTTTGTTAATTATTACAGAAAGTTATTAAAAAATGTCCACCTACGAAAATATTCCTCCACTGTTCCAGCCAGTAAAAATAATGGGACTGAAAATATTCGCAATATCGGCATTTTGGCTCACATAGACGCAGGTTATTAAAACTCTTCCGTATTAACATTACAAATATCCTTAGACATTAATGCTATTAAAATTAAAATCTTGCTCTTAGCTTGCTTGCTTTAACTCTTTGCAAACATATACAAATTATGCTTTTTATAGGCATTTGGTGTCTGTAATAAGCTAACAAATTCCTTCTCAATGGAAAGTATGCATTACTCTACCTAATGTTCTTTTACCCATATTTCAGGTAAAACAACAACTACAGAGAGGATGTTGTTCTACTCAGGCACCATCAGGTCCATGGGGGAAGTGCATCACGGAAACACTGTCACCGATTACATGGAGCAGGAAAGGCAGAGGGGCATTACAATTACTTGTAAGAATATTTACGATAATGACGACCCTCCTAGCCTAGTCGGAGTTCAACTGCTTTATAAGCAGGAGGTCCCGGGTTTAATTCCTGGCTGGGCATATTATATTATTAGTACCTGGATGGCCGAGCTTTGCTCGGTATTTTTTTTTTTTTAATTGTGTTTTTTGGATTAAACAATTGATTTTAGTCTAACCTCAAAGCAAACACTCATTGACTTCGTGTTACTTAACAACGCCATCTGCTGTTGTGTCGTTAAAGCAATTAGTTGCTCACAAAAAATAGTAGTATTATTATTCGCCAATAGATGTCAGGAAGAGTCATATTTTTCAGTTGAGATTGATTATCGATAAAACACGAATAAAATGATATTTTCTAAAAATGATTCCTAGCTAGATCGATTTATCGCCCCCGAAACCCCCTATATACTAAATTGTATGAAAATCGTTGGAGCCGATTCCGAGATTCCAATTATATATATATATACAAGAATTGCTCATTTAAAGGTATAAGATTTGTTGACACTGGCAGCTTAAAGCTGATGCATGTCTTATTTCAGTGCACTTCACTTTACACATTTATTTTTATTTATTTCTACATTTGTGTTTTTTTTAAAGAAATTGTCAAGTCTGTTTTTGAAGCAATTAACTGAGGGAGCATTTATCACAGTCACTGGCAACTTATTATGAATTTAAATATCTGTTTGGGGTGTTAGGTATCAATGTCATTGTGTGTTTCATGGCATCCACAATACTAGGAAACCTAGTGGCAAGCTATGAGTGTGAAAAAAATCAAACTCTCTCGAAACTCACATACCTTTGAAACCTCCACCTTTGAAGTACTAAGGGTGGTTTGGCTAGTAAAAGTGAGTTAGAAAATTTTTTTCATACTCAATTACAACCATGCAATTTTGCCAACTATCTTACAGGAACCATTATTTCTTGTTAGAGGTAATGTATTAAAATGAAAAACCACTTCAATCAGATACTTTTCCAAATATATTTACAACAAATAAACACAACGTCTACACAACAACTTAATTACACGACCTCACGTCCGCCCGGTCCGAGACCGACTGGCCAGCCTAGAAAACCTTGAAAACTACTTCGCTCTTCATCCCCTCTCCTACCCAAGGAGCGCCCCTCTTTACCGACTTCAACAGTCAGTACTGGGCGGACGCAAGATAGTCAAATGAGAAACTTCCTACAGCTATAAACAATTCTTGGTTTATTTTATTCACCTAACATCTCACCCACTTATAATATTACAAAATATTCAAGTCTCTTTTATTTAATAATTATTGTTACAATATTTATGGGCACAACGGCCGCTTTACAACATTATTTCAAAATGAAATCAGTGACTTACTTACAATAGCTGCATTCTTATTTTGCAAAATCCCAGAGTAACCAACAATAGTTGGGCCTAATTGTATTAAATAGTTGACAATTAATGATCGAACCCAACAATTATCAATGTTTTTAATTGATAACAACTGACAAAAATCACAACAGTATAGCTTGTGTAATAATGTAATTTAGGGTATAAGCTACCCCTATACAATATTTCACGCAAACATGTCCAATCTTATGAAAATGAGAGTAACAAAGTACCATAAAAAACTCACAAACATCAACATTACAATACTAGCTGCACCTGCAGTTAAAAAGGAGTCTATAAAGCCGTAAGCTATCTTCCTTCAGAACTTCATCCAAATCCATCGATTTGTTAAGCAAGTAGTAGCAAACATTAGCTGATTTTCATATGTGATTACCAGCACGAGTGACGCCCAATCGGTACTCCACAGCCACCCGACTAGGCCCCATACCATGAGATCTTTTTGCTATGATTTTTAGGTGCGGCTGCCGACGCTGCGCGAACGAGAATCGTATAGCTGCCCAATAAAGTGCATGGTCGCGCAGCTACGGCAGCTGAACCTAAAAATCATCACAACAAGATCACGGTACGGGCTCTGCACCTGATTAGCGCCTGACCAGACTGCCGCTTCCCGGTTGCGGTTAGCGAGTCGATCAGAAAAAGACTTTATGTCTCAAAGTATAAGATAGTCTTTTTCATAAGTCATTTTGAGAGGCAGTCACGCATTGTGCGGCTGGTAAATATGAACCTTGACCAAGAAAAGTGTAATTGATCTCCCCAGCTGCAGCAGTATCGTTCCCGTGGCAAGGCGGGCAGATCAACCTGATCGACACTCCTGGCCACATCGACTTCACCATGGAAGTGGAACAGAGCCTCGCCGTGCTGGACGGAGCTATCATAGTGCTGGACGGTTCCGCTGGTGAGCAATATTGTTACGAGCTGGGTAGGTATAAAAGGAATCAAATGTATGGATCCGAAGATTCACTTTATTCACCAAGCACACCAACACAAACAATATCACACTGCATTAGACACTTGCCCTATAACGCTCTGAACACTACTCATACAATAACTTCGATGTAAACATTTAAAACGCGTAATCAAAGCTGACTAACGAGTCGTCGGTTGTCCGCTTATTTATACAAGTTTAAGAGATCCAGAATATTCGATTAAACAGTAGCGCAAGGATTCAAAAAGTTGTTAAACAATTCAAAAATTTCCCGGAGCCATGCGTTTAATCTAAAACATTCAGACAGTACAAAAAATTCAAATATTATTCAATGGATAAAAACAGTGTACAAAAAATACTATCCAGAAAGATTTCTTTTGTTCTGGATTTTAACAATGGGACGCGAGACTCTAGGCTGATACTACTGCCTAATCTGTAACACGGATAGTAGTCGTAAACATCTCCACAGATAGTGTTTAGTTTTTTTGGATGCGAGCGGCAATTTATTGATATGCCATAATCTATCGCCTAGTGTAAACAATTGGTGCGACTTTCGCCCGTCAAAAATTATTGCAGCAATTTTGATAGACATCTTCACTGTAGACTTGATTGATAAGATTTGATTGCTGCAAGTTTTTATTATAATTCAGACAACACTGCTTATCATCAGGCATGTTGGCGGCCAAACGAAAGCCTATTATGTAATAAAAAAAAAAAAACAAGAGAGAATCGCATGGCGAGGCCACGTGTACGATAATCGCTTACTTGCGCCTTTGAGAAAAACTCCTTTGTAACCCATAAAAAAAAAATAATAAAAAATAGGGGCTTTAAAAGCAACGCGCTGTGCGCTTTAAGTTTCTGTATCAATTTAAGTTTCTAATTCAAGCCTTATATTTCAATATCCAAATGAAAAAAATACCTATTTACGCGTCGACTTGTAAACCTCCGTTTCGTCGGTTAAAAAATAGCTCCCGAGTCAGGAACAAATTTGGTGAATCATTTCCTCCCGACGAAAACTTGTACAATGATTAAGATAGATTTATCATAAAGCCTAGTGGTTGTCAGCTGCGGATCCGTGGCTGGGTTTAGCAGAAGTAGCCTGTCAAACATGTACTTCGATAAAAGTGCGACATAACCTTCGCGTGAGAGAGTTGAGTGCAAAATTAGTTCTAGCCATGGTAAAATAAATAAAAATACATGGTATCAAAATAAAGCTTACCCAACATCTTGAAGAAAACAAAAAGTCAGCTGGCTCTAGAGTGGCGGTTCTAGCCGCGGTAGCCGCCCAAACACGTAGAAAAAACTGTAATTTCCTCCCGATTGACTGGAACGTGAAACTTTAGGGTCTCATGTCATATTGTCATTAAAAAAAGTTCGAACCGTTTCAAGGTCTAGCATTTCGAGAACAAACACGTAATGACATCACTCGTCATTGTCATCCGTCTCTTTCGAACTATTTGTAAATGACTTATTTCGGTCTTGCTTATGCATCGATTGACGTCACTACGTGTTGCTCACTCGACCGAAATGCTATACCTGGCGCAGTATATTATTATACCATGGGGCGATACAGTATGATCCAATCACAGAATACTCCCTATTACATGAGGATAAAAGAATAAGTTAAGTACACAAAAAATAAATCACCAATAATTAAATGTGCTATCTAAAAACAACTGTTCTTTAACCCCATTCTATAAACAAACAGCAATGATAATTAGTATCATTATTGTTTTATCTGGAAGACCCAAAACAAAATGCAATGTAACAGGAAACCATATATTTTAAAGAGTTTCCTTGAAACTGAAGACCATCGCTGTTGGACAAACAGCGTTATGCTGAGGTTTTTCGTTTTTTTGGTGTGATACATATTTATTATTTCACAAAAGAGAACTGAAGAAGAACTGAGAAGTTGACTGCCTCGGTGGCTCAGTTGGTAGTGAACCTGCCTCCTGAGCTGGGGGGCGTAGATTCGATTCCCACCTAGGGCAAACATTTTATGTGATGAACATTTGTGTTTGTTCTATGTCTGGGTGTTCATTTCTATTTAAGTACTTATGTATTTAAAAATATTTAAGTATGTATATGTCTCTGGCAGCCATAGTACAAGCTTTGCTTAGTTTGGGGTCAGGCGACCGTGTGTGGAAGTGTCCCGAATTTATTTATTTATTATTCTACTAGCTGTTACCCGCGACTTCGTTATTATGTATTTAATAACCTTCCTCGTTATATACTGTCACTAATTATCAAATTTCACCAAGATCCGTTCAGCCACGAAAACCTACAAGCAGACAGATAGTGTTACTTATAATTAAGTTATTTAGTTAGTAAGAATAATGAGCAAAGTATCACTCTAGGCGTGGAAGCCCAGACGCTGACGGTGTGGCGCCAGGCGGCCGGCTACCGAGTCCCGCGGCTGCTTTACCTCAACAAGATGGACCGCTCCGACGCCTCCGCGGAGGCCTGCGTGCGCTCCGTCGAAGACAAGCTGCAGGCCACGCCGCTGCTGCTGCACCACACGGTCAGACACGAAGGGAGGCTTATTGGTGAGTCGAAAAGTCAAAGTCAAAATACCTTTATTCAATGGGGTATCGAAGACACACTTATGAACGTCAAAGTTATAAAAATGACTATACCACCTAGTTCAGAACAATTGCCGCTATCCAGCATAGGTATTATAATCACTCGGAAACGTTTCCGTTCGGATTCCAAAATATTTAAACTCTAATTATTCGAATCTCAGTTCGTATTCATACGTTTTTAAACGTGATTCATTCTTCTAATCTAATTTTTACTCGATTCCTTTTTCCAAAATTTATAAAAGTAGGCTCTGATTCGAAAAAAATGAGTTTGAAGTAAATGGAAAATCGGATCCGATCGGAAATGTTTCCGAATGATTGTGAGTAGCACCGTAGAAGAACAGGCAAGAAGCTAATACAAGTATAATAATTACCTAGTAGAAGACCTCGCGGCCAGCGTCTGTCCGGCTGTCCTCCGCTACAAGGACCCTATTCGGAGATTTGAGATTCTCATCTCACCTTGTTCCGTCCTTGTTGCTCTCATTTAAAACGTCATAGGTGTGAGAGTGACCAAGATAAAATCTCATCTCATCTCACGCGCAGGAATAGCCCCCCAAGTCGCATCACTCAATCGATTTTCGTTCCGAAGACAGCCGGACAGACGCTGGTAATACAAAGCCATTTTTGCCGAAGTTGAAGCATACAATTGATGATACATTTTTGTATGGACAAAAATATAAAGATTCAAGATATATTTAAATGTGTCGGGACTCCGAATAAAGAACCCTGTTTAAGCGAGCCGACTTCTTCCTACGGTAGGTACGATTCTTATTCAACAATGATAAAGGGTCATTTGGGGCAAATGCGTCTGTAGGGCAATTGCGTCTTTTGAGAATTACTGACAAACCTTTACAAGTTAGGCGCCACCTACATCTTTTTCTATCTTAAGTTGCAATAATATTTACAAGAGTGCGTTAGTTGCCCAAATAGTGAAGGGTTTGTCAATAATGCTAGAAAAACGCAAATGCCCCACAGTTGTATTTGCCCCAGTTGACCCTACAGACTAATTCAAACTTAATTGCGGCTGTGCGCGTGCGCCGCAAGCTAGACTTTGCGGCGTCTTGCCTCTCTGTCGCCCGCCCGTACTTTCGTTCTCGCTACTGCGCAGCGTTTCGCGCCTAACTTCACAGCCGTCGTTAAGTTTGAATCGGCCTGTACCTCATCACACTAATATTATTAATGTTAAAAAAGTATAACAAGCTAGTAGTCGCCTTGAACGGATACCTCCCATATCTCTATAACTTCTTGTCCGATTTTGCATATTCGAACTCATTAGAATAAATTCAAAATTCAAAAACCCCCGACTTTCATCAAACATAGCTAAGAACACTCCCGACTAAATCACCTACCAAACAAAAAAAGAACCAAACCAAAATCGGTTCATCCGTTAGAAGCTACGATACCTTAGACACACACACACACACACACACACACACACACACACACAGACACGTCAAACTTATAACACCCCGTCGTTGCGTCGGGGGTCGAAACTGTATTTGCATGAAGCACTTGCCGACATAATTGTGTGAAGATTTGATCAACGATAATCAAGTAATCGTCGAACAAACAAATGCCGAGATGTCGCACTACACTCTGAGGTCTCGCTCCGCTCGGTCAATCCGGCGACCATTTTAGACTAACTTCGCATTGACTATAGGTTTTCTATAGCCATTTCGTCTAGAAGACGACGAGTGAAGAGAGCGAGTAAAGATACTGACGAGCCTTTAAAGTTATCTACAAAGTGCAATTTAAATTAGTTTTTGACCTTTGCACTTTTCTAACCATTCTTAGATAACTAGACATTTACCTTGTATTAATTTAAAAGCTAATGATGAAGACAACCTCTTTGTGTTAAGGATTTTTTGATTTTCTTTGTCTGTTTAATAAATAAATCAGTCAAAAGTGACCCCTTACAGATACGTATATTTGTCATAACACTATTTTTTTCTTTAGGACGTTTTTTAAAAACATCCTGAAATTTGAAATCTGCCCCTATGAGGTTTCAAATTTCATCATTATCTGACAAATGGTTTCTAAGAAATTTGACAAGCGCGTTTGTTTGGAAAATTCAGAGCGTCGCGGAACTCTTAATTATAAAATCCTGCAAAATGGAACCTTCTTAGGCTACACTTACTACGGCTCATGCAATAATACTAAATCTAACGACATATCATCCATCAAAATAGGTTCAGGAGTGAGTAGGTAAGCACCAATCAATAAATATTTAAATCTCCTAACCTTCCGATTCTAGGCCTAATCGACTTAATAACCCTAGAAGAGATCATCTGGACCCAAGGCCGTGGCCAGAACTTCACTCGACGCAAACTGACAGAAAAGCAAGATGACCGCAAATGGGAGTCCGCGCTCAAAGACCACAGACTGCTCATAGACACACTCTCCACCATAGACGACGATATCGCAGAAACGATCATAAACAACGAATCTCTGGACATAGACAAGAAAGACATAGAACAAGCAATACGAAGAAGTACAATTCAAATGAAAGCGTTTCCTATACTCTGTGGCAGTTCGTACAAAAATATAGGAGTACAGACGTTAATGGATGCTGTGCTAGAGTTTCTTCCCAGTCCTTCGGAAGGGCGTGAGCTGTACAAGTGTTTTGGTTCGGATCTGGCTGCGAGGGCGTTCAAAGTGCAGCACGATGACCAGAGAGGAGTGCTGACGTTCCTGAGGCTGTACAGCGGGGAGATTAGTAAGGGACAGAAGATTTATAACCTGGGACAGGATAGGAGTGAACAGGTGAGTAGATACATTTATCTAACTTGTCAATTGCTGTATGTATATATCGACACATCTATTTTATTATTCGATTGTAGGCTAGGCTTTCGTTTGTCCGTCATCTTACCTGATTACAAGCAGCTCACACCTCGACGAGTGCTCGCGCGGTTCTTAGCACACGTCGCAAGCGCAAGGAAATATATAGTATTTTTATTTGTGGGTTGTGATGAAATTTAAATAATTACATATATTTTTTTCAATTTTATTCTGTTGGGAAAAGTCTGTACTATAATGTGGTGCAAAAATTAATTTAAAAATGTTTTTGTATTTAGCATAAAATTGAGATGGTTTTGGCAAGATTTCGGTAAGATAGTGCTTGTGAAAAAGACTCATTTGTCTGGATCACCTTAAAAAATGCATAAAAGGAGTCATGAAAAGAGTAGGACATGATTAAGTACAAAAGAAATAATTTGTAATATAAAAATTGAGTTTTTTTTTTTAATGTCAGGAATTTAGCATAAAACGACCTCAGTTTATCGTTCGAGTGTTTTACGAAAAAATGCATTTTATTATATTTCATTCTCATTTGAGTTCTGTCATTATTTAAAGCCGCTTTTAACCTTACTATTTAGTTATCAATTGATCTTTAACCCTACAATATAATGATTAATTAAGTAAGTACTTTTCGCGATAAAAAAACTTCGATACAAAAAACTCAGGCGCCAAATAGCCTAAAGCGTGCGATATTTTCCCGATCTGTCTCTCCCCGTTAGAAATGTCGTCAAAGTGAGAATAACCTAGGTTACATCGCCATGCGCAAAAGTAAATACTTTCATTCCATATAAAAATAGTTTATCCGAATATGATATCAATATACAGGGTGTTACAAAAACCCTGTTGTATCCGCGAGATGCGCACCCACTATCGATTGGAGGGTTTAATGCTAGTTTAAATTATATATTTACTCTAAAAATGTTATACACACATCGCGCTCCGCCCTCCTAAAAGTGTGAACGCAGCCACTAATCGCGTCGGTTTTATTTGTAAGACATCGCGTCGTGTCGCTACTTTCTTAGAAAAAAAGCCGCCAACATATGATACAGATTAGTTTACATTTTTGTAAAATTTTCTATTTTTCTTGTATCTTAAACCGGTCATGCTCTCTTCCTCATCTCTCATCATCTCATCTCTTTATCATCATCATCATCGTGCGCTTGCGCATAGTGGCCGTATTCAATGCAATTATGCCAGATACTTCGGTACTTCCCCGTGTACTTACGCGAGAATGTTGTCAAACGTTGCCAAAAGTATGTCGAAGTCGAAGGTAGGTACATTAAACAACATCTCCGTGGTCGCCAAGTTAGTGTCGTGATTGAGTGAACATTCGCTTTTTCGAACCCATCGATTCGCCTACGAGCACTTGTTTTTGGTTCAAAGTTTTTAGTGCAGGGTTCTTTTTAGAGCTAAAAATTTCTAAAGTTTTATGGTCAAACAACATACACGTCACATGCCTTGCGCGGTGCTTCGTGCGCGGAGGTACAAAACGCTTTGACGCGCCGCCCGCCCTAGACGGGGCGGCGGCTTTGATAGACTACGTGAACGAATTCCAGGGGTAACGTACACTTTTTAATATAGCAATATTGTTTTTTTTTTTAACAATTTGTGTGATGATTTTTTATATTCCATATCTAATTTGAGCCACCATTATTGCAACCTCCAGTCGATACAGAATGCGCACTTCGCGGATCCAACGGGGTTTTTGTAACAGCCTTTAGACAACGGAGCAGCTCCATACCCATCCGGGTTTAAAGGAATCGTGATGTCAGCCGAGTCGAGGTTCGCTCATTGAAAAAAACGAAAACACTCGTCATTTTAACTCACTTTTATATATATTAGTAAATATTATGTTATACACTGAATATTGTAATATTTACTATAATTGTAGTTTCAAAGTCGAAACCAATAATTAAAACAGTTCTTGTAAAATACCTCGGCAAAAGTCAAGTCTGCAAGCGAATGTGTTGTGGTCTTGCCACGGCCCGCCAAGGACAATGTAAACTTAAGGAAGACGGCGTGATCGTCGTCGCTTAGTATAGGGTAATTATTTACACAAATTGCTAGTAACATTGATTAAAGTGAGAAACTATGATTTGGTCATTGAAGTGATCCTCGCTCCGACATTTAGGTAATATAATATAACTAGCAGACCCGGCCACGCGTTGCTGTGGCTAAGGTTTTTATTATATTACATAGTAGTAAATTATTCTTTGTGAGCTATCCTGTCTGTTAAGTTAGATCGAACTACACACGGTGTGCAAATTTGATTGAAATCGGTTAAGTAGTTTAAGAGTATATAGCGCACAAACAACGTGACACGTAATTTATAAAAATTAAGATAGGCTTTGTTTGCTGTAGACCTGAAGTTTGTCTTCCACTACAAGGTTTTTCAAAAGGGCAGATGTATGACTTTTTTAACAAAATTTCAAGAGAATCGGTTAAGAAACGCGACCTGTAGAGGAAGACAAAGATCCGGACAGAGATCGGACGTTCGAAAGCATTCTTGTCGAAGCTGAAGCAGAGACGCTTCGCTCGCTATCTCTCGCTCGGTCGATACTTACTGATTAAGTTGTAAAGCTTAGCTCGACACGATATAAAAAGTAAACACGGTCACAGAATAAATAATTTATCTACACGTTTTACAAACTAGCTCAGTGTGTTACTTATTAGTAAGTAACTTATTTCTACGATGAATTTATTATCAGTTTAACATTACTTTTCTTAACTAAAGCAGTCGATACAATTCAATTACTTTGTCTACAATCTACAAGTCATCCAAACACTAGTGTGTTAATATAAAACTATTATAACATATCGTCACGCCTTTCCCCCGAGGGGGCTGGCAGAGGTTTAATACAGCACCCACAATTCGCCGGAAGATATTCAGTTCCAAATGTGACAGACGGCGAGCTTGTCGCCACACACCGGCGTTCAGTACGCAGGTACAGTACGGACATTCAATACGCACATATGTTCACACAATAAACAAATTAGTGCGCGCCAAACTATTATACAAAACTAAAACTTTATAACTGTATCTACTCCTTAAAGTATCCAAAAAGCAATTGGATCCTGAGACCGACGAAGACCCAGGGATAATTCAAATGCTCGGGTACAAATTACAAACATTGGAATCATAATTTTTACTTGTAAAATAACTTAGGCTTACACTATAATATTATCTTCAAATATCGCCAGTAGCTAGCAACTGTCTTGAACGCTAATTGTTTGTCAATCATATTACTTATAGTAGTTGAGCCAATGAATCTGATAGCATAAGCTCTTCGTATATCTATTGCTGAGATTAAAATAACTTGTGTGATTACAGAAGGTTCTCAGTGGCCTCGTTACTTTTCACTTTAAGTTTGGCATCAATATGATACGCGATCCTGATCGTTTGCTTAAACCTCATTATGTTAGGAATGCCGGCTGCCTTCATGATGGATTTGACGTCGAGACCGTAGAAGTGGTGCCCTCTGTGCGTCGGGTTGTAGTTGACGGCCACTAGGCCGCGCAAGTACATCTTGTAGCCGACCTCGAGCTCTAGGTAGCCGGTAGTCACGGACAGCTCCGCGCGCACGCTCTGTCCAGGGTTCAGTACTGTTCCGCCGCCTTGCTTCGAACCGACCGTTACTTCTTCGAATGCCACCTCGCTTCTGCCCAAATTAGCGCTACTAGATAAGGTAGAACTACCGGAGAACGAGCCGACCAGGACATTCAGATCGACACCAAAGCTTGAAGATTGCATTGAGCTGGATCCTTCCCACCACGACGACGTCACCGTGTTGTGTAGCGTTTGAGTCAGGGCGGTATCGACTGTGATATTGCTGCTCGTAGGGTTTTCGAAGTCCTGTGTTTGGGTCACAGCTTGAATTTTATTAGAGCTCTTTTTACGTATATATTCTACTTTGATTTTCTTCGTCACTGGCGCCCAGCCGTATCTCGAGTAGAGGTCTCCCCACGGGGTCGGTCTTCTGTAGTACGCGTCGTTAGGTTTTCTTCCGTGAAACATTTCAATAGCTGGGTATAAGAGCGGATTACTGAAGAAACTAGTAATGTCTTCGTCAGAAACCGGGACGATGTCTTCTCCGGTATGATACGCACTGTAAGAGTCAGGAAACCCTGAATAGCTATTTACAGTGATAGATATTTTTGATTCGATTCTGTTGACAGTCACCAACAGTAGAAGGAGCGCGATCTCCATTTTGATGTTTTTTATGTTTACTTATTTGGTAGAAACTTTGAGCACAGTGGATCCGTAACGACGCTTTTTTACTAATCGACTGAGCTCTAAGTCAGCTTGTAGACGACTGATGTATTTGGAGTCGTAAAGGCAGCATATAAACCAAAATTTTGGGTATATCCACAGAGTGTAACTCATTTTCGTAGGTTATCGAATGCTTATCATTACCACACTAGATAATTGGGTATGCCCAAATGCATCCTATAAACTCCCAAGAGTATCAGAGATAAACATTTAAGGAAAATGTAAACTTTACCCAACAAAAAGATACGGTTTTATAAGGAAATGTTACTAAAGATAGCCAGTAGGTAGTTTGTGGCGAAGTGAGACCTCGCGACCTTTATATCTCCGATCGCTTTTCTACGAATGTTCATGAATGTTCTTCAATGGAATGTTCAGAAAATTTCCAGCAGCTATAAGGAGCAGGCGGATGGGATTCTACCCACAAAAATCCTCTGGTGGCCTGCCTTGATGCTTAACACAGGTTTCCGGGATCTCCAGAGAAACACACCGGAGCCCATCTCCACAAACCTTAATCCTATGCTCATTTTCAAACATAAACATTGTAACATAAATAAATATCTACTAATGTCTCAAAACCATCAAAACCGTTAGGTTTTACTAGGCGATCAGCATGAACATACACAAAAAAAAATACAAACATATGAACGTAGAATCTCCTCCTTATTGGAAGTCGGTTCAAAATAAAACGTATTCTTAAACCTACCTACGATTCCTAAATTTTTACCACTCTCCAGAATGACTATTTTAAGAACTGTTCTAAGTATCACTTCCTTCCTTTGCAGTACCGCCACAAATTTCTGAGTTAATGTTTCTAAACAAAATATAGGTACTGACCTCCACCAGCGACTGTCCGGCGCTTCTCGGAAAAATTCAGCTAGACGTACCTAGTAGGATGTTTCATAACAGTCCATAATAATGATTATGTTCCCAAAGTCTGTTCCTATCATAGATAAACCGTTGATGGATGATAAACAAAATTGCTCCTAAAACACGACTCACCAGCGCGGGCAGGGGGCGAGGTAGCACTGCACACTTGCGATTGGCCGATCGTTTGGATGACGCAATCTGAGCTATGAATATAGTGATTGACACGACGACTAACAAACAAAATAATATATCGATAAAATTGAATACCTCCTTTCGTGTTCATAATTTACGACATCAAATTAATAACAAATAGTACGATGAAAAACCTAGACAATACAATTTAAGTATTTACTTTGTCTGATCTGTTAAGAAATGAAATAATCTTAAAGACCAGCTACAATATATACGTGAGAGTTATAGAGTGCGCGCGCTAAGCGAGAGGGCCGCTTAGCACTCGCCTTAAAAAAGACCGCCGAATGCGGTGAAACTATAGTCGGAATAACTGACTTAATACGTACGTAAGTAAGTAATTCCCGTATTATATCATTTAACATCATTAAATCATAATGTGAGAAAACTACGGCATTTTCCATAATACATTTACATACATAATATTTTTTGGAATCAAAATTGAATATCGATAAGTTATACCGATATACATCGGTAGTCTGAGGGTACAACACTAATTCCTCGCGAGCGATAAACTGGAGGGGTAAAACGAGACAGAGTGATGCAAGAGAACACATGACAGAACAGGATGGAACGAAAGACATCAACGCGTTCCTTTTTTTTTTTTAATGTTCGTTTCAAAAGCCGAAAATAATTTACTAAGTTTTCTTTAATTACTGTACGAAAATAACTTCCTTGTGGAACGATATGCCTTCCTTTCCACAGCCGGGTGTCTTACTATGCTTTCCAAAAAGTTTGATTGCACAGTAACTCATTTTTAGATATTTTGTTTGCTTGTTTTCTTCCGCAACTTCTCCGCCGAAAGCCAAAACCAAACTGACGTACTCGCAGTCGCAAACAGTGGATTTCAACTATTCATTTTCGCACGAGGGGAAACTGTGTCATAAGTCAACAGGTTTCATAGTCATTGGTTCCTATTCACCTATTAGTTTTAGGATTCCGTACTCAAAGGGTAAAACGAGATGCTATTACTAAGATTCTGCTGTCCGTCCGTCCGTCTGTCACTAGGCTGTTTTTCATGAACGGTGATAGTTAGACAGTTGCACTTGCAATAGGTATATGTATGTAAAATATATGTACGAGTATGTGTATCAGTCCCTGGCAGCCATAGTAGGGCTAGTATTTCTTGTATGGCCATACTACAAGCTTTGCTTAGTTTGGAGTCAGACGACCGTGTCTGCAAATGAGCCCGAATATGATTTTTGATTGCTATGTATGTATGTATAATAAAAATGTATTATTATTATTATTTATATGGTTCATTTTATTTTTCTCTCGCCAGGCGAGGAAGCAACACCTTTCACGGGCTTTTGGCCAAGCGAAAGGCTGATAGTAAAATTTTATTAATTAAGAAAGGGACAAAAACTTCCGGACAATGCGACAGGTGTTTAATATTGCTGCCTTTTGCAATTGTGTGTATGTGGCTCTGTGAATGTTCAATGTTTCCAGACCGGTGAGTAGAGTGTAAGGTATGACGCCTGTAGTGGACAGTATGATAGGGACGGTCCTTACCGTATCTACTTTCCACTGTGTTTTAATCTCTATTGCTAAGTCAGTGTATTTTGTAATTTTTTCGGAGTGTGTAGAAGTGAGATTGTGTGTGTTAGGAATGGCTATGTCTATAAGGTAAACTATTTTATTCCGTTTGTCTTGAAGAGTGATGTCTGGTCTATTAAAATGAATGGTTTTGTCTGTTATTATAGTTCTGTCCCAGTAGAGTTTGTAGTTAGGTGAGTCGTGTATTATTTCAGGTGTGTATTTGTAATAAGCAGTTTTTTCCTGGATGAATTTGTATTTGTAGGCTAAGTACTGGTGGATTATGGCGGCAACTTGGTCGTGGCGGTGCTTATAATCTGTTTGAGTTATAGTTCTACAGGCTCCGGTTATATGTTGGATCGTTTCAGAATTACTATGGCAGTGTCGACATAAATCAGATTGTAATGTGTTGTCGCGAATAATGTGCTTCCTATAATTTCGTGTGTCTATTATTTGGTCCTGTATGGCTAGCATAAATCCCTCCGTCTCTGGGAAAAGTTCACCCGACTTGAGCCACGCGTTCGACGCTATTTTGTCGACATTTGGGTTTAGCAAGTCACGGCGGTGTCTCCCATGGAGGGATTTCTGTAGCCAAGAATTGAGTTTTTGTGGGTCTGTAGTGATGTGTTCATTCTTTTGGGTGCTGTAGTTGCTTAAATTTAGTGGTGTACATTTTACATCTGCCTGAACTGTTGCTTCATGGAGTATAGATTTTTGAACTCGGTCATGAAAATAATTGCGAAGAGTTGTGATTTGTTTATTGTGTAGATTTTGAATATCTATGAGGCCTCTTCCTCCTTCTATGTTCGGGAGCGTAAGTCTCTCGAAGCATGCACGCGGGTGATGTTTCCTATATTTGGTCAAGTGGGTGTTGATCATTCGCTGTAATTTTAAAAGGTTTGACTTTGACCAGTGTATGATTCCGAATGAGTAAGTTAAGATAGGTATGGCAAAAGTGTTAATGGCTTTGATAGTGTTTTTTGCATTCAGATGTGTATTAAGAATTTTGTGCAGTCGTGTTTTGAATTTCTGTTCTATTGTGGATTTTGTTTGTTTTTGGTGTATTTGTTTAGTTTGTTGGTATCCGAGATATTTATAACCACTTTCTACATCTACAGGTTCTATCTGCTCGTCATTACTAAGTTGATATGTATTTTCTTCTATTTTTCCTCGTTTTACTGAAAGTATTTTACATTTATCTATGCCAAATTCCATATGAATGTCTGAAGAGAATGATTGAGTGATGTCTGCAAGGTGTTCTATTTCTTCTAAGCTGCTGCCATACAATTTGATATCGTCCATGTACATTAAATGTGAGAGTGTGTAATGTGTGTTTCCGTATTTGAGTTTAAAGCCATTGTTGCTATTGTTTAAAATGTTAGATAAAGGGTTCAAAGCCAGACAAAACCAGAGTGGGCTGAGTGAGTCTCCCTGGAAAATACCTCTGCGGATTGGTATAGGGTCAGTTTCTAAATATGTGTCACCTTGTTTTAATTTAAGCACTGTATTCCATTGGCGCATTGTGTTTTCTAAGAATTTTATGATTGTAGGGTGTATTTTGTAGTGTTTTAAGATGTACAAAAGCCAGGTGTGTGGTACTGAGTCAAAGGCTTTTTTGTAGTCGATATACATGGTGTATATATTTCGTTTTTTGACCAACGCCTGTTTGGAAGTTACTGCGTCGATCGTGAGTTGTTCCTTGCAACCTTGACTATATCTCCTACATCCCTTTTGCTGTTCTGCTAATATATTGTGTGTGTTAGTGTGTCTGTAGAGAAGTTCGTTTATACATGAAGTGATAATTTTATAGATATTCTGCAGACATGTTATAGGTCGATATTTCGCGGGGTTCTTGGTGTCTGTTTTGTCTTTAGCTAGCATATACGTGGTACCAAGGCTAATATATTTTGGCATGGATTCCGGTGATTTTATGAAGTTATTGATGTGGTTAAGTATTATTGGGTGGAGATAAGTAAACTTTTTGTACCAAAAGTTGTGGATGTTATCTGAACCCGTGGCTTTCCAGTTATGTAGTTTACCAATTACGTGTTTTAGTATGTCTAGATTGATTTCTTCAAAATCCATATCAGGTAAGTCTTGGAGTCTTTCTTTATCGTTATCTATCCATTCGGCCTGTACATGCTCTTTAGGGACGGACCAGATGTTTGACCAGAACTGTTTTAGGGCTGTAGGTTCAGGAGTTTCTAAAGACAAATTGGCACTTTGTTCTTCTCCTAGAGACCTATAAAATAGCTTTTCATTGTTATTGAACTGTAAATTTTGAGCCTTTCTTTTTGTAGTGAGTTTATATCGCCGTAGCCGACTTGCTAGGGCGCTCAGTTTCTGTTTTAATGTGTCTAAGAAATGTGTTAAATTGAAATTTTCTCCTTCATGCTGTGAGTGTATTTTGTATCGTGTTTTTATGTTATCTACTATCTTTTTTAGTCTGTCACTTCTGTTACCTTTTATGAATTCAGAGAGCCTAGCTATGTTTCCCCTAATATCTTGTATCCGTGTTTCTAATCGCTTTTGCCAAGCCGGTATGCGGTCTCTATAGTTTTGATTTCCCATCCTAAGTTGTGTATCAGCTGTGCTACTACTGTCTTTAATCTTACCACCATTATGTAAGACAGCAGTATATGCAGCGCAGTAGATCGATGTTTGCGTGTGATTAAAACTTGACTCTGGCGTTACGTATTTGGGTAGTATGGTATTGTTAATGAAGTGAACTATTGCAGCAAGTTTTCTAGACGGTTTTTGTCTGGGTAATGAAGGTCTTAAAATTGGTTCAGTGGTTTGAAACATTTCGAAGGTCTTTAAATATGTTTCTTCTGTTTTTTCTTGTTGTTCTAACGAAATATTATTCATTGTTTCAGTTTGCGTTTGGTTTCTTGTGTTTGATTCTACATGTGTTATAAGGGCTGTTTGTGTGTTGTCCGGTGTTGCGAGAGATACGTCATTAGTTGATAGTGTTTTGCTCAGACTGTTGTTTGTTGCATGTTGTGTGTCTGATAAGCTATCTTGTAATTGTAAGTTTTGTGTTATGTTTATGATGTTTAAAGAATTTGTGAGATGTGAATTTTGTGTTTGTATTTCTAATTCCGTTGAGGTTTCATTATTATTATTATTATTATTATTATTATTATGGAGCGATGATTAGCTGGTTGGAGAAGGCCCGCTTCTCCAGCCAGAGAGAGCGCAGCAATTTGTTCATTATCGTTCATTGTGTGTCATCTGCTACATGACTGGAGCCCGGTTTATGGCGACAAGCTCACCCTGTCACATTTGGGACTGAATATCAACCGGCGAAGTGTGGGTGTTGTTTCACACCTCTGCCAGCCCCTTCGGGAGAAAGGCGTGATGATACGTATGTATGTATGTATGTATGTGTGTCTTCTGTGTATGTATGTAGCTTATGTATGTTCGGGTGGAAATATAATAATAATGATAAAAAAAATATTTCAAAAGCTACATGGTAAAGATAAAACTATGAGATACGAACAATTTTTAGGAACAATAAAATAAATTTGCCTGAACTAGGTAGGTAGTCCTGTTTGTCAGACGGTAGTACGACAAAAACTTAACTTCAAATCGTCATTGCATACTCACATATTCTTATTCAATAAAATTCTAATTATTTAAAAATTTAAAATTAAACAAACAAATAACGACTTCTCTGTATCTTCATAGGACATATTTTGGAGAGCTTCTTTAACAGTTCGCTTGCATTTTATACAGGGTGTTACAAAAACCCCGTTGTATCCGCGAAGTGCGCATCCTGTATCGACTGGAGGTTGCATCAATGCTGGCTTTAGTTAGATATGGAATAAAAAAATTAAAAATAAAACAATATTGCCTTATTAAAAAGTGTACGGCGTACTCGTCTACGGCGGGCGGCGGCGCGTCAAAGCGTTTTGTACCTACGGGCGCGCCCCGCGCGAGACGCTACGAGTAGTACATGTACGAATGTATTGTTCATGACCATGAAACATTTGAAAGGAAATTTTTAGCTCTGAAAAGTGTCTTGTGTGTCAAAATAAATGTATCTTTCTTTCTTTCTTTCTTTCATCTGAGAATGATCGAGTTTAAATTAGCATGCTCCAGAATAAAGCCTCTTCATGTTCATAAAAGTATGGTTTATCCGACCGAATGAAATTCTGCACTCAAGTTCATTCCAATACAATGTTTATGTTCGAATATTAGCAAAATGTGCTTAGAGGCCTGCGTTGAGCATCAAGGCAAATTTTCCTTAAAAACTGGGCTGCAGAGATATAAAGTTCGCGAGGTCGCAGTCTGCCACTGACCATACTTACCAGCTATTTAGTAACATTTCCTTATATTATCTTTTCATTTTTGTGCTCGTTGGTAGGCAAAGATCACACTTTGCCCTTTTTAGCCGAATGCGCAAGAAAGAAGGTTATGTTCTTCGAGTGTATGTATGTATGTATGTATGAGGTTTCTATGGGACGCCTAAACAGCTCGATGGATTTCGACATGTGAGGTGTCATTTGAATCGTCTTGAAAGTAGAAGTGACATAGGGTACAATATTGTGCACCCGGGTTTTTTTGTTTTTCTTTTAATAATGTTATTTGTTTATAGTATGTGTATGATAAGCATTTTATGCCTTATGAAAATGTGGTATATCCAAGATAAGAGTTTGGTATATATTAACGCGCACTACGGTCTCAGCCACATCAGTTCTCCACAAACTGACCTGAAGCCCAGTTGACTAGTGAACAAACGTCGTGCTTAAAGTTTCTATAAAATAAGTAAAAGTAAAAAAATAAAAATGAAGATCGTGCTCCTCCTACTGTTAGTTACTTTCAACAAAATCGAATCAAAAATATCTATCACTGTAAAGGGTTATTCAGGGTTTCCTGACTCTTACAGTGCGTATCACACCGGAGAAGACATCGTCCCGGTTTCTGACGATGACATTGCAAGTTTCTTCAGTAATCCGACCTTATACCGAGCAATAGAAATGTATCACGGAAGAAAACCTAACGACGCGTACTACAGAAGACCGACCCCGTGGGGAGACCTCTACTCGAGTTACGGCTGGGCGCCAGTGACGAAGAAAATCAAAGTAGAATATATACGTAAACAGGGCTCTAATAAAATTCAAGCTGTGACCCAAACACAGGACTTCGAGAACCCTTCAAGCAGCAGTATCACAGTCAACACCGGCCTGAGTCAAACGCTACACAACACGGTGACGTCGTCGTGGTGGGAAGGATCCAGATCAACGCAATCTTCAAGCTTCGGTGTCGATCTGAATGTTCTGGTCGGCTTGTTATCCGGAAGTTCTACCTTCTCTAGTACTTCTTATTGGGGCAGGAGCGAGGTGGCCTCCGAAGAAGTAACAGTCGGTTCGGCGCAAGGCGTCGCAACAGTACTGAGGCCCGGGCAGAGCGTGCGCGCGGAGTTGTCCGTGACCACCGGCTACCTAGAGCTCGAGGTCGGCTACAAGATGTACTTGCGCGGCCGAGTGGCCGTCAACTACAACCCGACGCACAGGGGACACCACTTCTACGGTCTCGGCGTCAAATCCATCATGAAGGCAGCCGGCATTTATAACATAAAGAGGTTCAAGCAAACGATCAGGATCGCGTATCATATTGATGCCAAACTTAAGGTGACTGACAAGTAACGAGGTCACTGGGAACCTCCTGTAATCACACAAGTTATTTTCATCTGAGCAGTAGAATATATTGGACGTAGAGATATACGAAGTAGATAGGTATACGACTCATGGAGCCAATGGCTAAATAAACTATTGAAAGTAATATTACCATCTAACAATCAGCGTTTAAGTTTATTGCTACCTACTGGCGGGATTTGAAGATAAATTACAGTTTGAGTTATTTCACTAGTATAATAAAAAATATGACCCTAATGTATGTAATTTGTATTTTAATAATCTCTGGATCTTCGTCGGTCTTAGGATCCAATTGCTTTTTAGGTACTTTAAGGAGTACATACGAGTTCTATAGTCTTAGTTTCATAAAATAGTTTTATGCAAACTTACTTGTCCTGTCTTCGACTGGGTAAATGGGTTTGAATTTGATATTCAGTCCGGGCGAGCCTGTTGCCATACACCGGGCTCCAATCATGTAGCAGATGACATACAATACGCACAAATGTTCATACAATGAACAAATTTGTGCGTGCCGTCGGCTGGGTTCGAACCCGCTCCCTCTGGCTAGAGAGGCCGGCCTTCTCCCAACTAGGCTGCCATCGCTTTCTGTGTAATTGGAATATATTTAATAGGCATTGACTGCTTTTATTAAGAAAAAAGCCACGCTTACCTCATAATTTATTGGCCGTAGAAATAAGCTAGACTGACAATAAATATAACATGTCACACTTATACGTGACATACTTACTATATACTTATAAGTGACACACTGAGCTTCTTTGTAAACCGTGTAGATTAATTATTTATTCTGTGACAATGTCTAGTTTTAATACTGCGTCGAGTCAAGCTTTAGAATTTAATAAGTAATTATTATATTACAGGTATTATATAAATGTAGGTATTACCTAAAATTATTTCTGTAACACATTACACAAACATACATATAATCACGCCTCTTTCCCATAGGGATAGGCAGAGACTACTTCTCTCCACTTGCTACGATCCTGGCATACATCTTTCGCTTTCATGACTCTTGTCATAGACGCTCGTCAGTAACGAGTACTCTTGACCTGGCCTTTCTTTAAGGCGAGGCTTTCCCAGAACTTTAGGTATTTTACTCTACCTCAGGCCGCACTTTTTGGGAGCGCGACGTATTCATTCACGCGACACGAAAGTTGTGTGCGATGCGCCGCGCGCACGTTTTCACCCGTCAGTCACGTTATGGTATCGAGTACCTAAACACCCATTTTTAGGAAATCGATAAAATAATCCGTCCGTCATTGTACTCATCCATTTTATGAACATTTTTATTTGATGCCAACCAAAAAAAAATCTAAAAATGCCGTTCAAGCCAATATAGGTACAACCAATCTCATGTCCACGAGTTGTTGTATTTTTGATGTGTGAGCAGTCGTGGCATTAGTTTCATTTTACCGGTAGTGTCATATTTCCATTTTATCACACTTCACACTCATAAATACAAAAGATTGCGATTGTGTGTGGAAGTTAGGTACTTACTCGTATTTCACTTATTCACACCTAAACGGCTAGAGGATCATATTTGGAACGGAGTTAGCTTATGCCCTGGATTGACACATAGGCTACTTGTTATCCTTATTAGGACAAATATTTATACAGGGTGTTGGAATGATTGTGTAACTACCGGTATTCATTAAATAATACAACATAGTAAATTTCATTATTTATGGGTATATTCTATAACAATGGTAATAACAATTTTAATTACCTTAATTTACCATTAGGTGCGTACTAATAATATTGTATGGTTTGTTAAATGTTACAAAGTTAAAAAACTACACGATTCAGATATAATTTTGAACAATAATTATGAAAGAATCGAGTAAACTTATACCGGATATATACATACCCTGGGTACGAAGTGGCGGACATTCTGCTAGTACTAACAAAACATCCAATACAAAAATATACATTCACAATATTTACATTTATATATACAATTGAGCTATAGGTACGTAGTATTATTATTTGTTCCGTGATATAGTTGTAGAATCGATGGCAGCCTAGTTGGGAGTGGCAATTTTGCTCTGCTGGGTTCGAACCCAGCCGACGGCACGCACCAATTTGTTCATTGTGTGAACATATGTGCGTATTGTGTGTCATCTGCTACATAACTGGAGCCCGGTGTATGGCGACAGGCTCGCCCCCTGTCACATTTGGGACTGAATATCGTCCGGCGAAATGTGGGTGTTGTATTACACCTCTGCCAGCCCCCTCGGGGAAAAGCGTGACGATATGTATGCATGTCTAGCCATAAGTTCTGTTACAAATGAAAATGCATTTATTTTTTTATACAGTAATGTAATGTTAATAAAAGTTATATTTACATATGTATTGAAGTCTTAACAAAAATATAACTATTATTTTATTCAAAATTACCACATTTGGCCTTGATAGAGGCCTTTAGTCGGTCTGGCCAAGAATCTATGGATTTACGGACTGTTTCCATGGGAAATTTAGCCACTGCTTGCTTCAAAGATTTCTTAAGTGACTCTATGTCGGCGTGTCGATTAGAGCAGGCCATGCCCTCTAAACCTGACTATAATTTTTAGTCCAGGGGGTTTTTATCTGGGCTAGAGGAGGGCCAGTCTTCAGCCCTTATAAAGTCCGGAACATTGGCTTCCAGCCAGGCTTGGGTAGTTCGCGCCTTGTGACCATGTGCAGAGTCTAGTTGGAAACTCCACGGTAGATTTTTAAAAAGTGTATTGCTAAGGGGTTGTACAACACCATATAAGACGGTCTCTTGATACACTTTGGCAGAAGTTTTAACCCCCTTTTCACAAAAACTAAGCTTTGTGACGCCGTGATAGGATACCCCCCACCAAACCATGACTGACGCAGGATGATGACCACGCTGAGTGAAACAGGGTCAATGTCATCCACGTGCCTAAAACAAAATAAAAATAAATATTTATAAGTATGATGTCCAAAAGTTCAAAATATAAAAATTCTAAAAAACCGACCAAGTTCGAGTCGGACTCGCGCACGGAAGCTGTCGTTCAAGCTTGTTGGTATGTATGTACATAATTATATAACAACTACATTATATAGGTAAATAAATGAGCTTTCAAATGACACCTCAAACAACTGATTTGATGAGATAGAACTCGAGATATAAGCAATAATCTACAACGGTCGGCGGCCATCTTTGTGACGTATATACATAGCTTCGCGTGTCCCCGCTATCGCTTCTTACAACCAGCAGTTTCGAATTTCAAAGGCAACGACGAACACATCCATACCAGTCGTAGGTTTATAAAAGCCGTACTTACAAGATTTACCGAAATGCTCGATTTTCGCTAATCGTTAAAAACGAATATACAACTTTACGAGTTTTCTTCAAAACAGCCAAAATCACGTTGCAGTACTAATCAGGCCTAGATGTGTTCAAATCATACGGCTATAACTCAAACGCTACCAAACACTCGTGTAGTACAGATTGCTCAGTCAAAAATGAAAGTATGAACGACGTCCCCTATCTCACCTAACACCCTATATAATTTACATACATACAGTACAGTCAAAACTTAGCGAAGATCCGCCACCTTGCATGTTACAAAAAGAAGGTAGGTACTTACGTTTCGTCAATTGCAATGTCATCAGAGTTTATTACATTCTCTTGAAGTACTCTCCTGCAAAAAAAAAACGAAGATAAGTATTCATGTAGGTAAGTATAACTACGTAAATATCACTACTAGATATACCACTAGGCCGGGTATTTACTCGTTGTGCAGTTCAGATTGCTCAGTAAAAATGAAAGTATGAACGTCGTCCCGTATCTTACCTAACACCCTGTATAGTTAAAACTTAGCGAAGATCCGCCGCCCTGCATGTTACAAAAGGTAGGTAGGTACTTACGTTTCGTCAATTCCAATGTCATCGGAGTTTATTACATTTGGTTGTAGTACTCTTCTGAAAAAAAAAATCTGTAAGATAGGTATTCGTGTAAGTAGGTATAACTATATAAATATAAATATCACTGGTATGCCACTAGGTCGGGTATTTACTCGTTGTGCAGTTCAGATTGCTCAGTAAAAATGAAAGTATGAACGTCTTCCCGTATCTCACCTAACATCCTGTATAGTTAAAACTTAGCGAAGATCCGCCGCCCTGCATGTTACAAAAGGTAGGTAGGTACTTACGTTTCGTCAATTCCAATGTCATCGGAGTTTAATACATTTGGTTGTAGTACTCTTCTGAAAAAAAAAAATCTGTAAGATAGGTATTCGTGTAAGTAGGTATAACTATATAAATATAAATATCACTGGTATGCCACTAGGTCGGGTATTTACTCGTTGTGCAGTTCAGATTGCTCAGTAAAAATGAAAGTATGAACGTCTTCCCGTATCTCACCTAACATCCTGTATAGTTAAAACTTAGCGAAGATCCGCCGCCCTGCATGTTACAAAAGGTAGGTAGGTACTTACGTTTCGTCAATTCCAATGTCATCGGAGTTTATTACATTTGGTTGTAGTACTCTTCTGAAAAAAAAAAAAACTGTAAGATAGGTATTCGTGTAAGTAGGTATAACTATATAAATATAAATATCACTGGTATGCCACTAGGTCGGGTATTTACTCGTTGTGCAGTTTAGAATGCTCAGGAAAAATGAAAATATGAACGTCGCTCCGTATCCTTAGCTCACAAGTTGTCTGGGTGAAATAATAAATGGTGACCGACATAGTCAAAACTTCGCAGAACACCCGCCTCCCTGCGTGATACAAAAGGTAGATAGGTACTTACGTTTCGTCAATTCCAAAGTCATTGGAGTTTGTTACGTAGTAGTCTTCTGCAAAAAAAAACTGTAACTGTAGGTAGGTATAACTACATAAATATCACTAGTAGGTATAGTAGTAGGTGTACTAGGCCGGGTATTTACATCGTGAATACACGTAAAGAGACAAAAAAGTATCTATGATGATGAGTATAATATTTGAAAACACTAAAACGAATATAAGTAGGTACTAATAGATTTGGTGATACATCATCTGACTACAAAAAGCAATGCAAGAAATGTCGATTCTAGTAAATAAAAACAATGATTACCAATATAATCTATTAGAAGTTTATCTACTTACCGACGTTTGCTCCTTGACTCGTACGATTTTCTAAAAGCCAGACTTGAGCATTTTTTTCGTTTATTATGTTTGTTACCCATTATGGCAAAACTAAATGCTTGGTTGGTTGTTGTTGGTGTGTGCGGCACTGCGGAGATCACAAAAATTTGGCACACGTCCGGCGTGGACGGGGTCTGCGGGCGGACTGGCGGTCACGCAAACGCGCCTTTTTACCATGAATTCGTGATAAAAAAATCATATAAAATTACCATGTTAACTTTTTAGCATTTTTATTTATGATTCCATTTTTTTATTGCGTTGTAATTCGTAAAAAAAATAAAAAAGCAATATGATTTGTAAAAATTAAGTCGCAAATCGTGTTTAAAATACCAAATAGAGGTGACTTTGGATTTTTTTTCTATCGCGTGAAGTTATTCATTACATGTATCAGATTTATGATTCCACTTAAAAACATGCATAAGAATAACATATTTTTTTTTACACAGTAAAAAGCATGGTTTATCTTAGAGGAAAGTTGATTCTTGCTAGACGTTTTCTGGCCAGGCTCGCCTTAAGACGTCTTCAATTTGGTCGAGATACGTGCGCCTCGGTCGACCCTGACCGACTTGCCCATCCACACTCGCCATGTAGACCTGTTTCGTCAATCTCCTTTCATTCATTCTCTCAATGTGTCCAAACCATCTGCATCCCTTTCTCAAGCTTTATAACTACATCCTCTACCTTATACCTAATTCAAAATAATAAAGAATAAAAAGCGGTTTTTATTTTATTTTAAATTGTATATCTTAGAATAGTACAATCTAAAATTTACGAAAGATTTGAAATAAATAGAAATATGTACATTAAATTATTTGTTCGACGATTGACCTCTTTATCGAAGTTGGATCTACCCACAGACCTTTTTTTGATCAACTAAGCGTGGGACAGAGAAGTCTCCATCGAAATCTAAACCCCACAAAAGAGAAAGAGGTCACCTACAAATAAAATATTAGTCAGTTTTTCTTTTATTACAGCGAACACGTTGGAACACGCGCGGAAATTCCAATGATTTATATTTGTACTAAAATAATTATAAATAGACTCAAAAGAGAGCAATTGTAATGAAATGCAGTTATGTCATCTTGTGAGTTTAGCGATTGTGATGTGAATTAAAGGTGTAACCCACAAAATTTGTCGTTTCATGAGTGAATATGATATTTCCATTGTGATGTTTTTGTCTAAATTTTGTCTAAAACATAACATAAATTGTTTCCAAAAACCATTTACCAGCGGTATATTGTTATCGTTTCTTCGTAATATCCATATTTCCTAGATGAAATTAGAATTGATGATGAAATTCAGCATAAAAATATTAGTTAGTTTACGCTCGATTTTCTCTAGAGATGGATAAAATGATGACCTCATAATTTACGATAGTTTTTTTTTTAGCAAAGTTCATTAGGCGGTGAATGCAATACATATGTACATACATAAACAAAACATACATTTTTGAATCAATGCCATCAACAGTAAATTGACATGAAAGAAACCGAAATACTCGAGACTTAAAGAAACATATACTCTACTAATATTAAAATGCGATAAAGTTTAAATGTTTTTAAGAGTAATATTCGTAACTATATGGCCAATTAAAAATAAATTAAAAGAAAGCTACAAAAGCAATGAGCGCCATATACTCCATCCAAAATATTATTTATAGGTATTTATTTAATGTTACTTGTTTGAACAATTCTTCTTTTGTATTTTATTTTTTATATAGTTTATTTTCAAAAGATGTTAATTTTGAATAATTACGGAACTATTGTAAAAATCTTCGGACGAGGGCGTTGACATCTGTGACTCAGTTTTACACTTCTTCAGGTGGCATCGATCTTTAAGTTTTGTAATACTTGTGTTGTTTGTTCCATAATAAACGTATTATTATTAAAAAACGTATTATTATATAGGCTATGTACAAAGCCAAAAAAGCTGCGGACATAAATAACTCCTCGCTCGCAGGGGGAGCGAGGTAGCTGTCACGAGCGGCATGACCACAAAAAAATTACAGTGTTCCCACTGCGTCGCCCTATGGGGACGCTTCTGCTACCCGCTAGCGCAAGCTCTTTCAGGCGTCGGCATGAGGCTGCGCTCTATATCCCGATTACAGTGTTTCGGGACATCAGATACATCGTCACCATCCACCTCGGCGACCAATTTAGCCAGTGGACGCCAAACAACACCAATATCTAGAAGCTCATGGTCGCCGTGCGAAAACTGAGAGAAATAAGAAATATCTTTTACAAATACAATTTTTTTGACAAAAGAGCCAGCTTTACCCTGGATGTAATTTGCCCGATGTGTTTTGCTTACCATTTATACTTTTAGACCTATTCCATAGGCTTTATGTTTTAATTTAAAAAAACCGGTGACGTGCGAGTCGGAGTCGCGCACATAGGGTTCCGTACAAACCTGTAGGTAGGTTGTTATGAGGAAAGGGGTAGTAAGTTTATTATTAGGATTGAAAATATTTGTATTATATAATAATAATAATAATTTCTGGACACTTCCACACACGGTCGCCTGACCCCAAACTAAGCCAAGCTTGTACTATGGCTGCCAGAGACTGATATACATACTTAGATATTTTTAAATACATACTTAAATACATATTAACACCCAGACATAGAACAAACACAAATGTTCATCACATAAATGTTTGCCCTAGGTGGGAATCGAACCCACGCCCCCAAGCTCAGAAGGCAGGTTCACTACCACCTGAGCCACCGAGGCAGTCATATGATGTAACTTAAAATGTATGTCATTTCGCAATTATTCGTTTATCTGTGCGTTAAGACGTTGCTTCGTACCAGATTTCAAGATTCTGAGTTAACAGGAAGTACCCTTCAGGTTTTGATACCCCCTTGCGAATGCCAAATATTTGCAGCAGAAACGGCTTGATCTTTTGATTGCATTGTTTAGAAGTTTACTTTTAGCTTAGAAGTTTGATTTTTTTACAGCTCCAAGGGAAGGTAGACTTGAGTATTTGATATGAGTTTCGGCTTGATATCTCCACGCGTTCCTGAGAAAAAGGGTCTTGACAGACAGACAGATGGGCAACAAAGTGATCCAACAAGGGTTCCGTTTTTTCATTTTTAGGTACTGAATCCTAAAAATCGCAACAAAATGAAAATAAATCTAAGTTTTCAATTTGACTAAAATATTACGTGAAATTTTGGACACCCTTTCTAAGGTTATATAACGTTTTAGAATAAAATATAACGCCGCTTGTTCAGTTTTTTAATGAATTGTTTTGAAATAAAGTATTACAGAAATAAATTTACTATAGGTAATATAATAATTACTGATGAAGTTGTGAAGCTTAGCTCGACATAATATTAAAAGTAGACACAGTCACAGAATAAAAAAAAACTACACGGTTTACAAACTAGCTCAGTGTGTTATTATTAGTTATTAGTACGAGTAAGTAACACGTTATATTTATTGTAAGTCTAGCTTATTTCTACGATGAATTTAATCATAACTTTTCTTCACTAAAGCAGTCGATATATAGAACTCTATCTACTCCTTAAAGTAGCCAAAAAGCAATTGGATCCTGAGACCGACAAATATCTAGCGATAATTCAAATGCTTGGGTACAAATTACAAACATTGGAATCATAATTTTTGCTGGAAAAAAATTACTTAGGCTTACACTATATTATCTTCAAATATCGCCAGTAGGTAGAAACTGTCTTAAATGCTGAGTCAATAATATTACTTACAGTAGTTGAGCAATGGCTCAATCAGATCCAATGGGATCTGATAGTATAATATGCTTGTCGAATATCTACTGCTGAGATGAAAGTAACTTTTATGATTACAGGAGCTTTCCAGTGGCCTCGTTACTTGTCAGTCACCTTAAGTTTGGCATCAATATGACACGCGATCCTGATCGTTTGCTTGAACCTCTTTATGTTAGGAATGCCAGCTGCCTTCATGATGGCTCTGACGTAATAACCGTAGAAGTGGTGCCCATTGTGCGTCGGGTTGTAGTTGACGGCCACTTGGCCGCGCGAGTACATCTTGTAGCCGACCTCGAGCTCTAGGTAGCCGGTAGTCACGGACAGCTCCGCGCGCACGCTCTGTCCAGGGTTCAGTACTGTTCCGCCGCCTTGCTTCGAACCGACCGTTACTTTTTCGAATGCCACCTCGCTTCTGCCCAAATTAGCGCTACTAGATAAGGTAGAACTTCCGGAGAACGAGCCGACCAGGACATTCAGATCGACACCAAAGCTTGAAGATTGCATTGAGCTGGATCCTTCCCACCACGACGACGTCACCGTGTTGTGTAGCGTTTGAGTCAGGGCGGTATCGACTGTGATATTGCTGCTCGTAGGGTTCTCGAAGTCCTGTGTTTGGGTCACAGCTTGAATTTTATTAGAGCTCTTTTTACGTATATATTCTACTTTGATTTTCTTCGTCACTGGCGCCCAGCCGTATCTCGAGTAGAGGTCTCCCCACGGGGTCGGTCTTCTGTAGTACGCGTCGTTAGGTTTTCTTCCGTGAAACATTTCAATAGCTGGGTATAAGAGCGGATTACTGAAGAAACTAGTAATGTCTTCGTCAGAAACCGGGACGATGTCTTCTCCGGTATGATACGCACTGTAAGAGTCAGGAAACCCTGAATAGCTATTTACAGTGATAGATATTTTTGATTCGATTCTGTTGACAGTCACCAACAGTAGAAGGAGCGCGATCTCCATTTTGATGTTTTTTATGTTTACTTATTTGGTAGAAACTTTGAGCACAGTGGATCCGTAACGACGCTTTTTACTAATCGACTGAGCTCTAAGTCAGCTTGTAGACGACTGATGTATTTGGAGTCGTAAAGGCAGCATATAAACAAAATTTTGGGTATATCCACAGAGAGTAACTCATTTTCGTAGGTTATCGAATGCTTATCATTACCACACTAGATAATTGGGTATGCCCAAATGCATCCTATAAACTCCCAAGAGTATCAGAGATAAACATTTAAGGAAAATGTAAACTTTACCTAACAAAAAAGATACGGTTTAATGAGAAAATGTTACTAAAGATAGCCAGTAGGTAGTTTGTGGCGAAGTGAGACCTCGCGACCTTTATATCTCCAATCGCTTTTCTACGGGGAATGTTCAGAAAATTCCCAGCAGCTATGAGGAGCAGGCGGATGGGATTCTACCCACAAAAACCCCCTGGTGGCCTGCCTTGATGCTTAACACAGGGGTCCGGGATCTCCAGAGAAACACACCGGAGCCCATCTCCACAAACCTTAATCCTATGCTCATTTTCAAACATAAACATTGTAACATAAATAAATATCTACTAATGTCTCAAGACCATCAAAACCGATAGGTTTTATTAGGCGATCAGCTAAGGAGTTAAAAAAGTTAAAACACTTACATTTTATATATTACCTATGTGCGCTCCCATCTAGAATATACTCCTGAAATATGGCGAATAAATGATACTCAGAATACAGTGATCGTATTGGATTAATTTAAAGAGAAAGCTTAAAAACTAGCTTCCCGTCATCCATGTCAACATCTTTTAGACTTTTGTTGATATTTAAAAAAATGCTTGACTAATTTCGATTAAATTTAAATGGGACTATCTCGGGAGTATACCCTTTCGAACTAATAAGATTTTTAATGGGTTAACAATTGGCGATAATTTCGATGAACATACACAAAAAAAATACAAACAGACGAACGTAGAATCTCCTCCTTATTGGAAGTCGGTTGAAAATAAAAGGTAAGTGCCTACGATTCTTAAATTTTACCAGTCTCCAGAATGACTATTTTAATAACTGTTATAAGTATCACTTCCTTCCTTTGCAGTACCGCCACAAATTTCTGAGTTAATGTTTCTAAACAAAATATAGGTACTAACCTCCACCAGCGACTGTCCGGCGCTTCTCGGAAAAATTCAGCTAGACGTACCTAGTAGGATGTTTCATAACATTCCAAAATAATTATTATGTTCCCAAAGTCTGTTCCTATTCACCTATTAGTTTTAGGATTCCGTACTCAAAGGGTAAAACGGGATGCTATTACTAAGATTCTGCTGTCCGTCCGTCCGTCTGTCACTAGGCTGTTTTTCATGAACGGTGATAGTTAGACAGTTGCACTTGCAATAGGTATATGTATGTAAAATATATGTACGAGTATGTGTATCAGTCCCTGGCAGCCATAGTAGGGCTAGTATTAGGTCCTTACGTATGAAATTAGCGTTTTGTCGTACTGATCAATTTGATCTGAAATATCTCCTCTTTGGTTAAGAATTCGAAATTCAAATTAATAAATTCATTTAGCTGGTTTTTTTTTCTTTGGAATACAGTCATTCATTTGTTATTTTCCTCATTATTTTTTCTCTGGCGTCGCTTATTACCGCGCAATGGAAAACATGAAATATCGGTATATTTACGAGTACGAGTTCTACCGTGGCACCAGTGCTACAGAAACAGCTCGAAGAATTAATGATGTGTACGGCGCTGGTGTCGCTAAAGACAGCACGGTACGTTTTTGGTTTCAACGTTTTCGTTTTGGAAATTTCGACCTTAAGAACCAACCCCGTGGACGGCCGGAGATCAAAGTGAAAAACGAAGAATTAAAGGCTATTGTGGAAGCGGATCCATCACAAAGCACTTCAGAGATAGCAACAGGCTTCGGGGTAAGTGACAAAACTGTATTAATCCACTTGAAGCAAATCGGGAAAGTAAAAAAACTCGAACTATGGGTACCTCATGAATTGAGTGAATCGAACTTGCAAACACGGGTCGCCTGCTGTGTTACTTTGCTCAACCGACACAATAATGAAGGGATTTTAAATCGAATCATTACTTGTAATGAAAAGTGGATATTGTACGATAATCGAAAGCGCTCATCGCAATGGCTGAACCCTCGAGACCCAGCCAAAACCTGCCCTAAACGAAAATTGACTCAGAAAAAGTTACTTGTAAGTGTTTGGTGGACTAGCGCCGGTGTCGTTCACTACAGCTTTCTTAAATCTGGCCAAACGATTACGGCAGATATCTATTGTCAGCAACTGCAAACCATGAAGGAAGAACTAGCTGTTAAACAACCGAGATTGGTCAATCGCTCTAGGCCACTGCTGCTTCACGACAACGCAAGACCACACACTGAACAACAAACAACCACTAAGTTAGCTGAGCTACAATTGGAATGTCTGCAACATTCACCGTACTCCCCGGACCTTGCTCCAACAGATTACCATTTCTTCCGGAATTTGGACAACTTCTTACAAGGAAAAAAAATCCACTCCGATGCAGCAGTCCAAACCGCCTTCAAAGAGTTTATTGATTCTCGCCCCCATGGTTTTTATAGTAAAGGGATCAATGAACTACCCATAAGATGGCAAAAGTGCATAGATAACAACAGTGCATACTTTGATTAATTAAATATATTTTACAAAAAAAAATCGACTTTTTATTCCTCCCGTACAAAACGCCAATTTCATACGTAAGGACCTAATATTTCTTGTATGGCCATACTACAAGCTTTGCTTAGTTTGGAGTCAGACGACCGTGTCTGCAAATGAGCCCGAATATGATTTTTGATTACTATGTATGTATGTATGTATAATAAAAATGTATTATTATTATTATTATGGAGCGATGATAAGCTGGTTGGAGAATGCCCGCTTCTCCAGCCAGAGAGAGCGAGTTCGAACCCAGCTGGTGGCACGCAGCAATTTGTTCATTATCGTTCACTGTGTGTCATCTGCTACATGACTGAAGCCCGGTTTATGGCGACAGGCTCACCCTGTCACATTTGGGACTAAATATCAACCGGCGAAGTGTGGGTGTTGTTTTACACCTCTGCCAGCCCCTTCGGGAGAAAGGCGTAATGATACGTATGTATGTATGTGTGTCTTCTGTGTATGTATGTAGCTATGTTTGTTCGGGTGGAAATATAATAATAATGATAAACAAATATTTCAAAAACTACATGGTAAAGATAAACTATCAGATACGAACATTTTTTAGGAACAATAAAATAAATTTGCCTGAATTTGTAATACGACAAAAACTTAACTTCAAATCGTCATTGCATACTCACATATTCTTATTCAATAAAAATCCTAATTATTTAAAAATTTAAAATTAAACAATCAAATAACGACTTCTCTGTATCTTCGTAGGACATATTTTGGAGTGCTTCTTTAACAGTTCGCTTGCATTTTATACATTTATTTTATACATTTATGTTACAAAAACCCCGTTGTATCCGCGAAGTGCGCATCCTGTATCGACTGGAGGTTGCATCAATGCTGGGTTTAGTTAGATATGGAATAAAAAAATTAAAAATAAAACAATATTGCCTTATTAAAAAGTGTACGTTACCCCTGGAATTCGTTCACGTAGCTTATCGAAGACGCCGTCTCGTCTACGGCGGGCGGCGGCGCGTCAAAGCGTTTTGTACCTACGGGCGCGCACCGCGCGAGACGCTACGAGTAGTACATGTACGAATGTATTGTTCATGACCATGAAACATTTGAAATGAAATTTTTAGCTCTGAAAAGTGTCTTGTGTGTCAAAATAAATGTATCTTTCTTTCTTTCTTTCATCTGAGAATGACCGAGTTTAAATTAGCATGCTCCAGAATAAAGTTTCTTCATGTTCATAAAGGTATGGTTTATCCGACCGAATGAAATTCTGCACTCAAGTTCATTCCAATACAATGTTTATGTTCGAATATTAGCAAAATGTGCTTAGAGGCCTGCGTTGAGCATCAAGGCAAATTTTCCTTAAAAACTGGGCTGCAGAGATATAATTAGTTACGCATGTGATGGAAGCTTGGGAGAGTTCACAGGATGCCATCGGTGTCTTTTGTGATCTTTCCAAAGCGTTTGATTGTGTAGAACACCGCACCTTGACCCGTAAATTACACCACTACGGAATTCGTGGAATCGCTCTAGATCTTGTCGAGTCATATTTAACTGCTAGACAACAAAAAGTGGGAATTAATGGCGTCACATCTTCCGGATCTTTAGTTACAATGGGAGTACCACAAGGTTCTATCTTAGGCCCGTTCTTATTTTTGGCGTATATAAATGATTTGCCGTATATGGTTAAGGACCTTACAGACATAGTTCTATTTGCTGATGATACATCTCTTATTTTTAGAACAGATAGGAAAGATAGTGAACTTGTGCATGTGAACAACGTACTGACTATTATTTCGAGATGGTTCGCTGCGAACAATTTGTTACTAAATGCAAAAAAAAACTAAGTGTTTAAAGTTTTCCATGCCTAATATTAGATATATAGAACCAAACGTAATGCTTGAGGGCGATAAACTTAACATAGACAAGGCGACGGTGTTCCTGGGTATAAGCATTGATTCCAAACTGCAATGGGGTCCACATATTAGTGCTCTGTCTGGGAGACTTAGTTCTGCTGCTTATGCGGTTCGCAAGATTAGGCAACTGACGGATATAGCTACAGCTCGGATGGTTTACTTTGCTTACTTCCACAGCATAATGTCATATGGCATTTTGCTGTGGGGATCAGCTGCTGAAGTGGAGGCCATTTTTATTTTGCAAAAGCGAGCGGTCCGCGCTATCAACGGAATGGGTCCCCGTGAATCATTGAGAGATTTATTTAAAGAAATAAATATTTTAACTTTACCTTCTTTATATATCTTTGAAAATATTATGCACGTTCGCAAAAATCTACATAAATTTAAATTGAACAGTGACTATCACAATTATAACACTAGAAATAAGGATAGGATAGCTGTACAGAGATTTAGACTGACTAAGTCAAGAAAGTCATTTTTAGGCAACTGCGTTAGTTTTTACAATAAAATCCCGAAAAATATAACAGGGCTCACCGAGGGAAAATTCAAATCACATGTAAAAACTACATTAATGAAAAGAGGATATTATAAGGTTAAGAATTATTTAGAAGATAAAGATGTCTGGAGCCTTCCACTTCCGCCAAGTAGCCACTAATATTTATAGATATTACCTAGTTGTAAGCCAAAATTTGTGCCAAAATTTGACTAATTTATTTATTATTTGAAAAAATAATGCCCCTCAGTTTCTTGCCTGTTCTTCTGAGTAGAGGCTTTTTATCCGAACAAGGCGGTCGAGTCTATTTAAATAACTTTGACGTTCATAAGTGTATCTTTGATACCTAAATTGAATAAAAACATTTTGACTTTGACTTTGACTTTGATAAAGTTCGCGAGGTCGCAGTCTGCCACTGACCATACTTACCAGCTATTTAGTAACATTTCCTTATATTATCTTTTCATTTTTGTGCTCGTTGGTAGGCAAAGATCACACTTTGCCCTTTTTAGCCGAATGCGCAAGAAGGAAGGTTATGTTCTTCGAGTGTATGTATGTATGTATCTATGTGGGTATGAATGTATATGTATGTATGTATGTATGAGGTTTCTTTGGGACGCCTAAACAGCTCGATGGATTTCGACATGTGAGGTGTCATTTGAATCGTCTTGAAAGTGGAAGTGACATAGGGTACAATATTGTGCACCCGGGTTTTTTTGTTTTTCTTTTAATAATGTTATTTGTTTATAGTATGTGTATGATAAGCATTTTATGCCTTATGAAAATGTGGTATATCCAAGATAAGAGTTTGGTTTATATTAACGCGCACTACGGTCTCAGCCACATCAGTTCTCCACAAACTGACCTGAAGCCCAGTTGACTAGGGAACAAACGTCGTGCTTAAAGTTTCTATAAAATAAGTAAAAGTAAAAAAATAAAAATGAAGATCGCGCTCCTCCTACTGTTGGTTACTTTCAACAAAATCGAATCAAAAATATCTATCACTGTAAAGGGTTATTCAGGGTTTCCTGACTCTTACAGTGCGTATCATACCGGAGAAGACATCGTCCCGGTTTCTGGTGATGACATTGCAAGTTTCTTCAGTAATCCGACCTTATACCGAGCAATAGAAATGTATCACGGAAGAAAACCTAACGACGCGTACTACAGAAGACCGACCCCGTGGGGAGACCTCTACTCGAGTTACGGCTGGGCGCCAGTGACGAAGAAAATCAAAGTAGAATATATACATAAAAAGGGCTCCAACAAAATGCAAGCTGTGACCCAAACACAGGACTTCGAGAACCCTTCGAGCAGCAGTATCACAGTCGACACCGGCCTGACTCAAACGCTACACAACACGGTGACTTCGTCGTGGTGGGAAGGATCCAGTTCAACGCAATCTTCAAGCTTCGGTGTCGATCTGAATGTTCTGGTCGGCTCGTTATCCGGAAGTTCTACCTTCTCTAGTACTTCTTATTGGGGCAGGAGCGAAGTGGCCTCCGAAGAAGTAACAGTCGGTTCGAAGCAAGGCGTCGCAACAGTACTGAGGCCTGGACAGAGCGTGCGCGCGGAGTTGTCCGTGACCACCGGCTACCTAGAGCTCGAGGTCGGCTACAAGATGTACTTGCGCGGCCGAGTGGCCGTCAACTACAACCCGACGCACAGGGGACACCACTTCTACGGTCTCGGCGTCAAATCCATCATGAAGGCAGCCGGCATTTATAACATAAAAAGGTTCAAGCAAACGATTAGGATCGCGTATCATATTGATGCCAAACTTAAGGTGACTGACAAGTAACGAGGTCACTGGGAACCTCCTGTAATCACACAAGTTATTTTCATCTCGGCAGTAGATATACGACTCATAGAGCGAATGGCTACACTATTGAAAGTAATATTACCATCTAACAATCAGCGTTTGAGTTTATTGCTACCTACTGGCGGGATTTGAATATAAATTACAGTTTAAGTTATTTCACTAGTAGATGTAATAAAAATTATGACCTTAATATATGTAATTAATTAATAATAATTTGATATTACTTATTTGAAATTCAGTCCCAAATGTGACAGGGGGCTAGCCTGTTGCCATCATACACCGGGCTCCAATTATGTAGCAGATGACATACAATACGCACAAATGTTCATACAATGAACAAATTGGTGCGTGCCGTCGGCTGGGTTCGAACCCGCTCCCTCTGGCTAGAGAGGCCGGCCTTCTCCCAACAGCCATCGCTTTCTGGGTAATTGGAATATATTTAATAGGCATTGACTGCTTTTATTAAGAAAAAAGCCACGCTTACCTCATAATTTATTGGCCGTAGAAATAAGCTAGACTGACAATAAATATAACATGTCACACTTACTTATAACAAGTATACAATTTAACAAGTAACACACTGAGCTTCTTTGTAAACCAAGTAGATTATTTATTTATTCAGTGACCGTGTCTAGTTTTAATATTGCGTCGAGTCAAGCTTTAGAAGACCTTTTGTAAGTTGTGTAAGTATTAGTTGTTTACATTTAGATTAAGGTGGTTTCGAATACCGTCCTTTCAGAAATAGTTTACAAATTAAAATAAAACTTTGTTTTCTATTTGATTAAAATATTACGTGAAATTTTGGACACCCTTTTTCTAAGAAATACGTTTTAGAATAAAATAAAATGCCACTTGTTCGGTTTTTTAATTTTGTTATGAAATAACTATTACAGAAATAAATGTACTATAGGTAATATAAAAATTACTTATGAAGCTGTAAAGCTTAGCTCGACATTATATTAAAAGGAGACACGGTCACAGAATAAATAATTTATCTACACGGCTTACAAACTAGCTCAGAGTGTTATTATTAGTTATTAGTATGTAACACGTTATATTTATTGTAAGTCTAGCTTATTTTTACGATTAATTTATTATCAATTTAACATGACTTTTCTTCACTAAAGCAGTCGATATTTACCTAATCTACAGATGACATTTACGTCATCCAAATAGAAAAGTGAGTTTGTATTAAAACTAAAACTATAGAACTCTATCTACTCCTTAAAGTATCCAAAGAGCAATTGGATCCTGAAACCGACGAAGATACAGAGATAATTCAAATGCTCAGGTACAAGTTACAAACATTAGAATCATAATTTTTGCTAGTAAAATAACATAGGCTTACAATATATTATCTTCAAATATCGCCAGTTGGTAGCAACAGTCTGAAATGCTAATTGTTAGTCATTAATATTACTTACAGTAGTTGAGCCATTGGATCTGATAATATAATAAACCCGTCATATATCTACTGCTGAGCTGAAAATAACTTGTGTGATCACAGGAGCTTTCCAGTGGCCTCGTTACTTGTCAGTCACTTTAAGTTTGGCATCAATATGATACGCGATCCTGATCGTTTGCTTGAACCTTTTTATGTTAGGAATGCCAGCTGCCTGCATGATGGCTCTGACGTCATAACCGTAGAAGTGGTGCCCATTGTGCGTCGGGTTGTAGTTGACGGCCACTAGGCCGCGCAAGTACATCTTGTAGCCGACCTCGAGCTCTAGGTAACCGGTAGTCACGGACAGCTCCGCGCGCACGCTCTGTCCGGGCCTCAGTACTGTTTCGACGCCTTGCGCCGAACCGACCGTTACTTCTTCGGAGGCCACCTCGTGCCTGCCCGAATAAGCACTAGTAGAGAAGGTAGAACTTCCGGAGAACGAGCCGACCAGAACATTCAAATCGACACCGAAGCTTGAAGATCGCATTGAGCTGGATCCTTCCCACCACGACGACGTCACCGAGTTGTGTAGCGTTTGAGTCAGGCCGGTGTTGACTGTGATACTGCTGCTCGAAGGGTTCTCGAAGTCCTGTGTTTGGGTCACAGCTTGCATTTGATTGGAGCCCTTTTTACGTATATATTCTACTTTGATTTTCTTCGTCACTGGCGCCCAGCCGTAACTCGAGTAGAGGTCTCCCCACGGGGTCGGTCTTCTATAGTATGCGTCGTTAGGTGTTCTTCCGTCATACATTTTTATTGCTGGGTATAAGGTCGGATTACTGAAGAAACTTGTAATGTCATCGTCAGAAACCGGGACGATGTCTTCTCCGGTGTGATACGCACTGTAAGAGTCAGGAAACCCTGAATTACTATTAACAGTGATAGATATTTTTGATTCGATTTTGTTGAAAGTCGCCAATAGTAGGAGGAGCGCAATCTTCATTTTGATGTTTTTTATTATTTGAGCTTATTTTGTAGAAACTTTAAGCACAATGAATCCGTAACGACGCTTGTTCACTAGTCGACTGAGCTGCTAGTCAATTTGTAAACGACTGATGTAGTTGGAGTCGTAAAGGCTGCTTATAACCAAATTTTTGGGTATACCCAGAGAGCGTACTCCATATTCGTAGATTGGGCATACCCAGTAGTAGTATCTTATAAACTCCCAAGTGCAGACACCCTAGAGACGCTTTAGAGATAAACATTTGTGGATAGTGTCATCTTCACCTACCAATGAGTATTAAAAAAAATAAAGATAATAAAGGAATGTTACCTAAAAACAGTCAGTAATGAGAGTTCGTAGCGAAATGAGAACTCGCGACCTTCATATCTGTGCAATCTCTTATTTACGGGGAATGTTCAGAAAATTCCCAGCAGCTATGAGGAGCAGACGGATGGGATTCTACCCACGAAAACCCTCTGGTGGCCTGCTATTGTGCGAAATACAGGTTTCTGGGATCTACAGAGGAACCCACCGGAACCCATGTCCACAAACTGTAAGCCTTTGCTCAAACTCGAACATAAACATTGTAATTGAATTGAACTGCATACTTGAGTAATATTTCAGTTTTTTATATTAACATAGTAGGACAGAAAGAATCGTGTTGTATGTTTTCTATTTTATAACGAAAAAGATATTTTGTTTATCCCGCGCACGGTTTAGCCTTCTTATTTAAATGCTTTTATTTCACTTGCAATGGATGTATGTAAAATTTACATGTTTAAAATTTAAATTTACATGATATTTGTAAATCAGTCTCTGGCAGCCATAGTACAAGCTTTGCTTAGTTTGGGGCCAGACGACCGTGTGTGCCAGTGTCCCTAATATTTATTATTATTCTTATGACAAAGTGTGTATTTCATAACTTAGTTTTTAATTTTTTGACAATAAATGAATTAGAAAAACAAGTATTAAAAAAAACGTAGAAACTAAGGTGCCCCGACAGCGGGGCGAGGCCAACGCTACCTGTGGCTAGTTTTTATTACTAATATGGTATGTAATATGGATATAACTATGTTTGTTCGGGTGGAATCTTGCAGCGCAATTTTGAAGCAGATATTTTCAACCGATTGAGCTCAAATTTGTGTACACGTTTAGTTTGGGTGACAAGGCATGGTTAGATGTGTGACGGTGGTCATTCTAAATCCGACATCCCACCCAACCAAAACAGCGGATGCAATCCTACAGCCAAAATACCGGACAAGTTATTTTTAATGAGCTCCTACAATATGGGTATCAAATGAAAGGGCTTGATGAGAATAATTCGACAAATAAAGTGACGTGACTCTAAATAAACATGGCGGAACGCCCAAAATGGCGGAATAGTTATTTTTTATACACTTCTACAATATAGGTATCAAATGAAGGGGCTTGCTGTAAATACATTGAAAAATAAAGTGACGTCTCTGAACCCAATACGACGAACTTCTAAAGATTGTGGACTAAGTTTTTTTTCTTGCTCACAATGTGGGTAGCAAATAAAAAAAACTTGCTGAGAAAGCGAATGCGAGTTAAATTTGAAATTAAGCTGCAAACGACATTACAACAATGATGCGTTGAATGAGATGAACAAACTGAGAAACCTGTCCAGTAAATACTAAAAAGTAAAAAACCTTTTTTTTAAACATGCTTTTATTGCGCCAAAAAGATTAAATGAAACTATCCACTACAACTTTCTTCAACAACTTATAACGTCAATACACTATTGAAATGATATTAAAGCTTGCCGCGAGATTTAACTTTGTAGACAAACAACTAAGTATGTAAATATAATTTAATCTGATATATTAATAAGATATCTGATAAGTTAATTTTATTGATGTTATTTATATGTATGTTAGTCTGTAAGGTATTTATTTTCTATGGAACTCTGTAACTTGCATTGTATGCAAGTTATATTGCCTGAAATAAATGGATTATTATTATTATTTATATGTATTATGGTTTAATTTTTTTTTTATTTTAACTTAGTAAATACGAGTACTTAAATCTCGCGACAAGTTTTGTATCCTATAATATTATTATTAAGTTGACGAACAGTTTAAACAGATCTAAAGACAAGTTTTTTCAAATTCTCCTTATCGTTTAATCATTTAAATAACAGCTGAATTAAAAAAAGTTTTTTGCTCTTAATTTACAGGCCATTATGTTAATATCAATAAATCTTTAAACTCCATGCAAAAAAATTACAATCAATCAATTATTCAACACTAAAAAAGGCGCCATATTCTGAAGCGTGTGAAATTTTTCGACCTCTCTTTTCCGTTAGAATTCAGCTGGGAATACAATGTTAATGATCGAATATTAGCAAAATGGGACTAGAAACCTGCGTTAAGTACCTATCAAGGCAGGCTATCGAGGGGTTTTCTGGGTAGGATATTCTGATTTTTTTCCTTTGACACGGACTGCAGTGATATAAAGGTCGGGAGATAGTTTAAAAAAGGAAAAACAAACTAAATAAGTAGGTATGAGTTTTTAATTCTCGCGGCAAGCTATGTAAGCCTGGGTTTAGCATTAAGGCTGGCTATCTAAGGGTTTTTCTGGGAATTTCTAGAATTTTTGTAAAAAAAATCTTAAAAATGGAAACTACGGAGATACAAAGGTCGCGAGGTCGCAGTTCGTCGCTGACCATACCTACCGGCTATTTTAGTAACATTTCCTCATATTATCTTTTTATTTTTGTATTCGTTGGTAGGTAAAGATTACAATTTTCACATTTTTTCCTCTGACGCTGCTCCTGGGTATCGGATGTAGAATGTACCTACAGTTGGAATTTTATACTACTGAGCATACTCAATTATTAGTAGGTGTACCTATTTAATAAGTATTAGGTATATATGCCTTACGAAAATGGAGTATACTTAAGATAAGATTTTGAAGTCACAATTTTTTTATTCGATTTGGTGTCAAAGATACACTCATGAACGTCAAAGTTTTATAATAGACTCGACCGCCTTGTTCGGAAAGAGCCACTACTCAGAAGAACAGGCAAGAAACTGAGGGGCATTATTTTTTCAATAAATAAATTACTGTATCACATTTTTTTTCTGACAAGTAGGTAATTTCATATTATATCTATTTGGCGGAAGTGGAACACTTCTGAAATTTTTTGTCTTCTAAATAATTTTTAAACTTACTTTTTTTTAATTTACCGACGAAACGGAGGAGGTTTACAGGTCGACGCGTATATGTATATTTTTTTATGTATGATCATGCATAAAAAAGTAATGCGTGATCATTCATAAAAAAATACATATAAAGTCGTGTAGCAGAGTAGTCCCATTTTGATAACTTTTTTTTCATTAGAAGAGGTATACGAGTAGGTATACCTCGAAGTTGGTCTCATAAAAATTTAGGAAAAAAAAATCTACCCTAAGAGTGGGAAAATAGGGGTGATTTACACTTACAGATTTTAATGTTCAGTTTAGTTTGGTCAGTCGATTTTATATACCTACCCGCTAAAATTATAAAATAGAAACTTTTTAGCAAAATCGCCAAAAATACTGAAAAGCAAATGTAAAAACTCAATAACTAAGTTCTTAAACTAACGTAGATACTATAGTAACATAAGTAAGTTCGAGTCGGCGCCAAACTTAGGTACCTATACTTATTTACTCCCATGAGAGTTTTCGAGCAAAGAGGCTAAAATTGAATGCATAACTGCATAATTCAGAAAGAGAGAGAGTTCTGCATAATCCTACTAATATTAGAAACGCGAAAGTTTGTATGTATGGATGGATGGATGTTTGTTACTCTTTCAAGCCAGAACGGCTGAACAGATCTGGATGAAATTTGGCACTGAGATAGATTATAGTCTAGAATAGCACATAGGACACACTTTTTAACCGCGGGTGAAACCGCGGGCGCAGCTAGTTCTGTATAAATGAATGCAGAACTCAGCATACGGACACTGTAAGAAGAGTTTATTTGAAAAATGGTGCACCTTGCAGGGCGGCGCGCTGTACGTGGCGCTAGCGGACGAGTACAAGCCCGTAGAAACAGTCACCGCGGGGAACATCGCTGTCGTTGGCGCGCTCAAAGTGAGTACAACAACAACTATAGTGGTACCTTTCGATCAAAACACATAGATGTCTCAATACGAAAATGACACCTTGAAAACTAGGCTTAGATCAAGCCTTGTTTCGCGGTCGCTCTGTGATCGCGTCGGTGTCACGACGGCTAAATGTGCTAAAAACACTAGCAAATGTCATCAACGTTATAGCGGATTAATAAGGCTTAAATTAAAATGATTTGATTGTTTTGAATAGAATGTTAAGTGTCGATGCAGTACCACTATAGAAGCCCAATTTTTAATGAGATATGACATCTATGTATATCGGATCGAAGGTGGTACCATGGTATAATACCGGGTGTAAGGAGACCGTTCTCGAAAACGAAAACTGGGAATAGTGGTGGGGATTACTAATACAAAGCGACTAAAAAAAAACGCGAAAAAAAGACTTTTTTTTTAAACTTAAAATCTGATATTTTAACATCGACACAAGTTATACAAGCTTTAAAAAGCTAGTTTAAACACCAATTACCAAAAAAAAAAAAAATGTACCCTAACGGCAGTCTAATACTAAATGCCTAACAGCTGACGCTAGAGGTGAACGCCCGCACACAGCTGCGCGCGGTCGCGACCTAGGTGCCGCGCCGCCCGCGCCCTCCGCTGTCTCGGCGCGCGCGCGGCCCGCGGCGGCGCGTCGTCGCACTTTCCGTAGGTACTGGCGCCGACCATTGACCCCCGCGATATAAACGCGTTACATTGCTGGTTTGCAAATTTCTAAAAGTTTAAAATAACAGTTATATGGCTAATAGTTAGTGGTTTCGGGTTGTGTATAGATAGTATAATAACGGCGTTTCGGCTTCGAGAACGGTCTCCTTACACCCGGTATGTAATATACTCCTCCAGGTATAGCATTCCGGTCACATGGGCAACACGTAGTGACATCAAGCGATGCTTAAGCAAGACCGAAAAAGTCATTGGCAAATAGTGCGAAAGAGACGGATGACGAATGACGTCATACATGTTTGCTCCTGGAATGCTGGACCTTGTTGTTTTGGATCATGGGTGATACCACTTAAATGATAGGTCTCGTGGTACAGGCTCGTGGAAGTAAGGCGTCTAAGCGGAGCGAGGTAGACGCTGGCGACAGGCCCCGCCACCTGCTCCTGGCCCCGCTCCTCTTTGACCACATTCGTTCATCAAATAATAAAGAGAGGGAACCTTCCAAAAAACTGTAGATACTATTTATGATGGAATATACACTGTTTAGAGCAGTATTGGCACAATTTTATCAGGGTCGCGGCATTGTCGTCTGCATTGCATTAACGCGAAGCGTAGTCTCTTACTTGTAGTAAAACTCAACTAGTAGTTATACCTCACAGCATAAACTAAATGCATTAAATGTACATTGAATAAATAAATGAGATAAATGTAAATGTGTAATGTATGTATGTAAATGACGGCGCGTTACATCATTAAATAATGAAAATGAGTTTATTTTGAAAGTTATAATTTAATTTGCAAGATTTTAATCGATGGTATCATAGTTATGTTTAAACGATTAATCGACGTGTGTTAGACTAAATGGTCATTTGGAGCGGTTAACACCGAATTTAGATGTGTTTAGGATGGCGGGCGAAGGTCATGTCATTCACTTGACTTTTTTGAGGGCGGTCGCACGCTATGGTCATTCGCAAACCCATTAGCTCTATCTAATCGCTAATTATTATTGTAATGGATACATAGATAGATAAACTCTTTATTGTTCACACCACAAATAACAAAACAACAAGCAACTGGCGGCCTTATCACTAAAAGCGATCACATCCAGGCGACCTTAGGATGGAGAGGATACGACAAATGACTGCAAAAGTAACAAAAATAAACATAAAATTGATAACAAAAATACAAACAAAACATCGAGTGTTAAATACACCCACATAAACTATTTAAATAAATCCTATTTATTTCTAATTGAATAATTTAAGTGTCTGTATAATTAAAATAATGAAAATTCAATACTGCGTTCTCTTTATTTTAACATTTCTGAAGTTTAACGCCCACCGTAATTATATTCGACGGCTTGGCCTTCCCGACATTCCCCGTCATATAGATAGAAAATCTTAATAGTGCATATTCAAGATGTAAGATGTAAGAACTATTAGCGTATCAACCATAACATAAAAACCTAATTACAAACACATCTTAAAGTTAAGTGATGTTACTTAACAATACACACTTAATTCGTACTATGCGTGGAGTTATATAACTTACCTAGTTAGCATATTATGGTTTAATTGTTCATAATGCTGTCTTATAAAACTAGTGTCAAAAATAATGACAAACAGTACCTTGCAGGCGACAATGACAGGTGACCTCATCACATCGACTCAAGCGGCCGCCTCTCGTGCCAAGACTGCCCTGGCGCGCCTTCTGGCCGAGCCTGGCCGGCTGGAAGCGCTGATGTTGCCCAGCGCCCGCCAACGCCTTCAGAACATGGAGTCTGATCCCACTCCAGAGGAATCCGCTGAAGTGCTGCTTGGCATTGGTGCGTTCTAGAACTACCGGATCTAAAATATTTCCAGGGGTGTTTTTGCTTATCATGTGTTTTTGCTTAGTGGCTGGAGGCTGGAGAGATGCTGATGCAGCCTAGTGCCCGTCAGCGACTTAAAAACACGGGATCTGATCTTGCTTTTGAAAAACTGGGAGACTACTGGGCATTAGAACTGCCGTGACCTTTCCAAGGTTATTTTGGTTTAACGGGTGGAAATATTAATTGTCATCATCATTTCAGTCCGGAAGACGTTCACTGCTGGGCAAAAGCTACCCTATGATCTCCACAATGAGTCTTGAACTGCTCGCATCTAGCTGGAGATGTGGGCGTTTTCTAAATATTAATACAGTCTTAACATTTTTCAATCGAAACTTCCTTTTTTCTCGTTTAGGTACAACGATCCCCGAGCCAGTGTTCCTGTGCTCCATCGAGCCCCCCAGCGCAGGCCAGCAGCCGGCGCTGGAGGCCGCCCTGGCCGAGCTGCAGCGTGAGGACCCCAGCCTGCGCGCCACCACCGACGAGGACTCGGGCCAGCTGGTGCTGGCTGGTGAGTGTAGAGCAGTCTGCTCCTTCGAGCCGGGCCGCGCGGCCCAGCAGTCGCGCTGCAGCCGAGGCCTACATACCTAGAGTCAGTCCGACTGTAGCCAAAAGCTAAATTCTCTCATTTCTTTGTAAACACTGTTGCTATTTGAAATCTTAATTGCAATTAAACTTTTGAAAACCTACAACTACCCTCATTTTCATAAAGAACTATAATCTTTGTAAAATGTTTATACTTGTCCCGTTTCAACTCCCTAATAATCATACCTATTTCAGCATAAAAACATCTTTAGCCTTTTCTATTTAAGCCATTAGACGAAGACAACAACATCAAGTCTTTTCAATAATGTCATAGTTACGTAGAAAACCTCAATAATTTATTTGCATTCTGTTGTTGGCAAATAAAGGATCTCTATCTTATCTTTATAGCAAAATTTACATCATTTACTTCTGCAGGCATGGGCGAGCTCCACCTAGAAATTATAAAAGAGCGCATCATCCGCGAGTACAAAATCGAAGTCGAACTCGGTCCTCTACAGATAGCATATAGAGAAGCCCTCATAGGAACCGGGAAACACACCGTGGCTCAAGACAAGAAGATTGGCAACGTAAGGCAACAGTGCAAGGTCACACTCTCCGCTAAGACTGTGAAGGGACTGGCTCAGGATAAGGTACTCAAGTAAGTGGGTTGACAGGTTCATCGCAGAATATCAAACGAGCAAAATGACAAACGCTTGCATAACGTCCTAGGAGGAAAATTCACAGTTCCAGGCTCACAAAGAACAAAGACCAAAATGTCCATAGTGAAAATGTCCAAAATTCCAATTATACAACGAAGTAAACGTAAAAATAAGTATATTTTGGCTTTTCAAGATGGTATGGTGGTAGAAAAAGAAAAAATATATATGATATATAGGTAAACATGTTTTATTATAAGTACAAGATTTAAACTTACAAAACTCCCCGACAATTATAACTTAGAACCATCTCGATTACAACAGCTTTCAAACAGAGGAAACTGCATCAAAATCGGTCCATTCCATTGGGAGTTGTGGTGCCACAGACAAACACACACATCGAACTTATAACACCCCTCTTTTTGCGTCGAAGATTAAAAATGGATGGCAATACGTTACAGTAATACAGAGACCGCGTGCGTTCGCGATGAAGGCCTCATACCTTCGATCAGATATAAATGACCGGACCAAGCCATGCCGTGAAATGACCTAGTCGTGTTTCGGGATGTAGTCCGGTGTAACCGTTCCGAAGACGGGTCTGAGCAGAAGCGCACTTGTAGCGCCTCACTCAACTGCCGTCTTTGTACTTCTTCACTCTACCAAACTTCAAGGCTAGAGTGAATAAGTACCGTTTAGGTCGTCGTGCTCCATCTTAGACCACAACGTCGCTTAACATCAGGCGAGTTGGTGGACAAACGCCGACCTATTCTACATAAAAAAAAAAATAAAAAAAAAATGTAGATGTCATACTCGTATCTCAATAATATTCAGGCCTATAGTGGCACCGCATCGACACTAATATTTGTTTATGTATGATCATAATGGAACGTCTAATAACAAGTATAAAAAAATAAAATAAAAAAAAACCCGACACCGATTTTCATAAAACATAGCTAAGAACACTCCCGACTAATTCACCTTTCAAACAAAAAAATAAAATGAAAATCAGTTCATCCATTCGGGAGCTACGATGCCACAGAGAGACACACAGACACGTCAAACTTATAACACCCCTTCGTATTTGCGTCAGGCTAAAAAATAATCAAAAAGATTTAAATTCATTTGAATCTAAGTCATTAACATTCAGTGGAAGTGTTGATGACATTAGCTAAAGTGTTTTTAGCAAATTCAGGCAGCGAGACACCACTGACGCGATCACAGAGCGAAACAAGCCCTACTCTTGATCTTTGTTTTGTTTGCAAGGTGCCATTTTGCGCGTTGAGCCTCGAGTTCGAAGTCTGATGCAGGTTGTTTGAATGTCCAGGCTGGACAAGTCAGGCGACAGCGCGGCCAACCTGGCGCACCTGCACCCGCGCAGCCTGCAGGCCGTGCGGCAGGGGCTCGCCAGCGCGCTGCTGCACGGACCCAAGCTGGGCTGTCCGGTGAGTTCACTACTCTTCCAGGACAGACTGAATAACTACCTTCTAGGTCTTCGTGCTCCTTTCAGCCCACAACGCCATGTTACATCTGGCGAGGTGATGGACAAAAGTTGACCAATACTGTATTACCCTGGCTACTTTAGCGAAGGTCGATTTTTAGAAACTTGATGTTTGCTGACCGCTGGCCGGTCGCTCACTCAACGGGTTAAAAGTCATGTTGTGGTTGGATTAGCTCCGTAAGGACAACCTCCAGGTCCAGTGGGGACCAAATGGACCCTGTCCTTTTCGGAAATTTCGTTTGATTTTTGCCACTTTTATTACTTATCCGTAGAAGTATTCATGAGCGTACTCATAGATAAGAATGAGAGTATATAATAAATTCACAATATTCCTAGGTAGTGGACGTGCAAGTAACGCTGCACTGGTTCGAGGTGGGGCGCGGCACTTCGGACTCCGTCATATCCGCAACCGTCGTGCAATGTCTTAGGAAGGTAAAAACAAAACACTTTAATTTTTTTTATGTTACGTTTTACTTGTACAGAAATAAAAGAATTGAATTTATTGATAATTATAATGTTACCGACTATTCCATGTTCGTGTCTTGCACCTTTATCTTTGTTTATTTTCTTAGTGTATCGTTTTGTCATTCGCATCGGACTCTTCAAACTTTGTTGACGTTTAACATCGACTGTTACTTTTGTGTTCTGTGCAGGTGTTCAAAGAAGCGGAGTCCATCCTCCTGGAGCCGGTGATGTCGCTGGAGCTGGTGTGCGCCGAGAGCCACTCGGGCCGCGTGCTGGCGGACCTGGCCCGGCGCCGCGCCGAGCTGCAGCGCATACACGTGCGACAACAGAACAAGGTGCACAGGGAGCCCGATACAGTGATAGGGCCTTATTGTAGTGATAGTGATATGTCTATTTAGTTAAACATGAAATAATCGAACTCAAGTCCATTTCCAATGGAACAAACTCATGTTGTTGTGAACTGTCACCTGTTGTCTCTGGTTGCTAGGGATGGGACCGTATTTCTTATTATAGTGATGTGCTATGCGGGCGTCGAGTGGTCGATAGCAATCGCCACACTTAAAGGACTGTTTGTGTAGTGCTAGTACCATTTTTGTGGTGATAGACCATATTTTTGTAGCAATATCACAATTTAATTATTAATTTAAGTACCTGATTTTAAGGATATTTTTGTAGGAATGGGGCTCTTTTGGGATAGAACTATTTTTGTATGTAAAAGTGAAGACTATCACGTTTCCCCGGGCAGGTGGTGCAGTGCCTGGTGCCGCTCTCGGAGCTGGTGGGCTACTCCTCGGCGCTGCGCTCGCTGAGCTCGGGGCTGGCCTCCTTCGCCATGGAGTTCCACTCCTACCGACAGATGACGCCGCACGACGAGGAGAAGGCTGTCCGAAGCGTCACTGGGTTCTAGACTGTATGTCTTCATCACTAGTCTTCAATTGAAAAATGAGGCTTGGTCATAAGAGTCATAACTGAACAAACTGCGAACGTGAAATTTGGCTAATGTGACTTCTTGAAAACATGACAGCTGCCTAATGTGACATATTGAACGTGACACTTTGGAGAGTGAGGAATGAATTCTCCTGCTCTATTATTCAGCAAAACACAATCATTTTAGCAAGAAAACCTACTAAACTATGATGTATTTATTTCTAAGAACATTAGATTCCAGTGAGATTAAATTAGATTAGTTTAATATCTAGAACATAAAAAAGGTCGAAAAGAAACCAAAATATTCCAGTCACCAAATATTTACTTACACTAAGATTTATGTACAAACGGTAATATTGTTGAACCTGCTATATTGTAAATAGTCGAAGTATTTGGAATGTGATATAGTTGTTAATGTTTCGTTGCAATAAATGTATTGATTGTCCGTTTCGTTTCTTGTTTGCTCCGATTTTTCATCGAATGACCTGCAAAAAAATATAGGTATCCAATTTTAATTGTTTTACGAAATATGATGCTATTCGAATATATTCGAACATTGTTTCTTTATTAGAACGGTTCAAGTATATTTAACGCATTTTATTGTTTATTGATCTCTCTTCCTCTTATAAGTTTTCTAACGAGACGGATTGCGCGCCATAAGGGATCCTAGACTCCTAGCACTGCCATAGGCATTGAAACGAGAGCGTAACCACGGGGAAACGAACTAATAAGTAGATAAAATAAAAGCTAAAGTATACTAAACTAACATTAAAAAAATTAACAAACCGTAATTTAATACTTACTTGACCATTACTTTGCCCAAAGAATCAGTATCGCAATACAACGGGGCAATGCGGCCAGCATTTTGGGTACGTTGCCTACAGCTGGCAGCGGTTTAATAGATTTGTACATTTTTTATTCAAGTTTAGGATAGTTCGTCTGAGATTATTTAATGTAGTTTTAAATTAGGTTTTGTACATTTTTTAAAGTTATTTTAAGTTAAGTATAGTTTACCTTTTATTTTATCTACTAGTTCGTTTAGTCGTGGCTCCGCTCTCGTTTTATAGCCTATGGTACTCGCTGATTGTGTGAGTTTTTTTGTAAATAAAAAAACTCACTGTTTATGGACTAAAGTGACCGGCCAATTTTTTAGGCTAGTGTGCGTGACATGTACATCTTACGCTCGCATTGCTTCATCCTTTTTTTAATGTAGGGGTTAACGTTATGGCACATTTTTTTTGCCGTGTGCAATATTTTGTCAGGTTATCTAGACACATCATTGATCAAAAGCAAGGCCCTTGTAAAACTGACGTGATTTTGACGCAAACTATGGTAAATCCCGTGAAATATATGTAAAGGAGACGTCACCTGTCACGCGTGCCCCCGGAACAGGTTGTCGAGCTCGTCGAGCAGCGTCTCGTGGCGGAAGGAGATGCGCACGTCGGGCACGTTGCTGAACGTGATGTCGTTGCCTTCCGGGCCCTCGCGCTGGTACTCCGGCCCCAGCCAGAACTGCTTCATCTGGGGACATCAGTACCTCACATTCCCATCACAAATCAAAATTTGTTGATAACTTCAATAGTAACACGTCACTGTCAATATTTACAAAAATGACAAAACAATAATTATTAATAATTAGGATTACACCAATAAGGCCCCAGATGTGGTCACTAGAAAATAGGCCTTATTTGGTAAGCATGGTGCAAATGGTAATCGTGAACCCGTCCGCTCGCTTGTATGGTTGGCGTTAGTGTTAACTTGACGAAAGCGGGATGGGATGCAATTACCCTTACACTTACACAAATACCTAGAACTAAATTATTCTCATCATCAACCACCTACTGCTGAGATAAGCTTTTGTATGCTATTAAGACATTGGAATAAGTATAACTATTTCGTCTCAGACCCCCGTATGGTAGTGCGGTCACCTCATGAGAGAAGCCCGACATGAGCACGGAGTTCCTCGCCAGCTCGCACATGTCGCACGCGCTGAACTTCCACGCCTGCGCCGCGATGCTGTACTCCTCCATCAGAGGCTCCTGGAACCACGACACCACATTCCAAGATCAGCTTTTCTACAAAACTTTCGAATGTAGATATAAGATACCTTTTTAAGGTAATCGAACTTTCGTCAACAACTACCAAGCCATGTCAGAAGTCTTCAGGCGGCTTAAAGACTGACTTCAGGGTTAGCCACTCGGCCCAAACGAACTTACTGTTTTTTAAACTCTTTAACCGCCTAAGCGATGGCAGCCTAGTTGGGAGAAGGTCCGCCTCTCAAGCCAAAGGGAGCGGGTTCGAACCCAGCCGACGGCACGCACCAATTTGTTAATTGTGTGAACAGATGTGCGAATTGTATGTGTGCGTACTACATGACTGGAGCCCGGTGTATGGCGACAGGCTCGCCCCCTGTCACATTTAGGACTGAATATCGTCCGGCGAAATGTGGGTATTGTATTACACCTCTGCCAGCTCCCTCGGGGGAAAGGCGTGACGATATGTTATGTTACCCCCTAAGATGAACACAATTCTCGTCTCAGGCAAAATCTGCTCGGAAATCTTTGTCCGATGTATCCGACTCAAGTTGTTGCAGGGCGAATTACCCTTGTATAATGAAACTGCAGCGGGTCGTCCGTGCTCAGCGCCACCCGCAGCCCCCTGGAGAAGTAGTCCGGCATGGGGTTCCGGTGGTAGCGCAGGAACAGCGAGTTGTTGCTGAGAGGAGACATGGCGATGAAGATCTGAGCCAGGAAGTACATGTACTGCAGGACTGGGAACTGTAGGAAGAAGAACAAAATGGGAGTTGGCTTTGCTTTTGCTTAGTTTGAGGCTATTGCAATTTTGGTTCTGAAAGGATAATGGAGAAAACAGTTATTACTATTTAAAATATATAGAGCATCTGTAGGTACTTCTAGCCTAAGATGCTCTACTCTCCTAGGACGACTTAAAAGTAGAAAGCGTAAGCGTAAATTCTCCATTATCAGCAGACTCTCGGTTGCTTGTGAGCATAAAAAGCTTTACTATGCCAGGATAAAGTCAATTTTTAAACCACCTCCAAAAAGGAGGAGGTTTTCAATTTGACTATGCTTTTTTTGCATGTATGTTTCGCAATTACACCGCCAATTGTGAGTCGATTTTGATTCTTTATTATTTGGTCATACTTTAGCGGTGGTCCCATTTAAACTTTATCGAAATCGTCTTAGCAGTTTTTGAAATATCAACAAAAGTCTAAAAATTGTTTACAAGGCTAAAGAATTGCAGGATGGGAAATCGGTTTTTTAAGCTTTGCTTAATATATCATACACTACCAAAGCTTGTTACTCATGAAAGCAACACCAATTCACGAAAATATCTTTCCAAAGAATAAATGTACGTATTTATTACAAAAAAAGTTAAACAGGCTGGCACGGAGTCGTAAAAATCAGGCTACGTGCTAACTTTCATACCTTCCTAAGGATTAGGCCATGCGAAATATTCTCAGAAGTTAGGAAAGCTGCACTCAGGTGTGTCGCCGGGCCAGCCTCGCCACAATGGGGACGCAGCACGAAAGTGTTCAAACCTTGTTCTCTGGAGCAAATTAGGTACTTACATCATACTTAATACAGTCATGTCTTACTTAATATATTGTCTACGCAAATTATTTATCTACAGCTTACAGTACTGTTAATAATTATACCACTTTAATTTGTAAAGCTTGTCGATTGATCTTGTTAAATCTGTTTTGGTTTGCACAATTTCAACAAGATTATATTATATTATTTACCAAGCAATACACACACTACAACAGGATTAGCATGTTTTTAATGGAGTACCACAAGGAAGTGTCTTCAGGCCTATCCTATTTAAAACATTTGCTACACTTACTTTCGCACCTGGTTGAGCTGCACCATGTTTGCATACATGTAGTAAATATAGTACGCATACGGTGGGTTTTCTTCATCGTCCCATTCTTCAGGCGTCCTCATATTTTCGTTAAGCTGCGGGTTCTCAGGCTTTGACTCGTCGTCTACGCTGTCGAACCCTATCACGTGCTGTGATCATTTTTATGACGAATTATTATGGAACTTAAATTATTTTAATGTCATCTGCTACATAACTGAAGGCAGTGTATGGCGACAGGCTCACCCCCGGTCACATTTGGGACTGAACATCGTCCGGAGAAGTGTGGGTGTTATACACTTCGAGGGAAAGGTGACGATTTGCTATGTATGTTATTATGGATTCTAAATTACAGAAGTTATCATAATTAAAATTGTTATATCTACATCTATAGTAAGCATCCGACGGTAACTAGGTAGTTTATGACACTCTTGACTGACTTTACATTTTAACTAGTGAACGAAGCTACTGCCGATACAGAACTTCGAATACTTGTTAATTATGCGTACTCAGTATTAATTGTTAGTTTGTTCTAGGATCTCAAAAGATAAAGCCTAAGAGGTTGCTACTATCCTGGTTCTAGAACTACAGATTTTGTCACTCTCATAATAAAGGTAATGACTTCATCTTGATTCGAGGGTGTCAAGAAATTTACCAATAACAGCAATATGAACGAATTATGGATACCGTAAGGAACTTGTGCAGTTCCATATTGGTAGAGGGATTGATGGAGACTGCGAACAGCGGATCAAACAGGTTGTTTAAGAACTCCTGGAAATTCTTCAGCAGCTTGTTGATGCGGTAGATGTCGCTGGTGAGAGAGGGAAAACATGTCTAAATAAGAGACCTTATTATAGGGTAATGCACGCCTTCCACTGCCAGCGAAAAATGGAATCCGTAAGAAACCCCATCGGTTTCTTACGGACTCCGTTTTATTCTAGCCTGATTGGTTGGCCCTAAAATCAGAGTTGATTTTCGGACCAATCACTCACCTATAATAAACGGAACCCATACGAAGCCCGCTCAGCTCGCAGTGGAAGATATGCATAATGGTAAGGATAACGAAAATGAGATCTAACAACTAAACATTATTAAAAGAAAAACAAAAAACCTAGCTGCAAAAATGTGGACAGTACCATCAAGACGATTCAAATGACACCTCACATGTCCAAATCCATCAAGCTGTAGCCAAAGAAACCTCATACATAATACACTCGAAAAACATAAACTTCCTTTGCGCAGCGGCCACTGTTGCCTATGGGTACCTGCAATACCAAGGGCATCACAGATCCGTTGCCGACCCTTGAGGACTCTATTGACAGCCTTTTTGAAGAACCATGTTGTCTTTTACGTAGAATATGAACAGAAGACTCACTACAGCCTGGGCACTTGCACCAGCCACCGTACGTGCGGCGAGTGCACGTCGTTCCCCACGGCCCAGGTGGCCAGCTTGGCCCACTCGTTGGCGTTCTTGCAGTAGATGGAGATACGTGGCTCGGCGTACGTGTATCTGTTCTCTTCCAGGTCTGCCATGACCTCCTGGATGTTAAATTTATCTTATTTGATTTCGGTGCCAAAGTTCTGTACAAACGTCTCACTACCTTGACTGCCTTGGTGGCTCAGTTGGTAGTGAACCTGCCTTCTGAGCTTGGGGGCGTGGGTTCGATTCCCACCTAGGGCAAACATTTATGTGATGAACATTTGTGTTTGTTCTATTTCTGGGTCTTAATATCTATTTAAGTATGTATTTAAAAATATCTAAGTATATATATCAGTCTCTGGCCATAGTACAAGCTTTGCTTAGTTTGGGGTCAGGCGACCGTGTGTGCAAGTGTCCCAAATTTATTTATTACTTATCCTCTGACAAGTAGTGTGTAGTCAAACGATTCATCTTGGCTTTATAGTGAAACATGGCATGGCTCCTAGCTGCTAGTTCAGTTTCTCCAAAGGTAAAAAAGGGAGAAAAATAAAAAAGGGATACTTTCCAATTTACTTTATTTTTAGTCGTTTGTTACATCTACCTAAGCTTCGTTAAAACTGATACGAATCCCTCGTGACATACGGGATGTAAATAGTTGCGTCTCTGTTCGTCCATACAAGACGAACAAGCACGCAACTATTTGGGTGCCGCGGCACGCGAGTGATTCCGGTCAAAAGACTTACTTATGCTTTATGACCTTCTTACGTGGCAAGACCCCCATCGTCAAAGGCAATGAATGTCAAACTGCCTCTTCTTCTTTACCTTGATGATTCTCGCAAAATAGGTCCCGTTCATGTAGTTGTCAGTCTTCATAAACACCTCCCGCAGCCTGCTCTCACCCACTGGGTTGTACTTCGCGTTGAACTTGTCGAAGCGATGGAACGTGTTGCGATCCTGTAACGAAAAGATCATACGGACTGTACCGTCAGCATTATTTCACAGCCACATCATCAATTCCCAATTTATTTTCTCCCACTGGGCAATTTCTTTTTTTTTTCGGATATTGGTTACTCCTTCTTAGTAGTTTCTATTTTGAACCCTTACTTCTCCCTTTTATCCGCTGCTGTGCAACTGTCGTTTGACTGGCTCAGTTAGTAGAAAATCTGCCTACTGCTTGTGCTAGGGTGTGCGAGTTGTGGGTGTGTGCCTTCTGGGGTGAGGGTTCGATTTCCACCCAGGGCAAACATTTGTATTTGTTCTATGTCTGACATATAAGTATGCATTTTAAAATATGGATATAATGTATGTGTGAATTATGTATGTCTCTTTGGCAGCCATACTACACGCTTTGCTTAAATAGTTTGGGGTCAGATGAGCGTGTATGCAAAAATATCCGGAATATTTATTTATTTACAGCATGCATGTCCAGCATATCCACGTTGAGGTCGTACGCGTCGAGCTGCAGGTTCTCGAAGACGGCGCGCAGCGTGGTGGGCACGCCGCTGTGCAGCGCCACCACGTCGTCCGGGCTCTGGCGCAGCGTGCGCTTGATGAAGCGCAGCAGGTGCTTCTGGTTCATGCAGGACGCTGCGTGGATGTGCGTGTCTACCTTGCTGGAGGAGAATGTGGACTAATTGGACCTGCTTTAGTGCGCCTAGCATAAAAAGTTTCGAAATTTACCTAATACCAAGGTAGATCAAAATATTCATGCATGAATTTGAATGAACTCCTCTGTAGACACCATTTAATTATTTAACACGTTTCCGCCAGCGACGCTTTATTGAAATATATGGAGCTAAACGAAAGCGAAATAGGTTTACGTAACTATCTAAACTTATACCTACTACTAAGCCTGATGGAGGTATAAAAAGTCTCTGAAACCTATATAGGTACCTAACTTCTTTTACGCGAGTTCTTATACTTTTAATACTGTGGTACTTACTGATGGAAATAAATAATACATGGAAAACTATACCGTATATTATAGAAGTCTCGGTGCGGGATGGCCTTCTGCAAGGCTAACTCGTGGAGCTCGTTGAGAAGGGCATGCATCTTAAACTTGGAGGACAGGTAGCTCAGGCGACGGAAACAGAACGACTTGCTGAAATACATACAATCAACACTCTTAATTGACATATGTACTTGCTTTTAAGCCCGCATTCTTAAACGACGCTCAGTCATGAATCTCGATTCAAATCTGTTTATTTTTTTTTCAAATTAAGTACTTATATTTTTTTAAGATCAAAAAATCTGATTAAAAAAGTTAGATTACCAGTACCGGTAACATAAAACAAATATAAACGGAAAAATTTCCGGGTTGGCTCGTCAAATGTAAGTTGGCTCCGACTCACAGCGGCCCATCGTTGATCATGTCCTGGAGCCGGGCCAGGTCCTCGACGTACTGGCGGAAGGTGACGCCTGCTCTGGGCAGCAGCCGGCCCGCAGCCGCGTCCACTGCCGTCCGGTATAGCGTCACCACTCCAGACACCCAGCGGAAGACGTACTGCCTGTCAGGAGGCATTGGACACGCCCAAGGGTCGACGTATCCTGGATAATGCACATTCAGCAGCAAGAATGCTTTTTTGGTACAAAACTGTTTCTATTCAAATCTTGCTATGAAGAAGCAACCACAAAGTCGCTCCGTATCAGAAGGTCTATCAAGGAAAATGACGTAGTTTGTAAAACGACGGCATATGAAAACGTCTATATGGTGGCAATGTCTTGAGTGGCAAAACGACTTACTAGTAAAACGTCCAAAATGTTAAATTGACGCGATTATGAAGTACGGGTATGAACAAAATGTGTTAGCTCTTTTCCGAAAAGGACTTAGTATAGGGCGGAAATAAAATTTTATTCGTTTGAGGTTTAAATTACTACATCAGATTTACTTTGTTATACTCGCTGGCCACTTCAAATTTTACAGTTTGAGCGAAATGTTGTTACACTATGACATATTAATGGCAACTGCGTCAACATATTAATTATTGGAGATTTCTTTTACGGAACGCTTATTTTAAATGCAAATAAAACTAAAATTATTAAAGGGGGATAGGACATTCGTGCAAAAGAAACCCAGATAAAAAAGAATATGACCGTATAATGGATTTATGTAAAAAGGAAGCGTGCGAGAAGTTTAAACCAATTCCAAAAATTCTTGAAAAAAAATTTTGTGATTCAAATCTAAGTTTCATACCGAGTTTCGAGTCAAAAAAAGATACTTTATATAGAACAAGGAGGAATTTCTTGAAAGTACAAAAGACAGAGTTTTCATGCATCAATGAAGTTGAGATTCCAGAACTGCTGGCCAAAGATTTTCTAGTTTGTATTGATGGCACAGAGAATGACAAAATATTTCTGTTTTGCACTAAACTTTGCCAAGATTTTATGAAAAAAATGCCAGATAAGGCTGCATTCTATTTCGGAGATGGATCTTTCAAGGTGCCTACACCGTTTTCTCAGCTGTATTCAATGCACGTTGACATAGAGAGTTGCTCGGAAACAACCAATGTGGTACCCATTTTGTATGCGTTGTTACCCGATAAAAAACAATCGACATATCAGAGACTTTTTGCTCTCGTCAAACATCATTTTGGACTTGACAAAAATATTTTAAGCGTGATTATGAGGCTGCACAGATTAACGCGTTCCTTTTAACATTTCCTGAAGGAAAACTTAGTGGTTGCTATTATCACTTTAACAACCCGTGTGGCGAAAGTCACGAAAATTAAAAGTTTCTGATTCCAATCGTGGTAGGACAATAACAAGGCTGCTGGCTAATTTACCGTTGCTGCCAGCAGTTAACATTAGTGAAGTATGGTCCCAAATCCATGATGATGCCGAACGCATGGAGAATGAGAATGTTTCGCAATTTATCAATTACTTCCATAAACAATGGATTATAGATATGAAACCGGATGATATCAGTTGTTTCGGGCAAAGGCATCGTACTAATAATGCTTTGGAAGGATGGAACAGAAGGTTTAATGCCAGAGTGGGTCGAAAAAAGGCATTACCTTTATTTATTCACGCATTGCGAAAAGAAGCAAAATGGCAGGACTTGAAAATTAGACGCGGTTTATTTTATGGGCAAAGACGTAAAAAAAATTATATCATTTTTGATAAAAAATACAAGAGAGAATCCGATAAACTAAATAACCAAGAGATAACATCATAATATGTATTTTTCCAGCGACTCTCTCATATAAAACGGATTATTTTTGGAGACTGATATTTGTTGTGTTGACACAATATAGGAATCGAAATTCTATGTTGTTCACAAAAATGTTTTTTTTTTATTTTATTATGTTAATATATATTTAAAATTATATTCCTTTTTTGTTATTAAGTATCCTTAACATTTTACATCATTGACAATTTAACATTTTGGACGTTTTACTAGTAAGTCGTTTTGCCACTCAAGACATTGTCACCATATAGACGTTTTCATATGCCGTCGTTCTACAAACTACGTCATTTTCATTGATAGACCTTCTGATACGGAGCGCACAAAGTACCTAACGCCTGATCAATCTACTTTTTGAAACTTTTTTCTACACAAATATAATTTTAACTAGCTAACTTTACTGCTAACTTTACTGGTTATTAATAAAAAAAACTATGATGGATTAGTTGGAGAAGGCCCGCCAGAGAGAGCGGGTTCAAACCCAGCCGACGCCGACGGCACGCACCAATTTGTTCATTGTGTGAACATATGTGCATATTGTATGTCATCTGTTACATGACTGGAGCCCGGTGAATGGCGACAGGCTTGCCCCCTGTCACATTTTGGGACTGAATATCGTCCGGCGAAGTGTGGGTGATGTATTACACTTCTGCCAACACCTCAGGGGAAAGGAGTGACGATATGTATGTTTTTTTTTCTGTCAAATAGATAAGTACTTACCCAAAACTTTACAGTGCAAAAAAATCAAGTGGCTGCGAAATAAGACAAGTCGTCAAAGAATACAAACCTGATTCTAAAGTTCCTAACTCGAAATCCTCGTGGCTCTCTAGCGACGTTCTCATCCTGTCGCCCAGCTTCATACTCAAACCGGTGCCCATGGTTGGAACTAAAAAATAGGCATCTAAAAATTAGAGAAACTATCACACTGGCGATTTGCGAGCGATTTCAAAGCAACGGGCGCAACAAGCTCGCCACAAGTTCGCAACAAGCGCCAGCGATTACGGCGCAATTTTACAAGATGCTGCGACGTATTAACTATTCAGGAAATTGCGGTTAGGCGCCAGCGACTACATCGCAGCGTAGTCGTACACTCGCCAATCACCAGTATGATAGAAACTCTAAGATATAATAATATGATTCATAGTGCCTGCTCATGCGCATGTTACACTTACAAAACAAATACGCTTACTTTTGACCTCTGATTTACTGGGCATATTCAGAATAGACTGTGCCATCGGTCTGATCAGCTCCTCTGACGAACACGTCGTCAGCTGGAGGTATTCTTCTGCAGCAACGCCTGGAAGCAATTGTCAACTGTTGGTATCAAAATCCCGTTTCAAAACACGATTAAAGATGAAATGGCTAAATTCTTGTGTTTGTAAAATCGTGAGCACTTGAATATCGAAGGCCAGAGACATATTTCGGATTAGTGCTCCAACAAAGTTAGTGTATTAAATCCTGCGTGTGGTCCACCCTCAGTCTTCCAAGGGCACTTCCATCTTGCCACCTCAAGTGTTAACCCTGGTGAGGAATAGTGGAATGAGTTTTTTGTTCTGCAGCTACTTTACAGCTTTTTATGTACTGACTGTCGAGATTGAGCAGCGCTCTGTGAAACACCGTGGACTGCTGCCCTTTGCTGGGCAGCTTGCGGGACAGCTCATGTGCGTTCAGGAACTCCATGACAGTGCGACAGAAGGACTGTTCCGAGACTTCCATGTAGTGACGCCGCAGAGCCATCGCTTCTACGAGGTAGGTGGACGCGTGGGTCAGCTCTTCGAGAGGAACCTGGGATAAGGCGAGTTTAGTGCTTCGCGTATGAAATAATGCAGCCGGCTTACTGAAGGCTACTACGACTTATTTTCCTGCTAGTAGTGAAAGTAGGTAGGTAAGAAGTAACAATATTTGTGGTGTGTGGTTGGTTTTCACTAAGTACTTTTACCTAATTTAAAAAACAACAATGTTACTGATGCCTCAAACTAAAATGAGCGGTATTATCTTGTACGAGGCAGTACCCTCACCCCAGTGACGTGTATCCCCTGCACCGACACCCGTTGGAACGGCACCTCATTCCGGACGCCGCTGTCCCCCGGTCCTCTGACGTAAGTCTTTGTGACCCCGCCGGCACTGCCTGTTTGACGCGCCGCGTCCTTCTGGGCACTAGAAATCGAGTCTTAGGATATCGACACTGTATGCATTATTTTTCTCTTCAAAATTAAATTCAAAATGTATTTCTTTTACGAGCATCAATAGAGCAGTTAGTGGAATCCCAACAGTGCCAGATTTTGGTACTGTAATTTTTATTCAGGCGTAAAACATTCAACTGAATTTTATGCAGCTACATTGTGGTCGTATATTAACGAAGTTCTTGTGGCACCTAAACAGAAATTGGGAACTTTGCTTGCACCTATTATTCCCTAATTATTGGCATAGGTAGAATTATTCTATCACCTATGGGAAGCTGTAGTCACGGACACGTGTGCGCTGCCAGCATCTTACCTACCTATCTAAAGTCGAGTAAATTGGACTTATTACACTAACCTAAACATACCTGCTCACAGCGGATTTGGAGTTCTAAAATAAGATTTCATTAGGTATTAATACTAGGTATAAAGTATTTCTGGTTTCAAAAAGGCTTCTTTTTATGTTACTTACGAGCGGAATCTAGTCCATTTTTTATATTCCTTGTGGTCTTTGAACTCTAGTTTTTGTTTATTCGCATTGCTGGGCCTCGAGCCCCCGGACTGAGCGAAGCTAGGCCTGGTAGCCCCCGGCTGCCCCGTAGGAGACCCGGGGTGGGCCATCGTGCAACAAGTTTCGGCTGTGGTTCTGTTTTGGATACAACTTCATTTTTTATTCCCCCATATTCGAGCTAGCTAATTTTGAGCTAATTAGCTCCTGTTCCTTGATGAGGCGGATATTAATCTTTAGTTGTCTGGAGGGTTTTTGACAATTTTTTGACGTAATAATGTCCGAAAAACACTGACATCATGGTATTAATGATTGAAAGCGTTTAAATGATATGACAACCTGATCCACGGATTGAAAACTTTCGTAAAACGATAATAAGGCATCAAAAATAAGGATTTAGCACAGCTGATAGCGATTCGGCTTAGACCTTCTAACCAACGATTCTGTTAGATTCACAGACTTCTACTGTACTCGTATTGGAAGTCTTTGGTTAGTTCTTATGTACAAAAAATCTAACAATCTTCAAATGCAGATATTATACGCTGCCGGGAAAATAAAGGGAAGGTAAAAATTAAACATTCAATCGACCGTTGTAATAAATCATTTATTGAAAATAATTTCTTAAGTACATACCTAGGTACCTACATATAATTATTTATCAATATATTTTACTTTCATTTACTACTTTTCTATAGAATACGGTAGTCTGTGAAATGGTTCACATTTACGATTTTTTGGGTTCCTTGCCTCAAAAATTATAATTAGTGGTAATTATAATTTTTGAGGCAAGCAAGGTACCTATAGATACCTATGTTCGACGGACAACGAAGGGCTCATACAAAAATGAACCCTTCCTCGTCCGTTGCCCGTAGGAAACTTGGCGTCTATTTATAAAGTGTTGTTTTTGTTTTATTTGTCATTTTAAATAAGTCCGCGTTTGACCGCCAACTCGCCTGTTACATAAAATGTCAGAGACTGGTAATACATTGGCTAAAGTAAGCTGTACTAAATCCTAGACAAGGGAAGGTCGCTTCAAGCTGACGATGGGCGCCGCCCAGTTGGGCGGAGGTGACGTGGCACAAGAAGACCCTCTGCTGTTGGTCTGCGGGCTGGGGCGGGACATCTTGGCCTGTAACACACCTTTCATTGAATTTTACATTCTCTTTAGAGTTTGCTACTTATCTGTGAATTTTGATAGCGCATGCGGAGAAATTAAAAATCACTTTGAAATACCTATTAAATAAAGTAACTTATTTGCAATTTGTTAGTTTTATTTATGTTAGGTTTATGCTTGTTTATGTAATAGTCACTTTTCAGTTTTGAATTTCAAAGAATATTATTTGGGTTAGTTAACTTAAAATTAGTACAGTTAAGTATTCTTTGAAAAGTAGATAGATACTTACGTTGAAACTGATCGGAACGCTCTGAAAGAAAACCTCATAAAATTTGTTATTTAACTAAACTAGGCTAAATAACTAAGTAATACCGATGAATCATCTATCTGTTGCGTTAAACATTTTCTGCACAAAATGACATGTCAAAGATCTTTCGTAAACTTTCTTTATATGCACATTTTAATCATATGAGTTAGGTACTATTAAAATGATAGTAAACACTACATTATTATAAAACAAATTACTGTTTTAGAATGGTTTTAGAGTGCACTGGATTATTAACAAATTGTCAGTGATCAGTCTTTTGTCATTATTTCGCAGCACGGAAATGTTGACACATTGTTAAGCACGAGATGGAACACACACTCCCTGTCGGTACCTTAGAAGCATAGAGGGGTGCCAGTCCGCTTTAGCTACGTCAGAAAACAATACACAATTGAAATAAAACAATATACAGTAAGAGCAAGGTATAGTGTAGATGTGTGCCTACAGAGACTGGCATTTTACGAATATTGGACATGGAAGCTGGCCAGTTATTGACTGCTTGATGATTCAAAGCAGCAAAGATTACTTATGACTCTCAAGCATACTAGATATGTAGTAGGTAGCTTAGCTAGGTTCTGATATTTGTTGCCAAATTTGGAAAAAGTCAAACCCAATTTGCAAATGACGATTTTATTTCCAACAATAATGTTAACATTCATTTTGTAAAAGTAATTAAATATTTGATTAAAACACTATAAACGTTTATTGTATAAACTTCTTGAAACATGATTTCGATTTTAAGCTTAAAACTAAAATGTGTACAGTAGGTAACGAGATTGATAAAAAAATATAAAACGAAGTATGTACAGTACACCGACTATACGATTCACTAGAATATACGTAGGTTCACTTGAACAGCGTGTAAGGAATATTAACTTGTAACGTCGCACGCGTCGGTCGTATAGCTATTGTACTATACACAGCTTCTCCATTTAAACAGCTAAATAATGATAAGATGTTAGGAGATCAATTTACTTGCGAGAGACCGAAAATGTATCATAGAACTTTGTTTAACATAGAAATAGAAGTAGATGCCAATAATCAAATTAACTTGATTAACTGAACTAATGATAAAAATATAGGACACATGTAATTCATTATTTGGAATATTAAATATTAGTGAAATCTACATTCTGATGGGGTAATCTCATTCCTGCATGTATTTCTAAACCTCTTATCATACAAAACAAGATTTACAATCACAACTTTGACAGACATAGTAACAGATATAAGCGGTACGTTTACAACGAGCCACGCTAAGCAGTTAGATTTATAAACTAAACTTAACCACAGTTAACGAATCTATTAAACATTTCGAGGGTCAAGAGGGCAAGAACATTAATTTTGATGAAATCAATATTGTATCTAAACATGACAATAATGAAGCGATAGAAGTTGTTAAAGCAGAATTAATATAATATATCAGTTAGGAAGATAATAATTTTAAACAGCAAGAGTCTAAAGATTACGATTACGGTAGTTTAGTAAGGCAGGTAGTTACTTTTCAATCTATTGTTTTTCTACATAGTATAAGCTACTCGTAACTCTAAGACATCAAGCTATTATAATACTATGCTAATTATAGATATAGACCATGTTAGAAATCTATTATAGTTAAACATGTTATATTTTTTTATAGAAATAGAATATACGCAAGCTCCTACTTTTAAAGTTAGAGATATCTAAAAGGATTTTATAAATTCGGGACCAGGAAAGATACACACTATATTCAATGAAATGGCACTTTCAATCTTTCATTTTCACCTAAATATCACAAGGGGTCGCTAATTCTTACACTCATTAGTAACGTTGTTAATATTTGGGGCGAAATTATTTGCCCTACGTATAGGAGTTATTTAACAAAATGAATACAAAGTGAGAATAAGGTGATTGAAAAACAGATTAATCATAGTCAACTGAACAAACATGAAACATAAATGTAAACTTCTTCTCACTTCAGAGTTTCATCAAATAAGACACACAAAAATAAGAAGACTTCACAGTGTAAACATGATACTTATAATGAAATGAATTATTTGACTTGGTTAGAAATGTTTAAAATTGTTAAAACAACTAGAATAAAATTCAGTCATTATTATCGTAACTTATCAACTAGATATTGTTTCCCATTTTTTAATAACCTTATTATGCACAATGATATAACAATTACAATCATCTAGAGTTTATAAAAGGAATTTGATAAGAACTATGATTAAGGTTAAATATTAGTAACTTCATCCACTGTTCACCATGTGGATGTAATTTATCTTCTTGATGACATACCATCCTGAAATATGATTACTGTATTAAATACACCTACTATAGTGTACGATGAACATCACTAGGTAAAGGCTACTATAGTTTGGGACAAAGAAGTTAGTGATGATGCACATAAGACAGCAGACACAGAACTAAGGCGGGCGGGACAAACAGGACAAAACAACAATACCCCCAACAATATATTTTTTGTTACAAAATACTTTGATAGTCAGTAAAAAGTGAAATAGTAATCAAGTGGTTGGAACTGTATGTGTCTGTAATATGTAGGTGTCTAGGCGTCTATTAATATGTCATCTATATAAAATATGCTTGAATTGTTTTGTAACAATCATGTGTGACCTTTTTAATTTTTTCTGGAAATATTTGAAAGAAAATCCTTTATTATAAGCCAGCTCTATACTATTGCCGCGTACGCCCTCGAACTCGCTATTTTGCCGTTCCTATTGGTCCTGATGAAATACCTGTCAAGCTAATAAAATCTTGTGCTGCGGAATTAAGCCTTCCATTGTTTATTCTGTTTAATAAATCATTAAATTCGGGCAGATTTCCTACTATTTGGAAAATAGCTCACGTCATACCGATTTTCAAGTCTGGCAACAAAAGTCAGTGTGACAATTACAGGCCCATAAGCATACTGTCATGCTTCGCTAAATTATTCGAAAGTGTAGTGTATGATGTTATTTATAACCATGTCAAAACAATGTTGCATCCACAGCAACATGGATTTGTAGTAAATCGGTCAACGACTTCCAACCTTTTGGAATACAAAAACTACCTATGCAATGCTTTTGCCAAGCGTCTTCAGGTGGACTCTATTTATACAGACTTTTCAAAAGCATTTGATAAAGTCAATCATAACGTGTTGTGTAAAAAATTGTTGGAACTCGGTATCCACGGTAGTTTGTTTCGCTGGATACAATCGTATTTGAGTCTTAGGAGTCAACTGGTTTCTGTACAAGGTTATCTATCTGATCCAGTAACCATTACATCTGGGGTTCCACAGGGAAGCCATTTAGGACCTTTATTCTTTGTCATTTTCATAAACGACCTGATCGACTCCCTCTCTTGTCCGTGCCTCCTGTACGCTGACGACCTTAAGATCTTCAGTATCGTTGAAGATGCTAAAGACGCTACTATCTTGCAAAATGATCTCAGTGCCCTTTCAGCGTGGTGTGTTCGTAACAAAATGCAGCTCAACGTCAATAAATGCCTAGTCATCAGCTTTACTAGAAAGATGCACAAAATTATTGTTGATTACTCTCTTTCGGGGACTGTTCTGACTAGGAAATCTGTTGTAAAGGACTTAGGCGTCTTCTTCGACGAAAAACTTACGTTCCATAATCATTATGATTATATTATCGAGCGCAGTTCACGTTTGCTTGGATTCATATCAAGAACGACAAAAACATTCCGTCGACCAAATAGCCTCCTATATCTTTACTATACTCTTATTCGTAGCGTATTAGAATACAACTCCACAATATGGTCTCCTTTTTACAACGTTCACAATGACAGGATTGAACGCATTCAAAAACGGTGTTTGAGAATCATGAGCTATAGGTCTGGCATGGGTCGTAAACTCTCATCCTATAACGAACGTTTAAAATATTTTCATGTTACCTCCCTTGAAATTCGTCGCAAATACATGGATCTTACCTTGCTTCACAAAATAATCCATTCGGTTATAGACTCCCCAACCCTTCTTTCATTATTGAACTTTAACACCCGTTTCAGATCTCGGAACCTCAATTTCAACATATTTAGTTTACAAGTTTTCTCTAATAACACGTCTTATTATAACCCTATTGTCCGAATGAGCCGCCAATACAACGAAATCCTCGTCTCCAACAGACAAATTGATATTTTCTATCTAAAATTGTATCAGTTCCAAAGACAAATAAAGAGTATTTTAGGCTTTAACTTTTAACTACTGTTCTATGTTTATTGTTTTGTTTCTCATATTTCATTTAATTACTTCCTGAATATTAATCTATAATAATTTAGCAATCAATGTAAAATCAAAATGTTTAAATTTGAACTCATTACTTAATTTTATTCTGTTGTTTTATGCTCGCTAGTGATTATTTAATTTGTTATTAAAATGCTCCTAGACATACATAATATTGGAAATTAATACAGATCTATTTTAAGTTCACTAAATTTTGTACTATTTTATTAATTTCTGTAATGTGTGTTATGAATAAATAAATAAATAAATAAATAAATAAAAAGTTTTTAACAACCAATAGGAACATTTTCGAGGGCATTCGCGGGAATAGTTTGGGGTCGGCTTTAAACTATGTTTAAAAAAAATTACGCTACTATCTATTTTTTAAGTAGTGCTACGAAAATATTTTAAGATACTTCTGATTAAATAAAGTCATTTACATCTGCAGATACACTTTTTTTAGGTCTACTGTTACGAATTATTTAGCGTTTCACAAAACCCTCCCCTCAAGTCTACGATGACTTTAATCATTAATCTCAGTCACCACAATAAGCAAAAATTATCCTATTCTTAAAAATGAAAACTTGTAAACTTAAGCTTCTACAACTGTTCAAACTTTAGAGATCCGAGATTTCTTGGATGGAGTGTTGGAGTGTGTTTACTTGTTACTGAGTACCGACGTCGTCAAGAATGGCCGGCCGCTACAGGTCCATACAATATCTCACCTTGAAGATGTTGGTAAGTTCATCAAGCAGAGTCTCGTGTCGGAAGGAGATGCGTATGTCGGGCACATTGCTGCGCGAGATGTCGTTGCCGGCCACACCCTCCTTCAGATAGTTGGGGCCGAGCCAGTACTGCTTCATCTATAGGTACAAGGAAGATGTCGATAATAAACTGCCTGGCTTTAAATACAAATGTTCTAATGTGTTAATAGAAATGTTTAGGTACCTGCACAGTTCTTTACTTCATAAGATTTAATCATACAGTTTGTGAATAAGCATGATTTTCTTAGCCGGGTCTTATAGCTCTTTAGTTTTAGAATTGATGGACAACCCGAAGGTTTTTTTTGGCATAAAGGTGAGTTTGGCATAATTAATGTTTTATTTATCTCAAATAAGTCCGCGTTTGACCACTAACCCACCTGTTCTAAGCAAAGATTTGGTTGAAAATGAAGCACGCAGAGTTAGAAGATACCTATTCACTCTGGCCTTGAAGAGGCCCAGATTATAAATCTCAGGAAAAGAAGAAGCCAGCAGGTTGTTCCAATCCTTGGCAAATGTAGGTAGAATTACCTCGTGCGGGAATCCAGACATGAGCACGGAGTATCTCGCCAGCTCGCACATGTCGCATGAGCTGAGCTTCCACACTTGCGCCGCGATACTGTACTCCTCCATCAGAGGTTCCTGGTTCACAATGAATATCTAGTTAGTAAGTGAGTACATTTTCTTAGATCTTGTCCAATATATATTATTTAGTCAAGAGGCAAGGTAGGTACAACAAATGTGGGTTTGGGAAAATTAAATCGCATATTGTATGTAGAAGACAAAACTGAGATGAAGTAATAAAATATAACCGTCGGGAACTGTTATTTATTATCCAACAATGTTCCTTCCGATTCTGATTGCATTAAGTATATGCAACTATGATAAGCGTCATCTGCTGGAGCCCGGTGTATGGCGAGTGGCAACAGCCTCGCCTTTGGAACTGAATATCGTTCAGCGAAGTGTGGGTGTTGTAATAAACCTCTACCAGCCCCTTCGGCGGAAAGACATGACGATATGTTATATGTTGTGTAAAAACCATGAAAAATATGATAGCTTTCAAAGACCTCATATAAACTGAAATTAGTAAAGTAAGACTTCTTGTTGCAAACCTGTTATTTGATAACGAAGATTACCTTGGTAAAGTGGAACTGCAGAGGGTCGTCAGTACTGAGGGTGACGCAGAGGCCTCGCGCGAGGAACTCGGGCAGAGGGTTACGGTGGTAGTTGAGGAACAGAGAGTTGTTGCTGAGAGGAGACATGGCGATCGCGATCTGACCCAGGTAGTACAGGTATTGGAGGACTGGCACCTGGGAAACAAGTAGGTAAATGAGAAAAAAAGGACAAATACAATAAAAGAAGAAAAAATAGGAAAAAATTGAGATGAAACAAAGGAAAAAAATATGGTTAATAGAATAGAATATAGTAATAGATTAGATGCTGTATGACAAAAACAAAATTGTGTTAAAGTTCTAGAGTGCCACTCTTCAGTGTGCCCAGGGACAATATTTTTTGTACATTGTGCTTAGAAATTTTACTTATACTAAACAAAGACCAAAAATGACATTCTCAAGTTATTCGGTCAAGTTCTTAACTGTCATTAATATTATTCGAAAATAAACATACCTTCCTTAGCAGCAGACCGTGCGAAATGTTCTCAGCCAACAAGAACCCGCATACTAAATGCTGCACCGCGCCCGCTTCACCACAGTGAGGACGCAGCACGAAAGTATTCAGGCCTTGCTCCCTGAAAACAATACAATATTGGAGTGTTTGTAGAATTACTAGAAGAGTACCTCAAGGGAGTGTTTTTGGCTCACTACCCCACGTAATATATAAAAATCAGAATTTCAGAAGAACAACTCAAATAATCAATGGAAAGCCTGTATTTGTAGTTTATATATTTTTTTAAACAAGTATTTACTGTGTATTGACTGTGTGTAGACTAGTTGCAATTGCTTCCAAGCGATTCTGATTCTAGAATCACTGGCACTCGAACGTCAGATACTGATTGGACGAAAGCTTTAAAAACGTCACGTGATCACATTTTCATATTGTTCTAATCAGCAGCTACCGTTCGCGCGTCAGCGATCCTAGAATATTTTTTTATTTTTTTTCTTTGACACTCACTTGCGGAATTGGTTGAGCACCGTGATGTTGGCGTACATGTAGTAGAGATAATACGCGTAGGGTGGATTCTCTTCATCGTCCCAGAGCTCGGGGGTCTTCACGTCAGCGTCCAGCCTGGGGTTCTCGGGCTTCGACTCGTCGTCCACGCTGTCGAACCCTACCACGTGCTGAAGACGAGAGGTCAAGTTAGGATGGTATTGAGCAGTTTTTTACACAACTGCTGAATGTGGATCCACATCACCATCATCTACTCAAATCCAGCTAACATTATCCATAATGTTTTAAAACGTGTGTAGATAAGCTGGTTTTGAGCACAGTTTTTCACCTGAATGCTGTAAGAGAACAACATGAGCGCATGACATCGCACATCCGGTGCTAAAACGTCACTTATGCAACTTTTGTCAAAACTGAACTGAGTATGAGAAAATACACCTAATCTACCTCTTTACTTGGTGTGTTATTGTTATTTGTGTAGTACACATACTTTCCGCGTGAGAGTATTAGTGTCGTTATGGTTTTGCGCGAATCTAGACGACACTGGGAGAAACAACGTTTCATTGGTCAGTTGCGCGCGGCCTCCCGCACAAAAAACAGTCTCCTGGAGCTACAACGTCACTAAGGTAATTGTAACAAATTTTTTTATGTTTTTGGAGCAATAGTGACACTTTGTTAGTTGTGATGGTTATTTCTTGAAACAACAATGACACTTGTGTATGTAATAATGACGTTGTTTCCCCAATATTTTTACTTTTTTATGGTATAAAATTAATGTTAGATTAACTCATGCGTCTGGAGAAGAAAATAATGATTTATGTGACAGTTTCAACTTACACCAGGAAGAAAAAAGCTTAAGTAGAAATGAAAAAGACAGGGATATGAGAAGATGTCATGAGCTATTCAGCCAAAAAAGTTACGTGACAATAGAGGCAATCGAAGAATAGATGAAATTCCCTTGAAGCAAGAAAAAATACCAATTACGGAACACGATGAAAATTATCTAATTTTTATTTTATTTATAGACTACAAAGCTACATTTACACTTGCAGGGAAAACAACTATTATAACCGCAGCGTAAAAGACTTCCTGATTTTCCTGAGAATGTGGCAGTGATTCTAAGTTTACCAAATTAGTAGGAACAGAATGAAAATTAGTTTGGGTAAAAGAATTTGCATTTGATACTGTTGATTATTACGTAATTAGATTTAAATACCATACGGGTACAAGGACTGTGATTAAAACGCCTTATTAATAGGAAAGTTCTATGGATAAATGTAATGACAGCGTTGAACACCCCGGATTAACCAGGAAACATAACAATTGTTTAAGTTTTTCTGAGTGTTTACCAAATTTGTATTTTAGAAAAGTGAAATAATTTGATACAAATAAATAAATTCGGGACACTTCCACACACGGTTGCCTGACACCAAACTAAGCAAAGCTTGTACTATGGCTGCCAGAGACTGATATACATACTTAGATATTTTTAAATACATACTTAAATAGATATTAACACCCAGACATAGAACAAACACAAATGTTCATCACATGAATGTTTGCCCTAGGTGGGAATCGAACCCACGCCCCCACGCTCAGGAGGCAGGTTCACTACCAACTGAGCCACCGAGGCAGTCATTACACACAGTTGATTATTGCCTAATTTTTTTTATCGATATACTCGTATTACTGATCGATCAATGATTGATTGAACACGGAACTTCGCCTAATTAATAGTGAGAAGAAGACTGTCTTTACAACGTCTGATTAATAGTAAAATTCTATGTTGAATTAAGAAAGTGTGTTTTACTTCTTTGCTACTATAGTAAATAGTTATTTTAGAAATGTATGATTTCGTGTTTTATTTATTTTGACACAATTGTCCGGTATTTTTTTTTTCTAGTGCCATAACGTCACTTCTGCAAGGGTAGTAACATTTAAACGTTTATATTTTTTGAATAGTAATTACTGAGATGTTTCCATTTAGTTTAAAATGAAGTTTAAAGTTGTAGTTTAAATGTTATCACTTTATTTGTTTAGTCGAGAAGAACTATTTGGTGTAATAGGATGTTGAATTTTCAAATGCTTCTCCTGAAATATTACATCATATGCATAAGTGACGTTATAGCACCGTATGTGCGATATGTGTAAATCTGTTTCTTTGCTACGCTCTACACGGTTTAGCCGTGATTGGTTTTCGATTTCGAGATGTGGGTAAGATTTCTATGTTACGAGTAGATTAATTTTGATACATAGACTACATTTTACAGTAGTTTTTTTTTAATTTTGAAAATGCTACTTGTTTAGTTTTATAACATCAGAAGAAACAACAAATAAAAAAAAATCCTTAGAAGGTAGTCGATTTGATGAGAGTCGTAGAAACCCCTGGATCCAGACAGCGCAAGACTGGGCATTATGGAGACCAATATGGGAAGAGTTTGCCCAGCAGTGGACGTCTCGTGGCGGAGCTGTTGATAATGATGATGAGACACTCACGCTGAGGAACTTGTGCAGCTCGAGGTTGGTGTTGGGGTCGTTGGTGACTTCGAACAGCGGCAGGAAGATGTTGTTGAGGATCTCTTGGAAGTTCTTCATTATCTTGTTCGACTTGAAGATGTCACTGCACGGAACAAATAAACGTACGTGGAGTTAGGACTTTCATGTGATAGTGTGAGCCACAATGATCCCTGGGCTAACAATGAGAAATGAGAATGATGAGAATGAGAGGCTGGCTCTAGGTTATTAAACAGACATGTTTATCTACTTTAAACTTTTAATGTTATCTGCTACATAACATGCTACACAACATGCTCGCCCCTGTCACATTTGGGACTCTATATCGTAAGGCGAAGAGTGACCTCTGCTAGCTCCTTCGGGGGAAAGCCGTGACGATATATTTATGTAATGTTTATCGACTGCTGCAATTGGAGCTAAATACATGAGCTAGTGGAGTCATTAGTAAAAAGTGGTGCCATTACTTGTTAGTGTATCTCCTGTAAGTGGTAACTTAATGAAGCAAGAAGAACATTATACTTTACAGAAAAGTGGCACTAAGCTTTTAGCAGTTCCATCCATGTTCACCATATACCTAGTAACATGATATGCATTTTATAGAGGGGCCAGTAACTTGCAAATGGCATTTCTTAAACCAGCACCGTCTCAACCAACTCATTAATGACGGATGGAAACCGAGGTGTACTGAGACAAATCGGCATTTGTTTAATAACTTGAGTACCGATGATCCGATATTCATAAAATTTTCCAAGCAAGTAGTTCAAGCAAATACAATATTCAAGTTAGAATGAGAGCCAAACCGGTCCAAGGGGCATTAGGTCTCAGTTCGAGGGGCAGTACTTTTATTAACATAGTGTACTCACTATAGCCTGGGTATCTGTATGAGCCAGCGCACGTTGTCGGAGTAGACCTTGAACTGCACGGCCCACTTGGCGAGTTTGGCCCACTCGGTGGGGCTCTTGCCGTAGATCGACAGACGCAGCTCTGCGTTCTGGTACTTGCTCTCCTCCAGGTCTGAGGCTACCTCCTGGGGAAGTGGTCAGAACAGGGGGCCATGAGGAGTCTGTCTGTCACTGGAGCGGAGCGATGTTGTGTGATTTTAACCGATAGAATTGCACAATATCACCGCTCTCTTTGCAATCGCAATGTTATTGGTTAATATTGGCACAGCTTCGCTTCCCTCCTATCCACTCCAGTGGATGGACAGCCTTAAAAACGTCGGAGTGATAAGAGTGAAGACAAGTTTGAGTAGTCGAAACAGAACTTTACTGTCGCGTCGAGAGTGAGGTAGTAAGCACGACACTGTTTTGATTACAAGTGACTTTTTGCAATGAAATTGAGTGAACTCTAATTCACCAATCCACCCTTAACATAATTGTGTTTTGTTGCAATGTTTGTATTGTTATTGCATTGTGACATTATTTTTATTTTGACATCTTATAATATTTCTGACATTTATACCACTATTTTTATTTTATAATTGAATTAAGTACAATTTTTTTTTTTTTTTTTTTCGTTAATATTATATAAAATCAATCTATTTCTAATAAGTATTGCTAATGTAACTGGTTTTTAATCGTGTTAGTAATAATAAATAAATAAAAATAAATAAATAAAATTCTTAACGGGCGTTATCAAGATTTTAGTTTATCAGAAAAGCCTAGTCAAAATAAATCAGAAACAGCATAGTGCCAGCCTAGTTCAGGACCTTGAAATACCTTAAAACGTCCAATGTTTTCCTGTTCCGCTAAGTAACGAAGTTTAAAAATAACTAATGAAAGAGCTGAAATCAATTTTTATTTAATCAATTTAAAATGCGAAAACTTTTGATCGAACAATTGTCCATATTGTTAAATGTTGTAAGTTGCAAGTTGTGACTTCTCGGGCCCTAGCATAGTCGTCCGATTTAGGGACCCTGACTTAGTGTCTTATTACCCTACCCTGTCCATGCGGGCAGGGTCCAATAAATCGCGTAATGGATTACGGCGTTACGTTACCTTGATGATCCTGGCGAAGTATTTCCCGTTCATGTGGTTGTCAGTCTTGAGGAACACCTCCCGCAGCCTGCTCTCGCCGATGGGGTTGTACTTCGCGTTGAACTTGTCGAAACGGTGGAACGTGTTCCGGTCCTGCAAGCGGACTGAAGTTAGCCACGTGTGCAGTCGTTAAAGGAACATGTGACGTCATGAGCTGACTCAGCTGACAAGTAGTCTATGGTAGGGGACTAAACTTGGACGAATTTCTACCACCCATGGTATAATAATACACGCCGCCAGGTATAGCACTCAGCAGTACGTAGTGATGTCAATCGATTCTCTACAAAGCAAGACTGAAATAAGTAATTTACTACAAGGTCGAAAGAGATGAATGGCGATGACGTCGTTACGTGTTTGCTAAATGCTAGCCCTGTTTTTTTGGATCATGTTACCACCTTGTTATATTATACCCATAGACATAGAGTATAATAGGGCATATTCTGTGATTATACCATGTTATATTTGTGTGGCATACGGTTTTTTCGACTTTAAAGTTTGAAAAATATTTTTTAAATTGTCTCATTTTCCATGCACATTTTCAATATCCTTATGATGACGTAAAATGTATTTAATGTATTAACTTGATAGTTTTATCAAGATTGGTCCAAAGTAAGGAGTAAAAATGTGATAATACAAAACTAGCGACCCGCCCCGACTTCGCACGTTACCTAAAAACCTTGCTATTGCGATATTTTTTAAGTTTAGTGGTGACACAGACAAACAAAGGCGGAAAGCGACTTAGTTTTATACTATGTAGAGATAAATAAAAGTAAAAAGTTTATCAATGACAGAGAACGACGGAGAGTGTGTCTCGGACTTTTTAAAACAAGAAGTAGGTGAAATGACGATAAAGGTGAGGTGACAATGAGCTGGGGTGAAGGAAGATCCAGTAGCCAGAACTCACAGCGTGTACATCCAGCATGTCGACAGTAAGATCGTAGGTGCTGAGGTTCATGGACTGGAAGACTGCCTTCAGGGTCATCGGGGTGCCCTTGTGGAGCGTCACCACCTGTATCACAAGGAAACGAGAATTAAAGTTTTGTGTCAATAATTTTACACTACTTCTCTAAAATCGTAAGCAACCACAACTAAGGGATGTCAGTATTGGTTAAAATTGAATTTGGATTCGTTTTGACGTTTATTCAAACTTGTCTGTTCTTGTCTAAAATTGTAAACAAACTTAACAACAGGACGATATTATTAGATGCTAGTCCGCCATGTTTTCATACACACTTACACTTTTGGACCAAATAGAAAATACAAACTGTGTTAATTATAATTTAGTATAAACTGCTAATATAAAAACATAATTTAAAAAAATTGGTTGCCTGTAAAGTCGGTATACGGGCGAAAGTTTTACGTGACAACGACTTCTTATGTCTGTCTCTCTCGCTCTTAGGCGGGCTAACCTCGCGGGCGTGCCTCTCACTCGCTCTCATTGTGAGCGCATAACGTGAGCGGAGCGTAACGCAGTTTCTTGAAGTGTCACCCGGCAAACCAATTTATAAGACGTTGTCACGTCAATAAATTAAAAATATTATGAAGTAATCGAGATCAAGTTTTTAAGCCAGTTTCTTAAATCTGTTTTTTTTATCAAGAGTGTTTCAATGTTTCTTACCTCGTCCGCGTGATTCTTGAGCGTTTTCTTGATGAAGCGCAGGAGATGTTTCTGGTTCATACAAGACGCTGCGTGGATGTGAGTGTCCACTTTCCTGTGTAAATAATTATGTTATACGTGTATGTATTTAAAATGTGAATACCTATGTACCAGTGCATTGGTTTTACAAAACATCTGCAGTAAAGTTAGGCTGAATAGAATATATATGTTTTTTTAGTTTCTACCGGACTCGTGGCATCCCGTGTTTGAAATCTGTTGTGTTCATCGTGTTACAGAAGTTTGATATTTTGTCTCAGTTACCAGTTTCAGTTCCAGTTGTTACACTATAGCGTATTCAAACGTGAAATCTGGGTCGTGATCAGATGGGACAGAATTATTAAATTTTTCAAATCGGACTGGACAATTTACCATGATCCCGTTAATATACTTTCGTTTTGTAATTTCTGGCATGATTAAGAAAGAGTTTTTATTTTATTTTATTTGAGAGTTTGATTTTCAAGAATAGAATAGAATAGAATATAATTTATTTGCAACAGGAAACATAGGCGAAAAAAAAAAAAAAATACACAACAAAAAATAAAGACAGAAAAGAAAAAACAGGTTTCCTGCCACAAACCGGCTCCAACTCAGCATAATGCTGGCTAATGGTGGTTAACCAGCGCTGATCTTCCGTTGGAACCGGCGAGTGACGTCACACACGTCACAGGCAAGGCTAAAATTAAATAATAATTAATTAATAATTTTCCAGCAGACAGCTTGTTTGGGCAAAAAAGTACCAATAGTTACGTAGAACTAGCTGCGCCCCGTGATTTTACCCGCAGTTAAAAAGTAGCCTATGTGTTAATCCAGAGTATAAGCTACCTCCACACCAAATTTCATCAAAATCCATTTATCCGTTTAAGCGTGAAGAAGTTACAAACATACACACTCACAAAGTTTCGTCTTCATAATACTAACTGCTCGCCTTAGTTTCACCCGCAGTTAAAAGCAGTCTAAGTGTTAATCTAGACTATAACCTACCTCCACCCCAAATTTCATTAAAATCCGTCCACCCATTTGAGCGTCTTCATGATGTTATTGTGAAGTGTGATACGTTACCTAATGTTGTAGAAGTCCCTGTGCGGCACGGCCTTCTGCGAGGCGAGCTCGCGCAGCTCGTTGAGCAGCACGTGCAGCTGGAACTTGGACGACAGGTACGACAGCCGCCGGTAGCAGAACGACTTGCTGCGGGGAACGGGGCCGAGTAGTGGCGAGGGCAGAGGGCTTACGTTTGGAAAGGGGTTCACACAGCTGGATTGTACTTTAACCTTTATAAGATTCGCCAAAAATGGCAGGAATGACCATTTTACGTTATTGCCAGCTACATTTCATCAATAATAATAATAAATTTAGGACACTCCACACACGGTCGCCTGACCCCAAACTAAGCAAAGCTTGTACTATGGCTGCCAGAGATTGATATACATACTTAGATATCTTTAAATAGATACTTAAATACATATTAATACCCAGACATAGAACAAACAGAAATGTTCATCACATAAATGTTAGCCCTAGGTGGGAATCGAACCCACGCCCCCAAGCTCAGAAGGCAGGTTCACTACCAACTTAGCCACCGAGGCAGTTAATTTTTTCAACTTGAAAAACGAGGCCATTTTTTCTGTCGTCAAAATTTGAACGACTAGTGTCGTTGGTGGCTTAACACTAGGAGTACTCTTATGTCTAGGGAGAGTTCCGTCCTGTTTATGAACGAAAAGTGACAGCCTTACATTTTATACTAGCGTGCGTGACAGGTACGTCTTTTACTAGGATTGCGTCATACAATTTGTTCATTTAGACCCTAACAGTTGGCTGTTATTTTTTTGGCCCGTGCAATGTTTTTCCTTCTGAACATTTTCCTTTGTTTGGCTGAACATTCGTTTTACAACTTTAACCTTATTTAACCTACTATTGCCATGCAAATAAAATGATTTGAATTTATGTTATAAATGCTTACAACCCATAAGCACGGACAAAGAGTTAATGCTCTTTTATTCACAATAAGGTCCCAAATTGGTCTCAATAAGGCGGAATGGATGCCATGAACTTATAGTGTTTTCCAACCTAGGGTTTTTCAAAGTAAAAACTAAAAAGCACACAACATTAAGGACCATAATAAACCTATAAATACTTTTGGGGGGATGGTTAAGACCCTTAACCCTTGATCCGCTATTGTTCACTTCATTTCAATCTGATTATATCCATCATGATCTATGGCCACTGTGCTTCACACATCTGCAACTGCTGTGATGGAGATGGTAAGTTTAAATGTACTAACTTCCGCTTCATTGTTTGAACAATAAGGACCTTAGGATAAAGTAGATTTTACCTTAGGTTTAGGGAAATTCGAAATCTTAGATTATCCCGATAGAAGCAGAAGAAGAATGACAATATCTTGAGTCAAGTAGCAGAAAGTACTCACAGTGGTCCATCAGCAATCATGTTACACATGGTGTTCAGGTCCTGTATGTGCTGCGGCAGCTTGATGTATTCGTACGGAACCCTCTTCTCCTCACCCCCCTCCGCCTTCTGGTAGAGGTTGAAGACGCCGTTGTCTATTCTGATGGTGTATCCTTTAGGGGCTGGCGTAGGGCCCTCCCAGGGGTCCTTGCCTTTGATGAAGGGCGGGTGGACCATGTGGTCTGGGAACGAAATGTTGGAATGATGATAATGCCACTATATTGATCAAGATGTTAGGTACTAGTTGCGGTAAGTTAGAGAGTATCCTGTTTAGTGCTCGTCTGGACGGTCACCAAGACGAATAAGACGAATAACCTTTTAGGTCAAGTTTGCTAATAGTACTAGTGTGTTTTAGGACACTAGTGACTTTCTATTATTCTACACTTTGTTTAATTTTTCTAATTTCTTGGACCACAGTTGTTTCTAAACATCAAGTCAGCAGCTATCCTTAAAAGTCTAGTCATAAATAAACGGATGGAATCTTACCAGCGATGTGCTTAGTATTGGCCTGCGGCACTGCCGGCGAATGCGCGTCCACGTCCATGCTGCGTATGAACCGCGCCGTGATGCCCGCGAAGCTCTGCAGCGACATCTCCATGTAGCGCTTGCGCATTTCCAGCGCTTGGACCAGGAACGAAGACGCCACCTGCAGGTCCTCTAGGGGCACCTGTAGAACAATATCAAGAACTGTAGATGGCTCTCCAAAAACATAAAGTTAATACGACAAATCGACCGAGCGAGCGTTAACGTGCGAAGCATCTATGCTTCAGCTTCGGCAAAAATGCTTTCGTACCTATGTCTGAATTCTGTCCGGCTTTCTTCCTCAACAGGTCGTATTTCTCAACCAATTCTCTTTTGAAAATTATTCAAAATGGCAAAATTATTTCTCCGTAAATACTGACTTCACCAAAAAATCTGTATAATTATTAAACCTACCCACAAACATCACGAGAATCGGTTCAGAAATGCGACCTGTAGTAGAGAAGGACAGATTCCAGCCTTGAGGTGTTCAGCTTATAGAGTAATTTTACAATCAGTATCACATACCGTACCACTCCACAGAGGTATCAGTGAAATAAAACCGATGGCTACACGCTGATAGCGCGGCATGACAAACCATACCGTCATTGTAAGCAGGCGGTATGCGCAGCTACTTTATTCAGACTGTTGATACAAACGAGAGTTTACCCTAGAAATATCCTCACCGCTAATGACCACCCGCTCGAAGTGCAGCAACACGAGTCATTCGTCCTGGTCAAGGGGCGGCAGACGCAGGCTCGCTGTTCCTCTTTTATTCTCCCAAATGGATGCTTACCCCGGAGGTGTCCTCGCCGCTGATGGCCACCCGCTGGAAGTGCGGCAGCACGAACTCTGCGTCCTCATCGTCGGTGTGCGGCACGCGCAGGCGCGCCGCCTCCTCAAACACGTCGTTGGCGGGGCCGCCGTGCTCGCTGCCCGCAAACGAACGCACGGACTGGCCGCATTCTGCCGCCCTACACAAAAGAAAGATGGCATTTTGAACGACAATCGACCATTCATGGTATAATAATATACTCTACCAGGTATAGCGGTCAGAGTCAAACATGGTCACGTGGGTAACACGCTGTGACGTCAGTCGATGCATAAGCAAGACCGAAGTCATTTACAACAAGTTCGAAAGAGACGATGACGTTGACGAGAGACGTCATCAGGAGTTGGCCCCGGAACGCTAGACCTATAGCTATGTCCACACTGTGCCTTTTCATCTTCAATTTTCGTCTTCATCTTTCTATTCATCTTCCGTTTGGCGCTTTCAATAGTTGAATGCGTAAACGAACGCAACGTCAATATGGTCATTTAGTTCAGTCGTAGTTTCTGTCAGCTTTGGGAAACATGTGTGATGAGAATATTTTACTTGGTGGAATAAGTGCGGCTTACTTGGTCATAATAAAATAATAATAAATCATTTATTCATCGAGTATCATAGACTCATACAAGTTTAAATTAAATAATCATCAGAGTAACAGTCACATTATTATCATCATAAATTGCACCACATTAATAATTAACAGAATGATAGATATAATGATATATGATGGACGAAATCAAAATGTCAGTAAGTACAAAAATAAAATAAACAATAAAAATAAAAAATGTCAAAAATATTATACAAGAATCAGATAATGTCATTCCAATAAAATAAAATAATACAATAAGATGTCAAATATAAAAATTTTGAAAATCAAATAAATTCAATGTAGACGCAAAATAATAATAATAATTCATAAATACATAAATTTAAATAAAACATGACCTTAAACCATGATGGCTTAAGGTCATGTCTAAAATAAACTATGGCTCACCACAAACATTTCGTCAACTGGTCATTAGTCTGTACATGAACCATATAACAATGGTTCATGTACAGACAGTCAAACCTACATGCGAATACATTTAGGATGGTGTTGGGGCTGGCCCGGACCCTGCGTGCTAGAGATGTGCACCGTTTCCGCATGGTCGAGTAAAAACAGTCGACACACGACTCGGCGAACATCCCCGACGCGCTGCAGTACCTAGGCAGCCCCATCAGCACCCTAAACGCATTATTGTACTGTACTCGAAGGGCGTTGTACTGTTTTTGCGTATATGACACCCACAGGCTGCTTGTATAGAAAGACGTGCAAAACGCTCTAAAAAGAGTAATTTTGACGGCCTCCGAACATCGTGCAAACCTGCGGGCAATCATATTAGCCCTCACAGACAAAGCCCTTCGTTCCCTCTCTATATCAGCATCGTCTCTCAGGTCAGAGGTCACCAGATGCCCGAGATATTTAAACTGTTGAACTCTGTTCAATTCTGTCCCATACAGTCTAATTGTAGGGACAGTATCTGGGCATCTCCGTCCTCTGGTCTGAAAGACCATGCACTCACTTTTCTTCGCATTGTAGAGTAAACCGTGACCAAGCGCGTACCGTTCACATATACCCAACAACTTGGACAAACCACACACAGAGGCACTCAACAGCACCATGTCGTCCGCGTAACTGATATTATTGACACAGGCACCGTCAATATGGCAGCCGACACGTGTGCTGCTGAGCTCCTCTATCAGGGCGTTCACGTACAGATTGAAGAGCTTGGGAGAGGTTAGCCCCCCCTGTCTCACCCCGCACTCCAGTCTATACGGCTCCGACAACTCGCTCGACCACCGTACAACGTTGACCTGATTTAAATACCAGTACTTGAAGATTTGTACGAGCTCATCGGGCATGGTTATGTCATGTAATTTTTGCCACAAGATGTCATAACAAACCAGATCAAACGCCTTCGAGAGGTCGAGGAAGCAAGCATAGATGGGTGTGCTTCTATCAGTATAGTACCTGACAGTTTGCTTCAAACACAAGATAGCGGACTCAGTCGATAATCCAGATTTAAAACCAAATTGATTGTCATGGATGGTGAGGTATTTATCAAGCTGAGTGTTAAGCAAACTGTCAAGCACCTTTGACAGTACAGTGGCTAGTGAAATTAAATATTAAATAAGAAATTCCAGAAAAAAGAGAACCAAGAGAAAGTTTTGGATACGAGGTTGCGCATGCGTTAGGGGCATGCCTCACGTGCGCTGTTGACTGCGTTGACTATGACGCATGCCCTTAATGAACAAAAAAAGGCACAGTGTGGACATAGCTATTGAGTACTTACATGTCATAACATTCATCAAAGCGATCTAAACCTTGTCTTTTTTAGATTATAGCGACCATCGACATCTCTATTCTCGAGGGAACAAACGCCATTTTCCAATCCTGTCCGTTTCTATTTCACATAGATATAAAAACAAAAAAAGTGTGAATTGGAAGAGTCAAGAACAACAATAGAGAATGCTGCTGACTCTCATTGCAAATCCTAGAACGAGTCAATTTATTCTTGCATGTAAGATTGTTGGAACCGGGTCTGTATTATTTTTGAACATAAAATTTGAATTTTAAGTTGTGATATCACAATCATCATTAGGTTTCAATGATCTTAGACCCTGGCATGATCATATCACAGCATCTTGCTTTCGCGCTAATGAAAACTGATTTTAACCAAACTGTGAATAAGTGCAGATCGTGAGATTTTTCTAGCAATTAAGTGCGCACATTTGACCGCACTCAATGTTGGGCTATACCCAACTAGGTACATAATTTCAGGTCACAAATATGGTTAAACTCATTTATATTGTCATGCCGTGAATATGATTGATTACGACTTAATTACAACGGCAAACATTTATGTTCGTATTTACTGTAAGTAATTAGGGAAACATCGATTAACTTCAATTATTATTTTAGCAAATGTTCAACATAAAAAGATCTCCTATAACCAAAACTTTGCCTATGTAGCTGCTTACTGCACCTGCTATTTAAGAGACGTATTTACAGTATAGCGATGATAACCTAGTCGGAGAAGCCAGAGGGAGCGGGTTCGGACCCAACCGAAGGCACGCACTCATTTATTCATTGTGTCAACATAAGTGCGTATTAATGTCATCTGCTACATAACTGGAGCCCGGTGTATAGCGATTGGCTCGCCCCCTGCCACATTTGGGACTAAATATCGTCCAGCGAAGTGTGGGTGTTGTACACCTCTGCCAGCCCCTTCGGGGGAAAGGCATGACGATGTGTTATGTATTTACAATTAGTTTTATAGTTTGTCAGAGTTAGTCAGAGTTATTAAACTGGTCTATTTCACAAGTTTCAAAACCAATGATCACCCCTTTTAAGTGATATTTGTCATTGGTTGCTTACATTTGCTAATCCGCCATATTTGTTTACACTTCTAGACAAGAAAACACTACGGACATGACATGGACGCTGAACCCTGAATATCAAATATCACTTGACTAGTTTAAGATCTCGATAAGGTTTTATTTTTTTTACGGAATTCAATTAAAAATATTAAGTATTGTTACTACTAGTACTAGAAGGTACTATTTGAAGTTATAATGTGTAAGTTATTGCTATTACAATTAATCAATTATACTTTAATTAATATATTAATTGTACAATTAATTTGTTATTTTTTTACGAAAGCGGATATAGTAATACTTAAGGGTGTTGTTATACTCGTCAAAGTGAACAACTTTAAGAACATCAGTTTGCAAAATTCGAAAGAAAAACAACCGAGTCTCCATACAAAGTAACTATTCATTTTCTATTTTGTATGAAGACTTGATTTTTATTCTCGAGGGCCGCGACGATCTGAAATTTCCATACAAACGCGCTTCTCAAATTTCTTGAAAACCATTTGTCAGATTATGATGAAATTTAGCTTGTACAATTAAATTAACAATATCTCCGCCCATGTTCATGGTTTTTTTAAAAAACGTTCTCAAGAATCTCAAGCTAAAATAGAGCTATGAAAAATTTCCGCATTTGTAAGGGGTAATTTTTGACTGATTTATTCAATAGGTAGACAAAGCAAATCAAAAATCCCTTTACATAGGGAGGTTGTCTACATCATTACCTTTTAAATGAATCCATAATACAAGAGACATTCTTACTTATTTAAGAATGATTAGAGAAGTGCAAAAGTACACACAAAACACTTTGTAAACACTGTAGGTAACTTTAAAGGCTCGTCAGTATCTTTACTTGCTCTCTTCGCTCGTCATCTTATTCTAGACGAAATGGTTATGGAAAACCTTGCGAATTGCCAATGCGAAGTTAGTCTATAGTGATCGCCGGACTCTTAAAGTATGTACACTTTGACGGATTGAACGACACCTTTATGTAGTAGTACACCCAAAACTCCAGAACCAGCACCTTGTTTATACTACGATAGGTAGGTACGATTCTCACCCACGACAAGCGATAAAAGGTAATGAATGGATCTGTTAGCGAAACCTGATACAGCTTATCAAAGCTCTTAGCTCGACATTACTGTTATCAGAGTGCATAATTATCTACTTTTACGCGTGGTAATTCCTACTTAACTATACCTACGTACCTACGTGCTGATTTTTAAATACTGCACAAATGGAACCCTATCGGGTTTCGAACCCACGCTGCCGTATCAAAAGCGCAAGCTGTATAGATCCACAGCCAAAGGGCGTAGAATGATGATGGATCCCTATTTTTACCAGTCGAGATATTTTTGTTGAGCGATGTTAGCCTAGTTGGAGAAGGCGGCGGGCCTTCTCCAACTAGGCTCTCAAACCGAAAGGAAGCGGGTTAAAACTCAACCGACGAAGTGTGGGTGTTGTATTACACCTAAGCCAGCCCCTTCAGGGGAAAGGCGTGACGGTACGTATGCGATATTTTTGGTCATTGTCTCTCTAGTTTGAAAAGTCACAGGAGTGATTGAACCAAGAAATCTTACGCGTCAAGAATATGGGGCGGTAAAGTATCGTGATCACTGTCTCTTTACAAATGGCATGAGTTCGCACGCTTCAGATTAGTTCTTTCATGTTACGTTTTATGAGTGTTAATAAAAAGAAATAAATAAATAGCGGTAAGAGATGGGTGAGAGCGATCGAAATAATATCACACGCGTCAGAATAGGGTCTAGATTGTCTAGAAGTAAAAATTAAACTGAACTAAAATCAATTTATTTCAAGTTCCTTTGAGGTTTTTTTTTATTTAAAAATTACACTCCACGGACTCCGGGGACCGTGACTTTTGTTAACATAAATCTTAAATTATTATTTAAGGGGAATACAGGTAGAGGGGGGTTAGTTATTCCTTTGAGGTGTGTATAGCATGTGTAGCAGTTAGACAAATAAAAATACAAAATAGACACAAGATTCAATAAAAATAAAAGTTACAAACATAGACATAATTATATATTTCATACTAGATTTGACTTATCGAACTGGCATAGTATTACTAAAGCCACAGAATATGCCCTATTACATATGACTAAAGCCTACAAACACGTACTTAACTATTATTACACTGTGGCATTACACCGCAAGGAAGCCTAGCCAGCCGACTCACTCACACGTACATAATCAGGCACTCGAAAGGACTACACGCGCTTTGTGTGGTGCGTGGGCTTTATTGCGTCATCCAAAAAAAGAATGAAAAAAAAATAACATGAATAAAACGTGAAAATTCATTGCCCTGGGGGGCTATTCCTGCGCGTGAGATGAGATGAGATTTTATCTTGGTCACTCTCACACCTATGACGTTTCATACGAGAGCAACAAGGACAAAAAAAAGTGAGATGAAAATCTCAAATCTCCGAATAGGGCCACTGTGCTCCTGCGTGAATCTTGCAAGAATCGTGAATGATAGATAGCCGTTCGACAAAATGTGTACGTAATAGCAACTCTATTATTTTTTTAAATTATCGAAATGAACAAAATAGGCTTCAAAACTATGCGACTAACGAGTATGTAGTCACATATATAATAATATGCTGTGGTGTAGAGCTGGCCAAATGAGGACTGATGTTTTCAAATGGAGACTTTTGGTTTTGGTCTTATAATTTGAAACGGGCTTCCCCATTCTACATGTCGGGTAAGCTGGTCGTCTTTATTTGATAGGATTCAAATGCGGATGGGATAACTAAAATGTGCTAAAGAAATACGGAGTACGCGTGGAGCCAAAATATCCATAAGTTTGTGACTGTAAACTTAGGCTGAAATACATTTGAATCCCAATCCGATTTTTATACCAGTTCTTTTATTTCTTTTTATCTTGTGTCTAAATGCCAATTTAATGTGAAAACGAGTAATAAAACCGTTTACCAAGAGTTATTCCATGAAGATGTCCACCGTTGGCACTCAACCTTACTTCCGAACATGTCACACTTTTTCCCGCCAAACGCACGGTTAGAACTTTGAACTTTTGAAAACAACACTCAGAAAAAAGGTTTCATAGTTAACTTTGTTTTTTTTTTAATTAGAATTCACAAAAGTTTGCAATAAATAAAAATAAAAGCCGTTGTCTATTGCCCCAAAACCCAAAGGAAGCTAATTAAAAAAATTTATTAAAAAATTAAGATTTTTCAATGCAATTTTCTCTTTTTTTAAATAAGTAACAAAACTTTTAAATCTTTCACACCATATTTTTACAAAATTTTGTCCCTAAAATCACATTGTTGACTAGGAACTCTTATAGTCCGGCACACACGATAGGTTTCTCTTCACAAAAAAAAAAGCGCGACACAGACGATCAACTCCTGTTTGCAAATAAAGCCCGATACACACGATCAACCTGTCATTAGGAAATGCAAGAGACAAATGGACGGCCAGCCGGGTCTGGTTAGGGTTAGTGCCGCGTCAAGGTTCATCCAATTACAAATCGTGTTACGTAGGGTGGTGAAGTGCGCGCCAAACTTTATAGCCGCTGTTTAAGACTAATCAATTTATTTGTAAACTTGAATGGAGGAGCTACCATCGTATTTTTGTGACAAAACTGTTGACGTTTCGCTCCCAGAGTTTCCGGAGGAAAATTGAACAGTGTAGGTACAACCAGTTCCCTAAAATTTCTGTCATGCTTATTTCCAAAAAAGTTACAGTAATTTTAAGAAAATGTAACTAACTCAATAATAAGCTCTGCCCTGCCCTGTGTATTTACCTACGTAAATATTTTTTCAGTGAACTTTATTTCTTTTTCCGACTTTTATCTATTTCCAATATTACTTTGTGATTATCATAAGTAAGGATCAATAATAAATCGCTTCTCGACCTTCTAAGATCAAAGTGATAGTGTAAGGCAGTATTCTACAGAGCGGCCATAAAGTTGGAGGTTGCTTTGTACGGGCGCCCCGTCCAGTATTCATTACACGCTCGTTTATTTGGCACCCCTGGTTTAGTGGTAATCGATGTATTTGTCTAGACCACACGTTGATCCCACAAATTAAATAATATCTTCAATGTTTATTCCCAAAAAAATACGATTAGGTACATCCAAAACTTTTACATTCAAACGCACTTTGCAAGATTTTCAAGTTAGATTTTTCGCGATTTACCTCTCCGTCTAACGCATAAAAATAATCATTTTCGAACATTTGCGATTTTTCGGAAATTACCTGTTACCTTAAACTTGACAAGACCACAAAATGGATAAAAGTATCTCAGGCTCGTCCGAGTAAGGTAACTATGCGTAAGCAGGATTGCGGACATTCTGATAACGACGTTGTCATAATATTGTCATTTTACTTAACACTGTTGATGTCATTCGAGTTGATAATAGCCGTTCTATTATTTCCTGTGCCGAATTGTTAGGAATGTTACTGACAATAAACGATTTTCTATTCTATTGTATGTTTTCATGGCTAAAATTGAAATAGTTTTTGTACTAGATATACATCAGCGTTAAGCATGTCAGAATCAATCCCGCCGAGCCATGAAGAGCCGTTCTTTAAAAATATGTATGTAGCTAAACAATATGTTAAAACAAAAAGTACTTACCTAAGCATGATAACAAATGTAGACTAGTAAGTACTTTGTTAAGCAAGTGAGCGGCAGACAGGCGACGCGTGCCAGCAAGACACTCAGTCAAGTTCAAGGGCTAACAAATTGAATTACGTTGACCAACGTCATCGCGCCGTAATGCTGTAATTTTTATTGCGAGTTCTTTATTCTCACAAATAGATTGGTAAAAGGAAATTGGATCCCACGAGTTTTGCCGCATTGAGTCATGCAGTCGCGTGTTTCAATGCGAAATTACGATAGAAAATAACTTGGTTTGTGACACTGGACACACACACAAGTCATATTTTAAGTAACCGTCTGAACCTTCTCCTGAAGAATTCCCAGCATGTAACACACCGGGTAACAGTGTAAATCGATAGTAAGAAAATTTCCCAACGAGTAACAACGGCCCGGACTACCACTACCGGTACTAACGAGTGCGACCCGTTTTGTGTTTCTAGGTAGAATGCCACTTATTTATTATTTACAAGACTAATTTATTCTTGTATGCAACCTAGAAACGGCTAAGTTTGAAGTAGTCAGTCAATCGATATAGCCTATTACGTGTTGGCTTTTTTATGCCATATCTGGCAAACAAGCTAACGGGCCGCCTGATGGTAAGCGATTACCGTCGCCTAAGGATACCTGTAAAACCAGGTGCATCACAGATACGTTGCCGACCCTTTAGGATTTTAAAGGAGCCTTGTATATTTTTAGTACGGCCTAGGTAATGGGCAGTGACGTGAAGAACCCTAGTTTGAATATAAAGCAAAGTATTGACCTGGAGTCAGAAAATTTCAAATCTTTAACCTCAACATTGAGCTAAGTATACGAAAATGTCATAGAACTTACTTGACATTGAGCTGCCTCTGAATGAGGAGCTTCTTCTCAATTTGTTCTATGGGGAACTGCGGGACTTCGTAGGGCGCCGAGAGCTCGTTGGGCAAATCTCGCGGCGCCTCCGCCCCCACTGCTGTCGGCGGGCTTTCGCTGCCTGTAACAAGGGAGAATACATTTTTAACACACTTCAATTCAAAAATTACCTTTTGTCATGACATGAGCTGAAGAAAACACATTGTGTTTTCTGAGCTGAAGAAAACACATTGTGTTTTCTTCAGCTAATAATCGTCTTTAAAAACTCTATCATTATTTCGCGGATGCAAACATTTTCCTATGATATATAATATATTATGAGTGTGATAATCCTTAGAAAGAACTGCATAATTTGAGCGCCTAACCAAATAAAATTATAACCTTGGAGCTAACTACTGCTAAAAATCTCAAACAAATTGCTTTGCCTGAATTTTCGCACTACCGGCTACATGCCTCACTTGTTTGTATCAACAGCAGTGCTTGTTACACGAGTCAAGACCGATCAAAGCTAGTTACCAACCGGCATTCACTTAAAAATAAATCAAAACCTGTTAGGTTCAACGTTGCTCGTTTTGTTTAAAGATAAATATCACGTTTTCAGTTTAATTTCGTAAAAAGGTTTTGTTTTTGTACCTATTTGGTACAAAAACAAACATAACGCATTATGTCATAAAACAAGTTGCTACTACACTCGTATTCAATTAATAATAACCTGAGACTTCTATTGTTTACTCGCCGAGGTCACGGGGTCGAGACCAGAATACCTATCAGAACACGCTGCGAGTAGGTAGTTCTCTGTAAGTTTCTTGTATCGACTCACCCAATTAGCATGCCAGTCACAACACTAGCTATGCGAACCATTAAACCTTCCAAGCCTTCGGTAACGAATCACAATATTCATAACAATGTCGACTGTGAAACATTTTATGATTCTTTATAGATCATAATTCCACGAATACGGTCGTGAATTTATTAGTCTGCGGGTTCAAGGGCATCATAAAACCGAAAACAGCACTACTTTTACTGATAAGGTTTAAGTTAGTTACTATGCAGGAAAAAAAGTTAAAATCATTCAAGATTTTACTATCACAGTAAATGTTCCCTTTGACTCGAAAAAAATTGAGAATTTTTGGTCATTAAGGTGTTTTGCAAGTGCTTAATAATTACACTGGTGATTCTTTCAACAACTTTAAAAGTACTCACATCGTTGTCAACTGATCACGTAAATACCAACGTGGCCTTTGAATATCTTGGATGTAAAGGACGCATTAAGAAACTATACAGATATTAAACCTAACAAAAACTGCAAATCAAGTGGCCACTTGCCAAAGTTGCCTAGCCATTAAAGAGTACGCAATGCGCACAACCAACTAGGTAGCCAGTACAGAAACAGGATACGGCTTCCTTTTCATCGATTTGTTTTCAAATATTTAGATTTGGGCGGAACTTGAATTTTGCTACTTTAACGATTGTTTGATTTCTTCTAAGTACTGTTGTTTAAAGATAGGACATAGGCAGGACACGTTTAATTTGAATGTCGTAACCTAAATCTATTCAAATTATGTAAAGTTACATTAAACATCATTGGAAGAACTAAAAAATAAAACAAATTCCGATGAAATAACAGGATTCATAAGCCTTGATTTCTTCAAAGGTCTTAGAAGTCAAAAATAGGTACAAATAAGGAAAACACTTGTGTAAATTCATACAACAGGCTGTTGCTATAGTACCTAAACATATTTACAACAGTACGCACGCAATGTCTCACGCGAGTGTTATCTCAAATTCAAATATGTAGATTAAGTAAAAATAAAGACTTGAAGACGCTTTGAATAAGATACTATACTGATGAACGACCAAATGGGATCGAAGATATCTCGTAGATACTTGACGTCTAATCAATCCGAAAGCCAATCCACTTTGATGTAGAATGCTTGAAATGCAACTGAAACCAGAAATAAAAAAAAATCAAGATGAGACAGCCCTAAAAAACGACGGCAATGACACGCAATTTCCGATAGATACAACCACGACTCACTTTGCCAACTGCTGTTAAGAGTCTCGACTAAGGTAGGTATTAAGAAAGATCGTAGGTATATGTCGAGTGGCTAGCCTGCAGCGCGAGTACGATTCTTAGTCGATCGATAAACTCACGCTTCAAATCGACTAGGTATCGGACCACGATTTTGTCGAATTAAACGTCATTTAACCGATCGACTTACACTATAAACGGTCCTAGCGCTGCTAGTGTCAGACTTTGGCCGCTTGAAGACTTTTGCCATGTCAAAAGCAGGAATAGTAAAATGAATGATATTTACGTCTCTTGCCCTCGTCCTGCGGGTCGGGCTCCTGCTCCGAAGGTCTCCTCACATGCCACAGGTCTTTATCAAAGCTGTACATTTCGGAGACACTCCCAAAACACTTCAATCACAGTTATATAAGATATTTACTGTCCATCACATTATCTATCGGCTAAAGGTTATCACAATTAAATATTTCGTCGTTTATGATGCAAATGACATCGTGGCAAACAATAACAGTGGAAAGATTTTTCAAAATAATAATTAGCTTAGAAGAATAAAGCTGTAATTGGTATCCTTAAATCTGTGAGTAATGTAGGTACAAACTCTCGTGAACTCTCTTTAAAGGACAACCAAGGACTGATTTGGTTTGAATGTACACGCGAAGACGTCTTATATTCTTTTTAGCTGTTTACGTTAACGTCAGCTAACGTCAGCTTATAAATTCAGGAAAATAGTTCCACTATTTTTCTGAATTTATAAGCTGACGTTAAATTGAAGCCTAAATAACGATGGAAGTAGGTACATTATAATTTTACTGGTGCTTTTATCAGTTAGCATTAGTTCGATAATCATTTTCATAATAATGATGAAATTAACAACAAAACTTGTCTGTAATATTCCAAATGCATTATCATTATCACTAGTAAATTAAAATTAATTCATTTCGGGCTACAGACATGGACCCATCAATAAATTATCGACCGAGCGAGCGTCAGCGAGCGGAGCGTTTATGCTTCAGCTTCAAAAAAAAAATGCTTTCGTATGTCTGAATTACGGATTTTTGTCTTCGTCTACAGGTTGCATTACTTAACCGATTCTCTTGAAACTTTGTGAGTAGATTCGATAATATAATTACACAGGTTTTTTTTTGTGAATTCAGTGTTTGGATTTTTTGCAAAATGGTGGAGATATGTTTTTTTTAATGACTCGGCAAAAAAATCTGTTTAAATATCGAACCGGCTCAGAAAGTTAGTTTAGAAATGCGACCTGTGGAGGAGACAGAAGAGTCAATTCATTCGAATTACAAATAACATAAAATATAAGGGGGATATCAAAAACGTATGACAGAGCAGACAAATCATAAAGTTACCTACAAGTTATTATAAACTAGTAAAGAAAAAGAAAGTAGACGTAAACGATACCATACATGAGTGATTGTGTCTGAAAGGTCTTAGCAAACAGATAAGCTTTAGCAAACCACTCCATGTGTACAGTTAAAACATTCATCGGTGACCTACATGCCACCCCTACCAGCCTCGTCACAAAGACGTCGAACAGCTGAGCGCGACGTCACTCATCAAGAATTCAAGAGGTACATTGTCACTATCACTGCTAGTTCTGGTAGCGTAGTTAAATATGCCTCTAAAGTCTCAATTGACTTTCATTTTGAGCTCAGCAAATCTAAGTCAAGTCGTCACTCAGCATTTATGATTGCTACAGAAATTAATCGAGTTATTTAAAATCTTTCATCGTCAAATGAAAGATCTGTCCGTCAATAATCTTTCTATGAATAGAATATAGAATTAATTGGTTTTCATTCCACATTGCGCAAGATGTACCTATCGCATAAATGCGCATTATTATGTGACATTGTGGTCGAGCTTGACTATTCACGAAATTCCTCGTTAGGATAACAAAGGCTATGATTAGTAATTACTGTTGCCTGTTGCGGCACTAGGCGTGTCGTATTCGGCAGTTAAATGGCTGCTTAGCCATCTTTATAGGGCATTTATGAGCACACCATACAACGCCCTACATATGCTACATATTTGTACACAGTTACATGGGATTGGACACTTATTCTTATTTGATGGTGCTTTATGAGCGACTCATTTTGCTTCCATTTCTTTTATGGCTTATTTGGATCAGATAGTGATGCTAATGGTGTTATGACTAGGTTCTAAGATGGTTTTGCAAATATGCGTCATATAAATTGTCCGTAAGTACTTATTTGATTATAGTTTTAATAGCAAGCAAGTTCGTACACGTCGAGTGGCTAGTTCTGATTTAGAGTTTCTAGGCCGCCGGAAGGCCTGTGACATGGCTTGACGATTGTTGTTTTAGAACGAACAACCGGGGCTTACAACTTTTTTTTATTATTTAGGACAGAAATTATCATACTTTTTTTATATTTCGCAATAGTTTTCCTTATTTTGAAATCTTTCACAATTCCATGGAATTTGACGCAATCAATTACTAGAATGCCATTTCTTTTCATTTTGTTTTATACGTACGAGTAACACTTATAACTATAAAAAATGTTACTAAAGGCCTGCTCATTTTCAATCAATACATTCAAAGTACTCGTGTTTGGTAAGCAAGACTCCTATGGGAAATAACCCAAGCTATAAATAGCTTGACCGTTATCGGTTCTAAATTAAATTAATAAACTAAACTGAGAGGCATATCATAATCAAACTACCAAACCGTATGGAATGCAGTTGTTTATGATAAACTTGAGGTTATCAAGGCAGCAGGAGATATTATTGACGTCATTTAATTAATATGTCAATTCGGAGGCGCCATTTAGCTCTATAATTTTATTGTAAGTACTAATTGTGGTATTGTCGCAGTTGTGGGCACTTTCTAGCAGATTAATTAATTAACGATTTTAAATATTTTATGTGAGAAACGAGTTCTCTCATTAATATAGGTATGTGTCAAAACCATTAGTAAACCGATTAATTAAATCTCACACGCAACCTAAACTCACAGATATGATTAGGTAATATGAGAAAGAGTCCTACATACAAATATATCAGACTATCTTTTATTAATAATGTGAATACATCATTATTAAAGTTGTGCAAGCAAATCAAGCAACATTATTTTAATTTATTACATAAGAATTAAACTACTAAAGTAACAAAAAGGAATGTAAAATCTTTAGGTAGGTCAAAACCGGATGTGTCGTTCCGGAACGTATTTCATCAAAATATGCCATTAATTTGATAACAAAGAACACCTACGTAAACAGCTGTTAATGAAAATCAAGCCTGGAGTCACAAGCAGTCGAAACCTAAATTTGAGGGCATATAATATGCAAGCTACCCATTTCAATTAATATGAAATGGTTGTCAATGAATGTTTGCCACAGTGTCAGAAGTGAAACAGAAGTGTTACGATCGGTTTCCAATATGGAAAGCCACGCGGCGTGGCGAGCGCGAGCGCGAGCGTAGCGTGTGACCGAGCCGGTCCGTCGGCGAGCGCGGACTGACGCGGCCGCCGCGATCCCACCGCCGGCTACCCGACTGGGTACCGTAGGCCACTGCCTAGGCGAAATGTGGCGAAACACTGCGATGTTGACGAATAGGCACTATCGAAACCGACTGCTTACGAGGGCTGCAGAACTGTGACTAACTAATTTTTCAAACCCCAGTCCACAGCACAGCCTAAGTAATGTATGTATGCAGGGTACGGTAAGACACGCCTCATACAAGCGATAAAAATAAATCCATATAACTATTAAATTTAACGTAAGTTTGTACGAAAAAGTTTTTTTTTTTAATGTTTCTGTATTAGCATTTTAGCTTTGATTATTTTGTAACAATTATTTTAGTACATAATTATCACAATCGCAGTGAAAATACTGTTAATTTTTGGTAGAAAATTGCAACAATAATTAATGAGTTATTGTATAACGCATTTTGTATTCAATTTCAGAACACATTAATACACCAGTTAGGTAATGTACTTTGTGACAGTTTATAGTAAGTACATACATAGTGCTTTTAATTTAAACAAATATTTTATAGCACATGTAAAAGATTGAAACAATATCAACAAGTGACAAAAAAAAAAAAAAAAACCCACGACTGCTTAACAGGACAAAATCTACATCAAAATCGGACCAGTAGTTTTAGGGGAAAAAATGGTAACATAGATTTGCACAAACAATGTTTGCTGCAGCGCCCCCTGGTGAGTTGTCATCGTAACACATTCCTCAGAACATGCATTAATCAAACTCGAACCCACAACTGAAAACTGCATCAAAATCGGACTAGTAGTTTTGGAGATACATGGATTTGCACAAACAAACATCCTCTCACCCCAAACGTACGTATTTACTGTCTCCGTTCCGTGGCCTCGTGAAAACAATAAATGCGTCTCTAATGTTCTGTATTCCATCGTCACCCTACCGTCGGTAACATTTGCATGACCGCGTTGAACGCAAAATACATTTCAAAATTTCGACATTGCTCATGTGCCTTCGATAGCTCAGTTGGTAGAGCGGTGGACTGTAGAGGACTATCACTGGTATCCATAGGTCGCTGGTTCAAATCCGGCTCGAAGGAATAATTTTTCGATTGTGCTAGTTTTTTTTTTATTATTGAAACTGACGTGGTTGTTATAAATATTTTGTTTGCGATTTGTCCAAAGAAAAAAATTAAGACTAGAAATGACGAGAGAATATCAAATGATAATTTATGTGTTTGTTTAATGTATGATTTGATTCTAATGAATAATACTACGCTTAACATTATTATGGCAGCCTAGTTAGGAGAAGACCCGCCTCTCAGGCCAGAGGGAGCGGTTTCGATCCCAGCCGACGGCACGCACCAATTTGTTCATTGTGTGAGCATATGTTCGTATTGTATGTCATCTGCTACATGACTGGAGCTCGGTGTATGGCGACCATAGAATAATAACTAAAGCACTGTGATGGCGACAGGCTCGCCCCTGTCACATTTGGGACTGAATATCGTTCGGCGGGTCCGCTTTAGCTTTTACAAGAATGCTTTCGTATGTCCGAATTCTGTCCAAATTTTTGTCTTGCTCTACAGGTCGCATTTCTTAAAATTTCTTGAAATTTTGTGAGATATAAAAAAATCCAAAAAGTAACTCGAAAAATGTATTCTGCATAATTATAGAACCTGCTCACAAAATTTTACGAGCGTCGGTTGAGGAATGCAACCTGCAGAGGGGGACAAACGTCTGATAATATTGATGTCTTTATCTAATAGGTTGTCACAACAAAGAATTTTAGTAAATAGAGATCTGTCAGGGGTTCTATTCCTAGAATTCGAGATATTTTCTGGTCTTTGTCTTTCTTGTTTGAAAAGTCTTAGGAGTGAAAGTGACCATCTCTCATCTCACGGGTCAAGATTAGCCCTCCAGGGGCCCTATTCGGAGATTTGAGTTTTCCATCTCACCTTTTTTTGGCCTTTTTGCTCTCGTTAGAAACATCATAGGTGTGAAAGTGACCAAGATAAAATCTCACCTCATGCGTAGGAATAGCCCCACAGTAGGGCTATTCTTAAGGAGTGAGATTAAATCTCACCATTTTTCGTCCTTGTTGCTCTCGTTTGAAACGTCATAGGAAAGTGACCAAGATAAAATCTCATCTCATCTCGCGCGTAGGAATAGCCTCACTGATCCTGCACGATTGGGGAGATTAAGTTTAGTTAGTATGTGGGTAAATTAAAAATCCTTACCGTCCTCCTCGTCGAAGAATGGGTCCGTGAAGATCCGCGGAGATCTCGACCCATCCTGGACTCCTCTTATAGACATTCTCACACCTCACATTTGATTTTAAGTCCAAAAACTAAAATTTTAAAATTAAAGTTTCGAACCGTTTGCGATGGTGATTTGTCAGGAATAAGTCGAGATTTGCAGTTGTTAAGCCTTTGTCATATCTTTCATGTGTATGTAGAATGAAGTAAATGTGTTGTGCAGTTTGTTTGTTACTCTTATATTGGACGAGATTGGTACAGGTCCCGTATTCTTGACGCGCGAGATGTTTTTTGGTCACTCTCACTCCTATGACGTTTGAAACTAGAGTGACAAAGACAAAAAATAACTCGACTTGTAAGAATAGCCTCCAGAGCCAGGCTAATCCAGAGCTAACGTACAGGAGAGTTAGAAACTCAGCAGTGGGGGATTACGGAATGATAGTGATTAAATAAATGTTTAGATAAGGCTATCGCTGTAGACAGGACCGTCTTTTACCTATTGGAGGCCCTGGTCATATTAGGACAATGTGGCCCCTATAAATTTGACAGAACACTATTTTGTTAGAATAGACAAACAAAGTAGATAAACATGCATGCTGAAGTCGGTAAGCCTAATTTTTGGGCGAGAGTAGAATAGCTTCGCGCATGTAAAAGCTAGTAAGTTGGTATTATAGTCAGTAATTTAGGTTCAATTTCTTAGAATTATATAAGTTTAAGTAATAAATATTGGTTATCGTTTAGTGATCTGACAGGAACCAGGGACTTTGTATTTGATCTGAGGGGGGGGCCCCTATCGATCACGGGGCCCTGGGCACTTGCCCAAAGTGCCCACTGGGAAAGAGGGGTCTGGCTGTAGATTACCAGATGTCAATCAGCAGCTGCCAGAATTTAGTTGGAAATACATTTTGAAGAAAAAAGGTACTAAGGTGATAAAATAAGATTTTTGTCATGTGCAGTATTAATGTCATCTCTGCAGATTTGTAGGATATAAGCATAGACGTAGAAGAAAAGATTATTCTGTGGATTAGAGGTTCACCCGTATAGTTCATCAGCTGTATTAGCTAGCTAAATGCATGTTTGTTCGTTTTTTGGCATAACACCAAATCTTGCAATTTATTTCATGTAATTGATAGCAAGTTCCTCTTTCTAGTGGCCCAAAACTTTGCAATATAAATTGAAAAAAGCAAGCAGCGTCACAGGAAGTGACTAGTTCGTAAAATATGTCTAGATAGTGTTCAGTTTTTGATCGAGTGGGTGTTTTATCGACGTTTGCGGAAATATTACCTTACGTTCAAGAAATTTGAGTCGCAATAAATAAGAGGCACAGACGTTGCACGATGCGATGTTAAATTATTGACGCGAGGAAGATAAGTAAGTAGTTGTTTCTTAAGTTTTCTTTTGTATCAAGAACATTGAATTAGGACTTTTCTTCGTCTGAGATCAGTATTAGGCCTACCATATGCACTTTTAACTGTGCGTACTTAACTGAGGCCTGTAGTGTGGTAACGAAACAATCGGTTCAGTTAAGTAGGTACGCGCAGGCCTTATCTTGTCGAAGTCCTCGCTGTCTTCCCCACACTTTTAACTGCGCAGGCCCGGCTTGAACACTAAACGCCCAACCACACGCATAAACAAGCCATAGAAATCGCGCAAGCCATGCCGTGCGTTGGCGCGGTGTACAGTTGTACCAACCACACGCTAGGATTTCCGTGTTCAAGCCTGGAGCGTATGGTAGGCCCTATAAGGGGCAATTGTCCTGATTAATATAATTCGAAATATGATAGAAAACCTTTACCTACTTAGCCTGCCGTATAGCACGTGCTCTCGTAACCGGTTTCACCTTGAAGGATACATCAAGGTCCCCCTCGATACAATGTTATCCTCACGTACCTATGCTTACGTAGGGTCAACTGGGGCAAATGCGTCTGTGGGGCATTTGCGTCTTTCGAGAATTACTGAAAAACCTTTCACAAATTAAGGTGCTTATTTTGTGAAGCGTTTTTCAGTACACCTACATATTTTTTTATTTTTAGTTGCAATACTCTGTACAAGATGGCGTTAATTGCTTAATTTATGAAGAGTTTGTCAGTAATTTCCGATAGACGCAATTGCCCCACAGACGCATTTGCCCCAGTTGACCCGATATTAAATAATAGATATATGCCCATAGATAAGTACTTAAGTCATATATTAGGTGCATAATGCACATACAACTATTGACATGAATCGAAGTTTGTAGAAAACGAAATAAAACAGAATTAGACACAGCAAAACCATTGGCATGTAAATGGAAAAATATTTTCACTTGCATTCTAATAAAGTTTCGCAACTCCTGGATAGAGATTAAAATAGAAGACTTTGACCTACAGCTGGTGCTGATAGGTAGATATGAACCAAGTCGTGAGCAGTAGACGTCTATTTACGACGCGACGCGACGCCGACGCCACGTGGACTCGCCAAGGTTAAACCAACCAACCTCGACTCCTACTCCGATACGAGTACTTACAGATGCAATATATGCAAAAACTAAAACGATCCAAAAAAACATTAGGGTTTCTGATCCTTCTAAACTAAATCATGATCTAATTTAATCATCAAACATCTCTTCCAAGTAACAACTCAATTTAAACAATGATCACCCTAACTAAGTAATATTATAAATGCAAAAGTGAGTTTGTTCCTTTGTTTGTTATGCTTTCACGCCGTAACTATGTAACCAATCATCATGAAACTCTGCATACACATTGTTAGGGGTACAGAAAAAGACAAACTTTTCATCTCGAAAAAAATAACGGGTTCTGTGACGCCACCGGTGAAACCGCGAGACTCAGCTAGACTTAGATAGATTACAATCTTGGATTTTGGCTTGGATTGGCTTAAAAACCTGGTATACTCGTACCTAGATGAGATTGCTGTTTGTTTTCTTCGTATAAAATGTGTGAATGAAGACGACAATGGATAGGTAAACTGCTAAACATATGGTGATTGAAACGGTACACAAATAATGGAAAATATTTAGTAAAGGATTCAACAAAATCACGAGCAATACTTCTACTGTATTTTATCCATTGACAATTGGAATTGCTTCAAAGTTGGTCTTGGCAAATAGGTAATTTAGGTCAGTGATAGGAAAAGGGTATTAGGAAACCGTTAGAGCGGGGACCGAGTGTCGACAAATTTAGATCAGGTTACCTTTTGGCCGGGTAGAGCAAAGGCCTGCTGACGACAGCTGATAGCAAGTGGATGTGTAAGATGGAGGATGCTAAATTGCATCAGCTCAGTCCTTCATTCTGTTCAAAATGACGGGGAACTTTATAAAAGCGGAATCGTATGTGAAGTAATGATTTTAAGGTGTGAACAAATTTTACTAAAGCTGATGGCTATGAATGAAGTATAGAAAATAACACCTTTATTACAACTCCCTACAGACCAATTTCTAGTAGCTCAAACTTTATGTTGGCAACCGTATAGCGGCGCGTGCGCAGCCACGCTGTTCCGCGAGTGACTCGGCTGTTTACGCCGGGAGATGTGCCAGCGCCTACTCATTATGACGACCAATGTCAAAGACCTGGGCGCCAGTCATTGTGCATGCCATCAAAACATTTACTTTGTTTTGGTCATCAATATCTTTTGAAGACTTGAAAGCCAACTGATCTACTGGCAGACGCGTGCTGGCATGAGGTTAGAATCTTTGAACAAAATACGGAAATCAATATGGACTCGCCAGGTGTCGAGATTATGATTTCTGATTTGTCATTTTTTATGGATTTTTTTTGGATACCTGTCTATCGGTCTTCAAAGATTCCTAATATACAGTGCAACTAATAAATTCGGAAGCGGATAGAAATCTCGCTTTTAAAAATTGAATAGGTAAGTACGTAAGGTAATTATAGAGATGCTGACATAAATATTAACAGAAATCTGATTCTAAATGGCGGAGAAGAACAAAAACTCTTTCAGATCATGAATACAGTATTCAATTCAGAGCAACAAACTGACGGTCCACATCACTAGTGTCGCCACCTGGCTTAACAACTGCAAATGTAAAATTATACCTCTAATAACTCATCGACCGTGACCCGCGCACCTGCTGCATCTAAATTCTGCTGGAACTTTCCAGGACGTGCACAAAATGGCGGCACCGACGCGGATCAACACTCAATTACACTCGGGTTACAACGCGATTTACTAAATATTTCCGTAAACGAAAAAGACAATGTTATTGTAGAGTGTTTGAGAGTAGACTGAGCTCGTAGCTGGCACGAAGCCGATCGCGGCGTGCTTTGTTCAGTACACTTTCAGTAGTTGTCGTCACGCACCATCCATTACCATGTCGCGAGATGCCACGGAAATGGCGGCTCGGCTCGCGACAATACATCGCTAAATGGCTAGGTAATGTAGGTGTCACTGCGCGCAAAATGTGCCTACTTATTGTTCCATTAGGTATTTATGACCTGTGCAACAGTCCGATGCAATTAACCGCTACAGAATCTAGATAAGCAGGAACGAAGTGCTGGCACATAAATCTTATTATTTATTTCATTTGAGAGGCACTCGCTAGTTGCTATCGAGGCAGGTCACAACCACATCGTGTTGCTCGTAAATTTCTCTGATTGACCGCTTGATTGGCAGATAAGATTAGAATAAATAGCCTTGAAGAACTAACAAACGCTTCACTGGCAAAGATCAAAGCGTCACACCTAACTCGTGAAAGATAACATTTGAAGTTTTGACTAATCTGGTGAATATTTGTATTCTAGAAGTAAATAGAATATTTGGCGAAGGAAGGAAGGTGAGTCAGTTTATTGACAAAGTTATATGTGAACGGAAAGGGGTAAATGATACATTGCCGGTTCGAGAAGGGCTAAAAATAGCGGTTGTTGGCGGAGATATTATTGGATGCGTAGGCTTCACGGAAGATCGTATTTTGACGGTAATGGCAGGCCAATGTCGGGTGCGGGCTTATTTTAAGAATCATTAGCCTCTATTCACGCTATGGTGAATTATTATTAGCAGTAGTAATAAGCTTTTTGTTTAAAATATTTTGCTAAACAAACTTTTAAGAAGATTATATCAGACTAATAACAATGATGCTGGTGATCATGTTAGAAGCAGAACCGTGAGCTGATCAAAATGAGCCCATACACGGCTTGTCCAATATTAATTATCAAGGAGTTCCTATGGCCACAATCTTATGCATTGCATTACAAGGATGACAAATTTGAGACCCATTGGACGTCAGGAAATGGTGCTAATTTAGTTTCCAAGATTAGACCCAAATACATTTAGCTCTAAGGTACTTAATACTACTAACTACCTAACACGGCAAATTAATGTAAGCTTGTAAAAATAACTTCAAAAATAAGATTTCAATTGATTGATTTGATTTTACAAAATTTGAATGGATCTGGTGGGCCCCCCTGAGATAGATTACTGCAATAAAGAGCTGAATTGGATTATCGTACTGGATCACGAGCTGAAGTAATAAGGATTTATTTCTGTTCAAGAGCAGTCTGTCGTAGTGGGCTCCTCACGTGTTTATCGTCGTTATGTAGGCAAGCCTCTGTGAGTAGATCTTGGGGAATATTAAATTAACAACTGCTACAAAATAAACTGGTTAGTGACCCCAATCTCTGTTCTATTTTCTTTATCTTCTTAATCTCTTCTCTACATACTTTAAAATGAAGTCACTTTCCACGTCAATCTGTATCTCTGTCTAAATATTCGATGGCTCGATAATAATATTGATGCGGTTTTCCCCAACAGTTAGATATTTTTTTAGAAACTATATAGATGCTGTGCGACAGCGGGGCGGGTAGCTAGTCTTTTTTTACGGATTTCAGGAGGAGGTTCTCAAGTTGTCGGAATCTTTGTAATGTGTTGTGGTTTGACATAATAAAAAACCGGCCAAGTGCGAGTCGGCCTCCCGCACCGAGAGTTCCGTACAAAAATGTACATGAGAAAAGGGGTAGTAAGCTTAAAATTATTAAATACATTTTTATTAAGTACATTTTTATGATGTAAGTAACTAAAATTTATGCTTTTCGCAAATTTATCTTTATCTGTGATTTAAGACGTTGCTTCGTACCAAATTTCAAGATTCTGAGTTCACGGGAAGTTCCCTATAGGTTATGATTCCCTTGCAAGTGACGAAAATTTGCATTATAAACGGCTGCTACTTTTGATTGCGTTGGCTTAGAAGTTTGTTTTTTTCACAGCTCCAAGGCATAGTAAACCTGAGTATTTTATATGTATTTATTTCACCTTGATACCTCCACGCGTTCCTGAGAAAAAGGGTCCTGAAAGACAGACGGACAACAAAGTGATCTTATAAGGGTTTCTTTCTTTTGAGGTAGGTAACCAAATAAAGAGGGTGAGTCCCTCTTTTTTTTATATATATATGTATATAGAATTTTGTTTGTTGGCGATCTCTTTCTCTCTTGTGACGTTTACATTTCGATGGAGACTTCTCTTTCCCATGCTTCGTCGATCTCTTACGAAGCAAAAAAAATTTAGGTCTGTGAGACAAACACACTGCTACAGACACCCGAAACACTTTACCCTTCTTTTGGTAAGTCGGGTAATGACTCAAACAGTCGGCTGACGTAAGCAGGGCGTCTGTCTCCTACCATTCGCATCGTAAACTGTGTTGACATGTCAGCTAACATACTCGTAGTAGGCCAAAACGCAATTCAGAAGTTGACATCGCGTGGCACCGGTTGGTAAGCCAAATATCTGAGCCAATATGACACAATCGTAAAGATAGTCAAAATAAATATCAGATAACGATAAGATAAGCGTCATCTGGATCAGGCATGGCAACTGTGACTTGTTTTAACTTGTTGCAATGAAGAACGAATAGCACAAGAGAGCGCTCTTCTCTCCTGATTTTAGGCCCGTAGGGCCTGTTGTTCCGGCGCTACGGCGCTACTCAGCCAGGAAATCTAAGCAAGAATAGTTTAATGTTGACATTATTTATAAAAGAATCGTCAAGTATTGCCGGTGATTTTACATTCATTCCATAAATCCATCCATCTATTCCAGCTCCTTTTTTCAGAAATGCACATAGTGGGAAGTGCACTAACTGAGAAATACTCATTTTGAACCCTGTGCACAGTTTGGAAAGCTAATATTTCGAACCTAGTCAAAGTTTATTTATAAAAGAATCGTGAAGTATTGCTGGTGATTTTACATTCATTCCATAAATCCATCCATCTATTCCAGCTCCTTTTTTCAGAAATGCACATTGTGGGAAGTGCACTAACTGAGAAATACTCATTTTGAACCCTGTGCACAGTTTGGAAAGCTAATATTTCGAACCTAGTCAAAGTGCCTTTTACTATCTCTCTCGCCTAAAACATCCTGTAGGTACATTACTTCTTTCCCTTCACTAAAATTTCCGCAAGGTGTAATTATTTCCACCGTGTACATGCAGAGGTTGACGCGCGAACGGGCGCACCTACTCGTACCTCCGTTGATGAAGGAGCCCGAACGATCCCAAAATTAGTAGAGTGAAGTCGTCATAACAGTATATAAAATTTACGTCAGTGCTAGCCTGCCTAATTTCAAGTCATGAAAAGGTAATACAGACGTGCAGAAATAGGTTGAGTTACTTTCCCTGATGTTACAGTGGGCATATGCGACATGTGAGTTTACATGTCGTCTTAGCGTGGTCATAGTTTGATGAACAAGGTTGTTGATCAACTAATCATGATCACGCTTCGTCATTCAAGTGCCTTGGAAATACCTAGTAACTGATAACAGGACGATGTTAAAAGGAGATAGTGGAACAAATATTTAGTGTTCTAAAAATACCAAATAAATACGAAGAAGTATAGATCATAATCAGTGTTATTTGATATTTTTTGTTCTTTCGCATATTATAGGGATAAACAGTGTAAGTACTTATTTCGTTATTATTCTGAGATATGGGTAGGAAATATGACATATTTATTGATTTATTTAGTTTGCGCCCTTGAAAACCGATGTTGTTATAGGTGCTTGTTTTCTTGATCTCGTTAGTCTCTTTTCGAATTTAAGTAAATTTAGTAATCAGGCCCACCCACTCGGGTCATACAAACTCACTTCGATGGAGTTATCTCCAGCCTGATTTCAGTCAGCAGGGTTTTATGGATGCAAAAGCAATCTAGATAGACTTTATCTTCGGGAAATCGTTTTCTTTTGAGGCTTCATTAGCGAGCAAAGCTCGGTTGCTGAATAATAAAAATATTGAAAAGTAGAAGAAGAGAGGCAAAATAATTCACAAAACTTTGTGAGATATTTTCTCGGAAACACGGAATTCAGCCTAATTACTTAGAAAGAGCCCTTGGAATTTTCCTCTTGGCAATCTATTTTATGATTATCTTGTCACTCTCCAATAGGCATTCCGTCATGGCGCTCTGAGAGGAATGCCTAATTAGGTAATTTTTCTAGCTTTATCTCGCTACAGAATAACTTTAGAATAAGGGTGCTGAATAAGCGGCAGTGACCCAAGAGAGGAGTCGATTTCTGAAAACGCTTCCTTGAATACCTTACGTAAATTAACTTACTAACGAAGCAAGCAAGTTCGTATAGGCAGTGGCTAGCCTTGGTGTCCTAGTTAGTAGGCCGCCCGAAGACCTCTGGCATGGCTTTACGATTGTTGTTATGGAACAAACAACTGGGGCTACGATTTATCGTGTTATTCGAGCTACGGTAAAATTGATTAGGGAGGTATGACCTAATATAGGCCTATAAATTAGATACAGGTAATTAAGATAGAAATGGGGAAGCTCCACCACATGGTAGGTGGGATAAATATGGCCCTGGAATAAATGACCTAAATATTATCCCGTGTTGTTACCGACAGTCCGCCAGGCGCCGGTCAGCTGTGCGTATCGATCCGACAACGCTACCGAATGAGGAAGCATGTTTAGTTTATTTCTGCCTAATATGGTAAGATTTCAAGTGCCCTTATTTGGAAGGCTATAAATATATTAACTAGGTATCCGCTTTAAACCAAGTTGCATTAGGTATCTCAAGAAAGCCCAAAGCTGGAATACAGATACAGACTTCAAGAAGAGATGATTTGAAGACGCTAGTCAAGAAGTAAATCCGAGGAATAAAGCCATCTAAGAACTGGGAAACCGGGAGCTTCTGCATTTGGTCGAATAATACTTACACCATTAACAAGGGAACCGCAGTGCTCAAAAACGTAATTGCGTTGAGTCATGCGAACTGGGATCGAAGGTGGTGAGACTGACACCAGCTGAGTGAAGTAGCTGACACCGCGTCTAGCGACACCGGACCCCGGTGTCTGGCTTCGCAGACACGCTCCATCAGTTGCTATTGTTTGCCTCAAAGCGACCGGAAAAAGTTCCATGACGCTACAATTGTGTTGGTGGAATGTTGAAGGCTTTTGTTTACTTTTGAGTTATATTGCTTTGGAGTATTCTTGAAGCCAAGGTGAAGCTTATTTGTGGTGGTATCATTTAAGTATCTAATTTCTTCAATGGTTGTGTAATTTGTGTATCCAGCTCCTGGTAACGGTTCAGAACCTACCTACTTAGAATTAATCATTAACACGAAACTTGTGTTCCTACCTAACTTCGTTTGTGTAGGTACGTAATAGGTCCTACGCATTTAAATAAAGATAACGTGCACGTATTTATACGTTAGTACCAAATTCTGTGTTTGTTCGTTTTTTTATAATTCATCGGCATTAACGTATAGGTGTACTTATATATGCAATTAAAAGTATACAATTTCTTATTGTAGTACATACTTAACCTAGGTACCTACTTACATAGAATTTTATAAACAATACTCGTTCCAACGCAGCACTTACCGATCCGTTTATTTAGATGTGGCGTGTCTCTTCCATCATCGTCTTCCTCCGCATTATTGTCGAAGGAGTATGGGTAGCTCTTGGTGGAGCCTACGAAGCCGCTCGCCATTCCGCCGGCGAGTCTCCGCGAGCGCGCGTCGTGTCGCCCTCGCCTTGTTCAACACACTGACTGGACTGGAACCACACGTACAGCGCTCGATAGCGACACTTCACGCGCACGTTTTTCGGAGACGAAATAGGCAAGTGTTTCGGAGGAAAAACGCTTTAATCTTTATCTATAGATATTTACACTGAGACGACATCAGATTGCAAGATAGATATTACTGAAGCGAACGGAAAACCCACATAGAATCTTCACATAAATCGATAGTTACGAAAGGCTTTGTTTACCGACGTCTTCGATCAGCTCTTCTGTAATGGCTAAACAAATTTAGATCGAATTGCTATGGAGGTAGCTCTTGATTATATACATTCGCTCTTTTTCTGACTATTAATATGATTCACGTTCCTTTGCTAATAATAAATATCAAAGAGTTTTCGCGAATGAGAAATAAATCTGATGTTCTTGATATGGGAGTGAGGAACAAAGAAAAACTGCGCTCACAATTCGTAAATAAGTTAATGAACTCTGCGCGCATTCTTTTTGCGTTATAAAATGGATGACGCACTTAAATATATTTTACTAGCTACCCGCCCCGGCATCGTACGGTACCTATCTGCCGAAAACCTTCCGAGAAAAAATATAGTGAAAATCGCATCAAAATCTGTTGCGTGGATTAGGAGTAAGCGGATACCTACAGACAGACAGACGCTGAATGCGACTTTTTTATATTATGTAATGTAACTAGACAGAAAAGAGTAGAGAAGATGCCTTTCTGCTTTGATAATAAATCATCATCATAGAATTTACGATTACCTTATGAGGTTTCTAGGCCGGTGTTTAAAAAACTTGTATTATCCGAGTAAGCCACTTGGGTCATACGAATTTTCCTAATGAGTGATGGGCTATCTACTTTAATCTCACTTATTCGAATCGATAAATCACTGCCCCTGATTTCAATAGGTATATACAAACGTATAGCTTATTAGATTTATTTCTAAAACCAATCATCAAGATAGGAGACAGAACTGACAATACACTAACGCCTTGCAAAATATTTTGACGAAATGCCCGAATCAGAACGCTTGTTAAAAAAATACCTACATTTCTTAGTGCCGCGAATTAGTTATGGACATCGATACTTTGTGGGTTCGATTCCTTCCTATAGGGCAAACATTTATGGTTCATTGGTTCTATGTCTGGGTGTTAAGGCCCCGTATAACCGCGACTCGAATTTCATTTTCTACCTGCGCATACGCGGATAGAACTGGCGAAACGCACGGACGACGGTGCGCGTACGTAGTGCAACAGCTATCTGGAGACCTACCACGATATCTTATGCTTACGTTTTGTTGTCGACGCTGCGCGACCGCTAATCGTATCGCCGCGCAATAAGGTCCACACTTATACTCACATTCATTCACAAGGAACGTTGCATACAGTACATGTGAAACAGACAGATAAATCTTTTGATTGATTTCATAATCAATAACCGTTCTTGCAGGATAGAGGATAAAATGGGCCATTCCCGAATTCCTCACTACTTACTCCAATGGGGATTTCGGGAATTATCGTCACTAATATTTTTCATTATTTTACTTCAACCTAATATAGAATATGAAATAGATTTAGACACAGTTATAAATGTAGCAGAATAGAAAGTAAATTACCAATAATCAATGTATACGCTGATGAGAGTTGGAAGAACTCGACTTTATGTCATCATAAATTATATAAATAAATAAATAAATGTATGTAGGAGATACAGATAAGAGTATAGATATGTACATATTATATAAAGCAAACTCACTCACTGCAGATAAGATTTGTAGGACCATCTGGGATTATCGAATTAACTATTTCAGGTGGGAGCTCGATGCTTACGCTACACAAGTATAATACATTGAGATATTATTATTATTAAGCCAAACTATCCGACTACGCAAAGGTGTGCTTCATAAGTATTTACGTCTAGCATCCCTTAGCAAAAAAAAAGCATCCCTTAGCAGGTACTTGTACTGAGTATTCCTATTATGTGCAAGCACAAGGAAGTTTTCTATAATCTGTTGTTTTGCATTTCCGCCAAATTTACAAAAGTAGGTGTACTTTACCAACAGAGCGCGTTTCATTATAAAAATCATCACCAAAAAAAATTTAAATTTTAGAAAATATATTTCTAATTAGGAAAACCATATGTTGTACGAAGTCGCGTACGTACACAAGCAAAGTACAGCTGCAGCGGGCCGCGGCGGCTTCTTTGACTTCACAACGACGTAGTAGCTTCTTTGACGGGGCCGGCGCGCGTTTGATACATAGAGATGTGTACTGTCTTTTTGCAATTTCTAGTACTCTAATATAAATTGGTTAAATGGGAACTTTTAATTCAATATGTAAAACGTAAACTTACTTATTATTATTATAAGCAACAATTGGTTCCACTGGCGTCATTTAACTTAAGTCTTGATTGCTTGACCTAAAATTATGTAAAAAGTTATTTTTTTGTTAAATGCGTGAGGTCTTAAGTCGTTGTAAATTTGAATCATTATAATTTAGTCCCAACAAAAAAGGTAACTAAAGACGAACGAAAGAAATTCAGATACAAATTTTACGTTGCAGTGTGTCTCTATCTAGTTTATTTTACACAACTTTGAACATGCCCTAAAATGAATGATCAACGTATTATTTTTTTGGCTTTATTTGAAAAATAACGATCGCACGATAAAAATGGTTAATAAAACTAAAGCTGTAGAAAGAATCAAATTTATAACAACTCAGTCCTGTTTTTTGTTGAAAACGATCCGATAAAAAAATATTTCCCATTAAATTCAAGATGGCGGCTACCGCACCGGCAGTCTTTGGTTGCCACTTTGAATGTAGACTAACAAGGATCACCCCTGAAGGTTAGATAAGCAAGCAATCAGAGCAATAACATTGCTGACGGATTATTTTCAAGGCTCATAAATGCTAGCCCGTCTGGGCTCGTAGGTCTATACATTACATTGGTCTATACATTAATTCTTCTGATATCAGTATTTGGTACCGTCATTTTTCGCTTCTCCGAACTAAAAAACATAGCTTGGGTAATAACAACGAGGTACATAACGTCATCATAATGTATCTGAAAGTGTAGCATATAAGGTACTGTCATACCGTATACTGTCGGCGGCGGCGCTCGACCTGCTCAACGCGAGGGCTCATGCTTTTGAAACAATCAATGTGGACTCTATTTATAGCGTGTTAAAGTGCAAAGTCATTTTAAAGTGCAAAGTCAGTATGAATATTTAAAATATTCATACTGGTAAAATGTAAAATAAAGTCACTATTTACAACGACCTACAATCTGCTATATTCAAGTTATTTATAATTTTCTATTATAATTAATATACGATGTATAATTATGTGATCAAATTATACGCCGGATCGTGCCACAGAGCGGCCGGGAACGACCTTTCACGTCGAGCGCTGCTCGACGACTAAATCGGATGTCGTAGTCAATTTCTTACCTAAGCAGCTTCATTTAATGTTGAAAATCGCATATCATATTTATGGTAAAATGGAATCGGTGCCTAGAATTAAATTTTCTTGCCGTTTCTATTGGTATTTAATCGTAAAAAGAACACAAATACGAAAAAGTTGCTCGGTTAAAATTTAGAGGACTAATCTGGCTATTTAATTATCGAAAAAAAAGGCGTTGTAATCGCTGAAAATTTGGAGAACTACGCGCAAACAGTTTTTTTTAGGAACATACTTTTTGTGATTTTTTTTTTCCAAAATGAGAATGATTTTCAAAATTGTTCTTCGGTTAAAATTTAGTTGGTTGTTTTTTCTACCAGCTGTATTTTTTTGCACCTGATCATCATAGTTCTTCATATCAAACTAGGTGCAAACATAATACTTGTTTTCCTTGATTTCGTGATCATACGGCGCCTTAATTAAGTTTCTATTTAAAAAATATAAATGTATGTAAATCATTCTCTGGCAGCCATTGTACAAGCTTTGCTTAGTACAATGGCTTAGCTTTACAATAGCTTTGGTCAGACGACCGTGTGTGCAAAAATGTCCCGAATACAATTTAATTTAATATCTAGTTCAGATTTTGCAATTTATCAGTCTGAAAATAAGGCATAATGTGCCACTAATTCATAGCACTCATTGCTATTGTAATAATGTAGGCGTAAATAATATGCTAACATTAATTTAATTAAACTGAATAGTAAATTATTGATGTAAGCTTTTTTCGTTTAGCTTTAGTAAGTAATAAGTTCAGGACATTGTCACACACGGATGCCAGACCCCAAACTAAGCAAAGTTTGTACTATGGCTGCCAGAGACTGAAATACATACAATACATATAATGTGTATTTTAAAATACCTTACTATTCATAAATTGATATTAAAACCCAGATATAGAACAAATACATATGTTCATCACATGAATGTTTGCCCCAGGTGGGCATCGAACCCACGCCCCCAAGCTCAAGGCAGGTTCAATATCAATTGAGCCATGAGGCAGTCAAAAAATGGCTCCATACAATTCACCTAGTTCATTTTATTTAAGTTTTTGAAGCCAAACAAAAACGAAAAGTTTGGTATGGGTGCTGCAGGCGTAGCATGTGCACAACGACAAAATTATTCTCCTCAATTTTATCCTGTGAGAATGTGACAAGGTGCGTAAATATACATCTGTCTCGATAAAAAGAGTCAACAACATTTTGTCACAGTGTGCATGCTAGGCCTGGTGGTAGACACCTTCTAAAGTGTGCTTTCTTAAAAATTTACCAAATAATAATGCAGATTTTCCTACAGTTAAACACTTGTTTCAAATGGTGTTATGGTTTTTGGAGTAACATAGTTATTGAATAACACAAAAGTGTGACTGCCTAAACAATAATTTATTAACAACGGCTTAGATACAAGCATTCACATGATTTCCTACACTAGCCCATTCACTTCTTGGCGGCGGGAGCCTGCTGTTCATCAATGGGGTCCAGTTTGGGCTCTTCGAACTTGAATGAGGGAAATGCAGTCATGTCCACACCGGACCCACCTCCGTACTGCTTCTCAAGCTTCTCCAGCTCTGATTTGAGCTCCTTTTCAATAGCTGGGCTCGGTTCAACCAGTTTGCCACCCCTGGAAGACAAATAGATAGTGAAGTCTTTCAATTGGTTTGAATAAATTTACCCATACATTTAACAGTAGAATTGAAATGTGTTTTCAATTTAGCATGGAACAATTTCATAATACTTTTAATTTCTTGTTCCAGAAGTGGAGTGAACAACTTGTTCATTGTTAAGCCAGTTGCTTTTTGTTTTACCTTGATTCCTTTTCTATCTTAAAAATCTTTAGATGTAAATAGTAATAGTAGTAGTTAATAATGTATAACTACTACTATTACTATTTCCATCCAATGATTGTAAAAGTTTGTAAGATTGTACAAAGATGTAAAAGAATTAAAATTATTAGAAAATAAAATAATTATGGTTGCTATTGCTATAATGTGGCAAAGCAAATTTAAAAGTAATGAAAATGAGTAAGTTACCTCATTATGTGATATGATATCGAGGTCATGAAGTATAAAGTAGTAACTGAATTTAGAATTATTAGGTATTGATGATTAGCATCTTTTTTGACTAAGATTTTGAATATATTTGTGTATTAACACCTTATAACATATAATTATAACTGAAGTTCAAAAAGCATTTTTCTTCATTTAATTAAAAACCATCACAATAAATAAATCCACGAATTTGCAAAAACATTATTAATACCTAATATAATAATAACATTCGGGACACTTAGACATTTGCCCAGATTTATTAAATAGTATTATCAGATAGTTCAGATTCTATCTAGTGCCGAAATATTTTTTTTTGATAGTAGTAGGTACTTACGTGCTCTTTGATTTGTACTCTCTGATTTTGTCAAGGAACAATTGCTGGATAGGGTCTGTGGCTTTCTGTGCAGCAGCCAAGTTTCTTGTGATCATAACAGAGGCACGGGCGGCCCTGAGACCGATGAGGGTGGAGGTCAGCATCTGAAAAATCGAAGAACTAACCTCAAAAACAGTTACATAACTGTAAACAAAAACTTGTAAGAATTCTACATTTTACGAAATAAGATATTTCAATGTGTAATTATGAGCAGAGTTTTGTTTTATTTTACAGTTAAAAGCAAGGAAATTTTACCTTTTTAATGTTTTTGCCTGTCTTCTCAAATTTGACAGTTTTGACAGTATTTTTATTTTTTCAAAATTTTGCTATTTGTCTATGACTGACCATAACCAAAACAAGACGCTCTCCAAACTACACGGTTTCGGATTCCCGTGGATAGACAATCGGATCCGGAATATTAGAGAGAAATATCAAAAGTAATGTGTTGTCTTTATCAAAGTCAAATCAATTATTTGATCACTGTCAAAGAGCCGCAAAAAATGGCTGAATGATTGAGTATGATGGACTTCGAAGCTAATTTTTGCAAAATAGAAGTAGTTTCTAAAGCTTAAATCAGATTTTTACTTTATGAATTTCGCAATTATTAAAGCAAACCATCGCTTTGGGCGATGATAATCTCGTTAGTTTCGCCCTAGAGCGCTGATAAGTGTTACGACGATAGTATCATGGAACGGGGTAAAATGCCTTCGTCGGGCCGTGGCGGCAAGAGCAAGGCTCCTCAGCATCCTCAGGATATCTTCGCACTTGGCTCCAAGTCCACTGTACCTGTCTCTAGAGACTCCGAAAAGAGGAACATCCATAAACCTTCTACCAGTGGTAAAAGTATTTGTCATTGTTGTAGTTTGTTTACATTCACATTGGGCTCTTTGGCAATGTCTTTCTGGATACATTTTTAGGTGTAGAACGTAAACGAGAGCCAGCCAGTTTCGGGAGCCAGCCGTCCAGCAAGCGAGCGAGGATCGGGTCCCCAGCTGAAGCAGTCGGAGGAACCTCTCTGGATGTGGAACCAGTTGATTTAGTTTCCAATGTATTGCAGGCGTTAGACACACTCAACTCTGACAAATTGGTAAAAACAACTTATCCAAGAATGTTTCTTAATAGCTTAAAGACTTAGAATAGTTCCTAGTGATCAAAAGCACCAGTTAATTCTTTACCAGGCGTAAGGTCGAACTAGCACCCACATTTAAAGCTTGGATTCATGGGCGTACCCAGGGGGGGGCAGGGGAGGGCAGCTGCCCCCCCTTGAAAATCTCGCAGGACATGTATGAACTCCCCTAATTACTAATTAAAGTGTAAACGAGTTATGCTCTAACTTTTAAATAAACCGCGCAGTAGACACTGACAAAATGCACGATGCAATAGGGAACTTGCATCAAAATTTTAATGACAAATTAGGTTAATGATTCACCTAAGAATATAGTAAAATGTACTACTGTGACAGGATTGTAAAATTTTATTTATTTAACTACCTATAAAACAGGATCATTTGCGGGTGTTTGCCCTACACACTACACTACATACATCTAATGACTCATGTAGGTGTGTTGTGTAGTGTGTATGACAAAACAGCCGCGGACGATCCGACCTAAAAAATCTGACTTGCCCCCTCCTACGCCAGAAGCTGGGTACGCCCATGCTTGGATTAGAACAGATTTATCAAAATCCATCTTACACTGAGACTATTTAGGTAGTCACAAGTGTACTTTAAATTCAAGATCTGCCATTAAAAGGCTATAGACAAACTGATGTGGTATGCTCTATGATTATCTATTGCAGTAGTCCTATTATTTCCTTACAGATCATTAATAAACTATGCATTTTATTTCCAGCTGGGTCTCCTAACTGGCTCCATCCGTCTACTTAAATCCCAACGCTCCAAGCCCGACCCAATCCTGTGCATGAGCCTCCTGTACCTCACAAAGATCCGGCCCAACATGTTTGCTCATGAGACCGTCACCAACAGTCTCTGCACACTGCTGAAGAGGGAGCAAGGAGCCGCATTCAAAAATAAAGGGAACCCACTTGTGTTTGTGCTAGCTTGTAATATGCTGTATGCAGGGCATAGAGAGAGTAATAACTGGCCGGATGTATTTATTAAGGTAAACAATTTTCTTAACCTTAAAGTTAGTTCAAGACACAGCAAAGAATTAGCATGCAGTGGCCACTCATGGCACACCACGAAACAATTGGACGATTGGTTTGGTCGCAATTGGTCGCGCGCAAATTATTCTAATAAACAAATTGGTTAGTTGTGTTAGACATTGGTGTTCTACAAATGCCGCTCAGCTTGCGGACTGTGTGTGGACACCTTTATACTTTAGGATAAATTTTCATAAAGACTCCACACTTTAGGGTTTAATTGTGGTGTGTTAAATTCTCATCCACACTTTTTTTTATGCCACTTCTGAAAATGCCTCCAACTGGAGTATAGCACACCCAAAAATATATTTTCATCTCTCCAGGTGTACATAGAAGATGCTCTGAATGAGCGCTGGTGGGTTGAGTGTACATGGTGCAAGTGCCTTGTTGAGAACATAGTCACTGCGTTCGGAACAAAGCAGCCTCCCTCGCATCTGATACCCACTGATAATACTTTAGGTAAGCTCTAACATACAAACTTTGGACTTGTAACCTGAGGGCCTACCAATCCTACCATGACATCTTAATGCCATGATTGTTACGTTTTGTTTTCGACGCTGCGCGACCATAGCCCTTATTATGTGGCGATACGACTTGGTCGCACAGCATCAAAAACAAAACGTAACAATCATGTCAATAAATGACGAGTACAGGAGCATTCCTAATACATTGTAATAAATTATTATGAGTGTGACTTTATGACAATAAACTATTCTATTCTTCTATTCTAGTAAGATGTAATGGCAGGCTCCCTGTACCTACTAGCTATTACCGGCGACTTTGTTCGCGTTTATTCTGAAAATAGTATCCAAAAACTTTCCTTATGATATACTGTAACTAATTATCAAATTACATCAAAACCCATTCAGCCGTTTAGCCGTTTAAAAACCTACAAACAGACAGACAGAGTTACTTTCTATTTTATAATACTAGTATGGATGATGTGATAATCCTATTCTACTAATATTATAAACGCTAAAGTTTGTAAGAATTGATGGATGGATGGATGTTTGTTACTCTTTCGTGCCAGAACGGCTGAACAGATCTGGATGAAATTTGACAGAGAGATAGATTATAGTCTAGAATAGCACATAGGATACTTTTTAACCGCGGGTGAAACCGCGGGGCGCAGCTAGTACATTATAAATTATAAGGTATCAACAAAGTTGGGATTTCACAACTTAGAAAATGATAGAGTTCAAGAAAACCATGTTTTGTCTTCTTAGGAACCATGTCACCGTCTGGCTCAGGGTCTCCACTAATGGGTAGCACTGAAGAAGACGTTGACAACTCCGAGTTGGAATACTCAGTATATCCAAGGTTAGTACAGTGACTTCTTCTTCTTTCTTCTTAGAAAAGAGATAGATAGATAGAAAAATTCTTTATTGTTCACACCACAGATAACAAAACAACAAGAGAAAAATAATGACAAGAATAATGACAAAGAGCTCAGAAAGAGACATCAACCTACCCTACATTGAGAGTGATTGAGCTGTTATTTGCCATGCTAGCTCAGTGCGTGTTGGTGGATGTCACAAGTTCTCAAATTATTAATTCTAGGATGTTTCGGTTTTCTCACGATGTTTCACCTTTACCGTAATTAATCAAGTTTAAAGGCACTTATAACAATAAACTTTTCAACAAGAGAAAAGTTCATTGGTGCACGGCCAGGATCGAACTCACGACCGCCGGATCGAAAGGCGCGATTCATCCGACTCGGCCAACACGGTACGCAGTACACACAGATAACACAGTAGTGAATAGTGAGTATTCACTAATAATATACTCAAATTCCTACTTAATTTGAAGCTTCTATTTTTTTAGTTATGATTTTTTGGAAGGGGAATTACTCACGTATACTATGCGAGACGCAGTCGCGCGCGCGCACTCGTCTTGAAAAAGACCGCCGCACGCGCTTTAAACTATAGAACTACTAGCTGTCACCCCGCGCCTTCGTTCGCGTTTATTTATATATATATGTATAGGTATGTGAGCTATCCTATCTCTCAAGTTGGATCGAACTGCACATGGTGTGCGAATTTTATTATAATCGGTTAAGTGGTTTAGGAGTTCATTGAGGACAAAGATTGTGACACGAGATTTATATATATTAAGATAGTCGGAATAATCGACTAAATCTTACGTGAGTAATTCCCGTTCTATAAAATCATAACGTCCTCTTTTTTGTATTTTTTTCATTCTAAATACATAGAGTGGAAGTGTGTAGTATGAAAAAAAATAATAAATAATAATCCTCCACTATCTTAAGCCCTTTCCTTTTTCCCTCTCCTCTTTTATGCCTATATTTCTCTTTCTACAATGCAAACTGTCTTTAGATACTCGAGTAGCTACGAAGCCGTGGAAGGTTTGGTGCTGGAAGCCATCAAGGATCAGATACAGAGACGTTCAGCAGCTCCCGATGCTATTGGCAAAGGTTTCTTGAAGCTTCTTTCTGCTACATGTGGATTCCCTGAGGTGAGTTAATTGTTAACCAACTTCCGAAAAAGAGGAGGTTCTTAATTTGACAATAGAAAAATATTTATTTGTAGCAAAAACATACAAAAACAAAAAAATTACACAATTATAAAAAAAGAACAAAGTTTTTGCCACAAACCGGTCCCAACTCAGCATAATGCCGGCTGCTGTAGACAATTCGATTGTATGGTTTTTTTTTTGTATGATGCACTGTTTCTGTGAATATTAAAGAAAATACTCTGCTAAGTTCCTAAAAGTTCTAAATAAGATCAAAACAAGACCTAAAATGCATAAATAATTCAGCAAGGTAAAAATGGTGTCACAATTATTTAATTTTTGTTTATTTATAAAACAACATTCAGAATTAATTAAATTTCCATTTTCTATCTCGTTAAATATTGCACATCGACTTTTGGAAAGAGACTCGGCTTCGTAGAGCGTTATCTCTTTCGTATGACAGTTTCGTTTAGTGTGTGACAGAGATAACGCTCTACGAAGGTGAAGTCTCTTTCCAAAGGTCGATGTGCAATATATATCGCCGAGTACTGTAGATGCATAAACGGCACCATGATCCAAAAAAAAAGAAGGTCCTAGCATTCAGAAAACACAATATCGTCAACGTCATCCATCTCTTTCGAACTATTTGTAAATGACTTATTCCGGTCTTGCATAAGCATCGGTTGACGTCACTACGTGTTTCTGAATGCTATACCTGGCGGAGTAAATTATTATACCATGTACGCCACGATCCGTCTTCACGGTCAATCTGAAGGAAATCGCGACGATCGATCGATCACTTCAAGTTTACCGCTCACACATGAAACGATTAGTCGTTACGATTGATTATTTACATTACCTACGTGTTTAAAATGGCAAGACATAGACGCGCTATTGTCGATTTCTCGTTACAAAAATCAAAATGGCACAGGTTTTTTTGCAATCTTCGATTTCGTCTGCGATCGCGTAAATCGTTACTTATCTCCACACTTCAGATCCGTCGTAACGATCAGTCTCAAGCGACGAATCGTATCGTATATCGCCGTAAATTTATTATTTCCTTGAACATGGTGGCCCATCACGGCCTGCCTATCGTCAACACGTAAACGAGAAAGATGTGTTACAACGCTATAATTACGTACGAGCGTTTGTATGTAAAGTATGCCGGTTTGGGCTCACTTAGTAAATGTATCTGTAGATCCGCATGATATCCGCGTCCCGTCTCGAAGCCTGGCTGAACTCGGGCAAGTTGTGGCGCGTGGGGCAGGAGCTCCTAGCCTACGTGTGCGTCAACTGCGATGCGTGCGGGCCCACGGCGGCGCGCGACCACGAGGTGCTGGCGCAGCTGGCGCGCATGAGACTCAAGACCAAGCCGCTGCAGGCTGCCTACCAGGCCTGTCTCAGGTAACAGTGGGCACACTACATGTCATCGTCTAACACGCACGCCCTACAGCCTAAATAGCTTTATGGATTTCGACATGTGAAGTGTTATTTGAATCGTCTTGATAGTGGAAGTGACTTTATGTCACAACAACAACATTTTATTGTATCTGGAATGTCAGACTAAATTTTGCTTTTCTTTTAATAAAGTTACTTCTTGGCTTACATGTTAATATTTGTCCTATCCACTGTATTATATAGCAGCCGTCTGTTTTCCTTGTAAAATAAAAATAAATAATTTTAAGGTACGTAAAAAGATGCTTCCAGCATGGGCTCTTTCTCGCCATCATTGGCAACCTTCAAGGCCATCTACAAGATTTCTTCCATGATGATTATAAAGCGCATCTCTGTTATTAGCGGCATCCGCTGCGGTAGACGCCTGCCAGCAAATCCCGTCTGTATTACTAAAAAGATGGATATCATACAGGGAGATGGTATCGGAGAGCCCGGCGCTACTCCGGTCCGTGGTGACGCACACGATTTACAACGAGCTGTCCAACGTGCGCTCCCCGAACAATATGGCGGTACTGGCGGCGCTGATACAGGCGCAACCGACTCTGGTGCCTGCCGCCATGGCTGACACTTACTTGGTAAGTACACACTAAAAGCTCACACTTGATGCAATTTTTTTTGTCCTGCTTAGCACAGCAATCTTTTCATCACATTTTTCTGTTAATTTTGCTGATTAGAGTCTAGCTTTAATGAGAGTCCATTGACCTCACTTACTATCAAACATATCGTCACGCCTTTCCTCCGAAGGGGCTGGCAGAGGTGTAACACAACACCCACACTTCGCCAGCGATATTCAGTGCCAAATGTGACAGGGGGCGAGCCTGTCGCCATACACTGGGCTCCAGTCATGTAGCAGATGACATACAATACGCACATAAATGTTTACAAAAATAAACAAATTGGCGTGTGCCGTCGGCTGGATTTGAACCCTCTGGGTTGAGAGGCCGGCCTTTCCCAACTAGGCTATCATCGCTTATTACTAACTATATGCTAATAAAATAATTTAAATCATTTCAATCATAATGCTGATTTATGACTATGATTATGGTTATTTGAAGAATAACTTCAGCTATTTCCTATTATGCTGTAGTCGATTCTATGGCTGACGTAAGCTCTGTTGCAATGTCTTCAGTTGTTTTGTAATTGCTGAAAACTTTAGACTGCAAAAAATTTGCTGGACCCGATGGCTTGTATTCTTACCTACTTAAGAACTGTGCCGATAGTTTGATGTGTCCTGTTAGTCTCCTTTTCAGCTGGTCAATGATCATGGAAAACCTTGACGATGTCTCCTATTCACAATAAATGCTCCAAGTGGGATATCACAAACTTTGTGTTTTGGCTAAGACATTCGAAAGGGTGATTCACGACCAAATTAACACTGCTTTCAGACATTACTTCACGCCTAAACAGCACGTTTTCCTTAAAGGGAGGTCCACAACATTTAAAATGGTCTCGTTCAATGATACGGTAACTGCCGCCATGAATGGTAAGGGGCAGGTTGACGCGATCTACACGGACTATAGGAAAGCTTTCGATCGCATCGATCATTCCATTCTTAGTGCGAAGTTAAATGCGGCTGGAATAATAGGTGATCTGAAATAATAGGTTAACGAACGATGTCAAACTGTAGTCCTGCATGGGTTCGCGTCCGCTTCTTTACCCATCCCTTCCGGTGTGCCCCAAGGATCAATTCTCGGTCCTCTGCTCTTTATCATCTTTATTAATGATCGGACATTGACTTACTGTTGTTTGCTGACGATATGAAAATTTATAGGGATCTTGATAACCTTCATAGATACTGCATGTTGACAAGCTTGATTTTATTAATATTATATTCTCAAATCCTATTACTTAACTTTCAGTAGATCTGCTAGGATTCACAGTTATGACTACAGAATTAATGGTTGGCTCCTAAGAGAACTGATTCTGTTCTTGATCTTGGTATCACACTCGACTCGAAGTTTCTTTTTGATAAACATATTAAAAGCATCTCAGTTAAAGCTATGAAAACTTAGGGATTAATTTTTAGGGTTACCAAGGCTTTTAAGGTTATTAAGACCCTGAAGATTCTGTATTGTTTATTAGTTGGAAGTAACTTGAGTATGCCTCCCAGGTCTGGAATCCATGCTGTTACAAATATATAATCCTCTTTGAAAAGCCTCAAAGAAAATTCTTACTGTTCATTAATTAATTAATTCCTTTTTTGTCGCATTGGACATTGCAGCGACAACTGAAACTTTAATTGTTTATATATTTGTTTCATGTCTTAATGTAAATATTTAATTTATTATATTATTGTCTGTTACTGTTCTATTATGTATTCGGTTTTTTGTTGTTGTAATGTTTTGTGCGACTAAATAAATTGTTTCTTTCTTTCTTTCTTTCTTTCTTTCTTTCTTTCTTTCTTTCTTTCTTAATTATAAAGCTAAAACATCCAACTTTAATTTTGAGTACAAGGGAAGTTGCAGGTACCATTATTTGTTGTCTCTTCATAAAAAAGAGAGGCTTCAGACCTCTCCTTTCTGTTTATGATTATATCAAAGAGAGTTGACTGTTCATCCCAGCTATAGCTTAAGAGAAGCTTAGTACCATGGTAGAAAGATACGGTCGCGCACAAGGACTCACGTTCTAGCGGCGACCGGTTAAGAATGCATAGATGCGCACACGCGCACCTCGCTCTGCGTCTGTTTGCAACTTCGTGGAAGATGCACCTTCATAGCATTTCGAACATGAGGTCCTCTACCTTCCCGTCGGTATGTCCAGGAGCTCCTCCTCCGCCCCGAGGAGTACCTGCGGCCGCTGCGCGCGCTCACCCGCGAGGTGGTGCGCGGCGCGCGCGAGCCGGGCGCCGCCGCCGCGCTCGCCCGCGCGCTCGCCGCGCCGCCGCCGCACGAGGCGCCCGCCGACCGCCGCGAGCGCGCCTTCCTCGCGCTCACCGACCTCATATGTGAGTACTGCGCGCGCTCACCCGCGCGGTGGTGCATCTCCTGCTGGACTGTACAGCTCGCTCCGTGCGCAGGTTGCTGCGCGCTGCTGGCGGGGTCGGGCGCGGCGCACGCGCGCGCGCCGGGCGAGGCGCGCGCGGCGCTGGCGGCGCTGGCCGGCATCCAGGGCGCCGCGCTCGGCTGGCTGCTGGAGACCGCGGTGCCGTGCTACCGCCCGCCCCGGCACGACTTCCTGCACGCGCTCAACAAGGTCAGCTTAAATTAAATGCTGCCGCTTGAATGATACCTCACCCGCGTACGGAACGAGAAGCGCGCGCTAAGCCCTGCCTCGCTCCATTTGACGCCATACCTTTGTGTCTCTTTACCGGGCAAGGACTCATTTAAGCCGCACCACCTAAAGTAAATTATACAGGGTTATAGGTAACTCACGAAAAACCTTTTAAAGGTTCATTGTACTCATCAATATGAAAATCATTTACTATGAAGCAAATCCTGTTATCGCGAAAAAAACTAAAAGTTCAATCACCTGAGACAAAATGTATGGAACAACTTTTTTTTTTGCGATTTCAGAGTTCGCCCTATAGTAAAAGTTGTTCATATTGATGAGTACAATGAACCCTTGAGAGGTTTTTGGCGAGGTACCTATAACCCTATATAGAAGAATGTCTTTTTATTTAATAAAAGTCTTGTGTTATTAATTAGGTGCTAAGAAATTACCAACTGTTATAATATTTTTTATAATCGAATGAAACTACGAGTAGATTGCGAAACTAGACTACCTGGTGCCAGGAGGCCTAGGCATCCGCAAAATTTTCAGTGTGTCTTTGCCTGCAAAGCTGGCAAAGAGCCTGCCCAGATGGGTCTTTACCCAAAGACCCCTCTTCCCAGCGTCAGTGGAATGAACCGCTCTATAGATTAGAATTCTAAAATCTTTTAAGTAACTCGAACTCCCCTGTAGAGCACGCCCGACTTTTGGCTGCTGCTCGCTGGGAATCCGGACTTTGGCTTCACGCACTACCATCGAGAAATATTTTTACCCTTTTGGACAACAATAGTTTTCGTTTGGCTGCATCCTTGCGTAAAGGAACGATATACCAGGTCCCTCACCGCTGCGTATGTGGAGATATGGCGGACCAGCTCGGCCACCACGGCCTATCGTGCGCTAGGAGCGCTGGCCGTGTCCCGAGACACGCCGACTTAAACGGTATTATCCGTCGGACGTTACTGCCGGCGTTCTATCAGTCCTGGAACCTGGTGGACTGATGCGAGACGACGGGATGACACTGATCCTTTGGAAGCTGGGACGGCCTTTAGTGTGGGATGCCCCTTGTGTTGACACACTAGCTCCGTCTCACCTCCCTGGGACCACAGTCAGAGCCGGCGCCGCCGCTGCCAAGGCCGAGAACCTCAAACTGCACCAATATTCGCGGCTAGACCGTGTCTACATGTTTGTGCCGTTTGCGGTAGATACTATAGGTCCGTGGGGCCCAGCGGCCCTATCTCTACCTGGCTAAACAGTTGGTGGAGGCGTCAGGTGTTCAGAATGCTGACATATATGTCAGCCAGAAATTGAGCATTGCCATCCAGCGTGGCACTGCTGCTAGCATTCTGGGCACCTTTCCTTCTGATAATGGCCTTTTTTAGATTAATTTAATTGAACTGTACAAGAATCTGCTTGATCGTTTCATTAAATAAAAATATTACGATTGCACTTTTCATAATTCTTTACAGTTAGAACACCGCGCGGGTCTCATGCCACCCTACGCGAAATAGTAGTATTCTATGTACTAGTAGAGTCTTTGTTTCTTAGACCACAAAGAAATCGTCACTTACCTACCGACATTTACCCTGGTTCCTTTATTGTCTTGTAAAATAACTTTTTACCATTTTTCTATATTAATTTTACAGATAATGTTCGTGGAGCCAATGGAAACGTACAGCAAAGTGGACAACTGGCCGCCCGAGTCTGAGCGCGCGCTCATATACAGGATGTGCTGCGAGGCGCCGCTGCCGCAGAACAACCTGCTCCGGGTCATCTTCATCGGACTCGCCAAGGTACGTACTGTCGAGGAAAACTTATTAGTCTAGTCGGGTTAGAAAACAAGAAAAATCTAAAACTTGAAAAACACCGACAAGCTAATAACACTCCCCACCAATTCACCTTTCAAAAACAAATCGAAATCTATTCATCTATGCGGAAACTACGATGTCACAGATAGACACAAAAACTTCGAAAAAAACGTCAAACTTAATTATAACACACGTCGTTTTTGCGCCGGGAGTTAAATAAAGGGACCTACACTAATTCCCGCCAGCATTTTATTGTTGTAACCGTTAAGGGGTGTTACTGGTTGTCTAAATTCAAAATGGCGACCAGATTCTGCCAGTGCGTTAGCTGCCATCTTGAATTTTATCGAGAAATCGTTGTCGCTCAATATCTCAGTTAATTTCTACTTTTCAACAAAAAAAAAGCGTGGACCTAAGTTGTGAATTTAATTCTCTACAACTTTAATCCTTGCTATTTTAATCGTGCGATCGACATTTTTCGAATTATTCGGAAAAAAATAGTTAAGTAATATTTTAGAATGATCTCGTTTATCATTAACTTTAGGACACAAGTAAAGCTAATGTAGTTGTAAAGAATCACATTTCCCACAATTTTGGATCGCAACGACTTTTTTCCAGAACTAGGTTTTTTTTAAATACTTGCGCAATACTTTATTTTATTTGGATGACCAAACAGCCTTCCTATACATGAACGTAAAGCACAGAAAAACAAACGCCTAGGTCATATACAGGTCATCGTTTATGGAACAGTGCTAGCGTGCAAATAAAGAACATAAAATACATGAGTAGTTAAGAGAGAAAAAAAAATACAAATACAAGCTTGAAAGAATATACCACAAACACAAAAATTTAATTATAATAATGTATCCTAATGAGCCGTAACGTCCCCAGGAGATCCCCATCTCCCCAGCAGAGGTATTCGAGCTGGTGGAACAAATAGTCCGTCGCGCGTGCGCACTGCCGGCCGAGGAGGCGCCGCTGCAGCTGGACAAGCTGGAGGTGGCCGACTACGTGTTCCAGCTGGGCCAGTTCAACCCGCCCGACAACATCACGCTGCCGCAGGGGTAAGACACGAGCGAATTGCGACCTTGCGGACTGGGGAATACAGTTCGAAATATGTCTAGTATGCTCTCACCGTGAGAACAAATCGGTGGGCCAGCCCGACTTTTTCCACGCGTTCAAAGAGATATTTAAGCTACCTACATTTAACAATGAATGGAGCCAAAGAAAAACGGAAAAAAGTTAACTAACTATCAAAAAGTCTAAGCCTAATATAATATAAAGCAGAATGTCATGTACTGTGAGACTTCATCATCACAGTCTTTTACGTCCCACTGCAGGGTTTGCGAACTACCCTACATAAAAGGTGATAGAGGCGTTACCACGCTGGCTCAATGCGGGTTGATGGATGAGACTTGACGAGACTCTTTGACGAGAAAATTGACAAGTGCAAATGCTGTAAATGCTCGTTTTTTAAAGCCAGCGTGTTTGTTGCAGGTACACGCCGCCGCCGCTGGCCATAACGTCTCTATACTGGCGCGGCTGGGTGATCCTCACGATGCTGGCAGCGCACAACCCGCTGCAGTTCGCGGAGCGCGCCGCCGCCACCTACCCCACGCTGCGCGCGCTCATCGAGACGTGCATCACCAAGTTAGTACCACAACGTCGCTCTACTCACCAGCAGGCCTAGCATACGTAACGCGACAACAGTATGTCGATTCGTTTTATTGAGACAGACGCAGCTAAACAGTCTCACATCCCTCACTTTATAAGAGTGTCATGCTTACAGTGGTTTTATATCTGAGTTGTCATTGCTATCGCTCCTTCATTACTCTCTGACAAACTGGGACAGGTTCAAATACATTTGGTATTAATACCTGTCTCAATTATGTTTATGAACTCATTTTGTAGTGCTGTTGTAAGCCACATTGTCCTACAATAGCAATTACAAAGACTTATTGCATTTGAGAAAACTTAAATTGACGTATTTTCATTAATGTCTTCCATTCGTTGCCACTTTGTTGCAATTTTTTTTATTGAACAAAAACTAACAAACAACTAAAAAATATATAAATGAAATGTTTTTCCTACCAGAGGTGGGACTAGCTTATTTGTCGCATCTAACTACGATTAATTAACTCACGCTACAGACTGATTCAATCTTAATGGCGGCTGTGCGCGTGCACCGCCAGTAAGACTTATCCGCGTCTTGCCTCTATGACGTCAGCGCATGTCTTCGTTTTCGCTAGTGCGCAGCGTTTCGTGCCTAACTGCACAGCCGCTCTTAAGTTTGAGTGGCCTGTGCCACTGGCGCTCTCGCTATCAATGGCCACCGTGGTCTCCGCAGCCGGCCCAGCCTGGAGTGGAGCGGCAGCTCGGCGGCCGAGGCGGAGCGCGCGGAGGCGGAGCGCGCCGCCATCCTGCAGCTGGAGACGCACCTGGCGGCCGCCAGCAACTCCAAGCTGCCCGTCACCGAGCACTCCTCGCGCCTGCTCAGCCAGGTCGGTACGCTGCGGCCTATGGGCCTACCCACAACTTTTTACACTGGTGCGGCAGAAGAAAATGTATTTTTTTTAGGTGTGGGTCAACTGTAAATGTAGTGGTTAAGTGCATAGTAGGAATTTAAAAAATATTGTTATGTATTCACTGATATTTCAGAAACATTTCACGTTCTGGCGGAAATAAAAGAATACCAGAACCCTTTCCTCCATCAGATGAATAAGCATCCCATGACGATTTCTTCTCGCTTCTTTCAGTTGACAACCCTGGAGCCTCTCGGGCCGGCCCGCAAGCCCCCCCAGTCAGTGGTGGAGTCTCTAACCGCCCTGAGCCAGCAGCTGCGGCTGGGCAAGCTGCTGTGCCGGCAGCCGGCGCTGCTGCTGTCGCTGGTGGAGCGGCACGGCACGCGCCGCGCCATGCCCTGGCTGCACCAGCTGCTGCGCCAGGACCAGCTCGAGCTCAGGTACGTGGAACAGCAGGAACAGCTCTGGTGCTGCTGCTGTCGCTGGTAGAGCGGCACGCGCCGCGCCTGGCATGTAAAATGGAACTGCTCTGCAGAGACTATATACTCTAGTAACTCGTCCATCGTGCTGTCAATACGTCTGACTGTTTGTTTGTTTGTTTAGCAGGGCGTTTTCCGCACTTGGCCACTTGATTGGGCCATTGTGCGTGAGGTCTATCTCTCTACCCTTCCCCTCACTCCAACCAGCCGAGGTGCTCCCAGAATGTTAGCAACCTTTTCGGGCTGCCGCAAGCCTCCGGGAGCGACGATGAGGATTTAAGAATCCGAGCCCGGTGATTTGCCACGCTCCTGCACTCCATAAAGACGTGCCGTGGCGTTTCTTCTACCTCCATGCATCCTCTGCACAGGGGGCTGTCTGATACACCCATATAAAATAGGTGTTTGTTTAGGGAGCAGTGACCAGTTATAGTCCCTATAACGTGACAAAGCTAAAAAACACAGTATCCTACTAATATTATAAACGCGAAAGTTTGTATGTATGGATGGATGGATGTTTGTTACTCTTTCACGCCAGAACGGCTGAACATATCTGGATGAAATTTGGCACAGAGATAGATTATAGTCTAGAATAGCACATAGGATACTTTTTAACCGCGGGTGAAACCGCGGGGTGCAGCTAGTAGTTTATAATTATATAGTAGATGAGGTTGCGTGCAAAATTTTTTGATGTCACCGGTACTGCATCTTTAGTTTGCCTGCAGCCCTCCTATTTTGTCATTTCTGTAAGGTGGGTCTCTTCAGATTTGTTACGCAACCATGTTTTTGTCCGGGCTTGGAGTATAGGCATTAGTGGTCCCGGTCCATACACTGTTACCTCTGATCCCCCTCAGGCCAGTTTATCTGCTGCGTCATTACCTGATGAGTTACTGTGCCCTTTTATCCATAGCAGAGTCACATTATTTGCGTTTGCAATGGATTGGAGTGCGTTGTGACATTCCAGGATAAGAACAGAGTTAATCTAATTGTGTTGTTTTGTAGAGCTTGCAGTACAGACGCACTGTCAGAAATAATCCTTATATCTCCAACATCTCTACAACATCTGTGCTGCTCTGGTGATGCCAACGCATTTTGCTTGGAAAAATGTGTTTAGTTTGTCTAAAGTGATCGATATTTTGATGTTTAAATCGTTTGAGAAGAGGCCAGCTCCGGTCCCGTTTGCAGTTTTGGAGCTGTCTGTTTATACCCTGACTTCTTTGATACCAGAACTATCTTTTACTCCTGCGTTAAGTCAGATATTGTATCTTTTATTGAAGATATGCTAACATCATTCTGTCCATGGGTGCCTGAAGGACTGGTATTGGTTATATGGTTTTAGAGCCCTCTACATGGATTCTGTGTGTGTTGTAACTATGTCCTGTTTCCATAGTCTATTTGTTTTTAGTCTTAGAGCGGCTGCTCTAGCCTCCTCCTGAATGACCAGATGTAGTGGTCTCAGGTTCAGGTCTTCAAGCGCCGCTGATGGAGTGGTTCATCATGCATCCAGTGGCTGCTACGCTCGATAAGCGTTGTAGGCTCTGGAGTTTTGCTTTCACGGTGGTCAGTTGTGTTCTGGGCCACCATACAACCGATCCGTAGGTTAGAGATGGTCTGACAACAGTCGTGTGCAGGCACAGTGTGATTTTCGGATTTAGATCCCATTTTTCACCAACGAGCCTTCTACACTGATAGAAAGATAGACACGCCTTTTTGCTTTTGTTTGTTTTTTATATGGCTCTCCCAATTCAATTTGTTGTCAAGGATTACGCCCACATATATTTGGCTTCTATTGATAGGTTGAGTTTGGTGTTGAATAGTTTTGGTAATTGTAGTTCTGGTAGCTTCTTTGGTTGGTGAAAAGGATGAGTTCTGTCGTCGACTTCAGACGTCTGACTGACCCCAGACTCTAAAGGTGGGTCAGCACAGAACAAAAAGTGCGTGGCAGTCACGCGTGGCCTTTACAGGTCGCAAATTTCCCACCCGATAATTTTGTACCGATTTGTAAGTTTGAACAATACGTGCGCAGTGGCCGCGCGCGGCTGTTCAATAATTGCGCGGCTTGAACTATTCGCTGTGTTAAGACACACCTTACCGTAGCTCGTCCGTTCCAGCGTGCTCCCGGTGCAGTGCCTGTGCGAGTTCCTGTCGGCGGGCGCGGGCGCGGGCGCGGGCGAGGGCAAGGCGGGCGAGCTGTGCCTGCACCTGCGCCGCACGCTGCACGACACGGAGGAGGGCGCGCGCGCGCTGCTGCACTACTACCTCACGCGCCTCGCGCACCACCACGCGCACACGCGCGCCTCGGCCGGCAGGGTAACTACACACACACAACATTCAACACAACACATACTACGTACGACTACCACTTACAAGACATGGGGGAGAAACATAAAACAAAAAAAAATTACATTAGTTTGAGTCTGATAAAAAAATCAAATACTCGGCTGTACATCTATCTACACAGTTGGGTTTTTTAAGACGGTTACTACGATACCGTAACTGTCGAAATCCATCCAGCCGTTTGAAAGATACGACATAATAAAGAAATTTACAAACACAAACATATACAAGACACGCACGAAAAACATAACATAAAACATTGGCGGTCGGGTATTATAAACATGTATAAAAACATGTTCAAAATTAAGTACAGAGAGACATTAACTTATAAAATATCTATAGAAACAAGTTCAAATTAATCATTATTATCATTATCCTCAAGCTAAGCAAATGTCCTACATATGGTGACATTAGACACAATCCCATGCACTTCTGAGATAAACTTTTGATTGAAACTTTCTAGACTGCATGGTTTTAAGTGGTTATTTGTAGATGTGTTACTTCTTTTTGGAATAGTAAAACGGTTTGTTTGTTTCAGGGGTTGAAGCTAGTGTTACAGTCTGAAGACGCGACTGAAATGGACTACAACGCTGACGTCAGCCCTCAGTGAGTACACTTTTTAACTTTTACGACATCACTAGTCACGTAGAAATAAAAGTACCTACCCTTTGAAATTAACTTGAATTTTATTGGTTTGTGAGAAATGACCAACCTGCTAGTTTTAGTTCGGACTAAATCAACCTAGGTGGCGCTTTTCATAATGCTGTTCAAATCTCTTTTTTTTTAATTCAAACAATAATGGCTCATACACTTCTGTCAGAATACTCCAATGCAAAACAATAATTTATTATCTGTGCCTTTAAAATGTTGGAAGAAATATAAAGAAGGCAAATCGGCATATATTTGGTAAAGTACAGATACGTGTGTGTCTAGTCGATGTATTGATTAGATTCTAACGAATCCATCTTTAATTAGTTCAGCTATTTTGCCATCGATGGCGCCGATCTCATTTTACCTTCCAATACGATTTACGATTTTCAACTATAAATGAAGTGACATAAGTAAACGTGTGTGTGCGTGACGTCACCTACCGGTCGCAACGGAAGACCAGCGCTGGTTGGACACAACCAGCACCATGCTGAGTTGCGGCCGGTTTGTGACAAAAAGTTTCCACCTTTTCTTAGTTAAGTTTTTGTCTGTATTCTGTGTGTTTTTTGCCACAAATAAATTATTGTCTATTGGTAAAAAATCGTGCTATGATAGTGCCCAAATCCCTCAGACAAACATTAAAAAATGATACGATATGTGCAGGGAGTGGCTAGACTTGCTGTGGGACCTGCGCCACTGGAACGCAGTCCGGTCGGAAGCCGTGGCGCGCATCCGCGCCGCGTGCCTCGTGGAGTGCGTGCCCAGCCACGTGGCCGCCTACCTGCGCTTCCTGGCGCGGGTGGTGCGCGACGAGCCGCACCGGGACCACACCGACATCGTGCTGGTGAGTAGTCTAGTGCGTGCCCAGCCACGTGGCCGCCTACCTGCGCTTCCTGGCGCGGGTGGTGCGCGACGAGCCGCACCGGGACCACACCGACATCGTGCTGGTGAGTAGTCTAGTGCGTGCCCAGCCACGTGGCCGCCTACCTGCGCTTCCTGGCGCGGGTGGTGCGCGACGAGCCGCACCGGGACCACACCGACATCGTGCTGGTGAGTAGTCTAGTGCGTGCCCAGCCACGTGGCCGCCTACCTGCGCTTCCTGGCGCGGGTGGTGCGCGACGAGCCGCACCGGGACCACACCGACATCGTGCTGGTGAGTAGTCTAGTGCGTGCCCAGCCACGTGGCCGCCTACCTGCGCTTCCTGGCGCGGGTGGTGCGCGACGAGCCGCACCGGGACCACACCGACATCGTGCTGGTGAGTAGTCTAGTGCGTGCCCAGCCACGTGGCCGCCTACCTGCGCTTCCTGGCGCGGGTGGTGCGCGACGAGCCGCACCGGGACCACACCGACATCGTGCTGGTGAGTAGTCTAGTGCGTGCCCAGCCACGTGGCCGCCTACCTGCGCTTCCTGGCGCGGGTGGTGCGCGACGAGCCGCACCGGGACCACACCGACATCGTGCTGGTGAGTAGTCTAGTGCGTGCCCAGCCACGTGGCCGCCTACCTGCGCTTCCTGGCGCGGGTGGTGCGCGACGAGCCGCACCGGGACCACACCGACATCGTGCTGGTGAGTAGTCTAGTGCGTGCCCAGCCACGTGGCCGCCTACCTGCGCTTCCTGGCGCGGGTGGTGCGCGACGAGCCGCACCGGGACCACACCGACATCGTGCTGGTGAGTAGTCTAGTGCGTGCCCAGCCACGTGGCCGCCTACCTGCGCTTCCTGGCGCGGGTGGTGCGCGACGAGCCGCACCGGGACCACACCGACATCGTGCTGGTGAGTAGTCTAGTGCGTGCCCAGCCACGTGGCCGCCTACCTGCGCTTCCTGGCGCGGGTGGTGCGCGACGAGCCGCACCGGGACCACACCGACATCGTGCTGGTGAGTAGTCTAGTGCGTGCCCAGCCACGTGGCCGCCTACCTGCGCTTCCTGGCGCGGGTGGTGCGCGACGAGCCGCACCGGGACCACACCGACATCGTGCTGGTGAGTAGTCTAGTGCGTGCCCAGCCACGTGGCCGCCTACCTGCGCTTCCTGGCGCGGGTGGTGCGCGACGAGCCGCACCGGGACCACACCGACATCGTGCTGGTGAGTAGTCTAGTGCGTGCCCAGCCACGTGGCCGCCTACCTGCGCTTCCTGGCGCGGGTGGTGCGCGACGAGCCGCACCGGGACCACACCGACATCGTGCTGGTGAGTAGTCTAGTGCGTGCCCAGCCACGTGGCCGCCTACCTGCGCTTCCTGGCGCGGGTGGTGCGCGACGAGCCGCACCGGGACCACACCGACATCGTGCTGGTGAGTAGTCTAGTGCGTGCCCAGCCACGTGGCCGCCTACCTGCGCTTCCTGGCGCGGGTGGTGCGCGACGAGCCGCACCGGGACCACACCGACATCGTGCTGGTGAGTAGTCTAGTGCGTGCCCAGCCACGTGGCCGCCTACCTGCGCTTCCTGGCGCGGGTGGTGCGCGACGAGCCGCACCGGGACCACACCGACATCGTGCTGGTGAGTAGTCTAGTGCGTGCCCAGCCACGTGGCCGCCTACCTGCGCTTCCTGGCGCGGGTGGTGCGCGACGAGCCGCACCGGGACCACACCGACATCGTGCTGGTGAGTAGTCTAGTGCGTGCCCAGCCACGTGGCCGCCTACCTGCGCTTCCTGGCGCGGGTGGTGCGCGACGAGCCGCACCGGGACCACACCGACATCGTGCTGGTGAGTAGTCTAGTGCGTGCCCAGCCACGTGGCCGCCTACCTGCGCTTCCTGGCGCGGGTGGTGCGCGACGAGCCGCACCGGGACCACACCGACATCGTGCTGGTGAGTAGTCTAGTGCGTGCCCAGCCACGTGGCCGCCTACCTGCGCTTCCTGGCGCGGGTGGTGCGCGACGAGCCGCACCGGGACCACACCGACATCGTGCTGGTGAGTAGTCTAGTGCGTGCCCAGCCACGTGGCCGCCTACCTGCGCTTCCTGGCGCGGGTGGTGCGCGACGAGCCGCACCGGGACCACACCGACATCGTGCTGGTGAGTAGTCTAGTGCGTGCCCAGCCACGTGGCCGCCTACCTGCGCTTCCTGGCGCGGGTGGTGCGCGACGAGCCGCACCGGGACCACACCGACATCGTGCTGGTGAGTAGTCTAGTGCGTGCCCAGCCACGTGGCCGCCTACCTGCGCTTCCTGGCGCGGGTGGTGCGCGACGAGCCGCACCGGGACCACACCGACATCGTGCTGGTGAGTAGTCTAGTGCGTGCCCAGCCACGTGGCCGCCTACCTGCGCTTCCTGGCGCGGGTGGTGCGCGACGAGCCGCACCGGGACCACACCGACATCGTGCTGGTGAGTAGTCTAGTGCGTGCCCAGCCACGTGGCCGCCTACCTGCGCTTCCTGGCGCGGGTGGTGCGCGACGAGCCGCACCGGGACCACACCGACATCGTGCTGGTGAGTAGTCTAGTGCGTGCCCAGCCACGTGGCCGCCTACCTGCGCTTCCTGGCGCGGGTGGTGCGCGACGAGCCGCACCGGGACCACACCGACATCGTGCTGGTGAGTAGTCTAGTGCGTGCCCAGCCACGTGGCCGCCTACCTGCGCTTCCTGGCGCGGGTGGTGCGCGACGAGCCGCACCGGGACCACACCGACATCGTGCTGGTGAGTAGTCTAGTGCGTGCCCAGCCACGTGGCCGCCTACCTGCGCTTCCTGGCGCGGGTGGTGCGCGACGAGCCGCACCGGGACCACACCGACATCGTGCTGGTGAGTAGTCTAGTGCGTGCCCAGCCACGTGGCCGCCTACCTGCGCTTCCTGGCGCGGGTGGTGCGCGACGAGCCGCACCGGGACCACACCGACATCGTGCTGGTGAGTAGTCTAGTGCGTGCCCAGCCACGTGGCCGCCTACCTGCGCTTCCTGGCGCGGGTGGTGCGCGACGAGCCGCACCGGGACCACACCGACATCGTGCTGGTGAGTAGTCTAGTGCGTGCCCAGCCACGTGGCCGCCTACCTGCGCTTCCTGGCGCGGGTGGTGCGCGACGAGCCGCACCGGGACCACACCGACATCGTGCTGGTGAGTAGTCTAGTGCGTGCCCAGCCACGTGGCCGCCTACCTGCGCTTCCTGGCGCGGGTGGTGCGCGACGAGCCGCACCGGGACCACACCGACATCGTGCTGGTGAGTAGTCTAGTGCGTGCCCAGCCACGTGGCCGCCTACCTGCGCTTCCTGGCGCGGGTGGTGCGCGACGAGCCGCACCGGGACCACACCGACATCGTGCTGGTGAGTAGTCTAGTGCGTGCCCAGCCACGTGGCCGCCTACCTGCGCTTCCTGGCGCGGGTGGTGCGCGACGAGCCGCACCGGGACCACACCGACATCGTGCTGGTGAGTAGTCTAGTGCGTGCCCAGCCACGTGGCCGCCTACCTGCGCTTCCTGGCGCGGGTGGTGCGCGACGAGCCGCACCGGGACCACACCGACATCGTGCTGGTGAGTAGTCTAGTGCGTGCCCAGCCACGTGGCCGCCTACCTGCGCTTCCTGGCGCGGGTGGTGCGCGACGAGCCGCACCGGGACCACACCGACATCGTGCTGGTGAGTAGTCTAGTGCGTGCCCAGCCACGTGGCCGCCTACCTGCGCTTCCTGGCGCGGGTGGTGCGCGACGAGCCGCACCGGGACCACACCGACATCGTGCTGGTGAGTAGTCTAGTGCGTGCCCAGCCACGTGGCCGCCTACCTGCGCTTCCTGGCGCGGGTGGTGCGCGACGAGCCGCACCGGGACCACACCGACATCGTGCTGGTGAGTAGTCTAGTGCGTGCCCAGCCACGTGGCCGCCTACCTGCGCTTCCTGGCGCGGGTGGTGCGCGACGAGCCGCACCGGGACCACACCGACATCGTGCTGGTGAGTAGTCTAGTGCGTGCCCAGCCACGTGGCCGCCTACCTGCGCTTCCTGGCGCGGGTGGTGCGCGACGAGCCGCACCGGGACCACACCGACATCGTGCTGGTGAGTAGTCTAGTGCGTGCCCAGCCACGTGGCCGCCTACCTGCGCTTCCTGGCGCGGGTGGTGCGCGACGAGCCGCACCGGGACCACACCGACATCGTGCTGGTGAGTAGTCTAGTGCGTGCCCAGCCACGTGGCCGCCTACCTGCGCTTCCTGGCGCGGGTGGTGCGCGACGAGCCGCACCGGGACCACACCGACATCGTGCTGGTGAGTAGTCTAGTGCGTGCCCAGCCACGTGGCCGCCTACCTGCGCTTCCTGGCGCGGGTGGTGCGCGACGAGCCGCACCGGGACCACACCGACATCGTGCTGGTGAGTAGTCTAGTGCGTGCCCAGCCACGTGGCCGCCTACCTGCGCTTCCTGGCGCGGGTGGTGCGCGACGAGCCGCACCGGGACCACACCGACATCGTGCTGGTGAGTAGTCTAGTGCGTGCCCAGCCACGTGGCCGCCTACCTGCGCTTCCTGGCGCGGGTGGTGCGCGACGAGCCGCACCGGGACCACACCGACATCGTGCTGGTGAGTAGTCTAGTGCGTGCCCAGCCACGTGGCCGCCTACCTGCGCTTCCTGGCGCGGGTGGTGCGCGACGAGCCGCACCGGGACCACACCGACATCGTGCTGGTGAGTAGTCTAGTGCGTGCCCAGCCACGTGGCCGCCTACCTGCGCTTCCTGGCGCGGGTGGTGCGCGACGAGCCGCACCGGGACCACACCGACATCGTGCTGGTGAGTAGTCTAGTGCGTGCCCAGCCACGTGGCCGCCTACCTGCGCTTCCTGGCGCGGGTGGTGCGCGACGAGCCGCACCGGGACCACACCGACATCGTGCTGGTGAGTAGTCTAGTGCGTGCCCAGCCACGTGGCCGCCTACCTGCGCTTCCTGGCGCGGGTGGTGCGCGACGAGCCGCACCGGGACCACACCGACATCGTGCTGGTGAGTAGTCTAGTGCGTGCCCAGCCACGTGGCCGCCTACCTGCGCTTCCTGGCGCGGGTGGTGCGCGACGAGCCGCACCGGGACCACACCGACATCGTGCTGGTGAGTAGTCTAGTGCGTGCCCAGCCACGTGGCCGCCTACCTGCGCTTCCTGGCGCGGGTGGTGCGCGACGAGCCGCACCGGGACCACACCGACATCGTGCTGGTGAGTAGTCTAGTGCGTGCCCAGCCACGTGGCCGCCTACCTGCGCTTCCTGGCGCGGGTGGTGCGCGACGAGCCGCACCGGGACCACACCGACATCGTGCTGGTGAGTAGTCTAGTGCGTGCCCAGCCACGTGGCCGCCTACCTGCGCTTCCTGGCGCGGGTGGTGCGCGACGAGCCGCACCGGGACCACACCGACATCGTGCTGGTGAGTAGTCTAGTGCGTGCCCAGCCACGTGGCCGCCTACCTGCGCTTCCTGGCGCGGGTGGTGCGCGACGAGCCGCACCGGGACCACACCGACATCGTGCTGGTGAGTAGTCTAGTGCGTGCCCAGCCACGTGGCCGCCTACCTGCGCTTCCTGGCGCGGGTGGTGCGCGACGAGCCGCACCGGGACCACACCGACATCGTGCTGGTTAGTAGTCTAGTGCGTGCCCAGCCACGTGGCCGCCTACCTGCGCTTCCTGGCGCGGGTGGTGCGCGACGAGCCGCACCGGGACCACACCGACATCGTGCTGGTGAGTAGTCTAGTGCGCGACGACTCGCTCGACCACACTTACATCGTGGATGTTTATTCGTAACTTTTGGTATATTTAAATAGTAAAATATTAAAACTCACAATCAAAAGTTTAAGTGAAATATATTCTATTAACGATACTGATTGCGTGATAACAATATGAGCGCTACAAAAATTTACCCTGTATAATTTTTGTTTGTTATATTTTTCTCAGGACCTAAGCCAAGTCCTGATGGAGCGCACGAGCGTGATGAGCCACGTGCTGGGCACCGGCGAGCTGGGCCGCGAGCCCTCCGCGCCCCACCACCGTGCGCTGCACGACCTCACGCACATATTCTACTCGCACCTGCAGAAGGTACCCTCGCTCTACATGACACATTTACAGGAAGTATAGTCGACGAGCCCTCCGCGTCCCACCACCGTGCACTGCACTACCTCACTTAGGTACATATTCTCGCACCTGCAGAAGGTACTGGTGGAAGCTACAGGTCTGGGAAAATAGTGTAGACGCCAAAGATCTTTTTGTTGGTCAGAAAAAAATAATCCGTATCCTTGCAAATATTAAAATACCAAACGTCGATACACCAAATTTTCACAGACCCTATTTTAAAAAACTTAAAATACGAATTTTTAATAAACTAAAAATACTTAAAATAACGACAACATCAATATTTATTTTAGAAAACTGTAAATTTGTACGCAAATATCCCCTATTTTTTCCAAAACTTGCTGATCAGCGACAATATCAATTAAGGTCTAACTGCAAACATAAATTAATTCTACCAACCTCCAGATTAAAAATGCATGGTTCCGGCCCAAACTTAACGGCTACTAAAATGTATAATAAATTACCTATACAGTTAAAAAACATCAAGAGATGAGGTCAAATTTATTAAAACGTTAAAAGATATATTGATCAAAAAATGTATTTATACTCTAGACGAATTCTTAACTGACAAAAATATGTACTTAATAGAATAAATCCAGTCCGAACAATGTTGCCATACCCTATCAGGGTCATTATGTGATACAATTTTATGTAATTTATTACCTTTAAGAACTGCATGTACCATAATGGAAGCAATAAATTATTGAGTATTGAGTACCCGCGCTCTACATGGCACATCTACAGGAGGTATAGTCTAAGAGCGCGATGGGGCTCGGGCTGCTTGCCGCTAGTGTCAGTTGGCTATAGCTAGTCCATGATCCAAAAAAAAAAACAACATTCAGCAAACACATAATCCGTCTCCTTAGAACTTGTTCTAATGACTTATTTCGGTCTTGCTTAAGCATCGATTGACGTCACTACGTGTTTCTAAATACTATAGCCTATAGCATAATAAAATATAAATGCTAATTCCTAGCAGAGTATATTATTATACCATAAGCTAGTCCATGCGCCACATCATTTTCATTCGCTCTGGCAGCCAGTGATGACAACTGACCGATAGACACAATGATATTTTTTCTAGGACCAAGTTTTGGTGAACGTACTTTAGATGACGTTGTAATAAACGAACAAACAAAATCGCGCACCTGCAGAAGTTATAGATCAACCGCTCGCCGCTAGACGTCGCTGTAATAAATAACAACTGAAATCACGCACAAATAAAAACCCAGGTTTAGAACAGATATATTTACATATTCAGAATTAAAACATCCGGCCGATTGAAAATCGAATCTATGACCTGTAAATAAGGCAGTTACGCTGCCGACTAGGCTGAGTCAATTGTCAAAATACGCAGATTTTTTTTAAAAGTACCTCTTATTTTTCCTTTTCAGTTGTTCTCGGAAGGCCCAGGCGAGGAGCCCACGGTGGCGTGGGGCGTGGGCGAACGTGTATCCCTCCTGTGGCCGAGCGGCCGCCGCGCAGTTTTGCACACTATAGTTGCGCACGCGCATCTCAAGCTGCTGTGTCTAGGACCATCTATGTGTAAGTAGTTAACAAACACATATTTTTTCACAGACACGTCTTGAAAATGTCGATGGTCGCCAGCACTTAATTGTCTGTCCGAAACTTACAAAACATACCGAATGCCAGTTCATTTTTAGTTCGTTATCTTATTTTCTACAACATACCGTCTCTCAGGCCAGGCCAGCGCCTGTTGTTATCATGCTTGAAGTTAGGGCCGATTTGAGAAAAATAAAAACAGTATTTTCTTTATAGTTTTTTTAATATGGTTTTGTATACATTTTTTTTTGCCGCAAATAAAATACTACCCACGTCAACGTCAAGCTAGCTATAAATCAAAACCTTAATCTGTACCCATATTTACAATCATACGGAAACGTTTCCGATCGGATTCCTTAACTTTTAACTAAAATTGTTTGTATCTCAGTCTACATTTTAGAATAGGAAATCCAGTAAAAATCCGATCGGAAGAATGAATCACGTTTAAAAACTCATAAATTCCGACTGAGATTCGAAGAATTTGAGTTTAACATTTTTGGTATCTGGATGGAAACGTTTCCGAATGATTGCGTTTGGTGGTATACAATTTGAAATATGTCCTTCAATGTTATGCCTGGAGAGGCGTGCAAATTTATGGAGATGGCAACTTTACGGTTACATTTATACAAAATTTCTAGTAACTTAAATGTCAACTAGATTGTGAACCTGGATGCTGATTAGTAATAAGACATTCAGAAGTTGATAAAGATGATGATGATCACAAGGTGGGTTGATCATTACAGTTTTTTACGTTCCACTGCAGGGTGCACCAAAGGTTTGATTTGATTATTTATTTTTTGTCATTTTAATTATTATTATATTGGATTATTTTATTCTAATGTAACTGATGTATATAACATATCTTCACGCCTTTGACGAGGGGGCTGGCAGAGGTGTAATACAATAACCGAACGATATTGAGTCTCAAATATGACAGGGGGTGAGCCTGTCGCCATAAACCGGGCTCCAAGTCATGTAGCAGATGACATTAAATTCGCACATAAATATATTCACACAATGAACAAATAGGTACGTGCCGTCGGCTGAGTTTGAACCCGTTCCCTCTGGCTTGAGAGGCGGGCCTTCTCCAACTAGGCTATCATCGCCTGATATAACTGATGTATATGGACTTGGATACTGAAATTTATAAATTGAACTGAATTGAAAGGGGAAAGTGACTGGTGATGTTAATGAGTCCCCATCCCCCAGACGACTCGAACCAGGAGATGTACGCGTGGCTGCAGGCGGTGTGGTTCGGCAGCGACGCGCCGCAGGCCTTCCTGCTGGACTCTGCGGAGGAGGCCAGCCTGCTGCCGGACTGGCTGCGGCTGCACCTGGTGCGCAGCGCGCGCGCGCCGCTGCTGGACGCCGGCCTGCGCGCGCTGCCCGCGCACAAGCTGGCGCTCTTCATACAGACCTTCGGCATGCCCGTGCCCTCCATGAGGTGAGAGCTTACTAGTGTCGCTCAGCTGCTACTAATGTCGATGGAATTTGAAATTGGTCCTTCGAGCTGATTTTCTGGTCCTTCGAGTCGCTTTTAATCGTTTTTAAAGTATTTGGTTTTAGGTAATTTCAATTCAAACAGCAGTGAGATTGTAAAGGCGATAGATGACGATGATGCCCCCAGAGCCCCCTGAGCAATAAACGTTGTAAATCCTCGGAATAGTTATAAAGTGTTTTGATATTTTGCTTTCTTTTTAACCGACTTCCAAAAAGGAGAAGGTTTTCAATTGGAATGTATGTTTTTTTGCATGTGTGTTACGCGATTACTCCGCCAATCGATTTTAATGATTATGTTTTTGCTTGATAGATCATACTCTAGAGGTGATCTCATATACATTTTGTCGAATTCAGTCAAGCAGTTTTTAAAATGTCAACAAAAGTCTAAAAATTGTTTACATGGATGACGAATCACAGGATGGGAAGTCAATTTTTAAGGTTATCTTTTTATAAAATATCAATTATAGAACTCGCGAAAGAGAAAACACTGTGTAACTATTCCGAGGCTAAATAACATGTTTTAGCGGATTAGTGTTTTCATGTTAGTTAACATATATCGTATCTCGTGCAAGGCGCGCTAAAGCTTTGTATATGTTCCCAGCGCTCTCCTGAAGTGCCTGGACGCGTGCCCCGCGGGCGCCGTGGTGCGCGTGGGCGTGGAGCGCGGGTACATGGCGCAGCTGCTGCGCGTGCAGCGCGCGCGCGGCGCACACGGCGGCGCCGCCTTCGCCTCGGCGCTGCGCCTGCAGCCGCCGCAGTACCCGCCCGGTAATGTACACTGCGCCTTGTGACACTCGGTGCATGGTGCAGGCTCAGGCCGATCATCACTTTTCGGTATTATAGTACAGACTGATCCAAGCTTAAGGCGCCGTCATAGCACGATTTTTCACCCACACACACTAACCAACCAACCTTTACGCATTCACTTATTTCCTGATTCAAAATAGCGATCTATCTTCGATAAATATGTCGACTCAATTGTTTCTTTAATGGGTGAAATAAATTTACATTTTTCCTATGTGAGGGTTTTTTTGTTAAAAAAATATCGGATATACCTCCATCTCTTAGTTTTACTACGCAAGGTTTGTTTGGCAACTCTACCGTAGGTATTTTTTTTTTTTTTAATTTATTTGGGTAAACAAACAATGACACAATGCGTATATTAAATAAAGTAGCCTTAATACTAAGTTACACTAATTGTGGCATTAGCACCGCTTACCACAGTTTACTTATTGAAACACTTAATAATTAGGGATCAAGAGGTAGGTAGTAAGTACATATTGAAAATTAATACGGAGGTCTCATATTTTGGACTTGCTATGACAATAGTTCAACTAATTTATTTTTAAACTTACTAGGTCGTGTTGCCGCAATATCCAGCGAGTTGAAATTTTTATTAAATGAATGAACCATCCGATACAGCGGAGAGCGTTTACCGGCGTTAGTACGGCAACGTGAAGTTGCGAATATTTGGCATGTATTACACACATACCAGCGTCTCTACCATGTCGAACATTACCCTCAGACGACAACCTGTTCGCCGAGGAGCCTCTGCCCGAGGAGATGGAGGACGACTGGGGCTCCAACGCCGCCCCGAGGGCGCTGGCGCTAGAGCTGGTGCCGCCTGTGCTGTCTACTGCGTTCGGCAGCCAGCGAGCTTACACCGGGGATCTGGACACTGCCGTCTGTGACCTGCTGGCGGTGAGGAGTTAGCTGTATATGTATTGGACTGTATTTCAGCTTGGAGGGTGGAAAGAGTTTGGCCACCAACTCTCCTGATGTTAAGCGACGTTGGAGTCTAAGATGTAACACGACGACCTAAAAGATACTTACTCTCTTTGGCCTCAAAGATACTTAGGATTGTAGCGCAAAAGAGGAAATCGAAGTACTCTAAGATTCTTGTTACAGATTTATAGTACAGTTTTGGATATGAAAAAACGAATCTAAGTTTTAATCAATAAAACATAACTATCTTTCTTGCGCAATCGGGCAACAGTGACATTCATGTAACTCATTGACAAGTGACTATTCATCAACAGTCGATAACCCAGGAAGTGAGCCGTCTCCGCAGCGACCCCAACGCGGCCTGTCCGTACGTGAACTGCGTGATCTCGTTCCTGCAGCTGTGCGCCGGCACGGCGGGCGGAGCCCTGGGGCTGGCGCGCCGGCCCGCCTGCGCCGCCGCCGTGCTCAGAGCGCTGCTCCCGCTGCGCATGCAGCCGCTCCCGGAGGTGTGTACCTGTGTGCTCTGTGACTGTACCTCGCTCTAGTGACTGCAGCTGTGCGCCAGCTGCTCCCGGAGATACAAAGTCAAAATATCTTTTAGCTAGACACTAGAATGTTGCTGGATCCTGTCCTACTAACATTACTTAACACTAAAATCCAGAGATCTAGCTTTATTTATATGGGAGTGTAACTGAATGAAGTATGTGGTACCCCCAGATAGCGTCGGCGCTGCTGGTCCAGTGCAAGGGCCTGGCGGGCCCCGTGGTGTCGCTCCTGCAGGAGATGGCCGAGAGGGCCGGCGACCGGGCGCTGGTCAAGCGCGAGTCCGACGTGCCGGACGTGCCGCCGCGCGCCACCAGGGAACAGCTCGTCGCTTGTGAGTTACTCATCCTGGCATCCCCTTTTTTACAGAATAGAAAAGACAGAAAAGAAACTGGTTAGCAGGATTTTATAAAGAAATTAGCATACATTTAATATTTTTAAATAATCACTTAATTTTAATATTATTTCTTTGTTTTTCAATTAGCACCGTAAAACACAAAATATTATATTAGACCTATCAGTACTTACATATATGTCCAGAAAGAGTTCCGTACTGTTTATGAACCAAAAGTGACAGGCCAACTTTTTTATACTAGTGTGCGTGACAGGTACGTCTTTTAGTAGCGTTGCGTCATACATTTTGTGTATTGAGAACCTAGTTGGCTGTTATTTTTTTGGCCCGTGCAATTTTTTGATAGTCCATCTGGACAAATCATTTATCAAAGTATTAGACATTGCCTGACATTTAAATCAAAACTAATCATCGTTGTCCTAGATCTCTCTAGGCATCCTTGATAGATTCACAGCGTTCTTTTTCTTTTCCTTTTTCGTCCTCGATGCTAGTACATTTGCAACGAAAATTAGAGGAAAGAGAAAAAACCTTCCCGTAAATGACATGATATTTAAAAAATATGTTTTGAAATGTAATACAAATAATATTATAACGAAAATGAATATGCTAAAAATATCTAAAAACGCCACTATTTCCGTAGTGCTAGAATCATCCACCCCGAGCACGCTGGAGGCCATCGGCACCAAGATCATAGAGACGCAGGAGACGAGGCTGGTCGTGGACGTGTTGACTCTGCTGCTCGAGAAGAGCCAGGACGGACATTACGATCCTAAGGTTAGTGAAATATAATAACATGTGAGCAATGTGAGCTGGAGACCTCGCGGCCGGCGTCTGTCTCCCCTACAGGTCGCATTTCTCAACCGATTCTCGTGAAGTTTTGTGATCAGATTCGATAATTTAACAATTTTTTTTTGCTTAGTCTATTTTTGGATTTCAAAATAGCGGAAATATGATTAAGAAATGCAATCTGTAGAGAAAGACAAATATCCGGTCAGAGATCCGGACAGAAATCCAGACAGAATTCGGACATACGAAAGCATTTCTGTCGAAGCTGAAGCAGAGTCGTTTCGCTCGCTAACGCTTGCTTGCTTGGCTTGTAGAAGTGTCCAAATACAGCACTGAAATTTCATTACGCCAATTTCGTTACAATTACAGTACGAAATTTCATTTTAAATACGTCATTATTATAATATACGTTATAATATACGTTCATTGAATTCTTACCCTGCTGCACGTAAGTCGGCATTTTAATTAGGCGCTTTCCCTTCATGAAGTGGTCATTCAACCCCATCAACTGTTTAATGAATGCACGACAGATATACATAGATGCAGTGTCTCATTAAAAATCAGGCCCCTACATAATATATAGTGGCACCGCACAGACACTTAGCGCTCTATTTCAAATAATCAAATACATTTTACTTCATTTTAATCATTCCACAATAACGTTGATGACATTTGCTAAATGTCAGCTTTATGTTACAGTCCTTTACTTAAGGTTTTATGTAGGTTTTTCTACTATTTATGTTTGTATCTAGTTTATTTCCATTCTTGTTATTTCGATATTTATGTAACACTTTCTTTCAATTTATTTATCTTACTTATTAGTGAAAACTATCTAGGCTTATTTGTTTTATTTCGCTGTTACTTTGTTTATTGTTAACGGCTGTTTAAAACAAAGTGTTTTCAAGGTGTCATTTTTCGTATTGAGACTATGCGTATCTGATCGAGGCGTGTATGCGGTGGCAGGTGAAGAGCGAGGAGGAGGAGGGCACCGCGCCCGCGCACGTGCTGGGCGCGCGCGGGCGCGGCTGCGGGCTGGTGCTGGAGTGGGTGTCGGCGCTGCAGCGCGAGGCGCACCCGGCGCGGCACATGCGCCTCATGTTCCGCGCGGGCGCCGCGCCCTGGCGCCCGCTGCTGGTGGCGCTGCTGGCGCACCGCGCCTCCGCGCGCACGCTGCACCACTGCCTCGCCGCGCTGCTGCTGCCCAGGGGGTGAGGGATACTCATAGTGCTGGAGGGGGTGTCGGCAGTCGGCATCTTGGACCATTTAACCGCCAGAGACGATTTGATCCGACAAAGATTTTCGCCATCCAGTAAAAATAATATCGTCGTAGCAACCCCAATCGGCTTGAAATTATAATAAATCCAACTCAGGTTATCGATTTTATGAAACGGGAATTTCACTATTTCATAAAATCGTAATACGTGAAAACTACGTCAGTTTCCGATTCCGACTCAGGTTGTTAAAGAATGCATACTGATATTGTAAAATAGAAAGTAACTTTTTATGTGGGTACTTGTAGGCTTTTCACGGCTAAACGGCTAAACAGATCTTTATGAAGTTTGATAATTAGTTACAGTATATCACGAGGAAGGTTTATGGATAGCTTTTTCTGAATAAACGCGAACAATATCGCGGGCTAGTTAATGATAAAATCGGCCGCTAATGTGGTGCGTTGTGCATGCAGCGAGTGGTCGGCGACGGCGGTGCTGGACTTCGCGGAGACGCTGCTCGGCAGCCCGCGCGTGTGGCAGGGCCGGGACAAGGCCACGCCCAAGCACGCCGCCAGGGAGGACACGCTGCGCCTGCACTACTCGCAGGTACGTGTTAGTTACTTCGCGGAGACGCTGCTCGGCAGCCCGCGCGTGTGGCAGGGCCGGGACAAGGCCACGCCCAAGCACGCCGCCAGGGAGGACACGCTGCGCCTGCACTACTCGCAGGTACGTGTTAGTTACTTCGCGGAGACGCTGCTCGGCAGCCCGCGCGTGTGGCAGGGCCGGGACAAGGCCACGCCCAAGCACGCCGCCAGGGAGGACACGCTGCGCCTGCACTACTCGCAGGTACGTGTTAGTTACTTCGCGGAGACGCTGCTCGGCAGCCCGCGCGTGTGGCAGGGCCGGGACAAGGCCACGCCCAAGCACGCCGCCAGGGAGGACACGCTGCGCCTGCACTACTCGCAGGTACGTGTTAGTTACTTCGCGGAGACGCTGCTCGGCAGCCCGCGCGTGTGGCAGGGCCGGGACAAGGCCACGCCCAAGCACGCCGCCAGGGAGGACACGCTGCGCCTGCACTACTCGCAGGTACGTGTTAGTTACTTCGCGGAGACGCTGCTCGGCAGCCCGCGCGTGTGGCAGGGCCGGGACAAGGCCACGCCCAAGCACGCCGCCAGGGAGGACACGCTGCGCCTGCACTACTCGCAGGTACGTGTTAGTTACTTCGCGGAGACGCTGCTCGGCAGCCCGCGCGTGTGGCAGGGCCGGGACAAGGCCACGCCCAAGCACGCCGCCAGGGAGGACACGCTGCGCCTGCACTACTCGCAGGTACGTGTTAGTTACTTCGCGGAGACGCTGCTCGGCAGCCCGCGCGTGTGGCAGGGCCGGGACAAGGCCACGCCCAAGCACGCCGCCAGGGAGGACACGCTGCGCCTGCACTACTCGCAGGTACGTGTTAGTTACTTCGCGGAGACGCTGCTCGGCAGCCCGCGCGTGTGGCAGGGCCGGGACAAGGCCACGCCCAAGCACGCCGCCAGGGAGGACACGCTGCGCCTGCACTACTCGCAGGTACGTGTTAGACTGGCTGGCGCAGGCTTAGGTTAAATACTTTATAGCAGGACTGTTTGTTGCCGCAACCATTCAGACTTTTCTGCTAATAAATGCGTGTTAAACTATCAGAAATCATTTAAGTTCAATCCAACACTAATGTCACTAATCTTGAGAGGAGTTTATGAAATGAAAATAGCTTGCCTTTGACTTCGGGGAATTTGCTATTAAACTTGGATTTTAGATTAGGTATAAGATACAGTGAAACTTGGTTAAGTGGGACCTGGATAAGTGAGAAACCTCCATAACTGGAACTCATGCTGAGGTCCCAACACTTTGGCACTCAATTACCTCTGTTAGTGGGACGAGGTAAGCCTCTATATCTGGGATTTGTTCTTTCGATTTATCGTCATAGTTACCTCTATAACTGAGACAGCGAGTATATTTTATATGCATAAACCTCTGTAACTGAGATTTTTTTTTATTAAAACTCATTTACATACATAACACGTTATTTTATTTAATGATCGCACCTGTATAACTGAAATAACCTGTATTCTCACCTCTATTAATGGAACCCTCTGTAAATGAGACAGATATTTATTTATACCTGTATATCTGAGACACTGAGTAAGTGGAATACCTCGATAAGTGAAACGACATTGCAGGTCCCTTGATGTCTCACTTGACCAGGTTTCACTGTATTGGTATGCTTACTATTTACACTATCGGGGTGCATTGTTTTAACTTTTGATAACTATGATTTTGCGTTCATTAACGAGGCCAGGGCCTCTTGGACTCTCTCAAAGTAAAGAAGATAACTAAGATCCATGTATATATTTGCTCAATTCCCAGCTGGACGTGCTAATTCAGTACGTGATCCGCGAAGCCGAGGAGGCGTCAGCGTCGGGCGGCATGGAGGCCATGCGCCGGCGCATCGAGTCCCGGCTGCCGCTGGTGCTGGCCTGCTGCAGCTCGTCCGCCAGCCTGCTGGCGTGCGCGCTGCGGGCCGAGGAGCTGCCCATGCTGCTGCTCCTGCTCTACATGAAGGTAACATCGAGTCCCGGCTGCCGCTGGTGCTGGCCTGCTGCAGCTCGTCCGCCAGCCTGCTGGCGTGCGCGCTGCGGGCCGAGGAGCTGCCCATGCTGCTGCTCCTGCTCTACATGAAGGTAACATCGAGTCCCGGCTGCCGCTGGTGCTGGCCTGCTGCAGCTCGTCCGCCAGCCTGCTGGCGTGCGCGCTGCGGGCCGAGGAGCTGCCCATGCTGCTGCTCCTGCTCTACATGAAGGTAACATCGAGTCCCGGCTGCCGCTGGTGCTGGCCTGCTGCAGCTCGTCCGCCAGCCTGCTGGCGTGCGCGCTGCGGGCCGAGGAGCTGCCCATGCTGCTGCTCCTGCTCTACATGAAGGTAACATCGAGTCCCGGCTGCCGCTGGTGCTGGCCTGCTGCAGCTCGTCCGCCAGCCTGCTGGCGTGCGCGCTGCGGGCCGAGGAGCTGCCCATGCTGCTGCTCCTGCTCTACATGAAGGTAACATCGAGTCCCGGCTGCCGCTGGTGCTGGCCTGCTGCAGCTCGTCCGCCAGCCTGCTGGCGTGCGCGCTGCGGGCCGAGGAGCTGCCCATGCTGCTGCTCCTGCTCTACATGAAGGTAACATCGAGTCCCGGCTGCCGCTGGTGCTGGCCTGCTGCAGCTCGTCCGCCAGCCTGCTGGCGTGCGCGCTGCGGGCCGAGGAGCTGCCCATGCTGCTGCTCCTGCTCTACATGAAGGTAACATCGAGTCCCGGCTGCCGCTGGTGCTGGCCTGCTGCAGCTCGTCCGCCAGCCTGCTGGCGTGCGCGCTGCGGGCCGAGGAGCTGCCCATGCTGCTGCTCCTGCTCTACATGAAGGTAACATCGAGTCCCGGCTGCCGCTGGTGCTGGCCTGCTGCAGCTCGTCCGCCAGCCTGCTGGCGTGCGCGCTGCGGGCCGAGGAGCTGCCCATGCTGCTGCTCCTGCTCTACATGAAGGTAACATCGAGTCCCGGCTGCCGCTGGTGTTGGCCTGCTGCAGCTCGTCCGCCAAACCGTCGAGCGGGTTCAAACCCAGCCGAGGGGACGCACCAAATTGTTTATTGTGTGAACATAATATGTGCGTATTTAATGTCATCTGCTACATGTCTTGGAACCCGGTGTATGGAGACAGGTTCGTCTCCTGTCACATTTGGGGCTGCAAATGGGACTGCAAATCGTCCGGTAAAATCTAGGTGTTTTATTACAGCCCGCTCGGGGGAAAGACGTGACGACATTTATGTTGTGTTAATCAAATGAACTGTATGGAACAGCTGATGTGACGCGTGTCCCTCGCAGGTGCCGAAGGTCCGGCAGCTGGTGGCGGAGGGCGAGGCGCGGCCCCCGGCGGCGGGCCCGCTGGCGCGCGCGGCGGCGCTGCGCGGCTCCGTCGCCGCCTCCACCAGCGCCTGCGACGCCGTCTCGCACACCATCCTCACCGCCATCCCGCACCACCAGCACCACACCAAGGAACAGTCGCAGAAGTATGCCTACTACTCCTTACTTTATTTTAACATAAGCGATGATGGCCTAGCTGGGGAAGGCCCGCCTCTCAAGCCAGAGGGAGCGGGTTCGAAGCCAGCCGACGGCACGAACCAATTTGTTCATTGTGTGAATATATGTGCGTATTGTATGTCATCTACTACATGACTGAAGCCCGGTGTATGGCGACAGGCTCGCCCCCTGTCACATTTAGGACTGAATGTCGTTCGGCAAAGTGTAGGTGTTGTATCACACCTCCGCCAGCAACCTCAGAGGAAAGGCGTAACGTAATATGTTATTTTATTTTATTTTATTTTATTTGGAAAACCAAACAGCCTGGTTGAACGTAAAAACGTACAATAATACTAACACATGCCAAATATTTATTTATTGATAGGAAAACAAACAGCTGTTAACAATAAACAAAGTACACAATGAAATAAAACAGATAAGCCTAGATAGTTTTCACTAATAAGTAAGATAAATAAATTGAAAGAAAGTGTTACATAGATATCAAAATAACAAGAATGGAAATAAACTAGATACAAACATAAATAGTAGAAAAACCTACATAAAACCCTAAGTAAAGGTCTGTAACATAGAGCTGTACCATATCAATTTATAAAAAAAATAATAGAAACAATTATAAAAAGTATAGAACAAATATTTATTGCACAAAATATTTGGAAAACATATAATTTTTGAAGTAATTTTGTCTCGTATTAAATAAGTCAGTGTTCTCGGAATAGTTAACATTAAAATTGTAACATATACGTATAAAATATGAATTATGTCTATAGTTGGTCACGCACTGAATATAGGTCACCACTTTTAAAAACAACAATGTTTTTTTGGGAAGACCAAACAGCCTTCCCAACATGAACTCATAGCACATCAAAACCAACGCCTAGGCCATATATACAGGTCATCGCTTATGGAATAGAGTGCTAGCGTAATAACGAGCATAGAATACATGAGTAGTTAAGAGAAAAATAAATAATGACTTAAATACAAAGAAAAAAAAAGGTTTTTTTGTGAAGAAAAATTATACTACATGAATATTATAAATATGAATATTATAATGGATATTCTAACGTTGTTTTTCGAAATGAAATTATATGAAGTTATTAAACGGCGCAAGGGTAAACCTAACACCATACGTCCTCAATCCGGCGCAATTTGCGCGGCGCACACGCTAGGCCTGCAGGCATACAAAGTGTTACAAAAACCCAATTATATCCGCGAGATACGCATCCGGCATCGACTGAGGGATGCAAATATGTTAGTTTAAATTAAATATTGACTAAAAAGTTTTGAACAGACAACGCGATCCAGTGCCTCAAGTCAAAAGTATTCGACCAGTGTGTGTTATCAGTGATGACTTATGGCACTGAAACGTGGTCTCTCACTATGGACCTTATAAATAAGCTTCTAGTAGCCCAACGAGCTATGGAGAGGGCTATGCTCGGAATCTCTCTGCGAGATGGAATCAGGAATGAGGAGATCCGTAGACGAACCAAAGTTACCAACATAGCCCAGCGGATTGGCAAGTTGAAATGGCAGTGGGCAGGGCACGTAGCACGAAGGACTGATGACTGATGGGGTCGAAAGGTTCTCGAGTGGAGACCACGTTCCGGCAAGCGCAGCGTAGGACGTCCACCCACAAGGTGGACGGATGACCTTGTCAAGACCGCAGGATTGCGTTGGATGCAGGCTGCTACCAACCGGTCTTATTGGAGATCTATGGGGGAGGCCTATGTCCAGCAGTGGACGTCCCATGGCTGATGGATGGATGGATGGAATGCGATCCGTTGTAAACTATGCGCGTCGTTCCGCTACTTTCTTAGAATAAAATGCACCAACATATGAGATACAGATTTGTTAACATTTTTGTAAAACTTCCTTTTTTTTCTTGCGTTCTTAAACGTCCTTTTGTTTTGGTATATTTGTACTTATAATTGTGTGTACATGCTCTTCAATTATACAACAGGGTTTTTGTAACATGCTGGATAGTCTATAATCGAGATTCAAAGTGTCACTTTGATCTCCGGAAGTGAGCACGGGACTGCATCGACCGCAGAGCTCTTTCCGAAGTACAGTGTAGTCGTTCGGCAGAGTGTGGCGCATGGAGGCGGGCATCCGCTCGGTGTGGGCGCGCGTGCGCGGCGCGGGCGCGCGCGCGCTGCCGCTCGCCGCGGCGCTGCTGCGCGGCTCCATGCCGCTGCACGCCAAGCACCACCAGTACCTGCTCTCCTCCATCGAGGCGCTGCCCGACACCGAGCTCTTCGCCGACGAGACCAGGTCAGCTCGCAGGACATCTTCTAGGCACGATCCGTGTTGACGTTGCTGATCGATTGCCTTAGTTATTCCAGCAAAGAAAAAATAAAGCCCACCCTCATTAATTAATACAATATCGCTTTACTAGCTAAATACTATAACGAAAAATCTAAAAACTAATTAACTCTTATTCGACAGTACAAGAATCGAGTTGTGTCTTACCGAATCCGTCGTCCAATTGTTTATTCAAACTCTTATTTAATACCTGAAGTTTAGTTTCGTCTAGCTCCTGCATGGATAGCTGTCGATATGCCAAATGAGATTAACAACGAAGAATTGATTCGTGTCCTCCTACGATGGTGTAACGACGTCGTGTCTCGTTCCCAGCGAGGACCTGGAGAGCATCCTGGAGTGCTTCCTGCACCTGTCCCGCGCGGCCGGAGGCGCGCGCGACACTGCGCTGGCGCACCGCGTGGCGGCGCTGCTGCGCCGGTACCTGGCCTGCCGCCCGCAGCGCGCCGCCGCGCTGCTGCACGCGCACCAGCACATCGTGCAGTACGTACACACTCACACTACCTGGCCTGCCGCCCGCAGCGCGCCGCCGCGCTGCTGCACGCGCACCAGCACATCGTGCAGTACGTACACACTCACACTACCTGGCCTGCCGCCCGCAGCGCGCCGCCGCGCTGCTGCACGCGCACCAGCACATCGTGCAGTACGTACACACTCACACTACCTGGCCTGCCGCCCGCAGCGCGCCGCCGCGCTGCTGCACGCGCACCAGCACATCGTGCAGTACGTACACACTCACACTACCTGGCCTGCCGCCCGCAGCGCGCCGCCGCGCTGCTGCACGCGCACCAGCACATCGTGCAGTACGTACACACTCACACTACCTGGCCTGCCGCCCGCAGCGCGCCGCCGCGCTGCTGCACGCGCACCAGCACATCGTGCAGTACGTACACACTCACACTACCTGGCCTGCCGCCCGCAGCGCGCCGCCGCGCTGCTGCACGCGCACCAGCACATCGTGCAGTACGTACACACTCACACTACCTGGCCTGCCGCCCGCAGCGCGCCGCCGCGCTGCTGCACGCGCACCAGCACATCGTGCAGTACGTACACACTCACACTACCTGGCCTGCCGCCCGCAGCGCGCCGCCGCGCTGCTGCACGCGCACCAGCACATCGTGCAGTACGTACACACTCACACTACCTGGCCTGCCGCCCGCAGCGCGCCGCCGCGCTGCTGCACGCGCACCAGCACATCGTGCAGTACGTACACACTCACACTACCTGGCCTGCCGCCCGCAGCGCGCCGCCGCGCTGCTGCACGCGCACCAGCACATCGTGCAGTACGTACACACTCACACTACCTGGCCTGCCGCCCGCAGCGCGCCGCCGCGCTGCTGCACGCGCACCAGCACATCGTGCAGTACGTACACACTCACACTACCTGGCCTGCCGCCCGCAGCGCGCCGCCGCGCTGCTGCACGCGCACCAGCACATCGTGCAGTACGTACACACTCACACTACCTGGCCTGCCGCCCGCAGCGCGCCGCCGCGCTGCTGCACGCGCACCAGCACATCGTGCAGTACGTACACACTCACACTACCTGGCCTGCCGCCCGCAGCGCGCCGCCGCGCTGCTGCACGCGCACCAGCACATCGTGCAGTACGTACACACTCACACTACCTGGCCTGCCGCCCGCAGCGCGCCGCCGCGCTGCTGCACGCGCACCAGCACATCGTGCAGTACGTACACACTCACACTACCTGGCCTGCCGCCCGCAGCGCGCCGCCGCGCTGCTGCACGCGCACCAGCACATCGTGCAGTACGTACACACTCACACTACCTGGCCTGCCGCCCGCAGCGCGCCGCCGCGCTGCTGCACGCGCACCAGCACATCGTGCAGTACGTACACACTCACACTACCTGGCCTGCCGCCCGCAGCGCGCCGCCGCGCTGCTGCACGCGCACCAGCACATCGTGCAGTACGTACACACTCACACTACCTGGCCTGCCGCCCGCAGCGCGCCGCCGCGCTGCTGCACGCGCACCAGCACATCGTGCAGTACGTACACACTCACACTACCTGGCCTGCCGCCCGCAGCGCGCCGCCGCGCTGCTGCACGCGCACCAGCACATCGTGCAGTACGTACACACTCACACTACCTGGCCTGCCGCCCGCAGCGCGCCGCCGCGCTGCTGCACGCGCACCAGCACATCGTGCAGTACGTACACACTCACACTACCTGGCCTGCCGCCCGCAGCGCGCCGCCGCGCTGCTGCACGCGCACCAGCACATCGTGCAGTACGTACACACTCACACTACCTGGCCTGCCGCCCGCAGCGCGCCGCCGCGCTGCTGCACGCGCACCAGCACATCGTGCAGTACGTACACACTCACACTACCTGGCCTGCCGCCCGCAGCGCGCCGCCGCGCTGCTGCACGCGCACCAGCACATCGTGCAGTACGTACACACTCACACTACCTGGCCTGCCGCCCGCAGCGCGCCGCCGCGCTGCTGCACGCGCACCAGCACATCGTGCAGTACGTACACACTCACACTACCTGGCCTGCCGCCCGCAGCGCGCCGCCGCGCTGCTGCACGCGCACCAGCACATCGTGCAGTACGTACACACTCACACTACCTGGCCTGCCGCCCGCAGCGCGCCGCCGCGCTGCTGCACGCGCACCAGCACATCGTGCAGTACGTACACACTCACACTACCTGGCCTGCCGCCCGCAGCGCGCCGCCGCGCTGCTGCACGCGCACCAGCACATCGTGCAGTACGTACACACTCACACTACCTGGCCTGCCGCCCGCAGCGCGCCGCCGCGCTGCTGCACGCGCACCAGCACATCGTGCAGTACGTACACACTCACACTACCTGGCCTGCCGCCCGCAGCGCGCCGCCGCGCTGCTGCACGCGCACCAGCACATCGTGCAGTACGTACACACTCACACTACCTGGCCTGCCGCCCGCAGCGCGCCGCCGCGCTGCTGCACGCGCACCAGCACATCGTGCAGTACGTACACACTCACACTACCTGGCCTGCCGCCCGCAGCGCGCCGCCGCGCTGCTGCACGCGCACCAGCACATCGTGCAGTACGTACACACTCACACTACCTGGCCTGCCGCCCGCAGCGCGCCGCCGCGCTGCTGCACGCGCACCAGCACATCGTGCAGTACGTACACACTCACACTACCTGGCCTGCCGCCCGCAGCGCGCCGCCGCGCTGCTGCACGCGCACCAGCACATCGTGCAGTACGTACACACTCACACTACCTGGCCTGCCGCCCGCAGCGCGCCGCCGCGCTGCTGCACGCGCACCAGCACATCGTGCAGTACGTACACACTCACACTACCTGGCCTGCCGCCCGCAGCGCGCCGCCGCGCTGCTGCACGCGCACCAGCACATCGTGCAGTACGTACACACTCACACTACCTGGCCTGCCGCCCGCAGCGCGCCGCCGCGCTGCTGCACGCGCACCAGCACATCGTGCAGTACGTACACACTCACACTACCTGGCCTGCCGCCCGCAGCGCGCCGCCGCGCTGCTGCACGCGCACCAGCACATCGTGCAGTACGTACACACTCACACTACCTGGCCTGCCGCCCGCAGCGCGCCGCCGCGCTGCTGCACGCGCACCAGCACATCGTGCAGTACGTACACACTCACACTACCTGGCCTGCCGCCCGCAGCGCGCCGCCGCGCTGCTGCACGCGCACCAGCACATCGTGCAGTACGTACACACTCACACTACCTGGCCTGCCGCCCGCAGCGCGCCGCCGCGCTGCTGCACGCGCACCAGCACATCGTGCAGTACGTACACACTCACACTACCTGGCCTGCCGCCCGCAGCGCGCCGCCGCGCTGCTGCACGCGCACCAGCACATCGTGCAGTACGTACACACTCACACTACCTGGCCTGCCGCCCGCAGCGCGCCGCCGCGCTGCTGCACGCGCACCAGCACATCGTGCAGTACGTACACACTCACACTACCTGGCCTGCCGCCCGCAGCGCGCCGCCGCGCTGCTGCACGCGCACCAGCACATCGTGCAGTACGTACACACTCACACTACCTGGCCTGCCGCCCGCAGCGCGCCGCCGCGCTGCTGCACGCGCACCAGCACATCGTGCAGTACGTACACACTCACACTACCTGGCCTGCCGCCCGCAGCGCGCCGCCGCGCTGCTGCACGCGCACCAGCACATCGTGCAGTACGTACACACTCACACTACCTGGCCTGCCGCCCGCAGCGCGCCGCCGCGCTGCTGCACGCGCACCAGCACATCGTGCAGTACGTACACACTCACACTACCTGGCCTGCCGCCCGCAGCGCGCCGCCGCGCTGCTGCACGCGCACCAGCACATCGTGCAGTACGTACACACTCACACTACCTGGCCTGCCGCCCGCAGCGCGCCGCCGCGCTGCTGCACGCGCACCAGCACATCGTGCAGTACGTACACACTCACACTACCTGGCCTGCCGCCCGCAGCGCGCCGCCGCGCTGCTGCACGCGCACCAGCACATCGTGCAGTACGTACACACTCACACTACCTGGCCTGCCGCCCGCAGCGCGCCGCCGCGCTGCTGCACGCGCACCAGCACATCGTGCAGTACGTACACACTCACACTACCTGGCCTGCCGCCCGCAGCGCGCCGCCGCGCTGCTGCACGCGCACCAGCACATCGTGCAGTACGTACACACTCACACTACCTGGCCTGCCGCCCGCAGCGCGCCGCCGCGCTGCTGCACGCGCACCAGCACATCGTGCAGTACGTACACACTCACACTACCTGGCCTGCCGCCCGCAGCGCGCCGCCGCGCTGCTGCACGCGCACCAGCACATCGTGCAGTACGTACACACTCACACTACCTGGCCTGCCGCCCGCAGCGCGCCGCCGCGCTGCTGCACGCGCACCAGCACATCGTGCAGTACGTACACACTCACACTACCTGGCCTGCCGCCCGCAGCGCGCCGCCGCGCTGCTGCACGCGCACCAGCACATCGTGCAGTACGTACACACTCACACTACCTGGCCTGCCGCCCGCAGCGCGCCGCCGCGCTGCTGCACGCGCACCAGCACATCGTGCAGTACGTACACACTCACACTACCTGGCCTGCCGCCCGCAGCGCGCCGCCGCGCTGCTGCACGCGCACCAGCACATCGTGCAGTACGTACACACTCACACTACCTGGCCTGCCGCCCGCAGCGCGCCGCCGCGCTGCTGCACGCGCACCAGCACATCGTGCAGTACGTACACACTCACACTACCTGGCCTGCCGCCCGCAGCGCGCCGCCGCGCTGCTGCACGCGCACCAGCACATCGTGCAGTACGTACACACTCACACTACCTGGCCTGCCGCCCGCAGCGCGCCGCCGCGCTGCTGCACGCGCACCAGCACATCGTGCAGTACGTACACACTCACACTACCTGGCCTGCCGCCCGCAGCGCGCCGCCGCGCTGCTGCACGCGCACCAGCACATCGTGCAGTACGTACACACTCACACTACCTGGCCTGCCGCCCGCAGCGCGCCGCCGCGCTGCTGCACGCGCACCAGCACATCGTGCAGTACGTACACACTCACACTACCTGGCCTGCCGCCCGCAGCGCGCCGCCGCGCTGCTGCACGCGCACCAGCACATCGTGCAGTACGTACACACTCACACTACCTGGCCTGCCGCCCGCAGCGCGCCGCCGCGCTGCTGCACGCGCACCAGCACATCGTGCAGTACGTACACACTCACACTACCTGGCCTGCCGCCCGCAGCGCGCCGCCGCGCTGCTGCACGCGCACCAGCACATCGTGCAGTACGTACACACTCACACTACCTGGCCTGCCGCCCGCAGCGCGCCGCCGCGCTGCTGCACGCGCACCAGCACATCGTGCAGTACGTACACACTCACACTACCTGGCCTGCCGCCCGCAGCGCGCCGCCGCGCTGCTGCACGCGCACCAGCACATCGTGCAGTACGTACACACTCACACTACCTGGCCTGCCGCCCGCAGCGCGCCGCCGCGCTGCTGCACGCGCACCAGCACATCGTGCAGTACGTACACACTCACACTACCTGGCCTGCCGCCCGCAGCGCGCCGCCGCGCTGCTGCACGCGCACCAGCACATCGTGCAGTACGTACACACTCACACTACCTGGCCTGCCGCCCGCAGCGCGCCGCCGCGCTGCTGCACGCGCACCAGCACATCGTGCAGTACGTACACACTCACACTACCTGGCCTGCCGCCCGCAGCGCGCCGCCGCGCTGCTGCACGCGCACCAGCACATCGTGCAGTACGTACACACTCACACTACCTGGCCTGCCGCCCGCAGCGCGCCGCCGCGCTGCTGCACGCGCACCAGCACATCGTGCAGTACGTACACACTCACACTACCTGGCCTGCCGCCCGCAGCGCGCCGCCGCGCTGCTGCACGCGCACCAGCACATCGTGCAGTACGTACACACTCACACTACCTGGCCTGCCGCCCGCAGCGCGCCGCCGCGCTGCTGCACGCGCACCAGCACATCGTGCAGTACGTACACACTCACACTACCTGGCCTGCCGCCCGCAGCGCGCCGCCGCGCTGCTGCACGCGCACCAGCACATCGTGCAGTACGTACACACTCACACTACCTGGCCTGCCGCCCGCAGCGCGCCGCCGCGCTGCTGCACGCGCACCAGCACATCGTGCAGTACGTACACACTCACACTACCTGGCCTGCCGCCCGCAGCGCGCCGCCGCGCTGCTGCACGCGCACCAGCACATCGTGCAGTACGTACACACTCACACTACCTGGCCTGCCGCCCGCAGCGCGCCGCCGCGCTGCTGCACGCGCACCAGCACATCGTGCAGTACGTACACACTCACACTACCTGGCCTGCCGCCCGCAGCGCGCCGCCGCGCTGCTGCACGCGCACCAGCACATCGTGCAGTACGTACACACTCACACTACCTGGCCTGCCGCCCGCAGCGCGCCGCCGCGCTGCTGCACGCGCACCAGCACATCGTGCAGTACGTACACACTCACACTACCTGGCCTGCCGCCCGCAGCGCGCCGCCGCGCTGCTGCACGCGCACCAGCACATCGTGCAGTACGTACACACTCACACTACCTGGCCTGCCGCCCGCAGCGCGCCGCCGCGCTGCTGCACGCGCACCAGCACATCGTGCAGTACGTACACACTCACACTACCTGGCCTGCCGCCCGCAGCGCGCCGCCGCGCTGCTGCACGCGCACCAGCACATCGTGCAGTACGTACACACTCACACTACCTGGCCTGCCGCCCGCAGCGCGCCGCCGCGCTGCTGCACGCGCACCAGCACATCGTGCAGTACGTACACACTCACACTACCTGGCCTGCCGCCCGCAGCGCGCCGCCGCGCTGCTGCACGCGCACCAGCACATCGTGCAGTACGTACACACTCACACTACCTGGCCTGCCGCCCGCAGCGCGCCGCCGCGCTGCTGCACGCGCACCAGCACATCGTGCAGTACGTACACACTCACACTACCTGGCCTGCCGCCCGCAGCGCGCCGCCGCGCTGCTGCACGCGCACCAGCACATCGTGCAGTACGTACACACTCACACTACCTGGCCTGCCGCCCGCAGCGCGCCGCCGCGCTGCTGCACGCGCACCAGCACATCGTGCAGTACGTACACACTCACACTACCTGGCCTGCCGCCCGCAGCGCGCCGCCGCGCTGCTGCACGCGCACCAGCACATCGTGCAGTACGTACACACTCACACTACCTGGCCTGCCGCCCGCAGCGCGCCGCCGCGCTGCTGCACGCGCACCAGCACATCGTGCAGTACGTACACACTCACACTACCTGGCCTGCCGCCCGCAGCGCGCCGCCGCGCTGCTGCACGCGCACCAGCACATCGTGCAGTACGTACACACTCACACTACCTGGCCTGCCGCCCGCAGCGCGCCGCCGCGCTGCTGCACGCGCACCAGCACATCGTGCAGTACGTACACACTCACACTACCTGGCCTGCCGCCCGCAGCGCGCCGCCGCGCTGCTGCACGCGCACCAGCACATCGTGCAGTACGTACACACTCACACTACCTGGCCTGCCGCCCGCAGCGCGCCGCCGCGCTGCTGCACGCGCACCAGCACATCGTGCAGTACGTACACACTCACACTACCTGGCCTGCCGCCCGCAGCGCGCCGCCGCGCTGCTGCACGCGCACCAGCACATCGTGCAGTACGTACACACTCACACTACCTGGCCTGCCGCCCGCAGCGCGCCGCCGCGCTGCTGCACGCGCACCAGCACATCGTGCAGTACGTACACACTCACACTACCTGGCCTGCCGCCCGCAGCGCGCCGCCGCGCTGCTGCACGCGCACCAGCACATCGTGCAGTACGTACACACTCACACTACCTGGCCTGCCGCCCGCAGCGCGCCGCCGCGCTGCTGCACGCGCACCAGCACATCGTGCAGTACGTACACACTCACACTACCTGGCCTGCCGCCCGCAGCGCGCCGCCGCGCTGCTGCACGCGCACCAGCACATCGTGCAGTACGTACACACTCACACTACCTGGCCTGCCGCCCGCAGCGCGCCGCCGCGCTGCTGCACGCGCACCAGCACATCGTGCAGTACGTACACACTCACACTACCTGGCCTGCCGCCCGCAGCGCGCCGCCGCGCTGCTGCACGCGCACCAGCACATCGTGCAGTACGTACACACTCACACTACCTGGCCTGCCGCCCGCAGCGCGCCGCCGCGCTGCTGCACGCGCACCAGCACATCGTGCAGTACGTAACGTCGTACTTAAATCGGTGTCGGGAGGTTTTTCGTTTTTTTTTATACTTATTTAATCAACATTTCGCTCACGGTTTCGTATATTGTTTATTGGTAGGTATCTCATATCTACCATCTACCAAATAGAGCGATAAATCGCCTAAAGCGCAGCTTGACCGCCAGCGTTTAACGTGACGCGAGCTCATAACACCCTCCCCACAGATCCATCCCAGCGCTGAGCGCGCTGCAGACGTCGGACACGTCCGCGCCCGCGTCGGCCGCGCCGCCGCCGCACGCGCTGCTCGGCCTGCAGCGACGGAACGATACGCCCGAGAACCTGCACTGGATGCTGCAGGTAACTACGACACCCTGCCTCCCCACAGAGACATCCCAGCGCCGAGCGCGCTGCACATATTCACACAATTAACAAATTGGTGCGTGCCCTCGGCTGGGTCCGAACCCGCTCTCTCTGCCTCGAGGGGCGAGCTAGACTACTACATATTGGTCATGCGAAAATGTTTCATCACAAGAAATCGTGTCAGGCGGTTAAATGTAGTGTTCGTCCGCAGGAGGTGGAGGCGTGGGGCTCGCGGCGCGGCGGCGGCTGGGGCGGCGCGGCGTGCGCGGGCGCGGTGCTGCGCTGCGCCGCGCCGCTGGCCGCGTCGCCCTACGCGCCGCTGCGCTGCACCGCGCTCTCGCTGCTCGCCAAGCTGCTGCCCTGCGTCGCCGACACCAAGCCAGGTGCGTGCGCGTGCTAAACTACTGCTCACATAGGGCTGCCCTGTCCTACACCTGCGCCTCCCGGTATATCGAAAAAAATGTGACGGCGTTAACAACTTTTTTTACGCCTGCAGGCAGACAGCTACTTTTTTAATTTTATAATATATTTACATATATATATTATTTATATATATATATTATTATATTATTATTTATATATTATTTATATATATATAGATTATTTTTTATTATAGTAGGATAGATTACTCTACACTTTGTAATGGAAATGCAGTAAAGATGTTTTTATGCCATAAGCGGCAAACAAGCTAACGAGCCGCCTGATGGTAAGCGATCACCGTTGCCTATGGATACCTGTAATACCAGAGACAGACCTTTAAGTAGTCTGATGACAGTCCTTTTGAAGAACCCCGTGTTGTAGTCACTCGGAAATACTGCTCATTCCACAGATTGTAGGTGGAATGAGCTTCGAATTTGAACAGAGGAAGACTAAGTTTAATGTGCTACTGACATTAAAACTGGTCATTTATTTATTTATTTATTGACAGGAAAACAAACAGCTGTTAACAATAAACAAAGTACACAATGAAATAAAATAAATAAGCCTAGATAGTTTTCACTAATAAGTAAGATAAATAAATTGAAAGAAAATGTTACATAAATATCAAAATAACAAGAATAGAAATAAACTAGATACAAACATAAATAGTAGAAAAACCTACATAAAACCCTAAGTAAAGGACTGTAACATAAAGCTGTAAGCATATCGATTTATAAAAAAAAAAAAAAGAAACAATTATAAAAAGTATAGAACAAATATTTATTGCACAAAATATTTGGAAAATATGTAATTTTTAAAGTAATTTTGTCTCGTATTAAATAAGTCAGTGTTCTCGGAATAGTTAACATTAAAATTGTAACATATACGTATAAAATATGAATTATGTCTATATGTCATGATCTAGATTCAGCTTGGATGCGTAACCATACCACCCAACCAATCTGAACCACCATCTAATTGAACAAAAGACTATTCTGATCTTTCAAAGTAACTCTGTCTGTCTGTCTGTGTGTAGGCTTTTCACGGCTAAATGAAATTTGATAATTAGCTATAGTCACGACGAAGGTTTTTGGATACAATTTTTTTAATAAACGGGCACGGAAGTCGCGGGTAATAGCTAGTCAACTATAACACTTTCTTATCACGCACCCATTCCTATTATACTCCAACACCTCTTCAATCGTCAGGTCTGCAAGCGATCCTGGAGTGTCTGGAGTCCAGCCTGCCGGAGGTGACCGCGTCGGCGCTGGACGCGCTGCCGGAGCTGGTGTGCGGCGTGCAGGAGCACGCGGCGCGCCTGCTCATGCGCGTGTTCGAGCTCGGCGTGCAGTCGCGCCACCCCGTCGAGGCCTGCCTCGCCAAGTGCGTCACCACCATCAACATGATGCGCGGCTGCTGAGGACTACTCCTGCCCACTTCGACCAGGCCCTCAGTCTAGCGCTGGCGATATTGTCACATGTCTTCTCTAGACAACTCACAACTCATCCCCATATTCACTAACATAGGTTGAGGAGGTAACACTGCTTGAGGCAACTTTTCACAGTACATTGACATGACAGCTGCCATACATTTTCTGTACATTGTGTGTTCGAGCTCATTGTGTGACCTCATAGTAATGTTCGTAAATACCGGAGTTGGTCACTCTCATGAGTCTTATAACAAGAGAAACAGTGACCATCTTGGTCTTACAAGTTTTGTTCTGAGAAACAGTGACCAAGCTAGTAATATAGCATACACCATAATAGAGCTTCAGCATAACAGAAGAAATACAAAAGAAACTGTGTTTTTGTATAGTATTAGAAATGTGAGACAAATGAAGGCTGAGATATTAATTTGAGAATGCTTAATAACTTATTTTTAAGAGAAGAAAGATACCAATAAACTGTTAAAATGCCTCAAGATACTGGTCATATTGTTATTTTGAACATATTGTCCAAGAACTATGAAACGGACATTGGCAAAATTATGACAACTAGCCATAGAAGCAGAATCATATCTACCAATAAACTGACAAATGCAAGTATGATCAGCATAAAAGTTGTGATATTATTACCTATTCAGGAATTTACTGGTAGACTACTTGCTACATTGAATACTAGCCGTAAGTGCTGTAACATAACAATTTGTAATTTTAACAGTAAACTCTTTATTGGTCTCTGACCAATTTGGTTCAATTCAACCTGTTACTATAAGGATTAGGTCTGATTTAATTATAATGAAATAAATAACTACAGCTGTAAAATACTCTTGTTTTAGTTTTACAATAACAGTTGCATCAGTCACATTTGTACCAAACAGAAAAATGCATCAATAACTAATTAGTATAAATAAATTTCACTTTGGTGCACTGAAAAACGTGAAATAGCTATATAATACTTTAGAAGACAATACCTTTATCCAAAAGGACAGTATAATGTTAAAAGGGTATAGTAAAATAAATAATTTCCAACAAGCACTACCCTCCAAGCTCATTCAGTTCAAAGTTCACAAGACACTGTCTGCACTGATTATCACCAGTCATTGGAACCCAGATCCTGGAACATTTTGTCCTTGATCTTGGGTTTGGGATCTTCTGTGATCTTCGTGTCGATGGCGCCGACTTGCCCGAGGATGAATTCAAACTCTGGAACAATATGGATGTTACAGTAACAGTGACAAAATCTTCCATGCCTAAAAAAACTAATATTATTGGAAAACAACTATGCTCATTTGATCTACCAAAACTAGTAAAAAACTCAGGGATGTGAGGGTAGGTTTGGCGATTTTGAAAACAGGTGAATAGATTTTATTGATACATGAGTGTGAAGTACCCTGAACAGAATACTATACTATATAATATATAATAGGATTTAGTAAAATGTATTTCAATAAACCCTAGTTTCTATTGCATTGTCCCATATGAAATTTAGATGACTCACTTAAGGCAATAGGGTGAAATAGGAGATCTTACCATCAGAAGTGAGTGCAGTTCCCCTCAGCTCATGAGGTCCAATGAACTGCTTCTTCATGTCTCCTTCAAAGTACACAAACACGCTGGGCAGGTTCCTTTCCGGGAAGTTGGGGATGCAAGTCTGAGCTATAGCCTTCAGGAACTTGGTGTAGGGGTACTGGGCTGCGAGCTGGCGCATGTGCTGGTTGATCAGTGCGCATTGTTGTATGCTGAAAATTTAGATAACAAATATAAAATTATATTTTACTGTAACATTTATTTATCCTCTTGACACCTGTCTATAGTTTAGTGGTAGAACTATCCTAACTACAAAGCAAGTTTGTATAGGCCAAGTTGCTAGCCGAGATGTCAAGTACTCTAGGCCACCCGAAGGCCTCTGATACGGGTTAATTGCTGTTATAAAACAAACAACCGGAGCCTACAACTTAATGTGTCATCTGAGCCACAGTACCACTCTTAACTACAGAAAGCCCAACTTACCCCTGCTTATACAAATGTATGACAACCCAAATCCCTTCCCCTGCCTTGTTGACTTCTTGCACATAGTCCTGTCCTGAAACCTCCCTGACTTCTCCGAATCGAGGTTTCTCAGATAGTCGTTTCAGCTCAGCTATCCGTCTTCTTCTATATTCCTCTATGACTGCTTCGTCTTCAGAGTCTTCGAGCTCATCAAGACCATCTAAATCTAGTTCTGATAGTTGCTTGTCCTCTGAGAAAGAAGAATTAACTTAAATTAATATTTATCTTTTAGGTCTAAAACTATTGTATCAGAGCTCGTCAGAGAACTCTTTCTCTCTTTTTTTCTCTATTTTTAAATGGTATTAATACACATTAAATATACAAAAATAGGCAACAGGTGTTTTCCTAACCTAAACCGTAGAACAGCGTAGCGTTCAATAATACTTACTGTCAACCTGTTTCTGTGCGATAGTCTGTTCTATCATGTCAACGATCTGATCCTCTGAAACCTCCTTCTCCTTGGGAGGGATAATTCCCTTGGCCCTGAGGACATCATTCCACTCCGTGTCTTCGTTAGGATTCTAGAAATAAACATTACATTTATCTTTCTTTCACTTCGAGTCGTAGGCTTTAATTTCAAGGCTTTATAGTTTTAGTTAAATCACCTGCATTATTGTCTGTTAAAATGTAGTTATAATTCAGGATTTTTATTTTAATTCATAAATTTAACAAATTTCCCGTAATTTGACACCAATGAGCAATGGGCCAAGGAGTAAAGGCAGTGTTGCCGTTTAGGCAAAAAAGAGTCGCTAAACTGGCATCAAAAATTCACTAGATTTAAGAAAAGTCTGGCTAGATGTCACTAAATATTTACAAGAACAGTCCTGGGGCTCAATCGCGCTATTTTAAAATTGTTGCGAACGGCTAAGGTTTGGTTGCGGTTAGTTTGCAGTTGTAGTCCAACTTTGGTTGAATTCGGTATTGCGCTAAATTTCAAACGCCAACCAAAACTGAAGCTTAACTGGAACGTAGCCGTTTATCAATCGTTGTTGGTGATGTTACTTTTCAGTGGCCTTTGGTGTTAATTAACGTTAATAACATGCTAAATCGAGTTACGGCACTATAAAATAAGCTGTTTTATCTGTGGTTTTGACAATGACAGCTAATTGATGGACGACAGCGTGACATTACTAATGTAAATTCCACGAAATTACAAAGTAAACAAACAACCAAAAAACTTTTCAAATCCTTTATAATGAATAATTAAAAACTGAAGTGTCGCAGTGCCATAATGGTTTAAATTCAAGTGTTTCTTTGGTGCCGTGACGAAGTACTTTTGCTGCTGCAGACTTTTTTTGAGACAAGTGTGAGAAAGTGAGAAAGTCACCAAAACTTTGCCCTGGGACGGGTAAGGTTTAGAGGCTCTTGCATACGACACGATTATGGCGTGAATGCATCAAACCTCTTAATGCGTAAGGAGCTACTAGAAGGAAAGGAATAGGCCAAGGTAATACCTATTCCTATGCAAAAGAATAGTTGTGCAACAAAGATCTTTTGTTACATTTTGTATGTTTATAGTAATACTTCTTTTCAGATATGGCATGACAAGTCATTGGAAGAAATACTAGAGTATACCTCAGTGTATCTAAAACACCTGCAACACCACAATGTAGGTAAGGTTTGGCCTGTATTTGTGAGAATAAAATAATGCCATTTTGTTACCTAAGTATTTACTTCAATTTTTCAGTGGCTTGAAGTACAGTAGAAGAATAACGGTGATTTTGCTTCAAGATCAACAAAGAAATGTGGCCAACACAAGCCAATCATTCAGGCTGATTACTGCTGAACACATGATGTTAAAAGGGTAATTTATTTTTATGTCAGATAAGCTGCACCCCACAGTTAAAAAGTAGCCTATGTGTCAATCCAGGCCTACCCTTAGCCCTTAGTTTACATGATTATCTTTAAAGGATGCAAACCCCAGAATTATTGTTAGTGATTATTAATGAATGTGGGTTGTGTAAAAATAATCAGCTGTATAACAGATCAGCGGATACATTACAAAACTTTTGATATTAGGATGACTAATACTCATTATTACTATCTTTTGTTTCAGATTGCCAACCGCCAAGCCCACAAGAATAGAACTGCTATAAAAAGTGATAAATAAAAATAATATTAACGTCTGAATAAAACCATTTTACACATAAATAATTTTATATTATTACCTAAGTATTCATTGATTAAAAGAATGAGGAAAATATAAGAAAAAGCACTCGTTTTAATTGGTAATCCTATCTGCCGTGAGCAGAAGCACTGTATGATTGCCCGCTACTGAAACTGCTATGATTGCCAACTTTAGGTTGTGAGCCTGTATGCTGCACCGCTACCTTGCTGGGCCTGCTCAGCCTGCGCTTGAAAATACATCGACTTCCTCTCTGGTAAAGTTTAGGAGCTGCATGCTTTGTATGCTATATTATGTAGCTCACAACATGCAATTTATACTATTGCTGCAGCTACCAATAGATGCATCCGCACCTGCAATCAAATACATTTTGCTTTCTATAAAACCTTAAAAAATACTGTCTGTTTATTTGTTTGTAGCATTAATATCTTGGCAATTTATTATCATAGCCTAGTTTAACCCCTGGCGTCAACTTCCACACGGTTTATCGGGTGTACACACATATCAAATTGTTTCATGTACTGTGGCCCTGAAGTGTAGTAAACATTATCCTCCTTAATAAACACTACAGCTTGAATAGTTATACAGTGTTTTGTCTTTTTCTTTCTGTTATAGTTTCAACTCAATTAATAAGGCAAAATGTTGTGTTACTATTCTGAAGCTATACAATGTTTATTGGTAAGGTAAAGGGGTATGTATTTGTGTATGTACTTGCAAAGTGTTGAATGATAAGGTAACAATCCTCAAGAACTACTCTGTTGGGATGTTATGATGACTCAATTGAACAATAATAATGTACCTAATTATATTAGTTTATACTTACTCTGTTACTTTGCTTATCTCATGTTGAAATGGTTAAGGCCATTGTCACTTTGCCGTTGCCGGATACCCTTAGACTGGGCTATGACACGCAATGTTTCCACTGTCTCCTAGAATGGTCTGATGAGACTGTAGTATACCTAGAATACCAATGCTGCCGAAACCTATAACAATTTTATTACTTATTAAGTATTTAATTTTGTAAACATTATACCTATTTGTAATTAGACTTGAGATTTAAGACTAATGCTTTGGATTAACTACCACTGTCATTGGATAGTTATAACATAACATACTAGCCCCACTGAACTAGCCCTCTTAGTTATTCACAGTTTTTGTTAGTTTTATTTACAAAACTTTTTTTAAGACAAAACACTATAAGTACAACTATTCTGAGGCTGTACAAAGATTCATGCTAAGTGAGGGTTCTAGCATAATGACAGATCAGTATAAATGCAAGAAAGCAACAATGTTACAAGGCTTTACTGCGAATAAGTTTTAAGGTTGTTTGATAAGTTTTTAGGTTATGTACCTCTAAGATTTTGCATGGTTTTCTTACCTTGGTTTGAACATCCTAAGCATCCGAGAAAGCGTAGCTTGTGAGGAGTCATTAATTGGCGAGTTATCTCCTTATACTTGAGACAGTCTGTACCGTTTAACAAAAGGCCGATCACTCATGGCAAAAGCTTCGTTCTAGAGCGTTAATTTCTTTTTTGCTTGGACCCGAGCATTCCTAAGCTCTCTTCAATAAATCCATGTACCTACACACTCATTGTATTTCATTATAAGCTGTCGTCTGAAGAGAAAATCAAAACCAAAGTGACGAACTACACCCCAACGATCGAAAAACAGTCGAGCAACAGTCGAGATGTATCAACTTAAGATCAGCCGCTCGTTTGACAGCGGTAACGGTCCAGCTGCGGTCGACTAGCGTTTGAACTTTTGGCAAAACCAATAGCTGTAATTTTTTAGCGCGATCGGGCCCCAGGGGCCCAATCGCGCTAAAAAATTACAGCTGAAACGCAAACGTATCGTTGACGTTTCTCGACTTTTAGGAAATTTCGTATCGCGGTAATGGTTTTGCCAAAAGTTCGAACGCTAGTCGACCGCAGCTGGACCGTTACCGCTGTCAAACGAGCGGCTGATCTTAAGTTGATACATCTCGACTGTTGCTCGACTGTTTTTCGATCGTTGGGGTGTAGTTCGTCACTTTGGTTTTGATTTTCTCTTCAGACGACAGCTTATAATGAAATACAATGAGTGTGTAGGTACATGGATTTATTGGAGAGAGCTTATGAATGCTCGAGTCCAAGCAAAAAAGAAATTAACGCTCTAGAACGGAGCTTTTGCCATGAGTGATCGGCCGTTTGTTAAACGGTACATACTGTCTCAAGTATAAGGAGTTAACTCGCCAACTAATGACTCCTCACAAGCTACGCTTTCTCGGATGCTTAGGATGTTCAAACCAAGGTAAGAAAACCATGCAAAAGCTTAGAGGTACATAACCTAAAAACTTATCAAACAACCTTAAAACTTATTCGCAGTAAAGCCTTGTAACATTGTTGCTTTCTTGCATTTATACTGATCTGTCATTATGCTAGAACCCTCACTTAGCATGAATCTTTGTACAGCCTCAGAATAGTTGTACTTATAGTGTTTTGTCTTAAAAAAAGTTTTGTAAATAAAACTAACAAAAACTGTGAATAACTAAGAGGGCTAGTTCAGTGGGGCTAGTATGTTATGTTATAACTATCCAATGACAGTGGTAGTTAATCCAAAGCATTAGTCTTAAATCTCAAGTCTAATTACAAATAGGTATAATGTTTACAAAATTAAATACTTAATAAGTAATAAAATTGTTATAGGTTTCGGCAGCATTGGTATTCTAGGTATACTACAGTCTCATCAGACCATTCTAGGAGACAGTGGAAACATTGCGTGTCATAGCCCAGTCTAAGGGTATCCGGCAACGGCAAAGTGACAATGGCCTTAACCATTTCAACATGAGATAAGCAAAGTAACAGAGTAAGTATAAACTAATATAATTAGGTACATTATTATTGTTCAATTGAGTCATCATAACATCCCAACAGAGTAGTTCTTGAGGATTGTTACCTTATCATTCAACACTTTGCAAGTACATACACAAATACATACCCCTTTACCTTACCAATAAACATTGTATAGCTTCAGAATAGTAACACAACATTTTGCCTTATTAATTGAGTTGAAACTATAACAGAAAGAAAAAGACAAAACACTGTATAACTATTCAAGCTGTAGTGTTTATTAAGGAGGATAATGTTTACTACACTTCAGGGCCACAGTACATGAAACAATTTGATATGTGTGTACACCCGATAAACCGTGTGGAAGTTGACGCCAGGGGTTAAACTAGGCTATGATAATAAATTGCCAAGATATTAATGCTACAAACAAATAAACAGACAGTATTTTTTAAGGTTTTATAGAAAGCAAAATGTATTTGATTGCAGGTGCGGATGCATCTATTGGTAGCTGCAGCAATAGTATAAATTGCATGTTGTGAGCTACATAATATAGCATACAAAGCATGCAGCTCCTAAACTTTAACAGAGAGGAAGTCGATGTGTTTTCAAGTGCAGGCTGAGCAGGCCCAGCAAGGTAGCGGTGCAGCATACAGGCTCACAACCTAAAGTTGACAATCATAGCAGTTTCAGTAGTGGGCAATCATACAGTGCTTCTGCTCACGGCAGATAGGATTACCAATTAAAACGAGTGCTTTTTCTTATATTTTCCTCATTCTTTTAATCAATGAATACTAAGGTAATAATATAAAATTATTTATGTGTAAAATGGTTTTATTCAGACGTTAATATTATTTTTATTTATCACTTTTTATAGCAGTTCTATTCTTGTGGGCTTGGCGGTTGGCAATCTGAAACAAAAGATAGTAATAATGAGTATTAGTCATCCTAATATCAAAAGTTTTGTAATGTATCCGCTGATCTGTTATATAGCTGATTATTTTTACACAACCCACATTCATTAATAATCACTAACAATAATTCTGGGGTTTGCATCCTTTAAAGATAATCATGTAAACTAAGGGCTAAGGGTAGGCCTGGATTGACACATAGGCTACTTTTTAACTGTGGGGTGCAGCTTATCTGACATAAAAATAAATTACCCTTTTAACATCATGTGTTCAGCAGTAATAAGCCTGAATGATTGGCTTGTGTTGGCCACATTTCTTTGTTGATCTTGAAGCAAAATCACCGTTATTCTTCTACTGTACTTCAAGCCACTGAAAAATTGAAGTAAATATATATTGGTAACAAAATGGCATTATTTTATTCTCACAAATACAGGCCAAACCTTACCTACATTGTGGTGTTGCAGGTGTTTTAGATACACTGAGGTATACTCTAGTATTTCTTCCAATGACTTGTCATGCCATATCTGAAAAGAAGTATTACTATAAACATACAAAATGTAACAAAAGATCTTTGTTGCACAACTATTCTTTTGCATAGGAATAGGTATTACCTTGGCCTATTCCTTTCCTTCTAGTAGCTCCTTACGCATTAAGAGGTTTGATGCATTCACGCCATAATCGTGTCGTATGCAAGAGCCTCTAAACCTTACCCGTCCCAGGGCAAAGTTTTGGTGACTTTCTCACTTTCTCACACTTGTCTCAAAAAAAGTCTGCAGCAGCAAAAGTACTTCGTCACGGCACCAAAGAAACACTTGAATTTAAACCATTATGGCACTGCGACACTTCAGTTTTTAATTATTCATTATAAAGGATTTGAAAAGTTTTTTGGTTGTTTGTTTACTTTGTAATTTCGTGGAATTTACATTAGTAATGTCACGCTGTCGTCCATCAATTAGCTGTCATTGTCAAAACCACAGATAAAACAGCTTATTTTATAGTGCCGTAACTCGATTTAGCATGTTATTAACGTTAATTAACACCAAAGGCCACTGAAAAGTAACATCACCAACAACGATTGATAAACGGCTACGTTCCAGTTAAGCTTCAGTTTTGGTTGGCGTTTGAAATTTAGCGCAATACCGAATTCAACCAAAGTTGGACTACAACTGCAAACTAACCGCAACCAAACCTTAGCCGTTCGCAACAATTTTAAAATAGCGCGATTGAGCCCCTGGGGCCCGATCGCGCTAAAAAATTACAGCTGAAACGCAAACGTATCGTTGACGTTTCTCGACTTTTAGTAAATTTCGTATCGCGCTAATGGTTTTGCCAAAAGTTCGAACGCTAGTCGACCGCAGCTGGACCGTTACCGCTGTCAAACGAGCGGCTGATTTTAAGTTGATACATCTCGACTGTTGCTAGACTGTTTTTCGATCGTTGGGGTGTAGTTCGACACTTTGGTTTTGATTTTCTCTTCAGACGACAGCTTATAATGAAATACAATGAGTGTGTAGGTACATGGATTTATTGGAGAGAGCTTATGAATGCTCGGGTCCAAGCAAAAAAGAAATTAACGCTCTAGAACGGAGCTTTTGCCATGAGTGATCGGCCGTTTGCAGACTGTCTCAAGTATAAGGAGTTAACTCGCCAACTAATGACTCCTCACAAGCTACGCTTTCTCGGATGCTTAGGATGTTCAAACCAAGGTAAGAAAACCATGCAAAAGCTTAGAGGTACATAACCTAAAAACTTATCAAACAACCTTAAAACTTATTCGCAGTAAAGCCTTGTAACATTGTTGCTTTCTTGCATTTATACTGATCTGTCATTATGCTAGAACCCTCACTTAGCATGAATCTTTGTACAGCCTCAGAATAGTTTTATAGTGTTTTGTCTTAAAAAAAGTTTTGTAAATAAAACTAACAAAAACTGTGAATAACTAAGAGGGCTAGTTCAGTGGGGCTAGTATGTTATTTTATAACTATCCAATGACAGTGGTAGGTAATCCAAAGCATTAGTCTTAAATCTCAAGTCTAATTACAAATAGATATAATGTTTACAAAACTAAATACTTATTAAGTAATAAAATTGTTATAGGTTTCGGCAGCATTGGTATTCTAGGTATACTTGTCTCATCAGACCATTCTAGGAGACAGTGGAAACATTGCGTGTCATAGCCCAGTCTAAGGGTATCCGGCAACGGCAAAGTGACAATGGCCTTAAACCATTTCAACATGAGATAAGCAAAGTAACAGAGTAAGTAAAACTAATATAATTAGGTACATTATTATTGTTCAATTGAGTCATCATAACATCCCAACAGAGTAGTTCTTGAGGATTGTTACCTTATCATTCAACACTTTGCAAGTACATACACAAATACATACCCCTTTACCTTACCAATAAACATTGTATAGCTTCAGAATAGTAACACAACATTTTGCCTTTATAATTGAGTTGAAACTATAACAGAAAGAAAAAGACAAAACACTGTATAACTATTCAAGCTGTAGTGTTTATTAAGGAGGATAATGTTTACTACACTTCAGGGCCACAGTACATGAAACAATTTGATATGTGTGTGTACACCCGATAAACCGTGTGGAAGTCGACGTCAGGGGTTAAACTAGGCTATGATAATAAATTGCCAAGATATTAATGCTACAAACAAATAAACAGACAGTATTTTTTATAGAAAGCAAAATGTATTTGATTGCAGGTGCGGATGCATCTATTGGTAGCTGCAGCAATAGTATAAATTGCATGTTGTGAGCTACATAATATAGCATACAAAGCATGCAGCTCCTAAACTTTAACAGAGAGGAAGTCAATGTGTTTTCAAGCGCAGGCTGAGCAGGCCCACCAAGGTAGTGGTGCAGCATACAGGCTCACAACCTAAAGTTGACAATCATAGCAGTTTCAGTAGTGGGCAATCATACAGTGCTTCTGCTCACGGCAGATAGGATTACCAATTAAAACGAGTGCTTTTTCTTATATTTTCCTCATTCTTTTAATCAATGAATACTTAGGTAATAATATAAAATTATTTATGTGTAAAATGGTTTTATTCAGACATTAATATTATTTTTATTTATCACTTTTTATAGCAGTTCTATTCTTGTGGGCTTGGCGGTTGGCAATCTGAAACAAAAGATAGTAATAATGAGTATTAGTCATCCTAATATCAAAGGTTTTGTAATGTATCCGCTGATCTGTTATATAGCTGATTATTTTTACACAACCCACATTCATTAATAATCACTAACAATAATTCTGGGGTTTGCATCCTTTAAAGATAATCATGTAAACTAAGGGCTAAGGGTAGGCCTGGATTGACACATAGGCTACTTTTTAACTGTGGGGTGCAGCTTATCTGACATAAAAATAAATTACCCTTTTAACATCATGTGTTCAGCAGTAATAAGCCTGAATGATTGGCTTGTGTTGGCCACATTTCTTTGTTGATCTTGAAGCAAAATCACCGTTATTCTTCTACTGTACTTCAAGCCACTGAAAAATTGAAGTAAGTAAATACTTAGGTAACAAAATGGCATTATTTTATTCTCACAAATACAGGCCAAACCTTACCTACATTGTAGTGTTGCAGGTGTTTTAGATACACTGAGGTATACTCTAGTATTTCTTCCAATGACTTGTCATGCCATATCTGAAAAGAAGTATTACTATAAACATACAAAATGTAACAAAAGATCTTTGTTGCACAACTATTATTTTGCATAGGAATAGGTATTACCTTGGCCTATTCCTTTCCTTCTAGTAGCTCCTTACGCATTAAGAGGTTTGATGCATTTGTGGCGGAGCACATGAAGTTGGCTGGAGCATACGACGCGCACGACGCTCGACGGCTCGCGGCGGAATGAAGGCCGCAGGCAGCAGCCGCGTTTATTTATGTGTCGGGTCGCGGCGTGTGCGATGTTTGTAAATAATAGGTTTGATTTTTAGTTTGCAGATTTTAGTATTAGAAATAGGTTTAAATAAAAGTTATTTAATAACTAGTTTTAGTTATAGGATACTTAAGTAGATAAATAGTTTTAATATCGATTGTACATATTTCATAGTTAGGTAGGGGCTCTCTAGTAAGTAAGGTTTAGACATAGCTAAGTTGTTATTATTATTATTATTAGTTTTAGGTAAGATAGTATATATATAAGGGAACTGCAGGCATAAACACAGGTTTGATTCATTCCGCTCCGATCCGTCGCACCGTACGGACGTCTCCGACTACCGTCCGCTGCCCGCTATCGCCATCCTGCTCAAGCCTGCTGTTGCTGTCTCCCTCAAGCCTGCTGTTGCTGTCGCCGCTGTTGCTGTCTCAACACAGCAAGCCCTGAGAAGACAGAAGCCGCAAGACTGCGACGTCCGATCCTCTGTTTCGGTCCCTCAACTTCGAGGTGTTAGCGTTGCCACGTATCTTCGCTAACACTATCGATTTCGTTGTATTAACGTTGGTTTCAAACGTCCTCTGTTAATACAACGTACCGGGGTACCGACTGCAGGGATCGTCGTCTCGCCGTGTTCTCCGCCGGACGAAGAAAGCACGCCGTATCTTGATACGGCGTGATCAAACCGCTCTTTTCAGAGCGTCCTAATGTTTCATTGCAAAATCCACGCTTAGTGGTCGATCGGTGGATACTTATAACGGTGCCAACGAAGCCGATCGTGGTTAGGAGCGTGGACCCGGAGCGCTCGTTTTTCCTCCTTCTGAGGAACAACGGAATCCGGCTGGGCTTGGAACCACCGGCCTTGGGGACGCCCCTCGTCGACACCAAGCATCTCCCTCCCACCCTTCCCATCCTTTTTCCTATCCCTCGGGTGTGTGTTTGGCTTGGACGGCCGGTTTCCCCGGAGTCCCTGTCTCTCCCCCGGGGCAGCTAGGGCCGTAGGCACACAACCGGCTGCACAATAAGATCGGCAGCCGGGACACACTAGGGCTACACCTAGGTACACATCTCCCTGCCTATACCCGGCAGGGAGGCTCTTGCCCTCTCTTTCCCGCCGGTGAAAATCCTTCACCGGCCGTCTCGCTCTCGCTCCCGTCGCTATGGAGCTTGCCGGGTCGGAGGCCAGTTTCGGCGCGGCTAACGCCATCGTCGAAAATGCTCTCCGAGCCATGTTAGCGTCCAATCCGAGTGCGTACGAGGAATTCGTACGCAACCCGGTAGCCGCTGCAGCCTCTCTGCTAGCGGCAGCCCCTCAGGCCTACCCCTCCCCCGCCCCTGCCCCTCAGGCAAAGCCCGCTAAGGCCCCTAAGGCCAAAAAATCCTCCAACCCTGCCCCTAAGGCCTCAGGCTCTGCGCCTAAGCCTTTACCGGGCACCTCCTCCTCCTCCGCTAAGCCCTCGCCCTCCCTCAGAGGGCCGACGGCCGTCCCGACCCCGAAGGCCCGTTCGCCCGTAAGAGAGCGTTCCTCGCACGAGGCACGATCTCGAAAAGGGCGAGAGGGCAATCGCCGCTCTCTTTCCCGTCATAGGAGTCGCTCGCGTCTCGCCTTGACCGTCAGGTCAGAGAGCACGACCTCCTTGGCCTCTGCCGTCTCGACGGAGATGGACGTGGCCGACCCTAGCGACGAGGGCTTCACCCTCGTTGCTCCCAAAGGGAAGAAGCGCCCCGCCGCTGCTTCCTCTCCCCCTCCCCCGTCCAAAGCCTCCTGCATCGCTGCAGGCACTCCTCCGTCTTCCGACGACTCGGACGAGATGGACGTGGCTCCCGCGCCCAGACCGCCGAGACCCCCCCGACCCTTTGTTCTTAGGGACAGGCAGCGCTGGCCGGAGATCTCTAAGATCTTCGCCGACCAGAGCATCAGGTGCTCTGGTAAGAGCCACAAGGACGGTATCTCCGTCGCCATCCCCTCCTCCGACGAGTACCGTCGCGCTACCCGTCTCCTACGTGAAGCTCAGATACAGTTTCACGCCTTCCCCCTTGAGGACGAGAAAGTCCTTCGCGTAGTTATACGCGGCCTCCCCAAAGAGATCAGTACGGACCTCATCCGTACTGACCTCGAGTCCCAGGGCTTCCCGGTCCAACAGGTGCACCGTATGACCAACGGTCGCACCAAGGCCCCCATAGACCTCGTTCTGGTCATCCTCGACCGCAACCAGGAGGGCAAGAGAATCTTCTCAGTCGAGAAGGTACTCAACCTCTCCGGGCTTAAGGTCGAGGCTCCCCGATCCAAAGGCATTCCGGGACAATGCCACCGCTGCCAGTTGTATGGCCACGCCGCGCGTTTTTGCGAAGCGGCCTTCCGCTGCGTAAAATGCGCGGGTGACCATGCCACTGCAGCATGCAGCCGCAAGAAGGGGGATCCCAGTCCGCCCAGCTGCGTCCTCTGTGGGACGAAAGGGCACACTGCGAATTATCGCGGTTGCCCTAAGGCCCCGAAGGCCGCGGCTGGGTCGAAAAGGATCCCTCCTTCCCGCAACCCTCCCCGGTCCCAAGGCACCGGTGCCAAACTCCGGGTAGCACCCGCCCCCGCTGCGCCGAAATTCGTCGACGCGCCCCGTCCCTCGACCAACGCTTGGTCGAAGCCCCCATCCTTGCTCCAGACACCGGTGTCTCGCCCGGCGCAGCTCCCCTACCCCGCTGCTACCCCGAGCCGCCCAATCCCTCCACTCGTGGCTCCTGCACCCCGCATGCCCGCCCAAGGCCCTTCTGGCCTCACGGCGGACTTCCACTTTCTCACTGAGATCTCCTCGGCTTTCGACCTCGACGAGGTCCGCGAGGTGGCTCAACTCGTCCGTGAACGCCCTGGTGCCCTCCTGGACATCATGGCGGCTCACAGCGGTCTCTTCTGCGCTCTGAAGCGCTTCGCTCCCCGCGTCCTTTCGTCGTAACTGTCATGGATAGTACAACGACGAAAGTGAAGCCGCGCGCGTTGACGTTGGCATTTTACAATGCCAACAGCCTCTCCTCGGGGAACTCACGTCCCCTCATCCACGAGTTCCTCACGACCCATCAGGTCGACGTCATGTTAGTGTGTGAGACCTTTCTAAAACCGAGCATGAGGGACCCTAGGGTCGCAAACTATGCTCTGGTTCGTAATGACAGGACTACCGCCCGCGGGGGCGGTACCCTGATTTATTACAAAAGGTCTCTCCACTGCATCCCCATCGACACTCCTCCTCTCACGAACCTGGAGGCATCCTGTTGCCGTCTCTCGATGACGGGCCATCAGTCCGTCATCATTGCGTCTTGTTACCACTCTGGTAACAAACCTCTCCTCAGAAGTGATCTCGAGTCACTTCTCTCCCTCGGAAGCGCCGTCATTCTGGCGGGCGACTTCAACAGCAAGCACACCATGTGGGGTTGCAACGCCACTAACACGAGAGGGTCCCTTATGGACACTCTCTCCACCGACTTGGGCTATGACGTCATCCCCCCGTCCTCCCCGACCCACTTCCCCTTCAACATTGACCTTAGGCCAGACATACTCGACATAGCACTTCTAAAAGGCATAGCGCTCCAGCTACGCTCGTTGGAAGTGCTACACGAGCTTGACTCTGACCACCGACCGGTTCTGATGTCCCTGGGCCCCGACTCAGCCATCAGTACCCCCCCGACTAGGACTGTGGTGAATTGGAAGCTTTTAGGTGAGAGCCTAAAGGAAACCAATTCACCCGACCTAGACCGAATCCCCGACGACATCGTCACCCCAGACGATGTCTCCCTCTCCCTCGATGCGCTCAATAGTCACCTTCACACCGCCATTGGCGGCTCCTCGAGACAGGTCCCAGTCGAGGGCGACCAACGCTGGGCCCTTCCCGAGGACGTGAGGGAACTATTGAGAGCAAAACACTCTGCCATTAGGGCTTACGACTGGACTCCCACCGAAGAGAACAGAGTCACTATGCGGTATTACGAGCGTGCCGTAAAGACCCGCATACGTGAACTCCGTAATCAGAGGTGGGAGAAACTTCTTTCAGAGATCGAACCATCTCATCTGGCTTACTGGAAGTTGGTGCGATCTATGAAATCCGACAAGACGTCATCCATGCCCCCCCTGACACGACCCAATCTCCCACCCGCCTTCGAGGATGTAGAAAAGGCCGAGTGCCTGGCCGACAGCCTCGAGGCGCAGTGCAGCCCCAGTCTAGACCAAGTCGACCCCGCTCACCGCGAGTCGGTGGATGCGATAGTCGACGAAGTCTCCTCCCTCCCTCCCCTCTCTTCCCTCGAGCCGGTCACGGCTTCGGAAGTTGAGTCGATCATCAAGGACCTCCACGCCAAGAAGTCCCCAGGTGCAGATGGTATCACCAACAGAGTGCTTAAACTCTTCCCCATTGCCCTTATCCATCTCCTAGTAAGCATCTTCAATGCCGCCATGACCAACTGCATCTTCCCCGACCCCTGGAAGACTGCCGATGTTATCGGCATTCGAAAACCAGGCAAGAAGGCTACCGAGCCTTCTAGTTACCGTCCCATCAGTCTTCTCAGTTCCATTGGGAAGATTTACGAGCGCATCCTTCTGAAGCGCATCTGGTCCCATGTCAGGGAGAATCACATTCTCCCAGACGAGCAGTTTGGATTTAGGTCCAGACACTCTTGCGTCCAACAAGTACACCGCATCACGGAGTACGTCCTAGAAGGTTTCAATCAGAGACCTTGTGGCTTCACCACTCCCAAGCCCCAGGGGACCCTAGCGGTCTTCCTCGACGTCGCGAAAGCCTTCGATAAGGTGTGGCACAACGGGTTGATATACAAGCTATATCAACTCGCGTTCCCAGACAGTCTTGTGCTCATCATCCAAGACTATCTCACCCATCGAAGCTTCCGCTACCGCGTCGATGGAACTCGCTCCTCCCCTCATCCCATCAGCGCCGGCGTCCCTCAGGGCTCAGCGCTAGCCCCTATCCTCTTCTCTCTCTACACTCACGACATCCCTCGGATTCCAAAAGTAGAGTTCGCGCTTTTCGCGGACGACACTGCCCTCTACACCAGAGGTTGGAATCCGCTCCACCTGCGTGGCCGACTTCAGCGAGCCCTTCGCCAGCTTGGCGATTGGTTCAAGAAGTGGGCCATAACGGTCAATCCCGACAAAAGTGCAGCCATGTACTTTCACCCCACCAAGCCCTTCAACCGGGAGCAACTCGTGCTTCACGGTCAGCCCGTCCCTTGGGCTACCTCCACCAAATACCTTGGCGTGACCCTCGATAGACGACTCACCTTCTCGAAACACATTCAGATAGTCCGGGACCGAGCGGCCTTCATTCTAGGCCGACTCCACCACCTCGTAGGCACACGGAGTAAATTGTCCCTTAGGAATAAGGTGACTATTTACAAAATGTGCATCCGCCCCGTCATGACGTACGCTTCAGTAGTGTTCGCTCATGCCTCCTCCCTAGACCTGGACAAGCTCCAGGTCCTTCAGAATAGGTTCATTCGCAAGGCAGTCGGAGCTAGCTGGTACCAGCGTAACGCCGACCTGCATTGTGATCTCGAACTTCCCTCCATCCGTCAGTACATCAAGTTTCTCTCCCGGCGCTACTTTGATAGAGCCCCTCACCACCCCAACCCTCTTGTCACTCGCACCGTGGACTACTCCGTAGATCCCACAGACCCTCCCCCTCTCCGTAGGCGCCCTAGGAACATCCTAGGCGACCCGGACGACCCCATCGCCGTCGTCACGTCGGCGGCGCTGGGGTCGTCCGACCCGGCAGCTCCTTGCAACAGGAAGTATTCAGTTTTTGGTATAGGCGTCGGTTACCAAAGGTACACTGTCATACACCGACCTCGCCGGCGAGGTCGAAGACTGCCTACAAGGTCTGTTAGAAGATCGGTTAGTTAGCTCGTAGTGTTCGCTTATTTTACGCCCCTCAGTTTCTTGCCTGTTCTTCTGAGGTGAGGTTCCCTTTCCGAACAAGGCGGTCGAGTCATTGTTAATAATAATTTATTTTGTTTTTAACCTTAACTTCAACCGTCCCCGTTAGGGCCCTAGAGCAAGCCCCTTCTGGGCTGCCAGGGCAATTCGACGCCCCTCCCTCGGTGACAGCCCAAGCCGAGGCCGTACCTCAGAGGTGCCCTTGCGCTCGTCGCCCATAGTTTGTAAGCATTTTTGAGGCCCTGCGCCATCTGCGCTTGCCTAATGCCCGGTACGCTGTCGAGGCCTCAGTGGCCAACAGCATATAGTCATCCAAAAAAAAAAAAAAAAAAAAAAAAAAAAAAAAAAAAAAAAAAAAAAGCATAAACACAGATCGCAGTAACCACTCTTTCATTTGACTCCATCACCCCAAGCTCCCAACAAATGGGGCTGCTTCGTTCTGTTTCGTACTGCTAGTACGGATATGTCTGCGCCGGTGTCGACCAGGAAACGTTCTCGTGTGTTCGTATCGATGACGCATAGGCGGTGACTTGCAGAGGGAACATCGACGCCCGCCACGGTCGATGTTATCTTTAGTTTTCCGTCTTCTTCGCTTTGGCACACGGTAACTCACAGCGCCCTGCATTCTCTCCGAATCGATAGTGATACCAACACGGCCCATCTGGATCTCCTGTTCTCCGTCTGGCATCAGCTGGTGTATGTGAGCGTGACTGACATCCTGTGCTTGAGCTGGATAATTGACTTGAACGTAGCTCGGCGATTTCTAGCGACAGTTTTTCAATTTGTTTCGTAAGGAGCTCGAACTGTGTGTATTTCGAAGTGGAACTGGAAACGGCAGTGGTCAAGGTGGCAATACAATTCTCCGTGTGCTTCAACATCTTGTCCGCTATGATATCACGTCGGGGTCACCATTTGTTGGGAGCTTGGGGTGATGGAGTCAAATGAAAGAGTGGTTACTGCGATCTGTGTTTATGCCTGCAGTTCCCTTATATATATACTATCTTACCTAAAACTAATAATAATAATAATAACAACTTAGCTATGTCTAAACCTTACTTACTAGAGAGCCCCTACCTAACTATGAAATATGTACAATCGATATTAAAACTATTTATCTACTTAAGTATCCTATAACTAAAACTAGTTATTAAATAACTTTTATTTAAACCTATTTCTAATACTAAAATCTGCAAACTAAAAATCAAACCTATTATTTACAAACATCGCACACGCCGCGACCCGACACATAAATAAACGCGGCTGCTGCCTGCGGCCTTCATGCAATTCGACGCCCCTCCCTCGGCGACAGCCCAAGCCGAGGCCGTACCTCAGAGGTGCCCTTGCGCTCGTCGCCCATAGTTTGTAAGCATTTTTGAGGCCCTGCGCCATCTGCGCTTGCCTAATGCCCGGTACGCTGTCGAGGCCTCAGTGGCCAACAGCATAGAGTCATCCAAAAAAAAAAAAAAAAAAAAAAAAAAAAACTGCGGCCTTCATTCCGCCGCGAGCCGTCGAGCGTCGTGCGCGTCGTATGCTCCAGCCAACTTCATGTGCTCCGCCACACATTCACGCCATAATCGTGTCGTATGCAAGAGCCTCTATAAACCTTACCCGTCCCAGGGCAAAGTTTTGGTGACTTTCTCACAGTTTTATGTCTCAAAAAAAGTCTGCAGCAGCAAAAGTACTTCGTCACGGCACCAAAGAAACACTTGAATTTAAACCATTATGGCACTGCGACACTTCAGTTTTTAATTATTATTCATTAAAGAGGATTTGAAAAGTTTTTTGGTTGTTTGTTTACTTTGTAATTTCGTGGAATTTACAGAAGTAATGTCACGCTGTCGTCCATCAATTAGCTGTCATTGTCAAAACCACAGATAAAACAGCTTATTTTATAGTGCCGTAACTCGATTTAGCATGTTATTAACACCAAAGGCCACTGAAAAGTAACATCACTAACAACGATTGTTAAACGGCTACGTTCCAGTTAAGCTTCAGTTTTGGTTGGCGTTTGAAATTTAGCGCAATACCGAATTCAACCAAAGTTGGACTACAACTGCAAACTAACCGCAACCAAACCTTAGCCGTTCGCAACAATTTTAAAATAGCGCGATTGAGCCCCTGGAAGTTGATGGTCCCGTTTCTGTATTGTTTTTTCTGTTTTTTCATGGTTTTTGAGATTTTAGTTGATCGCTAATGCTATAAGGGGACGGAACGGTGTTTGGTATTTAGTACCAAATAAAAGTTGAACGAAATAACAACGTATCTATTTCGCTGTCGTTAGGTTAAAGTCGTTACTTTTTTTTTTGGAATTCAAAATGAAAAAATTCGCTGAAGACTTAAAAAATACGCTAGATCTAGCGACAAAGTTACTAAAACTTTATCACTGAGGTAGGTCGGAGCTCCGTCTACGGTCGGAGAGGAAACGAGGGAATTAATTAATTCTATTTGACAAATGTTTGACAATGACGGTCGAACAAGCTCAATTTTTTTGTTCATCTGTTGACGTTGACTTACAAACTTTTTTTCCCCCCCTCTGAAAATAAGAATTTTTTTTTTTGGTGCGGGGTTCCACTTAAAGCTTTTTGGCATTTTTTCTCACGTTTTTTTTTTTCAAAACGGATGGTGCAGATATAGATAGAACGATATGCGAACGGCTTAGCAGCAGCAAACAAAGGACATTGAGGGAAAATCAACGCAATGGGCAAAAACATGGCAAAATACATTTTTCATACTTTTTGGCGGAATATTTTCAACTTTTGTGTGTTCTAATGAACATGCCAACTTTGCCTGCAATGTAAAATCTTCTTGGCTTTTGATTTATTTTGTCAACTGTCATCATGCTTGGCAATATTTTGACTTTTGACAAATGACACGACTTTTTTCCTTCGTAAAATTGTCAAACTGTGTCGTGTTGGAAAAAATTTCATGTCGCTATGTTCAGTCAAGTTTTGTCGCCCAGTCGTAATAAATAAATAAATTGAATATGGCTGAAAAAGAAGGACATAAACACGAAGAACCTAATTACCATGAGGGAGAAGGTAAATGTTGTTCAGTTATTATTGCGTAGAGATCAGTGTGAGTGCGAACGCGGTCGCCGTCAGTTCGGCTGTGTGGCTGTCCCTACCCTCGTGTTACCTTTGTGACATTGAAATTGGGTTCTTTTTATAATTGCTGCGTGGATTGTGGTGGTGCGCGAGCAGGAGACGAGCGCGCGGTCCACTCGTCGCGTTGACTGCCCCCCTTGCCGTGGAATTTATCCATAATGACTGGAGGAGCCGACAGGAGTCTCGACTCAGGTATTCAATGTTTTTGTTCTATTCAACCGTTGTCTCTTAAGTTTATAAGTTCAAGTGTTTACATGCGATGTTTATTGGCGCGAGCTAACCTTTTTGCGAGTTGAACTTTGGCCATCGACATGATGAGGCATCTCTTTACTTCACCTTATTGTGTATAATAGTAATTGACCTTGCAAGGGAACTATTCAACATCTTCAACGCCTTTTGTTTGTCTAATAGGATTACACAGGTGTTTGAACTCTGCTTGAATTCCAACTAGTGAGGATATTAACATGTATTAAAAAGTATTGTAGAGAAGTTTAATTATTGTTTGTTTCAGTCAGTAATGTAAATCTTGATGAGTAATGACAGTAATGTTTCATGAGTAGACTATTGTACTCAGTGTCATGGATAAACCTTGGGATTTCTATTGTTTACTGTTTAAGCCACAAAACTGCTATTAAACTGACAAGAGTGAGGTCCATCATATCAAATGAGTTTATTGTTGATATGCTCTAAACATAAATAAAGTGTGGTACATACAAAAAATCTTTAGGAATTTCCAAAAGCCAAAAACCAAAACAAAGAAAAATTTGTTGGATATAAAGATACACTTATAAACGTCAACCAAAAACAAAGTTTAATGGACATCATTTAAGTAGTTACCTATGAAAAATATTTTTATTACCTAAAAGAAAAACCCCATCTGATAGTGCTACTATCCATTATGTTCAAGTTGACAATTTCTTACAACCATGAGAAAATAAAGTTCAACAAACCGAACACAAAGCCCCACGTAAAGGATTTATTATAACTAACCAGAATCAGGAAAAGATAAAACAATCTAAGCAATACCCACGTCGCAAATGACTGGCGGATACAGTTACTGTAAACAGAAGCTAGAGTTATCAAACTTATCTTCTAGATAACATTTAATTTGATACTAAGTACTGCAAGAAAGTAAATACATAGATTAAAAGAAAAAAACACTAATTCAACTTAGGTACCTAAACCTATGTGTTTCATTTTATTTTAAACACTTCATGCCTTCCTAATAAACATTGTATAGCCTTTGTATAGTTATATACCTAGTGTTTTTTCTTTTTTGTTGAGTAAATCTTAAGATAAAAATCTTAAATATAAATAAGACAAAACAGTGGATGATTATAACAAATATTCTGTGTACACTGTCAATGTTTATTTTAGTAAGGGAACTTAAAGCAAGTTTATGATATATATACATATATATATTATGAGCAAGTGTACAGCATGTACAGACTCATTCTGACTAAGCATAGTCTTACCATGTTACAAAGGCATTGTACTTCTCATTTCTTACATCAGATATTTCAACAAACTTGATTACAATAGATTAGACATTATCGAAAATCAATGAATATTACTTAACTTGTAGGCAAAGTTTTTAATTAAACAATGTATTAAAAAAAACCCAACCATATACCTATACTGTTATTATTTATTTCTTAAATATGGGTTATTTGCGAGTAATGACTACAGATTGGAAATTCCGATATGAAATTATACATATTTTCCTAAAGTTTACTTTTTCCTGCCAAAAATGAACAAAGTATGAAAGCAGCTTCTAAATTCGCAGATTATATGATAAATCGTATCGTTCTTCTACTATTTATGTTTGTATCTAGTTTATTTCCATTCTTGTTATTTCGATATTTATGTAACACTTACTTTCAATTTATTTTTCGTACTTTATTAGTGAAAACTATCTAGGCTTATTTGTTCTATTTCGTTGTGTACTTAGTTTATTGTTCAACAGCTGTTTGTTTTCCTATAAATAAATAAATAAATAAATTATTTTATTAAGTAACTTAAGCTAAAACCAATTTACAAAGGTAGTAAACTAAATTCATCGATCAATCGCAGAAACTTGGCATTTTTTGATGAATGAAATCAATGAATCTACTTATGAACTAGTAAAAAGTAAGTATATATGTATCCAAATATCTGAACTCTAGTGATGACATGCTTCCCGCCTCTGTACTGCATTTTAGAGACATTCTTACCAACCCCTTATTAATTAATGTTGTACAGCTTCGAAATAGTAATACAGCGTTTTGTATTTTTCGAAGGATAAAAATTAAAAAGAGTAATCACTCTACTACTGAGGTCTGAGGCCATACAACAGTTATTAAATGGGTAAATGTTAATTCAATTGTTTTGAACTCAGATAACCATTCTAAATATTTACCTGCAGCTCTAACACAACATTGAATGTTGAAACACAGAAAACCTGTTAGTAAACATTAGCAAAGTCAAAAGCACTTTTTATTGATCAATAATTATCTTTATAAGGACCATAAAAACTGGTTGATAGATCAAGTGTTAGCAATCTTTTTTCCCTAGGAGTTTTTGCATGAATGAAACTGGTTCTCGGAAATAGACCGGTTTCACATGTAGAAAATGAATTATACCAAAATTTTATAGCAGCAGTCGGCAGGATACAAACACTGCCAGTGGTTTAAATTATTAGTGTATTTTTTTTCATTAATCCAACTTACAACATAAATGCAAGCACCGATGATCGATCACTTACCATCAGGCAGATCATCGGCTTGTTTGCCACCAATGGCATTTAAACGAAATTTCTATTTCAAAAAAGTTTTGTTACAATAAATACAGACAATTTATAATCCAAACAATAATATTTATGGTCAAATAAAATTCTTCTATTAGTCTTGCGTAGCATCTCAGCATTTGTGTGTCCATCCAACTACATACAACTTAAGCATTGTTGATCAGTTCTTCACGAAATTTTGCTTAGAATTTTTAGGTTTGTATATGAGCTAAATTCGAAGAGGGATGGTTGAAAGGTCTTCGAAGCGGACTGCTAGTAATAAAATCAGATTAAATGCAGGTGTTGCAGGTTTGATTGCAAACAACAAAGTTGTTCCAGGATCTTTTGTAGAACCAGTTGTTTCATAACTATTACAGCATTGTTTTTGTCTTTGCTATAAATCAGTTGGCCTTCTGATATAAATCAGTGACTGGACAATTTTGGAAGCTGCCAACCACTAACCACTACCTATAAACTATAGACCAAGTTCAAATGTGCCAGATCATTCATTCAAACAATAACAAGTAGTGTAGCCAGCATATTAAGGTGATACGTCTCGCTAATGGCGCGAAATTTAATTTTTAAACAGTTTTTTTGGTTTTGGAGCTAGACTGAATAACTATTTTATGTGATAATGAAATTGGCGGATATATTATACTATTGTTCTCATTATTTTACAGATTGATTTGACAAATATGCACCTGATTACTGATGTAAGCTAGGCTCGTCAGTAATTTTGCTGAATTCAGGTTAATTTGCACAATTGAAAACCTGGCGCGTCACCGTTTAATATTTTTTTAAAATATCGCAAGGAAAATATAGTAAATGATTTACGATGGCCGCAAATTCTATTACTACGTAATTTAGTTACCCGGTCTAGCTCAGAAACCAAAAAAAATGTTTGAAATTTAAGTTTGGCACCATGAACGAGAAGTTGAGCCATAATATGTTTTTGATTTGAAACTCATTTTGAAGATAACTAATCACTTCTTAGAACTTTATTCTCGAATAGGTATTATACATATGTAAGAATATTATGTCTTTCTTTTTGTTAGTTTCTCATGACTGAACCGATCTTTAGAACATTTGGTAAGGAAATAGTGCGTCATTTTAACGGACGCAAGGTATTTAGTTTTAACCTTTCAACTAAATTATTTTAAATGCTATGTTAGTGATAACAAAAATCAACGTTTATAAACACTAGCTTATCTTTGCAAAAATATAAGTAACCACCTCTGCCTAATGTCAAAAGCCATACAATTATTAATCAATTCAATTAATTAAAAAAATTAAGATATCGAAATTAAACATGATACAAGCTGTAATCTTTTTATTTCACAGAATTATCGGTTTAAACGTCTTTGCAGTTAATTGTTAGTGAATATTGGGCTCAATTAGAGCTTATATTTGTACTGGCCTGCTTATGATTGGTCAAGTAAACAAACGAATAAACTAACTTTCGCGCTTATAATATTAGTTAGGAAGTTGAGATTAAGATTTCCATCCATTCATTTCAAAATTCCCCCTGCTTGCAGCCTAGCATCTAAATTTCTATGGCTCTCTCAGACGTGAGATTAGACAGCAGATGGCCCGTTAAAAATAATCCGTCTGTTTGAAACTCATTACAATACAATATCTCTTTATTGAAACCAAATACAAAATAAATCTAAACTAAACACTACCTTAGATACAACAAAAAAAAATGGGCGGTCTTATCGCTTAAAAGCGATCTCGTCTCACCTTTGGTTAAAAGAAAAACATTACGATTAAACATGGACGGGTGGTGTGTGCTAAAGAAAAAACAAAGCCAAAAAATATATTAAATGTACTTGCTTACCAATTTGAGATCCTACTAATATTATAAACGCGAAAGTTTGTAAAAAAAAATAGCCAAAAAATATATTAAATGTACTTGCTTACCAATTTGAGATCCTGCTTCCTACTAAACTAGGCAAGCGTGTTGCACCTTCGATTACGGCAACGCTTCCCATCAGGCGAGTCAGTAGTCAAAGGCATGTCTAGTTTGTTTTAAAAAAATTTAAAAAACTACTAATATTATAAACGCGAAAGTTTGTAAGAATGGATGGATGGATGTTTGTTACTTTTTCACGCCAGAACGGCTGAACAGATCTGGATGAAATTTGGCACAGAGATAGATTATGGTCCAGAATAGCACATTGGATACTTTTTAACCGCGGGTGAAACCGCGGGGCGCAGCTAGTTTACAATAAACTTAAATACTAATACCTACATAAATAATCATTAAATTTCTGCCTGTACCTATATATTACCTGTCAGTTATAATTTCTATGACCACTATAGAGGATATAAGCAAGCATATTTCCTGTAAGCCACGTAAATGGCCGAGAGCTCACTCATGGCTCACCTGTCGCTGCATGCGTTAGAAAGCGTCGTCGCTTATGTAATAGTTTCGCTTATTCGCCTTTTTAACACCGCCTTCGGCATACACAGATGCCACTTACCAAACTGGTTTAAATACTAATTTCTAACGACCGATTTGGTTGGAAGTATAAGCCAGAAAGACACCTAGTTTATGGAATCTTTTCAGATTGTCGTAGATTGTTCAATAGTTATTTAGCAGAGCCGGTTTTTGTTTTTCCTTGTCCTTTTAATGTAGTTCTAAGCGGCAAGCCAGACAAGACGGAGACGAGAGACGGACGAGACGCAGACGCGGGGTCACTTTCGGTATACTTCCGTTCAAAATGCATAAAAGAGACTCGACGCAACACATACAGAGAAGACGGGCCGTGGACGCGATGCTTCACGTTTTGTATGGCGGTGCCTTGTCTCTGCTCCGTCCGTGTCTCGTCCTCGTCTTACGCCTTTTCCTATGGAGACATTGAGGCCTTTGTTTGACTGATCGCTAGTCCTAAACCAAAAGTATCGCCGCTGAGAAAGTTTTGAACCTACACTAAAAGGTATTATAAAGATGAAAGATTTGTAATTTGGATTTTTGTAGGTCTGTAACGAATTAACTCAAAAACTACTGGTCCTATTTGATAAAATCTTTCACCATTAAAAAGCTACATTATTCCTGAGAAACATATACCATAAAACCCGAGCGGCAAAACATCTAGAAACTAATAAAATAGAACCCAGGACGACCGTGTCATAAGAACAGACACCGTCTCATAATTCAGAGTACTGCTTCCCAATCTTTTCAGATACGAGTAGGTATAACTCACGAAGTCTACTTTTCTATTTCTTTAATCTAGTCCACATTAAAACGACTCTTAACATCGCGCTATCTCATTTTTGGCACACTTCATATTTAGGGCAGTGGTACGCGTTTACAATAAGCACATACCTAGCACAATGTACTGCCAAATGGTGATTCAATATTATGTTAAAGAATACTCTCCCACAACTTACGAGTTGAATACCAGACCTTATTTTTACTAAACAAAGGTCTAAAACAAGTTTGCATTGCTCCTAATCGCAGTTGTCGAAGTGGCCGATATCAGTGCAATTTACATAAATAACGTTAACTAGAGGTAAATAACTGTAAGTACTGGTTATTAAGGGTACAGTATGCCTCGCCTCGGTTCAATATCTATTTACGAATTGGGTAAGAAATGCAGCAGGCCCTGGGTCTGGAAACACGCAGAGGCGCCTACGCAAACTTCAAAATCGAACGCATTACCGTAAATGTTTTATTATTGAATCAGCGAAATCAAGGTCTCAGAGCTATTGGGACTGGGACAAATCGGCATTTATTTGTCCTACGATTACTTGACTATAACAATTCATCATTAATCATCGAATTGTAACAAGTAACATTATTAAAATAAAAACGAAAAACCCGGCTGCAAAATGTTGTATTGTACCGTCACTTCCACTATCAAGACGATTCAAATGACACCTCACATGTCGAAATACATCGAGCAGTTAGACTGTAGGGCGTGCCAAAGAAACCTCATACATACATACATACATGCCCACGTACATACATACATACATACTCTCTAAAAACATAACCCTCCTTCTTGCCCAGTCGGTGAGCCCAGTCGGTTCAGCGGAGGTGGGGGATGCCAGGTCTAATTTCGAGGCGAGCTACTAAGTTATAATAGAATCACTCAAAAATCGTCATCAACTGCGTTATTGTTACGAATAATAAACCGGCCAAGTGCGAGTCGGACTCGCGCACGAAGGGTTCCGTACATAACATACCTACATATAAAAACGGCAAAAAAAATATTTAAATATTTAATTGACACAACGGCAACTGAACTACATCATCTGTGAAAATTTTAACTGTCTTACTATCACGGTTCATGAGATGCCTGGTTACAGACAGACGGACGGGCAGCTTAGTCTTAGTAATAGGGTCTCGTTTTACCCTTTGGGTACGGAACCCTAGAAATTGTATCAAAAATTTTACCATAAGATAACGCAGATTATTTATCTTTGGATAGTAGCTACTACGGCGAAAAAAACGTGCGTAACCGGCTGATGTTAACATACCTCAGAGATTATGTGAAACGTATGATAAGTGAAACACAGCGTGAGGCAGGTTTGAGGTCACTTAGTTTTATCTTAGCCTGTAGCCTGACTGACTTATCTACCGATGATATAGGTTGGTGATCTAATAGAAACATTTATATTTTTAACCGACTTCGAAAAAAGGAGGTTCTTAATTAATCTGTACGTTTTTTTTGTATGTATGTTACGCCGTCAATTTTTGAATCGATTTTAATGATTATTTTTTGAAATCAGTCAAACGGTTTTTTTTAAATCAACAAACGTCTAAAAATTGTTTACATGGATGACGGGAAGTCGGTTTATAAGCTTTGCTTTTTAATATTATTTCCATTAATATTTCTAGATCCTGCGAGATTTAACCTTTGTCTACTCGTACCATGAGCTGTACAGCATTTTGACTCGAACCTCGCGTGACTTTTGTCTCCTCTATCTTACTATAAGTCCTGTAGAGATACCAGCAAATGAAACATCGTCTTTATTACATAAAAGTAAAGTTTGATTAGTGGCGCTGGCGCTTAAGAGGGCCGCGACGCTCTGAAATTTCCATACAAACGCGTTACTCAAATTTCTTGAAAACCATTTGTCAGATTATGATGAAATTTAGCATGTACAATTAAATTAACAATATCTCCGCCCCTATGTTGTTGGTTTTTTTTTTAAAACGTTCTCAAGCTAAAATAGAGCTATGAAAAATATCCGCATTTTTAAGGGGTCACTTTTGACTGATTTATTCAATAGGTAGACAAAGCAAATCAAAAATTCCATTACATAGGGAGGTTGTCTACATCATTAGCTGTAAATTGAATCTATAATACAAGGGAAATTCTTAGTTATTTAAGAATGATTACTGAAGTGCAAAAGTCATAACAAAAATTGAAATTGCACTTTGTCAGTCTGTAGGTAACTTTAGAGGCTCGTCAGTATCATTACTCGCTCTCTTCGCTCGTCTTCTTCTAGACAAAATGGCTATAGAATACCTTGAGCCAATGCGAAGTTAGTCTAAAGTGATCGCCGGACTCTTAACCATTATCTTGTAACTTACTCTTTACTTAGCTGCTTTTCAATGTTTTTACTTAATAAGTCTAATTAAACACACTAACTAATAAACGTATAGCCTCTGAATGTTAGAGCGGAAATACACTAGAGATTGTTAAAGTAACAGTTTTGAAGATGAACATCCGCAAAGTAACGCCTTATTCAATCAACTATAACAAGCCTCTGAATAGTTGAAACAGAATGTTTTGTATTCTTTCCTTTAAATTTTTAAACTCCATCGTAAAAGACAAAACACGTAAAACTATTCCGAGGTTATACAACGTTTATTAGTACCTAAGGGGGTAAATATATAAATGGTACAGAAGCGTCCAAAATTAAATTAAATCACTTCTTAAATACGGAAGGAGTTGACGACTTGTGAGCGAGTCCATTTGTCTCACCTGATGTTGCCAACTCGTCCCGTTAGCCGCCCACATAGGCCGTGCGTTCGTTTGCTCTCGACCACTAATGGATCCAGGGATGGGGGGGGGGGGGGTTCTAAGGGCCTCAAACCTCAAGCCCCCTTCCAAAAGTCACACTACAATCGTCGAAAATGTCTGTTTTTTTAGTGTTTTTGTGTTTGGCTGTCCTAACGAAAGTTACTTTCTGCTAAGTCAAGATAAGTAAGATTTTGGTTAAGTGGTGAAGAGGAGGGGCTCCCTAAGTCAAAATCTTACCTACCTTGATAAAGCTTACTTTCACTTAGGTGACCCAAGTCAAGCTCCCCCAAACAAAAATCCTGGATCCGCCACTGCTCTCGACGGCAATCAAACCCGCACTACCGGTCGTCTGGACCTTTACAAGCTTCTACCGGCTCATTATGCCCTTTTGTGTTACTCAAATAACGTTGCTTCTATAGCACTGTTACAGAAATGAAGCAGTAAGTAGGCATGCATTATTTCAATATGCATTCATGTGATCAACATTTGTGTTTGTTCCATGTCTGGGTGTTAATATCTATTTTAGTATGTATTTAAAACTAACCTGACTGATATACTCGTACATACATCTATACTTATGGATGTATATCAGTCTCTAGCAGCCACAGTACAAGTTTTGCTTAGTTTGGGGTCAGACGTTCGTGTGTGAACAATGTCCCGAATTTATTTATTTATTGTTTGTTAGTACTACTTTAGTTATTGCATCCGAGTGATATAGGTATAGAAGTAATTGCTTCGGCGATCTATTAGGCAATCGGAAGTCAAGACAATTACTCGTTGTATACGTTTACATGATCATTAGTACACCTCAGTCCATTGGTAGATAATTAGATATGGTCAGCCTTAAGGCTCGGTCATTCCACTATTATCTACCCACACATACGTTTACGTAACCCGCTTTATTTAGAGTTGAATATCGTAAATCATATTTGATGGTAAAATGAGATCGGAGCCTAGAAATATATTTTTTTGCCGTTTCTATTGGTATTAATCGTAATAAGAACACAAATAACAAAAAGTTGCTCGGTTAAACTTTAGAGACCTAATCTGACTATTTACTAAGAATAAAAAAGTGGTTTCATCGCTGAAAATTTATAGAACTACGTTCTGATATTTTTTTAAGAAGAAAGATACTTTTTGTTTTTTTTTTTTCCAAAATGAGAATGATTTTCAAAATTGTATTCGGTTAAACTTTAGTTGGTTGTTTCTTCTACCAGCTGTATTTTTTATGCACCTGATCATCACATCACAATTCTTCATATCAAACTAGGCGCAAACAAAATACTTGTTTTCGTTGATTTCGTGTAATACCGGGCCTATGCCATTCAGTTTGATCATCGGCTTCACGCAGCCAGTCTCTGCGGTCATGATATACTTAGGCTTATAGCTTATCAAGTTCGCTTTTGGTTCCAAAACTTTTTCGGATTTGTATGCTTATCATCCCTTAAGAGTCCGGCGACCACTTTAGACTAACTTTGCATTGGTTTAAGATATTCTATAGCCATTTCGTCTGGAAGAAGAAGACGAGCGAAGAGAGCGAGTAATGATACTGACGAGCCTCTAAAGTTACCTACAGAGTGACATAGTGCGATTTTTTTAATGACTTTTGCACTTTTATAATCATTCTTAAATAACTAAGAATTTCCCTTGTATTATGGATTCATTTAACAGCTAATGATGTAGACAACCTCCCTATGTAATGAAATGTTTAATTTGCTTTATCTACCTATTGAATAAATGAGTCCAAAGTGACCCTTTAAAAATGCGGATATTTTTCATAGCTCTATTTTCGCTTGAGAACGTTTTTAAAAAAACCAAGAACGTAGGGGCGGAGATATTGTTAATCTAATTGTACATGCTAAATTTCATCATAATCAGACAAAATAAATTTCAAGAAATTTGAGTAGCGCGTTTGTATGGAAATTTCAGAGCGTCGCGGCCCTTTTAAGAACTGGATAACATATCTCACTCATCTTAGATTTCGTAATAAAGCAAGCTAAAAGAAAAGCATAAACTCTATTTCGAAATTGAATAGCGACGTATTTCATAATCTATTGAGAGCTCAGAGAAGTTTGAACATGAGAGACTCAGAATCAGAATCTTATTAAAAAGATAGGCTAAAAGCAGTATCTAAAAAAGATAAAACAGTCTACATTCACGACAGAAACTGGACACATGGCCATCGATTTATCATCCATCTCGCTACACGAGTCGAAATATCAGAAGTTGTTTTCAAACATGATTCATGACAGCATAGCTGAAATAGCTACAACACACGTCAAAATATTTCATTCAAACTTACAGACAGTATGGATAAAGTCGAAATTCGAACAGACCTGCGAATCGACAAGAAAAGCTCATGGACTATAGGAATCAAAACCTAAAAGAAATGCAGTCACCAAGATGTATCAACCGAGTACTGTTGAATGTCGTAACCATTGCAATTTGCAAACGCGCAAGAACTGCAAGATCGAAATGATCTGACATTTCTGTTTTTGCTCGATTTCCAAGTTAATCAACGCTAGGAGATAGAGAACATTCCCTTTCAATCAAGCTTTTAAGATGAAAGAATATGAAGGTGCGTAGGAATTCACCTTTTGAAATGTACCTACTGTATTGTAGAGATTTGGCGCCGGACCAAAATACGTGAATTTCCGCGCTTACAATTGATTGGAAATGGTTTCTTATGCAACCTGCAATCACGGAGCCATCGGAATGTTGCGCGCCATGAATATTTATTCTCGGCAAGCAAGGGATGCAGTTGACACACGGTGCGACCAATTTATCTGTAGAGTTGAGTGGGGGAGTCTCTATCGCATTTCCTAAGTAAAACTGACAACTGCGATTGTTCCTTCACCTGGCCATCTCTACAGACAAGTTTGTCGCGCTATAAAAGCGTTTATCAAGTTTTATTCCTTGGCTGCTTTGCCTCGTCGGCCAGAATTACACAAACACCAAGTTCCTGGCATGGTCTTGGGAGCTAGTCTTCTGCATATGGATAAGGCCACCACAATTGGTATCTAATTAGAAACTTGATTCAAATAACAGACAGATAATACCACCCACGTGTGGGTATTCTCGTCAAACAAAAACAACTTTCACAAAGAATCTTTAAAGATTGAAACGGAATCATTAAATCACTCGGCGAACACTTTTGATTTTATTGGCGCAGCCACACCGACTACGTTATCATTGCGTTGCTGATCACGTAATGGTGGTAAAAATAATGATAGCGTACGTTTACCGACGTAACGAGTAAAACATTGCGTGGACGGATCACTTATATTGGCAAGAAAGACGTACCTACCTTGGTAATTATGGAGACTATTCTGTCTAAAAATTGTAGCGTCGCCAAAGTCTCAATCGTGTAAAAGAGCATCTATGTGAACCATGACGTGAACCAAATCTAGGCAAATTAATTCAACACTTATAAACTTATGTGAATTATAAAAATGACTACCGCTTTGTTCGGAAAAAGAACTTCTACTCAGAAGAACAGGCAAGAAACTGAGGGGCATATTTTGTTTGAAACTGTTTAAGTTTCAGTTTATATACTATATATAAGCACATCGATCATAACTAGCCCACTCTTGGGTTCAAGATAGGTCTCTTGCCTTGCAATCTGGGGGACTGCAACTGCGTTGTGGACAAGCCGAATTGGGTAGAGCATTTGTCTTTCATCCGCGAGATGGGTTAACAACATCTTTTAACCAAACCAATGACTCAAGTTCTGCATACTGTTTCGTTGATTGGGAAATAGTAAATTCTGGAAGTAGGGTTAAATCAGGAGATCTAGCACGGGCCGTGCTAGCCTGGCATGGATGTGACAAATCTAGAATACGGATATGCTTGTCTCGTTCTCGTGTGATAAAAACTGTGAGAAGGCAATTTGTTCCCGGCCCGTACTAGCCCAGCTGGGACGTTCTTTCAAATTCATTGGAAGGCAAATCTAATGGCAATTAATATGTCTTGCATCTGTAGAATGTGAGGAAGCATAAGTAAACGTATGCAAGTCGTATTGTATCCGATTTGATTCCTACGCGGATACAATTTGTTAAGTTTCACATTACCTTATTTGTGGTTACTAATTCAATGAACGTGCCAATAATGTGGATAATAACACCGACCGCATATGTTCGAGGATATTGTGTGGCCGGCCTGAAGACACGTGACTAACATCCATTATGCAACAGGAATTCATCTCTGTGATTAAATTCATTTAAAAAATCCTACTTACTATACTTACTAAATTTATAAACGCGAAAGTTTGTAAGAATGGATGGATGGATGTTTGTTACTCTTTCACGCCAGAACGGCTGAACAGATCTGGATGAAATTTGGAAATCTAGAATAGCACATAGGATACTTTTTAACCGCTGGTGAAACCGCGGGGCGCAGCTAGTTTATTAAACTATTAATGATAATTATATTTATGTAAGTTTATTACTATTGATTCATACTGGTATTGTAATTTGTATTTGTTTAGGTACACGCGTAAACTGTACTGGGTATAACGTTGGAACAAAATGGGTCAGCATTCCTTTGCTTTTAAAATAAGCTAAAGAACGTAACTGAACGGAAATATTTTCGAACTTTGGCATAAGCAAACAAGCTCTCCGCTACCTGACAATCGCCCGCCGTCATCGGAGCTCATCCGAGCCTGGGGCCTACCATGACATCCTACTGCCATGATGGTTACGTTTTGTATACGACGCTGCGCGACCATGAACCTTATTGCGCAGCGATACGATTCTCGGTCGCTCAGCGTCGATAACTAAACGTAACCATTATTACAATAAGATGTAGGGCCCCTGCTACTCGGACGCAAATCTCGCACGCATCGAATTCTCATAAATATTCCTCTGATAGCCTTAGAAGAGCTGGACCGGCTCCAAGAGCCGGGTGAATGACATTAGCTCCTGAAGCTTGGGCCTCCGCCAGCCCGAATGCATCTGGTAATTTTTCAGCAAACCAGCAGGTGCAAATATTGGAATACCGGGGAATATACACGAAACATCTTCATGGGAGCTGTAAATCAAAAGAATGAGATTCTTGAATCAATTGCCCTTTGCTCCGACGCGGGTGTTTTACTATTCATCGTGATTGGTTTTGATTTGCTACGTAGATTGTGAATATATGTACATTATGTATGTGTACAAATTGTACAATGAACATGAACATACATCCGTATATGCTAATACACAAAATAGCAGGTGCTCCTCAAACCTTTAGGTTCAAAATGTGTTGACGCGCCATTGTCAGCGATTACAAAACGCGTATCTATAGACATTTGAACAGGATTGGAGAACGGTTCTGCATGCCTTTGTCTGTGCCAGTTAGAATAAATAAAGAAAAAATAGAAAGTTCACAGATGTTCGTAAAATAGTTGTTTATTTATTTCACGGCTTGTTATAGCTAGGTTTATCTTCGCTACAATTGCCGGTTACGAACTACGCGGCGACATTTGAGATGCCTCACAATGGGTTCCCAAAAATTTGGGTCAAGGAGCTGATTTCCTACTAAATCCTACTGCCTTGCGCTATTAAGTCGTTACACGACAAGTTTTGGGACAAAAACTATCCATTCTTACGCTCTACTTTACTATATTTTACGTCTTCAGGATTCGGTATTTGGATAACTTCTATACTCGTTGCGAGAAGAGAACACATCTTGGATTCTTTTGGCTTCTTGCGATGTGACATCATCAAGCTCCTTCGACCTATTAGCCAGCTCATTGACCGAGACGAATAGTCCTATCAATGGTTTTACAGTGTCTACTCCACTCCCATCTCATATTTAGACAATTGTTTATTAGACATTTTAGCAAATCTACGCAACTAGTACCCTTGACTTAGATTCCTTCTATACTTAACCTGTTTTTAAAACGTTGCGTGTAAGTAATGTATTGTTCAAATTGTTATAGAGCACGAGGTAGTCGGCAAGCTGAGCTTACAGGTCAATTATAAAGACCTAAACAATTGTAAGTTTATTAGAGTTTCCCTCTATCATCTCTTTTGCTATCTACTTTGTTCTAATGTCGCTAATGTTTCACTATTATCTTTATATACATCTAAGTAACATCGTCATCATTATCACTGTTTGATACCATCGTTGATTTAGTTGTTTATCATAAATCTGTGACTTATAGTTTGTTTGTTTTTTTTTTTGTTTCGTGTGCGGCTTTTAAATTAGATGTTGCATCTTTGTTTTCTTACTTATTTCTCACTAGACTTGACTTTTATGTAGGTGGCCTGACCTATCTTACATTGTAGCTTTGTCTACAATCTACATAGTCTGTTGACGTTTTTAGTATGAGTACTTTGTATCTCGTTCGGTTAAAATTACAATGACATTGGTTGCGTGTTATTAGTTCGTATGACCTGTAATTTTGTATAGTCAATTACTTACCTGTTCCAAGTTTACTTTGAGGTTGATTGTAAAAAACTTTTAACAATGCTTAGTGTGCAAAGTTAGGGTTTATGATGGCCTTAGCTGACCTTGTATTTTTGCTAATGTCCTAACCTTAGAAGGATCATGTGGCTTATGTTGATCTTTATAGTTTCAACAATTGTGGATTACGATGACTGTTAGCAACGTCTGTTTCTAGATGATCAGTGACTACTCACATCTTGATCTACCGTAGGCCGTGTGTAGTCTGACCTTCGCCCGCCCCTGCGCAGATTACCTCCCAGTTCCTTGTGGTCCGCGTATTATCTTTAATTACGAACATATCGCCTTCGCAGTAAGTATGTGAACGGATACTCATTGTTATGCCTTCCGCGTGCGGCGCTCGTTTCACAACAGAACTGTGGATATATTTGTTTACAATTACATGCTGAACATAATGCGCTGAGCATCAAAATATTCTCAAAATAATTTGCGTGACAGTGGATGGGGCTGGCACGTGACCGAACTGGAGAGATGGTGCGCTAAAGAAACATTTTTTTTGCCTCAGTTTCTTGCCTGTTCTTCTGACTCTTTTTCCAAAGCAAGGTGGTAGAGCCATTTTTAGGGTTCCGTACCCAAAAGGTAAAACGAGACTATTACTAAGACTTCACTGTTTGTTCTGTCTGTCTGTCAGTCTGTCACCATGCTGTATCTCATGAACCGTAATAGTTAGAAATTTTCACAGATGATGTATTTTTATTGCCGATATATCAACAAATATATACAAAAACAATACAATAAATATATTTAAAAGGGCTCACTTACAAAAAACGTGATTTGTTGCCGTTTTTATAGGTACTGGTACGATAAACGGCTCGCACTTGGCTGGTATTTATAACTTTGACATTCATAAGTGTATCTTCGATACCCAATTGGGTAAATATATTTGATTTGATTTGAAGAATACCTACCTAAAGTCTTTTATACTCCAGCAGCAGAGGAAAAATGGCTGATGATAGTAATTTAAAATAAATTATTTTTAGTAATAATTCCGTGGAGCATTTTGCGAATGAATGTATGAAACATGAAACTCTTATCTTTTTTGAACAAAAGAACGCAGTACTTTGGGAATAACCCATAACAAGCTTGCGTCATACCATCTTTGACCTATGTTTTTACCTAGACACTGGGTACAAACTACGTTTTGTTGAAACCTGGGTTATCCGTCATTGACCACACAGTCAATTAATATCAAATGAGCTGTGGTTAGTTACCTAATTTGTCTGTATAAAATTAACAGTAACTGATGTCCATCTTTACAGTGTCAAATGGTTTAATCTTAAACACTTTCTTGAAAAAAAAAACCTCGAAAAGGTTTCCTAAACTTACTTATTCTGAAACAATAATTCCAATTCAACAGTTTCATAATAATGCATTTGAAAAATCGCTCAAGACTTTGAATTGTCCTATTTTAGGTCAATTGTAAATTTTGAGCGATATCCATAATATTAAAATTATTCGTTCTTCAAAAATAAATAAGCCTACGTAAAATAAAATATCTATGTTCTACCTGACGAGCGACCAGCCCCCCAATTCTACTAACCAATTTTCTGTATGCTAGAAGTGTCAAAAATAGACAATTCATTAACAATTTTAAAACAATTAGAATCGAGGCCCTGTCATATAATATCTTGTATGTTTTTGTTTCTTTATATAAATTGCATTCCGTAGCATCCAGACTGCTTTTTCGTACTCATAAAAAGTTTTAATTCCTCTGCTTTGCATGAGAACTAGGTATCTGTCTACAGTGCCATCGTATTCAATCTGCACGAAAGCCTGATATAACAGAATCGTATCCAAGAAAAGATTGTTTAGTCTGCTAATAAAAAACCAGAGCCCAAACCCAAAGAGCCAATGCTTGTACTGATGAATGAGCCAATGTAGAAGTCGGTACAGTATGTAATATGTATGTTTTTAACCGACCTTAAAAAAGGAGGAGGTTCTCATTTTGATCCCATATTTTTTTTAATGTTTCGTAACTCAAATCATAACACTGTTAAATTTTTAATTTAAAAGAATAAACTTATCTATTTTAAATTAAATGAAATGAAAATATATTTATTGCCAAAGTAAAAAAAACACAATAGAAATAATTAGGTATAATAATTAGGTTAGATAAATTTTATAATTGGTCCCGTTTTTATCAAACTCCAGTTCTGATGATAGACTATTTAAGTCGGTTATTCAATTTTCATTATGTCCCCATTAGTCTCCATCGCTCGCCATCATCTCTGAAATGTACTCAGATTTAAATAAAAATCAATTCTTAGGTCATGCAGCTAATGAACCAATATTGTTGCTTCAACAAATCAGCTGATAATGTCGTCGACCTTCGTCAACCGACCTGCAGCAGGCGATTGTCCATAAGGTCGAACGAACGCATACGATCATACACACTTTCACCGCGACTAAAGTTCGGACGTACTATATAATGAACTGCAGCAGAAGCCTCACTTTGCATAAAACTGATGTAAAACATCAATAATGTTAAATTCCTAACTGAATAAAATAAACATCCTCTCATCCCAACCGCATATTATACCGTCTCCGTTCCGTCGCGTCGTGGACTCGTGGGTAAAAATGTATGTATCTTAATTTCAAACCGGATTTAGCAAGCTTTTACACTTGATTCAAATCAAACCACCTAACATTTATTCAACTGCTGGATTCAGGCCTCTTCTAAAAAATATAATTTCATCACACTACAAAAACGTTTCAAACAATCCTTTTTTCACAAATCACCAGCTGCTTTTCGCCGCTCGTCGCTCCACCTAGATTAGACGAAGATTGCCCTACTTCGTTTTTTGGAACACGGCTCGACTATTAATTCAAATAGCTACTTTAAATCTGAATTCAAAACCGCCAATTTCATCGATTAATTAGAGTCGAATGAAAAAAATAATGAATCGAATATTCAGAGTAAGGCTTACTGCTTTCTCTCTGTATGGTGTTCTATTGTAATCTCTGAGAAATCGGTACTGTTGTGTTGACATCTTTGTTAGTGGATAATGGAAGCGCTGTTGAACCACGGTGGCATCACTGTGGCTGCCGGCGTGGAAATCGACGTTTTGTTCACTTGTACTGCTTGTTACAATAGGAGATGAAAGAGCTTTTGTTTTGATTAATCTTGGAAGAAGGCTATATGTGGAGTCGGATTCTATCAGCGGGCGTATTATGAACTCTTTATTTCCATGATCGTTGCGTTTTGTTTTTGAAGCTGTGTAACCGCGAATTGTATCGGCGCGCAATAAGCTTCTTGATCGCGCAGCATCGAAAACAAAACGAACCTAACCACCATAGAAATAAGAGTTCGAAATCGCGCTGTTGTTAAAAATTAAAACACGAATATGTAAAGCTAACCTCTCTTTTGATCTCTGATCTCAAGGTGACGCAGAACTTTAGAGTTCAAGACGGGGCAGGAAGCTGTCAGGCCTTAAAGTTTTATTTTAAAAGTCATTGACTTCAAGTTTACAAGACGTTAAACAAATCAGGATTGTTAATTGGTCATCAAATGTATAAATCCATTAGTACTTATACCGTTAAACTTGTACCGCTACGTTTGAACAGTTTCAAGTTTTTTTAAATTATGGGCATGAATGACAATCAACAGATTCGTCTTATTTACAGCATTGATAAAAAATCTTAACGGTTATCAAACATTTACTAATGTGCCAGAAAGATGTCAGGACCCGTCGGAACTCGAGGATAAATATCATATAGATTTAATTAGGAACATAAAAGGGATAAGTCGGGAACTTTAACCAGCAGTGGGGTGCAAGCACGAACATTTAAACTGATGTTCCAAATCGATAATTTCCAAAGAAATTTGTCCATTTAATCGATTTGGAACATCAGTTTAAATGTCTGTGCTTGCACCCCTGGGTCGATACAGACCGATGACAATGATAATCTTTAGAAATTAACCCGTTGGTACTATTCAGAAAACTGCCCATACAGAATTATAGTAAACACACACAAGTATCCGCAATCCAACATCTGTTCCAATCTTTCCAGTGACGGAGAAGCCGACGCCGGCGCCGCGGTCGGGCCCGCACGGGGTGCAGGTCGTCAACACAGGCCCCGAGCACACGTTCACACTTGACGAGGAGGCGCTCAGCGAGCTGCTGCTGCGAGACGATGTCAAGGACAGATCGGTCGTCGTCATCTCTGTCGCGGGGGCGTTTAGGAAAGGGAAGTCCTTCCTGTTGGACTTCTTCCTTAGATATATGCACCACAAGGTAAGTTAATTGGTTTCCACTGTGGGATATTCGCTCTTGTGATGACAGGAAAAGGGTATTCGAGTTAGTTTTTTTTTGCAAGAAAAGTGAGCTTTTATAGTAAGTACTGTGATTGATTTGCCTTCAAAAGTTTTTAGACAGTATCCGATGTTTTAAAATCCTCGTAGTAGAGTCTTGACACACAAAATCAACAATGGAATCAAATTCAGTGATATCTTAAGTATCTCCTTACTTTTAAAGCTAAATTATAGTTAATACTAAGGCCAGCACACAAAATCCTAATATCGCCAAGTGCCTATGAACTAAACTCATAGTTTACGACGCTGTTCAGTAATTATAACATGAATAAATCCATCCGCCCACCGCATGTAAGCGAGAGTAATTGCCAATAGGCAGCAGCCCGCTCGTAAAACCACATCGCATTTGTCGCGGTGCCGCGTGCTTCAGAATTAAAGGCCGCACGCTTGTATAGCAAACTTGCAACTTCTATGATTTGGCAATTTCTTTGCTTTTCTTTTAAAACTCAGAGTACCTGGATGGCCGAGCTTTGCTCGGTATTTTTTTTTATTTTTTAATTGTGTTTTTTGGATAATAAACAATTGATTTTAGTCTAACCTCAAAGCAAACACTCATTGACTTCGTGTTACTTAACAACGCCATCTGCTGTTGTGTCGTTAAAGCAATTAGTTGCTCACAAAAATAGTATTATTATGTTTCACGGCTTCATTCTTTGCGATTTGTTTGTTTACATGTTGTAGTTATGCTTTCAAGTACCAGCCTTCAACACGGGTTTTTAAAGATTTCCTGTACTTCCCGTACTTTTACCTTTTTTTTTTTTTTTTTATGTTGGTACTACCGACTAAAATAAATTTAAAATCGTCAACGACTACGGACTAGCACCTCGCTCACTTCTGTCTGGACTGGCCGCCATTAGCCTCATTCCGTGTTTTCGTGTCGAGGCCTTCGCACGTAAACCCTACCGATCGTGTCTAGTTGATCTGTTTTATTTTTTTTGCCGTCTCTAAAAATGGGAAATCCAAAGAGGAGGTGCAACACCGGTGAAGAAAAATTCAGAAGTTGGAAGAAAAATTAAGTATTAGAGAGATTAAACGTCGCAGAATCATCGAAAGCTCGGATAGTGATACTGAAAAGTAAGAACTGTGCTATGTGCTATAAAAAAAAAAAAAAAAAAACGATTGTGGCTTACCTAGATTCCCCACTGCTTGAAAATGCATGTTAATAAGTGTTTTCACGTGTGATGCGTTTCATTTAAGTGATGCGTTACTGCCACACCCGGGCAGATACTGTCACAGACAATGTGTCTTTACACAACTAACCAATGGCAAGAAACTTCTATCATACTCCATAGATGATAGATGATAAGTTGATGCGTTACTGCCATACCCGGGCAGGTACTGTCAACGTTAAGGAACCGTGTCTTAACACAGTTTTATTGCTCATTCAGCGGCCATCACCGCAAAAACCGAGGCTACATAATTATGTTTTGCTGAGTGGCTTAGAGCCAACTCCCGTCGTGGCATCCGCATCTACCGCCCAGGAGCCTGCACCACTGGCCATCGATCCTGCTGTCGAGAATTTGGACGCCGAGATAGAACTCGAGTCTGACATCCTGGAGCTGTTGGGTGACACCCCTAAAAGTGATGTAATCTTGGGTCCTGCTGTTCATAGAGACATAGCCACTCGCTGGCAGGATATACTTAGCAAGGGTCTACAGACGGAAGCAAAAGGAAAATTACTTAAAGATTATTATCTGGCACCTAGCAATTGTGATTTGCTACTACCCCCAGATTTAAATCCGGAGAGAAGTCTCACTACCGGAATCGCTATTGAAAAGAGACTCGTCGATCTTGGCTAAGATAAGCAATTAGGAATTGCCTTGTCGGCGCTATAGCTGGCTATGGTCATGGACAGAGTGGTACGCAAAGATACTAAACAAAATATTTTGAAGCCTTTGAGCGACTCTTGTCGTATACTATGCGACAGTCATTTTTGTGAAACTCGCACGAGGCGAAACTTAGTGCTGGGAGCTGTAAACTCATCGCTCAAAGAGACTCTGCTGAACTGAAAATGTATCCGAAAAGTTAAAATTTGCTAAGGTGATACAGAAGTCTGCAGACGACTTGAAAGCGCCAGCTCAAAAATTACAATTAATAACAAACATACTTTGCCAAAAAGAGCAATACTTTAAACTCCCATCATCGCAAGACGCAGGCCAGGGGCGAAGCACGAGCCCCGCTCGGCAGATTCACGCAATATCGCCAGGCGACAAAAAGGACACTCCAAGAGCAGGATTAAGCTCCGCCGCGTCTCGCCCGGTCGTCGCCGCCACCGCCTCGAAAAACAACTTCGGCGCGGAGGTAAACCAAGAGCTGTCTTATGCAGGTCACCTGCAGCATTTTCATTATGCTTGGTCCAAAATCACTAATGATTCAACAATACTCGAATGGATCTTCTCAGGTTATAAAATTCCATTTAGTTTGATTCCTCATCAAAATGGAGAACCAACCGTTTATCCCAAAATCTTTAGAAGAAGACTTGGTTTTTACTGTAGCTATACATAAGTTATTGGACATCAATGCCATATCTGCCCGTCGAGGGTCAATTTTTGTCTAAGGTATTTTAGTGTCAAAACCAAATAGCGATAAAAGGTTTATTTTGAATTTAAAAATAAATAAATTTATAGATACCCGCCATTTTGAAATGGAGGATTATAGGACTGCTTCGAAACTTGTTACACACAACTGTTACATGTCATCTTAAGATCTAAAAGACGCTTACTTTTTTATTGCCATACACGAGTGTCACAAAAAATATTTAAAGTTCAAATATAAAAATATTTTGTACGAATTTAATTGTTTGCCGTTTGGTTTGAGCACAGCACCCTGTGTTTATAAAATTACTTAAACCGGTTATGGAAACATTACGTTTCAGTGGATTAATATCTGTAGTTTATTTAGATGCCTTTTTGTGTATAACTTCTTCATTCACCGAATGTCAAGAAAACGTAAAATCAACTACGAATTTCCTCGAAAATGTAGGTTTTATAATAAACCACGAAAAAGTTCTTCTTATACTTTAATTCCAGAAACTATGTGTAAGTTTTTAGGATTTATATTTGACTCAGAAAATATGATTTTGACTTTACCGGAAGAAAATAAACATAAAATTAAAATATACTTCGCAAATTTTAAAATTGAAAACTGTTAAGTTTAGAGAGTTTGCCAGATTTATTGGAATTTTAGAATCTGCATGCCCAGCAATTAGATCTTGGCTATATAATAAGGCGCTTGAGTGCCATAATAAATATAAGGCATTATTAAAAAGTTCAAGCTTTGACCAAATAATAAGTGTTCCATCTTATTTAAAAATTGATTTATATTGGTGGTTGTCTAATTTAGATAAAGGAGACTCACCACTTAAGACTAATAACTTTGCATTTGAATTTTTTTTTTTCGGACGCTTCAAACTCCGGGTGGGGAGCGTATTCTAATAATGAAGAGTGCTACGGTTATTGGAAAGTTGAGGAAAGAAACTTGCACATCAATGAACTAGAACTGAAAGCTGCCTTTTTATCTCTAAAGTATTTTCCAAAAAATGTTCACGATACTGACATACTGTTAAGATTAGATAACGTCACAGCTATGTCTTGTATTAACAGAATGGGTAGTATTCAATATAGTCGTAACAAGATATCTCGAGAAATTTGGACGTGGAGTGAAAGGCGTAAAATTTGGTTATTTGCTTCGTACATTCAAACGAAAGAAAACATAGAGGCTGATTTTTTGTCTAGGAAAAAATTCAAAGATATTGAATGGGAGGCAGACTACGCGTTTAATAAAATAAGCGATAAATTTAGTTACCCTGAAGTTGATTTGTTCGCAAGGCAATGCAATGCTAAGTGTCCCACTTATGTAACATGGAGAAATGACCCCGACGCTTGGGCTATAGACACATTTACATTATCTTAGTAAAAGTAATAAAAAAAAAAATAAAAAAAAAAATTAAAATAATTAGGAATGACAAGGGAGAAGGTATTCTTGTGGTTCCATACTAGCCAACCCAACCGTGGTTCCCTGTATTTCAGAAATTAGTTTGCTCTGATCTGATATTTTTAAAACCTGATAATAATCTACTCAAATCTCCTTTTAGATAACCATACACAAGCTCTATAAGTCTCTTACATTGGTTGCCGCGAAATTATCCGGCAAGCATAGTTAACAAAAAGAACTGAATTCGATAGAAATACCATAAATTCATAAAGCCTTGTCGCTTTTAAGTAATAATGTATCGGATGATTGTCAATATCGATTTACTGTACAATTAGAAATATTGTTAATGATGATTTACAATTAAATAGATCGATTTTATTTCATTAAATATTTAGTAAGATTGATTTATATTAATACATTATTATGTGAAGTCATTAAACTTATTTCACATTTTATCAGTTTCTCTGAACATCCTACAACATGTAAACAAACAAATCGCAAAGAATGAAGCCGTGAAACATAATTAATGATCAAACGAACTTACCAAGTGAAGTTCGATCACAATTATGTGAACGGCTTCATTCGACGCGATTTATATACACCCTCCCTAATTTAAATGTTTTTACACATGAACAAGAGCGTAAATGCCCAAACCCTAAAATAAAATGTGAAATATAGGTAAGTTTGTTACTCTGAACGAAATGAGGCTAATGGCGGCCAGTCCAGACAGAAGTGAGCGAGGTGCTAGTCCGTAGTCGTTGACGATTTTAAATTTATTTTAGTCGGTAGTACCAACATAAAAAAAAAAAAAAAAAAGGTAAAAGTACGGGAAGTACAGGAAATCTTTAAAAACCCGTGTTGAAGGCTGGTACTTGAAAGCATAACTACAACATGTAAACAAACAAATCGCGTCGAATGAAGCCGTTCACATAATTGTGATCGAACTTCACTTGGTAAGTTCGTTTGATCATTAATTATTCGCCAATAGATGTCAGGAAGAGTCATATTTTTCAGTTGAGATTGATTATCGATAAAACACGAATAAAATGACATTTTCTAAAAATGATTCCTAGCTAGATCGATTTATCGCCCCCGAAACCCCCTATACCTATACTAAATTGTATGAAAATCGTTGGAGCCGATTCCGAGATTCCAATTATATAAATATATATATATACAAGAATTGCTCATTTAAAGATATAAGATATACTTATGTACTTATTAAAACTTAGATTTTCGACAAGTAAATTAGGCTTTCTCTCGATCGTTGGTTTAATATCGATTACTAATTTAAAAGTCGTCTTCGCTGATGCAAAAATATCTTTGAGACGTTAGCAGATTAGTTGAACTATGGAGTTTAAGGAAAGACAAATTCAAATTATGATTCGTAGTTATCAGACAAAATTGAAGTACGAGTACCTACATACCTACAATCAGGTTGATTTTGTCATCGAATTGTTGATGCGGAGTAATTGACTGTGTTACAAATCTGATATTAGTTTAATAGTTTAGATATAATGTATTTACCGTTGCAACGAAAAGTAATATAATACAATGTTTTATGAAATACATATATATATGTATTTGCATGTTCTGTAAATATATGGCATATGCAAATATATCGGAAAGTCAAATATTATTTGACTTGACGAATAAAGCAAGGTCGAAGCGTAAGCTCGCGAGACGCGAACAAAGCTCGTTTTAGCTAGAGTCCAGCTCGAAACACTGTTATTTCTGATGGCGGTGGCACACATGGTTCATACTATTTGCATCAATCTAGTTCTTAGGGCTAGGACACCAAAGTGTGTAGCAGTCTGAACACAAAGTTTATGTTGGAGCCAATATGTCACGCAGTAATAAGGTTTAATATTGGTAATTTCATACAGCCCAGCGAGGACTTAAAGTTGAATTCAATATTAAACCGCAGCTTAATAATGTACATCATCCGTCATGTTTGTTCGTCCGTCAGTATGGGTCGGGCGGCGGCGGCGGCGGCGAGTGGCTAGGCGGTGAGGAGGACCCTCTGGAGGGGTTCAGCTGGCGCGGCGGCTCCGAGCGGGACACCACCGGCATACTCATGTGGTCGCAGATATTCAAGGCCACGCTCGACGACGGGGAGAAGGTGAGGATATCACTTCACTTGATATACATACAGCCAGAGGACTTCGAACCTGTTCGTTTACCAACAAAACTTTAACCCAGTCAAAAAACTTGCTAATTACCCCAAGCATAATATTTTAACCCCTAATATTTTGTTATCCATGTTCCAGGTTGCAATAATCCTACTAGACACACAGGGAGCGTTCGACTCGGAGTCGACGGTGCGAGACTGCGCCACCGTGTTCGCACTCTCCACGATGCTCAGCTCCGTGCAGATATACAACCTGTCGCAGAACATACAGGAGGACGATCTGCAGCACCTACAGGTTAGATACTAATACGGGGATTCACACTTACTGGTTTCACAGCATTTAGGTGACGTCAGAATCGTATCTTAGTGTATTTGATGGGAAGGTCCCACAAGGTAGATCGAGGATCTGTGAGGATTGCCAGGCCAGCGCAATACCGGCCTGAAGTGGACATCGCTGGGAGGAGGTCGTTGTTCAAAAGTGGAGGTCTTTTGGCTGAGATGTGGATGTTTAGATATTGCTTTAGCCATGTAGGGGACGAAATTGGGCTGGTTTGTTCGACTTTTTTTTGTGTTTTTGTCTCCATTTGTGTAATGAACAAATGCCCACTCGTACATTTTCTCCTGCAGTTATTCACAGAGTACGGTCGCCTGGCTCTCGAAGACAGCGGACGCACCCCCTTCCAACGGCTGCAGTTCCTCGTGAGGGACTGGAGCTTCCCTTATGAGGCGCCCTACGGAGCCACGGGAGGAATGACCATGCTGCAGCGCAGGCTCAAGGTAATGTGGACCGTGGGTGGCGGGGATAGAGATCAGATTTGTTTATATAAACTTACGTCTTCACAAAAAAATTAAGAACCTTTAGTAAAGCTTCTAAGTTCTGGACCAATCAGAATGAGGCGGCTTTTGACACGGGGAAACCTATAGGGAGTCATGATTGTGAAACAGTGTTCATTTATTTTGGGGCCTGAGGCTGATGGTCACATGCTACAAAATCATGGAACTTTTTTGTAGACAGACAAATGTACAGTTACTGAGAAATCTCAAAGGTAAGTGGCACTGGTTGCGCGTCTTGGGGAAAAGGTCTGTGTCCTTCAAATAAAGAATTGAAGCTTCTAATTGATGGCTGTAGCTCTTATCAGCAAAACTATCTTTGCTAGCTACCGAATCTTCTGCCTCTGGTCAAACTTCATCCACTCCAAAAAACAAACGAGAGGAAAAGCCTTTTTTCCTCTCGATTCGATTAAAACAAATTATTTTTGTTATTCCCAGGTATCAGACAAGCAGCACCCCGAGCTGCAGTCTCTCCGGAAGCACATCACGTCGTGTTTCTCTGAAATCGCCTGCTTCCTCATGCCGCATCCAGGACTCAAAGTAGCCACGAACCCACACTTCGACGGAAGGCTCACTGGTAAGCACCACTTCGCCAGAAGATATTCAGTCCCAAATGTGACAGGGAGCGAGCCTGTCTATATGACTGGAGCCCGGTGTATGATACACCGGGCTCCAGTCATATAGCAGATGACATTAAATACGCACATATGTTCACACAATGAACAAATTGGTGCGTGCCGTCGCCCGTCGGCTGGGAGGCGGGCCTTCTCCAACTAGGCTGTCATAGCTTTTTTTTGCAATGAAATAAAGAATGATTTTTTTTTTGCCCGACTGCGCAAGAAGTAGGTTTATGTTTTTCGAGTGTATGTATATATGAAGTTTCTTTGGCAATAGAAAACTTTTAGCCAATGCGAAGTTAATCTAAAGTGCTATTTACACTAAAACTCAGATCTCGAATTTCAATGTTCGAACGTAGATTGCGGACAGTGATCACATGTTCACTCACGCTAGCTACCCGAAATGCGTATTTAAACCTGGTTCTGTTGTTACATGATACACTTTGATAATAAGGTTCACAATTAGTTGGAAACAAATCTGCAAGGAATCTGAGACGCCTGTGTTACATGTTCGAGATTATAGATTGATAAACTAATGAACAATAACTAACTAATCAAAATTCACCTCTCTCCACCCAGACATAGAGCCGGAATTCAAGCGCAACCTGCAGCAGTTCGTCCCCATGCTCCTAGCCCCGGAGAACCTGGTCCCAAAGCTGATCAACGGGCAGCGGGTGAAGGCAAGGGACCTGCTTCAGTACTTCAAGTCCTACATGAACATTTACAAGGGGAACGAGCTGCCCGAGCCCAAGAGTATGCTTGTGGTGAGTACTGCTGGGCTCATAGTAAAGAGTAGAAAGAATAGTAGAAATACAGAGAGAAAACCCAGAGTAGAAACCTCAATCCAAAATATAATTTCAAAACTGTTGCCAAGTACATGATCATATTATTTTTTTCTAAGTTCTACCTTTAGATAAATATAAAATATACAGGGTTATAGATAACTTACGAAAAACCTCTTAAGGGTTCATATTGTACTCATCAATATGAACTTTTACTATGAAGCCAATCCTGAAGTCGTAAAACAAAAACAACTGTTCCATACAAATAGTTTATTGGCCCGAGACAAAATGTATGTAACAGCTGTTTTTTTAGCGATTTCAGAGTTCACCCCATAGCAAAAGTTGTTGAAATTGAGTACAATGAACTCTTAAGAGGTTTTTGGCAAGTTACCTATAACCCTGTATATTTATATTTTTGATGATAGGTGAGAAGCCTAGGGCTGTTGTCCCTATCGCACTGTATTAAAATGAAATTGTCCAAATTAACTGAGTTCTTTAAACTTTCACAAAAATATTCATGTTCACACTCAAATGTTTGCTAGAGATGTTTGGTTTTGGTGCAACCAGACATCAAGTCGGATTGAACTATTTTAATTTTGCTTGACCCCATCCTACTAATATTATAAACGCGAAAGTTTGTAAGAATGGATAGATGTTTGTTACTCTTTCACGCCAGAACGGCTGAACAGATCTGGATAAAATTTGGCACAGAGATAGATTATAGTCTAGAATAGCACATAGATACTTTTAAACCGCAGGTGAAACCGCGAAGCGCAGCTAGTACAATATTTGTTTGTTTCTTGCTATCCTTATTTTAAACTAAACTGTACCAACCAAACAAATCCTTATTTACTGTACAGACAAATTATTATCAACAAAATGGAACCAAATTCATGCTAGGTACTTAAAATTGCCAAATTGTAAAAGTTAAAAATTCGATCTCATTCAATTTAAAAACTTTTGGACTTTCAATAGAAGAAATTGAGAAAGAGTAATCTATAATAATCTAAAATCAACAATCTTCTTCAATCAACAATCACCGACTGCCTTGGTGACTCAATTGGTAGTGAACCTGCTTTCTGAGCTTGGGGGTGTGGGTTCGATTTCCACCTATGATAAACATTCATGTGATGAACATTTGTATGTATTTAAAGATATACGCGGTTTCACACGCGGCTCACAAGAACCGGTATTTTTTTCGGGATAAAAAGTAGCCTATAGATGTACTTTTCCGTACCCCCGACAACGAGTATGAAAAATTTCAAGATTATCGGTTGAGTAGTTGAGGTGTGAAAGCGTTACTAACAAACAAACGAACGAACAACCTCACTGTCGCATTTATAATATTAGTTAGGATGTAAATCAGTATCTCGCAGCCATAGTGCAAGCTTTGCTTATTTTAGGGTCAGACCACCGTGTGTGGAAAGTGTCCTGAAGTTATTTATTTATTCTTCTGCAAATGGTTTGTCAATAAATTAAGATAAATTAAGATTACAAAGATAGTTATTTGTATTCGTATTCTCTTCCCAGGCGACAGCCGAAGCCAACAACCTGACCGCCGTAGCGGAAGCCAGGGACGTGTACACGACGCTGATGGAGGAGATCTGCGGCGGGGCGAAGCCCTACCTGCAGTCGGCGCTGCTGGAGGCCGAGCACGGGCGCGTGCGGGACAAGGCGCTGCACGCCTTCCACGCCAAGAGGAAGATGGGCGGCGAGGAGTTCAGCCAGTCCTACTGCGAACAGCTCGTGCGCGTAAGTTAGACTTGTCCTGCCAGCGATCACTTCTCATGAGCGAACGTCCACTGCTGGTCTGCTACTTCTCCACAACGACCGGTCCTGCGCTGGTCGCATCCAGCGGCTTCCTGCGATCCTCTCCATATCTTTAAGGCCTTCTAACTTTCGCCTGACTCTAATCTATCGACAAATTCTCCGTTTTTAGGACCTAGAAGAGCAGTTCAACCAGTTCCGCGCGCACAACGAGAGCAAGAACATATTTAAGGCCGCTCGCACACCGTCGGTGTTCTTCGCGATCGCCATGGTGTTCTACGTGGCGAGCGGCATCCTGGGGCTGGTGGGGCTGTACCCGCTCGCCAACCTCTGCAACCTGGCCATGGGGCTGGCGCTCGTCACGCTTGTCATGTGGGCTTACATCAGGTAATGCTATGGAGGGGGATTAGATAGTTGGAGTCAAGTAATGTTAGGAGGAAGTTAGTGTAATGTTAGGAGGCTGAGCAAAGGAGGAAAATGATAAAAATGGATTACGTTGTCGGGGGAAGATGAGAAAAAGGGTGCGTGGTGGCAAATGATAATTACGCACCTTATTAAAGAGCTTGAAGAGCTGAACTTAAAAGTATCTTTGAGAAAGGTGTCGCAGCTACCTAATTAACAAAAACAAAATTAAACCTGGATAAACTAAAGTCGATAAGAACAGAGACCTCTGTTACCGTATTATTATTATTCAAAGACCGTATTATTATCTATTTGCGAGTTGCTGAGTGAGGTCAAAATTGAAACACTTGAATATGTATCGTCTTTGGCAAACTAAAATCTAGGGAATTCATTTTCATTGTTTGTGTTCCAGGTATAGCGGAGAAATGAGGGAGTTTGGTGTCACCATAGACGAGTGCGCCAATGTGCTTTGGGATAATGTGAGTACTAGGATTTATTACTTACATCATTTAAAAAATATATTTCATTAAAGCTTATGTTTAAAATATTCTAACTCGGTTAGGCCGATATCGCGTTTTATAGCCACTATTGAATTCGTCTTGAGCACTATTTGATCAGGGGTACAGACTGATTAAAACTGAATGACGGCTGTGCGCGTGCGCCGCAAGCGAGACTTTGATGCGTCTTGCTTCTCTGACGCCCGCATACCTTCGTATTCGCTACTGCGCAGTGTTTCGCGCCTAACTTCTCAGCCGTCATTAATCGGCCTGTATAAGCAATGAATTTCATTGAGAGTTATGGCGGGAACCGAAAAGATTGTGTGTGATTTTGCATTATTTTCTAAAACTTGTGATTCTTCAAGCGTTGTAATAATGGTGGATTATTAATTAACGTTTACCGGTTCGTCCAAATATGCACGAGTGTGGGCTAATGATACAAACATTGCGAAACGCGACTTTTTGTGTTCTCTGCAAAACTTCACATTAGTTTCAGTAAAGTATCCATAACTTTACTGGAATGAAGAAAGGGGAGGGACTCATCATCTTCATCATCATCATCATACCATCATCTGTGAAAACGAATGATCAGTGCTTGACACTGGCAAATGCATATGACGTGCGACGCCAAATTCCCCTGAATTGGGGAGAAAGAAAAAAAATGAACACGTATTCCATTCCAGGTAATGAAGCCAGTGTACCAGACGTGCCTGGAGAAGGGCATCGAGCACGCGGCGGCGGCGGCGGCGGAGCGCGCCGGGGGCGGGGGCGCGGCGCCCACCGCCAACGGGAAGCACAAGCAGTTGTGATGCCGCTCGCCGGCCGCCGCGCGCCGCCGCCCCGCCCGCGCCCACGCCTCCTGAGCCGCGCCCGCGCCGCCCACCTCCACCTACCTTCCTAACGGAGTGGCTGGCCAGGCGCCGCCCGCGGGCGGCGGCGCTGCCGGCTCGCAGCTGAGAAGATACCGAACCGATCGCCGGCTCGTTTGTGTGTGAGCTTCAAGTCGGTGTCCGGACGTGGTCAGTGAAGTGCGGGTGCAGTGGTCGGTCTGCTCGTGAGTGTGTCGAGTCTTCGTGTGGCGTGACGTTTCGACGGGGCTGGAACCTTTACTGAATAGATTTTGAAGAACGAAAAACTCGATATTAGGATGTGATCTGATTTTACAAATTGCAGCGTACCAATCAAATATGACGGGAAACTTTATATTTTTTTGTATTAAAAAAATAACTTTGTAAATATTAGCTGCATCTTACCGATTTTAACTGCTGTTGTATAAAAGGCATACATTTACGGAGCCAGTTCATGCGCCCGCCCCGGAAACGGTCGTAGCGCTATTTTAGTGATAATGTGATTCGAAATCTACCCTCCTGGGATGTCATTCGACGGCTGCTACAACTTAATTCATTGAAGAAACCAATCTAAAGAAGCAGAGCTGTTCGAGTTATCTCGCTCACTCAGTCACACAGTATCGCTAATAGGAGTGAGAAGACACGATAAGCACTGTTTCGTTTATTGGCGCAGCTAAGTTTGATGAAAATCTTCTCTATGGTTATGTTTAACTTGTGAAGGATCCAGGAAATAGTCTTAGATAGGACGGTTTCGGACCTAAATTAGTCTGTCTAAATTACGTTTGATGGAAATGTAACGACCATAGACAATACAATTTACCAAACTGTAATTTACGATAGTAAAATTGTTTAGGGCTACAAAACTTGTACCGCGACATTGAACTCTCGTGACTGACTCTGTCTGCCGTTCAATTTATAATAGTCCATAACCTACATTCTCTTAAATGTCTCGAAGAATCATACCTCACATTATTATATCAAGTTTTTTATTTAAATAAAAAATTGTCTATGGTCAATACATTTTAAGGCACCGGACACAACAGGGCACACAAGACATCTTGTTTGTTTAAAAGTTAATTCCGTACGATTTACCGAGGTAAGTGAACTTGAGTGGTGTAACCAAAACTAACCAATCGGAGACATACAAGAAAAATGAGCGATGTACAAAGAAAAAATCCACCAATAGGACCACTTCATTTGCAAAACGACACGATGAGGGATGAATTCTTTCCTCTTTTTCCTTGCTCATCGCCAGCACGATACTCAGCCTTACTGGCCCTTCGTGCTAGGGAACTTATATTAATGCAAAATATATCTAATATGCATTATAATTTGGTTGTGGTTAAGTCAAGAAATCGTAACGGCATTTTGACTCGTAAATCCATAGCAATAAAACCCAAAATGTGTTTTCGAGTGAACACATCGTGCGCCCTGGCGTGCCGGTAGTTCGTGCTCACTTATGTTAGGTAAATACGAGGTAACGGCGGTGGAGGCGTAACGTCTACATGTAATGATAGAGCATATTGTTTGTACAGATAGTGAATTTTAACATAGTTGGAATTTTAGCTTAGGGCTCTGTGATGCTTCTTTGGTCTGACTTTGGAATTTTAAAACACTTAAAATTGATCCACACGTTTCGTTAGGATGATTAAACTAGTTTTGACGGTTTCGGTAAAGGAGTAAAGTCAAAAACCGTGCAACTGGTGTCGTGATTAAGAGCCTTGTAGCTGAAAGCTAGTTTGGTAAGAAAAGCTAGTCTAAAAGCGTGCGAGCGCGCGGTGAAGATGCTGCGATTATACAAGATGGCGTCGACGGCGCTATTCGCTGTGGCGTAAAGTATAGACTGATTTAAACTTAATGGCGGGTGTGAAGTGCGCCGCAAGCGAGACTGCAGCGTCTTGCCTCTGTCGCGCGCGCGCACCTTGGTTTTCGCTACTGCGCAGCGTTTCGTGCCTAACTTCACACCCGTCATTAAGTTTGAATCAGCTATAACTATTTAGTCATCTGTGGCTACTAACATGCGACGAGCTCGTTGCGCACTTGTATTGATTTCTCTCGCAAACCGCTAATGTGATAGAACTTCGTCTGAGCATATAAATCAGGCCAGACAAGTAGCTTAAAAAAACCCCGTAATATTTCGTCAGACCAATGGAGCGTTGAAAAAAGTACTTTTATGAATATTATTAAATATGAAACGCAATCGTAAAGGCCGCTGCACACTATTCTAAATAAAAAAACCTGACAAATAAATAAGCAATATGAAGTGGGCGGTGGCCGAAATGTCAATAATTATTAATAATATGTTATTTGTAAAGAAATTATGTTTTAATTGTTTGCACAAAGCAGTTTCTTTGCAGTTTGTGTTTAAAACAAATACCAGAATGGGTATACAAAAAGCTCTGTAGCAAATGCGTCATTATTTTAATTTAAAGAAGAAGAAAAAGCTAATTTCAGTGATGCCAGAAAAAAAAACCCTAAAATATTTACTGTGCTTGCCAGTTAACAAATAAAAACATACCCATTCTGTGTTACCAGGTTTCAAAATCACTTGTTAATTGTTAATCAAGACACAGTTATTTGTACTTAAAATCCGTTATTGCCGATGACAGGGTGATTACAATACATTAATTATAAAATCCTTGTGTTGTTTTGAATTACAGATGTAATAGTTTTATTGATTTGTCTTTATAATAGTTTAATAAATAAAAGCATGAATTAATTCCCCTGTATGGTACATGTAGTAGGCAGTCTGTAAACGTGGCTAGTGAACTAATACAGGATGATTTTGAATTCATTGGCATGCTTCTAGATTTTCATTGTACTCTTTATTATAAGTCGCTGACACTATGAGTCAGCTCGGTTACCGTTCCAAAAAATCATATTTTACTTACATGAAAAATATCATTCACCTGAGACAAAAAAAATTGGTTGCCTGTAAAGTCGGTATCCGGGCGAAAGTTTTACGTGACAACGACTTTTTATGTCTGTCTCTCTCGCTCTTAGGCGGGCTAACCTCGCGGGCGTGCCTCTCACTCGCTCTCATTGTGAGCGCATAACGTGAGCGGAGCGTAACGCAGTTTCTTGAAGTGTCACCCGGCAAACCAATTTATACGACGTTGTCACGTCAAAAGTATGGAACAGCTGTTTTTTTTTTGTGTTAACAGTTGACCCCATAGTAAAAGTTACATAAAATGATGAGGACAATGAAAATCTGGAAGCATGCCAATGAATTCAAAATCAACCTGTATAATGGGTAAATTCTTGACGGTAAGGAATGTTAAAAGGTATTCCCCGGTTACTAGTAAAGCTTGTTTAGCCTCCGCAGTGTTTTATCTTTTTATAGAGTAAAAAATTTTAAAGAAAAAAAAACTTCTATTTTATATTTATTTTTTTAATCTTTTAATCGACAGTTAAAATTTCTGTCAAAAAGATACCCCGAACGCTGCACACGCCCGTATTGTTAAATGCTAGGATTCGCGTACTGGCAATTTCTGAGTGGTTCCGACCTAACGAGACTGCCCTAAATCTATATGATATTTACTGCTTTACAGACTTCCTAATACATGCTACTGTACTACGAATAATTATTTATGTAAGTTACAGTCATAAATCATGAATATCTTCCAATTTTACTGAGTGACGATAAATATTGTGTTTATAAATAATTGTTTGGATGTTCTTGCTTATTGATAATTCTCGGGCGGTTTTCGTTTGTCCCGAGGCTTGGGGGTTGTAAATAGTTTTAATGATTGAAACATATCTTGTTTACTCACTTTTTATACGGAGTGTGGGCGATATCGCGGCGAGGACTGTGCGATGGACTGTTGCTCATTTGTGCAGTATTTAAAAGTGTAGCTGAAATGTAGAAACTGTATAGAAGTTTCAAATATGTTTTAAGTGCCTTTCTTATACAGTCGTTTTAAGGGGGCGACTGATTGATAACACTTTGTCGTAACGTATCGTGTTCGCGTATCAATCTTACGATCCGAACCGCGAGCACGAGAGCCTGTCGGCTTTTAAGCGAAACCTTTTTGAAGTGCGCTCGCCTCGAGTCAAGGTGCCGACAGGCACGTGTGCTCGCGGCGAGCGTGTCAGCTCGTTGAATTGATACGGCGAACTATTACGGCAAAACGATACGTTACGAGGTTCGGATTTAGTTTGTCTCCGCTATTAAATTTCTAAATTGTGAATAAAATAAAACTCAAAAGAGCATACAAATAGTACGTTAGTTATCCATTGTCAGTTGATTGGTGGCCAGTCCGCAATAGTTGTTGTTTACATTTTCATTCAGACATAATAAAATCACAAATCGGATTTACTGCTCAATGATGACAATGACGAAATTGAGAGTGTTGCTGCCTTGTATTACGAGTATATGCTGCTATGAAAGAGACGAAGATATTTGAACTAAAGTTATTGTACTAAAATCTACTTAAATGTCTACATTGCGTTTAAAATTAAGACTACTGGGTTACACGCTCTGTTTAAAATGAAAAATAATAAAGTAGAAAACATAGTTTTTGTTAGTTAGGTTAAGGTTGTTGCACACAGCGCAAATAACGCGTATGCGAGAACAGGATGCCTGTAAGTGCGTCCCTCTCCAGTTCAGGCGTCGTGTGCGAAGGCATTATGTCGCGATCTCGCTCACACGAACTATTAGACGAATAAAAGTTTATTTTTCTAAAACATGTGCCAATTTTAATGGGAATTGTGTTGTGTATTTCGGCAGGTAAGGGGAGCAAAAACGTATTTGTTGAGAGAGATGTAATAGTTTATTTTGTTGGTTTAACTTTAACGAAATAAATTTGGTTTGTACTATTAATTATTTTATTATTTCCGGCTCGAAGGACCAATGTGTAAGGTTAGACTCTTGCTACTGATGCTGATAGGATTAGCCACAACCGAAGCGAGATAATTGTCTGTTTAAGTGTTCACTTCAGTTGATGAGTGTGAATGGTGTGGCGATTGGTGGTCCGTTGCAAACAGACGCACATTCGCTAAAAGCGCGTTGAAAAAGGTGGTCGTGGGCGAAATGTACGGCGCCTGTGTTTTTAGAGGAAAATAAAGTATCAAAAAAGGTTTTCAGCCAGAAGTGGATTTTCCTACAGACAAACCAGGCGAGTGCCTAGGAGTGCGACGTTACAAGGGGCGCGCACGGAAATTTTAAACGGAAAAAAAGGGTTTATTTATATGCCTAGCTTAGGGTTTACTAACGGACATAAAATAAAAAATCAAACTATACAGAAGTTAAGCTTCCCGCGCGCGTCCCCTCATTTTAGCTTTCATGCAGGATTCTACCGCACCGTTCCAGAGCGGCGGCGGCGGCGGCGCCGTCTCACTTTTTCTTATGAGTGTGCAATTGTGGCGCTTCAAACGCGCTTCAGTCGCGTTTGCAACGTGCGTCTGTGGTGATGCCCACGCGCGCTTACATCGCTACAAACGCGCGACTGCATCAATTAAGGGTTGCCCAGAGTGAAATTTCCATACAAACGCGCTCGTCGAATTTCTTCAAAACTGGTACCTAAGTCTATGGAACCTAATGGGCTATACAAAATTAGACATACTTAAGTAGGTATCTATAGATCTATGTCTCATAGGAGTTACAGCTCCTTCTGCATCTGTCTTTTTTTTAAATCAAAATATAAAAGTATTATGAAAAATTTCCGCATTTGAATCCGATTAGACCGATTTATCCGCATTAAGGGAAATTCCTAGTTATTTAAGAATGATAAGACGAGTGCAAAGTAATAAAAAAAAATTGCTGTCTGTAGGTATACATATAACTTGATTAAGCCTGGTTTTCCCAAGGTCAGTTCTGACCACTCAACAACTCAGTCAGCAACTGTACGTTCTGTCTGACCTTGTAAGTAGTATAATATTGGGCATTCTACCCCACCTGTCACTCGGCGAAACTTCGTTTCGCCATCGCGACGACGGTGTGATAGAATGCCCAATATTATACGATCGGCTCGATATAATTGATCTGTGACTCGTATTTGTTAACCAAGACGACCAGCTCAATTAACAAAGTTAGGCTTCTTGTCGATGGTGCGTCAGAATGCTCAATATTATACGTAGAATTTCTTGTTATTGTTCAATGAGATAGTAGTCAGATTTAGATCATAAATGTTTATGTTATTATTACATTCACTCATTAGCAATCAAACCGCAAAGCGAATTAAACATGAGATTTGTCAAACAACCTCAATCATTGCAGATAAACACAATCTGCGATAGTATTTCTAAGATCGGATTTCGCCATGGAGAATTATTGCCCAACTCAGTTCGATGTATTATTTGTGGACCGTCAAATTGTGGAAAAACAAATTTACTCATTGGACTTCTTATTCACGAAAATGGTTTAAAATTTCAAAATATTTATGTTTATTCAAAAACTCTATACCAGCCTAAATATTTATTTTTAGAAAAAGTTTTACAACGTGTGCCCGGTGTTTCACTTCAAAAATACCAAGGAAGTGAAGAAGTCTTAAAAGTTCAAGATGCAAAACCCAACTCCGTGATTATATTTGATGATGTTGCCTGCGAAAATCAGAATAGCATGCGTGATTACTTTGCAATGGGAAGACACAAACACATTGACTGTTTTTATCTAAACCAAACTTACAGTAAGGTTCCTAAACAATTAGTAAGAGATAATGCTAACTTAATTATACTTTTTAAACAAGATGAAATTAATTTGAAACATGTTTATGAAGAACATGTTAATACTGACATGACTTGGCATGATTTTCGTGTAATGTGTTCGGCAATATGGAACGAACCTTTCAACTATGTTGTAATTAACAAAGATTGCTCCAAAAATAACGGTTGCTATAGAAATAAATTGGATACTTTTGTAGTATTTGACCAATAACGTTATTTAAAGACCAATACAATACCGATATATTTATTCTTTGGTCAACTTTTAATCGATTAGGATCTTTTTATACCATTATGGAAAAAATATTGAAAAGTCAAATTGTTGATGCTGCAGAAGCTGTAAAAAGAAAAGTAAGAAAAATTAGAGATTTTCAGAATGAAAATAATCAAGCGCTGGAACCAGTTTTCAAACCTGTAACATAACCTCTCAACCTAATAGCCAACCTCAGTAAGCAAACTGCTTCCCCTTATACTAAAGAAGAAACTAGAACTCCGTTTATTGATAACCAGATCCTGGAAAAAGACGTTGGAATCAAAATAAATAATGATAGTGATAACGATAACGACAAAGATGAATCTGACATTGACGCTGATACTTCATACGAATCAATTGATAACAATGCAGATGGCGACATATCATCAGGGTCAGTTTCTTCAGAAACACTGATAGATATTCCCTTTGGAATCCGAACCGTGCACAAGAAACTCATGTTAGGGTCTGCTTACATAACTATCAGCAATGGTTACATTACAGTAGCAGGACGAAAATACCGAAACACTCATGGTTTAAATCAGTTGTTACTCAAGAAGGATGTGGATCTAAATTTGATTACTGAAAGCGATTTGCAGCATTATAAATCGATGTTACTTGATACAAATGCACATCGTCGAGACTTTGATCCTACTAAACCAATCAAAAGTAATAAAGGTCAAAAATATATGCAAATTATTAAACCTCTTTTCACCCAAAAAAATATGAATGAATATGATCAATATACGGGAAACGGAATAACGTTGCCTAAAATGTGGAAGAAAAATGTAGATTTCGTATATTGGGATGATCCTAATGAACTAGTAGAGAGGCTAAAGTTATTGATTGCATCCCGAGATGCTGGTAACACAGGGCTAAATAATGAAATTATATCTATTGTTGAAGAGTTACGTGAAAGTAAAATTATTAATAAATAATAACAAAATTAAGTGCACGGTTCATTTTACTATCAACCTTTCAATATAATACATCTTTAACATGAATATAGATAAATTCGGACACTTTATTCATAAGAGAATGCGTTTATCAGAGTTACTTGAGTATAATGATAACGCTTTGTTAAAATCAGAAAACGGAGATTTTAATATAAAAACATCGAGATTGAGAGGAATCAGACTTCCTCTAGAAGCAGATGATGCTGTAAACAAAGAATATGTAGATCAATGTAGCGATAAAATAGTACGAGAGTTTAATAAACTGATTGGTTCTTTACGTACAAGAGTCATACTAGATGCGCGAAGTGCTACCGAATCGGCTTTAAAAGCAAATACATCTGCAGATTTAACTCATTTGAAACAAAATTATTACACTAGAGCAGAAGTAGATAAACTGTTGGAACAAAAAAAACCAGCACAATGACAAAACAAGAAATTATAAATGAAATACATAAAGATGCAAGAAAAAATTTTCTTCGACGTTCTGTTATACTAAGAGGGATCGATGATTTATGGCAAGCTGATCTTATAGATATGCAGAATTTAAAAAGTTATAATAAAGGTTATAGTTATATTTTAGTGGTCATTGATTGTTTTTCAAAGTACGCTTGGACAGAACCATTAAAAATGAAAAATAAACATAGTGTTACTCGTGCATTTGAGCGAATACTGGCTTTAAACCACCGCAATCCGGTTCACTTACAAACAGATTTTGGAACTGAGTTTTATAACGTTGAATTCCAAAAGCTTATGAAAAAAAACCGTGTAAATCATTATTCAACTTTTTCTACTAAGAAAGCTTCAATTGTAGAGCGCTTGATCAAAACTATTAAAAATAAACTCTTTAAATGTTTTAGTCTTAATGGGAACTACAAATGGTTAGGTAAAGTATTAAAAACTACAATAGAAATATATAACAACACAAAACACAGTACTATAAAATTTAAACCAATCGAAGTTAATAAATGTAACGAGCCCTTAATAAAAATTAATATTAAAAAATCACATAAACATTCATCTAATCAATCTAAAACTAAGTTCAAAGTTGATGACAAAGTTCGTGTCAGTAAATACAAACATATTTTTGAGAAGGGATATACTCCTAATTGGACAACAGAACTATTTACTATTAAAAAGATTAATAAGACTATACCAGTGACCTATCATTTAGAAGATCAGCGAAAGCAACCAATTCTAGGAACTTTTTACGAGCAAGAACTTCAAAAATCTTATTGTCCAAATACATACTTGATAGAAAAAGTTTTAAAAAAAAGAGGAAAAAAACTATATGTCAAGTGGTTGGGTTTAAGCAACGAAGAAAGTAGTTGGATTGACCGATCGGCAATAGTCGGTTAAGCTACTAGTATAACTAATATACTTTGCTATAATTGACTCATTATACTTTGAGCAATGCAAGGGGGTGGACTAGTTAATAGTGTAATCAATAATCTACCATTTGAATTACATTTGCCTGGTTACAACTATTGTGGGCCTGGCACTAAACTTCAAAAACGATTATTGCGAGGTGACCGAGGTGTAAATAAGCTAGACGAAGCTTGTATGCAGCACGATATTGCTTATGCATACCATTCTGACTTAATGAATCGTCATAAAGCTGATTTACAACTGTTAAACATGGCTAATCAAAGACTAAAATCAAAAAACGCAGGGAAAGGTGAAAAGCTTAGCTCCTGGTTAGTGAGCAAAGTTATGAAAGCTAAATTAAAGTCAGGGGCCGGTGTTAAAACTTTTAATAGTTTCGTATCAAAAATAAAATCAAAAATTAAAAAACTAAAGCCGAAGGATAGTAAAACTTTAATAAACGCTGCTCACTCGATAGCAAAAAGAATGTTCCAACGCACACCGAAAATTAGGGTACCCCGAGTTATACCCATACCGAAGACTGGAGGAATCCTACCGTTAATCCCCATATTTGCTGGTTTATCGGCATTAGGAACTTTAGCTGGTGGTGCAGCTGGTATTGCAAAAACCGTAAACGATTACAAAGCTGCTCGAGAAAACTTAAAAGAAACAGAACGACATAATAAGACCATGGAGACTTTAGCCTTAGGCAAAGGTTTATATATTAAGTCGTATAAAAGTGGTAAAGGATTGTTCATAAAAGCTCAAAAAAACTAAATACTAAGCTACCCAATCGTGCCTTAACTAATATAGATATCCAAAAGCATGCTAGCGACATCCCACACTTTCGAGGAGTCTACATGAAAGATCAGTTACCAAGGGCACCAAAACGATTTGAATGCGGTATCGTTAACTTAGACGAATCAAAAAATGAAGGAACGCATTGGGTAGCTTATGTTAAAGTGAATAGTTATTGTGAATATTTTGATAGCTATGGTAATTTGAAACCGCCCATGGAATTGATGTGGTATTTTAGAAATTGTAATGTTTTTTATAACTACACAAGATTTCAGAAATTCAATACTATAAATTGTGGACACTTATGTTTAAAATATTTAAGAAATTTTTGGAATAAAGACATGTATAAATCTTATGATTTTCTTTCATTTCCATCATTTGCAAAATGTCTCTCACATTGTCGATAACAGGAAATTCGTCAGACTTATCTACTTATTATCCTAACACTTTGCAGTTATATGGACATTATGAATGTGCCTTGTTGCATTTTTCATCATTTAATTCTATTCCGAACATTGATTTAAAAAATAATAGGCTGTATTATGGATCTGATGAAGTTATTGAAATACCAGAAGGCAGTTACGAATTACAAGATATTGGTGATTATTTAAAATCTGAAATAAAAGATGCTTCAATCAAACTACAATGCAATAACAATACTTTGAAAACTGCTTTGTTCTGCACCAAAAATATAAATTTTACTAAAGATGATACTTTTAGAAGTTTATTAGGATTTAATAATCAGATCTTGAAAGCAAATAAATGGCATGTGTCAGAGTTTCCAGTCAACATTTTGCCTACGACCGTGATCAGGATTGAATGTGATATTGTTAGCGGCTCGTACATAAACGGAGAACCCAGTCACATCATCCACGAATTTGCACTCAACGTACCTCCTGGATATCGGATTATAGAAATCCCGAAAAACGCAATATACTTTCCAATCAATCAGAACAACATTAGCTGCATTCATATCAGGTTGTTAGATATAAACAACCGTTTAATAAATTTACGAGGTGAAGAAGTACAGCTATATCTGCATATTAGAAGAAAAAATGATTGACTACAATAAATATGTGCCTCAACAAATTACAAACAACAGTCCAACTCAAGCTATCAAGCAAATAAGAGCTCGCTCTAAAAAGAAAATAAAATTGACCAGAGAAAATAAGATATTTCTTAAGACAATCGGTTTGCTAAAATGAATATTTTAGATGTTTTATCCGCTCCAACTTCTGACAACACCATCGAAGGTATTGAGTTTCATTCTTACAAGCCCTATGTAACCAGTTTCAACAGGAATGATGAAATTCGAATACCTATTAACCAACAAGATATATACATACTACCATCAGCAAGCACTCTGTATTTAGAAGGATCCATTATCGTTAAGAAAAATGATTCTAAAGATACAGCCAGTACTGTGCAGTTTACGAATAATGCTTTACTCTACTTATTCCAAGATATAAGGTATGAGCTAAATGGAGTGGAAATTGATAAAATAAAAAATGCTGGTGTGACTACTACGATGAAATCGCTAATATCAATGAATGAAAATGAGTCAAAAATATCTCATGCTTGGGGTTGGAATATAGACGGTATAAAAAATATACATGATGGCAAATTTTCTGCTTCCATCCCTCTTAGTAATATTCTAGGCTATGCTGAAGATTTTAAGAAAGTTGTGATTAATTGTAGACATGAACTGATATTGTTACGAAGTAATACTAACTTGAATTCTGTAAAACTTAACACTGGTGAAGTAGTACAAGATGTTCAGATTAATAAAATCATATGGCGTGTACCGCATGTTAAAGTGTCAGACAAAGAAAAAATAAGTTTGCTTAAAGTCTTAGAAAGAGATCGAGCACTCCAAATGAATTTCAGAAATTGGGATTTGTACGAATATCCTGCATTACCTAAAACTACGAAACATACTTGGTCTATCAAAACTTCTTCACAAATAGAAAAACCAAGATATGTAGTTATTGGTTTACAAACAAATAGAAAAAACAATCCAACTGTTGATATGTCTCAGTTTGACCATTGCCATATTCGTGATATTAGAGTTTACCTAAATTCAACCTACTTTCCATATGAAAATCTAAATGTGAATTTCGTAAATAATAGATTTGCTTTATTATACGAGCAGTACACAAAATTTCAACAGTCGTATTATGGACGCCGTTCGGAGCCTTTATTGAGTGAAAAACAATTCAAAGAATTGGCGCCGTTGTTTGTCGTAGACTGTTCAAGACAACCCGATAATCTGAAGACTGGTCCTGTCGTAGATGTGAGGGTGGAAATTGAAAGCAATACGGATATACCAGATCAAACTTCAGCGTACTGTCTTATTTTGAATGACTGTATAATTGAGTATAAACCTTTGAGCAATACTGTTAAAAAAATATCATGAATAAGGAAACTATCATATTGGATGTTCAAGGTTTTAAAGATCTTTATAATAATTTCATAGTCAAAGAACTGGCTTTAGCTACTTGTGATTATACTCAAACTTTTTTGATAAAACCTCCCTATCTGTTCAAATATTTAACATGTGATGAAAAGAAGCAAGTTAAATGGCTGGAAAGAAACAGAGGTATTTATTGGAGCGAAGGATATATTGACTATAGAGAATTCCTGCGCATAATCGTTCCATACCTAGAAAATAAGAAAATAATTGTTAAAGGGATAGAGAAGGTAAAATGGATAAAAGACCTTGGTGTGAATAATTGCAATATTTCTGAACTTGACGAAAATCAATGTCCCAATTTACCGGTCTTGCATAAAAAATTTTGTGATGGAAGAAGTAATTTAAATTGTATGAAGCATTTAAATCAATGTGCGCTTAAAAATGTGTTATGTTTAAAAAAGTATTTAGAGCAGAAATAAATGTGTACTTACCTACTTTTTTAGATGAATGAATAAAAAAACTTTGTAAATGAATATTAGTTTTAATTTATTTCACATTCTTCATTTAGTATTTTACAAAATTCCGATGCAATAAAAAGAGTTGTTTATTAGTGTTATAATTAATAGTCGGTGTCTATTAAAGATTTCGATATTTTCTTAACTAATGATTCTGTTTCGTCCATAACGCTGTCGATAGCATCTTTCACAATGTATTGTGCATTTATAATAACATTTTCACTATCACTATCACTATCAGCTTGAACAATGCTATTATTACACAAATCTATAACTGAAATTTTTATTAACTTAATTCCTCGCCGATGGAGTCTACTCATTACGAAAGATTTCGTTGAATTTTGTTTTTTCGGTTTTTCTCGACGACGATGTTTTGATTTTTGGTTTGTCCTTGATTTAGGGCACTCGGCTTCGCGGCGAATCATTTCATTAAAATCTTGCAAATTTTCATAATCCTGATCCTGAGCGTACTGGCTGAAGACAGCTTCAGATTCGTTAGAAATCTGTAAAAATGCAAGAAATATTACATATATTTATATTGTTACAAACACATTGTTACAATCATAGGTTAGATTTATTTCAACGAAAACAATATAGAGTTTTATCTCATTAAAAAACTTACCGATGTCATGATTATGTTGAACCAAATATCAACCACTACTAACACCTAGTCAAGGCTAGTGACATTTGCAAAATAACGCAGAAATTGATACAATTTTTAACATTACATCGCACTTTTCAAGTCAACCATAGATCAATAATAATAGATACGGCATTTATCACCAAACAGGTAATTGAAACAAGACATCGTGCGTGATTGCTAGTGGTAAGAAACCAATAAAAACAAATGTTTTTATAGTTGTAATTAATTTCTACGTTATAGGTACATTATATTATTCGCGGTTGCTTGTTGGTAAAATAGATAGTACCTACAAAATACCTTCAACCGTTTTTAACGCATGGCGTATCTACTTATTATATATCGTTGACACGAACCATAAAAAGCTAACTAAGCATTTCTGTCTCCAAGCCTGAGGACAATGAACTGATCTACATAATTATACGTATGAAATACCTAACTATCATAGCTAAATGCAGGATAGGTTAATAAAAATAATTATAATTACATCAATACTTTATTTATATTCACAATTTGATCTTTTAATTTATTACTATAACATAAGTACAAAAAAAAACACAATGAGACTTAACTAAATTAAACCTTACTATATTTACAAAAGTATAATTACAAAACAAAAAAAAAAAAAATTGTGATAGTAAATAACCTTAAATTAAATTACCTTTTAATAAAGATGAGTGACCCCACGCTAGTGTGGATACCTTATCTGCAGATATCGCTCGTTTGTCATCATTATTTGATAATGCTATTTTATTGATTTTCTGAGTGAAAATCTCATGCTTAATGGATTTAAATACTATATTTTTTCTGCGTACTATTCTATTATTAAATAATACATTTTCATAATCCGTGATGTCTAAATCCTTTACTACACATGATTTAACCCCCTTAGCTTTTTTAATGATTTTATCAGGAGTCTTTATGGAGTAAAGTTTCGATCTTAACCCAACAAAATGTGTGATGTACTGACCTCCCATTTCATCTTTGAACAATCCTGGAATCTTTTTGTTTCTTAAGGAAATGTGAAATTCGTTTTCGAGAGAATAGTTACTAGTATCGAAATATTGCAAAAAATTGTGTTTAAGGTCGTGATAAAAATCATAAGTGAATATTTTGTAGACAAACGAGTCGGTATCTGTATAGCACAGCTTCACTCGATCTTCATAAAAAGGTTTGACAACATTGTAATGAAAGTCATACATATGTGATTTAGAAAGCTCTAAAACGGTGAATCCTATATAAATTGGTTTGTCTAAAATAATTCGGTCAGGTTTCATTTGTATGGCGACTAAATTTTCAGAAAGAATACTGGCACTATGGAAATAAGGATTAGCTATAAGTTTCTCAGCTGATATTGATTTTTTTGTTGTATTACATTGATCACTCCACTTATTAACTAAATGAACACATACTCGGTTCTCAGTATTTTCTAGTGTTTTTCCAAAGACGCTGTTATTCAATAATTTGAAAAAGTCTTGTTCAAAAGAACTTTTTGCCTTTTGTCTTAATTGTGTATTCAATTCTATATACTTTTTTAAATAAGGACTCTGTCTAAATGTTATAACTCTATGAACTCTGCGTAAAATTAATCCATGTTCTAGACACTTTTTTAAATGCACATAATGTATGACGTAGTTGTATTTATTACACAAATTTGCAATTAATTTCTTCGATTTACCTCCAGGAGGTATACATTTTTCAGGGCAAAAAGGTAAATCATTGTGATGCTTATGTAAAAAATCAGGATACAAAAGATCCACTTCCAAAATGAAGCCCCACTCGGCATCATTCTCAATTCTGTCAATCCGTAAATTATCTATCTCATTATCACTAAGAAACCTAAAACTAGAATACGGTAAATGAGAGCAAAGGGAATATCCATATAAGTTGTTACAATCAGCATAAAAAATATAGCATTGTGGCTTTGCAGTATCATATTCAGGCATGTATTTATGATTGGCTTCTGCATACCGATGGGAACACATACACAACCCGCCTCGTATGCCGCTTTGAATCATCCTCACGATAGCCAGGTCTGACACGAGTTCTAACTGAACATCTGTTTTAAGTAACATTGCATCGAAGGATAAACTAGGTGCAGTCACGTAAAACGCAGGGTCAAGCTTATAATGTTGTTTACATGTTTTTCGAAAATTCTGAAAAATATCAGTCAGTAGAAGTACGTCTGTTTTTAGGTATAAATCAGTGTATTCACCCATATCTCTGATGTTAAATTCATTCCAAACAGTTTGAGCATGTTTGTAGTCATCATCTGAAATATTTTCGTTAGTCAAAGAGTTATGAAAATGATGCTTAGACGGTAATGATTTTTCATCGTAACGGGTCCAATGTGACATAAAGTCATAGGGATATACACCTTTTCGTGTTAACAATTTAAAAAGTTTTTTATCAGGGTAATGAGACCGAAGATAAACAAAATCATCTGTCTGCATGGTTTTGGCAAGCTTATCTAAACTTGATGCTAAAAAGTTGAAGGAATCTAAAAATCTTACTTGTATGAACTCATTAGAACTAATAGGGATAAACTTTGTAAATGTTGTATATTTTTCCTTATTTTTAGGTATAATTTTAACTTGACCTGGAAATTCGGCTAACTTTTTTATAAATAAGTGACAGTCATACCCGCTTAAATTATGAAAAAATATTGGAACGAATGTAGGTATTTTATATTGAAGATTACAATGACGATGTGCTGCGCCTCGGTATTGACCTGTAATATGACAATGATCCCTAACTCTATCGTTCCACAGTAAATTCTCACAAATATGACATGTGATAGCTTGTTTAAAATTAAGAGAATCTTTTTCTGTAAATATCATGGGCTCGTTTTTGGACAGAGTTCTATGTATTGCTTTAACATCATCAATCAAATAATTTATAAATTTTGAAACACAATCATCACCACGATAACTCTTAAATCCTTCAACTGACATATCAGATGACGAAACAACATTATAGGCAAACGCGGCTGGCACGTGCCGTTGTGAGTATGACGTATTGTCGGTGTCTAATTTCAGGTCACTAATCGGTTCAAGCAATGTTTCGAAATCGGCGTATATGACGAAGGGAATATTTTGTTTTCGTTCATAATGATTAAATTTTAAAATAGACCCTTGATCTGGTAAAACCGTGACAACTCCTCCACACAAATGTGTTTCGATTTTTTTCAGAGTAGGAAAAAATAATAAGCAGGTTTCACAAAAGTATAATTTACCATGGTGTTTGCTTATCTGACACCTAACTAGACGAGAAAAGTTTATAATTAAACAGAAATGGGAATCAGTGTTATTTTCTAAATAAAGTAGATGGATGCTTTGAGATTTACAATTTGATGTTTTATACAAGGGCCCGATTATTGTCTTGTCATTTTTCAATCCATAAACAAAAATATTTAAAAAAGGATGGTTTTTCTCAAATACTGCTATGTCAGAAAATGTGATTGGAAATGATAAATCATTAACATTTAAAACATCTCGGAAATGAGGATAAGATGAAATTCTCTCAGGATGGCGATTCGTGGGATACAAAGCTGCCACAATGCACCATAAAAAACAATACTTATCTTTATTTTGAATATTCAAACAAGCTTTTTTGTTCTTTATATACTTAGGCAAAGGAAAAAATTTTGATCCGCTAAGAGGCTGATATTTACTAATGTTAACTTCTAAATGCGAATTACATAAAAATGTCCAACCGCTATCTCTCTCTTGAAACTCTTCAATTTTTTTTAAAAGTGTTTCATTTACTGTTTTATATATTAAGTCAAAATCATAATGTACATTAAAGATAAAGTTTTTAGTAGAAAACGATTTTAATTCCTGTTCATCATTTTTAAACAAAAGAAAAAAAGAAAATAGTTCAAAATTAATCTTGACAGATGTATGCTTTTGTAGTGACGTATCTATAAGATTTTTTACTTCTTTACTGATTTTATTAAGAAATATTTCAGGAAAATTATTTATTTGTTCGTCAGTTGCAGTGATCCTGTAACTTACAATTCTTCCTTTGAAAGAAGAATTAATTATTTCTACATTGTCATACATCGGAGTCTTGCTATTGTTTTTATGTACATTACTACGTAAATGACCTGACCACCTACGATTATCTACAAATACCTTGCAAACCGAACAGTGAGGCATTTTTATTAGACGTACGTACTAAAATTTAATTAGTATATTAAATATAATCACTAATCTAAACTTTAAATAGATTATTATTAATACTCACAATGAAGTAGGTAAGTGCCTCGGGCTATTTCGGATAGGTGTTGGAGCTTCGGAAATATTAACAAAAGTATAAACGAATTAAGTAGGTATGCACAAGGATTTCTCGTCACCAAATCAAGACTATTTTTGTTAATATTGATAATATTAATGACTATTTTTTGTTGTCATCTCCGGTAGTCCACACACGCACGAAGTAATCGAAGATTTTGTCGAAACGTGTTGTTATTCCTGAAATCATATAGCAAATTAGCAATGTATCTATGGAAATATATAACTATTTAAGTAAGTAATTATTAAGATTTAAGACACAACTTTAGCCCAAATCAATAAAATTATTTAAAAAAAATATTACCTATAATTTATTCAAGTTTCAACTCGGGGTCAAACGCCAGTCTTAACAGGAGTTACACCTTTGTTTTGCTCTTTGCTTGATAATTACAGCACCAAGTAATTGAAGTGTTCAATGTTAGGGTATTTCTAAAAACAAACAAAAATAATGTTACTAAGAATCAAGACAAATAACACAAATCAATAAAATGATTTAAAAAGGATGAATAATTACCAATAATTTATCCAAGTTTCAATTTAGGGTCAAACGGTCAGTCTTAACAGAAGATACCTCTATGTTTTGATCTTTGCTTGATAATCACAGCACCAAGTAATTGAAGTGTTTAACGTAAGAGTATTTCTAAAAACAAACAAAAAAAAATGTCACTAATATTCAAAACAACATTTTAAAACAAATCAATAAAATTATAAAAATAAAAAAGAAAACATTGAAAATAAATTACTTACCATCTAATGTTTCTTAGATTTAATTTATTTAATTGCATTTATTCTGCAATTGATTTGAACTTCGGATCAACATCAAATTATTTTAAAATGTTTTGAAACCAAGCAAGCAGTGATCGGTCAATATGTCTTCCAAATAGACAATAAAATGTTGACACCAACCAATGCCCAACCCAAAAACTATTTCAAAATAAAACATGAGCATCGGTCAGCACTATCAGGTAAGGTTGGCGCGCATTTACATTCATAGTGTTTTAGTAATGACTTAGTTTGTTAATTACACAATATCAGTATGACAACCCTAATTATTTTCACTTCGTCGACAATTGATGTGACCGAAATAATTTGCTTAGCTATTATTTTAACTGAATTTAATACGGCTAAAAAGAAATATCGTTTTTGCATGAGCATGAGCATCGGTCAGCACTATCAGGTAAGGTTGGCGCGCATTTACATTCATAGTGTTTTAGTAATGGCTTAGTTTGCTAATTACACAATATCTGTATGACAACCCTGATTATTTTTACTTCGTCGACAATTGAAATAATTTGCTTAGCTATTATTTTGACTGAATTTAATACGGCTAAAAAGAAATATCGTTTTTGCATTATTGTACCTAATCATTCGTAGTGATTTTTAAATTAGTGAATTAACCTCGGTTTTTGCTTTATAAGAAGTCATTTTCGACTTATATATTCGTCAACGAGTCCCAGTCCGCAAGTGTTCCAGTATCTTCAAGAAGTAATCACAGAAGAAGTATCCTGTCTTCGACACCACCTCTGCTGCCTGCCGAGCCTTCAAGAACCAACCGCTGCTACCTCTGCTGCTCGCTGAGCCTTCAAGAGCCAACCGCTGCCTTCGATGCTACCTCTGCTGCTTGCTGAGCCTTCAAGAGCCGACGGTTGCCTCCGGTGTTGCCTCTGCTGCTCGCTGAACCTTCAAGAACCAACCGCGTCTCCAGCGAGCTGTCAGCCGAGCCTTCAAAACCTATCTGCGATCCCCTGCAGACGAGTAACCTGTTGGTTACTTACCAGTTCGCTAGAAAATGTGAGTATTTTAAAATGCGTTGCTGTGAAAATAGCAACGTGGTTTCATTTAGTACGGTGACCCGGTTCCGTTAACAGGCAAAGGGCTTGAGGACTGAACCGGACCATCGGGTTATATGAAACCAAGCCAAAATAACTATCTATTTATTACTATTACTTTTATTTCGACTAGTTTCATTCTGTGGCTTTCTTTGAGGAAGACCCCGACGGTCTTCTCAATGCGATCGAAGCTAATCGGAATGATAACCCAAAATTTGCATGTGAGTTAATTCCTGTTTCACACTATCATACACAATTTTACATCTTATTTTACTTTAGGTCTGAATCTGATAGCGAATATTATCAGGCGACCGCAAGTACTGCGACTACTGAAAACAACAAGTCCAGAAGCAAACCCGTCGCTGTTAACAAGAAACGCAAGCCACGTGCATCGCCTTCCAACTCTACGCCACCAAGGTAAATTGAACTTATACATTTCTTCTTTGCTAGAAACGAAATTTTATGCTGTGATAGCTATTACAGTATAAAATTTAGTTGAGTACCGATGTAGCTAATGGCGCAATTACACTTGATCGTAAACCCGTGTAGTGATCGTCGTATTCGTGGACACAAAAGACGTTCCTCGAATTCGGGCACCCTATGCATTATTTACACCACCTTGTTTTGTTCACGTTCCGTTAACGAACTCTGTTCGAATACAGGCGTACTCGACTCCGTTCATTCACACTTAGTCGTTTGTCCCAATTCCATAGGCAATCGAATACGAGCTAACAACCAAACGTAAGTGTGTCTCAGGTATGGGATTAGTTGTACTAATCAGTTAAACTAAACAAACAGTGAGTTGCTTAGCCATAGAACATAATAGGTCTACCATTCTACAATATTTATAAATTGTATCTTTATAGTTAATTAACATATTGTTTTCTTGTTTGTTTCAGTAAAAAATCGAATACTGATTCCGATATATTCGGTGTTAGTCAAAATCGTGGGTCTGCCGCGATGAACAATAAAGCGGACAACCAACAGCTAGCTTCTTATTTTGTGAACCGAGTGGGCAACGGGAGCGAGCGACGTACGGCGAGCACAGAGGGCGAGTACTACATCGACTGCAAGGTATACAAGTCGGAGGACGCGCGCGCTGTGGACTCCCTGGAGCTGTGGAAGAAGGCGCTCGTCCGCATCAAGTTGCAAGCCAACGCCGAGTCTTCGCAATGGCGAACACTGCAAAAGTTCGTGTTATCGGTTGACACGCTATTCCCAGACCCACCAAAATTTTACGATAAGTAAATTTAATTGTTAAATTTAATTTTCATATACTTACAATAAATTGTTTATCAAATCGTTCTTCGTTTTTGTATTGTATTACAAACAATACCCATATCCATTTACATTCCATATTCATTTTTATCGTTATAAGTGTCGTCAAATCGTAATATTTTACTCATACGTAGGTACTTACTTAATTTTTAATTCAATCAGTTATAGTTATTTGTTATAGTTATATGTGGTAAAATACATGTCACGTTAAAAATCAGTTTGATTGATATGGTCGGGTTGGTTAACAAATACGTGTCACAGATCAATTAGATCGAGCCGATCGTATAATATTGGGCATTCTATCACACCGTCGTCGCGATGGCGAAACGAAGTTTCGCCGAGTGACAGGTGGGGTAGAATGCCCAATATTATACTACTGATAAAAGCT